>JAKFHU010001035.1:23750000-25000000 GCA_023783475.1 Daubentonia madagascariensis
AGGAAGTTTTGGGGCAAAACTTTAAGAAGATTTACTTGATGATAATATGTATTATGGGCTGGAGGGCAACTAGTACTAGGAGACCATTTAAGTGAGTGTGATAATGATTGACTTCCTGTAGTCTGTCAGCTCTTTAATAGCAGGGGATTTTGTTTGATCTTTAGTGCCTAGCATAGAGCTCTAAGCAGAGTTCACATATCTGTTCCATGGATGCATGAATGCATGGAGTAGGTCATCTGGGCCTCGATAGGGCTGTTAGCAGTAGGAAAAATCTGTATGAGTGACATTTTGGAGGAAAAATTGAGATGACTTGTTTTCTAAGAGTATAAAGGATGTGTGTAAGGTCAAAGATGACAGTAAAGTTTCAGCATGGGTTATTAAAGAATAGCAGTGCTATCCCTAGACATAGGGAAGTCAGCTAGGGAATGAGGGGAGTAAGGGAAGGGACAGTCATGATCACATTTTTTAGACTTGCTGAGTTTGACATTGAAATGCCTCATACAAAGAGATTTAAGAGCTCAAATGAGAACTGAAGTCTGAATGCATAAATTTGGATATCATTATATAGGTATTATTGTTTGAACAGTAAAAATGATTGGACTGATAAAACTGTACTGTATGCATCTGTGCAGAGGTTGTGTGCATGTGCACATGTATACACACTCCTATACACTACCACCCAATATGTGTGTTAGATTGTCAATAAACGAATCTGCTTTTTAGTATAAGCAAATGATGAGATCTGATTCTTGGAGTGAACAGAGGAAAAAAGGGAGCTATGGAAGGAGTCTGAAAAGAAATGGAGAGATAGAATTTACAATATAAATTTGCTCATGAGACTTTGTAATTTGTCTTAGGTTGTAGAATGCTACTCCTGTATCACTTGTTGAGTACTTACTATATGCCAGACACTGTGCTAGGCCTGCTGTCTCTTTTTATTCTTACAACAAATTTGTGATGTCAGTACCCTTTTACTGATGAAGAAACTGAAGGCTAAAGAAGTTAAAACTTGCCCAAGATTACTTGAGCTAATAAATAATTAAGAGAACTTGTGAATATAAATCTAACTTTCTTGAATCCAAGTCAAATGTTCTTTCCATTATACCAAACTTATATATGTTTAATATCTGCAAGGCAGGGACTATGTCTATACAGAATCAGTCTTCAGTAAAAGCTTATGAATTAGCAGGCAGTGATTGGATAGTAATATTTCCTATAAAAATAATCAGCATGTAGTTTGGATGTAGCTGCTTCTGCGTTTCTAGTTGGATATTTACATTCATAGTATATTAAGACATAAAACTTTTTGATTGCTTGTAGTGGATGTTAATTTAAAAGAGGATATCAGTTCTTTTATTTGAAGAATTAATCATTCAGAAAGTACTTTTCAATATTTTCTCTGAAACTAATATAAATTTCTTTTAGAAGTTTTTCTGATACATTCTTCAGAATATTCATACATTAGCAAAGAAATAAGAAGAGCCTGTCATTTTCTTTTTTTTCAGGGGATATCATTTTCAATGCTCAATACCCAGAGCTGCCCCCTGATTTCATCTTTGGAGAGGATGCTGAATTCCTGCCAGACCCCGCAGCTCTGCAGGTGAGTACTGCAGGCTCACTCAAATTGATCTTTATTTGTTGTAAGGAAAACAAAATTGGCTTTTGACAGTTGCTAAACAGATTTGTCAAACATGGGGTTTTTTCTACCCCTCTTTTCTCTGTCCTGTGAAATAGTACAACTCTTTATGTGCCAAAATAGTTAAATAAGAGATTTTTTTCATTGCAGTTTTACTTTCAGGCTACTTTGAATTAATGAAAGTCTCCAGCATATTGGTTGAAATATTTGTACTTTAGTTTAAAGAGACATGTTGAAAACATTTTCTTTGTTTCAACTTAATATTTCATGCCTGCAATCAATTTTCTAATGTTTACTCACACTTCATCACAGGACTTGTTAGAGTGTTTCTTGGCTCTTTGAGAGGCCTTTTTTGGATAGAAGTGAAAGTGGCAAATTTGGACTTGTATCCACATTATCTCAGTATTATTATCAGAAGGGTAAAGACCAGATTAAGTGTTCTTTATTAAGCAAGACCAAAAACTTTGTAGTTGAAATAAATGTTTCTGGAATTAAAACAAGTATTTTCACCATTGGGGAAAAGGGTGGTGGTTCTTGTTGGAGCACATGCGGTTTAGTAAAAGTTGTGTGTTATGCATGGCTGATGGAGAAAAACATGTGTCATTTTGTTTAAGTGGTTGTGACAAGACAAAATGTCTCTTTCTTTTCCTTCTCAAGTTTGAGTTTGGTATGATACCTATACTATAAAGAGGTTTATTTTTGTTCAAAACTATATTCTTAGTTTTGTTTTCTGGAAATGTTTTGTCTTGTTAAAGTTTTGTAATTAAAGTTTTTATGATTTACTTTGAAATTTTGCCCCTCCTTTTAAAGGGGAAGTATTAAACAGGAAGTATTAATCAAAACCTAGAGAACTTTAGAATACAGCTGTAAAAATACTGTTGGCAAGAATAAGATAGATTTGTTATAAAATTTTTAATAATTATAATATGCTGTTATTTTGTTTGATTAAAAAATTTTTAAGTTAAATATGACCCCTTTAGATGTTACATATTCGCTCCATATTAAAGCTGAGGGGCTTACCTGGAAAAAATCAGGCAGAGGTTTCACTACAGACTTCTACCAGATTAAATCTGCCCAGTGTAGGGTAGCATTTGTCAGATGCCAAAGATGTATTACAGGCTAAGTCCTCAGGAGTTTACAGAAGGAGACCAGAAAATGCTTTATAGTGGAGGTGAGACGTGTACTTATTCTTGAGGAATGGAACAAAAGTGGGAAGTATGGCAAAGAATATTTCAGGTGGGGGAATGCCATAAGCAACTTTGAAGAAGCTATGAATTGTATGATATATTGCCGAAGAAGGTTCTGATAGGTTTGCTGAAATATAAGTTAATATAAGGAAGGGCTAGAAAATGTTAGTAAGATAAGTTGGGAGAAGATTATAGAGTGCATTGAATGCTGAGCTAAGAGCCATTGAAGGAAATGATGAAGTGAGAATCATCTAACAGCACCGTGGCCAATATAATGGATTAAGGAGAGATTGAAGACCAGAATTGAGGATGGTTGTAAAAATTTAGTGGGAGGAAAAGGGGCTTTGAGTTAGGATGATGCAAGAGGGAACAGTATGATGGAAAGAGTAAGAAAGATGTGTTTACAACTTCTTTTTTTGAAATTGCATTTAAAATTTGTAGTGCATATCTGCAATATTGGCAAGAATTATGAGAATGTAGATTTTAAAAGCTAAAAAAGACCTTAAGATCCATCTTATTCCGCTCTTCTATTTTAGATTTATATAAGTCTGTGTCAGAGCTGATACTATATTGCCACTCTTTTGATGTTTAGTCCCCGAGTAAAGTTATCACAAATGTTTTTGAAAAATTAGCTGAAAAAGAGCAACCAAAAAATCAAAGCATTAGATCTAAGAGAAAGATTGCAAATCTAGGGACATGCCTTCTCTTTAATGATAGTGAATCTAAAGCCTCAGGTAGACTACCCCTGGCTTCTTCATAGATCCAAGGGCTGGGTAAGCCCAGATAAGCAACCAGAATACACCCTGCACTAGCTTGGTGATGTCCATATATCCCTGGAGGTTGCATTCGATGTTCATTGTCATCTGGTTAAAACATTAGTACAGGATAAACTACAAGGCCTTAGCCCCCGCAGACATTTCCCTGAGCACACCTTGCCTCTGAAGGACTTTTCACTCAACTGTTAACAGACTATGGTTTAGTTCTTAGATTCAGTTCAGACTTTTTCCCCCCTTCTTTAAGTACTCAGAGAACAGTCACTTATAACCTGACTAGTCTACATAGGGTTCTGAATGAAGGGGGATTACATATTTCATCACCCATGGAGTAGAAAACAGAATGCCTAGATTTCTTGAATTTTTCCACTGAAGAACTAGTTGCAAAAGGGAGTGAATATGTACCCTTAGAATCTGGCAGTGCAGTCCGAAATAGTTCCTGTGGCAAATACGGATTTCTTTGAAGTTTCTGTGTTTTTTCTTAAACATTTATGAAAATTTTACATTTTATTCCTTAATATACCTGTACTTTTAATATAAAAATATTTAAATATTTAAAAAAAATTGGACTCTCCAATGTGTTCCAGTTTGAGAATTATAGTTTTAGAGAATACATGTAATCTTTTATTTATTCAATTTATTTAAACCTACTCCTTTCCAAAAAAAGATTTGAAGTAGCTTAAGTAAAGGACACATTTAAGGTTAATAGAAATACGTGGAGTACTTTAATACATCAGATGAAGCCATCTCTTTCTATACCCAGATTCTTCATTTAGGAGTTGTGAGTTCCATTAAGGAACTTGAGATTTTCAGATGAGTGTAAAATACTAGATAGATACTAGATCTAGAGATAGATATCTCATAGATACTAGAGAATCATAAAAATCATTGAGTTAGGACCTTAGTGGTCCAGTGGTTCCAATTCTGGATATACATAAAAATAATTTGGGAAGCTTATTAAAAACACAAATTCCTCTGTTGATTATTTCCTTTGCTGTGCAGAAGCCTTTTAATTTAATCAAGTCCCATTTATTTCTTTTTCTTGTTTCTGTATTTGCCTTTGGGGTCTTAGTCATAAATTCTTTGCCTAGGCTGATGTCTAGAAGAGTTTTTGTACATTTTCTTCTAGAATTTTTTTGGTTTCATGCCTTAACATTTAAGTCTTTTATCCATCTTGAATTAATTTTTGAATATGGTGAGAGATATGGGGTCCTATTTCATTCTTCTGCATGTGGCTATCCTGTTTTCCCAGCGCCATTTATTGAATAGGACTTCTTTTCGCCAGTGTATGTTGTTGTCTGCTTTGTCAAAGATCAGTTGGTTGTAGATAGATGGTTTTATTTCTAGATTCTTTATTCTGTTCCATTGGTCTGTGTCTCTACTTTTATACCAGTACCATGCTGTTTTGCTTACTATAGCCTTGTAGTATAATTTGACGTTAGGTAATGTGATGACTCCAGATTTGTTCTTTTTGCTTAAGATTGCTTTAACTATTCAGGCTCTTTTTTTGGTTCCAAATGAAGTGTAGAATTATTTTTTCTAGATCTGTGAAATATGACATTGGTATTTGGTGGAGATTGTGTTGAATCTGTAAATCACTTTGGGCAGTATGTACATTTTAACAATGGAAATAATCAACAGAATAAATAGACAACCTACAGAATGGGAGAAAATATTCACAAACTGTACATCCAATAAAGGGCTAATATACAGAATCTATAAAGAACTCAAACAAATCATCAAGAAAAAAAACAAACCCATTAAAAAGTGGGCAAAAGACATGAACAGAAGTTTTTCAAAAGAAGATAGACAAATGGCCAAGAAACATATGAAGAAATGCTCAACATCACTAATCATCAGGGAAATGCAAATTAAAACCATAGTGAGATACCACCTTACGCTTGTCAGAATGGCCATTATTAAAAAGTCAAAAAACAATAAACACTGGTATGGATACAGAGAGAAAGGAACAATTATACACGGTTGGTGGGAATGCAAATTAGTACAACCTCTATGGAAAACAGTATGGAGATTCCTAAAGAAATAAATATAGACTTACCATTCAACCCAGCAATCCCGCTACTGGGTATCTACCCAAAGGAAAAGAAGTCATTTTATCTAAAAGACACCTCCACTCAATTGTTTTATTGCAGCACAATTCACAATTGCAAAGATGTGGAATCAACCTAAGTACCCATGAATTCATGAGTGGATTAAGAAAATATGATATATATACACCATGGAGTACTTACTACTCAGCCATAAAAAGGAATGAAATCATGTCTTTTGTAGCAACCTGGATGGAACTGGAGACCATTATCCTAAGTGAAGTATCTCAGAAATGGAAAACAACCAGCATATGCTCTCTAATAATTGGGAGCTAATCAGTGGGCACACATGGGCACAAAGAGATATATATATAAAGGTCACTGGATACCAAGAAGGGGGGAGGGTGGTAAAACTTACCTATTGGGTACAGTGAACACTATTCAGGTGATGGGCACACTAAAAGCCCTGACTGAAGCATTATAAAAGGTATCCATATTACAAAAACATTTGTAGCCCCTTAATATTTTGGGGAAAAAAATAGATTCCTGGACACCACTGGACCTGTTGAATTAGGTGCTTTGGGAAGGCCAAGAACTGTTAAATTCTCTGGGCTGTTTTTATGTATTAGTCTGTGAACTGCTATTTGGAACCACTGATTGAATCCATCTTTTATAGTAATGTCTCCAGTGAAGGCCATTTGCCTTTGCTTAACATTATACCTAGTGAGATATGTCTTTTTGATTATTGTCCATTTTGGGGACAGCTCAAATTTTTTTTTAAAATAACAGTTTTATTGAGACAATTTATATACCAGACAGTTCACCAATTTAAAGTGTGTAATTCAATGGCTTTTATTTTATTTATTATTTATTTATTTATTAATTTATTTTTTTCTATTTTTAGTAGAGACGAAGTCTCACTCTTGCTCAGGCTAGCCTCGAACTCCTGAGCTCAAGGGATCCTCCCACCTCAGCATCCCAGAGTGCTAGGATTACAGGCGTGAGCCACCACGCCCAGCCAGTTCAATGATTTTTATTACATTCACAGAATTGTGCAATTATCACTACAAATTTAGAACATTGTTGTTACCCTGAAAATGAAACCCTAGACTTATTAGCACTTTCCTATCCTTCTACCCCTACCACCCAATCCCACCCCAGGCAGCAACTGATCTGCATTCTGTCTCTATGGATTTGCCTGTTCTGGACATTTCATATAATTGGAATCATATAATATGTTGGCCTTTGTGGTTGACTTCTTTCACTTAGCATAATGTTTTCAATGTAGCATGTATCACTGTTTCATTTTTTTATTGCCAAATAATATTTCTTTGTATGCACATGCCACATTTTATTTCTCCATTAGTCAGTTGATGGACATCTGAGTTGTTTCCATGTTTTGGCTATTATAACTACTGTTGTTGTGTGAACATACTTTTATTTCTCTTGGATATATCCCTAGGAATGGAATTTCACGGTCAAATGGTAACTCTATGTTTAAGTTTTTGAGGAAATACCAGACTGTTTTCAAAAGTGGCTACATCATTTTACATTCCTACTAGCCGTGTATAAGTGCTCCAATTTCTCCACATAACTCGCCAACACTTACTATTGTATGTCTTTTTGATAATAGTCATCCTATTGGGTATAAAATGGTATCTCATTGTAGTTTCTTGATACTGTTGAGTTGTAAGAATTCTTTGTATGGAGATTTTAAAGTCCTTTATCAGCTATTTGATTTGCCACATTTTCTCCCATTCTGTGGCTTGTCTTTTCACTTTCTAAGTAGTGTCCTCTGGAGGATGAAAATTTTAAATTTTGATGAAGTCCAATTTATCAATTTTTTTCTTTTGTTGCTTGTGCTTTTGGTTTTATATCTAAGAAACCATTGTCTAATCCAAGGTATGAAGATTTACTCTTAGATTTCCTCAAATAATTTATATTTTTGATGGTATGTTTAGGTCTTTGATCCATTTTGAGTTAATTTTTGTATGTGGTTTAGGTTGGGGCCCTACTTTGTTTTGCAAGTGGATTTCTAAATGTCCTAGCACAATTTATTGGAAAGACTGTTTTTTCCTCATTGAATTTTCTTGGCATTCTTGTCAAAACTCAATTGATTATAAATGTGAAGGTTTATTTCTGGACTCTCAATTTTATTCCATTGATGTATATGCCTATCCTTATACCAGTACCACATTGTCTTGGCTACTGTGACTTTGTAATAAATTTTAAAATTGGGAAGTGTGAGTTTTCCAACTTTGTTTTTTGTTTTAAAGATTGTTTTGGCTCTTATGGGTCCCTTGCATTTCCTTATGAATTTTAAGATCAGGTTAGCAATTTCTGTGAAGTGTCCAGCTTGGATTTTGATAGGTATTGTGTTGAATCTGTAGATCAATATGGAGATTATTGCCATTTTAGCAATATTAAATCTTCCAAACCAGGAACATGAGAAGACTTTCCATTTAGTTGGGCCTTCTTTAATTTCTCTCGACAATGTTTTGTAATTTTCAGAGTATAAGTTTTGTACTTCTTTTGTCACATTTATTCCTAACTATGTTATGTTTTGATGCTATTATTATACATGGAATTTTTTAATTTCATTTTCAGTTTTACATTATTGCTGTATAGAAATACAATTAATTTCTGTATTTTATCCTGTAACCTTACAGCTCTAACTTTTAATATAAAGTTTTTCTTTCTATTGAATAAAAAATATCTTTACAGACATATGTTCTTTATCCTTTTCTGCTTTTTTGAGATAAATCATTTTGTTGAAGAAGCTGGATATTATATATTTTGATATTAAGATGTGAGTATAAAATAGTGACATTGTTTTTTCTTTGAATTTATAAACTGAGCTTAAATCATTTCCTAAGATAGAAGTGGAAGCAGCATTATAATAAACTCATAGTATTTCTGGGAGCTACTTTTAAGGTCAACACTTACAAATTCTAGTAGATTTGTTAAAAATCTGATTCATTGCTTTATATTCTATGTGCTAATAATTCATTCATCAAACTATTTAATTCAACATTAATTGAATATTAAGACCTACATTAATTGAATATTATGACCTAGGGCCCTAGGCAATGGAGCTTTGCTCTAGATGTGTTCCTGAGATAAGGCCTGAGCTCTGCTGTAGATGTGGCTAGTAGGGAGACAGACACACAGCTTTACTTAACAGACAGTGTGAGAACATCATGCAAATACCACTCTTTTACTGTATTGTTTTATACCTGTTTGTCATACTGTTTCATGTGTCATATTGTGAATAAGATGTTGACCTACTAGTACCCTCTTTACTAATACAAAAGCATAAAAATTAGCAAAAGACAAATGGGAGAAAATCCTGTTCGTTAGTATTTATTGATTGCATACTATGTGTCCAACACTGTGTAATATGGAACTTGACCTTAAGGAGGCTAAATTTTAGGGGAGGTAAGACATAGATATATGAAAACAAATAGACATAGGTACTATATAATTAAATGTTGGAATAATTGAAACAAAAGTAGTGCCATGGGATAGTTAAATAGTGTTTTTCACATACATTATGTAATGTAAGAAGAGAGGATGATCAATAAATTAAGACAGAGGTTCCATTATAAAGAAAAAGGAAAATTATTATAGGTTGGAATTATGAGGAATCTTCACGAAGAAGGTGGAGCTTGTGCTGGGCTCTAAGTGACGGACACTCCTGCCTTAGGACCTTTTCATTTACTGTTCACCATTTTCATTCACTTTGCCTGGAACTCTTCCGTTATCTGAATTGCTTGTCCCTTCTCTTCTCCAAATGTCATTGTATAGAGACACCTTCCCTGACATTCCTATACAAAATAGTGACACTCTTCCCCACTCTCTTATTGTCATCGTGCTCTGTTTTCTTCATAGCACTTATCAACATTTGGTGATTTTGGTTGCTTATTTATTTGGTGTCCGTCTCTGCCAGTGTGACCAACTGCCCCGATTTGCCCAGGACTGAGGGGTTTTCCAGAATGTGGGACATTCAGTGTTAAAACAAGACAATCCCAGGCAAACTGGCACAATGGGTCACCCTTGTCTCTTCATTGGAAGAGAGAATGGAGCTTCAGGAGAGAATGGAATTGGTTTTGTTCACTGCTATATCCTAGTAACTAGAAGAGTGCCTGGTATGTAGAGGTGGACCATATGTGTTTGTTAGATGAGCAGGTTTCCTTTAAGGTTCTGTATTCCTTAAGGGACTTGATAGTTTCTAAGACTAGAAAATATGCTTTAGATTAAAATATCAAAATAGCCGAAAAAATTTAGTTTTAGAGAAATTTGTGGGAATAAATTGGTTAACAGAACCGCTGAAGCAGTGATTTTCTGCTTTTGTTTTGCAACACCCTGTGGTATGTTCAGCTACCTCAAAGGGTATTGTGAAATTCTTTCCCCCAAAAGTAATAATGATAATCCACTTTAATTTAAAATAAAGTTGCATAAAGGAGGAAGGGTGGATCATAAATTTAAATGAGAGCATGTTGCAATCATGGTAAGATTGGAAACAACTGCTGTCTGACTTCCTGGTTTGAGGAAGGTGGGGGTGACTTAGTGTTTGGGACAAGCATCCTCAGGGTAGTGAACCTAATGCTACTGCAGGTGCTACCCACTCGTATGAGTCCTTCATTGACTGTTCTGCTTGCATGGACCCTTGTCACTTTTCCTCCTCTTCTCTTCACTGTGCTTCCTATAGAAAGACACCTTTTGAACGTGTCCTTGCAAAATAGTTCCCATCCCCTGTGTACATGAAATATATGCTAAGAATGCACTGAGCTAAAATGGACTGTGTGTCACACTATTGAAAAATGCCATCCAGATGTGTGGTGCTCCTGTTCCTAGGCACTTCCAAATTCTTTGGCCTACAACATATTTTGAAACAGAATGCTCTCTCATTTTTCAAATCTCTGTTCAATGCCTTATTTGAGACCTATAAAACATTCATCTTTAGCCCTCAAGCTGGATATGGTGCTCAAGACAGATAACTAAGCAGAATTGCAGCATAGGGCTACAGTTATAGTGTAGATTTAGAGATGTAGATGTAGACAGGAGTACTTCATCAGATCCTTGTATGTATGGTAAGTGTCAGGGATTTAAAAACATATGTGATTGTTTATAAATTTAATACATATTTGTATATAACTATTGTTGTCAAATAACATACATCTAGCAGAGTGTACAAATCATAAGGGCGAATTTCCAAAAAGTGAGCACAACCATGTAGCTAGCACCCTGGATCAAGAAACAGAACATTTCCAGCATCTAGAAGTCCCGCTCATATCCCCTTCCATCACCATGACCACCTTGCCTAAGAGTAAACACTGCTGATTCATATCACCGTTATTATTTTTGCCTCTTTTTGATCTTTATACAAATAGAGTCAAACAGTATGTACTTACATGTCTGGCTTCTTTCATTCAGTGTTTATTTGTGAGCTTCACCCATGTAGTTATTTTGGTTGTTGTTCATGCTCATTGCTGGTAGTATTCCATTGTATGAGCATACCTCAGTTTGTCTACCCATTCTACTATTAATTGATACATGGTTCTTTTCAGTTTTTTGCTATTGTGAATAGTGCTACTATGAACATTCTTTTCCATGTCTTGGTGAATATATGTATGCATTCCTGATGGGTATATATTGAAGGGTGGACTTGCTAGGACATGTAATATAGAGGATAGGTCAGTTTGAGGTCTCTCAACTTTACTAGTTTATCAGTCAGGGTCCAGTTAGGAGACAGAGACCATCCCAGTAACTTGCATAGGGAAAATTTTAATATAAAGAATTATTTACTTAAAGGAGTAAAAGAGAACTCTAAAGAATGCAAGACTAGCAGTTGTAGAAAGCAGCTATTCTAGGGCTAAGGGAGAGTACTCAAGAAGGAACAAACTTGGAAGACCCTTCCTCCTTTCCTCCATCGTGTCCCCTCACAGCTGAGATTTCCACCTCCTTGTTGGAGAGAGTGTGGCTGCAGCCCACTGGAAGTGGGAGACCTTCACTGGGGATACTGCGGGCCAGAACTGGTGCTGGTGGCCTGCCCTGTGCTGGTAGGCTGGGGCTGGCGAGTAGAAATGGGCTGGGTCCAGTGAAACAGGCTGGGGGGTGGGCGCTACTAGGTTTCCTGCATGCCTCTGGCAGCCGAACCATAGGAGCAAGAAGAAAAATACACCAGGATCAGGATAAGAATCTCCTCCCTCTGCTGTTCCTTGCACTGTCCCTCCATCTCTGTGTTGACAAGCTGAACATTGCAGCCACTAGCAAAGGAAAAATGTTTACCGGGTCCAGCCCCAGTTTCATAAACAAGGTAAAGAAGGGTGGATTTGGGAGATGAGAGGCAATAAATGAATAAGTAATACAATTAGATAATGTCAAACTTATCTTCCAATTTATTATTTTTTGCTGTTAAATCCATCTAATGAGTTTTTAATTTTAGGTAATATATTCTTCAATTCTACAATTCTATTTGATTCTTTTCTATAAATTCCAATTCTCTGGTGAATTTCTTTATCTTTTCATCTATTTTCTGCTTAGTTTTCTTCATTTTCTTGCACATATTAATCATATTTATTTATTTATTAGAACTAATTCTAATATCTGGAAGATCCTTGGGTCTGTTTATTTTGCCCACTCTTTCCCTCGATTATCAATAACGTGCTTCTGTATTTGGTGTTTCTAGTAGTTTTGAGTGGATGTCTGACATTCTGGTTAAAAAATTATAGAGGCTCCAGATGATGCCATCTTCTTCCAGAGAGAGGGTTTATTGTCCCCTCTGATGGGCAGATAGGTTGATCTGATAGGCTAATCACCTTAATCCAGTCAAGGACTTTGCTGAGTTGAGGCTGGTTTATGGCTTTCTTAAGAGTCTGTTTACCTCTGGTTCACTCCTGTTCTTGAGGTAGAGCTCTTCAGAGTTTTGCCTGGGAAGCTGGAGTGGCCAGTGTTCCTAAACAATTCTAAGTGCCTTGACCCATAACATATTTTAAAATAGAATGTTCTGTCATCTATCAAATACTTAAACACAAAAGCAGTGTGGATCTTTGCCTTAATGAATTCCAAATTCTAAATTTTATCATGCAAGACTGCTGATAACTCTGCTATGATTTTCAGAGGCGTTTTCTTAATTTTTAACTTCTTGACCTGGGCTTCTCCAGAATTCATCAAAGTCTTGAGTGGAACTGGCTGCATGTTTGAGGTCTCTCAACGTCCTGCCAAAAGTTTTGATGGTTTTTAAGCCTCAGCAGCAATGTAGCCTGGAGTCTCAGCTTCCCTGCCGCGCCCTGAATTTGCTTATGTCCCTAAGGTGAAAGCAGCTGCAGGAGTAAGCTCCTCTCCCTGAGGGTCTCTCCTCTGGATTCTCAGCCCCTCCAGTTCCCATTGCTTCCATGGACAGCGAATACCTTCAAATAGATATGTATGTTTTATCTAACTTTCTTCTTCTTTTTTTTTTTTAACAGATGAGAAAACATACTTTATTTAAAAATCAAAGGAAAAAAGAGATAGTAGGTGTTGGGCACTGGAGCAGAGTAGAAGCTGCTCTGGATACAGCAATAAGTTATGAGTTTACTTAATTATAGAAGGAGGGGTGGGGAACAAGAAAGAAAAGCATGTAACCAACTGAATACAGCTCCAGGCAGGAAGTATCAAACCGCTGGAACCAGAAAAATTTTAACAAGCAACACAGAAACACACTACCATGGTTAGTTCTAGTTGTCAACCTGGTCACTTTTAGTTGTCAACAGTACAGTTATTCACTCAAATACTAACCTAGGCATTGCTGTGAAGGCATTTAGTGTAGATGTGGTTAAAGTCCATAATTGACCTTATTATTTTTTTAAATTTCAGAATATTATGGGGGTACAAGCATTTTGGTTACATGTCTTTATATAACCTTCTAGTTGTTCTTATTTAGAGTGCTGGTCTGTACAGAGCTATTCCATCCCACCAGGAAGTATAAGCCAGTTGTATAATATTTTGAGAACATATAATTTTACCCTTTATTTTCAAAGCAAAAGTGCAAAAAACTTTAGTAGACCATAAAATACTATATACCTTGTTGTTAAGAATACAGAATTAATAAAAATTAATTATTAATTAATTAAAATGTTTGATGTTAAAATGTTCAATAACATTAATTAATAAAAATTAGTAAAATGTTTGATAAACTTGTACTTCTTCCTTTTTTATGAAACCTAGATTTTAAGTTTCAATAGATAATCCTAAGGTAGAAATAAGAACATTATTTAGGATGGCATCTCTGGTTCTCTCGAGTTAAATGCAGCTTGTAATCAAAGGATGCATCGATAAATGACCTAAGTGAATATGAGAAAATTACTAGAAATTTTGATGGAAAACTGGCTTATGTGCTGTTGAACTAGGAACTCCATTGTACTTTTGTCACTATCTATTTTAACTTATCAGTCATGACAACATTTTATGAGGTAGGAAGAAAGTTAATGTTCTTTTTTATTTTTTAATGTATTTACTAAGGGGAGACAGTGGAAGGCCCCTGGATTGAAAATTATAATTTATAAATTCGTCTATTTTTCCAAAGGTGTTGCTATTATAGCAGATTATGGATTAAGGGGAGGAGTATTCATATATACACATATGTATACACATAATTTTGAAAGTATGTGTTATAAACAAGGCTTTAAAAGCATAGTTGTAGAAAAACAGAACATCTTGAAAGTACAAACAAGGTACGTTTAAAATGTTCACTCTCGTAAGACAAATGAAAAAAAGGCAAACCAAGTTATTTTTTGAAATCCAATGGTAAATATAACATTTAGCAGATGTTGCCAGTTTTGATTTACTCAATTGAATTTGTAAAAATGCTTCTGGGAAAATGAAGTACTGAGCTAAGTGTAAACCATTGCAGTTCAGGAATGTGCTTATCCAGAGGAGCTATTTAATGGTCAGTTTTGAGGGTTACCCATTGTCTTTGATTGGTCATCTCTCTTTGTTATCCTCTCTTTATCACCTCCTATTCTCTCTAACACTCTCCTCAAAGAGTTGGGTTTTTAAATTATAATAATGCATTTTTATTAATAATAACATATGAAATACAGATAAGTACCATGAAAAACCAGTCCATAATCCCACATAGGTTAGAGATGAGTATTCACATTTTAGTGGAATTTTACTTTCAGTGTTTTTGTGTGTCTGTGCCACATGTATATATGCCTTCTACATTTTTCAGTTTTTTTTTGCTTTATATATTATTGTAAGCATTTCTCCTATGACATTAGAAATTCATCTGGAGCATCTTTTAAAATTGGCTTCTATTCTTTTGACCTGTTCTTGATTGTTAATACCTCCCCAGGAAAATAAAAGATTTATCTCAAACCAATCCTTTTTCTTTATTTTTAAGTTTGTTACTCATAGAAAAGGAGTTCCTCTTATGGCTAAGGGAAATGGTGATTACTGGGGAATTCTTAACCCTCTTTTCCCTTACCATGAATAACTAATTGTTGGTTATGGTTAATAACTTACTTAAAAAGTCTCTTTATCATTTTAAGTCTAATGTCTAATGAACAGGATTCTGTTTATGTTTCTCTTAAGAAGATAAGGGAGAAATGAAGGTTTTAGTAAACCAACATCAAAATTGTTTTTGGCTAACATATGTAGAGCTTTGAGTAGGAGATAAAGAACCTACCTTTCAAGATACACACTAAGGTTTTAAAATTTAACTTAATTTTTTTAATTTTAATGAATAAATATGCTGAGTACCACATTAAATAGGTCAGGAGTTCTGATAAAGTAGTGATTATTGAACCTAAGGTGATCTGAGACTTTATGGAAGAGGAAGGGTTTTAGCTGGGTCTTCAAGCAGGGGTAGGATTTAGAAGATGAAGAGAGGAGGGGGTGGCGCTGTAGGCAGGGGACAAAACTACAGAGAAGCATCGCATACCAAGGATGGCCTGAGCAAACCAGTTTGCTTGGAGTAGAGTTTGCATAGGCAAATAGTAAAAAATACAGTTATAGAGGTAGGTTGAGACAATATTTTAAGGGGTTTAGAATGCAAAGCTGAGGATTATTAATTGCTAGTTTAGGCTGTGATTTTTAACAACTACCACAGCCTTGGGTTTGTTTTTCTTTTTCTTTTTCTTCATAATATGGTTTACCAAGACATTGAAACTTTGTGAGATGTTCATGATTTGAGGTGAATATTTTTTCCCTTCTGGTATTGAGGATTCCAGAAATTTTTGATGCCTTTACTTTTTAGCTACCTGCTGTTAAGTATACTTTTGGAAATAGTTATGAACTTCGTGTGTATACATTAGTTTTTTAGAGGAGTCATATTTTTATTATACATTTTTAAAGAAAAATGTGCAGTTGATTGTTGATTATATTCCCTTGTGATCTCTAAATTAATTATTTCATATTATTCATTTGTTTCGAAGGCTGATCTTACAACAGGCTTGCTTTGTGTGCTTTTGGCATAGAGGGTCTTATGAGGGAAGGGCTACTTATTTTTTAGTAAACTTTTAATTTTAGAACTTTAGTTTTATATTTATAAAATTATTACAGAGATAGTTCCATGTATTCCACATTCAGTTTCCCATGTTGTAACATCTTACATTATTATGGTATGTTTGTGACATCCGATGAACCAATATTGATATATTATTATAAAGTTCATACTTTATTCAGAATTTTAAAAAAAATTTTTTTCTGATGTACTTTTCTACTCCAGGATCCCATCCAGGATACCACATTACATTTAGTCTCTTTGGACTTCTCTTGGTTGTGACAGTTTCTTATATTTTCCTTGTTTTTGATGACCTTAATGGTTTTGAGGAGTAACTGGTCAGGTATTTTTTAGAATGTCTCTCAATCGGGATTTGTCTGATGTTTTTCTCCTGGTTAGGCTGTGGTTATGGGCTTTTGGTAGGAAGACCTCAGAGGTACAAAGCCATTTTCATCACACCAAATCAAGGGTACATACTATCAATATGACTTTTCACTTTTGTTATTAACCTCAATCACTTGGTTTGAGGGAGTGTTTGCTTCACTGTAAAGTTACTTTTTCCTCCGCCTTTTTGTACTGTACTGTTTGGAAGGGACTCACTATCTGCAACCAGAGAAGTGGGGAGTTATGCTCTACCCCTTTGAGGGCAGAGTATCTACATAAATTATTTGGAATTCTTCTGCATGAGAAACTCATCTATTCTTCCCCATTTATTATGTATTCAATCATTTATTTCAGTATGGACTTATAGACATTTATTTTATGCTTTGGGTTATAATAAATACTATGTTATTTGTTTCGGTACTCAAATTGTTCTAACTTTGGCCATTGGAAGTTCTTTGACATGCTGCTGTAGTTGTAGGTGTTTTTGCTTGTTTGTTTGTTTGTTGGAGCACTTTCTTACTTTCTGGCACTATGAAATGCTCTAGGCTCATCTTGTAAATTTCCTGCTGCAGTCCTAGAATCAGCCATTTCTCTAAGGAGCTCTGGTTATTTTTAATTAGAGAAAGATACTAGAAACCAAGATATGAGTGCTACGTGTGCTTGTTGCTACTGGGCTGTTGTTGCTTTTAGGTACTCAGCTTACAGAGCAAGGAAATACATACATCAGTAAATATTTGTATGTGTAACCATTTGTATCTATATTAAGGGACACATGATTTCATACTGATGTCTCCAATTCTTATCCACTACTATGGATCATTCTAGTCCCTGGGAAGGATTATTTTAAGATCCTATTTGCATATGTACTGATCTCTGCTTTTTTGTGATATTATTCCCATCTTATTATTTATTAGTTAATTCCTTCTGCAAACATGTATTGAGCCTGCTGTATTTAAGCCTTGTGCTAGTGCTAAGGATATAAAGATGAATGATTCATTGATGCAGTCACAGTTTCTTCAATACCTGTTTATTGAATCCCTCATATTGTAGGAACTGTGCTCCATGCTCACAGTGCAGTTATGGAGAAAATATGGCTACAGATAGTTATAAGGCAGAATGTAACTGTGGTATAAAGTAGAAAAGAAAGGTAATAACACAGTTCAGATGGAGGGGAAATTACTTCAGGAAGGGCAATCACATAATGAATTGTAGCAGTTAGGACCTGGTGGGATGCAAGTGACAGAAAATGTGATCAAACTGTCTTAAGTAAAAAAAGAATTTATTGGTTCACTTAAAAAAGACTAGAGGTAGAACTAGTCTGGAGAGTGACTAGTTTTAGGGCTTAAGGAATGTCATTAGGGCTTTTCTCTGCCCTCTGCTCCTGGTAACATTGTTCTTAGGCTCTTGATAGCATCTCTCAGTACCTCTAGGCCTGTGGTCCCCAACCCCTGGGCTGCAGACCAGTATCAGTCCATGGCCTATTAGGAACCGGGCCATACAGCAGGAGGTGAGTGGCGGGCAAGTGAGCAAAGCTTCATCTGTATTTACAGCCATTCCGCATCACTGCCTGAGCTCCGCCTCCTGTCAGATCAGGGGCCACATTAGATTCTGCATTATGGTGAGTTGTATAATTATTTCATTATATATTACAATGTAATAATACTAGAAATAAAGTGCACAATAAATGTAATGAGCTTGGATCATCCCGAAACCATCCCCCCACCCCCATCCATAGAAAAATTGTCTTCCATGAAACCAGTTCCTGGTGCCAAAAAGGTTGGGGACCACTGCTGTAGGCCATCATCACAACACCAACTCCTGAAGAAGAGAAAGCCTGCTATCACAAACAAAAGGCTTAGAATTGAGACTTGTTTGTCTTGATTCTCCTCACTTGAGTCATTGTATCCACGAACATTGTTGCACTGGTGGATAGATAGAATGTGCTGATGACCTTAGCATTGTACACATGCTCCATCATTTTCACGGGGTGTTGGTTTTGTGATTATTAATTGAGGTATTTATTTTTGTTTTGTGAACTTGTCTTTATATTTGTTATATTTTAGAATAAAAAGTTTCTTTTAAAAGACTGAATATATCTGTACAAAAATTAATCAATGTAATTCTTCAGATTCAGGAATTACAGTTAATCCTTAGTAGGCTATCTACAAAGGAATTTACTCCTAGACACATCATGGCAAAATTACAGAAAATCAAAGACACTGAGAAGAATCTAAAAACAGCTAGAGAAAACGTAAGAACAACCAGACTGTTAGCAGACTTTTTAACAGCAACAATAGAAGATAGGAGACAGTTTACTGATGTCTTTAATGTGGTAAAAGAAAACTAGTACTATTTAGAATTCTGTATCTAGTAAAAATATACTTCAACAATTTAAGTGAAATAAATACATTTTCAAGTAAACAAAAACAGAGTTCATCTCAGGAAACTTTTACTAGTTCTTCAGGGAGAAAAAAAAATCTTAGTTGGAAGGCTGGAGATGCAGAAGAAATAAAGAGTAACAAAGTATAATATTTTGTTACATCCTTTTAAGATAGCCGTTAAAGAGGGTATAAAATTGTAAATCATCTAGAAGGTATTTTAGCTAGAATTGTTTTATACATTTTGGTGGGTGTTAGGGTTTATGTTCCCAATATACTTCATGTAGGTAAATGTTAAAATTAAGTTGCTTTTTCTTGGTGTTTACTGATTTGGGAGTAAGGAAGTGGGTAACTGTAGGGTAAAAAAAGAAAATGACATGAAAGTTTGGCTTTGCAAGTAGATAATTTAATATTGATAATGTCTGCCATCCTACATTCTACTCTTCTATTCTTTTTTTTTTTTTTTTTTTTTTTTAAAGAGACAGAGTCTCCTGGAGTATAGTGGCGCCATCATAGCTCACTGCAGCCTTGAATTCCTGGGCTTAAGTGATCCTTCTGCCTCAGCCTCCCAAGTAGCTGGGACTACAGGCATGTGCCACCATGCCTGGCTAATTTTTTAATATTTGTAGAAACAGGGTCTTGCTGTATTAGCTCGGGCTGGTCTTGAACTCTTGGCCTCAAGTGAGCTTCCCACTTCAGCCTCCAAAAGTGCTGGGATACTCTTCTTGTATTGCTGTGTATAGTGCTGTGATTATTTCATGGGGATATCTGGAATATATTGATGGCTGGATCCTGTCTCCCAAGAATTTAGTTATTTAGTCTGGGATGGAGCCGGGCTATCTGGTTGTAGAAAGCCAGTTCTAGTGTTATAACCCGAGTTGAGAACTATAGGTAGTGAAAATGAATTTGACTGAGGCAGATCTGAATTCTAGACCCAGGTGTGTAGATTACTAGGTGGACTATGCTGGCTAAGGTACTTAGTATCCATGCATTTATTTATTGATAAAATTGATAATACTAGTACCTATCTCATAAGGCCATTGTGAGGAATAAAGAAAGTAACATTTGAATGTAAAAACTGAAACAAAACCACAGGTGCCGAGGCCAAAATGACCAATATAATTATAACCAGAGAAAGTTTACCAAATGACTGTGTTTTCAAAGAAGTTCTATAGTTTTTCTTTATAATTGAAACAGTTTATTTTGATTTTTGAGCTTACACTTAAACTTTTATAGAATTGAGGTTTTGTACTTATTGAAAGCCATTAGGTTTGGGATTATTTGACTATACTAGGGTTATCTACAGGGATGGATGCATTACAAAGGAAGAGTCTCATAAATTTTGAACCTTGTTCTAATGTATGCTTTCTCCAACATTGTTAAAAAGCAAAAAAAGAAAAAAAAAAAACCAAACTAAAAAACCATAGCCATTAAAAAACATTTTTCAGAGAAATTATCTGCATCCGGCTGAGAATTTTATGCCAAACTACAGCCCCCACACAAGCTTTGGAGAGCCAAGATATTTAAACCTGTGAAGTAAAGTGTCAGCTCAACCCTTACACTGGTCTGATGTAATCCTTTAACCACAGAATGGTTTCTAGCCTTGAATTGGCAATGACTCAGTAGACCTTGTATACATTTAGAAAATGTTTTAACTTTTTGGGATTATGAAAATAGAAGTACAATATTAGTATAAACAAAAAATTCAACACATTTAATGCAGTTTCTTGAATATGTTTCAAGAACATTTATGAAGAAGCCAGATTGAAAAGCCTGGATTATTATAGAATTTTTAAAAAAAGGACAGCTAATTACTTATAGTATCTAAAATAGTCTACCAGAGATCATCAGTCACTCTTTTATGTCAGAGGGGTCCTTTAGGAGATTAAAAAAATTAATTTGCAAGAACACTAGTTGATAATTATATATAATTTGTATGTTTAAAGAAACATTTTTAAAAGACTTATTTATTTTATTAATTTGGAGATGTTTGCATGGTTAACATGAACTTCAGCTTAGTCAGCCCCTATGGGAATTATTTTTAAAAAGCAAAATTTGTCCCGAGGAGATATGATTTGAATTTAAAACTAATTTATTATAAGTTAACCACTTATTTTACTTCAACTCTTATGTAAGTACTACTCCTAAACACAAATTCACTAAATCCACTCAGATTAAATCGAAAACATTTTAGAGTCAGGAAAAGATGAAATAACTATTTCGGACATTTGAGTTTGTGTGTTTGTATTGTTATATCAATAGAACTGAATAGAAATAATTTTGGAATTAGCTGTGGATTTATGTTATGTATGTATCTTTTCTAGTTGATAGTGAATACATCACAGGCAACCTTAATAATATTTTACTGAATCGGAAAATCTATAATAGTGAATTTTAAACTTTTAAGAATAAAAAATGAACAATGGAAATAATATCTGTTAACCTCATGACTTTGATTTCCTGAAGAGCGCCTAAGGGCTATTTCTTATTTTTTGTTTGTATTTTTTGGACCTTTTGATTTATAACTATTAACTTTGAGATCAAAACTTTTTGTGTTGTTTTATAACATACCATGTGAAAAATTTTGTTTTCTAAGAAAATAATGCACTGTAAGCTGTTTATAACATTTAAAATAAAATAAAGGATTAATGAAGGTTTTGAAAATTGAGAAACTCTGTGGCCAGATTAAAGAATTAGGATTAGTTTAATGACCTTCTTTAACTTTTAACATCATGTCATATTGCTAAATCATGTAAATTTTTACATTTAAATTTGTAACTAGCCATTTTTAGAAATCAAATAATAATTCTTAGATATAAATTTTAGAAATCAAATAATTTTTAGAAATCAAAGCAAAATAATTAATTACAACTATAGAATTTCTTTATTTGAAAACTTCTATTATAGAGATTTCAAACATATACGAAAGTAGAAAGTATTGTATAATGAATCCCTATGAGTCTATCACCAGGTTTCAATAATTACCAAGTCATAATCTTGTTTCATCTATACTTCTGTCCACTTATGCCTAGCATCTTATTTTGAAGCAAGTCCCATATATTATACTATTTCTTCTGTAAATATTTCGATGTATTACTCAAAAAGATAAGGAATCTTTTTAAAAGCATAACCAAAACACTATTATCTTGTCTGAAAAAATTAACAGTAATTCCCTAACATCATCAAATAACTAGTCATTTTTCAAGTTCCTAATTGTTTGAATTAAGTTCTACGCATTGTGATTATATTGTGATTAATCGTTATGTCTTTTAAATCTGTTTTAACTTACTGGTTTTTTCCTTCTTCTTTTTTTTTCTTTTTTTCCTTTTTGCAATTTATGGTTTCAGAAGCAGGGCCATTTGTCCTATAAAATTACCACAGAGTGGATTTTGCTGAGTGTATCTCCATGGCATAGTTTAACATGTTCCTTTGTTCCTCTGTATTTCATATAAATTCGTAGGTATATATATGTCACAAATATGTACTGTCATTCACCTGGTACATAGTCACAAACCAAAAATAATCCCTGTCCCCCACCCCAGAAAAAAGAGGTTGTGAATTACATGAAATAGCTGTCATAAGGACTATGTGCTTTACTTTCTACACACATCAATTTTTATTTAGGTAATTGTGTATAATACATGACTGAAAATTAGAATTTGCAGTGACATTCATCATAGCAAAATGAGACAGATATGTGTATAGGAAGTAGAAAAGAACTATCAAAAGCAACAGAAAGATTCTCAATGTACAGTATCCTGAAGTCATTTGTGTTAAAGACAGATAGCTCTATTCACTTAAACCTGCCCTAATTATATCACTATTTTTGAAAACCAGCCGTGTACTGTGTTCTCATTATAATGACCTTGATTCATCAGGAAAGGTGAATTATATTAAATATGGTGTATTTTAAACAATAACTTCATAAACTAGAGAGTTAACAGTTTAGCATTTGAAGGATTGAGGAATTATATATCATAGTTGAAAACTACAGTGGTGTGGTTAATCTGTAATCCCTGTTTATAATATATTTGATGTATACATTTTAAAGATGGGAATCCTATGTAAAAAATTATGGAAATTCTTCTTGGTCAAGAATAACTGGGAAATAAGGTATACTGATTAATCAAGTATTCAGACTCATAAAAATTTACTGTTTTAGATATATATGGATCACCAATTCTTTTAAAATAATTGAATTTCAATAAAATATTCTTTACACTAAAAGTAGAACATAATTTGGTCTTTGATGATTCAGAAGGATTTAAGAGACTGTTTATAACATCAGAATTATTGTTATTAACCTTAATTATCATTGTATTATAGCTGCGTAGCAGAGTTGATTAATGCAGAATTCCAAAGTAATGTTCATTACCAGAGAATTTGTACTGGATTCAGAGAGCCCGAATGGTAGTCACAGAGAATCACATAAAGAGACTTACAGGAACCAATATGAATGTAAATATATGTGCAGCTTCATACATAGACTTATATTTACTCATGTGCACAGGTGTACATATTACTGTTAAATTTATAATGTATATTGTTAAACATATATACATATATATCAACTTGTGACATGTGCAGCCACTACCAGTACTGAGGAAGCTGCAAATGGAAGGAATTTGATCACAATTTACCAAGAGGAAATTGGCTCCAAGACATAATGATTTTGGCTGGAGAAGACAGTGATCCTGGCACAGTATACTTTGTATTTCCTTGTGAGAGCTCCAAGATTAAAAGAATTAGCTACATAGAGGCAGATGCTTGGTAGCTTTCTGGAAGCACAGTTATAAGGTTTATGAAAAACAGGAAGATGAACATCTCATGCAGGTTTTACGAACTGGGAACTGATTTAATGTGCTATTTTGTACCCCTTAGACCTTGTCTATTGAGCCATGGTAATTTAATTTTGTTTTTATACCTTTTTTTAAATATTCTTTTTTTTAAGTGTGCTAGCCTTTGGAAAGAAATTATATCTTAGAATGCTTTTAAGATAGTATTTTTCAGATTGTTTAAACTTTTTAAATGATTGATAACTGTAATTAGTCATATTACAATATTATATTTTCAGAATTGCTGTCCAGTTTTCTTTTGCTTTTTCTGCTCATAACTACAGATTAACTTGACTCGCAGTAGCCAGTATCTTTATTGACCCTGGGGAATTTTTTAGATCCTTTAGAATACCTAATTTAGTTTATAATGAATTGAATAGTGGTGCTCATTCACTTGAAAAATAATTTGAGTGCCCATGTTGAATAGCCAGTAACACAGTACTTGCACAAAGATGAATAAGATACTGTCCCTGTTCTTGGATAGTTTACAGTCTTATAGAAGGAAGGTGGTATGAAGTAACCATATAACACGGACAATTAGTCATTCCTTATGAAACTGGTCGGTGCATTGATTAGGAGAGTTTCCTTTTATTTTTAATTTTCAATGATGGAGGAACTTTAGCTATTCTTTTCTGCTGCATTTTGCTTACATGTCACCAATAAACACCTGATGCATCTACCATAAATGAAAGAACCATGGAAAGAACTAAACAGTCTCTTTAGGAAATGCCCTAAAATCTTAATTCAGGGTTTACAAACTCAGATGTCTGAAGGAGCCAGTAAAGTAACACAAATGAGTGAAAAAAGGTAGGTATAAAACAGTTGGAATTGATGGGGATTGTGACCTACTGAAGTGTGTATGCTTTGTCTAAAGATTTTCAAATAAAAAATTTGTGTAGGTCAAAGAAAGCATGTCTGCAGGCTGAGGCTTCCAATTTGCAAATGCTCCGTAATTCCTTAATATTAATGGAACCATCACAAAAACATTTGAGAGAAAAGATGATGATTTAAAATTAAATGCAAATAAATATGTCCAATTTAAGAATGATCACACCATTTAGTAAGCTATTTAGTACTTTTTTTCCTGGGGCATAGGTGACATTACATCAGGGGTGATGGGATCCCAGTAGGAGCCTAGATGATATTACAGATCCAGGCAGATGAAGGGATCAAGTTCAGTAAAATTCACTACTATAGGAGAAACAGAAATTAGCAAGAGTGATGTTGGCTGTCCATTGTTGAAGATTTTTTCCCCCCGTGGGTGTGGGGACCTCTGGATTCAAGGTGTTAATCATTGTTAGAAGTAGATCAGAAGTCTGAATACACAATCTGTAACTTCCTGGGAAACGTGTGTGGGACAACTAGTGGAAAGCTCTAGTGGGTGGAGCTTTTAGCCATCATTTAGTCACTGGATCTTATGTGGAGGTCTAGTGAATTTATGTGAAATTATTTGGGCCTTTAATCACAATGAGGCAATTTGTCAGAAAGATGATTAAATATTCTGAGTTTGTGCCTTGCTATCTGAATGCTTAAACGTCACTCCAAAATCACAAAACAAGTTTTCTAGGGCCAAGGAGTGGGTCTTTCCCTAGGCTTACTGAATCACTGTATCAGAGGGTAGGACCTGAAAATCTGTCTTTTTAAGATGCTTCCACAATTATTCTGAGGATAGCCAGTCTGGGAGCCAGGACTATAGGTAGAAAAGGTTCATATGCTTGCAGGAAAAGATCAGGCTTCCTTGGTCAATGAAGATTGAGTATTGAAAGCCTTCTATTAAGGGATTTTCTAAAAATAAAGTGCTGCTTATTGATATATATAAAAAAAGAACCCTATTCTGTTTGATGATAGTGAGTTCATGGCAATAGAAATTGGTAGCTTGGGCTTTGTTAAGCTTCATGAAGCACTTCATTGGAGAGATCGTGTGTTCATGATTCTTTACCCTGAGACCTAGGGAAGGCTGTTTGGATGGTACCATTTGAAACAGATGCTTTTCTTTAGTTGACTGTGAGAGGCACCACTGTTTTGAAAGAACTGGTGAGCAATGGGTTTGGGGGCTAGGGAGGGATGACGAGTTTAAGGAAGTGAAAGTTGATGAAAAAATAGTCACTGTGTATTGCTAAGTTAATAAATGGATCAACAACAGTCACCATGGCTGCTTTGTGGGGGCTCATTTTAAGTCTCTGTGGAGAGAGACTGTTAGCAAAAAATGTAAAGGTTTACTGGTCAGAGGCACACATTTCCAGTTTGGCATGGAGCCAGCATTCATATGATACCACAGGACAGTTTGTACATGCTGAATATGTTCCAGTCAAGTAGAGGAAAGGTAAAAATATCTTCTGTTTAAGGGACCGTGAAGCCAGTGAAGACCTCCTGTCTAAGCTTAGTGCTAATGAAGGGCTGGGGTGCTGCTTGTTGCATACATGTCAGTAATCAAAGACATGTCAGTAATCAAAGTGTTCTTATCTAGTCTGGAACAGTTGTTCATTTTTCTCCTATACATTTTTCAGTGGGACTCTTAGCTTCTTCAGAAGTCTCACTTTATTACCCACTGAATCAAATACCTTATTGGTGTTTGAAAAGCTCTGGAATGGGGAACATCTCAGAGACCTATTTCAGATCCATTTTAATTTAAATTCATTGAATGAGTTGTAATATACAAAAGTGTAGTTTTCCATTTTTTTCTTCCTTCCTTATTATTTATTTTTTCCTTAAAAGAAATGATTGTTATCATTGTTGGGTTAGTAGAAATAGATTAATCCTCTGTGTAGGTTTTCCTGAAGATAAATGTAAGAAACTACTCAACATTTGTCCCTGGCAGAAAAACCCGAGTACCCAAACCAAATCTATACTTTCAATTAAAGCACTCTTGAATAGATACATGACCCTAGAGGAGGCAATACGGCGTTGTGGTGTATCAGCACTCTTTTATCTTTTTCTTCTTCTTCCCTTTTTTTTCTTTTAAGTGACAGAAGCCTGATTCCAACTGACTTAAACAATAAAGAGAATTCATTGGCTTACAGAACTTAAAAGTCCTGGGTTGAGCTTCAGATAAGGCTTGGTCTGGTGGCTGCAATAATGTCATATAAGGACCTGCTTATTTCTTTTCTTCTCTGCCATGCCTCCCATTGTGTTGACTTTTAGTGTCCATATCTATGCAGCTGCTGAAGTCTCTTCCCTTATGGATACGAAACTGTCACTCCAGTTCAGACTTTATATTCTCCTAACCATGGGAAGAAAGAAAGCCTTTATTTCCCAGCAGTCCCAGCTGATGTCTTCATTTGTCTCATTCAGTTTGATTAGGTATGTGTCCATAGCTGAATTAATTATTGAGGCTGGGTGCATAGGAAATGTTGATGGGGTTAGGCAGTCAGGCCCTTTGAAGCTTTAACTGGAGGTTCTTACTCAAACGAGAGAGAACAAGGAGGGGTGGTTTCCCAAAGGAAATTTGGGTTGATACTATCAGAAGGAGGGAGAATGGATGTTGGACATCAGACATTGGATGTGTACTAAATGTAGGTTTATGCCCAGGATATTATACAGACCTGGGCCTAGGAGGTAGAGTTTTTAGGGGTAGGGTAAAGACATTGAAAGCTCTTACTATCTGTGTTTTATACTTTGTGGATATCTTTTCCTTTAGTTGATTGTCTACTTTGCATTGCTTTTTCTTTCTTGCTCTTATAGCTGCATGTGGCTGTTATAACAGGAAGAGCCTGGGGTAGCCTCCTTTTCAGTTGGAGTGTCAACTGTCCATTTATGCATAAATTGTGTTACCTAGGACATTGGTAGCATTAAGGCCATTGGCCAGGAAGGCCCATAACTCGGATTTTGACTAAGAGGAGGAGGGTCTGGCAAATACTGCAGATCTGAAATTAAGTCCAAGGAGCTCAGCTAAGGTGAAGAGAAATAGTTATGTAATATAAATTATTGTAGCCCAGGGGCTCAGTCTAGCTAGGGAGGTCATCTAGGGCAGGAGTCAGAAACCAGGTGTCAGAGCCTGTGGATGTTTTTCTAGTTATAAATAACAACTTGGTTGAAGCTGTTTGTTCTTTATCTTGTTCAATACTGCCCATTCCTGTGGGTCTCTTTGTGATTATCATAGTCAGAAGGAAATGAGAATCTACCATGGGGTCTGGTCCTGACTGAGGCAGGAAAAGAGTTATTATCTTGATAAGGGAGAATGGATAGGAGTCCTGTGATGTTCTGACTCACCTATGGCTGTAAAACATTCAATGCCAGCAAAGGATCGCTAAACGTGAATGATGTTTCATTGTGATTTAAATAATTTGCTCCAAGTTTGAAATCTATGGCAGAAATTGGGATTCTTAACTTTCTAAGCTTGAAAAACTCCTGAAGACATTTTCTATTGAAAAGTATGACACTGACAAAGTGTTTGCTTTAACTAAATGATTGCAGTTAATTTCTTGTAAAGAAACACAGAAGCACACATTATCTTAAAATAAGCTCACACTGTTGTTTCTTGTAGTACAGCCAGGAAAAACAGTAACAAGCTGTCTCCTTCAAAATCACATCCCTGGATGATATTCGAGCAACCTGGAAAATTTAAATACATCCCCAGGAAAAACAATTTGAATTAAGTTAGAAATCACATTTGCTAATTTCCTTTCTGCCATTGCAATGTTGCCTTCTATTCCCAGGGTCTGGATAGCATTGGTTGAAAAGGTGTGTGGCATCAGTGGCTCAGGTAAATTGTGACATTCGATTCAGAGCCACAGCCAATCTGGGGCTGCAAAAAGATTTGTAATATTTAGGGTTCATTAATCAAATTTTAGTCTACACTGGCATTTTGTCCTAAATTGAACTTAATAATAATAATATTAATTCATACTTTTTTGAGAAACAGCAGGCATAAAACTTGAGCATTTTGGCCCCAAAATAGATTTGATTTTGTATTTAAAAGATATCACCTTGAACTTGTGTGGATAAAGATAACACCTATGGAAGAAATAGAGTAGATTTAGTTCTTATTCAGTCTAGTACTCCCCAAGTGCTTACATGCAATAATTTTAGTGTTCCTACCTTAGTTCTCTTATATGTTGTGGAAAAGGTATTGTTTTTATTCTGTAAGTGGTTATAATGTTAAGAGAAGAATGGCTAATAAAGGTTCTTTTCCTTTGGAGGGTACTCTTTCCTTTTTTTTTGTTCCTGTCCCATTTGAGGGAGTTTCCAAGATAGAAAGGAATCTATTTACTTTCTTCTTCTTAATAAACAAGGAAGGTTGGATCAAGAGATGTGGTTTGAGAGTTCTTCCCTCCCCTCTTCTCTCCCACTCTTGTTTCCTCCCATCTATGCACCCCCAATTCTAAAGAAAGAACTACAACTTGGAAACAAGGTGGGTGATCCCAGAGATCCATTTGAAGTGGGAATTCAACAGGGAGTGGGGCTGCATGCTGGTTGCCTTCTTTCAGAGGAACTGAAAGGTATTCTATACAGCAAATTCTGATGGGCAAGAAGGGTCATTACAGGCTTTTGAATTTTCTAAATGGAGCCTAGGTATAATTTTGGGATACTTTTACGTATTTTAGGTTTAAAGCATGCTTGCCTATGGAAGAAACTAAATAAGTAAAGTATGCCAGCTCCAATGATTCTGACACCCTAGCACAAAATTGCGATGATAGAGAAATTCTGGTAAAATGTGCCAATAGGTCATCTCCTGGTAGATATTTGAGTATACCCTAGAATTCCTCTGTTAGTTGGAAGTTTTGCTTACCTAGCAACTGGGTGAGGCTGCCTACTGAATGGCATCTTGAAAAGTTCAGGCTTAGAATTTATTATTTTGCTTTTTTACTGTTATGAGTCTTGTCAGTACAATCACAAAATCATGTGGGAAAATGATTTTTTAACTAGTAAGGTATTTGTGTATTTTGCCCAAGACATTACCTGTGTCTTCCTCAAGGATATATAACTCATGTTTTGTATTGACATGAGAGTCAGGATCGTATTATAGCACTAGTAGCTGGAAGATTTTATTGATTGTAAGTCAGGGAATGGACTGATCAATTTTATCCTGGAAGCAAATTTTAAAAAGCTCTTTTAGAAGGAGCCTGGGACATGGACACACACACACACCCCCCTCCCACCCCCACTCACCCAGGGAAGTTGCTTGTTAGTTGAGAGGCAGGTCAGAACCTTGGAGAGCTCTAGATAAAGCAGGGGTAGAACCACAGCTTCCATGGCTGGCCCCAAAAAGAAGAGTTTTGAGATTTTTTTTCTGTTTTTTTGGTTTGTTTTTGGGGTTTGTTTTTTTTTTTTTTTTTTTTTTAGCAGATGTCTGCTCCACTTGGCAAGATATGTAGGATTTAAGGAGATGAATCCCTTTTACTCCAAGCATGAGCTGCATATTTTTAGACTAATTTGGTGATTTGTGGCTAAAGTCTTAAAAACTAGGGGAAATGGCTTTTCTTCAGCATACCTTCTTGAAGATCCTATGCCATTCCTCCAGATCATTTTAGGACTCTGGATTCCTCTTAGCAGGGCTTCTGGTATCGAGATGAAGATGGTGAAAATAGGAAGGGAGAGAGGACCATAAGATATCACTAAGTATTCACTTCCTATTAGACTAGATTCATTTTTCCAAAAAAAATTTTTTTTCCAAATAATATCTTAGGTGAAACTTCAACCAAACCAAACCAAAACAAACAAAAAACGGAATAGCAGAGGTGTTCTGGTTGAAGCAAGGTTTAGAAAATCTGTAGTGCCTTTTGCTCAGACTATTCCTGGCTCCAGGATCACAAACCATGACATTTCACCAATGTACATTCGATTTACTTGTCAGACACAGTTCCTAAGTGGGTATGAGAACTTAACCTAACTGTATGTTTAGGAATACTTTTACTAGCCCATATGAATCCCAGAAATGGCCTTATATTGGTATAGAGGATGCCAGACATTTGCATTTCTTTCTAATTAGCTTCTGTGCTTCCCAGAACCCACCGGGTTTTTAAAGATTATAATTAACAACAACTTCAAACATCATAGCAACCATCTTAAATCTCAGACTTAGTAGGCGCTGCTTACAAGGGTGGAGAGAATTATTAGAATATTTGAAAATAAAGCCACCAAGGATCACAAAACTACCTTGTTTAATTTTTTGCCTTACCAATATTTATTTCTATGAGAGCTCTACAATTTGTAGTAGAACTATAATGTTCCCTCTCCTCTGTCCACTCCATTTTGTTCTTAATAGTTGAATCTTCTTAAGAATAAAAATCCCAAAACATTAACTGTTAGTTAAAACTGTAACCATAAGGGATATGACGGGGAGTGCCGTGTTATCTTTTTGCTAGCCACATGACTATAAGTATTTGAAGGATAGTCATGTGGGAGAGGGAGTAGACTTGCTATGTGTAGTCCCAAAGTTCCTCAAATTCATGTTATGTCAACTCTAAAAAATTAGAAAGTTGCTATATGTAAAGAAATTATGAAAAAATGTTTAAAATAATTTCACTAAATTATTTTAGATGATCTATTGGAGGATTTATACATACATAACTCTCTACTAACATACAGTGTAGACATATATTGCTGATAATACTTGGTCCTCTTACAAATAGGTCAATAGCAAATTCATTTTAGTTATCTTTTATATTCTCCAGATGGAGTGACATTTAAAAAAATCATTCTTGTTCAGTTACAGTTCTGTTAGAAATATAAAATATCATTGGTCATTTCCTAGGACGTTCCATTTAGATGAGTGTAACATAAGAGTTCTGGTTGAGAGAAGCATAATAAATTAACTGTAATTGTGACTGCTACATTTTAGCATATTACATTAGCTTTCTGGAAATATTCTGTGAGGCTTGAAATTTAAGAAATAGTAAGTTCAAGGTTACTTGAAGCACGCATATTTAGGGTTAACTGATGCAAGATTTGTTTTCCAGAAGGCTATGGAACTGGCTGACTTTTTTAGTTGTTTGGAAGAGACAACTGAAGTCTGACCTCATAAAATGTATAAATGACAAGTGGAATTTCTTAAACTTTGGGACTGAAAAACAGTTTGAAATGAAATACGTGAAGTGTATTATTCTATTTTTAGAAAATTATATTTTTCCATTATGAAAGTATGGGCATGCCTTATATATGTACACATTCACACATATGCATATACATGTATAAATATACACTTAGAAAATTTGGAAAATATGGAAAAATAGGAAGAAAAAAACTCTTGTAAATAGCTTCCAACTATAGACATTAGTTATTAACATTTCTCCTAGTGATTTTTTTTGTGCATAGGTGGTTTTTGCTGTGGAAGGTTGGGAGAGGATGGGGTAACCAAACTTATGATCATAATGTATTATATATGCAGATTTATGTCTGTCTTCATTTAATATTTTAACAAAAGTATTTTCTATGCAATTACAATATGTATAAATATATTGTAATTGCATAGAAACATATTGGTTGCATATTATTTCTTTGAATGACTTTAACAGTTTTTTAAACCATTTCTTATTATCAGGCATTTAGATTATTTGCAGCTTCATGATATTATAAATGGTTCTATTTACATTTTTTGTCTATAAAGCTTTTTCTGCACTTATTTTTAGATTTTCCTAGCTAGATTCCCAGAAATAGGATTTCTAGTGGTATTGAGAATAAAGATTTCTAAGATTCTTTATATATATATATATATATATACACATACACACACACACATATATATAAACTGCCAATTTACACTCTCAAGTGTAAAAGTGTCCATTAAATTACATCCTCACCAATATGAGCTATTTGCTGAAAAAAAGATCTTGGCTAATTTAAGATATAAACTTTGTTTCTCATAATTTTTGTCTAACTTTCTTCTCTTGTGGAGTGCTGGGTAAGGAGCAGGCCAAATCAATGAGTCCCATGGGAGCAAGAAACAATTTGTAGAGCTAAAGCCCTGTCTTGGAATAAAAGTTAGGCTGTTGAGTTCAAAGTAAGACTTTGATCCAAAGGGGCCTAATTGAACCATGGGAGCAGGATATGGAACTTCAAAGAGTGGGTGAAGAAGCGTAGAGTGGGCAAAGCCATGGGTGATCTGTAGGAATACTCAAGAAGGGTCAGACATTGGTGTCATGTGCAGTCCCTGTACTGATAAGAGTAGTCATCTCTAGAGAGAGGATCTGGTGATATAGGTTGGGAGAAAGAATTAATATTATTCTTTATACTCTTTTATGCTATTTGAAAAAAAATTCTCTTACCATGTGCATTTATTACTTTTTCAATGAAAAATTAGTTTATGGAAAAGGAGAAATGAGGAGGATTACATTTCTTTGTCTATTAAGATTGCATACTTTCCATATATTGTTAGTCAATTTTGATTCCCTTTTATTTTACAGATATCCTAGAAAGTTGTGCAAATTTTTTTAGTAAGAAGTTTCAGATAATTTTCTTGTTATATTTCTAATTTATTCCTGTACTTTATGCTTTTATTTATTGAAAATGTTTATCATAAGATTATTTTTATAAAAGAAATTTTTTGTCCCTTAGAAGATTTTCCCCCCCTCTATTATTAGGCAGTGATGATTCAATGTCTCATTTGTTCATTTGCTCATTTTCCTCCTTTATCTCCCCAAAGACATGCACCTACTACATTGTTTCCCAATTTTTTCCATTCACTGGTATCCTTGTGCATGTCTAAATTTGCTTCAGTGTGGCTAAAACACTATGGTTTTAAATAAGTGAGACCTAAATTGAAGGTGAGCTAGGCCTCTGAAACCATTATCCCTCACTCTCTTTCTGACATAAGGAAGCTCATATAGGGAGCTGAGTATTGGTTAGCCTTGTTCAAGTCTACAGGGCCATAGATTTGGGAGTATTAAGCACATGGCGGAATGTATCTGAGAGGGAAATGTGAGAAGAAGGTTGAGAGCCGCATGAGCTGGGAACATTCCTCATGTCAGGCAGCCTGGACAGGGGAGCCAAGGTAGGGCATCTAGAATTACCTCTATACACAAGATCTGTCGTGACCACAAAGAGGCAGGTGCCAATTCTTTGGTTAGAAGCTGATGTTTTAGCGAACTGAATGGAGGGAGGGTTGGAAGATTTACATTCTACACTGTCTCGATTGTTGTCTACACTTGCGTATCAACAAAGTGCTTCAGTCGCTCTAGTTAAACAGTTCCTGAAAAGAACTGGCACACCTTCCCTGAACTGCTTCACAGGTGTTTTAGTAAGAATGAATGAAGTTTCCACTATAAAATGGTAGTTAATTCTTTCACTATTTGTCTGTTTTCTTTGACTGTATCTTATCACTTTGTCCTAATGCGTTTTTCATTCCCCATTTTTGGAATCCTTTTTCTATTCTCTTTTCTTTGTTGATATATTATGTGCCCTGTGCCTACTCTTTGTGGCCATCCTCATTTCAGATTTCTAGCTTCATGCGTTACCAAAAATAAGCAGAATAAGAACTTTATGAATAGAGAGAGAAACACTTTTCCCTTCTTTGTAAAGAAGCCTGCTAATTTATGCCTCCTCCCCCTCTTTCCCTGGAGGGACTTCGGGCATTTTTCTTTATCTCCTACTCAAGAGGATAGAAAGCTACAATGTCTTGTTTTGCTAGACCTGTTTTTAAAATATATCCTAGTCTTACGGAGTGACTAAAACCTTGTATATCTTCTGTGTTCTTCCCTTCTAGGCAAAGTGGTTCAAACCACAAATTACCTAATGAGTTAAAGTGGTCGTGTAATTTTTATCTTGTTTAGTGTATCTGAACCTCCCTTGATGGGGATGTTTTCCAGTGAAATACGTCTTGAATGGCCAAGGAAGTCAAATACATTTCCCTGTATTAGGAAATTATATTTTAACAGAAAGGGGTTGGTTGATATGTCTTTACTGTGTATTTAACAACTAGGTTGAATCACTTGAAATGAATTCAAATTGGTAGGAGATATTTGCCAACTTATATGTCTTCATATTTTTTTTTTTGTTCTATGGATATAGGCTTGCACTTCATAAGCAACTAAAGAGAAATAATAGAATTAGTAAAAGATAAATTGAGGCCAGGCACAGTGGCTCATGTCTGTAATCCTAGCCCTGTGGGAGGTCCCGGTTCGAGACCAGCATAGGCAACATAGTGAAACCTGTCTCCACAAAAAATAAGAAAAATTAGCTGGGCGTGGTGGTGCGTACGTGTAGTCCCAGCTACTCGAGAGGCCGAGGCAGGAGGATTGCTTGAGCCCAGGAGTTCGAGGCTACAGTAAACAATTGTAGTGCAACTACACTCCAGCCTGGGTGACAGAGTGAGACCCCGTCTCTAAGAACAAAAAAATGTGTCTGTATATGTGTGTGTGTGTGTATGTAGAGAGAGAGAGAGAGAGAGAGAGAGAGAACTAAAGCTTTATTTTTTTTCTCTAGTATAGTACTAGAGCAAGGTCTGGAAAGGAATATTGTGTATTTTTCTTATTTACAAATGTTTAATGATGATCTCTAAAGGAAATGCAAAACAAGGTATATAATGATCATATTAAGTTATATACTATGTTGTTATATCCTATTGATACTTTCAATGTGGTCTTGAGCAGCTCGAAAGGAATTTCAGGCTATTGAGGTCAAGCCAGGGAGGACTTTATGCTCTTCTTATCAAATCACTTTCATATCAGTGTACCTCTTTTATTCAGTGTATGCTGCTGAAACTCTTACCTTTCCCTCTGAACATCAAGTCTTTATTTGAACAATCCCTTAAGACATATTTTTCCTTTAAATGAAAGAGCAAGTAGCGATTTCCCCATTGTCATTTATTCCCTGTAAATCAAACCACTCAGTAGAGCAAAGTAATTACTTTCCTTTTAAATAATGTATTCCTTTACCTCTTCTTTGTTTTCTTTTGATAGAAGCTGTGCTTGGTTTGTCCGTAAGGCAATATAAAGTAATGTTGATGGTTCTCAAAGTGTGTACTGTAGACCCCTGTGGATCCCTGAGACCCTTTCAGGGGTCTGCAAAGTCAAAACTATTTTCATAATCATGTTAAGATATCATTTCCCTTTTTTATGGTGTTGATGTTTGTACTTACACTGCAGAAGCAGTGGTAGATAAAACTAAGGCTTTAGCATTAACCAAGGCAGGCATCAAACTGTTTTTACTCTCCATCGCCACACATTCTCACTTAAAAAAAAATTCCAGTTCAGTTAAGAATGTCCTTGATGAAATAATAAAAATTATGAATTTTATTAGTCCTAACCCTTAAGTCCACATCTTTTCAATATTCTGTATGACAAAATGAGAAATTTACAGGGAGGACTTCTGCATACCAAAGTATTACTGTTACCCCTAGGAAAATCATTAGTGTGATTGAATTGCAAGCTGAACTAGCTGTTTTTTTCTTGGAACCTTCCTTTATTATTTGAGAGAATGACTGATGGTTGAACTGTGGTTATTCAGACTTGGGTGTTTGGCAGACATTTTCCCTTGTCTCTACTCTGTTCCTATCTTTTTCAGGCTGAACAGTCACCATTGTGCTTATGTTTCTGTGAGGCTCTAGTGTTTACAGCGCATTTATTTATATCTGGTATTACAGATACAGATGGTCTGTGGAACTGAGTTGAATTACTTTAGCATATAATGCTGAATTTAGGTAGAGATAGAAAAAAAAAATTATAAAAGAATAAGAAACAAATGAAGTCTTCCAGGGCTAAAATTATGGTCTTCTAGGATATTTAGGTCTCTTGTTTTGTTACTACCCTGCCTTACACTTTACTGTTTCTGCCTATTAATGATAGAATTCCTCCTTGATTTTTCTGCAAGGATTTTTAGAAGGTGGGAGAAACCATCAAGATCAGAAGACCCTTCTAACTTCATCTTTGGGTTTATTGCTAATTAAGGGTAGTCTGTTCCTCTTAGATTTTTATTTTCCTGTATATTGATGTGTGAATATGATACTAGATTGAATGAAAATTCATTTTTAAGTGGTCTTTTATTTATGGCTTCTACAGAACCTTGCCTCCTGGAATCCTTCAAATCCTGAATGTCTCTTACTTGTGGTGAAGGAACTTGTGCAACAGTATCATCAATTTCAATGTAGCCGCCTCCGGGAGAGCTCCCGCCTCATGTTTGAATACCAGACGTTACTGGAAGAGCCACAATATGGAGAGAACATGGAAATTTATGCTGGGAAAAAAAACAACTGGGTAAGGATTTTCGAGAATGGGAAAAAAGGTTACTTCATCTGTAATAAAATAAAATAATCAATTCAGATGTCCATTTATAGTAAATTCTAGGCATTCTTTTAGATAAACATGGTTTAGGTAGTCTATATACTTTCTCATAATTTAGTGTTTGAAGGGACCTTACTGTTTATCTGGTTTATTGTGTTTCTCAAAGATATCACCTTGAAAGTTTGTAAAATCTAGAGTCTCATCCCTAGCCCCAGATATTCTATAGTCAGGGATGGAGTCTGAGGACTTGCATGTGTTACATGTAGGTTCTGATGCAGGTGGCTTGCAGGCCACATTTTGAGATACTAACAAGTTTCCCCTTCCTTTTAATGGGGGACTTCTCTAGTATCCCAGTCAGATAAGAGAGGTCAGTAACTCTGGAGGCAGCCAATTTATGTGGTGTCTTTTGTATTTTCTTTTTATAATTTCTTTACATTGTGTGATCCTTTTAAAATGCAAGTCAGATCATATCACTCCTCTGCCCAGAACCTTCTCATATCTCTCTTTTTTGTCTCATGGTAAAATCCAAAGTCCTTCTAGTGGTATAAAAAAGTCTATGTGATTCCCATCACTACTGTCTTCCATCCGTCATTATTTCTCTCTGTTCATCTCCTATCTTGCTCTTTGAAATGGAGCTCTAGCCACACGGGCACCCTTGCTGTGCTGCACACACACCAGATAATCTCCTGCCCTGGGGTCTTTGCATAAGCTGTCTGTCTTCTGGCATGTTTCCCCCAGATGGGGACATGGCTAATATCCTTCTTCCTTCAAATTTCTACTAATGCTGTTTCAGTGATGCCCTGTTAACACCCCCAATTTTTTTAAGCAGGTTTTTTGAAGTATAATTTACATACCATAAATTCACCTGTTTTAAGTGTACAATTCCATGACTTTCGGTAAATTTACTGATTTGAACCACCACCATGATCCAGTTTTAGAATGGTTCCGTCACCCCAATGAGATCCCTCGTGTCCACTTACAGTTAATCCTATTTCCACCTCCAGCCTCAGAAAACCACTAAACTACTTTCTGTCTCTATGGATTTTCTTTTCTAAACATTTCTTATAATGGAATCATACAGTGTATGGTTTTTTGTGACTGACTTCTTTCACCTGACATAATATTTTTGAGGTTCATCCATGTTGTGGCGTATATCAGTACTTCATTGGAGAGATGCCACATTATTTTTTTACACATTTACCAATTGATGGGCATTTGGATTGTTTTCACTTTTTGACTTTTGTGAATAACGCCGCTATAAACATTCTTTTGTAAGTCTTTGTAATACACCTTTTTAAAATTGTGACTTACACCTGCACCCTCCCCCCCAATCTTTACTTGGCTCCACGTTTTTTTTGGCATCTCCTTTTAACATACCGTATAATTAATGTATTAGTTATATGTTGCTATGTAAAATAATCATTCCAAAACTTAGTGGTTTAAAACAACATTTATTATCATAGCTTTTGATTATCAGGAAACTATGTAGACCCTCTGCTTCTAAGTTCTCCCACAGGCTAGCCAGGGCAATAGTCATCTCAAGGCTCAGCGGGGGATGGATTCATTATAAATTCATTCATGTCGTTGTTGGCACGATTCAGTTCCTTGTGGGCTGTTGAACTGAGGGCCTCAGTTCAGTGCTGGCTGTTGTCTGGAGGCTGCCTTTAGCTCCTTGCCTCTCTACAGGGCAGCTGCTAAGATGGCAGCTGGCTTCACTAGAGCAAGCAAGCAAGAGAGCACAAGAGAGAGAATGTGAGCAAGACAGAAGTCACAGTCTTTTATAACCTAATCTTGAAAGTGACATTCCATCACTTTTGCTACATTCTATTTGTTAGGTCTAGCCTTCTGCCATCCCCAGCACACCCAGACACATGCATGTGCGCACACTTGCATGACCACACACGCAGGAGGAATTACATAAAGTGTGAATACCAGGGACCATTGAGAGCCACTTAAAGGGAGCCTACCACACTTATTTATTATGTTTATTGTAATTGGAGTGTAAAATTCCATGAGGGTAGGGATCTTTGTTTTGTATATCTCAAACACCTAGAACAGTGCCTGCCACATCATTGGTATTCCATAAACATTTGTTGAATGAATGAATTAATAAACTCTAGTTAAACACAGAGTAAGTTTAGGTGCCCTTTTCTGTGCTAATATTTTTAGTTTCACTTACTCTTCCTTCTTAGGCTAAATATGCTCCCCCCTTTTATTTTTCAGCTTTTTCATAAAGGATATGATTTCCAAGGTCTTATACATGATTAGTCAGCATAAATAAAATTTATTCTTGTTACAAAGCATCTTGTCTGTTCGGTTCAAAGTTTTTTTTTAAAGTTACAATATAAAATTATTTATATTGTAGTAAAAGACACATAACACTAAATTTGCCATCTTTACTATTTTTAAATATACAGTTCAGTAGTGTTAACTATATTCATATTGTTGTACACCAGATCTCTCGAACTTTTTCATCTTGCACAACTGAAACTCTATACCCGTGAAACACTAATACCTCCTCCCTACAGCCCTTGGCAATCAGTTTTCTACTTTCTTTTTCCGTGATTTTGACTCTTTTAGATACTTCATGTGAGTAGAATCATATAGTATTTGTCTTTTTGTGACTGGTTTATTTCACTTAGCATAATGTCTTTGAGGTTCATACATGTTATAGCATGTGACATGATGTCCTTTCTTTTTAAGGCTGCATAGTATTCCGTTGTATGTATACACCACATTTTATTTATTCATTCATCCATTAGTAAACGTTGGGTTGCTTTCACTGCTTGGCTACTGTGAATAATGCTGCAATGAACATGGGTGTGCAAATAATCTCTTCAAGATCCTACTTTGAGTTCTTTTGGATATATACTTAAAAGTGAGATTGCTAGATCATGTGGTAGGTAATTCTATTTTTAATTTATTGAGGAACTTCCAATGCTGTTTTCTTTAATGGTTGCACCATTTTGCATTCCCACTAACAGTACACAGTTCAAGGTTTTAAACTATTAATTATTTTGAAACCTTAATCTGTTCACATGGCTAGTAAGGACAACTTTGTTGAACTTAGTTTATCCTCTGCCCCCAAGATTCCCTTATTAAATAATCAACTTAATTGTCCTTTCAAAAAAGATGTTAGGTTAATTTGGTATGACTTCTTCTGGTGAACCTGTGTTGTCTTTAGTGCCGATAAGCTCATTTGAAAACAGGAATCACTATCAAACTAACTGGTCTTTAGTTTTTAGGATTTTCCTTCCTACCTCATTCTCTCTTTTAATATTAAAGCTGAATTTAAATTTAATCCAGTATTATGGCACCTTTTGTTACCTAGGAATTTTCAAAATTTTATTCAGTGGCTCAGCTAATACTTGAATTGTGGTTTATCTAGGTATAGAAATTTAAATTTATTTCAAGCAGAAAGACAGTTTGTGTTTATAGTATGTTTAAAACTGTATGTTTAATGTTATTGATTTTCCTTTCTTTACTTAACAAAATCTACTACCCCTGCACTTACCCCGGTTTATTTTGATTTGATATTAAGTAATTTGTAAACATTAGGGCAATGGTTATGGAGTTAGGGGAGTAAAGAAACTGAGAACCCCACAACAAGGCAAAGTAGACAATTAGAGGTTAAGCTTATAGCAGACCAGGCGAAGGGAACCTTAGTAGAATTGGGAGCTGAGAAGTAGAAATATAGGAGTAAAAATATGAGTTAGAATCAGGGAGTAGGTCAACAAACAGGATGTAAATGTGAGTCTTCAGGGATGAACAAATTAGATCTTGGCATGAGGGTTCAGGAATATGTTAAAGGACAGTCTGCTAATGGAATCAAAATCAGACCAAGAATCTGGAGATAAACACAAGACCTTGGCAGAAGGAAAGAAGCTTGATTTTGAGCGAAGATTTTTTCAATCAGGGACTGTATTAGTTGCCTATTACTGCTGTAAAAATTACCACAAACTTGGTGGCTTAAGACAACACAGATTTATTATCTTATAGTTTTGGAGGACAGAAGTCCGGAATGGGTCTTCCTGGGCTAAAATCTAGGTGTTGGCAAGGCTGCGTTGTGTGCCTTCTGTAGGCTCTAGTGGAGACTGTTTCAAGGTATGAAGAAACCTGCAGATGTGCTTTCTGAGACATTATCTTTCAGAAATTTTAGAGAAACAGATCCTGGAAGACTGTGGTAAGTAAAGACATTTCTGAAGATTTTGAAAGAAATTAAGCTCAGATCTTTAAGAAGACAATTTGCAAACATTTAAATAAGAATGCAGCAGTCAGTTAGAAGAACAATTGGGTAACCAAGAAACTGTCATGAAAAACTTGTTTTACTCTTTTAAGGAAGGTAAATATCGTAGACTTAGATGATCTCATTTTCAATAAAGCATTTGCTCATTCTCCCTCATTATTCTGCTGACTGTGCTCCTTTCTTAGTTGTTTGGATCTGTGGAAGAGCTACACCTAAAAGATTGGGTATAACTCTTGTCAGCTCTTAGGTGTCTTGTGGAATGTCATGGGACTTTTCCTTTGACTCTGTCCTTTTCATTGTTTTTTTAGGGGATTGAATGAAGTCATACAAGGCATGCGTTTCAATTTTTCTGATAGCACAGACCTTGAAAAGACAGTTATTATGAAAGATTAAAAAAATCAATATTTAAAATTATTTCTGTGTGCTGGAATGTGACAGACACCAAATCAACAAGAACCACTTTAATAGGGCTAAGCCAATGTAGGACTAATGTACATTTATGAAAAGTCTATTATGTTAGGTTTGGGGTAAAAGAAGTATCAGAAATGGCTTTTGCTCCTAAGGGTATTAAAATCCAGTTGAGAATGCTCAATATATATTTGTAAAAAAAATGAAATAATACTGGATAAATTACATCTCAAATGGAATATACAGACTGTATAAACATTCAGCAGAAGAGCCAATCACTGAGGAAAGGAGTGACCGAGGAAAGCCTTTACTGGTGAGCTGGAACTGACCTAGGCCCTGAAGGAATGTGAACATAGACAGCGTCTATCAGTGGAGGAGGTCAGTGGGTCATGTGGTTTGGGAAAACTTAGGGGCCTGGCATACATGGGGAACAAGAATTGTAAGCACATATTCAACTGGTTCACTGATCAGTAAATCAAATCTATTATGTCTTGGCATATTGAAGCATGAGGACATTTTTATATGAAATAAATGGGTGTTTATTAATTAAAACATGAAAATAATATGCTCTTAAATAAAACATTGTAAGAGTGAATATGTTCTTCCCAGCTTGAATGTAAGTCCATGTATTTTGATTTTTCTGATTTGAGTTGTTCATCTGAATTATTTAATTATTTAATACCTTTGCACTCCACGATTCTGTGTCTGTTAGAGAGGATGGTCTTCACTGTTGTCACTGTTGAATTTTTCTGTCTACCACGTGTTTATACTCTTAACCTTCTGTTTCTACCTAAAAGTATGAGGCAAAAACCTGCTATGCCTCTTCCTTTTACTATCAGCTGGGACAAGGAAAATTTTAAATCCATGTAGAAAAAGAAAAGGGCTCTGATCTATTATCAGCCTTCTGAGAAGCCTGTGAATTTGAGTGTTCTCCCCATCCTCTGCAAAGATACTCTTTTTTCCTCCCCAAACTTCCATTTAGAGGGTTTTAGAAAGTGCACATTTGAAAGTAAACATTTCAAAAAAATGACATCATTCTTTATTGTTTAATTCTTTGCCTTTGTCTTTTTATTAAGTTGTTTCTCCTTGTTGCTTTGCCTTTATCTCCTTTAATGATTGAACATTGTATGCCTTGTCTATGCTGGTTTTATAATTTTTAGTAAACACTAAGTTTTTTTAAACAGGTGAAAACAGGTAATACATTGGGATGCAAGCTTATAGGTTCAGAATGAAGAACACTTATGTGCCTGCATGATCAGAGTTATTTTTTAACGTGTATTTATTTTTTATTTTGCAAAACCTTTTTATTTTGAAATAATTATAGATTCAGAGGAAGTTGCAAAGTAGTACAGAGAAATCCTGGGGTATCCTTCATTCAGTTTTCCCCAGTGGTTGCATTTTATATAACTATAATAAAATATGGAAACCAGGAAATTGACATTGGTACAATATATGTGTATAGTTCTGTGGCATTTCATCACATAAGTAATTTCCTGTAACCACCATTGCAATCAAGATGCAGATATTCCATTACCACAAATATCTCCCTCCTGCTACCCTTTTGAGCTGAGTTATTTTTAAGATCAGAATTTTAAAAGTGATGAATCCCCATAATGTAAGCAACTGCAATTAAAACCATGTGTCCTGTTTTGATATAATGTATCAAAATAAAGATACATTATACATTTTCTCAATGGGTAAATCCTGAGGTCTCATTTTATATTAAGTATATCAACTGCCTTGTTAACACATTTTGCATAGGTTTGTTGTATCTGAAGAACCAGTATGTCTTAGTCTATTTTTTCTTGCTTATAACAGAATACCCCCAACTGGTTATTTATAAAGAAAAGAAATTTATTTCTTGTAGTTTTGAAGGCTGAGAAGTCCAAGGTGGAGGGGCCCTGTCTTGTGAGAGCCTTCTCGCTGGTGGGACTCTGTGCATAGTCCTGAGGCGGCGTAGGGCATCGCACGACAAGAGGGCTGAGCATGCTACCGTGTTCGCTCAGGTCTCTTTTCCTCTTCTTATAAAGCCACCAGTTCCCCTCCATGATAACCTATTAATCCATTAATCCAGAAGTGATTAATCCACTCATGAGGTCAAAGCCCTTATGATCTAGTCACCTCTTAAAGGACACACCTCTCAATACAGACACAGTGAGAAAATTTCAACATGAGTTTTAAGGAGACAAATATTCAAATCATAGCACAATGTTTATTAGTTGTAACAAAGTATAATGAGGAAATTTGTGAATTTTTATTTTGCTTTTGTTTTGATTCCCAGAACTAAAGTTGGCACATCATACCTAGTATTTTGATCAAAGGTATTATTTTTCCTGATATGAAATTTGAGTTTTGAGATATTCCAAAACCACATATTTTACATGTTAAAGATCATCAGCGGGTGATCTGTGAGATAAAGCAGCCTTTTAAGCAATATATTCTTTCCTTTTGTGGATATTTTCCTAATAGTGACTTATGTGTATGTAATGGAATGTGAGGCAGTGACCTTTTTTGTTGTATTTGACCCAAATCCTAGATCTATGGCTTATACATTAAGATCTGGCAACATCTAAAAATATTGTACAGAAAGGAAAGGAGCCCTTTCATGATATCCCCTCACTTGGGTTAATGTCTTACGCTTCTGTCATCTCATCTGGCTGGGTTATTATGTGGGAAGGGAAAGTATCTGAGCAGTATTAGAGTGTGAGCTCTTTTATTGCAGGGGCCATTCCAAGATGTGTCAGAGAGAGAGAGTGATCTGGGAGGACAGAGCTTTGGATTCTAATTCTGTCACTAGTTCTTTTTATGTGACTCTAGGTTTTCCATGTGTCACTTTCATGGAGATAACTATACTGTCGCCCTAACCTGGACACAAAGATTAAACTAGATCTTGTGTGTGGGAAACAAACAGAGTTAAGCAAACATGGAGTTAAGTAATACAAAGTATTATTGTTATTATTAGCTCTTTTTCATATATCCTTGAAGGTAAATTGTTGTAATAGGTGTTCAGTAAATGCCAGTTCAATGATTATTCCTATATTATCTCTCAAAATGCTGTAAGCATAAAGTTATTAATAACATATATGGACCAGTAGAAGTTGTTATCATCAAGGTGCAGATAAAGTATAGAAGCAAAGTAAAAGTGAAGGTTACTTTTTAAGAATGAGGGTGTTGCTTGTCTCTCCAGGAGCAGTTTGATGGACTTCCGAGGATGGAAGATAAATTTCAGAGTATTAGCAAGGGTGTTGTAGAAGAGGGAGTAAAGGCAGTAGGTTTAGACAGTATTTGGAGGAAGGAGAGAAAAGACTTACTGGCTGGAAGAGGCAGTTAATTCCCATTAACCTGGTGACATTTATCAATCTGCTGGTCAGGAATGGTTCAGGTTCGTGGTATTTGGTACCTTAAGTAGGTCTTCAATTATTTGTGTCAGGGACTGTCTACCTTAATGTGGGGATTAATGTTAATGGAAAAATATCTAGAACTGTGCTGTCCAATACAGGAGCCGTTAGCCATGCATGTGACTACTGAGCACTTGAAATGTGGCTAGTCTGAATTGAGATGTGTGTACATGGACACACCGGAGTTTGAGGAATGAGTACAAAAAAAAATCTCATTAATAATTTTTATGTTGGCTACATGTGGAAATGCTAATATTTTAGCTATATTGGGATATATTATTAATATAGTATTATATTTATTTCACCTGTTTCTTTTTACCTTTTTAAAGGTGATTATTAGAAAATGTTAAATCATCTTAAATTACATGTATAGCTTACATTTGTGTTTTGCATTATTTTTCTCTTGGAGAACACCGGTCTAGCATGATGGGAGGGAAGAGTGAGAGTTGCTAAGAGAAGGATCAAAATACCTGGAAGGTCTGGAAGTGGATGGCCTTGCCCCTACTGAGTGGGAGGATGCAGTTAGTAGGTGTTCTGGTCATGCCACTTGTAGCAGGGCGTGCACAAGCTTTCTTTCATTATCTCTCTGTAATTTATGCTGCTTGGGAGTTGTGCCCTGATGGCATTTGACTTGGGGATAAACACGTGTGGTTGCTCCTTTGAAAGGGTATAGTTTGGTGGTCAAATATGCTATAGGACACTCCTAGGAAATGACCATATTTGTTTTTGTTTTTAACCACATGGAACTATTGGGAGTTGCACGTTATTTAAAACAACTTAACCCATGACAGAGGCTCCCTTTTTAATTTGTTTTTGTAATGCAATTTGTTATACTGAATTTTGACCTGTATGTCAGTGGGAGTACTTGGGATCTGGTTCACTGTCTTTAGATAGTTTATATCTCAGGTTTTTACCTTATTCATGACAAGTAGTGTGTGTACCTAAATTACTTTATGCCTCAAAACATTATAGGTGAAGATGATAACTTTTTCAATCTTGCTGACATGTAAAAGGAACTTTATTATTATTATTACTATTTTTAATAGTAGAGGTATCAGTAGAAATTTCAAGTTTCTTTCAGCAGCAGGATGCATCAAGTGGAAAAGACCTTGTTTTACGGAAGTGTATGAAACAGAAAGGAAATTCTTTCAATTTCCTTTGCCTATACTCACAGAACAGCACGTGAGGAAGGACTAGAATTGTGCCACTTACTTACTTGTATTTGTGCAGCCAGTTGTTTGTTCTGAAATCTTGGGTGCTTTGCCCCATTTCCCCAATGGTCATTTAGATGTAGGGTACACTCTTTGCACAATATTCTCAGCATGAAGGGAATAGACAAGTATTCTCAAAGGACCAGCTGAGTAGGGTTTGAAAAGCCTTTTCTCCATATGCTAAAAGGCAGAAGACAAAGAATCCTGTATTTGAAGTGTTCTGTAAGAAAATCCTTCAGATTTTTTTGTTTATTGTTTTCGGAAACAAACCGATGATTTACTCTGATTCCTTCCTCAAAAAAGAGTTTCTTAGTTTTTCAATTATTTTCAATGAATTTATGGTGCCAGTAACTTATTTACTGCAAAGAACTGTGGAAATAGTGTTGATTAGATCAGGGAGGCACATAAGCCAGGCAGAATTCTTCCCTGGGAATTTGGAGTTAGTTCTAAGGGAACGAGATTGGTCTCTTTATGAGTAACTGGTCTGTAATGTGTAAATCTGGGAGCTTTTTTCTCATATCATCTAGTCAAAAGAATCAGAAACTGGCAAATAGAAAGTAAAATCAAGTACAGAGACAGTGGAAATAAGAGACAAAGAGAAAATTCTGAGGGTATTAGAATCCTTGGAACTGAGGCTGGACTGTATTTTTATCCTTAGGTTCCATGAGATCCCTCATATTCTTTTAATAAGTTCTGGCTCACCCTGTAATCCTAGCACTTTGGGAGGTTGAGGCAGGAGGATAGCTTGAGGTCAGGAGTAAAAAATAAATAAATAAAATAAAATAATAATAACTTCTCTGTTATTTGCTCAAGTTAGTTTGAATTGGAATTCTGTCACCTGAAACTAAGAGTCCTAACTAAATTACTTCCAGAGCATCCTGTGACTATCTCTGTCAAAGTGCTACCACATCATAATCTTTTGTTTAATTGTCTGTCTATTCAAAATAGACTTTAAACTCCTTGATGACACAGGCTATTTTGTATGTCTTAAAATTACCCTTATATAGCCTAGTACTTTGGCACAGTATTTGCTCAGTAAATGTTTGTTGAGTGAATGAATGAGTGAATGCATGAATTGTGAGCATTTCATTAATTTCATCATACATTCTTTTAATTTTAATTTTTAAATTTCTTTAAAAATTTTTGAATGGGTATTATATTCATATTCAGAAATCAAAATCTATGAAAAGTTGTATAGTAGAAAGTCTCCCTGCCATCATTGTCCTGTGCCCACTCCAATTATATCACTTTTATTTCCCTCTCCCACCCCAGGTAAGCACTAATATAGCTTTTTTCTCGTATAGTTTTTCAGAGTTTCTTTATGCATATATAAGCAAATACAAATATATATCCCCCTTTTTATGCAAATGGTAACATATACCGTTTTGGGCCTTGCTTTTGACTGAATATAGCTCAGTTTTTTTTCATATAATCACATCAAGAAGAACGTCCTCATTCTTTTTTATAATTGTATATTATTACATTGTGTAATTGAACCATAATTTATTAAATCTGAACTCTATTTTTGGACATTAAGTTTATTTCTAATCTTTGTTTTCCAGTCTTTTCCAGTATTACAAATAATAGTGTAATAAATAATCTTGTATATATGTCATTTTGCATGTGTTCATAAGTATTACAAATAATACTGTAATAAATAATCTTGTATATATGTCATTTTGCATGTGTTTATAAGATAAATAACTAGAAGTAGAATTGCTGGATCGAAGATTATGTTTATAATTTTATCACCAAAATGTACTCCATAAAGTTTATACAGGCTTATTAATCCAGCAGCAATATATAAAAGTGGTTGTTTCTCCACAGTAGTGTCAACAGTGTATTAACATGTTTGTAGATTTCTATCAAGTTGCACTTCTCATAATGGCCAAGTAGCTCCTGTCAACCTAACCCTTCCACAAATAACAGCTAAGAGCTTTGGACAAAATATAAATCCATCTGCTTGAAAGCACTGGAGACTGATCAAAGCAAGCAGTATGGATGTGTGTTGATACTTGGAAGAAGGGAAAGCAGAGCCTTGATATTATGGGACAATATCAAAACGTTTAATATACAAGAAACTGGAGTTCTACAAGGACAGGAGAGGGGAAAATGAAAGAGCAGGAAAATATTTGATGAAATAACACCCATGTATTTCCAAATATGGTGAAAGACATAAATTTATAGACTTAAGCTCAACAAACCCCAACTGGGATAAATGCAAGGAAAAAATAAACAAGGCACATTATAGTCAAAATACTGAAAACCAAACATAAAGAGTAAATCCTAAGCGACCAGAGAAAAGTGATGCTTTATATACAACCAATTATTTGAGTCACCATTGACTTCTCATCAAAAACAATAGAGGTGAGAAGACAGTGCAACAATACCTTCAAAGTGCTTTCTGCCAGTCTTTTTGGTGAAAAATGGTATTTCAGTTTAGTTTTAATTTGCATTCCTTTTGTCACAGATCAGGTTAAGCATCTTTTCATAAGTTTAAAAGTCATTTGTATTTCTTTTCTGTATATTCTTTTCTCTTAGACTTTTCAGCTTTTCTCATTAAGGACATTCACTCTCTGTGACAGAGTTACAAAACATTTTTCTCAGTTTGTCAGTTGTCTTTGGACTTCGCTGGTGATTTTTTTTGCCATCCAGAAAATTTTTATGTTCAGGTAGTCAAGTTAATCAGTCTTTTCCTTTATGGCTTCAGAATTTGGAGCCATATTAAAAAGGCAGTCCATGCTTCTAGGTTATAAAGACATTTATCAGTGTTTTCTTCTCTACAGTTTCAGTTTTTATACTGAAATCCTTAATCCATTTGGACTTTATCCTGATATGTGATGTTAAATACCGATCTAAGTTTTTTTACTTCTAGATGGCTACCTTGTTGGCTCAACGTCATCAATCATACACTAAATGTTTCTGGGCTTATTTCTGGACTGACTTTGTTCCATGAATCTGTCTGTTGATTTACACTAGTACCACCATGCTATAATTACTGTGTTTTATAATATGCTTTACTGTCTGCTGTAGATAGCCCTCTCTCATCGCTTTTCTTCTTCAGACTTTTCCTGGCCAGTATTGATTGTTAGTTTTCCCTTATGGTCTTTTGACTTAGCTTTTTAAAGATTCCCTCAAAGTAATGAGCCCCAAATCCTAGAAGGGTTGTGTCTTCCTAAATTTGCTCTAAGGGCACTCTGTTCTTTGATAACATTTATCACAGGTTGCAATTTATAGTAGTGATTATTTTCATTAATATCTGACTCACCCACTAGACTATAAACTCCACAAGGGTAGTGGTCCTGTCTCTTTTACTTGTAATATTTATAGTGCCTAGCATAGTGCCTGACACATTTTAGGTTCTCAGTGCATAGTCATGAATGGATGAGTACATCTTGAGTCTTGAGGCTGAGTTCTGTGACTCTTTACTGTACACTCAAGGACTACAGGCAAATTTCTTGCCTGTTCTATGCCTTAGTTTTCTCATTTCTAAAATAAGTATAAATAAATAGCTTCTACTGAGCAAAGTTTTGGGGATAATTCAGTAATATATCTTAACATTTTGTAAAGTATAAAATTCTAACTAGATTAATTTTGGCTTTCCTTTTCCCATTAGTATATATTTAATATTTATGAATGTGCTAAGAAACAATCTCCAGATTTAGGCTTATTGGTTGTCAGGGTCCATTTGAAGAACCAGCCTTATCAGAGTGTCACCCAGCTAAAGTTCTAATCACTCTTGAGTATTTCTTAGCTTTTAGCTCTCTAAAGAGCAGTCAATTTCAGATGAAAGCTTATTTGTTGACAAGAGAAGTGTCTCTGAGAAAGCAAGTAAAATTTTCCCTTACAGAACAACCTGACTTTGGAATCTGTTCTACACAAGATGTCTACCTGTCACTTCCAAAAGGAGAGGAAAACTGTGACACAGCTGCTGTCACCAGAAGAAAAGCTTAGACCTAATAAATTGCCAAAACTCAGAGTCTTGTTACATTAAGTTACTTGCTAACATACTATAACTTGAAAGAAGGAAGGATGCACATATTTAGTGTTAATGCTGGGGAAATTGCCATTAAGGCAGTTGGCAGAAAGGCTGACATTTTAACAGTCATAGGTTAGATAATTTTCTACATCTATCCAAGAGAAGATTTGACCAAGGACTGACAAAAAATCAAATTATTCTGTTCACTTGGCTGCATCTAAATGTCTCATTTTCAGCTTACAGGAAAGAATGCTGTGGAAGCAATCTTTGACATTACAACAGAGTGACCGTAAATTGCTTGAATTAACTGCTGGAACTTGAATATAGAAACACATAAAAAGTCATTGTCTGAAGTAGAACAAGGATTTTTCATTTGTGTTTTGCACTTCATATAGTATTTATAACTTAAGTGTTACATTAAGATATGTTTTAAATGATCATTTACTCAGTTTCACAGAGGAAGATTAGCTAACAGGGCACTAGGAAAATCAGTGGCAGAACTGAAAACTAAATTCTTGAGTCTTATTTTTCAACATTTCCAGTGCTGTCAGAAACAAGTGCTAAGTTTTCTTTGTTTTTTAATGGCAAAACAAGGAATGTATGATAGGCTTGAAAGTTGGAGATCATAAAGTGCTTTTTATGGTTTCCAGTAGAACAAATTTCCCTCATAGTCTTAAGTTTCTTTTATTATGAATTTAGTTGTATAAATCAGCCTGTTGCTGATAAACACAAATTTTTTTTAGTCCTGGGACCAACATGTCTTTTATTATGACTTTGGTTGTATAAATCAGACTGTTGCCAATAAACACAAATTTATATTAATTCTAAGATCAACATTTTGAAAAGGGATAAAGTAGGGATCATCTGAGAGTTTTTAAAAGAATGTTTGTCCAAAATAGCTGGTGGAATAAAAATATGTTGTACAAACTAAAATAGGGCAAAAGAGCTAAAATGCAGTGCATGGTCTAAAATAAGCAGTTCAAATGAGTCCAAGTGCTAAATATGTAATTATCTTTCCTATTACCTTATATGTACACAAGTTCTTTTAATTTTTAAAATCCTACATTTCATTCCTTGTGTATGTGTGTGTGTGTATGTATATGTGTGTGTGTGTGTGTGTGTGTATATATATATATATATATGCCATTGAATTTAACAAACTAAGAGTTTTGAAATTGCCATTTTAACCTACAGATTGACATTTTACACTAGTAGGCAGTAATGGCTGTTTATTTATTGGTAGGTGATTTGCCTCTGTAAATTAAAAATGAAGAAGGAATGAATTGAGTTTGATTTATCATCGTCTCTCCAACTTTCTTCCCCAAACGTTTTGAATCCCATGGTTCTTTTTAAAGACCTGTCTCCACATCCTCAGGAATGACTTAACAAATGTTCCACATACATGAGGTAGCCATTTTAGTATTTATTAATTGTATGATTGTTGTATATCCTCCAGGGGTTTAGAAATTGCTATCACCATGGAGGAAAGAGTTTCTGGGTGACCTTTGATCAGTATTAGTGTATATTTGCTCCAGCAACACTGACTTTCTTGCTATTTCCTGAATATGTAGGCACACTTCTCCATCAACCCTTTTTACACTTGCTGTTCTCTTTGCATGGGGTAATTTTCCTCCAGATCCACATGGTTTGTTTCCTCACCTCTTTCCATCTTTGCTCAATTGTTACCTTGTCATATTACTCTATAAAGGAGCTAAATCCCCACCATTTGAGCATTTTGAGCAAATGAGGATCATAATCTAACTGATGTGTTAAAAGGATCACTGCCTGTTGTGATGAGAATCAACTGTGGGTGAACGAGGGCTGAAGCAGTTAGGGGCAATTGCAATTGCCCAGTGAGAGATAATGGTGGTTCAGACCAGGTGGTTGTGGAGGTGATGAAAAGTGGTTGGACTCAGGGTGTATTTTGAAAGTAGATTCAACAGGATTTGCTGTCACTTTGAATGTGGAGTGAGAGGAAAAGACAGGAGTCAAAAATGCTTCTGAGGTTTTTGGCCTGAGAGACTGAAAGAGTGGAATTGGCATTTACTGAAACAAGGGAAGAGCACAAAATCAGGAATTTGATTTTGTTTATGGTAGTTGGATAAATGAAATTTGAACTAGGAAAAGGTCTGGGATGGAGATATAAAATTTGGGAGTCAACAGCATATAAATATTATTTAAAGTCATGAGTCAAAGGGGTCTTAGAGTTAAGCCTGGGTGTGTGCCAGTGTTCAGAGGTTGAGGAGACCAGAGGGAGGCCCAGGGAAGTAGAAAAGACCGTGGAAACTGGGACTCTGGAAACCAAGTGAAGAATGTTCCAGGAAAGAAGTGATCAGCTGTGTCAAAATGCTGCTAACAGAACACTAAGATCAAGACTGAGAAATGACCACTGGGTTTGGCAGTGGAGATGTCATTGGTAATCTTGATGAGCTGTTTTGGTGGAGTGGTGGGGAGGAAAGGCTGACTGGAGAGGGTTTAAGAGAGAATAATAAAAGAGGAACTGTAGACCTCAAATAGAGACTAAGTATTTACAAGAGATAATTTTGTAAAGTAGAACAGCAAAATGAGATGGAAGTTGAAGAAGGATATGAAGTCAATGAAGACTTTTTAAAAACGACGTTTGCATGCTGATGGGAGTGATTGAGTAAAGGGGGAAATTGGTTATATAGGAGAAAGAAAATGGGGACAGTTGTTGGGAACATGTATTCTTTTTTTTTTTAAGAGACAGTGTCTCATAATGTATTCTCATTATGTTGCCCAAGTTGGACTTGGACTCTTGCACTCAAGAGATCCTCCCACCTCAGCCTCCTGAGTCACTGGGACTACAGGCGTGAGCCACTGCGCCTGGCTTAGGAACATGTATTCTTTGACGAGTGTTTCTTCTTTTACAGCACGTACACAGCACTAAAGGAAGAATTTTCTGTGTTTCTTTCCACACTCGCAAGCTTTCACTGGGCTAGGTGTCTTCTTATAAGCTCCCATTTAACTCTGTACTGTTACATGTTGCCTCTGTACTTACCACTTTCAAAGTATGATCCCTTGTACTTAGGTCCAGCAATGTCTTGATCTAAAGAACCACACTTAACAGGCCATGTTAGTTTTAGAGTCCTCTAGGACTTAACATAATACCAAACCTTTAACATAATATCAAAACCACACTTTTTTGGTAATCTTGGACTATAACAGAAGGCAAGAATCGTATTAGGATCTCACAAACCTCCCACCCTCCATGATGAGCTATTTGTAGATCCTTACTGGCTCTTGAGTATTTGCCAGGTGTTGGGTTGTGAGTAGCTGGCACATAATGGCATTCAGTACTGAGAAGTGCTGTTTAGTTCTGAGCATCAGTACTGTTTCTCACCATTGGCATTCCTGGTGGCACAGTGGCTTCTGTGACTCTATCTGGCTTGCCTCAGTTTTGATTCAGTCCATTCAATTCTCATTTCTGCTTTTTCTGTCACAGAATTAGGCTTGTGGTGATGAAGAAATGCTCTGTCCTTCGCCAGAAGTTGATGAAAGTTAAAAGATGTTGTAAGCAGTAAAACAAACAACAAACAACTAGGCAGATGTTAGCTATCATTGTTCTCTGCTGAGCTCAAGGTTTATATTTCTGCATTTTCAAGGTTTTAGGTCAGAGTTTTAAAATTAGGGCCAGAACCCTGAAGCCAGTTGCTAGGGTGTTTGTAGAAAGAAGAGGTGACTTGTGGAATCATCTGTAAGAGGTGTACATGCATGCTTATGTGCATTCATCCACCTACCCATAAAAATATTTGTAAATGCTTGCTATGCTTATAGATGTGTTTTGGGGAGTTCATGCTCCTCATATTTTAAAGGAGGGGAGGCAGGGAAGAGATTGGGAGCTCTGTAGTAGTCACAACATGGAAAGATAGAGATCCACTCTTTAGAGTAGTTCTAGAGATCATCCCTGGAGTTCTTTGTTCAAACATGTCTAAGTAAAACTAGCTGTGTCCAAATCCCAAGCTGAGCTGTATACTTGCAATGAGACAGAATGGGAGACCCAGGATTCTACCAGCTCAGCATACATCTTTGTTGCCTTTGCAGAGGCTCCCTGGAACCCCTAGGTCTCTGCATAGCCCAGTTGGAAAGCCTCTCCTCTAGACTATAATAAAGTTTTTAAAAATGTGATTCCTTAGCCTTTTCCTTCATAAAAATTGAGATGGAAACTGTTTTCTTTTATATGTTTTCTCTTTTAAAAAATAAAAGCTATTATTTATAGATTAGTTAAATGTTTTAAATCTCCAAACCTCTAAGCATCTTTCCTATAGATATTCATAGAGGGCATTACTGAAAAATATTAGTTGATGATGATGTTAATGGACTGTCAGGAGATTGGAAAATTGTTTGTGGTACCCACTGATATACTCCTTTACATGGGTAGAAGTTTGACCTTTATATATATTTCAGACACACTATAGTATAAAGGATGGTGATATATGTCGTCAGCCTTGTGGGTTATAAATATTAGTGAAGTGGTCTGATTGCTTTAGTAAAAACAAGTGAATGAAAGGGGTAGGTCTGTCTCTATTGTTTGGGTTTTTTAAAAAAACATTTATCATACATTCATGTATTCTTTTCATATTTTTAAGAAACAGAAAGGTAATACTACTGCATTATAATTTTATTGCACATTTAAAATGCAGATTTTTAAAATTCAAGTTGTGCTTTTTAGTAACCAATAATTTAAGAATTCTTTTTGATCCTCCTCTACTTTTCCAACCTTCTTTTCTTGCCTGATATTAGGAAACCCAAATTGAAGATGCCTGCATTTTGAACAGGTTGAACTTATGGCCTTGGCTATAATTGTCATTTCACAATCTATTTTTGATTTTAATCGTATTATTTTACCTTTCTTTCTACAGACTGGTGAATTTTCAGCACGTTTCCTTTTGAAGTTGCCAGTGGATTTCAGCAATATTCCCACATACCTTCTCAAGGTAAAAATATATGATTATCAGTGTGAGAACATAAATGAGCTTTTAAAATAATTATTTAACTCAATATTTGTATGAGTGGTTTGTCAGCATTTTGTTCAGATGATGAATTCTACTAAAAATATTTATTGCATGAAGATCCACTGAGTTATTTTCTAGGCTGGGCATGGTGGCTTACATCTGTAATCCTAGCACTTTGGGAGGCTGAAGCAGGAGGATCGCTTGAGGCCAAGAGTTCGAGACCAGCCTGGGCAACATAGTGAAACTCCATCTCTACAAAAAATAAAAAAATTAGCTGGGCTTGGTGGTGTGCCTGTAGTTCCAGCTGTTTGGGAGACTAAGGCAGGAGGATTGCTTGAGTCCAGGAGTTGGAGGTGGCAGTGAGCTATGATTGCACCACTGTATTCCAGCTGGGGCAATAGAGCGAGACCCTACCTCTAAAACAACAACAACAAAACAGATCCATTGAGTTATTTTGTTACCTAAAAGCTAAAATAGTAGCTTTAACAGTCATTTAGAGTTGAGCTTTTTGTATAAGATAAAATTAGTATAAGTAAATTAAACTTTGGAAAAAATCACTTTTATTTAATAATCATATTGGGATGAAAGACTTTCATAGAAATTGTCTAATATGTATTCTGCCTTTAAGTAGGATTCCACATTAACTATGCTGTGCTAAAGGGCATTTCATTTTCTTTATTTATGTCAGCAGTTGAACTCAGGTGCCTTTAAACTTAGGCTGTCCTGAAGAGACCCAGAATCTAGTTAGACCAGCGTATATGGTATTCTTTAAAATATGTAGGCAAAGTGTGGCCTGGGGTACAGCTACTTTGGGAAAGGGTCTGTAAATGCTTTGCAGAGAACAGGTAGAATCTACGTGATTGGGCTATGGTTAGTGTGAGAGAAACGAAAGGGACTAGGAGCAAGTTCTGAGACGGAAGCTGTAAGACAAAGGCTTAGGTTCACTGTAGATGAGGGTTTGGATTGTAATTTAAGGTTTGGCTGGCTTCTCTCTGCCCCATATTTCAACCTGTGGTGATTTAATTTCAATCTAATCAAAGAAAAATTTCTGCTTTCCTAATTTGATGTTAGTATTTATAACTGCCTAAAGAGAAGACAGAATCCTTGTACAAGTTTCCCTGCATATTTCAGTAATTAATAAATAATATTAGATATTAATCTTGGTAATGATTGGGAGTATGACTTGATAGAATATAAACCATAGACCATAGAAAAGATTAGGTAACATTTTAAAAATATATTTTGTCTAAGGCAGAAAATTATTTTCTTTTTCCCTAAGTAAAGCATGGGATTTTTGTGCATCATTTAACTTTCTTTTGTTTCCAGTTGACTAGTTCTTCATTCTGTATACAAGGATTGTAAATCCAAGTGAGAATGGAGGTCAGCAATTTGTACCAGTTTCTCCACACCCCTGTAGTGGAAAATATACATACTAGATCTGTGATTATCAAGCATAATTAATTTGGTTTCAGCAATCACTGTGCTCTATTAGCATGGTAAACAGTCTCCTTAGAAACTGTTGTTTGTAACACATACTCAAGGACCTCTTCTATATCTTCCAGTTAAGACTTTCTTTCAGCTCATTTAAAACCAAATTCAACAGTATATGAGATACATTATTTATATAATCACCTTAATCCACAATTTATAATTGTAGTATCTTTGTTTTGATTTGTTGGGCCTTATCAGTTTGAGTAGTCTTCCAGTTTATTTGAAAGTTTATTTGAAATTGCTCTTGCCTGTGCTCATGTTCTTGAGGGTCAAAAGAAATAAATGTTTGTTGACTCATAATCTAATTTTTTTCTCTCCAGTATCAAATTCCCATATTTTTCTTTCTAAGAATTCTAATTTTATATTATTCTCTTATTTTCTTTGCCAGTCAGGTGAGAGAAAGGTCAAATCTATTTGCCAAAATTGTAAAGGTTTTTTCCTCCCAAAATTACTATGAAGTGATTTCTCATCTACAGATGAAATACCTACATTGCCACACTAATGTCTTTCTGGATCTTTAGTTCATGGATAGAGAGTAAAACAATAATAAGGAAAAAAAAGGAAAAACTCTTGTGTAATACAAAACAACAGCCAAAAAACCAAAAACAAGACCCAAACCTACTAGCATACCAGAAACAATCCAGAATACCTATTGAGGGTTTTAAGATATAAGTTCCTAAAGTTGTAGCATAACCTTGAAATATTTGGCTGTGTTCTTTACAGGATGTTTGCATTAGGAACTGCTTTACATATTATTTGCATTTGAATGCTTCTCACCTAATTAGTAGGCCTATAATTGATAGCCTAAGTCCAAAAATAAAATAAACTTCTGAATTCCTTGAGTTAGGATACTTTTTACCAGCATCAGTGTAGTTTTACCTTATCATTCCAAGCAAATAAAAGGTAAAGTAGAATTTTTAAATAATGAGATAGCCTGAAGTCTGACTACATACCCTATTGATTTTTGTTGCAGTGAAATTTCATTACACTATGATGAAGCCATCATCCACTCATAAGTTCATATTACCAAGTGTACCTGTTTTGCTCACTAATAGAATTCTTTTATGTTAGAATGAAAAATACCCATAAATATTCAGTGATATGATTTTGCTTAATATTATACTCAAAGTATATATGGTTTTTACATGGGATAGAGTATTTTTATTCTGAAAAAGAAGTTTGACTTCAGAGTCTGAATTTTACTTTTGGTTGAGGTATATCAAAGGATTAGATAAATCATTGACATAAAAACTCACTCAGTAGAAAAATATTTCTGTATTTGTTAGGATTCTTTATTTGCAAGTGGTAGAAATCCAGCATGAACTCATAAAAACTAAATGGGAAATGTTGTACAAATCCTCTGCTTCTGTAGTCCACATAGCAGGAAGCAGAATCTGTGTTGAATAGTCCATAGATCAGTCAGACTACTTTCCCATCTCTATTCCTCTTGAGCTCAGTTGTGCACCCCTGAACTTCTCAACTGGTGTGTTTGTGGGGAGAAATAGTGGCCCCCAGAATAAAGGGGAGATTACAGAAATGATGAAAGTGTAAGTATTCACTATAGTTACTAAACCAAAGAAAGATTGTCTTACAATTGTATACTTTCTCTTAAGCAAGGACTAGTCATTAGAATATGCTGCTCTTAATTTTCTTAGGGTGTAGTGAAAACTGACTTATGTATATATTCCTGTCTTTATTTTTGTCCTGAGAATTATTGAACCTAACAATATGATGCTAACTAAGAAAGCATTGGGTTTTGGTTTTGGTTTTGTTTTCAAAACCACGCTCCATAGTGAGATAGCTAAAGAAAAGGTTCAAATTGTCTACTAAAAAGTTTATCCTCTGAACAAGAAGTACTCAGAAACTAAGAATATAGAAGCTTACTTGTAAACGTGATGTGTATTTGAATTAGCCTCTTAAAATAATGAGCCAGTTTTATGCAGAATATAGGGAAGTTAAAATCCTAGAGCTAGGAACCCTTTCAGTAACATCATACAGTAATATGTAGGAAAGTTACGTATTTCCTACATATTATGGAACTGGAAGGTCGAATAGCAATTATTTTCTGCTGACAGTGGCTATTGCAAAAAAAATCAATGTAAACTTTTCTTTGTTGGATAAGAAAAGACCACATTGTTTACGTAGTCTAAATAGTTGTTGGAGTGTCTCTAAACTAGATACCACTAAGCCCTAGCCCAAGCCAGAAGCAGGGCTATAACCAACATACTATGACTAAAGTACATGGACTTTTATTGGCATCATTTAACATCACACAGTTAGCCCATTCATCCTGATGGATTGCTTGCAGAAATTTAGTTTCACTGTGGAGCCTGAATCATGACACTATATGGAAATGAACTGAGGGTGAAAAAGCTAAAATAGGTCATCTGTGTCAGGAGATGAAGCTCTCATCCTTCTTCTGAAACCACTGCGGCTGTACTGATCAGTCAGGGCGCAATCAGTGCAGAACACAGATCACTCTGCCAAGCAGAGGCAGAAAGTAGGAGTTAAGTTCAGGTTATCAAGACTTGTTTAGGAGCCTAAGATAGGCAGAGAGTATCTAGGTAGTGAGTATCTAGGTTGTAACCATATGGTGCTCTAAGCAGGTGACTGACATGGAAGAGAGCATCTGAGTGTCCTTGTGTGGTGAGAATATTCAGTGTAGGAGCTGCCTCCTCAGCCTGACATTGGCTAGCAGGTTACCTACTTAGAGACAGCCTGCTTTCTAATCAAACCTAGGCAACTGCTGATGTTCACAGGGCCAGGCAGGTACTGAAAAGGAGTGAATTTGACTTGATAGAATATAGTAGGAAGTGGTAAGAACTGTAATGAGCTAGCACATATGTGCTTCATCTAAAGGCAACAGCTGTTGTACAGCTACCGAATTGTTTTCCATGTGAGAGTATGGGCCTGGTGTTGCCAGATATATAGATATTATTAAAAGGAACTGAGAATCTCAGGGTTTTTTTTAAAATGTGAAAAACAACTGCCTTTTAAGTAATAGCAATGATAAATGTTTTTAAAAAATACTGTGCAGGATAAACAGAACACCTCTGTGTGTTGGCCGTAGCCTGTGGGTTCATTTTTGACCCTTGCTCTAGAACCTAAGAGTCTTATAACCAGGTAGGCAGCAGAAAGCTCTTATTCCCATTCATTGATTTACACTCTGCAATGTGGTAATAAGAGAGATCTTACTGACCCAGTGGTTGGCAGAAGGAGAGCCTTGAACTGGACTCCCACCCAGTATCCCAAGCCTCACCCACTATCCTGAGGTGCTTATCACAACTGTGACAGAGTGCCCAGAATGGGCTTGGCTTGTTTTTTGACTGCAGTACTCTGAAGAACAACTAAATATTGATTTTGACTTAAAATGACACTGGGATTAGACAAACAACACAAAAGAAATTCAAGCATAATCACTGTGCCCAAATACCTTATAATATAGTTGATAAGACAAAGTTAACAAACATTAATTGAAAAATAAGCTGGTGCGGTGGCTCACACCTGTAGTCGCAGCTACTTGGGAGGCTGAGGCAGGAGGATCGCTTGAGCCCAGGAGTTTGAGGTTGCAGTGAGCTATGATGATGCCACTGCACTCTAGCCAGGGCAACAGAGCAAGACTCTGTCTCAAAAAAAAAAAAAAAGAAAAGAAAAGAAAAAGAGTTAAGTGCTAATTTGTATGCTATGTGTACAGTAGGCTTAAAAAAAAAACTAAACTAAAGACTGTTATGGATTGGAATGAGTAGAGAAACCAAGTTTGGATGTTAACTAGACCTCTAAGGAGGTGTAGCTTTTCAAGGTTAGAGGGGGAGGAGGAACAGATCTGGTATGGGTGATCACACAATCAGTGGTGGGACTGTGTGGACATACTTTATTTGGGGAGGAGGTAATAATCTCAGCTGCAAGAGATATTTTTGTAAGAGACTAATGAGAGATAAAACTGGAAAGATAAGTGGAAAAGATCTTGAATGCTAGGAGATTGATTTTAGACTTCATTAAGCAGGTAGTCTTAATCCCCTTGTAACTGGATTATCATGGCAATACCTTCCTATTTTATTTCCTTGGCCTCATTCCCTCCCATGCCCAATCTTCCTGCAGTATTACGACGAGAGTAGTCTGCTTTAATCTTCTCTTGAAACCAGTAATAGTTTCTTATTGGATGTTCCAGAGCCTACCCTCCCATGCATCATTATTTTACATTTCTCCCTAACATGTGCTTTTAATTTGAAACAGGCAGCCTTCCCCGCCGTCCTGCCAGTGCTGTGAGATTTCCCAATGCTATCACTTTGCTCCTGCTCTTCCTCCTAGCCCTGAAGTCCTTACTCCTTCATCCTCTAGAGAATTCACTTAATTGACATAAGAATAAAGAGAAGTCCAAAGAAATTCAAGTTACTTGCCCAAGACCATAAGTGTTTATTTGGAGCTCTTGACAAAATATCTAGTCTTGATTATTGGCAGCTGGGGCAAGAGAGGTGCTAAGAGGTCAAGGTGGAGAGGCAGCAGGATAATGAAACCAAAGTTAGCCTTTGGTTTCATTTCCTTCCTTCAGGAGGAAGTTTAGCATGCAACTATGGGAAAGCCTGAATTTAGAAGATCTAATTAATGGAAGAGAATTGCCATGTAGGTACAAGAACAACAGGAGCTCATAGTCGTATAAACCAAAGGTTTTAAAATGTTCATGAAGAAGGGAATGCTCAAATGCCATTGAATGAATTAGAACCAATAAAAGACATTTGATTTGGCTAGGAAGATAGAGATGGTGAGAGTAAGGAGAACACTTCAGAATGGTCACGATAGAGGCCAGATTGTTGGTGTTAATGAGAATATAAGTAATTAGGAAATTTACTCAGTGGGTATTTGACCAAATGAGTTGTGGAAATGGGATGGAGACTTGAAGAACTGAAATGATCAAGTGAAACTATTAAGAAGAAACAACTGAAATGATGCATACTAGCCAAAATAAACGTAGAGAAGGTTTTTATGAAATTGTTTTAATTCATGGTATACTTGAATGTTGATAATTGTACTGATGCTCTCTCTTTGAAAAGTTTAAGGGAAATGTTGCTGGGAAAAACCCATTTCAAATGGTGGTATCATTCTTTCATATAGTTAGGAGAAATAGGTAATGGCATGAGTATTAAAAAAAGTGTGTGTTTAACAGTCACATTTTGTGACTTGTGATCAAAGATTGAGTAAATTTGCAGAGTTTTGAAATTTCTCTTTCTTCTCACCTTCCCTTAGGAACAGGGGAGGGTTAGCATTCTGTGTACCCAGAAGAAGAGAATTAGGCTGATTAATGTCCCCAGAATTGTTTTTTGGATGCATTCTTGCATTGTCTTTTATTATTTGGAATTGTTTGAAAGTCCATTTAGTTTTATATGTTTGCTAGAGAGGAAACTGGTAATTTCCCCCAAATGGTCTTGTTATTTAAAATCCAGCAAGCTTGTTAGGGCGATATGTATTGATTATAATTCTTTCTCAGGCATAAGATAGCAAACACTAAAAACTCTCTGATCCTTATAAGTGAGTATAAATTCAAAGGCTGACCTCACAAAAGTTTTTCTCTAAACCGCAGATTAAATGATGCCTCACAATTTGAGACTTTTTAGTTGAGGGTATTTTTTGGATCCAATAAAGTCATGCTTAATAATCTGCTTTTAGAAAGAAAGACTGCATTAACTCACTCTTGTGAAATCTGCTTTTAAAGCAAAATAATCGTCTGGTGCTTGAAAGACCATGAACAATTCGCAGGGAACCTTCATCTTCTTATCTTAAGGGAAATAGTTTCTGTCTAATCAGATAGGAGTGGGCATACTTTTAGAAAAGTAGGAATGTGTACCTGGAAGAAAGTACCGTAAAAGTAGGGTGCTGTTTATTTCTGTAATAAGTCTGATTTATTGTTGCTAAATTTGAGCCAAAATTTGCATTTGAGACTTAATCACAAAGAAAGCAGTGAGATGGTCTGAACTCTTTCTGCAGGGAACTACTGCCTCTTTCTTTATTAGGTAGAGGACACCTAACTGCTTTCAGTTCATTGTCCTTGTCATGTGTCCCTTCTTGAGAGAGAAGCAGGACTTAGAGGAAAATATACTCCAGTTCAGGGGCCAGCAAACTTCTCTAAAGGGCAAGATAGTAAAATTTTAGGCTTGTGTGCCATATGGTGTCTGTCACAACTACTCAACTCTGCTGTCATAGCATGAAGGCAGCTACAGACAATATGTAAATGAATGAGTGTGGCTGGGTTCCAATAAAGCTTTATTTTCACGTTTGAGATGATGGGTATGCTAATTACCCTGATCTGATCACTATACATTATATGTATTGAAACATCACTATGTACCCCATGAATATGTACAGTTATTATTTGTCGTTTAAAAAATATGAATTTAAAAAAACAAAACAAAAAAACCCTTTATTTTAAAAAACAGGCGTTGGGCTGGATTTGGCCTGTGGGTGGTAGTTTGCTGATCCCTTTTCTAGGTTATGGAGGGGAGTATTTCTTCACAAAGGCACCTGATGTCTCTGCGATAGATAAGTAAAGGGATTTGGCTCAATGAGTGTGAGTGGTTTTAATACCATAGTCCCTTTGTTTATATTTCATTAGCACCTTCAAATCTGTTGGTCTCCCTCTCTTCCTCCCTTCTTTCCTTCCTTTTCTGCCTTTCTTCCTTTATTCTATCTTCTTACTTATAAATAATTTATTAATAACATATAATGAATTCTCTTCCAAGTCTTAGTTTCGCCAACTGTTAAAAAGAGGTCAGCTATTGCTATGATCTGAAAGTTTGTGTCCCTCCCCGCCAAATCTTACGTTGAAATCCTAACCCCCAAAGTGAAGTTGTTGGGGGTGGGAGTCTTTAGGGAGGTGATTAAGTCATGAGGGTGGAGCCCTTATGAATAGGATTAGTACCCTTATAAAAGAGACCCCTGAGGGCCAACTAGCCTGAGGTCACAGTGAGGAGGTACCATCTGTGAACCAGGAAATAGGCTCTTAACCAGATACCAAATCTGCTGGTGCCTTGATCATGGACTTCTAGCCTCCAGAATTATAAGGAGTGATGTTCGTTTTTTTAATAAAGCTACCCAGTTTATAGTGTTTTGTTATGGCAACCTGAACTAAGATAGCTATGCATGCCACACAGGATTGTTGGGAATATTAATGAGGTAATAAATATCATGGTACTTAAAACACTTCTGAGCTTGGACTAAGTGCGAAAAGAAATAGTTTTCATTATATTTAGTCATTTAATTTGTATTTCAAATTATTGCATTTATTGTGGACTGGAAAGAAAGAATTTCTTTGAAATTAAGATGGAATTATATTTAGTACTTTACTTTTCCTCTTTCCTGATTTCCCTTACCTAGAATTCAAAACTCAGATTTTTACTTGCCCCAAATTTCCAAATATGATTTATGGTAATTCTGACAATAGTATATTTTCCTACTAAAAATGAAGAGCACTCATAGGTAGCTTCTTAGAATATATTTGGTGTAGCCATTATGGAAAATACTATGGGAGTTTCTAAAGAAATTAAAAATAGAACCACCATATAACCCCGCATCCCTCCTCTGGGCATATATCCAAAGGAAATGAAATCACCATCTCATAAAGATATCTGCACTCCCATGTTCATTGCAGCTTTAGTCACAATAGCCAAGAAATGGAAAAAACCTAAGTGTCCATTGATGGATGAATGGATAAAGAAACTGTGGTACATATATACATTAGAATATTATTCATTCCTGAAAAAAATGAGATCTTGCTATTTGTTGCAACATGGATGAGCCTGGAGGACATTATGCTAAATGAAATAAGCCAGACACAGAAAGAAAAATATTGCATGATCTCACTTATATGTAGAATCTTAAAAAAAAAATTCAAATATGTACAGAGAACCAAACAGTGGTTACCAGGGATGGGGGATGGGTGGAGGAATGGAGGGCAGAGGATATAAAGTAGCAGATATGTAGGATGAACAAGTCTAGAGAGCTCATGTACAACAAGAAGACTGTAGGTAATGAAATCATACTGTATCTAGAATTCATGCTAAATGAGTAGATTTTAGCTGCTTTTGCCATAAAAACAAAAAAAAATTGAGTAACTATGTGAGATGATGGATATGTTAATTTGCTTCACTCTGGTAACCTTTTTCCTATCTATATGTATCTCATAACATCAGGTTATATACCTTAAATATATACTATAAAATTTATTTGAAAAAACTTTTCCTTTTTTGGTTTTCTTTTATTGTTTTACAGTTTATTTTGCTTTTATTTTTTATAGTGTACTTCTATTTTCTTTTTTTCAAAATTGCAATTTTGAAATGTAGGTGTATCTCAAATGATTATCACTTGACCTGCTTTGTTATCCCATCCCCACATATAGTGATAGTCCTTCAAGTACAGTATTTTCTGTTACAGAGCATGATTTAGTAATATGAATTAGTTTATACACAGTTGGTAAATAGTAGAAGCATGTCAGTATAATGCAAAAGTTGCCATGGTGTTGATTTTTCTAGCATATTAATATTTTGACTACTAAATAACTACAGGTAAATGCAAAGTACACTAATATGGATGCACATAGCAAGCTATAGAGGCATATTGTATTACATTATTTATTATATTATTTATTATTAGGAATATAGCATGTCATTTTAAGTACATTAATATTTTTACTGTAATTCCTTTGTTTTTTATCAATGCTGTGCTTACAAAGTTGCACAGGCCTTAAATGGTCTGCCCTTAACCATATTTTCTTCATAATCCTCCTATTTTTAGTGTGTAATTTACTAGAATGAAGGGTTTTTTTTAAAGGAATGCATATATTATATTATAGCAGTGACATTTGTATTTTAAAACTTATAGGCTAGGCACCTTTAGTCTAATCCTTTACACTTTCCATATATGCCATAAGTTTTTAAATCCTTCTCCATTCTCGTACTTCTCTTCAGGAAGTGTTCCAGTTTTCCAGCATCTCTCTTAAACTGTGGTGCCCAGAAATAAGCACAAAACTCCAGGGAGGGTTGATCAGGTCAGTGTTCATTAGGACTCTGAGCTTCAACATTAATTAGTACTTATTGAGCTTGTAAAAAACCAAACCTCTTTGTTTTACTAATCTTGTTTTATGCAGTTGGTTTTTTAAGCCAAAGTGTAGACTAATCCTTTCCTGTCAACTTTTTGGATTTGCTCTATTTTTTCAGCCTGGTTATCAGAGAGGTATTGCAACCCATAATCCAGAAAGGGAAATGAGGGTAGCACAATGAGGGTAACAGGAATTATGGGATGTGATCATTACAGGTGACCATTTTTTATCTGGAGCTACTTTCCTGTATGGTGGTATTTTCTTCACCCACATCTTAAATGCACCACCTGGCACCTGACAAGGGTTGTTCCAGTTTATTTCTGTCATCTGTTCTCATTAAACCATTTTCATCAATCAGCAGATTTCCAACTCAAATAAAAGTAAAATCTGATTAGGGGCATAAGATGACTATGCAGATAATAGTGTAATGCAAATCAGAATAATTTACGTACCATAAGAAAAGTACAAAGTTCTTTAGTATGTTGGTGAGAGAAGATTATATATGGCTGGGAAAAACCTTGATAAAGTAGGTGACATTTGGGATGGGCCCTTCCTTGAAAGACCTAGTTTTGAAAAAGAGGAGCTAGAGAGAAAGAATGACCATTATTTCAGGTGGCAACAATGGCACATTTGGAGAACAATAGAACGGTCCGTTTTGGCTGAATGTAGAACATGTGTACAAAGTAATGGGAGGTAAGAAAGGAAAGGCATTTTTAAGACATAATGATGTAGGTTTTAAATACTCAAGGTTTTAGTGATTGTTTTTGAGTAGGGTGGTACTATTATTAGGATTGTATTAGGAAGAGAAATCTGCCAAAAACAATATATAAAATGATTGGGGAGGTGGAAGAAGGAAATGAGGCTGGAGTCCAGATCCAGGTCTATTATGACAGGGCTCAAAGTGATGTAAAACTTAATATTAAGACTCCAGGTGATCCATGTCTTAGATTTGCTGAAGTTAGTTTTCTCTCTCTCTCTCTCTCTCTCTCTCTCTCTCTCTCACACATACACACACACACACACACACTATATATGTATATAAAAATAAAAATAAAATTGTATATATCAGCTGGGGTGCTTGATTACCTGACTCAGTGATTAACCTGGAAAAATGAGGGCAAGGAAAGGATGCAGTGCGAACTTTGTGGCCAGTGCAACCCAAAGCACAACTGTTCTGGTTCATGATGACACAAGTGCAGAATAGAGAGTGTTTAGAAACATTGAAGCAGTTGACAGAATAATCATATGTCTGTTGAATCTAATGATAAAAATGTTGGGTTTGTATTTTGTATGTTTTAAAAATTTTTTCTTTTTCTAGTAATTCATTTTTAATGTGTTTTACAAATCCATCAGTTGGTGATGGATTAGAGAGAAAAAACAACAAACACCAACTGCTGCTTCATTGTGGATGGTTTGAGAACGACTGTTCTAGCCTACCCTTTGCCTTTGTTGGCCCCTGGCTGCCATCGCCTGCCCTATCCTGGGACACAGCAGTCTTTTAAGTGTCTCTGAGGTTGTTCAGTTTCTTCTTTTTGCTGTGCTGGGTTTTACATTCAGTGTCACCCAATGTTCCCCTCCTTTTTATTTATTTATTTTTTCTTTATAAATGCATTCCTGGGATTTGGAGTAGGAGAAGGAACCTGTAGCCCTTGATTTGAATGACATTTAATACAGAACTGGAAGAGAAAGATGTTTTCTTTTATAAAATTTTTTAAAACAAATTTTAATAGTGCACTTATGCCTTGATTTGGTTTAATAACAAAATAATGTCACAAAGGTGTCCACCGTCTTTCCCCCATTTTTATGAAGATCCCTTTTCTTTCTTGAATCCACGTACTGCAGACTTGTTTTTACGTTATAATCATATAGTTGGAATATGTGAAACCTAGCAGTAAGGTTGGTGTTACTCTTTGTTCCAGGATTGCTCATACAAGGTTTTGGCTCTCTTGGAGCAGGATAGGACATGATTTAGCTTTTTCAGGCTTTGTGCTAACTCTAGAAAGTAGTCTGTAATGCCTTCAATATCTGTTCAACATATGAGTACTTCATGAAGATATTCTTTAGCATAAAATACTGGAATATTGATGGTAATGGTATTCCTAGTGTCTTTTCCATAGACCAGCAATTCATAATTGTGGTCCAGGGACTCCTGGTATTCCCAAGACCCTTTCAGAGGATCCACAAGGTAAAAACTATTTTCAAAATAAAATGAAGAATGTGTTTCCCTCATGAGTGAGTAGTGGAGTTTTCCAGAGGCTACATGGTGTGTTACCATGTTGTCACTCTGATGGCCAGTGGTATATTTGCTTATGTGTTCTAGTATTTTAGAAATTTCTCAGTTTTTTACTAGAGTTTATTCAAGAAGAAATAGATAATCTGAATAGCCTATGTCTTTTATAGTTAAATATGTCCCTACAAAGAAAACTCCACGTACAGATGACTTCACTGGTAAGTTCTACCAATCATTTAAGGAAGAAATGATTAACAAATTCTAAACTACCTAATAACAAAAACCAGACAAAGATTTTTTTTCCAGAATATTATGGGGGTACAAACACTTTGGTTACATATATTGCCTATGCACTGCCCAAGTCAGAGCTACAATCATGAACATCCCCCATATAGTGTGCCCCGCACCCATTAGGTGTGAGTTTTCCCATCCCCTCCACCTCCCTCCCACCTGCCCGAGCCCTGATGAATATTATTTCCATGTGTGCACATAAGTATTGATCAGTTAGTACCAATTTGATGGTGGGTACCAGTGGTGCTTGTTTTTCCATTCTTGTGATACTTCGCTTTGAAGAATGGGTTGTAGCTCCAACCAGGATAATACCAGATGTGTTAATTCACTGTTTTTTTTTTATTGCTGAGTAATACTCCATGGTATACATATACCACATTTTATTAATCCACTCATGTATTGATGAGCACTTGGGTTGTTTCCACATCTTTGCAATTGTGAATTGTGCTGCTATAAACATTCGAGTGCAGATGTCTTTGTTATAGAATGTCTTTTTTTCCTTTGGATAAATACCCAGTAGTGGGATTGCTGGATCAAATGGTAGTTCTACTTTTAGTTCTTTGAGGTATCTCCATATTACTTTCCATAGAGGTTGTACTAATTTGTAGGCCCACCAGCAGTGTATGAGTGTACCTATCTCTCCCCATCCCTGCCAACATTTGTTGTTTTGGGACTTTTTTATATAAGCCAGTCTCACTGGAGTTAAGTGATGTCTCATTGTGGTTTTGATTTGCATTTCCCTCATGATTAGAGAAGTTGAGCAATTTTTTATGTTTGCTGGACTTTATTCTGTCTTCTTTTGAAAAGTTTCTGTTCATGTCCTTTGCCTTCTTTTTAATAGGGTTGTTTGATTTTTTTCTTGTTGATTTTCCTAAGTTCTGTATAGATTCTGGTTGTCAGTCCTTTATCAGATGTGTAGCATGCAAGTATCTTCTCCCATTCTATAGTTTGTCTGTTCACTCTAGTGATAGTTTCCTTGGCTGTGTAGAAGCTTTTTAATTTGATCAGATCCCATTTATTTATTTTTGTTGCTGCTGTGATTGCTTTGGGGGGTCTTCTTCATAAATTCTTTGCCTGGGCCAGTGAAAAACCAGATAAAGATATTATAAGAAAAGAAAACTCCAGCTAAATCTCTTTCATGAACATAGATGCAAAATTTGAAACAAAATTATAGCAAATTCAATATAATATTTTAAATATTATAAAAAGAATGATACATCATGAACAAGTGGAGTTTATTCCAGAGATGCAAGGTGGGCTGAATATTCAAAAATCAACAGTATAACTAATCATATTAACAAACTAAAAATAAAAAAAATCGTGATCATCTCAATAGACATGAAAAAAGCATTTGATAAGATTGAACATACATTCCTGATAAAAACTCTCAGGAATTTAGGAATAGAAAGGAACTTCCTCAACTTGATAAAGTGCGTCTATGAAAATCCTATGGGTAATATCATACTCAGTGGTGAAAGACCAAATGCTTTTTCCCTAAGATTAACAAGGCAAAGATGTTTACTCTCAGCAATTCTATTTAATATTGGAAGTCCTAGCCAGTGCAGTAAGTCAAGAAAAAGGGATAAAAGGCATTTAGCATAGAAAAGAAGAAATAAAACAGTCTTTTCACAGATGATATGATTATCTATGTCAAAAAGCCTAAGAAATCTACAGAAAAACTTCTAGAACTAATAAGTGAATTTTGCAATATTGCAGGATATAAGAAAGTATATAAAAATCAATTTTATTTCTATATGCTAACAATAAGTAATTAGAAATTGAATTTTGAAAATACCATTTACAATAACATCAAAATATAAAGTATTTAGGGATAAATCTAACAAAAGATACGAAAGATCTTCATGCTGAAAACTAGAAAACATTGCTAAAAGAAACTAAAGAAGAGCTAAACAAAGGTATGTCATGTTCATATATTAGAAGACTCATTATTGTAAGATATAAGATTGTAAGATGTAAGACTCATTATTGTAAAACTGTAAGATATCAGTTCTTCCTAAATTAGCATATAGATCTGACACAATTCTAGCAAGTCAAAATCTTATCATAAATTATGGAAATTGGCAATTGGCTTCTAAAATTTTGAAATACCAAGGACCTAGAATAGCCAAAAACAACTCTGAGAAAGAAGAACAAAATTGGAGGACTTACACTTCCTCATTTCAAAGGCTTAATAAAGCTACAGTAATCAAGACAGTGTGGTGGTGGTTTAAAGAAAAAATATATCAATATAGGTCAATGGAACAGAATAGCATATTCAGAAATAGACCCACACATACATGGAAAATTGATTTTTGACAAAGGTGCAAAGGCAACTCAGAGGAGAAAAGATAATTTCGATAATGGTGCTGGAACAGTTGGATATATATATAAAAAAAAGGAAGAAAGAAAGAAGCTTCAATCCATGCCTTGAATCATGTAAAATTAAACTCAAAATGGATTATAGACCTCAAAGTAAAACCTAAAACTACAAAACTTCTAGAAGAAAACATATTATAAAACCTCAGGAAAGCTGTTATTTTCTAAAAATCTGAGTTCTAATTTCATATACACTAAATATCAACAGAGATAATACACATAATCAGGAGCTCTTTGGGGTTCTCAAGACTTGTAAAAAGGAGTCCTAAACAGTTTGAGAACTGCTGCTGTAGACTTTGTAGCCAGTTATATTTCTTAGTGGATTCAGAGCAATATATAAACATTTCCAGGATTGTTATCTGCTTAATAAAACTTCTCCTGCATTATCAGTAATGATCCTTGTATTGAAAAGATATTACCGGTTCATACCAATGTAGAGTAAAGCTGAAATCTTCAGAAAAATCAATCCTACTCATAAGCTGCCTGCATTTAGGGTTTAGCAAAAGTGTCATCAGTTTAGGTACATTTGAGGAACACTCAAGTGTAGAAATCTGAAGTGCTTGTCCCTTGGGCTTCTAATGTCTGCCATCCTGTGTTATGACTCACAGCCACCTACATATTCCAGGCCTATGTGGTTTAATATCACCACTAGCACTTAGAGAGGGACTTTGGTCTGCATCTTGCCATTGTTAGAGACGGCAATGCTACGTGTTTACATTCAATCCTCACAGCCACCCCATAAGGTGGCACAGTGGATGTTTGTTGTTTTTGTCTGGCTAGCATCTCCCTTCCTCTTTTTCTTATGGTAGTATCGCATGCCCATGTTCTTTTCCCTCCTTCATCCATGTGATCCTGGTGGGGCTGTTCATCACAGTTCCCCTACCACCTGGCAGGGATTAAATTAGTCTGAAAACTGAATGTATGATCCAAGCTTGCTCAGTCAGAGTTCTTCCTAGGACATTGAAAAACTGATGTAGGAAGGGAAAAATCTTTTTTCTTTGCTGAGATGTTTATAAGCTGAATGAATTGAGTCCAGAACTATGGTCAGCTATGTTTCTTATCACGTGGGAAAATCCTTTAGATAGCACTGTCCAGTAGAAATACAATGTAAGCCACATATGTAATTTAACATTTTATAGTAGCCACATTAAAAGAACTGAAAAGAAACAGGTGAAATTAATTTTAATAATGTTTTATTTAACCTATTATACTCAAAATATTATTTTAATATGTAATCAAAATAAAAATTATTAGTGACTTTTATATAAATATATATGTATATATTTTGTACTAAGTCTTTGAAATCTGGTGTGTGTTTTACTCTTTACCACCTCTCAATTCAGACAGTCACATCCCAAATGCTCAATAGGCACATTTGGTGGCTACCATATTGCACAGTTCAGCTCTGCACAGTGGGAGCGGAGGAAGCCAGCATAGAAAAAGAAGCAAAGACGAGAGATATGCAAAGATGGAGTAGGGAAAAGAACACGGGCATGGGATACCACTACAGGAAACAGACGAAGGGAGATGCTGGGCAGACAAAAACAACAAACATCCGCTGTGCCACCTTGTAGGGTGACTGTGACGATTGAATGTAAACAGGTAGCATTGCTGTCTCTAATAATGGCAAGATTTGGACCAAAGTCCCTCTCTAAATGCTAGTGGTGACATTAAATCACACAGGCCTAGAGAGAGAGAGTACCGTCAGTGGTGAGGTTTTTGGTTTCAGTCCTTGAGGTTTGAGGAACTTTTTTGGCTTAAGCTCCTATACCTGGCTCTTCTTTGGAGTCTTTGAGCCCCTCTCATAGTTTTCTAATAGGTAACCTTTTTAATATGAGTATGATTTGGGTTTTTGTCAATTATAATCAGAAAAATCTTTACTCATACACCAAGGCATTATTATCTTCATTTTCTTAAGAAGAGGAAACTTAAGCTGAGAAAAGGTAAATGGGTTGCCTTTATATGGCAGGGCCTGAATTTTAGTCCAGATCTGTCTTACTCAAAAGCCCACACTCTTTCTACCACAGGAGATTGCCATGGAACCTACCTGCAGAGCAGGCCCTTTTTGCTACATGAAGGCATGGAATTTCAATGCCTAATATAGCTCTTTCTAGCCTCTGATACAAAGGAATTGTGAAAATACTTAGTTTTTTACAGGAACGTTTTGGTGGGGACCTGTAGTAGTCCTGTCAACATATTTTACCTCCTTCCCTTTCTAAAAAAATGACTTCAACAAGTCACTTGGCATTGAATGGAACCTAGTTCAGTACCGCATATCTTGTGGGCACCTGCATGCTGTCTTGGAGACTGGTGGAGTAATCTAATCTTGTTTCATTTGAAATATATTGGCATGTCCAGGAAACCTTATTAGCACCTCTAAACAATTACGTCATTAAAGAGCAAGACTTAGAAGCCTTGTTAAAGCTGTGTAAGATCTGTTTTCCAAACTGAATAAAGTTAAGCAAATTCCCATGATAATTTTAGAACAATTCAGTCTTTTCTAATTGCCATAACTGATGTTGTAAATAACTGGAAATCAACATGAGGCTGTTCTTTTTGTTTTTCAGAATCATCCTTTTGAATGATTCCTATACTCTAATGTTTAATTGATAGTTGATACATTTTAGAAAATTGTCATAGACCCATATACTTGAGAATTAACATGAATATGGCTGAAGTTTTATGCTAGGGCACCCAGGCAATCCATAATTGCAGTAAAAAAATGTATGCTTGATGACACACAGCTAAAAGTTCAACTTAATTTATTTACCTCATTAACACACCATCAGAAGTTTCATTATTAGACAATAACATAACAAATCAAGGCAGTTTAACTTTAGTAGGCAGTGTAACAGAAAGCTACCCCAAATAAATTAAAATCTACAAAGCAAGAATGCTGACTTGTTTATAAGTGTGAAGTCTGACCCTGCTACCACTATAACCTTTTCTTACTTGAAAATTCCATCCGTGCCTCTTTTATGCCATGTATTAAATTTTTTTAAAAAAGATACTAGGTTTGCATTGAGAGTCTTCTTATTCATGATCTCGTCAGACTGCTGTTCTTGCTCACAGGTTCTATGACTGGCAGCTGAATCTCAGTGCCATAGGAACTCTGCTCACGAGGTCCTGGCCACAACAGGAGCCAACCCTCGGGTCTGGTTCTCCTTTAATCTCACCTCTGTTTTTCGAAACCTCAATAGTCTGGTTCTTTCCTTTCTTAGATGAAGGAAAGGAAACTACATCCATACGCATACCCGGCTTGGAGGGGCTGCTGGGGTAGCTGACAAAGTGCTATTTCTTGACCTGGGTGATTCTTTCAAGGGTATTTGTCTTTTACTATTTCACTAAGCTATATGTGTAGTTTCCGGTATTTGTGTTTTATTTTGCAATATAAGGGTAAAATAATTTTAAGAAGCAGTACATTGAATATAGAAAGTTTTAAGGAATTATATTTTCTCTTCATTTGCCCTGCCTAATTTTGCCTTCTGCTAAGAAACACAGGGCCATGAAATCTGTAATATTTTAAGAAAATCTCCTTAGAGCCATCTTTGGAAAAGGATCTATCTATCTATTCAATAATTTTTATTGAATTGTTGCTTTGAGTCGGGCATTGTACTTGATGCTGAGGATATATATAGTGGTAAATATGATAAATGTAGTCTGTGTCCTCACTGTACTTATTAGTCATATCAATAATACCACAGGTTAAAAGACTATTTATTCTTTAGTATACTGCTTGGTAATATTATCATAAAAATTTATGTTTATATACTGAATTCATTAACATTCTTCTTGGTAAACATTTATCAACAGATATTATATTAGTTATCTATTGCTGCATAATACATTACTCAAAACTTAGTGCCTAAAAGCAATAAATATTCATTATCTCAGAATTTTTCTGGGTTAGGAATTTGGGAGTGAGTTAGCTGATAGATTCCAACTTAGTGTCTCTCCAGTGGTTGCAGTGACTGTAGTCATCTGAAGGGTTAACTGGGGCTGGAGGACCTACTTCCAAGATGCTCACTCACATGGCTGTTGTTAGGAGGGCTCAATTCCTCATCACATGAGCCTCTCCATAGACTGCTTGAGTGTCCTCACAGCATGGCACATGTCTTCCTCCGGAGCAAGCAATCCAAGAAAGAGTAAGGAAGGAGGAAGCCACAGTGCTTTTTATGACCTAGTGTCTGAAGTCATACACTGTCACTTCCTTTTATTTACTTCATTAAAAGTTATATAAGTCCAGCCCACACTTAAGGGAAAGGGAATAAATCTCCACCTCTTAAAGGTATGAATATCAAAGAACTTGTGGATATATTTTAAAACCACCACAGGTATTAAGTAGATAGGTAGAGAGATAGATAGATAGATACTATTAAATAATATCCCTACGCTCATGAGTGTTATATTTTCCCCGTAGCTCTCTACCTAAATTAGTTTTACACTCCAGTCATACTAAACAGTTAACCTGAACACATCTTATACTTTCTTCATTTTGTGTCTTCCTCAATTTCAAATACTCTATATTACAATTCCTACCTGTTGAAATCTTACCCATCAGATGTATCCTTACATAACTGTCACCTCCAGGAAGAGTGAAAGTTTGAGGAAATTCCTAGAGGTTGATAAGTTTGAATTCTGTTCAAGGAAAAGCAAGATTGTTGAGTGTGGAATGTCAGATTGAAAGGTTTGGACTTCATTAGTACACGCCAAAAAGTCATGTAAAGTTTTAAAATGGAGGCAAGTTGCAAAGCGGTACCTTAAGATTTCACTGGGGAAGGCACATGGAGGGAAGGAGCACAGGTTAAAGGAGACTACAGAGGACTAAAAGTGAAGCCATCCACAGATAGCAGCACAAATACGAAGGAAGGGCTGATGTTTATAAGAGTTTAAGCTCCTTATGGCAGAATTGGTATAATTCACCTTTGTATTTCCTTGTGTTCTGGCACAGTGTCCTGAACATAGTATATACTCAGTAAGAATTTTTTTAAAGGAAAATAAATAGATAAATGTGTGTGTGTGTGTATGTGATTTGATGTTAATGTAGATGAGTTCTTATACCATTTGAGTGGACCCTACTTTTTCTACTTTTTTTTTAAAGAAACATTATGATCCACAATTACAGCAATTAAAATCTTAAATCTTAAAGGAAATACAATTCTAGAACTCATTCTATTTTTATTCAGTGCATATATTTTGCTTGGTATGATGAGACTAGCATAATAAGGAATAGAAACAACCTTCTGATTATGTAATAGCCTGCAATTATTTTTATGGCCTTTGCATTCCAATCTTCTTATGCAATATTTACAATGTACATGTGTAGCAAGGGCACAAAATACAAGTTCTAACAATCTTAACCATAAATCACAATCAAGTCACGCAATGTAACATTTGTGAACTGCCTTGGCTGATGCAGACAGCCTTTGTTAAGAATACATAAAATACTGTGGTAGATTTGGGATTTTAAGTTCTAAAACTTAATTACCCCCACCCCATAATTAAAGATCCCACCAAGACAATTTGATATTAGTTTAATTATGAAGACAGTAAAAAACTCTTGTGTTATAATTTGAAAAAACCAAAATGTTTTAAATATTGCATGAGTGTGATGAGAATTTCAACAGATTATGACTACAAAAGATTATGATTCAGCCTGAAAACATAACCTATGGAAAATCATCAACTGTGCAGAACGAGCTCTTCCAGATGACAGATCTTACTAAGAAAACCTGCCAATGAAAGATAGAGAATGCTAGAAGAAAAAGAATCCCGTTGACTTTCAACATATGGCCCCGACACTGACATATCTTATAGTTTTTAGTGAATAGCAACCCAAAATAACTGGGTTGATAAAAACTAAAAAAATGAGTGCATGAATTTAAAAACTTCTGCTCTGATTTTTTTCCCACTTTTATTTCAAAGAGTATTTTAATGGAAAGTAAGTGTGTATGCATGTGTGTATGAGAGTGATGATGGGGGGTACATCTTGATGACATTTTCACCTTTCAGGGTAATGGAGACTCCTAGCAGACGGAAAATAAAGACAACTCCCCATGCAAATTTACACATCAGTGAGAAAAGTTCCATCATCATGGATTATCCTCATTATTGGTTCTCTCAGCCACACACTTCCTGCATTTGTTCTTCTCATCCTCTCTGTTCTCTCCAAGCATCTTTCTTTTTTATCCCCTTCTTTAGTTCACTCTTTTCAACATCTGCTTAAAAAGAACGGGGACACTGGAGATCATCTGGTGTACTTCCTGGTGGTAGGCAGATTAGACAGTATGTCTGAATGTTCGTGACTCTCTCTCATGCTCATTTTCACTTTCGTTCAAGCAGTGGCGAAATGCACACACATGATAATGTCAGTATTCCAGCTCTGCCGCTTACTACTTGTGTGCCTTGGTTTCCTCATCTGAAAAAAAATGAGGCTATACCTACCTTCTTCCAAGAGTGGCTGTGAGATTAAGTGAGTCAATACTTGTAACCCGTTGTTCAGCAACTACCACAGAGCTCTTGTTAAATGTTATGCTATTATTGCTGTTACTATGATTGTTATAAAAATTAATTCTTAAAATAACAGGATAAATATTTACTAATTTCTATGATTGACACAACGAATTCAAGCCCAGCTGTTACATGGAATCAACTTAAAAGAGTTAGACCTACTCTTAGGCACAGTTGCAAATAGCTTCATTAAACCTAGCTGTAATCAAATTGCTTTTTCACTCTAGTTTTCCTCTTTGCTCTGAGAAAATCTTTTAATGTGCACAACAGCTTTCTGGCATCTGTTTCTGCCTGCTCTGGGGTGTTATGAAAGCTATCCCCTTTGTTAACTAACCTGACAAATTTTTAGCCATGAGAGGTCCTCCTCTAATGCCCCATACATGTTTCTTTTTCCATGGAGAGAAGCGACTTTGTCATCTCCCACCTCCAATGGCCATACTTTGGCTCTCTTCAGAAAACCCCAGGGAAGTTTTTATTTTGTTCAGTAGACAAAGAAGCATCATTCCTGACTCTCCTATCCCCAGCTCCAGCAAAAGCTCTGTTACTACTGCAGTCTTAGAAATACCTTCCTTATCAATCTTAACTTGTCAACAACTTGGCTTTGCACTGAAAGATATTTTCTTAAAGAGGTTATGCATTCCTGTCTTTATATGGACATTTAAAACCATGAGAACAAAACAGTGTTTCATTTGTAAAGTTCATTGAACTTTACCCTCAAGTAAAGTTACACTCAAGATTTGTGCTATTTAGTTTTTGTAAGCTATACCTTAAAAAAAAAAAAAAAAAGGTGTTAAATCAAAGTTAAGCCCTGAGCAAGAGCTCAAGCTCTTAGTCAGGTCATAGCAGTAGCACACCTACCACTTACTATGTAACCTTGACAAGTTGTTCAACCCCCCTAAGCCTTCCTTAATTATAAATGAAAATAATAAGATCTGTCCCAAATGTTGCATTATTAGGGGGTTCTCCCTTCTTTCTATGTGCCCCATCCCAATCACGACCTTCTTCCTCCCTCCAAAAATAACCACTACCCTGACTGTTACGAAGAAACCCTTGACATTTTTAATGTTTTCATCACCCAAGTATGTATCCCTCAACTGTGGTTGAATCTTACCTATTGTTTTAAATTTGATACATCTTTTAAGTCTCTTTTCATCTACAGCTTCCTCCTCTATTCTTTTCTTTTTCTTACAGTTTTTTGATGAAGAACCCTGGTCATTTACTTATAGTTTCCCACAGTCTAGATTTTGCTGACTGCAGACTCATTGGGCAGTTCAGCATGTTTCTATGTATTTCCTGCAAATTGGCAGCTGGATTGAAAGGCTTAATCAGATCTGAGTTCAGTTCCTTTGGTAAGATTACAGATGGTGATGTGTTCTTTTATCCAGAGGCACATAATGTGTGGTTGTCATTCTTTCTGTGATGTTAGCAACTATTGGTGCTTTATACCTAGATCCATTAATTCATCAAGAGTTGCAAAATGGTTATACCATAATTTCATAATTCTTTTTTCATTTATTTGATGGACTAATTTTATATGGAGATGCTTCCCTCTTATCTATTGTTTGGTTATCCAGTGGTACAGTTCATATTGGAAAGACAGGATAAATGTGTAATTCTTTCTTTTTATTTGCTCAGTTTTCAAGATAATGAATTGATCTGTCATCCTTCAAAGTTGACTAATTAATTAATTATATATTTAAATTCATTTTGAACTTGGAATTTTAAATATATTTGATGCATTTCAATTTATTGTAATTCTTACCCTTATTGAAATTCAAATGGCCCAATCTTTGGCCAGCTATAGCCTCTTCACATTAGATTCTGAGTCCTTTTGACATAACCCTAGTAGTCTTTGTTATCTGGTATGCCAAGATATTTGAAATTCTTCTTGTATAATTTCTTCACCCAAATCTGAAGCCAACCATTTTTCCAGAAAGCCCTGGGTTCCTTTAATGGAAAATTTTAACTGTCACAGTCCTAGGCTCTTGGGATGCTCATTGTCACTGGGTTGATTTTGGTTTCTAGGTCTTCTCATGGTACAGAGCTAGAAAATATATATTCAACATGTTTAAGAAACTTTTTATTATAGAAAATTTTGAACACATTGAAAGGTAGAGCGAATACTATACTGCACTATCATGTAGCCCATTACCTAATTTCAATAATTGTCACAAGGGTAGTCTATTTTGACTCTATCCTCCTCCTTTCCTATCCCCCAAACTGGATTATTTTGAAGAAAATTCCATACGTTATGTAACTTCATCTGTAAATACTTTAGCTCACATTCTGTTTTTAATGCCACCCTCTGTCATCCCTTCTCTTCCCCTCTGAGGTTGAGTCCTCTGGTGACCTGGCTCTGCTACTTAACAGGTATGACTTAAATGCTCTAATCCTCCATATTCTCATTTCTCAAGGGAGGGACTGTTCTAGATGACCTTCAAGGTTTCTTAACAGCCTTAACAATTATTCTTTTTTCTTTTTTTAAACTAGAAATCTGTTTACTTTTTTGTTTTTTTATAAATACATGCTCACTATAAAAAATGTAATGAGTTTAAATGTATGTAAAATAGAAAGGGGAACACCCATAAAATACTATCCCCTAGAATTGACTATTATTAATAATATGATATTCATTAATTCAGACTCTCTTGGTAATTTTCATAATTGGCTTCTTTGAGTTAACCATGTATTGTGGACTCATGTCATCCTTAAAAAAAATGTATAGGATTCAGGATTCCATTAAATGAATGTGTCATAATTTAACTAATAGGTTCTAGTGGTAGATATTAAGATTGTTTTTAATTTTTTGGGGGGGTGTAGGGACTCTTGTAAAGAGTGCTGCATTGAACATCCGTGAACACACATGCATATATCTAATTTAGTATAAAGTCTTAGAAGTGGGTCAAAGAATATCCAAGAGTTTATATATATAAATATACTTATGTATTTATATATATTTATATATTTTTTTACTCCCAGTAGAGTCTATCAGGTAACACTTGCTGTAATTTTTATGATTAGTGCTGTAAGGCTTAGTTACTCTGGAGCAACTTGCTGGGGACAATTCATAGAGAATAGATATGGATTTATTTGTGATAGATTGCCGTTCCCTTACCTAGGGTTTTTTTTTAATCTCAGCAGTATTGACATTTTTGGCTAGATAATTCTTTTTTTGTCTGGGGCTGTCACGGACATTGTAGGATGTTTAGTAGCATTCCTGGCCTCTACCCATTACATGCTAAGTAGAACTACCCCCTACCCGCCAGTCATGACAACCAAAAATATCTACAGACATTGCCAAATGTCCCCTGGAGGGCAAAATTGCCCTTGGTTGAAAAACACTGAATATTTCTCCATTGAATAGATATACAGAGTTCCTTAATTCTGAGAAAAGGGGGTCTAGGACCAGGACTTATGGAGCAAAATCTAAATTTTTGTGTGTGCGTTTGTGAATAAAACAGGATTTTTCTTTCCCTAACTCCTACCTAAGAAAATGCCATGTTATACTATTGATAAATCTGCAGTAGACTGATTTTCCTTTCTGCACACTCTTGCCTTCTCCTTCTTCTTCACTGACGTGCGTGGCGTTGGCAGGGGCAAGGAAAGATGGAGGCGAGAGGTGTGCTTACAGGAGGGAACGGGCCCTCGAGCAGCCAAGGACCCTTGGAAGGTGCCAGGTCACCACCCGGAGAATCTCCATTAATTTAGGTGAATTTGGATTTTTAAGCTTTTGTTTGAGATGCAAATTTTCCTTGGCAATAGTAAGCTTTATTTATACTTTCAGTGGACATTGAACTAAATAGATATTTAATTAAAGAAGTCTATATATCTGTCAAGGTTTTTTGGGAATGGGAGGTTTAATAAAGACCAGGAAAAAGAAGGACAATTTTTGAAGGATGTGCCTAGGGTAATCACAGATTTGTTCAGTTCGAGGACCCTTGGGAACATACCTGCATTAAACTCTGAAGGTTTTCTGTCCTACGAAGTCTTGGGAAGCCAGCTATTGCCCTTGCCTTCCTCCATTTTTGATACAAAGTGCATCCAATATAGCTAATACAAGTTCTAACAAGTGGGCCTTTTTCCTGATCTCAACGGAAACTGTTTGGATCTAGCAGAGTATGCTGGGGCACACATTGTCTGGATTGGACCGCACCTCTTTATGAAAGCTGAGAGAGCTGTTTTGTAAAAGGCGAAAGATTTGTACTATCTGAAGAGAAACCAGAATATTGAGAGAGCTGTTTTGTTTTGGGGTTATTTTTTTTGGTTGGTTTTTTGTTTGTTTGTTTTAAATGCAGGTTTAACTGAGCCTTTAGGCTCCTAACAAGTTAGTAATGGAACTGTATTAACTTTGGGGCCCCACCCCTGTAGTAAAGAGTGGCTCCCCAGTACATAATGCTATTTTCTTCCAGGCAAGGAAAATTTGTACTTAGGTGGGAAAGGATGAAAGTAAGGTTAAATTTCAAATTATAGCCACTGTAAAAACAAAGACTTATGCATCTGCATCAGTGTGTTTGTATGTGCATGTAGTGTGTCTTTCTAGGGACCATCACCTGCTTTTGCTTGTTGTACAAGTTTCATGTTTTATCATTTTTGATAGATATGGGAAATCATTTTAACTAATTGTTCAATGCATTATGTAGTATTTGCTCCTTGTATTTCAGAAGTCACTGGAAGTAGGCAGCTAATTCAAATTGAGTGTTTCATGGAATTTATGATTCCTGAAATTACAATAGAATTATTATTTCACTTCATTTGAATAAGACTGTGTACTTCCGCATTGTCTCATGTATTTTTAATTTTTTCTGTATAGTTTATTTTATATTGTATACATTGGGTATTATAGATGATTAGATTTAATTACAATTTTTTGAGGTAGAAAATTTTATTCCTGTTTTTGTAAAATTTTAGATTAAAAATTTTCTGTGGTAATATCTCCTGTTTCAGTAATTTAACATACAGTGTATTTGAGATCATTTAAATCCTAGATGATCACTTAACATTTTTGATAGAAATTTTTATCCTCTTAATTTTTTCTTTTTACTTTGTACAAAGGTATTTCTGTACCGTGCACTCTTTAAGGACAGATTCCATGCCCTCTTATTCTTCTGTGTATCATCATTACCTAATTTAGGTGATCAGCAAGGTTTTATCAACTTGACATATTCTTTCATTAATTGGAGATTGGCAATAGGAGTAAATTACTTAGAAAATATGTAAATATTCTTGCAAATGCTATTGTATTTCATTTTAAGAGGCAGAGCTGACCTTTTAGTCTTTTGTCTTGGACACAAATACTGAAATTACCCATAACTTTGCTTACTTACAGATGATAGAATTAAATGTAATTAATAATAGGGATAGAGAGACTAGCTATAAAAGTACATAAATGTTTGTAACAATAAAGTACAACCTGCTCTATTTGAATATCTTCTTACAGCATATTTAAGTAAAGTTTCTCCTCTTTAAGGACTAAAGTTTTAAAAGAGGACTGCTGTTCTTTGTTCCTGTATGTTTTATGGTTTTAAAATATTTTTATAGAATATATAAGATGCTATTAAAATTGTATCAGCTTTTGGCTTTTATTCCATAGTATAATTATGCTTGATTACAGACTTCAAAAGAAGTAGTGTGCAGAGGAGCTATTTATTTCACAAAACTTCACATCAGATTCTAGAACTTACATTCTAAGTATAAAGGCTGTTCTTTTTGAAGTGATTTAAACCCAAATAAATGTTATTTCAGAGGAAGATTAAAGTGAGTGTTTTTAGGTTTTTTTGTTGTTTTTGTTGTTGTTTGTTTTTAAGGGACAACTATCTTTGGTTTAGAAGAACAGATATTCTTAAGCATGAGTTGTTGTGAACACCCAGAATGTCTAGCAATACCTTATTTGATCATATTTCTTCACTTTCTCTAACAACTTACATTCTAAGTTTAATATAGAATTTTCTTTGTTCTAAAGAAAATTCTCAGGAAATACAACAAAAGCACCGTTTCATGTTATCAGACTTCCTTTCCTTAATTCTCTTGAGTACCAGTATCTTGGGAAGGTAGGAAATGTTAAATGTGGTTTTCATAAAATCCATTATTATGTCAAGAAAATTAAATACTAACAGAGAGGAATCAAGGATGACCACCAGGCTTCTGGCTTGAGTAACTGTGTAGATGGAGGTGCCATTTGTAGTAGTCCCCCTTACCTACTGTTTCACTTTCCATGGTTCCAGTTACCCAGGTCAACTGTGGTCTGAAATATTATTAATAAATGGAAAATTTCAGAAATAAATAATTCATAAGTCTTAAGTTGCACGCCACTCTAAGTAGCATGATGAAATCTTGTGACATTTCGCAGTATGCCACCTGGGATATGAATCACCTTTTTGTCCAGCATCACTACACACTGTATATGCCACCTACCCATTACTCACTTAGTGGCTATCTTGGATATCAGCCTGGCGGTTACAGTATTGCAGTGCTTGAGTTCAAGTAAGCCTTATTTTACTTAATAATGTGCCCAAAGCACAAGAGTAGTGATGCTGACAGTTGAGATATACCAAAGAGAAGCCATAAAGTGCTTCCTTTAATTGAAAAGGTGAAAGTTCTTGACTTAATAATGAAAGAAAAAAATTGTATGCTGAAGTTGTTAATCTTAGTGGTAAGAATGAATTTTCTATCCATGAAATCGTGAAGAAGGAAAAAGAAAGGATATATAGGGTTCATTACTATCCACAGGTTTTAGGCATCCATGGGAGTCTTGGAATGTATGTCCCGCGGATAAGGGGGGAGTTCTGTACTTAGATGGAAGGACAGGGATTGGGGTGGGGTACAGGTTTGGGTTGGGGTGAGTAGGTTGAAGGGTTGATCACGAATTCTAGTTTGGAAATGTTTGTTTGGAACCGCCTTTTAGACATCTAGGTGGCGATGTACAGTGTATAGGTATGCAAGTCTGGCATTCACAAGAGAAATTGAGGTGGAAATATAAACCTGGAAGTGTTTAGCCTGAATTCATTACTTACATCCATTGGAATGCCTGAGGTCACCTGAGAGAAACTACATAGAGAGAAGAGTCCTGAGGTATATGTAGAGGTCAAGTAGTGGAGAAGGAACCAACAAAGGAGATTGACAAGGTTGATTGGTGAGATGGTAGAAAACCCAGGAGAGAGTAGCATTGCAGAAGCCAAGAGAGGGGTGTTCCAGAAGAGAGCATGGTCAACTGTGTCTAATGCTGCTGAGCACTAACTGAAAAAAAGAAAGTGTTAAAAACATGGTGGCTGCTAGGCACATTGGTGCGTGCCTGTAGTCACAGTTACTCGGGGGACTGAGGTGGGGGGATGACTTGAGCCCAGGAGTTTGAATCTAGCCTTGGCAACATAGCGACATCCCATCTCTTATATATATGTATACACACACACACACACACACATATATTCTGGATGGTACAGTTTTTTTTGTTTGTTTTTGAGATGGCAGTCTTGTTATGTTGCCCAGTTCAAGGCTAGGCTTGAACTCCTGGACTCAAGAGATCCTTGTGCCCCAGTCTCCCAAATAGCTGGAACTATAGGCACATACCACCATGCCTGGCTTGTACAGTTATTTTAAAAATGAGCATCACAGAATTTTAAGGCTGAACCTCAGAGATTATCTAGTCCAATTCTGAAATTAGGGAGATGAAGACTGAAGCTTTCACCATATATATATATGGTGGCTAGCTAGCTTACCTGTTCTTCATGCATTCATTTGTTCATTTGTTTTAGTTAATCATTAAGCAAGTGGTTCTCAATTGTATTTATCTTACAGTTATTCATATTTGCAGCATGAAATAATTTTTCATCTCTTATTTTTATGTCAATTGAACATACAAATTAACATATATCCTAAAATAAATTGGGGAATATTGATCTTAAGTTCTCTAGCAACCTGCATTCTAAGTTTAATATAGAGAAATTTGAAGAAAGGAAAAAATGGCAATAAAGTTATTTCTCAAAAGGCTATCAAGTGTGCCAGAGTTTCCTCAAAACAGAAATTTGAGGATGGTCGATACTTGAGAAGGGTAATAGGGAAGGGGATGTGAGGGAGTAGGGCCTACATAGGCAATTCCTTTGTATTTAATGTTGTATTTCTTTATCTGCATGTTGGGTAGTTTGGTATTCATTATATCAGAGTCTGGACTATTTCATCTAAGGAAAAAAAAACTAAACTCTTGCACATATTTCTAGAGAAAGTCTTCAGAATTTGACAACTTGGATGACAGTGTTTATTCATTTTTTTTTCATAGTACAAGTAAGGCAGGAATTAGAAAGAAGTAAAATAAGAGGCCTTTGCTTCCTTTATTAGGAAATGTAGCTTACTAAAGAAAAGCTTTATGATTAATTATATAGTTACATTATTTTATTTATGTAAACTATTCTATATAGAAAATAAGCACATTATTTGACTGTTGATAAAGTATGATCATTGTATATTTTTTTAAAATAAAAATGAGCTTTCAGCCTTTGGTCAGGTATTCTTCATTCATAGTTCTTTTCATGGGAAATTTGAAATATAATTACATTGTCTGGATTTATAGTGCTTATTAAGGAATGTAATTCTCTGTAAATGTAAGCGTTACCTTTAATTTGAAGTAAGGGTGGGTGGATTTTATTTTATTGATTGAAACAAAGTCATAGACATTAGAAAGTAAACTGTTCAATGTTTATGTTTTCACATAGACCCTTTTTGAAGAAGCCAGAATTATCTTAATGTTTTATTGATAGTGGCATTAACAATAAAAGTGACACCATTTTACAAATATGTTACCTAAAGAAATCAATCAAGAATCTAGGCTCATAGTTAACTTTATACATTTCTACAGATTTAGTATACATTATTTTGCATAGTGAATTCTTAAAAAGAAACTACAGGAGCTCGTTATTTAAGAAATCCTTCAGCCAGTCCTTCTAGAAAATGAACAATCTTTCATAAATTCAGATTTTTTAAAGTAGTTAAATTGGGTACCCTTTATTGTATTTGTCTTTAATTAATGGCATGACTCTGGGGAAGTTAAGAAACCTCTCTGAGCTTCAGTCTTCATCTCTCTAATTTCAGAATTGGACTAGATAATCTCTGATGTTCAGCCTTAAAATTCTGTGATGCTCATTTTTAAAATAATTGTACAAGCCAGGCATGGTGGTATGTGCCTATAGTCCCAGCTATTTGGGAGACTGGGGCACAAGGATCTCTTGAGTCCAGGAGTTCAAGCTTAGCCTTGAACTGGGCAACATAACAAGACTCCCATCTCAAAAACAAACAAACAAAAAAACTGTATCATCTAGTATTTTAGAAAAAGTGTTAAGGACTTGTGCATCCTTAAATGGAAACAGTAATCAGAGCATTGAAGTAGGGGTGGGGGGTTGATCTCAGTACCTAAATTTGTCTATTGAGTAGACTACTTGGATGAGGCAGAAGAATCTATAGACCATCTGCCTCAACCTAAGGGGAAAAATATTTCCAAAAATAGTGGGAGAGATGGTAGGTACTGCTTTAGATGAGATACCAGTCAGATGAAGGCTTTTTATGGTAATGGTTATGGAATAACATGTAAATAAAACAAGTAATCATGTTATAAGAGACCAATCTGTAACAAGTAATCGTGTTATAAGAGACCGATCTGTGCCCTTAGGTTGTCAGTGCCCTGTAGACCGCATTGTTAAGAGCATGATTCAAATATGTGAAAGACAAAATAAAATTGCTTTTAAAACCAATTAAAATTACCTTGGCATTTTCATTTTAAGTAGCCATCTGTAGGCATATTAATTTCATTATTTCAGTGAACTCTCCATTTGATTAATCAGTGACCTGATTTAGTAAACATTTGTCAGGATATGTCTTCCCTGGAGATATATTAAGCTTGGAGCACGTAAGGCATCTTTTCCTATTCAAACAGTGTTAAGTTAGGAAAGTGTTGTGGTAACACTGTGAACGCAATTGTCTAAGAACATTAAGAACCTTCATCTGGATCTTTTGTAACCATAAAAGGCAATGTGTCATGCTTTCCTGTTTTGCATGGATGAGAAGGGAGTAAAAAACACCAAAAGAATTTTTATTGCATAGAAATATTTCCTTCCTAGCAGTTGGTGAAGCAATAATGAGCTTACAAAACAATCTTCCTATAGTGGGGGGGCCGGGGGGGAGCGGAATGCAGTGCAGCCACGTAGACTCGCATGGAGCTCCTGCTTCCAGCCGGGTTGCCTTCTACATACCTGCACGGCACTCAACCCGGGGCAAATAGCCTGCATGTGCTTCTTCTCACAGCCTTCCAAGCTAGGCAGGGCAAGTAGTAGCTGCTTCTCTTCTGGAAGAGGAACTTGTCAAAGTCTGTGGTACAGATAATTGATGCAGGCCGACTAGAACCACACTTGTCTGATTCCCAATCTATGGCTGACCAGACAAGTATCCGTTGTGTTGAGAAGATGCTTTCTGCAAGCAAATTACTTAGTACCGAAAATGTTGCTCTTAGTGTATCCAGTGGTACCTTTAACATTGTAGACCATCACAGCTAAATAAGATTGGTGATCCTGGACTGTGGATTTAAGAACAGTTAAAGGTGGTTGTCACAATTCAACATATCTTATGAGCCCACATTTCCATCAGCCTGATTTACATTGGGCCCCTCTCACATTTCTTAATGCTATGTTACTCCCACTTCTTTTCCTATTGTTTCCCTCATTTCAGCCCTAAGAGAATTTAGGTTGATGAACAGAAATGATCATAAGTCCCCTTTTAAACTAAAGTAGAAGACACCCACGATTTCTTTAGTTTGTTTCAGACCCATTACCTTTCAGAAGACCAAACTTGCTTCATTCTCTGGATGTGGAAATGATACAGCTACCTAAATATGTTTTACCAAATGTTCAAAAGACGTTTTTATATTTAACTATTTTTTTAAACAATTATGTACTATGTTTAAGAATTAAGGTAATAATGCATAATACATTTTGGGCTTTTTAGTAATAAATTGATAGTAACAAAGTGGAGACAACCTAGAGTTGTTTATTTTCTTTGGAGGTGAGAAAACATATTGAAACTAAACAATGGTAGGTACCTAAGATTTCATGATGTGACCATAGCATATTGCTGTGGGGAAAAAATACACGCAAAAAAACCTAAGGAATTCACCCTGATATTAGTAATTTGAAAGTGAAGGGCGATTGTTTTTTAGTGTAATACATTTTTTCAGTTTTAGGTTAGAAGTGTTACATTCCCAGGAAGACACTACAGTGCATTCCCAATGTAATGCAAATAGGTATGTGGTGTTAGTTCTCTGATGTGGTTGAGAATTTGTGTTGCATAGCTTTAAAAGAAGTATTTTAAAGATAAAAGAATGAAAAGCAGAAATATCGGATGAGAGTACACTTTATGTTATCTGAATTCTGTTAGTACTTAAGAACAGCAAGGGCTATCAAGTCACCCTTGAGTTCCAGTACCAGCTTTGTCACTGACTCTGACCTTAGGCAAGTTATTTATTTATGCCTTTGTATCTTCTTCTCTAAAATGAGTATAATACCTATCTCATAGTCTAGTTGTAAGGATGAAATGAAATAATGCATGTAAAGCACTTCTCGTAGTGCTCAGCGTATATGTCCTCAGATAATGATAATAGCTGAGGTATTTGATGGATGTTATTTTTGTGATACCCTAGTTTAAAGGCTTTTGGAGTATTTTACTAGCAGACTCTATGCTTGATTAATCCAGTCAACATAACAGTTGCTAGAAATAGTTTTCTTTCATCTGGAGACACACTCCCTCATTCTTAAGTCACTTTTTTGCTGCTTTATGTAGATTCACCCTCTTATTCTAAGTGAAAATTGATTCTATCTGCTGCTTTGGAGATTTTCTCACTTCTCTTGATTCATTGTGAAAGTATGAAACATAATCATTTGTCCACCTACACCACTCTCTTTAAGTGATCATTGCTGACTCTGTCAACCATAGGACTCATTCCCACTTTGTCAGGTAACCTAGTACCTGGTTCGTATCTTCTCTCTATCCTCTGCCATCACCATCACCAGTTTTGGCATTAAGATGATGATCTGTTCTTTATTCCTCAGCCTGGTAGGTTCTTTCCACTTCTATCTTTGCTTCTCACCTTCCCGTTTTTGCTGTACCTTGTACTTCATCATCACCGCTCTGTTTCTGAGATCTCAGTGCTCTCCTTCTCTGTGTACACAGGCCTGAACTGCTGCCTGTCTCGCTCCTCCACATCCGTGGAGCTGGGTCTGTGCCTTCCCTCACTTGCTTTTAGACACTGCTGATTCCCTCCCCGCCTTGTCTCAAAGACCTGCTGCTTCGGTACCACCTCCTTAGCCCTCCTACCTCGTTCTTAGTCCATTGTGATAGTCATTGCATGCTTTTCCCTTTTTTGCAATCTGATGGTATAACATTTTAGAAGAAGTCCCCAGAACCATACTGGTTTGACCTGCTACAAATTTGTGATTCTAATTTTATAATGGGCCCTTATTATGGCTTAACAGTAGTTAGTTATTAATTCCTTAGCACAGGCTGGGCACGGTGGCTGACACCTGTAATCCTAGCACTCTGGGAGGTCGAGGTGGGAGGATCGCTTGAGCTTAGGAGTTTGAAACCAGCTGAGCAAGAGCAAGACCCCATCTCTACTGAAAATAGAAAAATTAGCCAGGCGTGGTAGCACACTCCCGTAGTCCCACCTACTTGGGAGGCTGAGGCAGGAGGATCGCTTGAGCCCAGGGGTTTGAGGTTGCAGTGAGCTATGATGATGGCACTGCACTCTAGCCGGGGCGACAGAGCGAGACTCTGTCTCAAAAGAAAAAAAAAATTCTTTAACACATTTGCTTCAATGACTATTAAATATTTTCTATTCTTCCTATGCTTCCAGTCCTAACCAGCCCTCCCTTCCTCTTGGGGGATGATTTTGCCTCTCACTAAGACGATTGATATTATTGCTGCTGTGCATGTACTCTCATTGTCCCTGGGAGACTGATGAACAAAATGTTACACAGCAGCATTGTATCCCTGAGGTCTGATTCAGCCTTTAAGTAACCAGGTATCTAACTCTTGTCTTTGTCCCAGCAATTGGCCATCTTTGAAATAGATGATGTTTCTTTACTTGTATGTATATATTTGGTCATTTGGTCATCTGTATTTATTGAGTACAGTAACATGTATTAGTTAAGGAAAATTAGAGAATAAAACACATAGCCCACTCTTCCTTTCTATGAATTGATAACAAAGGAGACAAACCTACGTAATTTAAGGAAAACTACTTTTTTATACACTTGGTTCTAACCATGAATTTGTTTACCTTAAATGTGTCCTGCCCTTTCTTGTGATACAGAGTAGGGTAAGATGCCACTTGATAAATAGCATGGCTGTCTTTTCCTTCTCGCTGTAGGGTTATGATAGCTTGTGTTACACACATGGATGACAGAGACACAGCAGCAACCATGCAGGATTTTTACACTTGAACTAAAGATGTGGAGAGGATCTAAAGGCAGAAAAACAGTGGGAATTACCAGGTTGATTAGAATAATGGGCCTGGAAAGGCCTCTGAAGAGTGTGTTAAGAGGGAAATCAGAGCTGGTCTTAGAAGAGAGAGGTGTCATTTGGTGAGGTAGTGTGCAAAGAACATCTCAGGAATGTGTAAGGGTGAGTGGCAATCTTGGCTGGAACAGACTGAGAGCAGGCCTGGGCTCTGATGTGAGATGAGGGCAGATAGGGCATTTCCCTAGAGGAAAATGTAAATGTTAACCATTGTAGAAGCTTATAGATAGAATTTGCCCATCACTTTTTGTGTGTGTTGAGTTGAATTTGAAAGTAGAACTGGGATGGGATCTATAGCTCAATTACTTTCCTCCTTTCTATAGTTATGGGTATGGAGGGAGCCAGGGGGTATGTGGAAGAAAAAATGTTTATCATACAATATCCTTGGTGTCTTCATTTTGGGTAGTTTCCTGAAGAGTGTTGATATCTTATACACGTGCTATTGGTATTGTAGTCTGTCACTGGAGAGAGTAATACTGGAGGTTGATCCATGGAAGGAATCTAGGGAGCCAAGCTGTGGACCCTGACAGATCTGAGACAGTAGTTTAGGGGCCGTGGGCCATGAAAACTTGGCTTGAGGAGTCTTTCTGTCTTCTCATAGTCTGTTAGGAAACCATGATAAAGAGAGAAACTTAAGGTAACCTTAAGTGTCCCCATTTTTGATACTTTCTCAGTCCTGTGTAACTTATTTTAAAAGACAGAATATGTTTTCAGGCACTCCCAGTGTCATTTTACTTAGTAAAAGTATCAGAAGCAAATGAAACTAATTTCTTCTTTATTTGGGCTTTAAAAAAAATGGAAAGAAGACAGCTCTTACAGAATGAGGGGTAATAGTACTAGAAACAATAAAAGGAAAACATTACCAATCCAATTTTACAATTTTACATTTTTTGGTCTCTCTATTTTATGCATTTTCTAACTTGAATACTTTAAAATGCCATTTTTTGTCAGACATAACATAGGAAATGTTTTAAATACCAAATTTCAGTTTGGGATGAATAGGACATTACTCGTATTGTGTTAACAACTACATAAATGTAAATTATTTTAAGGTGCATATTAAGCTTTATTGGACAAAGAGATAAATATTTTGTCTCTGTTAATGTTTAACTCAAGTAACAGTAAATCTTTTAAGTCCACCAAAATGTGAAGTCATTGCACAATGAATGGTACATTATAAATGTATTCTCTAGAAGTGATTTATGCACCTGGCTTTTATGGCACAGAATTTCAAAACCTCATAAAGAAGTCATTTTAGAGAAATGTCACGCTGACCTGTGTTGAGGGAGAGGTAAAATTTGTCTATGTGGTCAGCTTCATACTAACTGGAGTTTTAGAGTTATAGATATATTTGAATACTTATATATTGTAGATACTCAGTAAATGCTTATTAAGTGAAAGAATGTTTAATGTATTTCTTGATTTGTATCTTAATGACCTCTCTAAAATTCAAGATTTTTAGCTACACATGACTCAGTTTATTTCTTATGTGTCATGTTACTGATCCCTACTGTGCTACCCATAAAAACCTTAGTGTTTCTAGGGTATTGCCTCAGGATCATTACAAACTACTTATATTTATTTTAACAATTCATATCGAAGCATCTTTAATGTATGGCAGTGTTAATATTTTGGCATCTCCTACACATTGACTTATCAGAGAAGATTATATCTTTATTTTACTTTAAATGAAGTACTGTTTTCAGAGATGATTTCCTAAAATCCATCTGCACTGAAAAAATGTAATTAATCTGACATTTTGTAAAGGTTTCATTGAATTATATTCTTGTCTTATGCTGTACAGGGATAAGCACTTACACATTTTCAGCTAAGATTAGCTTTAGGATGTGTTAAGGAAAAAAGATAACAGTACATATTTTATGATCAATATATTTTAATTAGTCAATTTTCAAATGAACTTGCCTGTCTGTAATTTGTAGACAGGATATGCCCAAGTGTAGAAAAAATAGGATATAGAGCTTAGAGAAATAAGAAAGAATTTTGAATATATTTGTGAAAAACTCATAACCAAGAATATGCTGGTTTGTATATGACCCAGTGTACTAACACATTTACACAGTACCCAAGTACAGGAAAAACTTAACTTGAGCTTTAAAAATGAAATAATACCCCTTTGAGTTCATAAAGTGGTCTTTTTTCTTCCTTATTAAATTAATTTTTATTTTATTGGTTTTTTTTTAACCATAGTGAATTACTTTAGACCCCAAAGTAAACATGCCTCCATCTTGGGGGAATTTATAGTTTTCACTTTATAGATGGACAAATTTATGTATAAAAACGTGTTCAGTTCGTATGAACACCTGTTTCAGGGTTAAAAAGGTTTTTTTTAAGTCTAACATAGCAGATAGTTACTTTTGTAGGCTGATTGAGGTATTCTTTTGCCTGAGGGAAGGAGAATGTTGAAATATGTTTTCAAAGGCCTTATCTATTTTTCTAGTCCCATGATTCTATTATTTAACTACTATAAAACTTCCCACTTAGACAAAAATAACAACATTAGAACTTAAGATGCACTTTCCCCTCCCTTCAAGTTAATAATCTCCCATGTTCTTAATATAAGAATGAAAATGCTCTTATAAATCTCCAGTGCATCTTCCTGATTCTAATTTAGGTTTTTGAATTGTTTCTCATAGCTTCACATATCTTCAAAATATCTGTGTAGTCATCTTTTAATCACCTACTTTTCTAACTTAGGAAAAAAGAAACATTTATCTTGTTATGGTTTTCCTCTGATCTGCCACCATACTTCAGCAACCTCCTGTTCTACTTTTGTTCCAAGAATGCAAAATTAATTTTAATATCAGTTTAAGCAGATCTTAATTAGCAGAGAAACATCCTTGTTAATTGAGGGCTTAGCTATGAGAAGACCAGGTAGTGAGCTATTTTCTTCATTGAGAGATCCTCAAATGCGAGCATCAGTAGGTCTTTTCTGGAGGAAAATAAATTTTTGTTCTCATGCCTGGGGATGAAGGTGAGGTATAAGATCATGTAGGACTGGCTGCTGACATCCTAGGAATGAATTTCTGGTCTCAGTTCCGTGATATGAAGAGCTGGAATGACGTAGATCCCATCCTTATCACAAGAACAAAGCTGGACAGATTTTTGTGAACCCATCAAAGAAATAAGGTCACAGAACAAAAGGTCATCCCAAAATGTGGACAGAGACCGGGGTGTTCAGTGACACCCAGGACATAAGCATTTGCTTACCTGAGGCAGAAGCCACTGGATGCTAGTAGGAAGATTAAACTAGAAATTTTGATGAATTGCTAGAGGCTGAGGCTGATGAGAACACGAAGCTTCTGGGCCTCCGGTCATAGGAGGGGTGCTCACCATTTAGCAAGCTTATGCAGACTGGAAATCAATACTCCTCTCTGACTGCAACTTCCACAGAATCTACTACCTCCATTTTGCCTTCTGCGGCTTTCTCAATGTGATGTTTTGCTTCTCATTAATAATGCTTTCCACAGTTTGGTATGTCATCTTAACCAGAAGTCTCTATCACAATATATTGTTAGCTTAAAATAACCTATTATAAAAAAGAATATGCAGTATAAATCTCTAAATTTTGTTTATACATATACACAGGAAGAAAGTATGACTTACATCCATATAAACCATAGATTATGGGCGATGTTTTTCCTCTGTTTGTATTTTCTTGTATTTCTACAATGCTATGAATAAAAAATTATTTAAGAGAATTCTCAGAAAACAGAAATACGTACCTGTAACTAATTACTAGCACTTAAAAGATTCTCTTTGTTTTCTTTCAGCTTGTTCTCATCTAGATGTTTAGAATCCTAAATAACTAGTGTTCTCCTGATACTTGACATTTGGGTGCATAAGGTGGTGACTGCCGTAGTTCTTTACAAGCAGTACTCCAGTGATTGCCTTAAAACTTGCTCTTAGGATCCTCTGCCTAACATCAGGGCTTAAAGTTGACCTGCTCTGGAGCTGCAGATATGGATGAAGATGGTGCTTGTGCTTCTGTAGTTATACTGTTCTCCTAAGTGAGGAGACTTTTGTAGGACAGGGTGATCATTTAACTCGTGGGAAATTCTGAGCTGCTGTAAGCCAGTGGTGCTCAACCTTTGGCCATACCTGGGGAGATTTAAAAACTCCCAATCTAGGCTGCACCCCAATCTAATTAAATCAGAATCTCTGGAGAGGAAACCCAGGCATCTTTAGTTTTTAAAGCTCTCCAGTGATTTTAATGTACTGCTAAGGTTGCAAGCCAGTGCCCTTAAGGAAACAAATGTTTTTGTTCCTAAGGATTCTTTTGGATCTTCAGGGCCAACCTGGAAGAGTAATCTCAACATTTATGGGGATTCTGTAGCCACTAACAAGACATGCTCACGTGTGTGTGTGTGTCTAAATCTCAAGCACTAAGAGGAAAGACAACTTCTCTTGTTTACCATCGTATCCCAAGTGTCTAGAACAGTGCCTGGCCCAGTAACTTATCAAAAGACATTGTAAAATTAGTGCATTTAGTTTTTTCTTTCTTCTTTTTATTGAAAAGGGACGAAGACAGTTAACTGGTCAAAACATGCCATATTCCTTGATTTTTAAGAACTCTGCCAGCTGCAAGTGTCTGTGATTCAGTGAGGAGAGACCTCTGCTTCATTGCTGTGACATGCATATATTGAGTACCCGTTGTTTGCACAGGGCGAGGATGGCTGTGGTCAAACTAACATCCCCGGGCATTGTACCTAGAAAGAAATGAAGGTGAGAGGGCCAAACGTAGGAGAAATAACAAATATCACAATACGAACTTGAAAATCTCTATGAAACAGCTTCATTTTACCATTTAACAAGTTTGTCTTGGCCACCTCTCTGTACCAGCCACTGGTCTAGATACTCTAGGTCCTGAGGTCAGTTTAACAAATTCTCTGATATTGCTAAGTGATTTTAAAATATAACTTTAGGGCCTGATTTTCATTCTTTTCTTCACAATCAGATTTTAGGCCAGAACCCAAATGATAGATTTCTAGGTATTATAATAGATGATGAAGTCCATAATTACTTTTGAAGTTATGATAAACAATCTGATGAAAAAATGGATATTTTTATTGTCTTCATTTTACAGATGAGGAAACGCATGTAATGCACTTTAAGTAATTTGCCCAGGCTCATAAACCAGTAGTAGCTCAGTTGGGACTTCAATCAAGGTCCTCTGACTTCAAATCTTATGAGTAAGAAGGCTTAATTAAAATTCCACTCATTACATAATGGCAGAATAGGTCTGATTTTGCATTTAGTGCAGGAAAATTAAATGCTGTTAAAAAAATTTAGTCACAATAAATTACCTTCAATGCTATTAATGTTTGTTTTGAAATTACCTAGCAGCTGTCATTGTTAAACTCTGTGGTGTTTTTTTTCTCTGAGTGCATGTGTGTGTGTTATGAGTTAGCATTATTTTAAGGAAAAATTTAGGGATTTGAAATGATATTCTGATAGTCTTCTTGTGTCCTCAGATGAGTTAGCAGAGCCACAGATATAATACATTAGGTGGGGTTTTTCAGTCCCCAGTGTTTAGATAATCTTAGAATAATTTTTACCTGTCTTTGTTAAGAGGAATTATACTTATAACTTCTTAACTCCTAATACATGAGTAAAAGGTAGTAATCAAGAGATGGCCAAATGACAGAGTGCTTATATCTGGCACAAAGAACTTAGGTCCTTGAGAAAAGTTAATTACCTCTTGTAGTTTCTATTCTAGCTGTTGTTTTCATGTCCTTATTGTCTTTCCTGTAGATATCACCTATCAGAATATTTAATTTTGGACTTGAAATAAATAGGTATGCTTCTAGCTCAGGGTCACTCCAAGGGGGTTATACTTCTTTAAGATCTCTATTCTTTAAGGTAGAGATATCTTCTGGTTATCTCTGGACATATTCACGTGTAAATTTTACATGTAGCCAACCAAAGGGTCCATGGCTGAGTAGAGTGATTTTGTTCTCTGGAATTAGAGGACAAGGGTTCAAGTCTCAGATTTGCCATTTGCTGTCATTGTAAACTTGAGCAAGCTACTTAACTTTCTGAACCTTTATTGTCACAGTGAAAATTAGGATACTATTATTTATTTTTCTATTTTCCTCAGTTTTGGAAGAATCAAATAAGATCTATGAAAAACATTTTCTTAACTGCCGAGTGCTGTATAAATACTGGATGTCAGTGTTTTTTCAGCTATCATGATAATTTTATTTTCCTAATTCCTGAGCCTTAATAATACATTTTTCCCTTGTTATACTAACCCTTATAAATTGAATTTTTAATTTCAGATTTTATATAAAGGTAGAAAAGTCAGTTTGTTTTTGTATTAGCTATACATCAGAACCTCTTGTTTCCTAGTCCTAAAACAATTTAAATGGGGCATTATACCAATCAGGACCCTGCCTTGATTTAATATGATATGAAAAATGTACTAGCTCCTTTAATAGAAAGTCTTTTAACCAAATAGATATGTGATACATAGGTATTACCGTCTCAGGGTTGCCAAGTGTTTTCTGTTGCACATTCATAGGGAATATCAGGAAAAGGGGTTGGGGTGGGGAGAACAGAGCGTTGGGATTATAGGGTTGGGAAGGAGTAGAGATGCCAGTTCCATCTCTACCTGTGGTACTAATGAGCTGGATGACATTGGACAAGTCATTTCTCATGTCTGGACCTATAAACCAATCTTTAAAATATTGAAGATGCTAAAGTTGAAGATCTCCAAAGCTCTTTCCCGCTTTAGACTTTGGCGAATCTGTGATCGAATATCAAGGGAATATGAAAGAATTATAATTGAATTGAAAATAATAATAAACTTGGAGCAGTTGTCTCTCTAAAAGTCAGAGAAGTATAAAAATATAAAAGGTAAATAAATACCAATCTTTCTTTCTTGTCTTTGATGGTTTAAGTAATTAGGAGTAGGGACTCTGGAGGTAAAGTGAAATATGAGAGGACTTCAGAAAGTTTGTGGAAAAATGGAATTAAAAGATAAAAATAAAAAATATAAACTGCATTTCTCAACATAAGCTCCATCAAGTTCAAGACACTTTTGTAAGCAATGATACCAGCTATTCCTTTAAGAACTGAGAGTCCTGGGAATTTAACCATGTCAGTGCTATCTTTTTTACATTATTAACTGAAGAAAAATGGTTGCCTTTCAAAGATTTTTTAAGATTAGGAAACAAAAATGAGTCAGAAGGAGCCAAATCAGGACTGTAAGGTGGATGCCTAATGATTTCCCATCGAAACTCTTGCAAAATTGCCCTTGTTTGATGAGGAGACCGGTGCTGAACCCTCACAGTGCTCACAGTTAGTGGGAGAAACAGATAGGAAATCAATTGTTATGATAATTAAGACAGAAGTACAGACTGCCTTGTGAAGTGTTTAGACCAAATATAAGAATCAAGTATTAATACTACTGAGAGAGATGGGGAGCACAAATAATATATGGGAAACCAGGGGGTTAGAGAACTAATTTTTGAAGTAATAACCAAATTCTTATCTGTCCTGAGCTAGGTTGAGGGACACACTGAAATAGCTAGGAGGTTTTTCTAGCCTGTTCAGGGTACGTCCAGGTTGGATTATCAGAACAATGGGCTGGCCCTGCCCAAATTTAATTTAAAACGTTTAGATCAGATTTGAGAAAATTTTCTATAAAAAATTAATAAAATAGTAAAAACAACACAAATGTCTATATGGAGAGAGAGAGGTGATTATGTTTAAATTCAGTCTTAATATCTCTAATAAGCATGATTTATGGTCACTACAATAAAAGCTTTATTAATTCAGAGACTTTTTGGTCTTGTTCATGGCTATGTCTGGCCCAGAGTAGATACTCAATAAATCTTTATTGAGTTTCAATACATTTAGTGGGATTTTAAAAAAATTAAATATAGATAGATGGCAAGGATTGAGTTAACCACAGAATACAGTGTTTTAAGATACTCATGTTGTTCTGACCTCAGCATCCCATTTTTAAAAATTATAAACTTAAGCATCCTTTCAAGTAAACAAAGAATCTGATAAATATTTGACTATATTACTACAAGTTAAATGTGGAGTAAGTCATAGAATGTTTAGAAGAGCTTTACAGATTATCTAGTCCAACCTAAAAATTAATATATATAAGTAGGTAATATGTTTACATGACTCAAAAATAAAAGGTGTGAAAAGGTAGACGTTTTAAAAGACCCCACTCCCATCCCATCTGCATCTACTCCGTTTTTCTTCTAGTCTTGTAGGTCAATCACTTTCGTTAGTTTCTATGTATCCTTCCAGTTCTGTATGCAAATGCAAATGTATATTCTCATTTATTCTCTTCCTTCCACAGAAGGTGGCATACTGTGTACGACAATGTGTCTTGGCAATCTTTTCATCCGCTGTGCAGCTCTGGCTTTCTTTTCTATTTTTTTTCGCAGATGCCTAGTAGTCTATTATGTGTCTGTATCATAGCTTCTTTAATCATCCTCTGTAGATACTTGGGTTGTTTCTAATCTTTTGCTATTATAAACAAAGCAGCCTAAGAGGAATAACCTTGTATATGCATTTTTTCCTATGTGTGCTGGTATATTTGTCAGACAAATTCCCAGCAGTGGGACTGCCAGGTCAAAGGGCAAATACATTTGTAATTGATGGCCAGTTTCCTCCCTAGCAGTCCCCTCATTTTATAGGTGAGGAAACTGAGGTGCTGGGAGTTAAGTCAACCATTAGGAGTGGCAAGGCCAGGACATGCTTCCAGGAGGCCTCTCCAGACCAAGTTGGGGGCAGGTGCCTTTCCTCCATGCTCCCACACTAGCCTGTACCTCCCCTAACAGAGCCTTCATCATGTGTATTGTAACTGTTGGTTTACTTACCTGTCTTCCTGCTGGACTGTAAGTTCTCTGATTGAGAGTGGGGACCATGTCTGCATGCTCGCCATTATAGCTCTAATACCTAGCACAGGGCCTAGCACAGAATTGGTGCTCAATAAATATTTGTTGAATGAATGAATGGAGACAAGTTAGGTCTTCTGATTAATAACAGTCCAGTGTTCATTACATTCCATTTCACATCTTTACACTCAATGTGAAAAAAAAACAACACATTAGCCATGCAGATAAATGCAGGGTATGGGAAGACATGTATTTAGAGCTGTTGCTGTGAAAAAGACTTAGGGTATTTAGGGTTCATGAAAAGATTTGGGATTCAGCTGTCCAAATCTCATGTCATATAAGGCTTTATTAATGGAAGTGTTGTTTCCAGAACAAAAGAGGTGATAGTTCTGACAGCTGTCTGTGAGGTTTTAAGTGGTATAATCCTGGGTGCTGCATCCTAAGAGGCATGTAGGTGAAGAAAAGGACTAAAAATGGGGGGTGATGAGGCTAGTGAGCGATCTGAATTTCTAGCAAGTACAGTTAAAGAACCAGGGCTGTTTATGTAGGAAGAAAGGCAACTTAAAGAATACATTCTATTTTTAGATGATGAAGGGCCTCATACAGAATAGAGGATTATTCTCTGTCATTCCAGAGGGGAGAACTGAAACTATTAAATCAAACTTACAGATGTGCAGATTTCAATTCAATGTAATTGAATCCAAAAGTGAGGCACTGCCTTGTGAAATGCCATAAACAATTTGGCCTTCTGGTTCTCTTCACATGAAGGAAAAAGCAAGTCAAGGCCTGTGAAGAGTGGGAACCAGCCCAGCTAACACATGGCCTGTGCCCTTCCAGAGAGAAGACTTTTTTTCCAGGAGAGACCACTAGAAGCACACTGGTGTTTATTTCTATGGGGTCCATTCCAAAGGGTCGCAGTGTCAGGAAGGAGTTTCTGAGGAAATGAGTAAGATGTTGGAAACAGGATTGAGTCCTGTGAGTGAGGAATTCGGCACCCGAGTCTAGTGACCCAAGGTTCAGAACTGGGCTTTAGTTCCAGGAGATAACTAGCAAGAGAACTAGTCATGCACTTGGCCACATATGCTAAAGGCCGCATAGGGTTAGTGCAGTCTTCTGGTCATGCAGAGAGTTTAAGGGCTAATTCTATACTGAATACTAAATGCTAATAAGAAGAGCAGTGATTAAGAAATAATATCACTTATTGAGCACTTACTGTGTGTCAGGCATTTAATGCTCCTAATTAGTCCAAAGAAGTAGATATTAGTGTTCTTTTTTTATAGATGAAAAATCTGAGGATCAGGGAACTTAAATAATTTCTTAGAGTCAGACATTATTAAGTAGTCGGGTTTGGATTCAAACCACGTTGGATTCATACCAAAGTCTGTCCTTTTACTCCCTGTACTCATTGCCTTTCTCTCCATTGTTCACAAATAGGAAAGGAACTCCTAATATGCCAGGCCAGGCTCCTGTTGGTTCAGGGCCTGGACGGGTTTGAACCTAGTGGTAGTCCTCACAGCTAGGTAAGCAGGGGTAGATGGGGCCTAACAGGAAAGTCTTCAGGCAAAGCAAAGGTTGAATGGCTGACATCTGTCAAAAATGCCATTGTTTTAAAAAGCGAACTGTGTATGAGTTGTGAAAACTTGGAAACCTATTGACATACATTTAGACACATTTGGAAACAGGGAAGTTATAACAATTTGAGATATTGTTAATCTGAAAAAAACATTAAGCTATGGTAGAAAAAATAAAGGACAACTTTCTGTCCTTGGTGGGAGTGGGGTTGGGGGAAGGTACAGAAAGAATATTAGGTATTCTAGGCTTTGGGTGGGCATGTGTGTTGAAGCAAATAATTACCAAATCCTTTTACTTCTAATACCACTAAACTATCTCCCCAGTGCTCTTCATAACCATTTCTATATATCTGTGGCTTACATAGTTGCCATTTTTCAGTAGTATAGAACATTCCATTATGTTAATATTTCATAGTTTTATCAGCTATTCATATATCATTAAATACTTAAATTCTCCTTCCTCTTCTTATTCCTTTACCTCCCTCCCTTCCTCCCTCCCTCCTTTCCTTCCTTCCTTCCTTCTTTCCTACCTTCCCCCTTCCTTCCTCCCTCTTTCTTCTTACTTCTAATAGTGCTGCTGTGAACATCTTGTACTAATTCCTCTTGTTTTCCTTTGGATTAATTCCTTGGATTAATTCCCCAAAGTAGAATTATTGGGTCAAAGGATAAGGACAGCTTGTTATATTATTTCCAGGTTGCATTCAGGAAAGATTAGACCAATTTATAGTATTCCCAACAATGTGAAAATGTATCTCCACGCTTAATCAAGATACTGTTTTCTGTGGGATGGGTCAGGCCAAAAATCCTGCCTTGGAAAATAAACGGATCCATTAGGTAGGATGGTCACTCTAGGAAAGTAATAGTACCAGATAATGGCGAGGGGTTCAAGCTGGCAGAGAGAGAGAGATGAATTACAGTAACTGACTAAGACCATGGGTAAGAGCCAGATGGGGCCATAATTGTAGGGGTACTATGATGCCTGGCAGCAGAGGGCCTGGGAACAGGAAAATAAAACTTGGATTCATTTACTGGAATGTGTAGAAAGTGAGTTCTTGACTGTAAGTAACCAGGTAAGACCCAGGAAATATATCAGTACCAAACTCTGAGACTCACTGGGAGATGAATGGGGATCTGGGGCTAGGAAGCAAAGCTCTGTGTACTCTAATCCTGGCCTAATTGGGCTCCTGTCATTTTTATTTATTTTTTACTGAGTTAATAGTTATATAGTGATACCATAGAATGCGCTTTCATTGCCTTGTCAAATTGCAGATTTTTCCAGGTTCATCTCTTTGGACCATTCTTTCAAGTACCTCTGGATATTGACTCTTTTTAATTGTATGCCACGGATGTAACCTTATATCATTTACATTTGCCACATTTAATTATTCTACACTCTCTGTCCTTTTGATAGTTAATATTATATTTGATATATTTTGGAGTACAGAAATTTTCTTTTTTTATATTTGAAAATGTCTGTGATAATATTCTAGGGTTTTTTTTTTGGCAGTCATAAAGTTATCTCTCTTCCACAGTTGGAGTGAATATGCTATTCTGTTTTCTTCTACATATATTTTCACTCTCTAGCATGCACGTATGGTGTGAGTTTAAAGGCTCTAACTTACTCGTTGTCTTACTGTTTACTCTCCAGTTGCTCACTAGCATTTTTTCCTCTGTAATAGGATTGCTTCTGGCTTGTCATGTCTTACCCTTCATATTTATTTCTGAATTCTATTTTTAGTTTTTTCTATTTTGACTAATACCATATCTTTTTTAAAAAAATAATTTTTCTTCTGTAACATTTTAAAATTTCAGTTTAAAACCACTATCATAACTTCAGTGTTTTTCCTTTGGTATTTTTGCCTACTTTTCCAACACATCTGTTTTAGTACCAATATCAAGTTCTGTAAAATCAGTGTTTTATTAAATCTACATAATAATTTAGGTAATGTTGTCATCTTTACTATATTTAGTTTTCCCAGCATGGAGCAAATCATATTTTTTCATTTATCCATCTTTCTTTAATTCTACTGTCAGACTTTATGTCATGTTTGAATAAGCCTCTAATTTTCTGATTTAAATTAATACCCACTTATTGAATTTTTGGTCAGTATTATAAATGGGTTCTCTTCCACTGCATTTTCTAGCTGTGGCCCATGGTATATAGGCTTGTAGTAGTTTCAAATGGATTTTTATCCTACAATTTTGCTGAAACCATTTAGTTAACACTAGTTATTTTAAGTTAATTTTATTGACTTCTATAATCATATAACTTTACAACTTGATGATGTAGAACTATGTCATATGTAAAACATTTTTTCTTTCCTTCCTATTTTATACTTTTTAATTCGTTTTCCTCTCTAATACCTAATTGCCTATTCAGTTAAGTAACTACTCTTGCTTCCCTAAGAACAGGGAAATAAAGGAACCCTGTAAAAGTTGCAGCCAGCACATAAATGGATTGAGGTGTAAATGTGATATTCTCTTTGGGAGCTGAAATGGATCCCAGGTGAGCAACATCAGACTTGTCAGAATGTATTCATGTATCTGAAGAAAGAATGTATCAAACCAAAGCTAGGGAAATAATAGGGGGAAAAGGTCATAGAATTTGGCAGAAACTATTCTAGCATTATCTAAAATAAAGTATGATTTTGCCAGTGAATTCTGAATAATCTGAAAGTGGAGATGAATACAGGAGAATGTAGATCACGGCCTTTAAGCACTCCTGCTATTCCCTTTGGTCCCACTGACAAGGCTGTCCCCAGAGTGAGACTGGTGTGTCAGGCTCTGTTAACACACACTTCCTCTAACTCCACTTGTCCTGATTCATCTCTTGCTCACGCAGAAACCCACATAAGTCTTCCTCATAGAAGAGAATATACCCATGTTAGGGGCTGTAGTATTCCATTCCTTGTGACTGTGATTTATCATTACAAAGTAATAAACTGACTTATTATGTGGAAATAATGCACTAACCATATGAACTTAGAGTATGTTAGTACTTAATTAATTTTCCATAGTAAACTACTGAGTTAGAGGTCTGGTTGTAGAATGTCACCTACCCTTGGGCCATGGCTCTGCGATTGGTGTGCAGACAGAATTGAGTTTCTGGGCCCAGAAGGCTCAGGCCAAACTCTTAAGTCCACCAAGAACATAAACTACATCCCCTGAGGCCTCTTGGAGAAAGTCTGACAACCTGGTTTTAGTATGTTCACATTGCCAAAAGGCTCAGAATGGGTGTTTTAGTTTTCTGTGAGCACTTATTGCATTAATGATATGATTCCTATACTTTCCATGTTCATGTGATGAATTATATCATTTTCCTTATATCCAGTCATGCAGTCCAAGAATAAACTGTGCTTGTTCATACGAAAATTATTTTAATGTGATCTTTTATTCTACTTACTAAGGTTTTTATTTAGTTATTAGAGCCATACTTATAAAAAACCATTGTGCATATCTTGTCTATTTTTGGAAAATAAAACTGTATTTGCCTCATGAAGTAGATTTAAAAGCATAACATTCTTATCTGTTTTTGGAAAGTTTAGACACACTAGCTATAGACATCTTTTAAAACAGTAACTCCTAATAACATTCTTTCTGTTGTAAGTTGTCCATTCGCGTTTGCTATTTCCTAATATCTCTCTTTTATACTCTTGTAATTTTAAATTTTTATCCATTTCCATTTAATTAATAAATTTACTAGCATATAACCAAGATTTGTAATGCTCTAATTAAAAAACAAAACAAAACATATTTTCTAACTTACAGTCTTGATTTAATGTGAATTTTTCTCCATTGTATTGATGCATGTACTTAGTTTGTTTATTTTTTTCTACTCTTAGTTTTATTTTTTGCCTTTTCTAATTTTAGTTTGATACTGATTCTTTGTTTTTCTAAATTATTTTAGGTAAATTCTTAATTATTTTGACTTCTTTCCTTAATAATATAGACAGCTGGAAAATTTTTTCTTTAAGAGGCCTGACTTTTCTTAAGATGCCTGCCTTTTAGAAGTCTTCTAGTTGAAATACTCTTCTTATGGGTGTATGTGTATGCCTATTCCTATAGTTGTGAGTAAATCCTTTTAAGTATTTCGTTTTGATTTCCAAACTCAATAAATAATTTCATTACATGTAACTATTTGAATAACAACAACAGGAAGCACAAACCAGAGACACTGGAAAGGAGACCATGACTCAAAGAAAGAAGCTCTTACCTGTTGAGATTTTGTGCCTGCAGGGAGATAACAGCTAGGGAGTTATTTACCAAATCAAGGTTGGTTCATGAGGTGTAGGGCTGAATTCAAAGTCAAGGGGATGTATATAGGCCTGGCTAGGAGGGAGTGGCTTCTAAGGTGGCAGCAGTTGTGGTGCTACTTATTTATCATGGTCAGGAGGAAGAAATTGATATTGCACAGACAGGCCGGGATTTGACAGCAGAGTTTACACACACAGAAGACAACAGACAGATATCATTTCCAGGGAAACAGGCCAGGCTCAGTGTCCACAGAGAGCAGGGAACAGGCGCGTCAGTCCAGGATGATCTGGAATAACAATGGCAATGATGGTAAGCATCGTGGTGGCTGTTACTGATATAACACTTTATAACTCTTCTCATTTTACAGTTGAGGAAATAGACTCATCCAGGTTTTAAATAACTTATCCAGCCATCTTGACATAGCACGTAAGCAATGAAGCCTTGATTCTCATTAGTCTAACTCCAAAGCCTCTGATTTTTTTACTCTACCACATTGCCTGGGATCTAACATTCGTGGACTCGTTCACATATGATTCAAACGATTGACACAACAGGGTTATGGCTGCTGAACCTAGGACAGAGGTTGTCTTATTTTCAGTTCTGGCTTTTCTATACTTTACTTAGTGTGTGTTAACGAGAACTGGCTGGTATATGTTGGCACGTAGAATGAGATAGGACCTTCCAAATTCCTGTCACTGAGATGATTACAGTACTTCTCTGCTTAGTTCTGTGCACCTGTGCTAGAAGTGATGTTTGTAAGTTTATGGAACAGAGTGAGGGCTGAGATAGAGTCTCTGTTTCCAAGCTATGAATCACAGGGCCCCACCTGTGTTTGTCCTATTCCCTGGTCCATATGAGGAAGCTGCAGACCTCTTTGCTTGTCCCATGTAGTAAGCAATAGCCTGTGCAGGCAAGCCACCCAGTTGTGGGGGAAAATATTATCTCACTCTCTTAGAATTTCTACTGTTTGTGCGTGTTTTATGATGTTCTAATATATTAATACAGATATTCATGTATACAGCTTATAAATAAATACATATAAACATTGATGTGAAGCTCAAACATTTTTTGCTGATACAATTTTAAATGTTTGGAGGTCAGTGCTCTAGGGTGGTAGACCCCAAACCTGCCTGGAAAGTTCAGTCCCCTTGTAAGTTAAAAAAAAGTTCACATTTCCTTGACTTACCCACATTTACTGAATTATAATCTCCATGGGTAGGGTCCAGGAATGTGTATTTTTTTTAACAAGCGCCAGAACTTGAACCACTGTGTTAGGGTGTGGTCTCTAAAACCTATCTTACTATAGTACTTTGTAGTTGCTGGAAAAAATCTTAGTATCAATTGTTGCAAATAGACCATTGGAAACAAGACAGCATCTCCTGTAGTGTTTTGAACGCGGTTTATGAATTGGCTTACTTGTTTATTGTTTGTTTTCTCTGCTGAAAGGTAGGCTCCAAGAGGACTGGGGCGGGGGGTGACACATAGAAGTGCTCTGTAAATATTTGTTGAGTGAATGAATGAATAATGAAACCCTTTTCTCACTGTGCTTGGGTAATGCATGTCTCCTTTTTCCTCAGTACCAAAGAAAGAATTGGTTTCAGCTCTGCTGCTGTAAATTTGAATGATCTGATAAAGTCCTTGGTTATTCCACTGAACTGATTGCAATTTTTTAATGTCCAAAAATTATATTAACTCTCATACTTTCTTGTATTTTTAATACCACTAAAGAAAGTAGTGGAAGTTGGAAGGTGACGTAGAGATCTGCTTTGATTTCATTTCTCGTTTCATGTCCCTGTGTCTTTAAGGAAAGGGCTAAGCTACAACTTGGTCATTCTCCAGATCCAAGAGGAAATGGATTGGAGCAGTTGTGCCTTTGTAGAGCAGATGTTTTGGTTGGAAAGACTATCAGCCGTCTGACTCATAATAAATCCTCAATTCCAGTAAATTCCCAGTTTTCAGTTACAGTAGGTAGGATGCAGGAAAACAGTGTCTTCCACTTTGGGATCTTTGAACTTGTTTCACATGTTACCACTGTTCCCTGTACGTTACAGTGTGTGAAAGGATGAAATACTAGGGGAGGTTAGAGCAATTCCAGGAATAGACTCAGTCAGTTGGTGTTTTTGAGAGAGACCATTAGAGGTAAACCAAAGCCGCTGCCCTCCCTGACATAGTACTAACAACAAGAAACGTAACTGCATTGAGTTTTCCTCTAAGTTCCTATGTTAAAATCATTCCTAAATTGTGTTAATTTGAATTATCTATAAATAGCCTATACTTTTAAATTTCATTTTATGGGGAGGGTTTTCTTTTTCCTTTTCCATAAAACTTTGCAAGTAATTATATGGTCCTTATATGATGTCTTTCATTTTAGAATATTTGTTTTTATGGGGGAATCTACTCAATACATATAAGCTTCTCAGAATTCTAGCAAGTCCTTATATCCAGTGTTCCAGATGGATAAATCAGAATTACAGAAGTGATACTAAATGTGGCCCATTTTGTATTATGAGCCTGGTTGAGAGAATTAATTATTGACTTAGTAAAGTGGCATCTTATTTTCCTTCTTCTACTTTTATCCAGCAGTCAGTTTCTTTTTCAACCTTCAATGAAGTGAGAAGAATATCGTAATCTTACCAGAGATGAAGAATTCAGGCCCCTTTGCTTCTCCAGAGAGCAACAGTCCCATTTCTTCTAGTCAGGAGCCTGGCTCTGATTTCTGAGAGCTTCTTAGGTGATCTGTCCTACCAAATGAACCATTAGAAGTTTGGGAATCAGCATTTTACTTGTCCAGAACTGCTAATATTTCCTGAGTTGGTCTTTGGCTTTTCATATCCAACATCAAATTATTCACAGGTTGTACTATTTATCTTTATACTTCTTCTATGTCATTGCTTTGCATTTTTAGCTGATTAAGTGGTCATCATAAACTCAATAAACTCATTTAACACAGTACATTAGGAAAGCATTTTATGCCAGGCGCGGTGACTGACGCCTGTAATCCTGGCACTTTGGGAGGCTGAGGTGGGAGGATTGCTTGAGCCCAGGAGTTCAGTGCTGCAGTGAGCTATGATGATGCCACTGCACTGTAGCCTGGGCAACAAAGCGAGACACTGTCTCAAAAAAGAAAAAAAAAACAAAAACAAACCAGCAACATTTTTTACCTTTCTATTCTAATCACATTTGTAAAACTTCAGAATTGCTGTAGCATCTCTTCCTGACGCTCTATTAACTAGTTGAAGACTCTGAACATTTTGCTTAATTTCTTTGAGAAAATTTTAAATCTGCAAAATAGAGATAATAACAGTATTTGTCTTAAAGGTTGTTGGTGATGTAGGTTACGGTGCAATGCGTAGCACCCAGACAGAAATAAGCCTTATTAAGCAATTTCTGTAAGAAGGACTGCTAACCTAGGTTTGACTGCTTTGGGCCTGAAGGCTTGATTCCAGGATCAGGTGGAGACCAGCCATTCCAGGTAGACTGCTTTGACCAAACCTGGTGAGATTCCTCAATTTGGGGAAAACGACAATATTTGGGGGAATTACTAACCCCATGTTATGATCTGAGAATTATGCATATTTTATTATGCAAGTAAGTATAAATATGTACCATAAACTTTAAAGCATGTGTGATGAGTTTCTGATTTAAAATTCCAGTTTCTTTCTTTCCTTTTAGTCCTCTTTTAATTCTTTTTATAAGTCCTCTTTAATTCTTTTATAAAAGAATTCTTAGAATTCTTTTGCTCTTTGTTTTGAAACAATCTCAAATTTACCATAGAAATGTAAGAATAGTAAAAGCACTTTCTTTTTTAACCATTTGAGAATAAGTTGCTAATGTGAGGCCCAAATATTTTAGTGTGTATTTCTTACAAATAAGGACATTCTCCTTGATAATTACAACATAATCATAAAAATCAGGAAACTAGCATTGATATATTACTACCATCCACTTCTAAGACCCCATTCAAATTTCACCAGTTGTCCCAATGATTTCTTTGTAGCAGAATTCAGTTTAGAATCATGTGTTACATTCAGTTATGTCTCTTCAATCTGTAATAGTTCCTCAGTTTTTCCTTGACATTCACAACATTTTTGAAGATTATAGGCCACTTATTTTGTAAAATGTCTCTCAATTTGGGTTTATCTGATGTTTTGGCATGATTGGATTCCGTTTATGCATCTGTGACAGGAATATCACAGAGCTGATGTATTTTTCTCATGCCTTCTCTCAACTGACACACCATATCTGTTTGAATCATTATTGATGATGTTTTCACGTTGATCACTTGTTTAAGGTGGTGTCTGTTAGGGTCTCCATTGTAAAGTTACTTTTTCCCCTGTGTTATTGGTAAGTATTTTGTGGGAAGGTCCTTTGAAACCACATAAATATCCCATTTTTCACCAAAGTTACATTTTATTTAGAACGGATTCATGATTTTCCAGTTTATTTAATGGATTATAGTCAGTTACTATCATTATTTTGATGCTCAATGTTAGTTTTATATGTAGCTGAATATATCAAACAACAATTTTCATGCTGAGACCTCCAAGTCCAGTTGAACACACTGGGTTCATTCTGTTTTTCTCTTTACGCTTATTGATATTAATAACTTCCTTCTCTGAAAGTGATAAATCTGGTTCACATTGTCCTTAATAATTATTATAATATATAGGTTATGCATGTATATTGTATGCATCCCCCTGTGTGTAACCAATCTCCCATTGTTGCTGCTGCCACCTCTCCTGCGTAGCTACCCTCCTCACTCTGCTCAGGCTCTGACACCCTGCACCGAGTTGCGTTTCTATGCAGACATCCTTCTCACCCTGCTGTAGACACTGTAGAGCTCCCTCCTCCACCCTGCATTCAGCCTTGCCCTCCTTCAGTCCAGCCTTCCGAAGCTCTCAGAATACTGTAAAACAATCTGCTTATGTCACTACCCACTTTATAATCCCCTTTCACGTTGCCTTTAAAGTAAAACAAGCTCCTTAACTAAAATACATCAAGGTTGTTTATGCTCTGGCCCTTCACCTTGTCCAGCTTCGTCTTTCGTCATTCGTCCCTAGTGTCCAGTATTGCAGGCTTAACAGCCCTTTGAATGTGCCACATGCCTTTCCACCTAAGTGTCTTTCCATGTGCTGTTCTTTCTTCCTCCTACTCCCTTATACTTCTTATTTACTTAGATCACTTGGATTCCTTCCACCTAAGAACATTACCGCCCCCTGGAAAAACCTTATGTGATGCCCAGTTTTGCCCTCTCTTTAGCACCCCTCCTTTGTCCTGCCATAGGCACACACCACTCTTATAACACGCCTTTATTATAACAGTGTTAACCTAATGATTGGTTTACTTGTTTATTTTTTCCACTAGACTGTGAAGGTTTTGAGGGTGTGTATCCCTAGTGCCTCCTAGGTGTTGCCCAACATATAGTGGAGCATTAATACATATTTGTATAATGAATGAATGGATTCTATATTAATGAATCCTGAGGCCAGCCCCAAAGGTATGCTCAGTATAGTAGGAGAATGGACAGAAGAAAAGAAAAAGAATCTGCAACATATGTTACCTAGGCTGCACAGGTGATAGTGGGTCCAGCCATGGTTTATCTGAGGGGAAAGACCAGTTTGGTTTTTATTGAGGCATTGGGAGGTGTTTTCCACACTTCTGTTCTTGGGGTTTTTTTTTAACCTAGTTTTGTTTTTTGTATGTTTGTTTTTTAACATAGTTTGTGAAACCTGCTTTGGATTGTTATACAGGTTTTCTTATACACTTACCAACATTTGGTTTAGTAATAGAACCAAGAAACCTAGCTTAAGGGCCCAACCAAGTCTGCTATCTTAATTGCATTCTTTCATAACAATTTAGTATAAAATTTTTTCAGTAAGTTGAATCCACATTCCATTGTGAACTAGAAATGTTAAGCTGTTAATAGCTTCCTTGGAGAATTGTAACTTGCTAGGATGCCTTGATACTTTCATCATTTATGCATCGTGAAATGTCACAATTTCTGTTCATAAGCACAAAACTGCAAATGTTCGTTAATTGGTCTATCTTAAACCTGTTATTAGTTTAGAAGTTAAAGAAATATTCTTCACTAACCCAAGCCAGTGATAAATTCTAAGTCAATTTATAGTTCTTCTAAATCTGGTCGTCAGCACTTCCATAATTAGCAAAGTTCTAACAAAGCCACCTACTCAATAGTTATGCTAAGTCCAATGTCTATTTTTTTCATTTACGGAGCTATCAATATAATATGTTCTTCCTTTTACGAATATTTCTATTCTTCATAACTCACTGTAGAGACACTTTTGATCTTTTCTTCCTCTTTGGGATCTTGTATTTCCTTTTTTATCCACACAGACCTCATTTAGTAAGTGACAGAGTTTTCAAAGCAAATTTGGATATAGCAGAATTATATAGTGAAGAAAAGCATTGATGCAGGAATCATCAGTCATAGGTTTTGGTTTCGTCTCTGTGACTAATTAGCTCTACACATTGGACAGATCACTTCCCTTATCTCAGTTTCTCCATCTGTAAATCTGCTAAGTGTGGGTGTTGGACTCAATGATTATACACTTTACTTTTTAATATACTAGAAACATTTCACTTGTGAAATGTTTCACACCCATTATATAAAACAGATAGAATTGTAGCCTCTCCAGGTGAAGTGGGGACCAAGGGCCTAGAGGCCTCCCCATTTGGTTTCCCCTCTGCTGCTCTTAAGACACATACTCTTTTTTTTGAGACAGGGTCTCATTCTGTTGCCCGGGCTAGAGTGCAATGGCCTCATCATAGGTCACTACAACCTCAAACTCTGTAGGCTCAAGTGATCCTTCTGCCTCAGTTTCCTGAGTAGCTGGGACTACAGTCACATACCACCATACCCAGCTACATTTTCTATTTTTTGTAGAGACAGGGTCTTGCCCACACTGGTCTTGAACTCCTGGCCTCAAGGGATCCTCCTGCCTCAACCTCCCAGCGTGCTAGGATTACAGGTGTGAGCCACCATGCCTGGCCAAGACACATACTCTTATGGTACAGATGATCCCTAGTTCTCAGAACACAGGGTATCAACCACTAGACCAGATGTCTAAGGTCCTTTTTACCTTTAACATTTTCTGATTTTCTTTACTCCTCATCCTTATCATTATACCAGTGGCAGAGTTTCATTGATGTCACTGACCCAAAGGGGATAGTCTCACAAGTACTAGCTCTCTCTACCTGGCCCCTTTCTCTGGCTCTTACAGGGCATATGGATGTGACCAGTAAGAAGAATATTTGAGAAGTATCTTATTGTACTTTTCAGTTTTTGCTATGATTCTTCCTCCATTTTACCTGTTTTTGGAATATGCCATAGATACTTATTATTTTTTCTTCTTTTTTTTATTGTGGTAAAATAACATAACATAAAAACTTACCATCTTAACCATTTTTAAGTGTGCAGTTAAGTACTTTCATAATGTTGTACAACCACCATCACCATCCATAACTTTTTTCATTTTATAAAACTGAAACTTTATACCCATTGAACAGTAACCCCCCATTCTTCTCTCCCCCAGCAACCACCATTCTATTTCTTGTCACTGTAATTTTTGACTATGCTAAGTACCTCATAGTAGTGGAATCATACAGTACTGTCTTTGTCTTTGTGACTGGCTTTTTCACTTGGCATAATGTCCTCAAGGTTTATCCATATTGTAGCATGGCAGAATTTTCTTCCTTTTTAAGGCTAGATAATATTCCATTGTTTGTATGTCCCACATTTTGCGTATCTAGTCATCTGTTGATGGACACTTGGGTTGCTTCTACTTTTTAGCTAATGTAAATAATGGGCTATAAACATAGGTGTGCAACTATCTCTTTGAGACCTTACTTTCAATTCTTTTGAGTATATACCCAAAATTGGTATTGCTTGATCATATGGTAATTCTATTTTTAATTTTTTGAGGAACTGCCATACTGTTTTCCATAGCAGCTGTACCATTTTACACTCCCACCAACAGTGCACAAGTGTTCCAATTTCTCTACATCCTGGCCAACACTTGCTATTTTTTGTTTTTTTGATAGTAGCCATCCCAGTGGGTTTGAGGTAGTATCTCATTGTAGTTTTGATTAATGTTGAGCATCTTTTCATGTGCTTGTTGGCTTCTTTGGAGAAATGTCTATTCAAGTCCTTTGCTCATTTTTAAATCAGGTGGTTTGGTTTTTTTATGTCACTGAGTTTTAGAAGTTCTTTATATATTCTGGATATTAATCCCCTATCAGATATATGATCTGCAAATATTTTCTCCCATTCCGTGGTTTGCTTTTCTACTCTTTTAATGCGTAAAATTTTTACATTTTCATGTTTGTCTACTTTTTGTCTGTTTTTTCTTTTGTTGCTTGTATACTTATTCTTAAATCATAAACTTTATCTAAGATACCTTCAACTCTCCTAGACCAGTGAAACATCACAGTTTATTCGGATGATATCTCAGTCCATTGCTTTTCAGTTCTTTCTTTATCTTTGCACCCGTTTTCTTTTCCTTAATTGCCAGTTCTCTAAGACAGTGCTTCTTAAACTTTGTGTGTGCAAGTCACCTAGGAATTTGTTAAAATGTCCCCCAGGTGCAGCTGATGCTGTTAGTCTGAGTAACAAAGCTCTAAGTTGTGTATTTACTTATATAGACTTCAGCTGCCTGCTGTTCACAAACATTATGCCACATCCTCATTTCGGGGCTGGTACTGGTCCAGCCTCCAGGCGTTTTGAACTAGATAGCCTGAAATATGGAAGAGGTAGAACGATCTTCATTGGAAAACATCCAAAGCTTACTATTTAACATTATGCAGTCTGGGAAAGCCAAAGTCTCTTTCCTCACCTTGTAGCACTTTTAGAAGTTTTGCATTTTTCTTCTTAGGATACTTGTTACTCTCCTGCTTTCTTTATCTCCTCTCTTATAAAAGCCTAATGGCAGAAAAGAGTCTGATGAATTCATTCTCAATACATAGAAAAAACTAATGAGTTTTTCAGCATTTCATCATAGGTCTTTTGATAATTAATCATGTACTATCTTGTAGGATCTCTTACTGAAGAAGAAGGAAAAAAAATTTTCTCATCTTCATGTGTTTATATCTAACTCTTTAAGGGGGAAGACTAATTCTTGCAATTCTTTTTTTTTCTTTATTGTGCTTATCACAATATCCTGCACATGGTTGGCAAATCATAAGTGAGGATTGACTTAGTGATACCACGTAGTGTGTTGTTAGCTTTAGTTTTAAGAGATCAGATTATGGTTAGAAATGGCAAAAAGATTGTTCTTGTCTTTCTCTACTCAAGGATTTGTTTAAACCATTCAATTAAATGTACAAACCCACATTTTCCTGTTATTCCAAGGGGTGCTGTGAACCTGGGAGGAAATGGCTTACTCTGCCCAAACTTATGCCAAGTGATTTATATTGGAAAGTCAAGTTAATAATTTACGTAGATCTCTGCTGTTTCTTGTAAGGAAGTCTACTTGTGAAACCCACTTTGGAATGGTCTGGCAAGAGTATGTAGTCATCCATACACACATTCATATATTTGTTTATCAAATATTTATTGGGTACCTATTTTTGTGATAGGCACCATACTAGGCACTAAGAATACAAAAATGAATGAAACACAGTCACTGCTCTTAAGGAACTCAGTCGGGTAAATGATAAGAACACATATGTAAATAACATTAAGGACATAATGAAATATTACTATATAAAGCATGTAGCTAAAAACCTGTGGGATTTCAGAGGAGGAGCTATTACATCAGATGGTGGGATCAAGGAAGTCATGAGAGGATATGGTATCTGAATTGAACTTTAAAGAATAGGTCCAATTGGGAGATTTGGGGCTGGCATGGGTGCATGCCAGCATGCCTGAATGCTGGCATGGCATGGGTGCATGCCATGCATGCCTGAATGCCTTCTCCCATGCCTGGATGCAGGCATGGGAGAAGGCATTCAGGATTGAGTGGCAGAGTAGAGACCTGATGGAATGACAGTATAGAGTATGGGAACCTGCTGTAGTTAGGGTGTGTCAACAGGGGTAGTAGAAAGATAACCTGGAGGAGCTTGAATGCCAGGCCACTGTAGATGGTGGAGGGCTTTGGGGACTGGGAGAAAGGTGCAGTATTTACATTGCCACTCACAGCTCATTTTTTACACAGGACTTTTTCCTGTAGCCAGTTCCAGATGGATGTGGCTCTAAGCCTCTTTTTCAGTGCTCCAAGCTGCTCTTTAGGTTCTGAAGATAACATCAATATGCAAATCAAAAGATCTCTGATCACTTCAAGGAGAGAGTCTCTACCAGGCTTCATTCTCTGTTTTAACACCTGTGGTTTGTGATGGTCTCCAGTTAATGAGGGTGTGGTGCCAGGTGGCTGAAGTTACTTGGAAATAACCAATTGCCTAGTTGCCATAGGCACCAGACAGTCTGAGCCAAGTGACTTGCTCTGTGGATGGGTGGGTATAAAGGTGCTATTAGCTTCTAGGGTGCCTTTCCCTTCTGTCTTCGCATACAGAACCATCTGGGAAGAATCCCTAAACCCCAGAACTCAAAGCAACTTGGAGAGGAGAGGACAGAGTGTAGTTTTAATAGCAGGAAGAATAGCATGATATTGGAAAGGATATCAGACCGAGAGTCTGGAAGAAGTAAGAAATGTGAAACTAACATTAATTGAGCACCTTCTTTATGCTTGGTTCTTGCTTGGCACTTCCACATATGTTTGCAAAAGCTGTGCAAACCTGTTGCTTCCCAAAATGCCCACATATATTATATCATATGGAAAAAACAAAAGCATGTAATCTCTCTGAAAAACAATTTTTTTTCTATAGCTAAAAGACCACCATGTTTATGTGGCTCTAAAGTTGCATGGCAAACTTGCCAAACATTTCTTGTTTTCAAATGTCATGCTGGTGTGGATTTTCTGTCTTTAGCATTGGCACCTCTGATACCTTTTCATTCACTGGTAGAGGAAGAGCAGGGAGTACAAAGTGTTCTAAGGCCCAGGATGGGTTTCAAGTCCACCAATATGAAAGGCAGCAGGTCGAGATAAATAGCCTAGCTACAGCCGAACCTGGTGCTGCAGGCAGATTGCCCTAGCAAAGCTTTCTTCTGGCATGTTTGGAGCAATGCAGCTTATCCTTGTCCTAAGTCCTTTTGAGATTCTGATTAGGGCCCAGCATTCCATAGTATATAATAAGTATTCACATAACCCAAGGATGGAAGCCTTTTTTAGCACTTAATTCTGTAGATTTTGATTTGCCATGGTTTCTTCTATATTAGTTGGTTTAATAATTTACAAAAGAAAGTGTTGGTTTTAAGTGACGGAAAACCACCTCAAACCAGCTTAGGCATATAGGGCAATTTATCAGCTTTTCAAAGCCAGGAGCAGATTGAACAGCCAAACCACAGTAACAGCAGAGACACAGCTGGACCAGGACCCATGGGAACTAAGGATGTGGACGCTGCCAGGACTCTCCTTTCCCCTCTACGTCTTTTAGCGGGTTGACTTTATTCTCTCACTACAGCCTGGCCTCTTCCATGTATGGGAAATATGGCTGCTGACAGTTTCTTCTGCCTCTGCAGAGAAACTAACCTAAGTCACAAATCCTGAAGAAAGGACCAGCCTTTTCCTAGACTCATCAGCTGTTCCCAGGGGTTAGGAACACGCAGCTCTTTCAGGAGCTATAAGAATTGGGGCCTGGGGGTGGGGGGTCTAGAAGAGAGAGGGGCTTCCTAAGAGAGGGGAGAGTATCAGGCAAGCAATATCACAGGCGTCTGCTATATCAGCTGCCACTTTTTTTTTTTTTCAGAGACAGGATCTCGCTCTGTCACCCAGGCTAGAGTGCAGTGGCACGATCATAACTCACTGCAACCTTGAACTCCTGGGCTCAAGTGATCCTCTTGCCTCAGCCTCCCGAGGAGCTGGGACTACAGGCATGTGCCACCATGCCCAGCTAATTTTTTATTTTTTGTAGAGATGGGGGTCTCTCTATGTTGCCCAAGCTGGTCTTGAACTCCTGGGCTCAAGCTAGCCTCCTGCCTCGGTCTACCAAATTGCTGGAGTTACAGGCATGAGCCACCACACCCAGCCTCAACTGCCACTTTAAATCTTTTGATCCCTTACAAAGAGTTATAGAAACGATTTAGGTAAAAACTTTATTTACCTTTTTTTAAAGTTATGGAGACATATTAAAGATATGTGGAATGGTGTTCATGTCTGTTTCATATGTGCTTAAATAAAAACTCACTATTATTTTAACTTGTTTTGTTGGGCTCTTGGATAAAAGTCTGGCACAAGGTTTTTATCAGTAGGTGTACATAGAAATCACCACTCAGAGATGTCTGAAGATGTAGTTCAATACGATTTGTAAAATGGTTGCAAAAATTGATACTTTAAGGAAGCCCAGAAGAAGCTTCTGATCTAACTCATTAAGAGCACAATTGTTAGGGTGTTAGGGGAAACCCCACATGCCAGATTCTTTCTCTAAAAACTTTAGTGATTAGAGAAGTTGGCAGAAGCAAGGAAACATCATTTGCCTCCAGGGAGGACCCTGGTTGTACTGCGGGGGCTTTCCCTTACCCAGCTTCTTCAGCCTTCTGGAGTAAAGGCTCCATTTCACACACATTCTAGAAAAATGCCGTGACTATTCAAAGAAAGTTGGTGGTTCTGAAGGCTATGTCTGTTAGGTATAATAACTGTTGGGACAGTATTTAACCAACAAAATCTTGATCATCATTATTTTAAAAGAGCCAGGATATTTCCACCCAAAGTTTATTTGTATTATAACACAACATGAGTTTTAATTTAGCTTTATAAACAGCAGCTATAACCAACATATTAAGAGTAAGTACAGCTTCACAAGCAAATTCCTGCATAAATGAGAGCAGTGAAATGGTCTTTGTTTATGAAAATAATAAGCAAAATATAAATTTGTTAAAAAACCTAACCCCATACTGTATCATGACATCTAGTAGTAATGAACTCAAGATGTCACTTTTGGAATACATGGGCAGGTGGCAACAGTTCTGTCTTGGTGTCCTGGGCTCACCCTGTAAGAGCTGGCTATTTCGAGAACATTGCAGTTATCCTTTCCTGACCTGACAATCAGCACTTCTTATTTTCACTGAGTATAGTTAGTCAGTCATAGAATGTGCCTAACTATACGTTATTGAAGGAAGGTTGATATTATGGCCTTAGAACTCTATGGTACTTGTCGATGTCCTTAGAGAAGCCACCGTCCTTCCTTAACTAAGTCTGTGTAAAGATGTTAGATGAATACATTTTATTTGGCATAGTGACCCCTGTAGCCTTTAGTCTTTATACCTTTATGAATTGTAATTTCTTGCTCCATAGTTTCTAAAAGTAAACACTAAAACACATAAAGCATATACTTCTCTATCTTTTTTGAATACCCACTATGTGCCTGGTGCAAGCAAGGTAGTCTATTCTGGGTAGCAAGGGAATAAGAAATGGTTCCTTCAGTTGCTCGTGATCTTTTGGAGCATACAGGATTTAGACACTAAATGGAGAACAAGTAATTAAATAGTGAATATTTAATAGCTTTCCTGCATATGGGTTTATGTTTTTCATACCTACCTTTGAGCACTGATACTGAGTCTCTTTGTGCACAATAGCATGCTAGACAGCGTAGCATTATGATTAAGAGTCCAGATTCAGATTCAGCATACATGGTTCAAAACTCATCTTCACCATTTAATCTCTCTGAGCCTCAGTTTATTCATCTGCAAGTGAGAATAACAATCATTCCTACTTCATGAGTTTGTTATGAAGATTATGAGATAATGCATATAAAGTCACTAAGCAAAGTAACTACTGATAGTAATGTTAGCTGTTATTAGGCCTGATAGGAAGGAGGAGATTTCTACCCTGCCCTTAAAAAATTCACAATCTGTTTGAATTATAAAATATATATTGTTCAGACAGCTTGGGGAATTCACAAAGCAACATGGTGAAAACTACCCAGGGAAGACATAGATTAGTTTGCCATTGGAAGGAATCTTAATGGAGCAAGTGAATTTACAATCAGTTAAAGAAATTAAAAACCACACCAATTAAGAAAAGAAGAGAAAGAGATTTTTAATAAGGGGACTGGCAAGTACAAGGGTGTTAGTCAAGATATAGTAAAATACATGAAGAGTGGCCCAAATTATCTGTACTAGGCAGGGAGAATGTTTTTACTCCCGTTTGCATTTGGAGAAACCAAATGAGAAGTAGCTCTTGTAAATGCTACCTTCATGAGGAATATCAAAATATCTTAACCAAGAACTCAGTATATGGTGGAGATGGTCTATCCCTAGGCTTTCAGAACCCCAACCCAGTGCTGCAACACCCTGCTTCATGGTGGAAGCATTGATACCGAGTCTCTCCTTTGTGCTTGGTTGAAAGCTCAGGGTTGGGCATTGCACCAACAGTAAAAGAGCCAGCCACAGGGGACCCATTTATCGCTCCTCCTCATCTGTTTGGCTCAACTTTATTGCCTTACTTTGGGATTTGTTTTGCTTTCTGACTACTGCTTTCCCTGGCACTTGTACATTTCCTAGCACTTTTATGAAAAGGAAATGACCTAATTTCTAAAATGACCAACATCATTATGGGACAGAGACCCCTTAGGAGTGAGATCAAGGTCTTATCTTATATATGTCATTTTCTTTCTGCTTAGATTGAATTCCGTTTCTACCATATTTACTATTTTGTTTTAATGCCAGTAGTACCCACATTCAAATTTTGATTGGGGCTACTTTTATATATAATTGATATATATAATACCATGTATAATACCATGAGTCAAGAGGACTTTTTAATGCTAAATCTCTCTGAAGTAATGAAAGGCCAATGCTGATTCTCTCTAAAGCCATCTTTGACCACCTTTTTGAAACTTTTACTCCCTCCTCACTTCTTACCTGCTTTTCTCTGCTTTAATTTTTCTCTATAACATTTGTAACATACTATGTATTTTATTTATTTTGTTAAATGCGTGAATGGTAGCACCATAAGAGAGTCTTATTCTCTCCCACTTGAAAATACTTGATTTGAAAAATGTGTAATTTGATGGTGATGAATCTATATTATCAAAATACTGGACCTTCTATAATATTATATAAACTTCACTTAGTATATTTTAAAGCAGGATTCTGTTTTGAAAAATTCACATTTGCATACAGCTTGTCGAAAACTCACAGCTTTTGTATAATGGGTTGCTTACCCAGACCTAGCTTTTGATTACTCTAGGAATCACAGTTAATCCTGAGTCTAGCTTAATACCATTTTAAATGTAACTTAAAATGGTGCTTACTTGATTTTCGACATACTGTATGATAATTTCTGTGTAGTTACTTATACCCACAGACTAGTTTTGCGAGTAATGGTTATAGTTTTGTTGTAAGCCTTTTTGAATTGAGAAATACAATGGCTTTTTTACAGTCTTCTTATGTGACCTGTGATTTGTAATATTTATGGTTCAGCTAATATCTATCAGCAATTAGTTAATTGGTAGTTTGTATCTATATTGACACTAATGTTCTCCACATATAGGGACTTGTTTAATGGCTGCTATCTTTTACTTGGAATAATTAGCATATCAAAGGAGTACAACATAATGGTAAATTGTACTTGTGTTTACTTTCATTTCCAAGGCTAATTGTTGTTTTTTTCCTACACCCTTTTGATATTTGCGAAGAGCCCCAATTGAACAGTTATATAAATGGACCATAATGATCTAACCAGAAATGTTGACTCTTATTAGTAGGTGTCTCCTTGGTGGATACATGGCTCAGATTTGGGTTTTCTTTAATACAATATTAAGAAGTCATAGATTTAACGAATTAAAGAGATATTGAAAATCTTCCTAATTGAAAGCATTTTCTATTTAATTCTATCAGTTTTATACTATGAATCCTGAAACCCAAATATTCCTCCATTTAGAAAAGCTAGTTCAGTGGTTTATTGCATTCATTTACTCATTCTTTCAGTCATTTCTGCATTAATTCAGGTTTTTTTCCCAGCCAATTTGTTAGGTATGTACTATGTTCCAGACACTGAGGGTGCAAAAATGAGCAGGAAAAGCTCCCAGCCTGCAAGGAACTCAACTGTAGTGGATATTCACTATAAACTGTAGGAACCCCTTTATGCTATAGTCAAGTGCTGAGTCAGATCCACTGTTAAATCTCAGCAAAATATCCTGGCCATTGTTGCCTCACCATATGTATATCAGTGCCTGGTGCACTTTTATAAAGGTAGGAGGCAATATTCTTCTTTAGCTTTAGCAGATTCGGCATCTTTTCCCCCAGTTTAGCCTGTTGCAGTTTCAAATGGTGCAGATAGAGAGCCCTGAAAACGTATACTTGTACATTTTTAAATGTCCCCTGCTATGCTATAACCACCCCCTGTTTTCCAAATGCTGCCATTAGTGGTTACAATAATCATCTGTAATGTTAGCTTCTAAGAACCATGGTACAAGAGTTTCTTTTCTAATTTCCCAGATGGGAGGGAACACATGTACAAGCCTGTTAGAGTTGCAGAAACTGGAAACAGCACTGTGTGGATTTGTATTTTTGGAACTCTTTGGACTTATTTAAGCACTCAAAATCAAACTTAGGTATCCATTAGGAGTCAAATACCAATTCAGGGAAAACTCATGTGCCATGCCAAGAAGAATAAAACATATTAAAGTAGTTCATAAAATGAACTCCTGGAAATAACTAGTTTCATATTCAGACTAATGTTTCATTTACTTTTTGTAGGATGCCAGATGATAAATGTTGATTATATAAACCAGGGTCATTCTTTTTGTTTGGAGGATTGTCTCTGATGTTATTTATCAAAATAGTAGTAAAATGGAAATTTAAAAAGTAGGAAAGGGAAATAATTATAACTTATCCATAGACATATGGAATGAAGCTACTAATTAAAAAGGATTTCAGTGGCCCCTAGTTTTTTGTAGTGTTTTTTTAGAGGGTTATGTGATTTGCGATGATCGTAGCCTTCAGCCTTGACCTTACATAAGAAAACTCAGTCACTGGGGGAAGGTATCTGAAAGTCATTGTTATTTCTTTTTTTACTGTCTTTCTTAAGTTGACCAATCTAACTATAAAGAGAACTTCTTGTACACTTAGATTATAAAATGAATTTGTTCCTATTAATGTGATTTTAAGGTCAGCTTCAACCTTAGTTTTAGATATGAGTTTTTAAAGTATTTTTAAAAATTTCCATCCTCATTTTATGGAAAGGGAAATTCAAGGTTGAATACTTTATCATCTGTAAAAGAGGAAGAAGTGATAAGTAAGTTCAGACTCCCAATCTGGGCTCTCCTTTTAAAGCCACTGGTTCTAGAGAACTTGGTATATTATCGGGAACTGGAGTGAGGAGTCAGCACTTAGTTTCCAGACATCATTGGTGACAGCAACTTTTGTAAAGTAGGTTGCTGAAAACTCACTAGATGTAGAGAATAAAGGTTAGGAATTAACATGCATTTGTTCACTGATTCATTCATTCAGCAAACGCTGAGTGGTGTCTGTGTGCCTTTTGTAATCCTCCTCTTACCTATTCTCCCTCCCCTACCATAGTTTGGAAAAAACAAAAAAATAAAGCCATCCTTCTTATATCATGCTGCTTAAAAATATATTCCAGAGATATAACAAATCTACATGTAAATATTAAAATGATAACAATGTTAGATGAAAAACTAGGGAAATATATAACCTCAGAGACCAAATTTAACTCTGTAAAAATCTAAATTTTCTGTGATGGCAAAAGAGCCCCCAGAGTAAAAAGTCAAACGCTAGACTGAGAGAAAATATTTGTAATGCATGTGATAGAAAAGAGTTAAGAAACCTAATAAACAACAACAAAAAAGACTAAGAACCTTAAAGCGAAATGGGTAATGGATTTGATCAAGAAATTTACAAGAGAAATGTAGATGACCAATCAATAAGTGAAAAGTTGCTCAGCCTCATTCATTGAATCTAAATTGAGATACCATTTTCCAGCTATCAGATTGCCAACATTAAATTAAAAAGAGTGATAACGGCCAGTGTTACCCAGTTACTCAGGATGAAGGGAAACAAACAGGTTTATACTGATGCAAATTCATGGGTCCAAATGTGAATTGCTGCAAAATTTTAAGAAAATAATCTGTTAAATTCCATGGAAATGTAAGATTTTCATAACTTTTGACCCAGTAAGCTCAGTTTTAGTATCGTCTCTTAAGAAATGTAAGTCCCAATATATAAGAATATTTATTGCAGCACTATCAAGTGGCTAAGAATTGCAAACAACCTGAAGGTTTGTTGCTGGAGAATGGTTTAATAAAAAATAAATCCATGCCATGGAATATTATGTAGCTATTTAAAAAGCAATTGGTAGAGTGATATGATTCCATAAGGGAAAACAAAACAGAAGGCTAAAGAGCTGTTTATATGCAAGTGTGTGTATATTTTTATGAGCATGGAGAAAGCTATTTGAGGCTACACACACGTTTAATATTGGTTACCTTGAAAAGGTGGGGAGAGGAAAGGGTGGAAGAACTTTTTCTTTATATAATTCTATATGGTTTGACTTATTGAAGCAAGTCTAAGTTTTATAATATAAAAACCAAAAAGAAAAAATTGAGAAGTCAAGAAAATAAAGAATGATAATGGAAGGGGGAGTGGCCAAAGAGATGGAAAAAAAGCCAGCAGAGTGTCGTTTCTTAGAAGCAAGAAAAGAGAGCGTTTCCAGAGGCAAGTGATCATCCATGTCAAATAATGTCTAAATGATAAGCAAGAAAAGGACAGAGAAGCATTTGCTGCGTTTAGTAGGTACCTTTGGTGGGAGCAATCTGGATGAACTAATAGGGTCAGTAGGCTATTGTAGTGGGCAAAGGGATAAGTGGGAGGGAAGGGAGTAGAGACAGAGAGTGTAGACAACTCTTTCAGCCTGTGAAGGGGAGGAGGGAGATGAGAGAGAATCCAGGGGACACTGTAGAGTCCAGCAAGATTCTTTTCTTTGTTTTTAAAACGTTTACTTTTTAGGATGAGAGAGACTTGTGGTCCTTGTCCCTGTGTATACATGTCACACTTGTGCATCTTATGGCATAATGGAAGTTAGAGCCAGGAAACTGAAGACGTTAGAGCTGAGCAGGATGAGTGTGATGACCAGCTTGATGACCATAGTTTTAGACAGATGAAGGACATCATATCTGAGGTTCTCAGTGCTCATAGGAGTCTTGAAGTCTAGGTTCGGACCCCACCCTGGTATGTCCTCTGTGTGCTCCAGAGGACCTGTGAGCTGATCCAGAAATATAGGTTGGTTCTTGCCAATCCCTATGGGTAAAAGATGTTAAGTGTTCAAAAATTATTAAGTGTTTAAAATTTTTATACTTGATTCAGTGCTACTACCAACCAAAAACAAATTGAGTTACTAAAATTTGGTAGTCACAAATGAAAATCAACATGCTGCTAGATTTATTTTAATTCAGTACTTTATTCAGAAGTCTGGCAGACACTTGGTGCTTGGCAATAATCATAAAGCACATGCACATAGTTGTAAATTCCACAATTTTGATTCAGGACACTTCAGCAGTGTATCGTCAGTGTTGGTTTGAGTTGCTTATGATATTCAATTGCTGCTATTCTTTTCAATTATAAATTATAGTAAGTTTAGCTTTATCATTACCAGGTTAGTTTTTATGGACTGTTTGGTTAACCTCACAATATTTTTTGGTACATACTTGGATCAACAATGTTTTTGTCTTATAATGTTCGTATAACTAGACTTCTAAGATATGTGTATCTTGTGGGTCACATGTGAATCATCCACAATCATTTTGCTAAAGTAGATGTGTACCTAACCCCCCTGCCATTTGCTTGTATGGTGACACACTTCATGGTGTGCTTACTGGGAAATTTTGCTATTTAAATAATACTGTCAAGGTCGGTGTAATAAAATTACTGGGTATTTTAATGTCTTGCTGCTGTTTTAGGATATGAGCCATATTTATGGCAATCTGTTTACTTCAATTTGTTAATTATGTTTTTGTCTAATACTGTGTTACCACCAGATTCACAAACACCCTCCCCTGGAACATGGGAACGAGTGAGACAGGTAGAGGCCTTTTGCCTCGCCTTGGTGGGCTTTGTGCAGAAAGTTTGAAAGCCATCACTAGAGCGATTAGGTGTGTGGCAAAGGATGTGCCGAGCCGCTGAGTTGGAATAAGCAAAACTCACAGCCATGGCTTCAGTGCTAGTGCGTTATGAGCTTGTTACTAATAAGGTGTTGTGAGAGCAGGTACTGATGACATTGTGTTTTTCATTTCCTGTTTAAGGATGTAAATGAAGACCCTGGAGAAGATGTGGCCCTGCTTTCTGTCAGTTTTGAGGACACTGAAGCTACCCAAGTGTACCCCAAGCTGTACTTGTCACCCCGAATTGAGCAGTAAGTGTCAACGTCATTAATGTTATGTAGCCTGATGCCGCTTCTTGCTAACCAACGTATCCATCTTTTTTTTTTTTGCCTGTCTTGAACTTTTAAAAGTATTTCTCTTTATTGACTTTCATTTCCTTAAAAAATTCATTTGGCGTTCAGATCGCAGAGTAAATGCAGTATTTGCCATTGCAATCTTCTGGTGAGTATGAGTTGTGCAATTTGTGCTATGAATACTGAACCTTTGTAGAAAGAGAAGAGTAGGTAGACTGAGGCCAAAATTATGACTCGCTCCAGACGTTCCCTGAGGACTAAAGAGGACTGCTGAATAGCATCTGACCCAGTTTCTTGTATGTTTGTAACTATTAGAGGTATTGGTACAAATGTAAGAAGTCTCTTTAAAATATTAAGCAAAAACTTAATCAGAAGTTAGTAAAGGTATGTTAAAAGTAGATAGCTTAAACAGATAACATGTTTGAATTATTTTTCTGTGTCTGAATAGCCATATGTAATTGTACACAGCATCCAGGCTATGTGGTAAAAGTAGTTTGATATCACATTTGTGTTCTAACCAAATAACTTTACTCATCGATAGTGAATTTTATAAGGACTGACTTCACAGCGTGCTTATTGTTGGCTAAATGCTTTAGAAGCTTATTCTACTTCAAAGGAAGCTGAGGTTCATTGAAAATGAATTATAAGCAGATTTGGTTGGGAACTTCTGACAAGACGGATTTTTCATCAGCATAGAGAGTTTTTACAGACTCTGATTGAAATGTATTATTAAAATTCTTTGTGAGTCATTTAGTCAGGGTTGGCTGATTTCTGTCTATAAGTAGATGTGGTCACCATCCAGCATTCATACACTAAGCCATCTTAACCCCCTCTGACCTTAGTTGTTCTTATTTATGAATTGTGGACACAACATCTTACAAACTTGTTTATACCCAAATATGGGAGATTATGAGCATCAGCAATCTATAAGCATTCTCTTGCTTGTTTATATGTCTCTGACAGCACCTAGAAAGAACTTTATAGTAGCAGGCACTCAATGGATGTTTTATTTTTGAATTGAAAATACTGACCCTATCAGTAAGAGGTCAAATGGTGCAAGAGGCAGTATAGGGGTTCTGGAGTCAAGCAGATCTCATTTTAACTTGGGCACTGCCACTTACCAGCTGGCAAAATTATTTATCATCTCTGAGCTTGTTTCTTTGGTCATAAAACAGTACCTATTTCATAGTGTTGTTTTGAGGATTATATGAGATACTGTTCATAAAGCATTAATTACAGTGCCTGGCACTATAGCAAACACTCAGCAAGTAGTATCTATTAATGTTGTTAGTACTGATATAGTTCACAGGGGAAGAAAGAGTGAGTAAGTAGTTAGCAGGGGCAAGTTGGGGCATAAAAGGAGAGGAGGGGTAAATAAGTGAGCAAATACCAGTTCTATAGTAGCCACTCAGTGTGTACCTAAAGAGTTAGATTACAAAGGTGTTTGGGTGATGAGGAAACAATCACAAGATGTGGGTAATATAAATATATTAGTTAAGCTGCAGGCAAGAATTTCCAGCTCAGAAAAAAATTATTTCCAGCAGCCAGGTTATTTTTCTTTGAAGTTACTAAACCTAGTTTGCAAATAAACTTGCTAATAAAATATTCTCATTCTAAAAATCTAAGATATAATGTGAAAAATGATTAGGGAAGGGTATATTTTAAAAGTCATTTTTCCTATTTCTGTACTCTAGCTTTCTATATGTCCTTCCTCTTTTTTATGTTAAGAACTAGCCATTGTGTACCTTTCCAGATCAGTTTTTTCTTACTTCCTCTCCAATAGCCTGTCCTTCAGCTGAACTGGATCACTTGAAGTTTTCTTAATTCACCTGTACTCACTTGCCTCGGTGCCTATGCTAAAGCTGTTCCTTCCAGGTACAAGGCCTTTCTCTAATTAATTCTCTCTTCCTCTCAAAATATTATATAATACATTCTCTAAGGCCTTATTCAAATGCCATCTTTCCAACCATTTTCCCCAAGCACAATTAGTCCAGCCTTCCCTGTAGCTCTTTGCAACACTGAATTTATATTAATCTTATAACCTATATTAATATTACAATCTACCTTTCATAGCTTTAGTTGGTTAAATGCATTTTTTTAATCTTTTGCTAAATTGCAAGCAGCTCAAGGGTAAGGAACAAGTCTTTTCATTTTGTTAATGCCTTGCACAAATGCAATGCATAGTTATCAGTTGCCTAATTGGCATTCTTCTAAGTTAATAAGTAATTCTCACCAAAAATTTGGAAAATGCTGCACTGAAGGGTCTTATACTTTTCCTAGCTGATACAAATTCACTTGGTAGAACTCTATTTGAAATACCAAAGTAAACTACCAAAAGTTCTTATATCCTTAATTAGAAGTTTTCAAAATGAAGTTTTAGAGAAAGGTTAACATGGAAAGTAGTAAACTTGAGGTATAACTTTGTAAGGTCTTACATATTTGCTAAAGTTATTGATACCTTTGGTTAATTCTTGCGAAGTTCAACACATAGAACAAAAGTAATGCCATTTCAAGAAGGCATGGTCATGGAATAGGTCAGGTGTGGGAAGCCTGCGGCCTTAAGGCTGCTAGGTTCTTAAGTGTGGCCTTTTGACTGAATCCAAATTTTACAGAACAAATCCTTTTATTTTTATTAATACATTTTTGTTCATCTTTTATATTTTTATTTTATTTTTAAAATGAATGTATTTAAAATACCAAAGAATAAAATAAGTTTCAACAAAATAATCCTCCCAGATTGACCAGTACAATTAGAACATTAGTAAGCCAAAGGGCTAAATTGATGCCTCCTACACTCATGATTTAGTTCTAACTTCCCCCACCTGACTGGCACCACTACTGCCACTACCACACAAGTCTGGTTGGTGAGAGTTTATGGGGGTTGAGTAGGCCAGTCTGTTATCAGGTTTTGACAATGGTGAACTTTGTTTCTGTCTGAAGTGGGATTTGTGAATAGTTGCACAGCTCGACAGTATTTTTTAATTCTGTCTGCTTAACAGCCCATCATGTCAAAGAAGACCAAGAGGACCCTGAAGGAAGAAAACAGATTTTTTTAAATGAGGATTGGAAATTGCAATATTACGTTGTTTCTGCTAAATATAAGATGATTTGCTTGCTTTGTGATACTGCAGTATCAACATTAAAGAAATTCAATGCTTATCAGCATTATAACACTCATAAGGACCACAAATATTTTAAATTAGAGGGAGAGGCACAAAAGGTTGTATTGCAGAAATTAAAAGATGAAAAGCAAAAACAAAGACAGTTCTTTCAGGCAGCAATAAGACCTGGAAATAATGCCACTGAAGCAACTTATATAGTAGCTTATATACTTGGGAAAAAAGGGAAGCCATTCGGTGATGTAGAAATTGTGAAAGAATTTATTGTTGAAGTTGTAGGATGCTTAGACCCCACTAACGTTTCAAAGTACAAACAATTGCCTCTTTCGAGGATAACTGATGGGCAGCATGAATTAGCCTTCAACTTAACAGAACAACTTTATGCAATACTTCAAAAGGAAATACGTATTATTCAATTGCTTTGGATGAATCAGCTGATACTACTGACTTGGCGTAGGTTTTATACTTCATGCGGGTCATAACAGATTTTCTTTCCTACGAAGAGTTACTCGCTTCAGGCACTCTTATGAACAGAACACAGGCAATAGATATCTTCAACAACTCTCAAGATAAATGTCATGAAGTTGGACTGAATTTTGTAAATTTAGCAAGTGTGCATACAGACGGTGCACCTTCCATGACAGGAAAACATGAAGGGTTTATTGCACAGATAAAAAAGTATTAACAAATCCAGATGCTCTCATTTCTTTTCATTGTATCTTGCATCAACAAAATCTCTGTGCTAAAGCTACTGTTTTAAGTGACACTTTGCAACAAGTTATAAGTATTGTTAACTATTAATATATTCATGCAAATGCAACACAGTTATCATCAGTTTCATAACATGCTAAAGTTGAACGATGAGGTATTCAGTATGGATTTGCTGTGTCATTCTAAAGTGTGTTGGCTATCTCAGGGGCAAGTGTTGGCCAATTATTTATCTCTGTGAGAACACATAGTTAAATTTTATGAAGAACAGAATCAGCAATGTGAATTATTGAAAGAAGATTTCTATATGAATGCAGCATTTCTGTGTGATATCATGTCAAATCAAAACGACTTGAATATTTCTTTGCAAGGTAGAACTAAGTCTATATATGATATGTGGCAAAAAATCCAAGCATTTCAAAAAAAGTTATCTTTTTTCAAAACACTTCTTCTTCAAAAGGAAATTTCAGATGAATATTTTCCCCAGTTAGCAAAGGTCATTGATAAGCAGGATAATATATTTGAATCATTAAGAATACACAGCTGTTATAGACCTATTAAATGGAGAATACAATGAAAGGTTCGCTGACTTTGAGAATCATGACATCACATTCAAATTAGCATTTCAGCCTCACCTGGTTGATATCACCAAGGCACCTAAAGAACTACAGATGGAATTGATTGAGCTCTCAGTAGATGACATTTTAAAGTCATTGTTTGATGCTAAGAAAGATCCAACTGAAATATGGAAATATGCAGTAGAACACCCACACCTTCGGCAACATGCCCAAAAAAACGCTTTCTTGCTTTTCAACCACTTGTTGTTGCGAATCTACATTCTCCGACCTAATCCAAATCAAGATGCCCTTAAGGTCCCAAATGACTGATACTCGTCTAGAGGATCAACTGAAACTGTAGACCTCCATGCTGCAACCAAATATTCAAGTGCTTTCTAACAAAAAGCAGACACAACAAAGTCATTAAAAGGTTAGTTAACTTTAAAATTAACCAATAGTTTTCATTTTTTAAATTATTAAGTACATAGTAGTTAGATTTTTACAAAATAATGTACATTTTTAATTATATCTAATTGAAGTCTCTTGAATGCGGCCTTATTTGATTACAGCTAAATTAATGTGGCCTTCCATGGTGAAAAGGTTCCCCACCCCAGGATAGCTTCTAAAAACTGACTGAAGAGGGTTGGTACTATCTTTGATATTGTGTTAAGCTCTCATTTGCTTTCTGTGTTTTATAGTATCCTGTCAACTCTTAGCTATCCAAGCATTGATTATAGACTCAGACTTGGAGAATTCTTTCAGGAATCATGGGAAAAGCATCCCATGTGGACCCACCCAAAGCTGATGCCAGACTGTTGCCCTCGCTGAGGCTTATACTCCTTTCGGCTTTTGCTATGGCTCTTTCTAGGAAGTTCCAAGCCATATGCAGTGCATTTGACAGGCAGAGGCTTGGGGGAGACCAATAGCCCAGTTCACATTGAGTAAAAATTATCAAGAGAAAGCTTGCATTTCCACCATCTCTGTGTGTGAGCCTAGGAGAAATATGGTTCTAGTCTGGCTATTATCTCTCTGCCCCAGCTTGTTCATGCAGCAAGCAAGGATATTACACTCACATTAACTAGTCCCAGAAATAGGAAAAGAAAAAAAGCTACTTTTGGGTCTTGTCATCACATGTAGGAAAAGAGATCAATTTGTTATACCCTAAAAATTTCTAAAGACATGGATACCAAATGTCCCCAAATTAGACAGTCCCAACAAAAGGGAACATCTGTCAGATTCATTGGTAGAAAACTCCCAAGTGTATTATAATTTGATGAAGCTCTTAAATGTGATACCACTTCTGAAGTCTATTTACCCAGAGTCCTGAAATAGTTGTCTGGTGTCTCTGGCAGCCCTGTTGCACATGGCTGCATGCCCTTATGATGTTTAGATGCATATTGTTTCCTGGTCCCCCACTGCACGTATATATATGGCTTGCAAAGTAAATGCTTTTGAGAAGAATTTTGTGTTTTTCTTGCACTAGGGACTTTATGAAATAAACATATTTCATTTGTTTTCCAAGGAAGTAAAACCAATCAGTTGAATTAGACACTAAATTCTGTTCATTTAAAAAAAAAGTCAGTGGTGAGTTATGGAAAAATAAATAAATAAAAAAGCTAGTAGTTAGCGATGCAAATTAGATTTTGGTTGAATATTAGGAAAGGGAAAAAAAAATAGTTTCTAAACCACTTGCCTTTTTTTTTTTCCTGGCAGAAAAGCTATGAATTTTAAGGTTACATCATTAGAGCTGGCACTAAACATGCTCTACCTTTCCCTCCTTCCCGGACTGTTGGCAGTTGCAGCAGTGAAACCAAAGGTTAAATGGGCATCACAGGCTGCACAGTTCTCTTCCCTGAAAGGTGTGGGCCCTTTTCTTGGCTTGAGCCCGTTTGTGGGAATGGTTTGAAGAAAACCAGCTTCGTCACACTCCCTGTGCTGTTCCCACTCGGTGCATAAAAAGAGGACTTCAGCCCTGAGGCAGACCAGGTGGCATCTTTCACAAGTACAGAATTTGTTTTTAGAACTTTTTGTTGTTAAGTTACAGTCCGCCTTGGAAATAAGTACTCAAAGCTTACCAGCCCACAAACGCTTACTGTTAGTAAGGCCTGTATACCTTCAAATATGCATGTTCATCCTTTCAGGCAATAAAAACCCAGTAAGAATTGACTAAGTGTAAGGCCCTTTGCTGGGTGCTTCAGAGGCTATCAAGATAAATGAGATATGGCCCATGCTCTTAATTTGCTTATAATATAGTAAGGGGAATAAGAACAAGTGTGGCAAGTTGCAACTTGTGGTTTAGTAGAAAAGACACATTAATACTTGGCATCAGACACCCTCTGTTCCTTCACTTATTGGCTGGCAGTCTTGGCTCAAGTTAGTTAACCTTTTTGTGCTTCATTTTATCTTCTATAAAGAGGGGTAAATCTAAGTTTCAGTTTCATCTACTCCAAAGGGGATATATATGAAAGAGCCTACTGTAGTGATTGGCCCGTGGTTGTTGCTTAGTGCTTCTTGAGTTGTATAAATACCTAAGGAAATGATTATTAAGTGCTGTAAGAGTTCAAGAGAGAAGGAGGTCACATTTCTGTTTGATTTGGTGGAGAGGGAGCTTTGGAAGATTTTGGAAAGCCTGGCTCTTCCAATGTAATGTGCCTTTTCTAGAGATTAAATATGTAATACTGTAACAATAACAGAAATGTATTTGTTTAGTTCTTTAAAATGTTCAGACAGCTTTTCACTTTACCACCCCATCTGATCCTCATGATAGTATTCCTAACATGTGTTTTATAATATAGCTTTTTTCTTCCATAGCCTGGAGTCCTTAGACCCTGCCTGGTCTCCTTCATTGCCTCTTCTTCCTTTTTTCAACCCATTAAATTATGCTAAATTGTGTTTCCTGTAATTACATCCCTGGACCACTTTGGTGGCCTTAACCTATTTGTGGATGGCCTCAGAGTCCCCGTTTCCAATCCCAGCTTTTCTCCCTGCTTGCAGATCTGCTTTTCTAGCCACTGGATAGACATGTCTGTCTGTGTGTTCAGTTGACACCTCAAATTCAAAGTGTCTAAAACCAAACTCATCATTACCCTAATAAGCTAATGTTTCTTCTTTACAATCCTGTTTCTATTCATGACACTCTTGTCTTCTTGGTGCCCGGGTGCTGTATCTCAAAGGCATCAACCACACCTCCTGCCCCTATTAGCCAACCAGTTATTTTGTACTAGAAATTTGCTCTCCACAATGTCACTCATTTTTTGTCATTCCTACTGTCATTACCTTGTCCAGTCCTTCCATTGCCATGTCTTCTAATGGCCTTTTAACTTTTGGTTTCTTCCCACTTCAGTCTGTCCATCCACGTAATGTCCTTGCTTAAAACCATCAATGCCTCTCAATTGCAAACTGAACTAAGTACACAGTTCTCAATCTGGCATTCAGAGATTCTGTGTTGTGGTCCCAGCTCACCTTTCCACTCCAGTTTGGACTGTACGTGTATCCTGTTGTCCAGTCAAACTTGGATTTTTGTGATTTCCTGAGCACACCTTGCATTTTTTCACTTCTATACTTCTGTACCTAAGGCTGCTCCTTATACCGTAACATTGAATTTATTTCCTTCTTCTGCAGGGTCTGTTATAGTTCTGTCCATCCTCTTAGATCTTCTCAATCACCACCTCCTCCATGGAACTTTTTATGACACTATTGCCTGCTTCCCCAATAGGACTACACTTTTTCCCTGCTGTGTTTGTGCCTCTGTTGTCATATTGTCTCTCTGGACTGTAAACTCTTTAAGGGCAAGGGCCTCTGTTTCCATCAGTTGAGGGCTGGGGAGCCACAGCCCATCTCCTGCCAGACTGGCCCTGCCTGAACTCAGCCCCAGTCTCCACTGATCAAACTCGCTGGTGGAGCAGAAAGCTGTGATGCTTGGGTCTATGTACATGTAAAGGCAAGTGGTCTCCATAGTCATTTCTTATTGCTGTGCCTTGTGGCTAGCCAGCAGGCTAGTTTCCTTTATGGTCCCTTGGTCATGTTTCGGAGAGGTGGAACTTTATTTCCTAGGAGAGGTTTATCAGCTGAACCCTGCAGCTGGCGAATGTGATTCTGATCTCATGCACCCTCTGTCTACTCCTGTTGTGGCCTCTCCAGCCTCCCTCTACTGCCCTAACCCAGCAGTGGCCTGCAACAGACATGGTCTCTTGGTGACCCATAAAGGCTGGGATAAACTGCACCTTGACAAAAAGGCCTAGGGAAAAGGTAAGGGGAGCTGAAAATTAAAATATTACTACTTAGAATTATAGGTTAGTAAGGATATTAAATTCAGATAAATCAGATACAATGGTTATTTTTTAATAAACAAGTTCAATATATTGTGATTTTTAAAAATACTGAATTCAACATTTTAACAGAATAGAAAATTTTCATTTTAGAGGCTCAAAAGATTTTTAGAATAATTAGAAAAATTGTATACCTAAGTATAGATAGATTTGAAAGAAAAAATAATTCTTGCCTTTAAAAAAAAAAGTCCTGTATCAGTGCTCTCTAAAAAGAGACCCCCAAAGCTCTTATGGTGATTTTGTGTCAGGATTTAAGTAATAGAACATTATAGTAAACATGGTTTAATTTAGTCTTACTCATGTTTACTTGAGTCACTGCGATAATCCTTTAATAAATATTGTGCTCCTGGAGAGTTTTTTTTTCCTTTGATAAATATACGATCCTGAGTATGCTAAGACAACCAGCTGTCAGGAGAAGATGTGTACTTGGTATTGGTGGAGAGAACTGTCTCAGCCTCTAGAGACTTGAATGTTCGTTTTACTAGTCTGGGAGCAGGGCCAAAAGGGTTCTTCGTGACTTAGAATGGAATTCTGAAAAGTAAGTTCAGCAAGTTTTCATTAGTGAGTTTGGCGCTTTGTCTTGTCTGTGCCTTCCAAAAGATCAAGAGCTCAGCCTTTGCTTTTAAACATTGCAAAAAAGAACCAGAACAGAATTTACTTCGGGGAGAAAATCAGCCCCCAAATAACATATTTTTGGAAACACTCTGATATAGAACTTTCTCCTCCCTGGCCATTTAAGTTAGTCATATCTCAGTGTTTTTCTCTAGCTTCTTTTTTAGGCAGAAAATACACATTTAGAAGATGTATATAAATCTGTGATAACTCAAATCTCACTGGTACATGTTTCTTACTTGCTTGACCCTTAAGTTGTCTTAAATTTATTTTATGTCTTGGGGCAGTTCTGTGCCTTATTTCTTTTAAATGCTACTCTCCTCTCTACAGCATAATGATTAGTCTAAAACTGTAAGATAACACTATGTCTTCATTTAAAAAATGAGGCCTCACACCTTTCTGCTAAACATTTCAAGCGTTTTATGCAGAGTGTTTTCTGCAATGAAGATGAGAAATTCATGATTTCCAGTTTAACACTACATCTTAACAGCAAAGCTCTGCACACTGATCATTACTGTTTTATGCAGTCACTGTTCATTTGTGTTTATTCACAAGTAGGAAAATATTCCTCAATGGAAGATCTGACATACAAAGTGGGTAGTTAACAAAAACATTAAGCCATGTTATTAGTAGGAGCAAAGAGATCAGAAAGTGAAGAGAAATGCCCTAATATCCCAGAACTGATAGAAGATACCAACCTTCAAATGAGAAAGTACAGTGGATACCAAACAGGCTAAATAAAAAGGAATTGACACCTAGACACATTATAATGAAACTGCAGAACACCAAAAGATTAAAAGTATCGAAAGTTGTCACATTATGTTTAAAGGAATAGCAGATTGACACAGACCTCTTTGAAAATCTGATAAGAGCCATGGAGTTTACCCCAGAAAAATGTATAGACACACAAAGTTTTGAGGGTAACACATCCCCTCCTAAAGCTAATTCATAAACCTCATTTAAGCATCTTTATTCTAGATTTCAATTCTGCATTTTTAACGTCTCCTGTACTGTCTCATGCCAGAATCATCTTCAGATCTAATATCTAACGTGTAAATTATCATCTAACACTGTCCCTCTCCCCCTCCCCCAAATCTACAATTCCAAATATTGTTTATTTTCGTGAATGGCTTATCCTTCTGGTGACCCCAGGCATCCTATTTTGACCTTCTTCTTGCCATTGCTTCCCCATGTCTAATCAACTGCCAGTTGATTTTGCTTCCACATTGTCTCTCACAGTCACCTCCTTTCCCTTTCTCCTATGCCTGTTTGAAGCCTCTATGTATCTTACTCTTTGCCAGATTAATCTTTCTAAAGCAAAGTTTGATCCGTGTCACTACATTCCGTCAACAGCCTTTGTGCCTCTTTACAGGACAGGCTATGCGAGAAAACCACATGCTGCATCGTCCTAGGTGAGGAGCCTCAGTGCCTACCACACTCAGCCCCCTGGTGTCCCAGACGCCTGAACCATAGGTGGTAGGACCAGGGATATGTACTCTTGGGTATTCTCCTTAATTTGAAGGGAGTATAACTATATTTGTATAAAATTTTTATCCAATATTTCTTGGCATTTTGTAGGAGGAGGATTCCAGGTTATCTGGTTGGCCATATTGCTAGATGTCTTTCTGCCTTGGGTCTTAATTGTTCCGGCTTTCCACAAAGATTGGGGATGAAGATGTGCTTTGAATGACACTCTGGTAATAGTCTAGCTGTGTAGCTGTTGAAACTCTTTCCTGGTCTTCTTTATTCTTCTGGTTTTATATTAAACCTCTATCCTTTGAGATAATTTATCTGAGCTACTGACATTGCTCAGCTGGACTGTTGACTGGTCTCCCCACATCCATGCTTTTCCTTACGTCAGTCTAGTTGCCACACTGCAGACAGACAGGTCTTTTTAAAACGCAGATCTGATCTCATCATCCCCTTGCTTCAAAACGGAGTTCATTGCCTTTCCTCATAAATGATCACTCACCAGTTTTATCCAACTCAGTGATTTTTCCTGCGTCTCCCAGGCATGTTTCCTTTTTTCCCCTATCTGTATCTAGTCAGCAAGTGCTAGCATTTTTTTCTTCGTACTGTCTTGAAGTCTGAACTCCTCTAAGTGTTAATTCCTCCTATCCTGTTGTTTCAGTGACCTTCCCCTTTAATCCTTTATGTCAAACACTTGATGGAAATAGAAACCAATGTATAAAACAGGTGGATTAAGATTACGAAACAGGTGGTCATCAGCGCTGTGAAGCAGTTATTCCAGTCCCTTCTGAGTGTGAGGACCTGTTTTTAATGTCAGAACCTTTTCCATGAGGCTGGGAGGAGGGCTTAACTACAGGGAAGTAGCACAAGGCAGTTTTTTAGAGTGATAGAATGTTCTGTATCATGATTATAGTGGTGAATTTACAACTCTACGCATTTGAACTCACATCACAAAGAGAAAATTTTACTGTGGGTAAAAAATAAATTTAAAAAACGTTTCACAAACCCCTAGAGATAGAAGTAATACTTTTAGCATTTCATGTTAACAAATGATGAATTCATAATGCCTTTTAAATACACTTGTATTAATCACAATAGTGTGTGTATATATTTGAAAAACAGATACATGTATGTGTATGTATATGCAAACGTGTATGTGCTGTATGTATGGGGATATATACACACACAATACATATGTATGTATACATGATATATGTAGCTATGTATGTGTATGTGCAGCATATATGTATATACATATACATTGTCTTAGCTAGGGCTGCCGGAACAAAATACCATAGACTGTGTGGTTTCAACAACAGGAACTTATTTCTCACAGTGTGGTGACTGGAAAGTTCAAGAACAAGGTGCCAGCAGATTTGGTGTCTAGTGATGACCCTATACCTGGCTTGCAAATGGTCACCTTCTTGCTGTGTCTTCACATGGCAGAGAAAGGAAGCCCTGGTATCTCTTCCTCTTCTTATAAGGGCACAGATCCCATTATGGGGACTCTACCGTCACAACCTTATCTAAACCTAATCACCTCCCAAAGGCCACGCCTCCAGATATCATCATGTTGGGGGCTAGGGCTTCAACATATGGATTTTGGGGGGATATAAACATTTGGTTCATAACACATGTGTGTATAAGTGTGTATATATACCACACACACACACACACACACACACAAACACGTACACACACATGGGTCTTCAAATAATGCTTGGTGTGCAGTATATTAGTAAACCTGTTCTGTCAACTCTAAGACCCTATGGTGTATGGTGTCATGAAGCCAACAGATTTGGAACATTTGTTATGAGGGATATATAATGAATGTTCGTTTTTTCTAAGAAATCTGTTGTTCATATTTATTGATATTTGCTTAAATAAGAGCACACTTTAACTTCTTTCTTGTTCTCACAATAGCTAACATAATTGCTATGTTAGGAAGCAGTTTTTACCCCTATTGTTTTGCCTCATAGTGGAATGATAGATTCATGAAGAGCCTGGCACTCTCACACTCCCCGCCCAACACAAACACCTAGATTTCCCAATTTAGTTCATGGTGGGGACAGAAAACCCCAGAAGGAACAAGACTCCAGAGTCCTGAAACCAGCACTTTGGAGCTTTCCTCTTGTGTTTGACCTTGACCTCTATGAAGCTCATGTGGTTCACAGCACTTCTCCTTCCAGAGCTTCTGGCTCTCAGGTGTTCCACTGTTTTCTCATATCAGTATATTTCTGTGTATACAATAATCTGTGAATTGGTCTATTATATTAATAAAGTATCATTTATTTAATTTTCAGGGCAGATTATGGATGTGGATAGGGGATATGTCAGTTAAGTTTAAAAAATAAAGTTGTTCTACCTCATCTTTTCCCTTAAAAGTAGATGGTATATTATGTCCACAGCATGGTTTCAAAGGGTAATTATTTAGTACCTAAAGTAATGGCATAGTTCTTGATTACAAGTTTTTGGTATAATTAGGTAATGACTAAGGCTCTTAATGTATAAAATTCAAATTTAAAATGGAACTCCTTTCACTGTTGTTGTGGAGGAAAGGTCTATCATCAATGTTGTCAGATTTTACTGTGTGAAGTTTTATTAAAGAGCATGTAATTTGATCTGGTATGTCTGATTTTGATTCCTATAATAGAGGGCTAATGATTATATTGGAGTTTTTCTGAACTTGTTAAAATTCAGACACACTGTCTTTCACTAGCAGCACTAAAGACTTAATGAATGGAGAAGCCTTTAGTTTAAAACAAAACAAATAATGAGTTAACATAATATTGTAAATAGGACCATAACAGGGAATGAACGTCCTGTCTGTGAACATTATCTTTCATGGACAGCTTCAACGAAATAGGGGTCATTCTTGAAAAAGACTAAAATCTACTGTACTACCTTGCCAAATTTCAGCTGACCCAAACCATTAATTTGAAGAAGTTATATACATCAGTGGAAAATTTACTTTACTGACAACCTTTTTTTTCCTACATGCAAAGAACTTTCCCTCCCACTTTTTAATCCCTCCCCTCCCTACTCCACCCCAATCTTAAAAAGCGTGATGTAAGATCGGGTTGCTTCGTGCCAAGTTTTCATCCTGGAACAGATTTTTATAGCCGTGTTTCTCTGAGAAAAGGAGTTTATGACCAAATGGTGATAACACTTCCATGTTTTCATTTCCTCCTCTGACCTAGTACTTTTTTCCTAACTTTAACTTTGTCAGAGTTTAGAATGACAAATTTAATGTGTTGTAAAGCTAAAGAAAATTACTTTGAAAGCTTTTAAGCATTCATTAAATATAATATCAGCATACATGATTCCTTGAAAAAAAAGATTGAGCGTGATATTTTAAAATTTAGATTTTTCTGTTCATACGATAGGAAAACCCTTCAGGATATTTGTGTATAGATGTTAGATATTTTGGTGATTGGTCTTTATTATTTCCACTGTTAGGGTTATTCACCAGTACTGCCACCATGAAACAACTGAAATGGTCATCAGTAGGGAAACAACCTAATTGTCCATTGACAGATGAATGGATAAAGAAATTGTAGTCTATGTGTGTGTATATATATGTGTGTGTGTGTGCGTATGTGTGTATATTACATGCATATATATATGTGTGTGTGTATGTGTATATATGTGTGTATGCGTGTGGAATATTATTCAGCCTTAAAAAAGGAAATACTGTCATTTGCAGCAACCTGGAAGACATTATGCTAAGTGAAATAAGCCATACATAGAAAGAAAAATACTGCATGATCTCACTTATCTGTGGAATCTTAAAAAATGTCATATATATAGAAACTATATATATATATATATATAGAGACTACAACAATGGTTACCAGGGGTGAGGAGAGGGAGGAAATGGGGAGAAGTAGGTCAAAAGATAAAAACTTACAGTTATATAGAATGAATAAATCTAGAGATCTAATGTATAGCATTATAACCATAATTAATATAATAATATTATAGAAAATTTGCTAAAAGAGTAGATTTTAGGTGCTCTTAACACATGCACACAAAAGTAACTAGGGAAGGTAATAATATGTTAATTTGCTAGACTGTAGTAACTATTAATATTTCACTATGTGTATGTATATCCAAAACATCATGTGGTATACCTTAAATATATACAATTTAAAAAAGAGAGAAAGAACCTAAACATTAAAACCATAGTATATATTTCTACAGGGAAATATATATGGATATGGATGTGGATGCGAGAGGGTCAGAAACTTGCCAGAGTCACATACCTAGCAAGTGGTGGTACCACTATTTGAATCTAGGCAGTTTTACTCTACCAGGATTGACAGTAGAGATCAAAGGGAACTTTAGCCTTTTTGGTAATGTTTTAATTTTTTTCAGGGTAAACCTAAGCATTTTAATTATGAAATTAAAAGAGCCAACTTGCTCTTAGAGCCTCTTCAATTCGCTGTCTACCTCCTATCCTTTCTTAATCTTAGGAAGGAAGGCCACAGCTCTCTACTTGGTGCCATATTTAAAGTGTGTTTCTCCATTTGTATTTTTTGATCTTTTTGCTACTTTACATTCCACAGACAAATATTTCCTAGTCAGTTCTCAGTTTCCTCACAGACTTTGTTGATCAGAGCAATTTTGCCTGTTTACATTTTAGGGCTGCTTTTTATAGCCCTATTGGAAGAGTCCCCCAACATTTTAGTTCCAAAGACTAACATCTTGAAGACCAACAGGGCACAAAGCCTAATTCTGCTTTTTTCTTGCTTTTTTAAAATTCTTGCTTTTTAAAATTCTGCCTAATTCCCAATCCTTAGGAGATAAATGTCATTCAGCCAGAAGCAGAATCTTCGTCTCTACCCTCAACAGCCACTTTACTCTCTGTCCTGGCCCACCCACCCCTCCCATCATGATTAAGTCTTTAAGTGAAATGCAAAGGCACACACTGGTTAAAAACACTGTTTTGCAATAAGATAGATTTGGGTTTGAGCCCTGACAGCCATTTTGTAGTTGTGTGAACTTGTGTAAGTTACTTAACTTCTCTATAACTCAGTTTCTTCATCTATAGCCCTCATAGAGTCTTTGTCAGGATTAAATGAAAGAATGTGAATAAAGTGTTTAGCATGGTCCTTGGCACCTTGTAAACACTTGATATATGGTAAGTTACCATTTTTCTTGTTATTACTGTCGTCATCATCAGTATCACCATCTTCTTCCTCCTCCTCTTGAAATGTTCAGGGACCCCAAATTTTGAAATTCCCTCCAGATGTTATGCACTAGGACCTTAGGTAATATCAGTCACATGAATTCATTTAGAATAAGCTAGTGGGAAAAATGTAAAAACAGATGTCTGAAGTGAGGGACTAAAGATTTCTATTAGGGAGCAGCTCTTGACTTTTTTGGTCACAACCTCATTCCAAACTTGAGAATCTCATGATAGCTATGACCACCCACAGCTCCCTGTGCCCCAGATAATTTTGCATATTGTTCAGAAGATTCACGGACTTCCTGATACACAAGCCCAGACCCTTTAGGGATCCACTAACCCTGAATTAAGAACCCTTGTCTAAAGTTTTTTTATTGAGATACCAGTGAGATATCCACTGGCCACTGCAGTGGGTAAGCTGACCAAGGACAAGAATCACAGACAAGCACAATCCAGAATCTACAACTATGACAGACTGTGCTGAACATGTTGCAAATGTTATTTTATTCAATCTGCATGATAAACCTGTGCTGTAGGAATTACTTGCTCTCAATTACACATGGGATATTAAGGCACACAGGTGTTAAGTAACTAACTGTCCAAGGTCAACAATGAGTATATGGCAGCAACAGGATACAACCCCAGATCTGTTAGCTTCCAAAGCCTTTGGTTTTACATGCTACCTACTGCTTCCTTAGAGGGGGCCCCAGACCGTGGCAGCCACAGACCAGTGCTGTGCTTCACAGAGTGTGGTCCTTAGAGCACCCACATTAGCATGAGGTTGTAATTTGGTTAAAATTGGATTCGGTGCTGGGACCTGTTCCCTGTGAATTCATGGCATCATAGGCATAGCACACTTTGTCAGAACCAATGGAAAGGACCCTAAGCTGCTGGAACCTATCCCCTATGAATTCATGGTATAAGAGGTGAAAAAAATAAAAGACTTCTGTATTGTAAAAAAAAAAAAAAAAAAAAAATTGGATTCCTGGGGCTACCCACATTCTGAATCTAAAGTTCTAGATGTAGCTTCAGGAACCTGTACTTTTAGCAAGTACCCCTAACATTTGAGAATCGCTGATCTCTCTAATGTGATATGGCTGAGAGAGAGTGTTGGATAGAACTGCAGCAAAGGAGAATGATGAAGGGCAGCAGAGGGAGCTAGGAATATGCCCTGTGTGTGCTCTGTCCTTAAATACATATCCCTTTGCCTTCGTCTCAACCCTTGCTGTTTTAATCCAGACCCTTATATTTTTTTCAGTTTTCCAACTTTCCCCTTGCCGGAATCCTGGCTTTTTAGACTCTTTCTCTTTTCCTAACTTTCATTGCCTTTTACAAGTTGTTTTCTGCTCATTTTTTAGTGACACCTACCCCTCCTAAGGCCCAAAGCAAAATATACTATGGGCAAAACCTGAAATGGTTACTCTGTGTTTAAAATGTTCTGTCATTATTTTCCTTTCTTTAATACTTTGCCTCTGCCTGCTCTTTTATTTATTTTTTTAATAACAGTTTTGTTGAGATGTAATTCACCTACAGTTCACCTATTTAAAGTATACAGTTCAGTGGTTCTCAGTACATTCACACAGTTGTGCAACCATCACCACAATTAACTTTAGAACATTTTCATCACCCTAAAAGGAAATCCCGCACCCATTAGCAGTCACTCCCCATTTCCCCCAACCCTCCTAGCCCTTGGCAACTGCTAATTTACTTTCTGTCTCTGTGGATTTGCCTATTCTGTACATTTCATATAGATGTAATCATATGTGATCTTTTGTCACTGACATTTCTTTTAGCATGATGTTTTCAAGGTTCATCCATGTTTTAGCATGTATCAGTACTTCCTTTTTATTGTGGAATAATATTTTAATATATGGATATACCACATTCTGTTTATCCATTCATCAAGTAGTAGATATTTGGGTTGTTTCTACTTTTTGTCTCTTATGAATATTGCTGCTATGAACATAGATGTTACAAGTTTTTGTCTAGACATGTTTTCAAATCCCTTAGGAGGAATACCTATTTGCATCTTTTGCCCAGTTTTTAATTGCTTTATTTTTATTTGTATTATTGAGTTGTAAGAGTTCTTTACATATTCTGGAAACTGGACCTTTATCAGATACATGATGGCAAATATTTTCTCCCATCCTGTGTGTTGTCTTTTCACTTTCTTGATGGTGTCCTGTGAAGTTAGTGGACTGTTCTTGAGCTCACTTGTTGAAGTTCCTTTTGGCTAGTATCTTTGTCTACTTCCAATTATCATCATATTTTAAAGTTTTCCCATGTGTATATTCAGCATTTCCTACATTAGATCATTTATGTCCCTGATAGAAGATACAAATTGCCATTTCTTAGTCTCATAACATTTAAGAATACAAATTATAAACCTAAAATTACTGATACAGGATTTATATCCAGAATAAAGAACTCCTGAAAATTAAGAATGGAGGCCAAGTGTGGTGGCTCACGCCTGTAATCCTAGCACTTTGGGAGGCCAAGGCGGGAGGATTGCTTGAGGTCAGGAGTTTGAGACCAGCCTGAGCAAGAGCAAGATGCCATCTCTACAAAAAATAGAAAAATTAGCCAGGCATGGTGGTATGCACCTGTAGTCCCAGCTACCTGGGAGGCTGAGGCAAGAGGATCGCTTGAGCCCAGGAGTTTGAGGTTGTAGTGAGCTAGTGAGCTATGATGACACCACTACACTCTAGCTAGGGCAACAGAGTGAGACCCTGTCTCAGAAATAAAGAAATAAATAAAATTAAGAATGGCAAAGAATCTGATAGAAAAATAGGCAAAAAACCATGAACTGATATCACAGACAAGGAAACATGAGTCACTAATAAAATATGAAAACTATACCATCAGTGGGGCCACCTTAGCATGTTGAGTGGCTGGAACTATTGAGTGACTCTGGATACTGCTTAGTCTCTGGGATCTTAAGGCAGAACTGGGCTTTTGATCAGAACTAGAAGGTGTAGGAGGTCTTCAACCTCCTAGTGAATCCCTTCTGATCTTGCCTTGGATCTCAAGCTTCAGAACTCTTACATACATAAAATTTTCAGCATTTCTAGGAATTTTAAGAAAAGCTAATATGGGACTTTTCAATTTGGTCCAGATCTAAAGGTGTTCAGGACTCCCAAAGGGAGTACTGGAAATAAGGACATGTTCTGATTTCAACAGATTGTCCTGGACATGAAATTGGATTAGAAGCAGAACAGAGTACAGTCTGGAGGGTCTGCCCTTCACAGACCTAAAAATTTGGAGCCTTTGTAGAGATATAATCACTACTTGCTGGAATGTAAGACAGAAAGTCTAAATTATTTGCAGAGTGAAAAGTAGCCCTAAGTAGACCTTGACTTTGGGCCACAGGATTCTGAACTCTAAGATGACAGTAGGCGCCATGACAGATTTACCCTACCAAGCCCCAGCGTGGATCCTCTACTCACACCTGCCTTTTGGAGCACTGTCCTTTCTTAAAAAGTAGAATTGTTAACTATTTCATTTTGACAAATCATTTTTAACTTTTGCATAATTTGTTTAAGTTCACGTCTTTGAGATATAACGTTCTCATTGAACATATTAAGAACTTTAAAAACATTATTTAGATTTTTTGCCCCTCCCCCCTTTTTTGAAGAAGAAGAAAGGACAAGTGGGAAGAAGTATATTACAAATTTATAGTTTTTCCCATTGGGAAATTCTTTCAGCAATATGACACATGTCTCAATGTGGATATTATACTTATTTTGTGGTAATGTCCTGTGCAGTGCAGGACATTTGGCATCCGTGGCCCTTGTCTGCTGGATGAATAACCCCTCAGTAATTGAGACCACTTAATATGTCTCCATACATTTCCATATGTCCCCTAAGGAGACATTATCACCCTAATTGAGAAAGAAGGTAATAACTTTATTTCCTTTGAGTTCCAGATTGTAAACTGAACACCTTGTTAGGTTATTTAAGAATCTTATTTCTGTTCTCAGAATAGATTTCTAGGAATCCCGGAAATACTTTACTTTTATTCTGTGGTTGTCTGGCCCATTCCTTTCAGATTAAGATCTCATCTCTTGGAACATTGTGTACCACAGAAACAGTGTCACATAGCTCAGTCTGGCACACTTTGGGTTTGGTCCTCCCATTCCCTGGCCTCTCCCTGGTACCGTGCCCCTTGAATGGGCTCCACAGAGGCTGCTTTGATGCCGCAATGAGGTTGCTAGGACTGTTTTTTAAGCTTACTAATTTTTTCAAGTGTGGGCAGCCCCCCACTAATAAGTTACATTCCAAATTGTATGTGTAGGTTGGTTATTTGGACTCTGGAACATGTTTTGCCATGGAAACCATTTAGTACATAGGTTACCAAGGAAACTGGATGTACTGAAGGAGCCCATCAAGCCATAGTGCCTGCCACGTATATAACCACATTTTGAGGGACAAAACTTGATCCTTTTTCTTTCTCTTTGGTGGCTATCGGTTGGATGGGTCACCTTTTTGGGGGAGGGGCCAGGAGCCAGCAGTGATCCAGCCACAGTAGATTAGACCTTCTCCATTCACCCAACTGAAGTCCATACAGCAGGAGGCTCCAAAAGCCCAGGCAGATTTTTTCTCTATAAAGTAGAAGTGCAGGGCAAACAACAGCTGTGCTGCCACTCAGTTCTGGATTGTTACTGGAACAGTGCTAAGCGACTTAACCTTACTGCTTATGAAACCCAATCCATATCCCAGAGCCAGGAGAACTGGAGCCAGGGTGAGCACAGTGCAGAGGAAGTGCTTTCCTTTCTTCCTCATGTTTTTAAGTGTCTTTGCAATAAATGATCATCTTTCTAAGTAGTCTGTGTGGATCCAGTGTCACCCAGAGAAAGCCGACCATCTCAATCTGGATGTGGGGCCCATCCACAAAAGCTTGTGACCCCATGATCTAGGTTATTGAGTATTAATAGTAAGGCCTTTCCCTGTTCTATGTCACTCATCATGGTAAAGGTAGGAATTGAGAGAATGCTAGGCCCATTGTACTGTTCTAAGGACAAGGGATGGAAATGATAGCAGCATTATTATTGTAATGTTTTTATTGAGTCTTTTTTTTAAAATTAAGCTGAGTATAACTTAAATGTTTATTGTGCACATTTATAACCAGAGCCTGCCCTGTTCCCTTGGCATGATGGGTTATAGTCGACATGCTGAGTACTGGGTACATAGTACTCAGCTCTTTGGTGTTATTTCCTTGGAACGGTCACTTGGTGTCCTCCTAGTCAGAGTGATGGCTTCCATCCTCCTGTCTTGTCATCACACTTTGGAGCTTCTTTATTTTAGTCTTTTATTTCCTATCTTTCTATGCTCACTTAGTATCAATAATTTAACTTTACATTTAGATTGTGCTTCCTACTTTACAAGGTGCATTCTCAACTATAATCTTTGCAAGCTGGATAGGGAAAGTATTGTCATCTCCATTTACCAGAGTTAAAATTAATACTCAGATACTTAAATGACTTGCCCACCTCTCACATCCACTCCTGGCAGATCTGGAGCTAGAACACAGGACTTCCAGGGCTCAGTATTCTCATACTCTTTCCACTGTATCGTGCTGCACACCTGTACTGTTGCTGCCTCCTTTAGTTCTGTTTATTCCTTGATGGGTGGTTGTTAGTTCTTTTCGGTGCTGAACATCTCTGGTAGAGAACTAGCCTTCCCTCTCTGGCTGTTTTAGTCAGTGTTCTTGGCACTCTGGCCCTAGCATACCTTATCAGTAAATTGGCACCTTAGGACAAGCTCCTGCCATAGCATATTTATTAGTGAATTGGTATTTTTATATATTTTATAAAATGAATTAATGCCTCTAGGTATACATCTTGATGGTTAGGAATCGTATTTTGTTTTATATAGTGTCTTTCCACCAGAAGCGTATATTATCTTCCATTATATGGAGGAGGCTAACTGCTTAAATTACTTGTCTAAAATCTTAACAAGAACAGCAGAAGAAGGGAGTAGGGAACTAATTTCTTTGAAGAGCTCATGTTAACCAGACACTGTACTTAGGTGTTTTACATATATGATTTCATTTCATCCTTGCACAAACTCTATGAAGTAGGTGATGTTTTATATTTTACAAGTGAAGAAACTATAGTGCAGGCAAGCTAAGTAACTTATACAGCAAATGAAAAGTAGAGAGGATGTTAAAATCTAGCCTTCTCTGATTCCAAGGCTGGTATTCTATCTACTGCCCCACATGGCTTCCTCTTGCCCTTTACAGGGTATCTTATAGTAGCAAATGAAAGAACGCCTTGGACACCTGGTGACAGAGTAGGGAAGGGAGGAAGTTGGAGTACCGCCATTTTTTTTCCTGACCACAGCCAGAAAGGAGCAAACTTACTCCTTTCTCTTTCCTCTAAAGATGATGGAACTGTTGACAAATGTTCTGGTGTAAGTTTGAATTTGTAACCAAGTTGAACTAAGGTAAACTAACTGAGAGCAATCTGTAAGTGTTTTAGTGGCTGTTCAAGGAGAGCCGGTTAATAGAGGTCCCACTGCTGAGCAGTTAGAAAGTTGCTTGGAAAGAGCTGTGCTTCTCTCTCGCAAAGGCAGTGAGACCTGGGAAAGAGCACCAGCTGTTCAAGTCAGGACTACCGCGTTCTGGCCCTAGTTTCTGCCTCTCACGGGAGCCGTGTGACCGTAGGTTGGTAAGTCACCTCCACCTGTAAACACGAGAATCGAACTGGATGACCATCCCAGCAACTGTACTTTCATTCTTTATCTTTAAACAATGTATCTACTCTGTAAAAAAAAAATCTTTTAAAAACAACGTGAGAATGATGAAAAAACCTCTCACTTCTCAATGTCCTTGCCAATGACTGTTTTTGATAGGGATCCTAGAGCTAATAGCTCCCAGAGGTCTGACTCGTTTAAGGAAAATAGGGGGCCAGAAGGCAGTGTTATAATCAAATTTGTGTGTAAGATGGCTGTTGATAGTAGTTAATGATTGGTGAAGAGCATTGAGGGTCTTTAATGACACCTATGATTTTTGGCTTTACTCCATAGGTTTTAATGTAAAAATATATGAGGTTTTAAAATTTCTCTGGGACACGATGTCTGCAGCTCTTTTTGCTGACTCAAGATGATACCTGGTGCCTTGCTTGTGCCTACGTGCTCCAGCCGGATCGGCTGCTCTTGAGGCATCAAGTAACTAGGGAAAAAAGCTTAATGGCATCTTTTTTCACTCTATAGTCAAGTTTTCTCTACAATAATTCTTAAATAGTGACCTGAAACTAGTAACTAATTACTAATATTTGTATAACAAACATGAGAACAACTATAAATTAGAGCAAGATAGTTACAAACACTGATAAAAGTTGGTCCATTTCTTAATAAAAATTTTTAGCATGTGCTACCTTACCTAATCTACCTCTGGATTTCCCCAAATAGAAAATGCAGTTCAAATCGTTTCTTGGAGAGGAGAGTTTCCAGGTCTTTCTAGGGACATCAGACCCTTTTTGGTATCTGTAGTCTTCACACACAGATTTTCCCACTTTTCATGAGCACTGACACCTCACCAGAGAGTGGGCAGGTTTGCATGGTGTGATGCCCAGATTATTAACACTGCACTATAAATAAGTGATAAACCTAATCCTGCAGGGGCTGTTTTCATTTTAAAAGAATGATTTTAAAAGGAGTAATCCAAATCTATCATGTTAGAATATATAAGAGCAAACTTTCTAAGTAGGGATGCTTTCCCAAGGCCTTTAAGCTGTAACAGTCTGTCTATAGCACCACTTGTCTGTGCTCAAAAGATCCACACTTGAAGTTTAGCAACCCACCTTTTAAAGGTTTCAGACTCTTGCTTTAAACAATTTAGAATGAAGAGCCATGTGTCTGTGAGGGCTTTGACCGCAGCTCCTCTGCCCTGAGCCTCCTGAAACTGCCAGGCCATATGCAACAGCACTTTGGAACTTTCTTGACACATTTAAAATGCTTTCCTGAGTGGAGCTTTCAGGACTGCAGCTGTATTCTGGCCAGCTCTCTCAGCTCTGGCCAGTGGCTTCAATACCGCTTTGACTTCTCTCTAGGCTAGCCCTTCCCTAGGGAATAGGTCCCTCAACTCCAAGGGATCTTTCCCCTCCCCCAGGTCTAGCCTCAGCCTTTTTTGATTTTGGTGTAGGGAGCAGAAATTGCAGGAGCTGATGATAAGGAGGACCTGGGAGGCTTCACAGGCTTTACTGTGAAGGTGTCTGGGGTGAGTGCCTGGAAGACAGGAATGGGCGCAGGGGAAGAATTGGAGAGAGCCAAGGATGAGTGAAGCTGCTCACTCACTGTGAAGTCATGCTATTACACCAACAGTAATACTGGTGTTTTGGTTTGTAAAAATAGTATGATACCAGAATACCAAAACTTGTAGTCACTTGTAAATTTCTCTTGCTGAGTTAAGGAAGGGAAGGCTTCACAGAAGAGGTATGATTTGAGCTGAGTCTTAAGGGACAGTCATCAGCTACTAGGCATTGAGCCCTAAATGCAGATCCAATTCATTTGGCTGGTGATCATATCAGGAGTTTTACATAAAGTATATGCTATTCCCTGCCAATAGTTCAGTCTTTAATTTAGGTGGAGGTTAGAGGATGGGTGGGTAGTTCTGTTCTGCAAAGCCATCCTCTGCTCCATTCAGCTACATCTCTTGTATCCCTGTTTGTCTTTGTAATAAAACCTTGCAGTAATCACTTGAGCAGTTTTGTGTGTTATTCTTAGTGGGTAACACTTTGATACATTAACACCTCTTAACATTTCACTTGGAGTTGTTTTTTTTCTCCACCATGACTTTAGCATTTAAGAATGCAAAGACACATTAGGATTTGGGATCCTGTTCCTTGGGATCCTTACAGAGGCTTGTTCATAAATGGCTTTTTTTGGGCTCATACGTTCTCTTTAATAGGCATTAAATTGGTCCATTGTTTGCCACATCTGTTTTCTGAGCTGCTAGTTGGTGTATTTGAAAATATAAAATGTATAATGACCACTTTTGCTATCTAAAAGGCTTTTATTCTGCCTTATTCTGTTCACATAAATGTGAATTTCTTGACATTGCATTTTGAAACAGTTTCTCAATTCAACTTGTTTTTGGTCAAGACTCTGGAATCAGTAGTCCAAATCTTAGCCTCTTAAGTTGCTATTTAATTAAAACTGTGTTAAAAATTAATACATTCCACTTGGTATTGCTGTCTTTGAGACCTCTAAATCTTTGTTGAACACGTTGAATCAGAATTTTGCTGTTTTATTAGGTTGCTTTCTGGAACCTCAAAGCAGTGTTTCTCAAAAGTGTGGTCAGTAGACCACGTGTGTTAGCTTCGGGAACTTGTTAATAGTATAGATTCCTTGAACCTATCCCAGACCTACCAAATCAGAATTTTGGGGGCTCAGAAATCTGCATTTTTCACAAGCTTCATAGGCAGTTGAATGCACAGTAAGCTTTAAGAACTCTGCCTTGAAGTTGGCTCAGTCCTTATTTGGGAGTTACTACCATAGTTTTCTCCAGGACATACATGATTGAGTTTTGGCCTTTCTGCAGTCTGTCTTTGATTTGAATTCTGTAAAGAATATTCCTAGGAAAGAATAGGGTTATATTTTTCCTGGTATTCAGCAGAGTTATAGAGAAATACTCCACAATATTATCAAAGCCCAAGTCACTGTATCTTCTTCTGTCTATTATGTGTGGCTCTTTGGAGGTATACCAGGGCAACTGACCTACACATGCTGCTTGGAAATCACCTTCCCGGGTCATAAATCACTATTTAGTACATTAGACATTAGCATATAGCTCATGTAAGCTCTGGAGCCTTATAATAATAGTAATTAACATAATGATACTTTGTACTCCTTAAGTGTCTTTAAACTGAAGGCCTTAAAGTGCCATGTTAAACAAAGTACACAACACCTTGGCAAGAGAGGTCAGTGTCAAGTTCTTCATTTTATAGATTCAAAACCTGAAGCTGAATATGAAAGTTTAGCTTAGATACTTCTCTTGGATAATGACACATTTGACTTGAAGAAACAGGAATATTTCAAAAGAAACATTTATGATTTTGGTGGTGGTAGGGTGGTAGCTATTTTGGCATTGCAGGGTATATCCTGAGTGAAAACAGCCATGTTTGGTTACTTTAATTAATGCCTTCAATAACTAGAAGTGTTTGGCTGGAAAACACCATCATTTTTCTTACTAGCATTTCTGTGTATTAAATCCCATATTCCTTCTGGCTCCTTCCTTTGCCTTGCCTTTCCTTGGCCTTCTTTATCTATTTTTAATTTATAGACTCAGAGTATGTTCAAAACAACAGCAACAACAGTAAACTTCTAGCTATATAAGTCATCTTAAAAATCATATAATCAGGCCCCTTCCTTTTATAGGACAAGATACTTGAGATTAGAAAAGGTTAAATAAAAGATTTACTCAAAATGGCCCAGAAAGTATGGGATGAGAGGTTTGCCAACAGTGGGACTATTAACAGAGTTCTTATAATTGTGTGCTTTATGTCTTTTCTTAAACAAGTTTATATTAAATGAATACAATTTAGAGTTGAGAATCAGCTGAGGTCTTTCACAGATCCTGTTTTGGTTGTCACCATTTTTTCTTCCCATTTTTCTTTCTTTTATATTCCTTTTTTAACTTAAACTTTTCACCCTATAGTATTTCCTTGCTATTCCTGCTGTTTAAATTTCCCCCCATTCACTTTATCTGTGTTCTTCCTATCATTTCCCTTCTCTCTCTTTTGCCTTTATAAACTGATACTGTTGCAACCTAAGTAATTAAGCATTCCAGAAAAATAAAATTGAAGAAGTTTTTAAAAAATCATGAAGGTTAACACGTTAGAAAAAGTAGGCTAAATTAAAAGATAAGGAAAAAAGTACTTGGAGACTTCCGGAATATTTGAGGTGTTGTTTTTTTTTTTTTTTTTTACAATGTCAACAGCTGTAGAAGTGGGTAGTTCTTTATTTTCACAATCTTCATCCTCCATTGGCTCAGCTGCAAGTATATGTTTAACTGGCACAGCTCTTATGGGTGATTTTTGGTGGCTTTTGCCTTACAAATAAACTAAAGAGATAGCAGATTAAGAATTTAAAGAGAAAGGGATAGGAAATTTATTCAACAAATAATTGATCTATAGAGAGGGTCGTCTCCTTATAGAGTACACTGTATTTTAATGCAAGCAGATGAGAATCCTGGTGATTTATGCAGCATCGTTCCACATCTTCATACTAAGATGACTGAGCTAAAGGTGCTGAGATAATAAATATGAAAGTGCTTGGGAAAAATGGAAAGGGCCATACAAAAGCCTTGTATTAATGATTTCTTACTCAAAACAGCTCAGTTCTGTAAATATTTATTGGGAATCTTAAAACAAATATTTGTGCACTAAGGGCCAGGTACTGGAGATACTGAGCTATAAGAAGAGAAGTATAGACAGTGAGGAAAAAACTGGCCTATTCCTTCTTTACTCCTGGGGGGAAAAAAAGTAGAGGGGCAGAAACACTACTGTACCGTAAAGTTCCCCAAACTAACCACTAGATGGGGCTGTGAGCCATGGGCAGCTCAGTTGCTGTTCCAAAGGGCTTCCCATTTGATTGTAGGAGGTGGAAATCAGTAGGAAGTGTGAAATTAGTTGTTGTGTATGTGGATAATTCATAACACAGGCTACCTGTATTTTAGGAAGAATACTTACCTCTATTCACTAGGTCACTTTACTATCTTAGACTTATCCTCTCTATGTGAGAAAAAAATTAGGGTAAGTTAATTAGATTTGTTAATAAAATAATGCTAGTTATTAGTAATGCTTTCTTTTCTGATGCTTGCTGATTATTTTGGGGGTGAATACAGATATATTTTTCTGAATATGTGTGCCCAGAGTTAAGAGGTTTAGTGTGAGAAAGGTTATTTTGTATTTTCTCTGCCTGTAATCTTGTCTTCCAAGTTAATTTCTACTCCTCCTTCAAGACTGATCTCAAATGTCACCTCCTCTCTGAAGTATTTCTTAACACCCTTCTACCAGATGAAGTTAATCATTCCCTTTTTTGTACTCCTACATGGTTGTATAAGTTCAATAATAATTTTTATGGTATTGAATTAGAATTATTTTTCTGCCTATTAATATCTATCTCTGCCACTAATTGGAAGATTCTTGATGCCACATATTATTTATGTATTATTTATATTTCTATATCCACTGCTGACTATAAAACCTGGCAGGTATTAGTCACAGAATAAGCAAGTTATAAATATTTGTGAGTTATAGTTTTTCATAGACTATTTAAAGAATACTAAGTTATTATTAGTTCCTGAGAAGTTTCCTCCCCAGCATTATAAATAAGCTATCAGGAGTTGTCCTACAAAATAATTGATTTTAGGAAACATTTTGAAAGGAATATTTACCTTAAAAGGGAAAGGATTATAGGATTAATTGCAAGGACCATACAAGGCTTACTTTACTATAGGTCTTGTCTCAATGCAGCAGAATTTAAGACTTATTTGGAATTTTAATTTTGTGACTGACTTGGAATACATTTTTTGTTGTTTGAATTGAAGAAATAGACCTTTTCCTTAAATCAGTATAAGTAGTCTAGGGACATCTTTGAGCAATAGGCCAAATTGGGTTCTATATTACAAATTTTTAAGTGGAACTTAATGGGAAAATATGATTCACCCCATTCAATTCAATTGTAGAAATCTGTTTCATAGCCAACTTTTCTTTAAAGTGAATTAGGTATTTCTCTTTAGAAAACAAATGTATTGTTCTCTAACTTTTAGACTTCTGTGAGAATGAAAATAGTATGCTGTTCTGCTTAAAGAAAACTGTAAGAATTTTTTTCCTTATTAAAGTAATATCCCAGTTATTTCCCTGTGTGTGGATATTTTTCATCTCTCTAATCTTGAGTGGAAAAATTTTTTCTGGGCAATTTAGAAAACTAAAGAAAAATACTTCATCATCTTCAGCAAACAATTATCAAATGCCTACTATAGGAAGGTCAAATTACCTTGGAAAAAATTACCTTGGAAAAAACCCACTTATCCAGAGGTGAGACTCCTGGCAACCCCCTAAAAAAGGGCCTTGTTCCCTAGACCCAGAGAAAGGAAGTCTAAATAGCTGAAGACCATATTCTAAAAATGCAGTCAGCTATTTTGTTTTATACTGCGTGGCAAACTTGGTTAGCTTATTTTTACACCCATAGTGTATATGAAACAACAGATTAAAGGCAGGCAGGCTGCTATGGATAGACATGCTTTGACAGCAGCAAAAAAAGACAGCCACAACAAAACCAAAAATAAAATATAGTAACTGATAATCCCCAATGTTGGTCCCATATCATCAATTAAGTTTGTACCCAAATTCATTAATTCTGTTTGGCAAATTATTTAAGGACATGAGCTATGGGGTCAGACAAACTTGGGTTCTAATCTCTGATATACCACTCACTGATGATGTAATCATGATTAATTTATCTATCCATTCAAGCTGAGCTTTTATGTGTCAGAAATAACATGAAAACAATTTTTAAAAACCTGAAAGATATCTATCACAAATATAACTTAAAGTTAACATCCTTTCTGTATAAATTGATCAGAAGAACACTTAAAATCCCAATAGGTAAAAGAACAAAGAATAATGTCATTCAGTTTACAAAAGAAGAAATAAAACAACAAATGAACATGGAACAATGTTCACCCTCACCTAATGATCAAAAAATTCAAAATAAAAACAACAAAATTCTTGCATCAGGTTTAAATCAGCAAGATAGTAAAACTGTATAAATAAACTGTAAACAAAGAGGCTAACATAGGGAGAAAAGACAGATCCAAAGGAAAAACAAAACTGACCATTTGTCTAACATTCACCCTAACAGGAAAGTTAAAAAGTACTGATATACACACTGTTCCATTAATAAAGCCGCTCCCCACTTTATGCCTTACAGTGGCCCTAAAACTTCCAGCAGCAAGGGTGGTTTTGGAGTGGTACTATCTGCCACCTTTCTGGGTCTCTGTGCTTTGTTCCCAGTATGTGGGTTCCTAGGAGTGTTCATCTCTCAGGATTGGCAATATCCGTGCTTAAATTTCTGTTCTCCATTTCTTGGGCCATTCTGCTTTCTGTCTCCTTCATTATTTGGAAGTCAAATTCTTAGCCTTTCAATGTTATAAAAAGGCAGTATAATATAGCTTGAGACTTCTACTCGACTTAATGATCCTACTTGCCTAACACAGCTTTTGCCTGCATTATTATTTATTGTTGCATGATTTACACTTTGAATTTTTACATAGGGATTGTGGGAGGTTTTTTAAATCAGAAAAAGATTTTTAAGTTGGCAGAGTAGGAAATTTTTGTTCATTCTCATTAATGCCTTTGTCCTTTCTTTCTCTGTTTGAAGTTATCGCCAGTGGTTTAAGCTGTCTGGCAGCCTCAATTCTGCTTTAGTTCATGCCTGGAAATTTTACTGGTATGGAAAGCATCTTTTGGAGCTTTAACATCATCAACAAAATTCTATTTTCACTTGAATGGCTAAAGAAAAAAACATTTGATCTCAAATTCCTACATTCTAAGGGAATTCCTTTATGTCAAGGCATTTCAAGAGTCTCTGTTTTTAAAGAAACAATGTAAAGTATAGTTATTCATTCATTCAACCAACATTTATTGGGTGCCCATCACATACCGAGCACTCTGCTAACACTGTTTGGGGCAGAGTGGGAGGTTATGGAATAGAGATAAAGATGTCCAATCCTCAAGAAGAGTAGAGTCACTGGCAGAGATAAGCATGGAAGTAACTAACTAGGATGGTGTGATGAATTCTGTAATGAATGTGTGCCCACAGAACCACAGGAGCCCAGCAGAGAGAGAACAGCAAGCTCTGTCTGCTGGGGGGTCCAAAAAGGACTCATATAGAAAGGGTCGCATCTGAATAGGACCTCGAAGGAAGACTGTAAGTTTTCCAGGAGGTGAAGGAGAGGACGGGCATTCTAGGCAGAAGGAACATGTGAACTAGGCAAGGGGCCAAGAGTGTGTCTGGCATTTTCAGGGTACTGTGAGTAGACCAAAGTGGATGTTTAATCATATGTGATCCTGGCTGCCACTCAGTTACCAGAATTTAGTTAGGTAAAAGGTAATATAGAATGGTTTTACATACTTAAGGAAACCCAGGAAATGATTGGTGTTTAGTATGTTCTTTTGTGCTGGGCTTACCATATGTCTAGGCAATAGCTGATGCCCTTCTGGATCCCTAAGACACCTATCTAGCTGCATTAATGTCTCTGGTCACACATTGTGTTGAGAGCATTTTCTCCTGTTCTCTCAGCCACAGTGTTGGGCTACAGAGGCAATAATTAAAGGGAGCCCGCACGTGTGCACTATGCATAATCACCATCCACACATTCTCCTACTTGTGCAAGGCACACAGTCACACAAATATGCTTTTTTATATTTCCTTCCATTATTCCTAATAAAGTTGAATCCATCGGAGGTACTTTCTAAATATTTGGTGGTGCTTTTTTTTTGCACAAGCACTAGCATCTAGCATGTACAAATATTACATACACATTTATCCAGAGACCTGAATTAAATGAACATAGAAAGGGGCCACATAAGTTGTTTTTCAAAAAAACAAGAGTAAGTAGGTGGGACTTAGTAACAAAGTAGTAAGTGTGAGCAACTTAGCAAAGGACATGATTTGGTGGGTGTTAGAAAGAGATAGTGGGTGAATGGGAGAGTTTGGAAAGTACAGAAACTTGTGGTCTGTTTAAGGGTTGTCAGCATCTTTCTGGTAAATGAAAGATTTCTACTATCCATGCCTTTAAAAATTACATATATATAGAGAGATAGATAGATAGATATAGATATAGCATCATTTAGTCAAATTTCTGGAGACTACTGCAAAGTTAAACTATAAGGTGAGGTTCCCTGTGAATTTATTAATGATTAATTTTGATGGTCCTAGGTTTTCTGATTGTGCAGGGCCAGCTTTCCAACAGATTCCCATTAGAGGAAAGATGCATAACTGAGAAATTGTTTAAACCAGCCAGACATCTTCAGGGAATTACGGGTTGGCAGTTTTCTTTTTAAGTGGCTTATAAAGCATTTGAAGAATGCCATTGTGGAGCAGAGAGCACATGCCCAACTATTGCCCTTTTTGGGGGAGTTGGCACGTTCCTGTTTTGAGTTGCCTGAACCTTAGGGATGCTCTGTGGCACCAGGAGTTCCTGGTGGGGAGGGTCCAGGGTTCTGGTTCTGGAGGAAGCCAATGTTTCACTCAGGGCTTGGGCCAATTTCCAGTCCAAATGATGCCAGAGCTTGGGAGTAGGGATAGGGGCAAGAGGTGGACTGGGAGTAGGTGGAAAGCGTAAATTAAAGATAGCCCCCCAAGGAAATTCTAGTTTATTTCCCCCATTTGCAACCTCCCGAAGGGCCAAAGATCCTTCTTCCTTTTATTCTGGAACAACTTAGAACCAAAGCTCTCCTTCCACTTTTCAAGCAAGGGTTATCCAGAGCTCGCTGGCAGACCTGTCCAAGGTCTTACCCTGAAACCGCTTGAGCAGTGTCGAGGCCCTGCATTCCTCGTACAGAAGGGAGCACAAGCGAGTAGGTGTGTCTTTTTTGGCATTTGTCCCCCTCCAGTTTGCTCTTCTGCGGTCAGAGAGTCTTGCACAGCAGTTAGTGAACACCAAGCTGGCATAGCTGCAGCTAATTTAACCACTCATCTGTTGAGTGAGGTACTATTTCCATTTTGCAATTGGGGTAAACTGAGGGATGAGATAGATCTTAATTATTTGACATAGAGCCAGAGATGGACTCTGATAGATCTAGGACTGAACATTTGGACATCTTTTTTTTTTTCTTTTCTTTTTTTTTGGGGGACAGAGTCTCACTCTGTCACCTGGGCCAGAGTGCCATGGCATCAGCCTAGCTCACAGCAACCTCAAACTCCTGGGCTCAAGTGATCCTCCTGCCTCAACCTCCCGAGTAGCTGGGACTACAGGCGCACACCACCACGTGCAGCTAATTTTTTCCATTTTTAGTAGAGACGGGGTCTTGCTCTTGCTCAAGTGGGTCTCGAACTCCTGACCTCAAGTGATCCTCCCACCTTGGCCTCCCAAAGCGCTAGGATTATAGGTGTGAGCCACGGCATCCAGCCTTGGACATCCTTTTGTATGCTTTCAATTTCAAACATAATTCACTATTTTTTACTGTTTCCTATGCCCTCTAAATTTATTAGTGTAATTTAAATTTTAGCTACTGCAACCATATCTTCAAACCAATTATTAATTCCTAGAATGAATACCAGTTATTTCTAGTGAAACCATTTGAATTTATGGTCAAGTGACTAGGGGTTGTAATTGTTTAAATAGAAATTATTTAGGAACTTGAAATGTCATAGTTTGGCTTTTTTTATGTTCCCTCCAGTGGGTGTTTAGTCCCAGGTGAAGAGAGTACCATCTTTGGGCTCTGAAGTGCATGCTTCACACCTGGGCAGTAAAAATAAAGAAATGTACTCAGCTTTCTGCAAAAGGATGCTTGTGAGAAACTAGCATTTGTATAATGGTTAAAGTAGAAACTCCAAAGTCAGATAGACCTGGGTTTGAATCCCACCTCCAATACTTAGAAGCTAGGTATTATCGGGCAAGTGCCTTAACCTATCTTAGCCTCAGTTTTGTCACCTGTAAACCAAGCATGAGGATGGTACCTACTTCATATTTGTGAGGATTAATTGAGTTAAAACATGTATAACTTAGAATAGTGTCTGGCATACACTACTGCACGGAGTAAGCACCCAGTAAATAGCAGCCCTTCCTAGCTCAACCGACTCTGTACGAGGCTTCTTACTAAGTGCTGTTATGCACGTTACTTCATTTCGTTTTACCTACCAGGCAGCCAGGTAATCCTCTTCCTTGCACAGCTAGAACATTGTTAGTTGAACATTTGAATTTTTAAGCATCTTGACTGAATATGACACTGCATTGGTGACATTTTGATAGCTGTCATTGCATGGTTTAGTTCCAGCATCTTTCAGCACATTCAGAAGCATCAACCTTTACATGTTGGGGCTTCTCCAACAGCAATTATAGCCACAAGTGAAGAAAAGCTATACATGTTCCCATAAAATATCATCGAGATTTGTGTCATAGGCCTCTGGTGACAAAGACATGTTTAACTGCTAGATGTCAGCTTTTTTTTCTCTTCAGATAAAATTAAACTATGGAGCAACCATTCAATCCATAAGTGTAAGAATAAATTGGTTTTTCAGTCACAATTCTGTAGATAATCAAAACCGGTACCAAATATCTTTATTTATAAACAGTTTTTCTTGCTGATATGCTTGAGTTCTTTGTAGATTCTGTTTATTAGCCCTTTATCGGATGTATAGCTTGTGAATATTTTCTCCCATTCTGTAGGTTGTCTGTTTGCTCTGTTGATTATTTCCTTAGCTGTGCAGAAGCTTTTTAATTTAATCAAGTCCCATTTATTTATTTTTGTTGTGGCCGTAATTGCCAAACAACCCCATTAAAAAGTGGGCAAAAGACATGAACAGAAGCTTTTCAAAAGAAGATAGACAAATGGCCAATAAACATATGAAAAAAGTCCTCAGTGTCCCTAATCATCAGGGTAATGCAAATTAAAACCACAGTGAGATATCACCTTATCCCTGTTAGAATGGCTTTTATTAAAAAGTCCAAAAACAGTAGATGCTGGTGTGGATGCAGAGAGAAAGGAATGCTTATACACTGTTGGTGGGACTGCAAATTAATGCAACCTCTATGGAAAACAGTATGAAGATTCCTCAAAGAACTAAAAGTAGACCTACCATTTGATCCAGCAATCCCACTACTGGGTATATACCCAAAGGAAAAGAAGTCATTTTATCAAAAAGACACCTGCACTCCAGTGTTTACTGCAACAAAATTCACAATTGCAAAGATGTGGAATCAACCCAAGTGCCCATCAACTCATTAGTAGATTAACAAAATGTGGTATATGTATACCATGGAATACTACTCAGCCATGAAAAAGGATGAATTAATGTCTTTTGTGACAGTTTGGATGGAACTGGAGACCATTATCCTAAGTGAAGTATCTAAAGAATGGGGAAAAAAACCCACATGTAGTCGCTATTAAATTGGAACTCACCGATGAGCACACATGTGCACAGAGGGAGGTAAAACTCAGTAGAAATCAAGTGGGGGGGAGGGAGGAGGGAGGAGGGGATGGGTGAAAACCTACCTAATGGGTACAATGAACATTATTTGGGGGATGGGCACACTTATAGCTGTGACTCAAGCATTACAAAAGCAATCCATGTAACCAAAAACATGTGTACCCCCGTAATATTTTGAAATAAAAAAAATTAAATCAAGATTAATTAGAATAGTTAAAAAACAAAAACAAGAAACCATATTTTTTTATTGTGGGTATATGGACAGATGGAGTGGGGTGTCCCAAAAAAAAGACACGGGAATTGTCTTTTTTGGCTAGGCTGGTGAAATCCTTGCTCTCCTCAGATGCCTCCCCAGCCTGCAGCTAGGCTGCTTTCTCCATGGTCACCTTCTGAGTGTGAGGCTTGGAGGGCCGGTGCTTCTAACAGCCACCTCAGCAGGTGGGCCAGGATAAGTTAGAATTAGTTTTCTTAACAGCCCCAACTGGCCACTCTCAAGATAATTGTGTTAAATGTGGCCTCCTATGCTATGTGGAGTAAGTCAGTAGCTGGCTATCCAGGAGGCTTCAGAGACTCAGAAAGCTACATGCCTATGGGGGAAAAGGGAGCATTTTTTTGGACTTGAGGCAGGGCATGGAAAATGTGTATCTGAAAAAACTCACATATGACTTAGATGACCAGGGCACCACAGGTATCATAAAGCTTAAATTGCTTGTGTAGATCACATGGTGCTGGGGACAAAGGTCTAGGAAAGAAGCATAAGGCAGTCACCCCTGCCTGATATTTAATAAAATGCCAGAGTTAGACATGAATGCCATGAGAATAATGCAAAACTGAGAGCACTGGGCCTTAGAAAGAGAAAAGAGAGGTAAATTGGATGGTAGAGCAATAGAAGTTATGAACCCAGCCAGAAAGAATGGTACAGGGGAGGCAAGTCTGTCCTCATCTTGACACTGTGTACTCCTAAGAATGAGGCTTGTGTAAGATGGGTTGGGCTGAGGGAGCTAGGTAAGAGGCTTCAGAATTGGACCCGTGTGGCCCAAGGCTCTAAGGTGACATGGGAATTGAGGCCACCTACGCCTTGGAGGTCTTTCCTCCAGGGCACTGCCCAATGACAATTGCTAGATCATTTCCATCTAGCTTCATCTCTAGGCCCACAACTACGTACCTCTACCCCTTTGGGGAGATAGAAACTGACAAATGATTCTGGAAATTGGAGACCAGTTTACCCATGGAGATCTCTTTTTAACAGAAACTCCTAGACTCAGTGATCGCAAGGGGTATATCTGGTGCAAGAAAACAGACTCCTTCAACTTGAACTTAATATCTTGATACCAAAGATCATGGGGATGGAAAGCAAATGCTAATCCTTCTAAATGTGTGATGTCTGGTCACTTCCATGCAAGCAGCAAAATACAGTATTGGTGGAAACCTGTACAATTAGAGCAGGGCAGTTCTGGACGTACAGTGGTATTTGCTCATCCCTTCTATGTGGTTTTTGTTGTGTCAAACACAATTGAGTGAGAGTTGCCCCCTATGCCCCCAGCTGGAGTTAGTGGAGTGCATTGTGGCCTGGAATAGGCCTCTTTCTGGGCCACTCTCTGTGCTCTCTGAGCAGTGGAAGCACAAATATAAAGCTCGGGCACATAAGGACACACACAGGCCGCAGAGCCTGTCAAGGGCTCTGTCATGTTCCGAATGAACAGATGTTTATCCCACAACATTTTTTTTATTCTTGGAGGTTGTCCAATGCATTTAAAAAAAAAAAAACTAAACTGTTTACACTAATTACTCCCTTTTGCTGCCTTTGCTTGTTTTGTTTTGCTCTCTTCTTTTTCCCATACATTAAAAACTATTCGTATGAGGAAATTCTGCCCAGCTGCTTTCTGGAACAGACACTTCCATAGCTTAAACCAGGAACCCTTTGTTCTTGGATCTGAGTGGAGCTCAGATTGCCTTGTCACGTGTATCTTGGCGCTTCTTCCCTGAAGTTTATAGGCCTTTTAAAATCCATTTCCTTTTTCCCCAAAGATAATCAGCTTCCATAACTTTTCTTAAAGTAAATAACTCCAGATCCCTTCATTGTTTCAGGTCTTACCATATGGTTCAGTCAGTATTTTATTCATCAATCACTAATTAAGCACATACTTAAGTTTGGTTAAGTTCCATACCACTGAACTAGGTATCGAAAGAGAAATTAAACCCTTTCCTCTTTCATTGGTTTGTTCATGTTTTCACTTATTTTTTCATTTCCTTCATTCAAGAAATATTTTTTTAGCTCCTACTGTGCACCAGGTACTGCTGTGGGTGCAGAGGAATCAGTGATAAACAAAAACAGATGTGGTCTTTGCCTTCAAGGAATTCCCAGTAAACTGAGGGAGAAAGACATGGAAAGAATTAATTGCACTTCAGGGTGATACATGCCGTAATAGCAGGGTGTTCGGGGTTCTTTGAGGAGTGGGAAGGGTGTAATTGGCTCTGCCTCAGGCATCAGAAATAACTTCACAGAGTACTTGACACGTGAGAGTGTTCCAGACAGAGCGAGCAGCATATGCAGAGACAAAGAGGTATGGAGGAATATGTTTGGAAAATGGTAATTGGTTCAGTGGGGTCAGTATCTAGGGTGCAAAAACAGAAGATACAGGAGATGAAGCTGAAAAAGTAAGTTGGGTAGCCAGGTTGTTAAGGTCATTTTGCATGCCAGGTTTAAAAATCTGGAGTATGTCTTATAGAAATCTCATAGAAAATAAGGGACCACCGAAGGCTTTTAAGCAGAAAAAAATACATACTTAGTGTTTTGGGCTGAAATGTGTTCGCTCAAAATTCATATGTTGAAGTCTTAACCTCCAGTACCTCAGAATGTGACTGTATTTGGAGATAAGGCCTTTAAGACATAATTAAGTTAGAATGAGGTCGTTAGGGTGGCCTTAATCTAATAAGACTTGTGTCCTTATAAGAAGAGGAAATTAGGACACGGTTACATAGGAAGACTGTGAAGACAAAAGGACAAGATGGCCACCTACAAGCCCAGGAAGCCTCAAGAGAAACCGACCCTGCCAATACCTTGATCTCAGACTTCTAGCCTCCAGAATTGTGAGCAAATAAATTTCTGTAGGTTAAGCCACCCAGTCTGTGGTACTTTGTTATGGCAGCCCTAGCAAACTAATACACTCGGGTTTAAATTTTATTTTATTTTATTTTATTTTATTTTTTTGAGACAGGATCTTGCTCTGTTGCCCAGGCTGGCACACAGTAGCACATTCATAGCTTACTGCAGCCTCGAACTCTGGGGCTCAAGGATCCTCCCACCTCAGACTCACCAGTCGCTAGGACTACAGGCACACATCATCATGCCCAGCTAATTTTTAAAATTTTTTGTAGAAATGGGGTCTTGCTAAGTTGCTCAGCCTGGTCCCAAACTCCCGGGCTCAAGCGATCCTCCTGCCTCGGCCTCCCAAAGTGCTGGGATTACAGGCATGAGCCACCGTGCATGGCCTCAGGTTTAAATTTTATAACAGTAGCTGGAGTACATGGAGGGTGCTGGCTTGGAGAGAAGAGTAACTTGAGGTAGGAGGAGCAGTAATAGGAAGCTGTTGTAGAGGTCTAGGTAATGATAGAAGGATTGAGCGACCAAAGGCTATTCTTGTGAGTTATCCTATTAACCAAAGTAGTGAATACCATAGGAAGGACACATTTTGGGGAGTAGAGGTGAGGGGTAGGTGCCAAAATAGTAAATGTGATTTTGGACCGCTTCACTTTGATTTGTACCCTGTATGGCTGATCTATATTAGCTGCAACAAAATGAGCTTTCTTGCCTTCTAGCCTTTGGTTGGGTTCAGCAGGAGGCGATAAGAGTGTGTGAGGAGAGTGAGGAGGGATATTTTTTCCCCAGCTTCCTCCCTTCTATGCGCTGGTGTGGCCGTGGTTGCATTCTTCTACCTATGGCCACAGCTCCATTGGGAGAACCTTTCCTGCAGCTGTAGTTCTCTCTGGTTCAAGCCCAGTAACAAATAATGTCTTTCTGTTGTTGCTAGCCCTGGGGTACTTGTCTAGCCCTTTTGGGTTTCCTTTATCTTGTTGACAACTTCATAACAAATGCCTTCATAAGACTCTCTTCAGTCTTCCCTTTGAGCATACCATCTGTTTCTTGCCATGACCCTGATCTGTATAGAAATGATTAAAGTGCCTACTGGACATCCAGGTGGAGATATCTAAGAGACAGTTGGAAATTTAGGATTAGGGACTTGGAAAGATGTTGAGACCGATATAGATTTAGTATTAATATGTTGGTGGGAGTGGAAGCCATGAGTTGCCAATTTTATAGGGTTAAAAAGAGAGAAAAGGTCTTGGTTGAAATGCTGGGGAAAATAAGCTTTTCAGGAATTGACTATTTTTTGTAGCAAATAGAATCTCATTTTTGCAGATCTTCTTCATTCTGATTGTGTGAATAATTCCAAATGAATAATTCAGACTGAATATTCGCACTAGTCACTAGTTGTATAGGTACTGAAGTTTGTGTCTGTCTTCAAGAAGGGACTTGATAGCCAATGAATAGTGAAACAATTTCAGAGAGAATATTTAAGCATAACCAAGGAAAACATTTTTAATCATCCTTAAGGATTTCATAAATATATTTATTTATAAATAATTCATGTATTTTATGACAGGTTATTTTAAACTAAAGCAGTTTGCTAAGTCCCCTTGGTTGGCAACACTTTGTTGGCTGAGATTTAGTTACTCTATATATTCTAAAGTAATTAACCTATATTACCTATAAAATTGAGAAATAATAATGTTGAGATGCTAACTATTTTTGTATACTGTCTCATTTAATCTGCATTTCTACCCCATGAGGTGGGTACCATTAATATTTAATAATAAGTAGGTAACTCATTACTGATGGTGAAACGGGCTCAGAGAAGTTAATAATTTTCTCAAGACCACACAGCTAGTAAACATCAGAGCCAAATTCTTCTATCTATCCAAGTAAGTGAGAGTTTTCGTTAATACTGAGAAAGACCTTCTTGGACCCCATCCAAGGGCTTTTTGTTACAGAAGAACTCAAGGAGCCCAGTGGAAAGCACTTGCACCTAAAAGGTGTTCCTATGGTCTAGACTTAGAAGAGGCCTTTAAAGATGGTCCAGCACACAGTTGAACCATTTTACTATAAAGGGCCAGAACTGCCTGTGTAGGATGCATAAAATATATCCTTTCTATTCTTTGGCTAGTATAAAAGTTGTATCCTTTGACCAAATTAAATAATTTAGCCAGAGTATGATTTTCTTGGAAGCCTGTCTCTCATAGGCTCTCATAGTGTAAATAGAGTACGTTTGGTACTTTTATAAACCATGGCGTACTCGTTCTGGAATTCTGCGTGTAGCTTGGTGTGGTATCATGGGAAGTTGCCCAGTCTGCTTTGTATGGACAATGATCACTCCTTGTGGTTGTGAATTCTTTCCTTTAATTTATTCCAAATTCTCCTTCCTTTTGAGGTTTTGAAAGGTGAGAGGCATGCAAAACTGAAATGGTTTGTGGCCCAAGGTTCTTACTACCTTTTTTGCCCAATGTGTTGTTGACAGTTGTCAGTTTATTTATCATTTTCAGAGGACAAGAAGCTTAGTTCTGATCAAGTTTCTAATCTCCGAAACTTGTATTTTAAATGGATTTGAAGGACCTGCCTCAGAGTTCAAAGATTTCAAGTTAGACCAGAAAAAGTCAGGCAGATATTAGTATCCACATATTTCTTTCCCTTTGGGCCCCATCTGGGCACAGATCTAGTAGCTTCCTCCAAGGCCAGGATAGTCTCACCTCTGCTCCCTATATCAGTTAATTCAACCCAACCTTCAGAAAGACAGCAACACTATAGGTAAAGGTTCAGTCTTATTAGTGACTCATTGTTTGGCTACCTGTAGCTTCATTTTTCCTTCTGTGGTAGGGCTTCTGAGCAATCTGATGAAAGATGTAGCTTAGCTCCAGCATGTGGGCTTGTTATTTGTCTTACTACTCACATTGAAGACGCAGCTAACTATATTTTATTATGGGCTTATTTAAATCTTCTTTCAAACTCCAGTAAGGATGGTAGGTCAGTTTTTTAAAGAGCTCTTCTGAACCACATGATGGGAATTTATTTCAAGCTTTAGTAACAAAGTAAGCCTGAAACATATTACTTTAATTATTGTTGTAGGTGTCTTTGGTTAAGAGGAACGAAATCACTTTTATTTTTAAAGACATTTTTGTGTTACTCTAAGTATAGCCAATATTGATGGCATTGTTCCTTATTTAGCCATTCTAGAAGATAGTTTGATAATATGTATTAAAAACTTTTTAAAAGTATATATCTGTTGTTTCAGGATTTCAGTATATTAATATAATTCTGAACTGGGTGGAATGTTTTTACCTGACAAGCATTTATTTACCTATTTTTATGTTCTTTATGATCTCTTGAAACAATCTCAATACCCAGTAATAAGGGGTTAGGTAAGTATATTACACTACAGCAGCATAACAGAATCCTGTCAGTCATAAAAAAAAAAAATGGCCTGGGAACATATTTATAATACATGGCCTTTCAAAAATCCTAGTGCAGTTTTAAGTTTTAATAACTGCAGAAATGTACATGCTTTAAACTTTCAAAAAACATTATTTGAAAGTTTATTTTAATTTCTTTAGTGCTTCATTTTGTGAATTTTGGATAATAAATTTTTAATTTTTTTTTTAGTTAACATTTTTCAGAGAGACAAACAAAAAGTTAAAATTAAAAATATATGTTTGGGCTGGGTGCAGTGCGGTGGCTCACACCTGTAATCCTAGTACTCTGGGAGGCTAAGATGGGAGGATCACTTGAGGTCAGGAGTTCGAGACCAGCCTGCGCCAGAGCGAGGCCCTGTCTCTACTAAAATTAGAAAAAATTAGCCAGGCATGGTGGCGCATGCCTGTAGTCCCAGCTACTTGGGAGGCTCAGGCAGAAGGATTACTTGAGCCCAGGAGTTTCAGGTTGGAGTGAGCTGTGATCATGCCTCTGCACTCTAGCTGGAATGACAGAATGAGACTCAGTCTCAAAAAAAAAGTTTGAAATTTTATAAATAATGTATATTTTATAATCTTAAACACAAAATTTATAAAACAAAAGATAAGTAGGAGTGCAAATTTTTAAAGCAGACTTTTAAAACAATATGTATAACTTGATTCCAATTATGTAAATAATATATACATGCATCATTGGAAATTAAAAAGGAAGGCTATACATCAAAATTAATAGTGGTTTTCTTGGGGTGGTGGGATTATGAATTGTTTTAATTTTCCTCTTTTCTCTATTTTTCAAATTTTCTACAATGAACATGTACTACTTTCTATTCAGAAAATTGATTTTTTAAATACTTTAAGGAATAGAGCCAATATTTTTATTTACTCTGATACCCAAAGTTATCACAATTAGTGTGTATAAAAAGCTAGGAATCTTAACTCCATCCACCAATTGCCATTAAAGTAACTAATTTAGTTCTTAATGCCAAAAATAAACAACAATTAAAATATAAGAAATATTTCTCCCTAAAATAGGTAAAAGCTATGCTCCATTTCTTTGTGTTTGATTGATAGTATCACATTTTTTAAAAGTTATTTTTAGATGTTTATGAGCTACAACAGAATTCATCTAAAGTGAATAGCTATAAAGGGGAATTAGAGGGCTTTATGTTGTTATTGTTTTGTATTTTATCACTCTAAGAGATTAAACAAAGATTCATGAGTAGAAGCTATAGAGGAAAAGAATTTAACTTAGCAAAAAATGTATTTCTCCCTCACACCTTAAAACATTTTTTAAAGTGAAGAAAAATCAAATAGGATAAAAGGATATCTAGATTTTTTAAAAAATATTTTTAAGTAAAAGAACATGGTCTAAAAGGATATACAGTACAAAGTACGTTTTCTCCAAAACACCTAGTCTCCCAATTTCTTCCACAAAGGCAGCCAGTTACATATCTATGTGTCCTTCCACAAATATATATGTATTCTTTCCATCATTTGTATGGTAACAATGCTTTTTTTTTTAACTGAACAATATATTTTGAAGATAGTACCATGTCAATCCATGTAGGTTGGATGGTTATAACATATTTTATTTAACCAGATCCTTATTGGTGGGCATATGGGTTCTCTTTCAGTCCTGCTACAACTAACAATGAATATCTTTGTACATACGCTGAGGACTATTCTAACAGTCACATCTGTCAAATGATGAGAGATGATGATGGGATTCTTACATTCTGATAGTACTTGATAGCTTTCAAAGCACTTTCCCATATATTACTTTATTCGACTCATTTGTTTTGGAATGGTCTGCCTTCGGAAATGGTTAGTTGTCCACTGTGGGAGGTGGTCAGCCATTGTGCGCATTTACAAGGTTGCTATGAAGAGACGATCAATCCCTGAATAGTTTTGGGGGGTGCTTTCTGGCTAGGGAGTGGAGAGGTGAAGCTGTCTTTCCCTGCTTTCCTGTCCAGTAGATCTTCAGAATAAAGGCATTTTTTGAGCAGTTGGTTTTCTTACTAATACTATCTGAAAACAGAGGAAATGAGGGAAATCTCAATGTGTTCTAATTGTTTTTCACATTTAATGCCTTATGCCTGTTTTTAATCAGACTGTTGTGGTTGAGATTTTCATTTACCTCTTGCTTGGGGTACCTCCTAATTCTATATTAATTATTAATAATAAATGATGTCCTTGATATGTGGGCTGGCTTTCCTAGATATATGTAGTACCTGGAATGTTTATTGATTTTTAAGATATGTCAATGAATGTTATAGATTGGGACCTTATTTTCTTCAGATTTTAAAATTAATTTCATTTTCTTCTCTTCAGCTAACTTAGAAACAATGGCTACTCAGTTTCTTTGTGTGTATAATTTTAGAACAAAGGACCTTCTTAACATGTTATATGCTATTCAGAATTTAGTTCAGAGATGTGATTAAAAGGGAATAGAAGCTAGAGGAACTCAGGAAATATAACCCTGCTAAACATTGCTTATCTTTTCTGCATTTTGTTTTATTTTATTTTATTTTGAGATGTGTGTGTGTGTGTGTGTTTATATTATCCAGCATACTATCCTTGGTAGAATTGATCATTCCTTTTGTTTCTGGATCTACAGTATAATCAGATGAGTACATTTATTCGAGGCTTTGAAGAACAACATCTGCAATGATATACTTGGCTTGTTCTTCCTATTTTTAATTGTTCCATATTCACTGTGTTAATTTTTCTCATCAAAAAGGGCAAGAACAGTTTCTTGGAGAAGTTTGGAGGATCTTCTCTGAAGGGTTATGGAGCAGGGAATATGCATGTGTGTTTCCTGGCTCCGTACCTACCCACATACAGTCCCAGCATACCCACCCTGCATGTATCTGCTTCTCTTTTCTGCTTGTGTGTGTCATTCAGACAGGAAAGGCACTGCATCTTGACTGGGCCAGAAGTTGGGGGCTGTGGGACTCTGCTCAGGCATGTGTGTTTTCCTCAGGGTATCCTGGAACTGCCCTTTCTATCAGCTTATACTTCCCTGCAAAGAAAACTTTGTCTCAGCAAGATGTGGCTTTTGTAAGAGTACTGTGTATGTGTGCATGTGTGTGTGTGTTTAATAGGGACAGACTGGTGTTCCTTTCCCTCTTGTTTAATACAAGAAAAAAAATCAAAATATCAAGTTAAAAGTATCATCAACAGAGCATTCCAAATATGCTTTCTGGGACTTGACAATTTAAAGCAACTTTAAAAATCTATAACCTCGTATATTAGTTTCTTGGGCTGCCATAACAAGGTACCATAGACTGGGTGGTTCAACACATTAACTGCCTTGTGAGTTGTATTTAACTCATGCTAGTTTTTTTTTTAATAAATTAAATATTTTTTGTATTATGGGATGAGCTAAAAGACTTCTGGAATGACAACCCAAAGCAATATTATAAAGCCATTTAAAGAAATGGTAATAAATATACCTAGCAAAATTACTGCGTGTACATGGTAACCCTATGCATATAAGAGAAGCCCATAAATGTGATTGTGTGAGAATAGTGGTTTTTCCCATTATACAGATGAAGAAACTGAGGCTCATGGTGGCTAAGAAACTCATTTAGGTCACAGAGCTGCTAGGGCTGAGAGTGATAAATTAAATCCAAGCAGTCTAATACCAGAACCTGTGCTCTTAATCCCAGCATTACACTGCCTACAAAACTTGAGTAAAAGAAAAATAGCAATTTTCTGCTCCAGTACCTCTCATCCCTGAAGAGGCAACCTCTTTCAGTTACTTTGGTTGTTCTTCTGGGTACTTACCTTTTTATTCTAAATAATATTATTTATTTTTCAATTTTAGATATTATATATTTTGTTTCGACTATGGAGGATGATGCCACCATCACCACCCCATTTAACAGATTCTTCACTTGTTTAATTTATATTTAAAGTAACTATAAAATTTGGGGGTAATTGGGCTTGGGAAAAAGAATTTGTGACAGAGACAGAAAATTAAAAGAATGATTAAATAAGGGACTAATTAACTCCAGCTAGCATAAATAGCCATGCACTCAACGGAAATGTAGTCAGCAAACAATATTTATGCAGTTGTAATAATAACAATGAATAGTTATTTTTGCCACATGTGATATATCATGCTAGTTTTGAGCCCAGGATGTGCTCACATGTCTCTTTACCTTGGGAGCCATGTGGTATGCAGGCAACTCACCCTGCCATGCTATAGCGTACATGTTATGTGATAGGTGGCCCCCTGGGCAAAACCCTGTAGTTGGTTCGTGAAAATCTTACTTGTTGATGTTCTTATTGTTACAATTAATATTGACAATTTAATTGCATATAACTCATGCACAGAAAACAATAAAAAATAACAAATTTTTCATTAAATTAGAAAGGATCATTTTGTTTTAGAAGTTTTTATTCTGTTTTCGTTATAAAACACTGTGGCCCCAAATAAAAAAAATTTTTTTCTAGTGTGGCAGTCAATGTGTTAAATGGCAGAACTCCTGCACAGTTCTGGAGGCTGGGAAGTCCAAGATCAAAGTGCCAGCCTGGCTGGTTTCTGAAGCCTCCCTTCCTGGCTTACAGACTGCCTATAGACTGCTTACAGACCTTCTCGCTGTGTCCTCTCATGGCAGAGAGAATGAGGAAGCTCCTTTGTGTCTCCTCTAATAAGGACACTAATCCCATTGGGTGAAGGCCTCACCCTCATGACCTCATCTAACTCTAATTACCTCCCAAAGGCTCCATCTCCAAATATGATCACATTGACGGTTAGGACTTCAACATTTGAGTTTGGTGTGTGTCGGGGGAACCGCAAATATTCATTTTATAATATCTCCCTTGAGTTAGTCTCATGGGGGTTGCCCTGTTACAGGTTACCATTTACTTTTGACAAGACTCTAATTGAGCAAAAACTAACTAATGACATATAAATAAGTGCCTCTATTTACCTTTTCTCCCTTTGGTGCATACAATTCACTGTGTAGTCAAAGCCTTTAGGCCTCACAAGACTTGAGCTCAGCACCAGGTAGGTTGCCAGATCCCCGAGATCCAAACAGCAGTAGGAGGAAGAAGGGAGTGAATTTTTTTTTAATTAGGTACCTGGGATATCTTAGAGTTCAGAGCACTGGAAGGTATACTTACAGTCATTAAAAGCAACCACCGTGACCCAGCGCAGCGCCAGTGATCTGGCTCCCAGGCCTTTGAGTGCAGCAGGGAGCATGACTTGTGGATCACACTGAGCACTGAGCGTGGCTTTAATATGCACAGGCTGACTTCATGCTGGGACCACAGCATCCCTGATCTTTCCTTGCTGTTTTTAGACTTTTAATTCAGCCTAGTCTAGATGTTGGATTGAAGTGATACTGTCCTTTCTGTTTGATTTATCAGTGCGTCATTTGACAACATACTGCCAAGAAATCAATGACAGCTCTGTGTTGCCAATGAAAATATCTGACAGCTTAAAGCATTCTGTAGCACAGGTTGGTACATGACCTTTGGGTTTGTAAGCCTTGGCTATAATCCAGCTGGAAACAAAAAAAGAAGACAAGTTTGAGAAATAGAATTTATAAAGGTTAAGGGAATTAGGAGGATGAAGTGAAAGGTAAAGATTAACCATAAATCCCCTCGGTATACAGGTATTCAAGTGAAAAACCAAAAAATTATTGAGGGATAGAATCCTTTGCTTTAGACTAGAATGGTACCTTCCAGCCAATTTGAACTATTTCTCTGTGAAACACATTTTTCTAGGGAGTTTCAATTTTCCCATTAGTCTTCATAATAAAATCAGAAATGTTTTCTATAGGACTGTGTTTTAAACCTTTGGGAAGGTCATTCATTCACTCGTTAAACAAAGAGGATACAGCAGCAAGCAGAATAGACAAAAACTCCTGTCGTCATGGAGACTCCATTCTAGCTCATGGAGTCAGACAATAAGATAAACAAGAAATGGAGAAAAATAAAGCAGGGAAGAGCGGTGGGGAGTGCGGGTGGGGTGCAGGTTGCTATTTTGGATAGGGTGGTCAGGGGAAAAGCTTCACTGAGGAAGTGGCATTTGAGCAGAAGGAAGTGCCAGAGTAAGCCAGGAGGACTTCTGGGGGAGTCGTTCTCCAGGGAGGAGAATCAGTAAGTGCAAAGGCCTGGGATGGGAGGTTACTGAGAGTGATGACAGATCAGCAGGGATCCAGTGGTGTGTTTGGGCAGAATGTGTGGAAGGGTAGGGCAGGGAGGAAGGTGAGGTAGCAGTAGTGCTGATCATGGGTGGCCTTACTGGCCACTCTCTTGGCTTTTTCTCTGATGGTTAGGGAGTCACTGGAATATCTTAAGCAGAGGAGAGATGTGATCTGACTGTATTGTTTTAACAAGAGCACTATGGCTGCTGTCATGAGAAGAGATGAGAGGGGCAAGTGTAGAAGCCAGGAGGCCTGTTAGGAGGCTCCTACAAGAATCCAGGGGAGAGGTGGTGGTAGCTTTGAGTAGGGAGATGGCAAAATGATAGAAGTGATAATGAATGTCTGAGTCAGGGGTCAGCAAACTTTTTCTGTAAAGGGCCATATAGTAAGTAGTTTACGCTTTGTGGGCCAGCCATTCAGCTCTGCCAGTGTACTGTAAAAGCAACCATAGATGACATATAAATTAGTGAATATGGCTATGTCCAATAAAACTTTACAAAAACAGGGAGCAGACCAGATTTGGCCCATGGGCCATAATTTGTCAACCCTTGGTATATCCCAGGGCTTTTTCTTCTTTCTTTCTGAGACTGTAGGACTTCATTCTATGAGTCCCTTTTGTTTCTATAGCCATTGTATGCCATCGAATCAGGCTATAATGTTATACTTTACTATTAGGTTGGTCTGGCCAGAAAAGTTCTAAATTTCAAGACTTTACTTTAAGTTTTGTGGCTTATTTTTTAATGCACTTGTGTGAAGAGAATTACATAAAAATTACTGCAGATGTGAAGATGTATAATCAATAGATGTTATAGAAAAAGAGGCAATTTGCAGCAGGAGAAATTTAGTTTGCATGTAAGTAATAATTTTTTGATAGTAAAGATTGTTAAATAATTTACCCAAAATAGTTCGTGGGATAACTGCATTAAAATACATTAGTTTCCTTTTGGTTTTGTTTTTAAAGGTTATTTATATAATTTGGGAGTCATTTATTTGCATTTTATAGTTTAAGGACAAAGCCATAAAGATACAGCAGTGAGTTTCCTTTTAACCATTGATTATAATTATCCATTGATAGATCTTTTGTTGTTTGTTGGGTTAGGGGGCAGGATTAGTAGCGTGCTTCCAAAGACTTGTCACTGATGTGTAGAAGATCAACTGTCTTAAAAACGTGAACTGATAGTTACAGATGGGGAGTGGTAAAAGTTTACTTAAGGCCAAATTCAAAAATCAAGATTTTTATCCTTCAAAAAAAGAGTCTGTTTATGCAGCCTTGTCTCATGTCATTTGTGAGAAATTAGTCCTTTAAGATGACTCTAATATAATTGAGTTTATTACTATGTATTGTCTAGGCAATTAAATATCTATCCATTGATAGAGTCTAGATATACTGATACCAATAGTAAAGTTCTCAATGACTGTGAAGACTAACTGTGTTGATCGGGGCTTCTACTTATGACCTTGTTATCTTAGGACCTCAAAGGATTCAGTGATGTTTGGAACCTTAGACCCTATTCTGTACTTTTGGAGAAAGAACCCTTGTAAACTTGCTTTGGATTGCATATCAACCTCCCTTTTCCTCTGTTCAGATTTTTTTCCCCCCACAGCTACAGATTTTCTGAAAAAAGCCAACTGTGAGTACCCCCAGATATTATCTCAGGTTCAAAGAGATTGTCCCTGGGAATCTCTCTATTTCCGGAGAGGATGGGATGTGTAAGGATGTGTCAGAGCTGATGACTTCCCACTCAGGGATAGGAGTTTTCCTTCTGCAAGAGGATATTGCATGGTCTGTGGAGAAACATTTCCAGGGCACTGAGAAGAGTTGGTTGATTATGTTGCATTTTAGTAGGGCTGCTCTCCTGGGGATCTCAAGGTTTCTTCTAAAATGTATCACACAACAGAATCATAGCTTCAAGGTGCTATGATGAGGCATCACTAGGGAACTCCCCCCGTCCACCCATACAGGTAGGAAACTGTGGAACAGAGATATCCTCCTTGTTTTCAGAGTCACATGGCCTAGCAAATGGCAGTGGGAGGACTAAAATTGTGGAGAATCGGTGCCAGAAAGGATTTAGAGAGTCTGTATGGAGTTCGGGGTCCGCAGCCTTTGCATAGAGGACCTGCTATGGAGTTATTGCAAAGACTCCGCAAATTCATATGTACGCCAACTGTTGTTTGTAGACTAAATAAATAATGTCTAACATCTGTGTACCATTACTTTAAAAATGAATGTTGACTCCACTGAGATTAATAAATTGGAATTACTGCATCCAAAGTATCTTTTTGTCATTATACTTTCTCACTGCACAGATTCTTAAAGTATATCTGCTGTTATTTGATTAGTCTAAGAGAGGTTTTGATGTGTTAAAGTGTCCCTTGTGCTTGGAAAGATTGGGAAGTGCAGATCTAGTCCAACCCTTCCACTTACTTTACAGGCTAGGAGACTAAAGTCCAGAGGAGTTCCCTTACCACCTTAGGGTTGTAAAGATTGTCACTAATAAAGTAGGGACTAGATCCTGGTTCTTTTGGATCTAGAATTGAATAGTTCTCTTTTTTTAAAAAAAAAAAAAGTAGGTCATATTACTGATTCTCGTTAATCCAAAACATCCCTATGAATTATGAAAATTCACAAAATATATTTCTTCCCTCAGTATAAGTGAAGGTTATATGATAATGCCACATGAAGTAAGCAAGCAATAGCTGCACAGTGTGACAAATGATGGTGCCTAGGTTTCCTTCAAAGAAGGCTGAACACTTCTCCAGCCCAGCGGCCACCTTATCATAGAGCCAATCACTGGTTCACACAGACAGCATCAAACAGGCTTGACAGGTGCTCGCTCCGTTATAATTCTTACGCAGATTTTGCAGACACACTGTCAAACCAGCCACACAGAATTTCATGTCACTTCTGGATAGAAGATGCTACACAAAAATAAATACTTTGATTTGTTTGTGAGAGCAGAGGGCAGACACCAACATCTGTTAACCAAATGGTGGTGGTGTATGAAGTGCATCTCCTGTTTATGTTTATGTGTGTATGTTTTCCTTTTCATCATTTTTTTGTTTCCTTTGGGAAGGCCTGATATCAGGAGGTCACAATGTAGTTGTTGCTCACAGAGACACACAGAAAACTCTTTCCTTCATGCTCTTATTCACACAACTCTAACTCCTAGTTTGTTGAGTGATAAAAGCTTGCATTTGGGCATAGGATACAAGGGTATACTTGCTCAGTTGGGTCTGTAACACCTTTACTATTGTTACCCTTCTTTTGTAAATGAAATAAATGTCTGGCTTACTGTGAAAACTTTGACCAAAGATCCAGACCATTGTGGCATCAGGAACCAGGATTGCCTTCTATTGTTTGATTTTCCAGGTGTGTCTATATGTGAGTATCTGTTTCTCTCTCTTTCTCTCTCTCTCTTTGTCTCTTTCTCTCTCTCTCTATCTCTCCCGCCCCACCCCCCGCTCCTTTTCCCCAAATAGTTCAAAAACTCATGAAATGAGTTTACCTTACACATAGGAACTATTTAATGTTAAATGAATCATTGGATGAAGTGCACATACTACTTTGTGAGATGGCTTTAATTAAGTCATTTATTTTCTTAAGACTTTATCTCGATAATTTTTTTTCTTGGTTCATAACGAAATGGAAAAGATTTGTGCCTCTCCTGTCCTGAAACTTTTGTGCTGCTCTCCCATGTTTGTTGAGGCTGAAAAGAATAAATAAGGTGCTTAAATTACGGGTGACTGTAACCCATTTATATTGAGAAATAAGTCTTTGAAGAGGTTAAAAACAGCATAAAGGCAAGTGTATAAGATGCTTGTCAGCTAAAAAGACACACCCAGTTTAGAGTAACATTAATATATTAAAACCCTATTTCTTATCAGAGCATATTTATATCAGAACAAAACTCTAGCTATAAATTCATCTGCCTGCAGACAGCCATATACCTGAACCCCAGGTGGATGTTTGTGTTTGGGTCTGTTTCTAGGTGGAATGATCTCATGGTCTCCCTTACCGCAGAATTGTGCAACCTTGATACACACCTGTGTTTTGATCTTTAAAATCTGTCGTGGTAACATACCAAGTAATTTTAAATAGCTTCATGGATGATCCAGAATGCACGTCTGCCAAAAACATTGTTGGGCACAGTTTTGGAGCTGACTTGGATTCCTGTGATAAACTTTAGTCATATTGAAAATATATTAGGTCTCAGGTTCTAGTCGTTTCCCTGAGACTTTTGTCCGAATGCATTTTGGTGTAGAGTAATCCCCTGGGCAAGAGTCAATGCATGAAGTCTTCCTAGTTATTATTTAAGGAGAGTGGGGTGAACTACTTCGAAAATAAAGCAAATTACCTGGATCACCTCATTTATTTTATTGCACAAATATTTGAAATATTGCTTCAAATATTTTTTGCCCATTTAAAAACACTTTTTCATACAAGTTATTTTAAAATGTGACAGTTTAAAGTGCTTGTTAAAAGAGTTGGTCTTATGTGTAATATCACTGATTGCTTTCTTTAAAAGCTGGTAAATACCCAGCTTGTAAAGTATCAAGGTAGGATTTAGTATGGGAGAGGGTAAAGAGGACCGAAGAGAGTTGAAGACGTGGCTTCCTTATTTTAAAAGACAGTGACTCATGAATGTAAGTTAATGCTTTTCTGTCATGCTTGCACATTCATGGTTAATTCCTACCGCCATATTTTCAGGGTAAAATGTTGATGTAGTAAGTTTTTTTCTAATGTATTTATTTTAACTTTTTTATGGGTAATTTTAAAAAATATATAAAAGTAGAGTAGTATAATGAACCTCAGGTACCCATCACCCCACTTCTTTTATCTGTGGTCAGTCTTGTACCCTACTCGCTTCCCAGGTCCAGTCCCCTCTACTGGATTGTTTTGAAGCAAATCCAAAAATATGTGGTAAGAATGTTTGTCTTTATGGGGATATTTCAGGGGATATTAATGTCACACACATAAACAGCCTAAGGGAGATGAGAACTATATCCTAAAGAAGGAGAAAATGGAGGGAAGAAAAGCAAGACAAGGCAAATTGAAACCGCGCTGAGGAAGAGTATGGCCTATCCCATTATCCTGTACTAGCTACTGTAACTTCATGGACCACAAGGATTTCAACTCTTTCAATAATGGGGGGTAGGTTTCTGATTGGGCATGTCACTGCAGCTGAGTCATGAGCCTTGGTTGCTGTTTTCTGTCATGTCTACTACTCACAAATCTCTCATGAGCACCTCTGCAACTCAGCCTGAATCTTCCCTATGACAGTGGCAGGGGGGAAGTATTAAGCACCTAGGAAACTGTAGAGAATAGCTGCAGTACTGAGCATCTTGAGGGCAGTAGCCAGGTCTCTTCTGGGTAGCACTGTGATGGCTTGCAGTACCTGGCACCTATCTGTTGAATGAGTGGATTTTTCCACCTGTAGAATTCTCCCTTGCATAAGTGGAGGAGGAGTTGTAGAGCTCTTTTCGCAAGTCCCCACCAGAGTGCTTTAAAGACAAAGCAGAGTCACAGGAACAGTTCATGGGATTCTTTGTGCTTTGAGTCTTTTAGTGTAAAATTTATCTATCTATGTGAAATCTTTAAAAACTATTTGGTAATGACCTATGGCTTTTACCAACAGAATTGAAGCACACTCACACACACAATATAGTCGTGACTGTTCTCCTATTAATATAACAGAACCTTTGGGATTATTTTTTAAAGATGCTTCTCTGCTACTTTTGTAATTTAAAAGGATGTGACTTTTTTTGGTTCCAGCCCAGGCAATACATATGTATGAATTCTTCGGGCTTGAACTCAAGTTTGAAGTTTTAGTGTCTAAACTAGGTAGACTCTGAGATGTGTGCCACTGCATGATCCAGACCACAATGCCTGCCTCAGAGGTTTGCTCCTCATGCCTCCACACTGTCATTTCTGGGCATATATCGTTTTCTCCATTCTACATACACATTCGTCTATATGACCATGGCATAATGTCCCAACCCTCTAACTGGCTCACCACTTAAAAAACACTGTTGATGACTCCTTAAACTGTCTTATATTCTTTGTGATGAATACGTTTGAAACTGATTTACTATGGGGAAAATAAAAACTACATTTTAAGGGCTTGAAAACAAGTTGGTTGCATTCTTAAACCATACTGGGAAGTGGATAGGGCCAGAGTCCAATAATAATGGACCTGAAATCACTGAAAATAATTCTTGGATATCGAAGGGTAGAATTTGGCCTGTGTCTTGTAAATAGCTGCCTGTATCTTGTAAACATACTCAATCAGATGCTAACAGATATTTGTCAGAATTGCGCATGCCAGAGACTGATATGGAAAGTGGATATAAGCCATTTTGGAGCTAGGCTTCCCCAACAACAGGCCCTGGGATCCTTTGGGTTCGGCCATCTAGATACATAGGAGATGGTTTCTTCAGTGCTTTCCTTCCTTGTGAGCTCCCTGGGGACAACAAAGCAGATCCATAGTTCCTTAAAACCCCTTAGTCCCTAGGCTACAGTTGAATACAACAGACACGTTTGTAATATTTATTTTTTATTTGCTTAATTGTAAGTTAGCGTTGAACACAGACTAGTTTCAGACAAAGTTTTGTTTGCTTAACTTTATGAGTCCCTACATTAAAAAAGGACTTATCTCTTGTTTGCCTATCAATATTCCGAGCATAACAGATTTACAAATAAGTATAAATTATAGTTTTTACTCCCATGAAGCTTGCAGTTTAGTTGGGCAGATAAAGAATGTACAAGAAAGAAACCAGCAGCATATGTAACAAAATGTTTAAGTTGTGTGATGCAACTAGAGTAAATGGTACTGATTAAGTATTACTGGCAGTGAGAGCAAACTGGAAGACATCAGCATGAGTTTTCAGATCCTGGCACATGGTAATTGCACAGAAAATATGTGTTGAACAGAAGATGGGAGATTACAGATAGCCAGAATAGAAGGACAAGTTTATATCCTTCCTTTGAAAAAGGATTGTTTTTGTTAAATTAAGCACCACTTACAATAGCATCAAAAATATTAAGTACTCAGGGATAAATTTGACAAATGACATATAAAATCTATTTGCTAAAAACTATAAAAGAGAAATTGAAGAAGACCTAAATAAATGAAGAAATATATTGTCTATGGACCGGAAAGCTCAATATTAAGACATCAGTTCTTCCCAAATTAATCATTGATCTATAGATTCAAATAGTCAAAAATCTCAGCAGACGTTCCTGTAGGAATTGACAAGCTGATTCTAAAATGTATATGTAAATGCCAAGGACCAAGATTAGCCAAAACAATTTTTAAAAACAAGAGCAAAGACAGAGGAAGGACTTAAACTACCTGATTTCAAGACTTACTATGAAGCTACAGTAATCAAAGCAGTATGGTATTGGCTCAAAGAGGGAAAAATAGACAAATAAAACAGAATAGTGACTCCAGAAATAAACCCACACATGTATGGACAATTGATTTTTGACAAAGGTGCCAAAGTAGTTCAATAGAGAAAGGATAATCATTTCAACACGTGATACTGGAACAATTGGGTAGCTATAACCAAAAAGTTGAGCCTCAATCCTTTCCCCATACCATATACAGCAATGATTCAAAATGGAATTATAGACCTAAACGTAAGAGCCAAAATTATAGAACATTGTCTTGGTCCATTTGGACTGTTACAACAAAATGCCATAGACTGGGTAGTTTATGGAACAACAAAAATTTATTTCCAACCATTTTGGAGACTGGGAACTCCCAGATCAAGCACCCACAGATTGAGTATCTGATGAGGGCCTACTTCCTTCATAAATGGACATCTTCTCACTGTAACCTCACATGGCAGAAGGGCTAGCTCCCTGTGGTCTCTTTCAAAAGGGCACTAATCCCATGAGGGCAGAGCCCTCGTGATCTAATCACCTCTCAAAGGCGCCACTTTCTAATGCCATCAACTTGCAGGTTAGGATTTCAACATATGAATTTTGGGGGGACACAAACATTCAGACCATCATAAATATGTACATAGAGAAAACATAGAGAAATAATCCTATTGACTTTAGCTTAACAAAGATTTCTTAAGTATGATACACAAAAGAACATGAAATATAAAAGAAAAATCAATAAATTAGACTTCATCAAAATAAAAATGTTTGCTCTTCAAAGGCACTATTATGAAAACAAAACAGCAAACCAACAGACTGGAGAGAAAAAACTGCAAAATATATATATGTATCTGACAAACAACTTCTATCCACAGTATACCAAGAACTCTTACAACTTATGAATAAGACAAACAGCTCAATAAAATTTAGGCAAAAGACTTGTATAGATACGCAATCATTAGGGAAGTGCAAATTAAAACTACAAAGGTAATACTATACACCCGCTAAAATGGCTAAAATTAAAAAGACTGACCAAAACAGATGTTGGCAAGGATATAGAAGAACTGGAATTTTAATGAGAATATAAAATGGTCCATCTACCTTGAAAAACAGTTTCTTAAAAATTTAAGCATACACCTGCCATGTGACCCAGCCATTCTATTCCAGGTACTTAGTCAAGAGAAATGAAAGCATATGTCCGCACAAAGACTTGCATATGAATGCTTCTAACAGCTTTATTTATAATAGCCAAAAGGTGTAAAAACCCAAATGTCCATCAACAAGGAATGGATAAGCAAATTGTGGTGTATCCATACAATGGACTACTACCCAACAATAAAAATGAATATACTATTGATATACACAACAAAATGGAAGAATCTGAAAATAATTATGCTGAGTGAAAGAAACTAGACAAAGAAGAGTGCATGCTGCATGATGCCATTTATGTAAAATTCTAGGGAATGCACACTAATCCATAACGACAGAAGGCAGATCAGTGGTTGCCTGGGGACAGGAGCTGTGTAGTTGTGGAGGGAGAGATTGTAAAGAGTAAGAGGAATCTTTGGAGATGCTGGGTGTGTTCATTATCCTGATTGTGGCGATGCTTTCTCGGGTGTATACATATGTCAAAAGTCATTAAAATTGTTTGTTTGAAAACGTGCAGCCTACTGTACATCAGTTATTCCCCAAAGCTATAAAAAAAGAAAAAAAATAACTGATTGCCTAAATGGTAATTTTCATTTGCTTAATGACAGAAATCAAAGAGCTGTTTTCAACACGAACTCAATGTCCCATTGATGTTGGCAGGAGATTGTATGCTAAGCCAGGTAGAGAGGGTAAAAACAAATACCAATTTATATTCTCATTAAAATTCCAGATTTTTATGATTTTTATGAATTTAGATTTTAGAGAGTGCACAGCCAGGTAAGGAAGAGTGTCTGGAGCACCTGGGAGGACCCCTGACCCAATTTCTGGGTCTTTGTTAATTTGACTAGGTTTATAGCTCCTGTTTTTATCCTAAGTTGGCATTTGTTTCAAGAAAACTGCTCTCGAACAATAGTTCTGTTTATGGTACTTATGGAGAATAAATTGGACACATTATAAAATTATTAATATATTATGATTAGATTTTAGTTTGTTTGAGATAGAGGCTAATACCTCTGCACTCGTGAGCCCCTGTTGCTCAGGTAGTAGGTAAGGTGCTGGATTTATGCACTGTGCTAAGTGGTCCCAACTCAACCCTCACCAAGGGGTCTGAAAGCCTGATTTAGGGCTCTGGCTCAGCCGCTTAATAAACATGTGACTGTAGCAAGTCATGTGTCAATGAGCCTCACTTTCCTTATGTGTAAAATGAGAGTAATAATAGTAATACCTGTCTTGCCTGGGCCTCCCAGAATTGATACAAGAGTCACATAACCACTCTTTAAAAGCAATAAAGCCATAAAAACACAAGGAGTTGTTATTTCTGTTGTTATCCTTTCTGGGATCTCAGAGTCTGCTTATCTATTGCTCAAGAAAACCAAAGGGACATAATCTTTGCAATTTACAAGGAAGAAAAGAAGGCTATGTCATGATATAACTTCTGTGTAGAGACAGATGATGTCACTAAAACTTACGACATTATTGCCGTGAACACACCACTCTGCTCCTTCAAAAACAGTTTTCTCTCTCTTCTCTCTCCTCTCTTTTCTCTTCCCTCCTTTGCTTTCTCATTTTGCTTCATTCATTTCGTCAATGGATTTTTGCTAAGCACCTGCCAGCTGTCAGGTCCTGTAGGCAATAGAAATAAAACAAGGAAGAAGACAGATGAGTCACTGCCTCTGAGAAGCTGACATTCCAGTGGGGGGCTGTGGTGCAGCTTGACAAGTGCTGAGAGAGGAAAAGTATGAGAGTGTCTGGAGCATCTGGGAGGACCCCTGACCCAGATTTGGAGAGTGGGGGGAAGGACATCTGAGGCTACGTAAGGGCTAGCCACACAGAGAATGGGCAGGAGTATTCCAGGCAAAGGGAACAGCATGTGCAAAGGGAGTGGGAGAGAGCTTAGTGTGGCTGGAGAGAAGAGTGTGAGGCAGGTCAGTGAGAGAAGGGTGGGGAAATTTTCTAGGGGCAGACGATGTTGGGGCCTTGTAGGCCGCGGTAAGAGTAGCAGGGAGCCATGTGGGGGTTTTAAGCCAGAAGTAGACAAGATTGACTTGCCAGTTCACTGTCTCTACAGCAAGGCTTCCTGCTGACAGCTCCTGAAGTTCCTCATGAAGCCCTGTTGGGGATCCTCAAAATTAAGAAGGTTGCTGACCTCTTTCTAGGCAAGATTTTCTTGGATAGAACTTAGCTTATGGTGACCAAACTGACTTTCTTTACATCGTTTTCTGCCAAGAAAACAGAAACCTCTCCAAATAAACAGTGACTGTTACTTGTACTGGTTAGTGAAACTGTAATTTTCAGTGTTTCCCTCACAATTTGTTGTATGGTTGCAACATAAACCTTTTAAATGGGAGTCCCATACCAGAGAGAAAACTGTGCTCTAGCAGAGAAGACCAGAAAGACTTGAATACAGGGAGAACTCTCTGAGGTCAAATGCAATGAAATTTTTTTTTAACAGTAGGCCAATTAATTTCTGTTTTCATTTTTCCAAATGCTACATTGGCATTAAAAAAAAAAAAAGCCTTGGGGAAGATGTGCTAACTTTTGCAGGCCACAAGGATGCTATTAAGAATGTGTCTGCAGTTTTTGCTTGTTTGTGCTTGTGTTGGTCTTTCCTTTATCTTTATGTTTCAGAGCTTTAAATTTCTTTGGAAAGGGTCTCTTACTGTACTTTTCAGATTCCTTGTCTCGTATAGATAATAATAACATAAAGTCTTTACAGAATTTTCCCCACGTGTCAGAATAGCTTATTGTTGGTTTGTTTTTATATTCAGATTTCTATCTGGGAGAAAGATTCCTGTGACACGAGAGTTCCACGGGGTAAAGGGCATGAGCCCAGCATAACAAACTCACGGATTTGTAATGAAAGAGCACACAGTTTCCATCTTTTTGGGTGCAGGAGTCTATCAAGAGAGCCAGGGTCTTCAGGTGCACCAGCGAATCATTGTTGAACAAAATATTGGTGTCTGTTCTGATATATGTATATTACCATTCAGACATGAACAGCCTGTCTGTATAGAGGTGATTGTCATTGGACAGTGAGTGCCTTCAGTACAAGCTATCGGTCAGGCCATCAGCAGAGATGAGAGTGCCAAGTTGAACACAGCACAGTTTCTCCATAAAATAGTGAAAAATTCACGTCTCCCTAATTCGGAAGTAGCTTTGGGCAAGACTAATGCACACATAAAATATTAAGTCAAACAAAACACAGCATCCCATGCAGTATCCCAAAGACACTGTTGATACTATCACTACTACCTAACAGGTAGAAGATGGTGCACTGGCTGTCATACTTTATAAGCTACCATCAATTTCCACCATGGTGGGCATTTTGTATTTCTTATGATAATGTATAATGAATCCAAAGTTAAGACTTTTTCACAAAAAGGATTGTGTGTGTATGTGTGTGTGTGTGTGTGTGTATTTTCAGGTGAAGCATGGCATTTGGAACCAGGGATTCTGGTTAAAGTGCCCACTCTGCCATTAACATGACATGTGTCTATAAGCTTGTCACTGACTCTTTTTTTCTGCCTTACTCAGTTTCTTCATCTCTGAATTGGCACACCAGTTTACCAATGAAAATGTCATCTCCAGGAGGACAGGAGACTATTTTATACTTCTGAGAAACAACATCATGTTTAGAGAGAAGACATTCTTTTGAGTCACTTTGACTCTTGGTTCAAAGCATAGCATCAGTGCTTGTGGATGTATGTCCTTGACCAATTATTTAGCCCCTCTGAGCTTTTTCCTTTATCTGTAAATATGCAGCTAATTATACCTAACTTGCTAAGTTTATAGAAGAAGTAAAAGAAATAGTATATGTGAAATCATAAAAGAGAGGACTTTGTGCCTTGCAAGTGCCCAGAAATGTTAGCTTCTCTCCCTTTTGCAAGTACCAAAAATACTTGCTAAAAAAAAAAATGGGTATGGCACATTAACTTAGAACATTTCCTCTTTACTATTATCTAGATGTCCTAACCTTAAACCTAGATGAGAGGTGGAAATGGGGTAAAAGGGATAAAATAGATAAAGTGCTGTTTCTGTTAGAAGGAATCAAGGAATTGTGTCTACTGTAGCCGTAGTAGAAAGCACTAGCAACTAAGCCTCATTCCATGTAGGATCATTTGGGGAACTTTCTGAAAAATACACGTTTCAACTTCTGTTTCTCCCAGTATGTACAATTAACTACTACCTAAACAACCCTCTGACTAAACATCCTGGACATGAAATAAGATAAAATAAAAACTGAAAGTGATATAACCTCAGAGGCCAGAAATAACGTTTAAGCAGGATCCAGAAGAGTAAGTTAGTACTAGAGACAGCTTTCAGAAAACCCAAAGACATCTCCCTAACCATGATGTCCTTGAACTTAAGTTCTGGTAACTTATTAGGTATAGAGGACAGGAGCCAAATCTAAGGCTTTGTCCAAGGCAGGGAGTCCAAGAAGTTCATGTAAAATTGGGACCCCCAAATTACAATACCCTCCATAAAGGAATAAATTAGAAAGGAATCTGTACTACTACAGAAGGGGACTGCAATGAAACATGCTTACCTTGACCTTGGCTTTGGGTAGAAGGGAGAAAAAGGTCTCTCCTGAGAATTCACCACCACAAGGCAGCTTTAAAGCAAGTTTGCAGCCACCTTTACTCTATCAGAGTGGTCTGAAAACCTTCAGCCAAAGAATTTTCTTTGACATAGTCTTGGAGTGCTGGTACCAGAGGTGCCTTCCTGCTTCATATCCAAAGTACCTCCCCCTCCTTCCCCTCCTTGCCTTTAGCTCTGGTGACTAAATACCAGGGAAGCCTGAGACTGGATCTTCATTACCTTCAGATATTAGATTTTATAGTTGGCTGAAATATTTTTCATTAATATCAGTTTTACCTCAGCCCTTTAAGTAAGCAGAGACTCACTGTGGCATCAACAATCTTTGGTCTTGACCTACAGGATACAAGTGGGAGGGGGAAAAAAAGAGAGAGAAAAGAAGAGAGCTTTTTAATGCCCTACCTGTATTCAAAATACATGCTAATGACACCACCACCACTCCCGCCAAAAAAAAAGAAAAGAAAAGAAAAGCATACCCGTGCACAAAAAACCTAAAGCAGGCCCACTGTGGACTTTAGGGAGGGAAGCCAGGTGGTGTAGATTAAGAGTGTGGTAATTTTGGCAGCAGGATGGAGAGGGGAGCATTCTGACCAGGGCAATGTGACCCCTAGGACAGCCAGAGGAGAAGGTAGGTGAGTGGGCCTTAGGGGTCCTCACAGGGCCATTGCCACTAACAGCCCTGGAAATGCTGGCTCAGGAATGCCCACTGTTTATGTAAGATTATTAAAATGTAGAATTTTTGGTTTGTTGGCTTCAATTTGTGTACCTGTTACCATGGTTCTATCTCAGCATATCTTTATATGCCTTGTTTTTGTACTTCTTGGAGTCCTTTTTATAATGCATTGCTAATCCCTTTGCTGGGTCAGCACTGAGGGCATACAATTGATTTTAGAAGCACTGTGCCAGTTGGTGTAATCCCAAAAGCAAGGTGGCATGTGTTACATTACATGCTGAGTTGACATCTTGGCCAACACATATCCTTTGCCCTTTCATTACGTGCTTGCAGCAAGTTGCATATTTTGCGTGCATATTCTTGGCTAGGCTGGCACAGGTAAGTGCCACCCAGCTCTTCCTGTTCCCAGCCTGTATTTACTGTTTGGGCGGCTGTGGGTTTTTCTAGCAGATGACAGTCTTTTTTTCTAAATTTAAAAAAATTCACAAATGACTTTGTTCATTACTATACACCCAATCCTAGAATTGTGCTTGGCAAATACTAAGCACTCAGTAAATTTTTTGAACGAATTATTATGTTGTATGGATTGTAGTTAGATCCCAAGAAGATGTCATTGAGAGTAGAGACTAGCCTAAGGAGATAAGGTTGGCTGGGCTCTAGTGTCCTAAGGTAAAGTTGAAGAAGAGTTCAGGAGTTGTGTTTTCCCTTTAGTTGGCAGTAAAGCAAGTGAAGAACAAAGAACCAACTCATATGGTGGGCCAAGGCCAACAGATTGGATTCTAGGGAGGCAGCAGTGGGCAGCAGTTGGGAATTTGAAGAGCCTGCAGACTGGTGAGTTTCTAGCTAAAATTTGGGAGCCACTGTTAGCAGGTGTGGAACAAAATACCCTGCACCAAAAGACTTAAATAAGTGTTCCTTGTCTAGGATTAGCACTAAGGCAGAGTATGGGTGGAGCTGGACAGTTCTTAACACCCTGTTATTTTGTAAAGTAAATATTAGGAAACCCTTATTCATTTTATATGTGTTAATAAAAGCAAACTGCTGATCACAGTTAGCACTTGTATCTTTTCTACTAAAATGTGTGAAATATGCCTTTTAGGGAAATATAACACACATTTTTATTCCTGTTTACCTTCCTCATACATAGTTGATTTAGAATCGACTTTCCAAAATAACCTTTGCCATCTCCTAGGCAGTTGACAGTGAACAACACTAAAAGAAGGAGAAGGCAGGACAGGGCATTGGATCTTTCTATTAAATTCCTTTCCCTCATCAGTCACAGCTGAGTCTGCTGTATTCATTTTTCACGGATCATCATTCACCAATTGCATCTCACTGAGTCAAGTGTCTCTCCATGTATGTTTGTCCCTTATTACCCTCTACTAATGGAAAGCTAAAAAGGCTAATTTGTTAGAGAAGTGAATGAGATATAATGTTATCTATAGATACTAACTCTCTTCTTCACTTCTGTTAATGGAAGCAGTGTATCATTTCAAAGACTGGGAGCACTCCATCTGTAATCGTACTGTGCACACACTCAATTAGCCAGAGGGGTAAAGTGCATATTAGTAGGCAGCCTGGTAGTTTGCCGGAGCAATTAATCGGCTTCATCATCTATAAATAATAGTTTAAATAACTTCCTTGTATTGCTCATTTGACTGAAATAGCCAATCAAATTCAAACAATAGATAGCATCATTGACCTTTCCAAAAATAGGCTTAACACTACAGTGTTTGTCTTTTGTTACTAAAAACTCTAGGCTATTTATAAGTTTACCAGGTTTTTGTGGGGTTTTTTAATGGGGAAAGAGAGGGGAGGAAATTTCAGTAATAACCAAGAGGCTATGTCCTGTGTTCCATTCCAAAACAGTAGTATGCTATTGTTTTGTATTAAAGTGTCTTTTTTTTAAATTAGGATTTAACTATAAGAAATTCTAGTATGCAACATGATAGCAGAAATAAACAAGTTGTCAGATTTTGGATGTGAATATGAATTTCATGTTCTTTGGTCCTAATATCACATGATGATTGTTTTTACACAAAAATACCATATGGCTAATGTGGACCCAATCTTCTCAACATTTGTTTGCTGCCTTACGCACACATTTTCATTTATATTTCTTTTTTTATATATGGAGCTTCAAGTGGGATGCCAAGAGAGATTATATTTTTGAGGAAGCCAGTGCCCACTCAGAGAGGATATGAAGCTGGCCTAGGTGTTAATGGTGCTCTAAAACTCTGTATGCATAAGGAGAAGCTTTTTGTTTGTGGTCTTAGTTGTCACCAAGAGACCATTGTTAATTTTGCTTAAAAGCTCTTCTGCTGTGTTTAGGTGGATTTTTAATATAAAGGGAAGAAAAAAAAATACAAGAACAAGTTTGGCCAATCTCTTAATATTTGGCTCTATCAGGAGTTTCATCTCCATTTTGTAGCCTCAACTAATCCTCCACAGCTTCTTGCCAGAGATTTCTTAAGTCTTGAGACTTATAAAGATGCTGGCAAGAAACCGCAGTGCATCAGCAGGAACAGGTTGCAAAATGAAGACAAAGCCTCTGGCAAGACAGGAGAGGATTAATAGAGGCCAGGTCATAAAATGGAGATGAAGCCCCAAATGGTGAAAGATCACTGTGGTCACAGTACAGATGCAGAGACAAGGTGTTCCTCCATGTGGGGAGTCAGGTGGGGTGAGCCACTGGGCCCAGTTAGCCAGGGGAGCAATTAGGAAAAGCAGGCCAGGGCCATCCTTTGCCAGAGGAAGTTAAAAGCTTTTAGAACTGGGAGTGCTTAGAACAATCTCTGGATGCAGTTCACACCTCCACTCTGATAAGGAGTGTGAGACCAGATGGAAAAGCACTACTGGGTCAGAGAATGAAAATAAATACTAGAGAAGATACCAGAAAGATTTGGTTAAGTACCACGTAGTGGCATAAAATCTGTGAGGAGGGCTACTCTCTGTGTTCCTGATATTAGAGTATTTTAGCCTTGCTCTATCAGCAGTCCTTGGCTTTGACCCCACCTCTCTCCCTCCTTGTCTCCTCCCACATCCCACCAGGTCCTCCTTTACTGCTGCCTCCCCTCCTCCTTCCTACCCCTGCCCTGTCCTCTCTCCTTTCTCCTCCTCCCATTTAAAATGTAACTTTCTCTCAATAGCTTTGTCAGGGGCTACTTATTATATCCTTATAACATTGAGTAAGAAGCTCCCCAAAGAATAGAAAAATCTATTTTAATTCCACAATGCAGTTGCTTCAGAAACAGCTGGGTAAATTGGATTTACCAAAGCTGGACTTACTAATGTTGCTCTTGTTTATGTGGTGGGAACATTTTAGTTGGAGCTTTTGTTAATTCATTACATGCAGCTGGGGGAGGAAATGGTATTATTATTTAACTTGTCCATAATGTATCTTTAAATATGAAAAAGAATTGAACTTATGAATACAAATAATCAGAACTCTCATCCTTTCTTTAGACTTAAAAAAAAAAAAGAAACTTAAGTATAATAATCTTCAACAGGTAATACAATATAAAGCCTGTAAAACATTGCCACCACACAAATATATGCCTTGAGTGCTTCAATCACGGAAAAAGATTCCTCCCATGTTTACTGCAGTTGGTTATGGCAAAGCACCAGCATGTATTTTGTACCATAACCTCACCTGTGTCCTTACACACCCCCTCAGAAAGAAAGCCTTCTTATTGATGAATCATTGTGGGACACATCCTGTCTCGTGTATAGGGTAATGGTGTGCCAAAATTAACATGTACTAGAATTAAGAAAACCAAAATGAAGCGTCAGAGGGAGCTAAGGTGACAGGTTGTACCTCAACCTTTATAATGAATTCACTTAATTTACTTTTTTAAAGTCTCTGTGAATATGTTCTGCTAGGGCTGCCTTATATTTTAGGATCTGGGTTTCTTATTTCAAAACATTTATCAATTCCGTAAGAAAAGGGCTCACTTCTAAAGGTTGCTGAGAAACAGTTTTGATCCTCTCTAGCACTTAAAAAACTCAATTCAGATCACCATCGTCCCACAGCCTATTTTATTCCATTTATCTACATACATCAATCAGGAATTTTAGGAAGAACTTTATGGTTGAGTGTTAACTAATTCCTGCAAATGATTTGCTACTTTTTTGTGTGGGTGTGGGTGTATCCGGCACCTGGGGTAGAGAGTTGGATTCATCATACTGGTTAGTTGATAGCAATTATCATCCCTGCCAGTCTGTGCAGGGCCCTGATTTTGTTTCTTTTTACTTCTTTATCCTGCATCTCCACTCTATTCCCATTCCCATTAATTATGTTCTTAGTTATTTATATGCCCTTTAAAATGTAGTGTGTTGCTTTGTGGACTTTATATAAGGTTCTCATTCTGTTTCTTACATTTACTTAGCTTTATGCTTTTAAGATCTTTCCTTTTATATTTGGTTGTTGCACCTGATTGCCATGTGGGGTTCCATAGTGGACATCCACCACATGTCTCTTGTCATTCCCATAAAAACAAATAGCTAAATTGTCTTAGCTTGCTATGGTGAACACCCTTACAGCATTGCCAGATTGCCCTTCTAGAAAGGCTGTGCCAGTTTAGAATCCCACCAGCAGTGCTTGAGGATGCTCGTTTGCCCACATCCTTGCCAGTACTTTATAATTTTTGCCAATCATTATGGTATCTTTTTTTTTAAATTTGAGACAGAGTCTTACTCTGTTGCCCCAGGTAGAGTGCAGTGGCATCATCACAGCTCACTGCAACCACGAACTCCTGGGCTCATGTGACCCTCCTGCTTCAGCCTCCTAAGTAGCTAGGACTACAGGCACGTGCCACTGTGCCTGGCTAATTTTAAAATTTTGTTAAGAGATAGGGTCTCTCTATGTTGCCCAGGCTGGTCTCAAATTCCTGGCCTCAAGTGATCCTCCCGTTTGGCCTCCCAAAGTGCTGAGATTATAGGCATGAGCTGCCTCGCCAGCCAGTATCTTGCTTTAATTTATATTTTTCTGATTACTAGTAGGCTGATCATTACTTTATTTGCTTTTACCCATTTGTTTCCCCTTCTGTGAATTGCCTATTCATGTTTTTTACCTACTTTTACATTTTTTTCTTGTCTTATTTGCTGGAATTCCTTATATATTCTGATACTAATCTTTTATTTGAGTCTTTACCATTACCTTCTCCCTGTAAGTTACTTATCTGTTCATTTTGTCTGTTATGTCCATCTTTGAACAGAAATCCTTATTATTTATCCTACTTAAATTTGTCTAGCTTTCTGGAAAAAAATTAATTTTGTATTTGCATTGAGCTAGAGGCTGACAGTAGATGATATGAAAATGTGATGTATAGGCCAAATCCTTACAGAATTCCAGAACCATCCTGATCTATGAAACAGAAGCGGTGTGCAGAATGCATTTCCTAAGAACCTTCAAGGGAAGTGTAAGAACGGGGGGCTCAGTAGTTACCCACAGTATGCACTAGGGCTGGAGTCATTTCTTTGGAATATATTTTTCACCATCCTTAGGAAAAGGGTCATTTCAAATACTCAGATAAGTACAGAGATCAGTCATTAAATTCTAAGTCTGAAATTTCATTCGGTGGGGAATTTTTTAATATAAATGTCTCATGTTACCATATAGTAAAAATAATGACTTTATTTTATAGTTTTAGCAAACTTTCATTGAGTGTTTACTCAGATATGTTTACTCAGATATGTTCCAAGAGCTGTACATTAATTTCATTCAGTCTATGCATCAACCTGATGAGGTCGGTATGACAGTAGTGTTTTGAATTCACCAAATCCCATATTCTTGCATTCTGGGCACACAGAAAACTATACCTCCTCTCCCCCTGTATTTGACCTGGACCATGCATGTAACTAGTCTTTTTTTTTTTTTTTTTTTTTTAAACAGAGTCTCACTCTGTCACCCTGGGTAGAGTACAGTGGCATCATCATAGCTCACTGCAACCTCAAACTCCTGGACTCAAGGGATCCTCCTGCCTCAGCCTCCTGAGTAGCTGGGACTGCAGGCACGTGCCACGACACCCAGCTAATTTCTCTCTTTTTGGTAGAAATGGGGTCTCGCTCTTGCTCAGGCTGGTCTTGAACTCCTGAGCTCAAGCAATCTTCCCACCTCGGCCTCCCACTCTCAGAGTGCTAGGATTACAGGCATGAGCCACCGCACCTGGCCCTCTTGTAACTAGTTCTTGTCAATTATGCATGAGCAGAGTTGACAGTGTCATTTCAGGTTGGGCTGGTAGAAAGCCTCTTTTTAAAACCAGCTTCTCCTGTCACTGTTTTTTTTTTTTTCCAGCCAACTTGGATCACTGGGTCATTGAAGACAGCTGCCCAGGACAGTCATTCATATGTGCATGCAGCAGACTTTCCATGAGCTGTTGCTGTAATAAGACGGTGATATTGGGAGAGGAGAGCATTTGTTACTGCAGCATTGCCTAACCTATTCTAACTAATAAAGTAGGTACTATTATTATCCTACTTTACAGATGAAGAAGGCTCAGAGAGATTAATTTGCCCAAGTTCTTCACATTGTAAGTCTGATACCAAAGCCCACCATCTTAGTTTCCATGCACTTCTTCCTGTGAAATTATTGTGTTGTTAAGTTTAAGCTGGGTTAGGTCCCAAACCTTTTATAAAGTATGGAGTGAAGCTAAGTAACTTTGCTTGTTTTAATTAAATAAACATTAGCAATTGATGATGTTTATATGTATGTGACTTACAGAGATAATGGATGAATACAAATTTATTCCTCCTAAAGGGCACTAGAATAATTTGGCTAGTTCTAGAGGAATAAATATTTTTACCAACACTTCAACTTTTAAAATACTAAAAATTCTATTGCTGGCTTTCTTTTCAAATTGTGTAGTTTGTTCAGATTATTCCATGGAAAAATCAAGTAGGACTCAGGAAAGCTTTCATGTAGGACAGACATTGAAGGAAGGATAAAAATTTGAAGGCTGGAGAGGTTTCCAGGTAAAGGGGCCTACAATGAGCAATTGCACTTATTTTCCAGTGTTTGTTGAGCTTCCACTATATATCAATCACTCCTCTGGGTGCTTGGGATACATATTTGAACAATACAGACAAAAATCTCTGTTCTCATGGTACTTATATTCTAGCAGAGGTGGGAAAGGATAGGGCAGTTATTCACAAAGCTGCCAAGTTGCAATAGAGGAAGTAAAGCTCAAAGGTAAATAGGTACCCTCAGGAACCTTGAATGGCAGCCTGAAGAATTTGTGTGCAATTCAGCAGGAAGTAGAAAGCCAGGAGAATCCAGAAGAGCGAGGTGACATGATCACAGCTGGGGACTAAGACTCTCCATTGGAATTCCAAATGGAATTCAGGAATATTAAAACAATCAGGAATGGGGGGTTAAATATTGACCAGAATTGTTCTTACCTTTTCTGAGCCTTGGTTTTTCTTCTGGGTTCTTGAAGATGATGATGATGATGGTGATACTGACTGATGAGGTGGTGAGTGGGGGTGAAACCCCACCTGTGCTCCACTTGCCCAGCTGCTTTTCTTGCCAAGCCAGGTGTCCTTCCTTTGGCACATTCCTCAATCCAGAGGAAGGCGCATCTGCTTGTCATTCATCTTCCAGAGGTGGCATCTTTTTATAATTTGCATAAAGATTCCTTATGTGCCCGCAGCAACCCTGATTAAGTGACAGAGCTAGGATTTGACTCCGGTCCTACCTAATTACAAACACTGTGATTTTGCCACTATTTACTACTCTTACAACACAATTTGCCACTACTCTTATAATAGTACTTTTTGTCGCTGTTTACTACTAGTACAACAACTACTGCCACTACTACTGCTACTGCTATTAATACTATGAAGGAGGAGAGAGAAAGAACAGCATTGTACAGTGTTGTGATTTACATGCATTTTTTCTTCTAATCTTCACAACCTCCCTGTGAGGTAAGGTACTTTATTATACTGTCTTACAAAGTGGCAGAACAGGGATTGAAGCAAATCTTCCAGACTCCAAATCTGAGCACTTAACTATACTAATATCTCTCTGAATACTTCAGGATGAAACATCTTAGGAAACAAAACTGCTGTACTATTAGAAGTCAAATGAAACAACAACAAAAAATTGTTTAAAGCAGCCATCATGAGCAAGGGATAGCATTAGTCCAGTACCATGACATGGTAGATGCTTGGTAAATGTTTAACTTGATTTGTACATATAAGCATTTTGAATGCTGGCACTTGAGGGAAAGAAAACTAAGGTTAAATCAGAGGACATTGTTAAAGTAAATAGAAATTTTTGTGAAAATTCTGATGGTTATTTCTGGATACTTCCAAGGGATTTTAAATTTGATGGGCTAGGCTGACTGTTAACCAGGTCTCATTTCACTTCTTTTTCCTTAGTACAAGTATGTCTAGTTCACTGCTAATTACCGGTGTGCTTCTCCGTGATTTAGGACTCTGGTTTCTGCTGTTAATTGTTTGCATGTCTGTTTTGTTTTGTTTCTTTCCTTCACAAATGGAACAAAGAAAGGGAATACATTTTTCCTGAGCATGTCCTCATGGTAAAGACTGTGTGTGTACATGTGTGTGTACACATACCTGTGAGAATGAGGTTGATCACCTGCAGCAGATTTCACTGAGCTGTAATAGGAGGATACTTTGGGGCAGGTAGTTAGCTCCTGGAACGGCTCTTTAGAGTTAAGGCTGGTCCAGAACAGCCTGGCTGCCATCAGAACAGACCTGGGGTAGGGCAGATCCTAGCTCAAGATATTGTGTCAATAATAGACCATTTATGTTTATGAAACTTTTCCTAACTGGATGTTGCTGTAAATTTTTTAAAAAGCTAGATTATTGAGTTTAATTTTTAACTACTGTAGGACAGTGGCTTTGAGGTCTCAAAACCTTTAAAAATTTTTTCATTAGCATAAAGTTTCTAACCCCAATTTGCACAACTTAGAATCAGAACCCAGCCTGGTGGGACTGCCTGCTTACCCGGTCTTTCCCATGCTCAGAAGGGGCCCCTTGAGGCGCACTGCCTTCTAGGCGAATTTTTCCTTTATTGTACATTTCCTACAATTTTTCTTTCTTTTTTTCTCTCTTTCTTTCTCTTGCCCACCTGCTTGAGTGCTCACTCTTCTCCTGTTCTCCAGACCATTATGTAAGTTCCTGAACAGTTGTATCCTACTAATGGTTGTGCCTCTCAGTATATGCAATGGGTTTGGCCAATCTGCCCAGGTGAGCAGGGGCTCTGGAGTCGACAGAGATGATGGTTTGGCAGCTTAACATAGTGTATCTAGTTGCATCAGCTCCTGATGAGCTGATTGTAGGTTTTACGCCTCTTTCTTCTTTGGTCCTTGGTACCCTTTCTCCTGGGAAACCGGAAGCATGAGTAAGTTGTTCTAGTCACAACTTTGCCTTCACAGGCTCTGTGTCCTCAGGCAAGTCTTTCAGTGTGTTTGGGTCTCAGTTGCCTGAAATGTACAATGAGGCTAAGTTAGGTCTGAGGGTCCCTAACAAATTATTTGCAATAATAAGTTTTAATGTTCATGACCAGCTTGCTTGTTTACAGTTGCTATCACTCCCCATTCCCACAGCTCAGAAATCCTTTACTGGCTACATGTGGGCAAGCTGGGTGTGTGTGTGTGTCCATAGCAGAAGTCAACATCTCTCTCAGTCTCCTGATTCTTCCTTAGAGTGGAGGTGGAGTTGGGGTGATGATTACTTTGTTTCTCTCTGAGGTAATGTTGTTTTCTATAGGAGTTGCACTGGGTGGAGAAGGGTGTGATTACCTGCTAGCAATCTGCTAGCATTGGTATCCCACAAATTGGAGGTGGGGACTTTGACAATAATAGAGACTTTGGACTTTAGCCTGATCTTCAGATTCCCTGTGGAAGGTGTGGCCTGTGGAAAAAGGGTTACCTTGATAAGGAATGGTAATAATGTTTAAAATTCTAGACACTGAATTATAAGCATTTCCAGGTGAGAGAGAGAAGGAAGGCCTGCCAGATTAGTAGACTGTGAGGTTATATGCTGTAATTGTATGTTGTGTTGTCATATTAGTCATGCATTCAACGTGCATCCACTGAACACCCATATGTCACTTGCCCAGCCACTGAGGAATCTTTATTTCTCAGGGCCAGTACGGAGGACTATTTGTTTTTGTATTACACATTTGGCCTACAGTTAGGGTTTCCTGCTGTTGGGAGGTAGTGACTTTGTTGATCATGCTACATAATCCATCTGTAGGGACTGAGGTGCAGACATGTTTTACCTAGGACAGAGATTCTAGTATGATTTTCCTTTTGGGAAATGAAATTGTTTAATAAAATAATCTCTGAGGCTGGATATCTATATTTAAAAGTAATCGATACAGAGATAAATCTAAAAGAAAGCAAAGGTCTAGGTATAATTAGGCACCTTACTCACATACCCTTAACTGTTATCATTGTTAACATGTGGTTCCATTTCCATAGTGTCTAAAATAGGAGCTCTTCATTCTTTTCGCACTTCCTTCCTTAAATGTAGAAATCCCTGGGCTTATGTGTGGCTGGCTCACTGACACTGTGGCTTCCCTTAAGTCCTTCCATCTCTTCAACACTTAGCCTCTTGAAAAGAACAGCCTGCAAGGGGAGCCTGGGTAGGGGAGAGCCTCTCCTCCCTGGTTCTCCTCCGTGCTTTTCTGCCTGTTATTAATTTACAAGGTATTCAGTACCTATTATGTGCCCAAGAATGAGCCTGATCCTGTAGTTGCAAAGATAAGTAAGAAAGACATGTTCTGCCCTTGAGCTGCTCACAGTCTAGGGAGGGAGAACAACATACGAAATAGTAAATTATGCTACACTATTGGAAGTGCTGTGTTTGAGTTATGAATGCAGTGCACTAGAAGAATAGACGAGAGTGCTAGTTACTTCCTGAGAGGCCAGGAAGTGGGGGTGTCACAGAGGTATGGTGATGGTTGAGCTAGATATTAAAGAAGGGCTTAGAGTCTACCAGGTGGCAGAGATGGTAGCAGGGGACAGTATTTCACTTTCACAACTCAAGAAAAGAGAAAGATGCCAAAAGCATGCACTCCGGTGACTTTTTTTTTCAATGAAAAGGAGTCGTTTTCTGTTTTGCCCCTTAGGAGCGAGAGAGTTATAAAATGCAAGAGAGAGGAAAAGCGAGAGCAAGCAAGCCTCCCTCCTCCTAACAGGGCCGATAGAAGCTCCTGGATTTGGTGTTCCACATAACTGAAGTACAGTAGCAAAGCTTGGTCATTAAATATTTTTGGCCAGTCTCTTAGAAATGAATCTCTAAAAGAAGGATGGGGGGAAAAGTGCTTCCTTAGAACAGATTTCTTGAAATGATTATATTTGTTCTAAACAAAACATTTGAAGCATTTAAGCAGAACACATCAGAGAAATTTTGGAACAGAGATATAAAGTGATTTCATCCCAGTGTTAACTCTTAATTCCTTATGCAAATGAAGGGCAGTGGTAAAGACCATTCAAATATTAATATTTCAGATCTGATTTCAGAGTGCAATCTATCTGATTTGGTTCTCCAGGTTTACCATATATTTTTCTTGGATTAACATTCAGATGAGTTTATGTTTCCTGAGCAAATAATAGCCAAAACTTTCCGTGAGGACACAGAATTTCATTCTCGTGTCATCCCAATTTCCTATTGGTCACCAAAAAAGAGAGGTTGTCAGGCAGGTTTTGGAAATTTCAAGAGACCATTTGCTGTCTTTATGTTAAGTTAGGTTGGACTTTAACATAATTATTTTATTAAGAGAGTTTTCAAGCATACACAGAACCAGAGAACACAGTGTGATGGACCCCAGTGTCATTTCCACGTTTAACAACATTTGGGCATACTCACCCGTTCATCCTCTCTTCCTTGTTTCCTTTCTTTCTTCCTTTTTCTTTTTCTTTTCTTTTCTTTAGAGGAGGGCATATGGTATAGTAAAACTAATCACAGTCATTGTCATTTCACTTTAAATGTATCTTTAAAAAATAAAGGAAAGATTTTGTATAACAGTACCATTATCACACATAACAAAGTTACCAATAATTCTTTAATGCCATTTAAAATCAATCTATATTTAGATTTCTCCATTTCTCTCAAATGTCTTTTTATAGTAGTTGGTTTGTTCAAACCAGTATTCAAACAGTCTACAGCACTTGATTTTATTTTCTTCATAAATCTCTTAATCTAGAACAGTCCTCACTCTGTTATTATTTTTTCCCCATAAAATTGACTTGTTGAAGAAACCAGGTCAATTGTCCTTTGGAATGTCTCATATTTTCAATGTGTCTGCTTGCTTCCTCATGGTGGTATTTAACTTATTCCTCTAGCCCCCTGTATTTCCTGTAAATTGGAATAGCTTGAGATCTTTGGAAGTCATTTTACGTGTTTTTTTAGGAAATGTAAAAATTTCACAAATTTAATTTTAGCTGGGTACCATGGCACCCTCCTGTAGTCCCAGCTACTCGGGAGGTTGAGATGTGAGGATCACTTGAGCCCCAGGAGTTTGAGAATACAGTGAGCTATGATCAGGCCACTGCACTCCAGCTTGGCAACGTAGTGAGAGCCTGTCTCTTAAAAAAAAATTAATTTCAGCCATGTGATTTCTTTTGTATTCATTTATTCAACAAACATTTGAGTGCCTTCTTTGTCAGGCACTGTTCTAGGTGCTGATTTCCTAGCACTTCTTTTGTTCTAGTAAAAGTGAATGTTTATTTTTTAATTTAAGTTTTTGAGTACGTAATACATTCTCATGGTTCAAAACTTAAAGATTATCAAAAAGATAGTGAGGTCTCTCTTTCACCCCTGTCCCCGCCATCAAATCCCAAATAATTATATTTTTAGTTTCTTGTATCCTTTGTAAATGTATCTCTACATTTATAAGATGAGTATGTGTTCTAAAAATATAATATTTCTAGTTTATCTTTAGCTCAAGACTAAAAGTAATTATTAAGGCCAGAGTCAATTGATACATACATATACCTTTTGTCTTTGAAACTAAGACTTCCTTATCTACCCCCTTTTTTGGCAAATGATGGTAGTTTAATTTTTAATGATAAAATAGCTAATAGAGATTTTTTTATCATAGAATACATTGGCCAATATCAGATGACACTTAACATTGTTATTGACAATACTATTATATTAAAATTAGTAGTATTATAACAGTGTTTGTGAAATCATAAATTACTAAGGATTATAATTCCTTATCACTATTGGGTTGCAGCCCAAGAGGCCTATGAAAAGGTACTAGGCAGTTATAAGCTTTTATATGGTGATGTCTGTTTGGGCACCTAAGAAGAAACTGAACACTGAAACTGAACACAAGCTACTTCTTTAACGTGATGGATACCCCAGTTACCCTGATTTGATTAATACACATTGTATGCCTGTATCAAAACATCACATGTACCCTATAAATATATATAACTATTACGTACCCATAATAATTAAAAATTTAAAAAAATTTTTTTAAAGAGGCTACTAAGCACCTGTAGTCCTAGCTACTCGGGAGGCTGAGGCAGGATGATCACTTGAGCCTAGGAGTTCGAGTCCAACCTGGGCAACATAGTGAGACCTCATCTCTAAAAAAACAACAAAAAAAGAAGCTACTAAGAACTCAGTGGATACTGTGTAGGAGCTTTTCTTGATCTACAGAGGTAGTTTGCATAAGAAATAGAGGTGTTTACCTACCATTTTTGAGAAATACATGCAAATTGTCAGAAAAAATGGAATTTCAGTAACTTGATATATTTATTAGTAACATAGAGCATGTAATGAGATCAAGAAAAAAAGCCTTATGTGTTGAGAAAGGGGGGAGTATATAATGTTAGTAAGGAATATAACTAATTTCTTGCCAAATCAGACCTAATTAACTTCTATTAATTTAATCTTTTTTACTTTATTGAAATATGTGAAATATGTTTATATCCCATCTCTTTCCAAAAAAAATTTGAAGTGACTTAAATAAGATGCATATTATAGGATTAGAAAAATAGGAATAGACAAGGGACATCAGAATTAAAATACATTTTTGAGTTATTTGCATTTTTAACATAAGCACTTTTATAAAGTTTTTGTTATTTTTGTTTCTTTCTTCCTTTATCAGAACCCATGCTTGTTTCTACCATTGATTGCTTGGGTGTAGAGCCTCTTCATCTGTAAAGGGAAACAGGGAGAAGAGATTTACTTAGTTTACAATATTTTTTTAAAATACTCTAAAAATGGAGAATCTCCATTCTCCGTTCTCCATCAGGAACAAGTCTTGCCTTGTTCCTGATCCTAGGTGGGGAAGCATTCAGCCTTTTGACATTAAATATGATGTTTGTTGTAAGATTTTTGCCAATGTTCTTCATCAAATTGAGGAATTTCCCCTCTATTCCTAGTTTGCTGAGATATTTTTTTTTTATCACACATGGTTGTTGGATTTTGTGAAATGCTTTTTCTGCATCTGTTGATAATCCTCATGTGATTTGGCAAGTGAAACCTATCCTGTACCTGCTTTCTTCCCCAACCACTCATTGCAGGCCCCATATTGCTGGTACTTGAACATGGTAAAAAGAGGAAGATTCCAGAGAAAGCAATTTGGGATATGAATTCATGTTATTGTTAATTCTACATTGAGGAATGTCAAGAGAAATTGATTAGATACTTATTGAAGATTTGGCTTTTGCAGTTCTTTCCTTTCTTAGCATTTCTATAATATTTATTGAAGTGCATGTAGAGCGAGGGGTTAGAAACATGCACTTGGGAATCAGAACAAAGTCTAATGTGGCCTTCATCGTTTATTAGCTGTGCAGGACCCCAAGCAAACTCTTTAACTTGTGTAAGCTTCAGTTTCCTTATCTGAAAGTGGGGCTAGTAATTATCTCATGTTGTGAGGATTAAATGAGATAATGCATATAAAATGCTTTATGCATAATGGGCATTTAATATGTGCTAGGTGTTGTTAATGTAGCATTCATATATTTAACAATAATATATTAAACTCTCTTACATTCAAAGCACTGTGCTGGGGCGTTTGGGATGACACAGAGTTATATGAAGTATAGATTCAGTCTTAGAGGAAGAATGTGCCATTTAATTTTCAAACATCCCATATATCTGAATAAATGAATGAAAACTTTCTTCTCCTGTACCCATCTGACAGGAGGACCAGTCAGTCTGTGGTCCTTACCCTTCCACTCCTTGCCTTTGTCCTCTATCTTCTCTTTCTCTCCATCCCCCCTTTCCCTCTCTCCTTCTTCCTTCCTTGTGTAATGATCAAGCTGTGCTAGATTAACCAGTTTCTACCTCTCCACTCTTGCCTCCTCTCATGGGAATGTCCTCGTTCCCTTTCTCCCTCATTTTACTTTTTCAATTTTTCATACTTACCCTAATTATATTTTAGGCTGGCTTTCTCTTTAACCTTTTCCACTTCCTTAAGGAACCTCAGGACAGCCCCTGCTCATGTTTTGCTCTCCTATTTCTGAGCCAAAAATAACCATAATTGTGACTAAGCTGAGAGACACCTGAACCCAAAGTAATAATAAAAAAAAATTAGTGACATTAACCTCTAAAAGCCTTGATGGTGCCCAGAATTTTTGAATAGAATCTCTACTAAATTTTCCACTTCTCTCCTAATTTTCTTCTAATTAAACTTTCTTTTCTTCAAATAACATGTTCAAGATAAATTAAAAGCTCTGACTTAATTTTTGTTTAATTGCTACATTTCAAGAGAATTCATTTCTATTATTTTCTCAATGCAAATGTACAGCATTTCTGCCACTTTATGAATCTGAAAAAAGCTTTTGTGGGTTGTCCTAAGAGTCTAACCTTCTTTACAACATTATTTTTAAAGGAAAATGCATTTTCTAAATTCTTCATGAACAAACTAACTTTATGGGCCCACTTTGTTGGTAAATTGGGCACTCCCTATACTAAATGTTCCAACTTGTAAAGGATTGCAATCCTTTCAGGTATTTTAGAGAAGCGAGCCAGCCCGTAAGTGCAGTATTTGGTTCATCTTCCTTGGAAAGAAAACCATCTAATTAGAGTTGCCATGACAACTCTGTTTTCATGCAGTATAACAGACCTATTGATCTAAAGTTAAGATTGATGGAGCACATGTACATGTTAGTGACAGAAGCCATTACCCAGGATCTTAGAGAGTATTAGCTCTGTTTCTCTCCTGGCTTTTTTCCTAATGTATGCACCTCCCAGGCATTTATTAAGCACCTGTTGTATAGAGAGCTCATATAAACCCTTGAAATATACACCAAAAGAAGAAAGAAGCAATGCAAAACCCTCTCATGGACATACAATAAAATCCAAACACCTTACCCTCACCTTCATAATCTGACGTCTGCCTGCACATTTGACCGTTTCTCCTCCCACCTTCCCTGTGCCCTCCATTTTGGCCACATTGGCCTCTTTCTGAGCTTCAAACACTCCAGGCTCATTACCACCTCAGGGCTTTTACACTTAGTATTCCCTCTGCCAGAGGGTCTTTCTGGCTCTACTTTATCATTAGAGTCTCAGTTTAAATTTATTTCTTCAGAGAAGCTTTAGGGTAATTGCCCCTGATTGCCCTAAAGTTGCCTACCACCTTCCCACATGCATTTACATCGTAATGCTCTTGGACATTATGACATTTTGTTTCCTTCTGATTTTGTTGTTTTATTATTGCATTGTCTCTTAGTATACTAGAATGTAATTTCTATGAGTGAAAGATATGGCAGTGTCTTGTTCACTGCTATAGCTGTTAATATTTGCTGAATGAATGAATGAGGAGTAGAGAGATCGAATATCATGATGGTCAAGAAGGCTTCATAGATTGGCACTTATTTAAGTGTTTTGGAAAAGATGATGGATATGGTTGGGCAGAAGTAATAGCCAAAAGGCATTTTATGTGTAAGGAATGATCTATACTAATAAGTGCTATGTGGAGGTCAGTTTGTTCAACAAGAACGTTTCTGAGTGTCCAGCTGAACTTCTGGGAGGGACCACTTGGAGAATGAGCAACAAGGATGCTGGGTAGGTGGAATTCAGAATGTTATGGATGCAGTTCAAGTTTGACCAGAGAAATACAGGGAGCCATTATAGATTGAAGAAAGTAAACAGTGGGCCTAAAGCAGAAGAAGCAGAAAGTCTAACATGTGTAAGCAATTTTCTATGTGAAGAAACATGTCTAAAGTTGTTGAATCTTAGGATGGCAGGGGTGAGGGTAGCAGGCAGGGTGTGTAGTAGGGGGTTGTCAATGAGACCGGTGACCTAGGAAATTTTAAAAGAACCTTTTAATTTCAGTTTCCTCCAGGGCAAGTTGGTTTTTAAAGCTGATTAAAAGTGTGATTTTTCAAGCATTTGGCAGTAGTTACCCACAAAATAAACTTATTTTTTAATTTGGTTTGAATGTTGGTTCTTTTTCTTATAAAAGAAACAATTAAACAAGTAAAGAGGTATTAAAACTCAATGATAATAGTAAATAACATTAAAAACTCTGTATGAGGCCCTTGGTAAATACCTTACGTCATTAATTTTCATGGTAGCCCTGTGAGCCTTATTATTATCCCCATTTCACAGATTAGCAAACTGAGGCTTAGGGAAGTTTTAAACAACTTGCTCCAAGGTCAGTATACTAAGTGATCAATTGGATTTCAAATCCACGTGACCAGTCTGATTCCAGAGTAAGGGTTCTTAACTGCCTCATTTTTCTGGCTCGTTCATGCTTTAAGTTCATTTTTGGAAAGTTTTTATTCATATTATGTTATATATCTACACACTTTCATTTGGGATGCTGACTTTCCTATTAAAAGTAAATTGCTTGATGTTCAGTCTACAGATATTTATTGCTTTCCTACTATGTGCAAGGTATTATAGCATATTAACAATATTAATTGAAAAATCACCTTATATATTATATTACATTAGAGAAAATTAAGCTCATTGAACTCATATTTTCTTTCTCTAAAATTTTCTATTTGTGGCATATAATAGTAGATCTAATATAAACATAAGAATTGAAGGGATAATTTACAGGGTTTTTTTGGGTAACTTTTTATATTGATATTTAAACTTAAAAGAAGTTACAAGAATAGAAAGAGGAACTGCCGTATATACCTTTTACCCAGATTCACCAATTGTTTACATTTTGCCCCGTTTGCCTTATCGTTCTATGTATTTATATTTAGATATATGCTTATTTTTTTCTGAACTATATGAGAGTAAGTTGTGGACATGGTGCACTTCACCCCTAAATGTTTCAGAATGTATTTCCTAAGAACATAGTCATTCTCTTATATAAGCACAGTGCAGTTATTAAATCAGGAAATGTATCATTGATACTATACTGTTATCCAGTCCACAATCCGTATTCTAATTTTGTCAGTTGTTCCAATAATATCCCTTTCAGCTATTTTTTACCCTGGTCCCCAATCCAGGATCACACATTGCCATTAGTTGTCATGGCTCTTTACTTTTTTAATCTGGAACAGTTTCTCAGTCTTTGTCTTTCCTGACCTTGGCATATTTGAAGAGTACAGATTAGTTATTTCGTTACTCGATTTGGGTTCATTTGATGCTTCCTCATGATTAAATTCATGCTATGAATTTTTGGCAGCAATCCCACAGACGTGTTGTTGTGTCCTGAGTATACTGTATTAATAGGCATGTGATGTCAGTTTGTCCCAAGATTTGTGATGTTAACTTTGATCTCTTGGTTAAGGTGGTGGCCCAGAGGTTCCTTCACTCTAATGTTACTAATTTTCTCTTTGTAATTAATAAGACAGTTATGGAGTGGTGCATTGAGACTGTGTAGACATGCCTGTCAGACTTCCACTTACGAGTTTTAATAGCCATTGATGATTCTCTAACTGCATCTGTCCTTCTACAGTTATTAGTTGGCTTTCTACTGTAAAGAAGACCTTTCCTCATTTATTTATTTATCCATTTACATATGCATATCAGAAAGGACTTATTGATTCTGTTTTATTCAATGGGACATATACCATTACTATCACTATTGATTTCGCTGCATAAAGAAAACCTCATCTCATGATGTTTCCTTTAAAAAACAGTTGTATTTTGAATGCTGTATTAGATTTCTGTTGCTGCTGTAACAAATTACCACAAATTTAGAAGCATAAAACAACACAAATTGATTATCTTACAGTTCTGTAAGTCAGATGTCAAGTTCAGATCTGACTGGGCTACAATCAAGGTGTTAGTGGGCTGCTTTCTGGAGGCCCTAGTGAAGAATCTGTTCCCTTACTCGTTCAGGTTTTTGGAAGAATTTCAGTCCCTGCAGTCGTAGGTCCTTGGTGGAAGTCAGTTGAGCTTGTAGAGGCCACCCACCTTCCTTGGCTCGTGGCCCCTTCCTCCTCCTTCATAGCCAGCAATGGCGGGTCTAGTCCCCCTCACACTTCAGGTCTTTCCTGCCTCTTCTGTCGTCACATTTCTCTTACCCACTCTTCTGTTTTCCTCTTCCATTTTTAATGACTCTTGTCAAGATTGAGCCCACCCAGGTAATCCAGGATAATCTCCTCATGTCGAGGTCCATAACCTTTATCATATCTCACCAAAGTCCCTTTTGCCATATAAGGTAGCATGTTCATAGGCTCCAGAGATTAGAGCTTGGACAGCTTTGGGGAGCCATTATTCTGCTTACCACAAATGCCTACCTGTGTTCAAGGCTTGTGCTAGGAACTTACTTTTTTCTATTTAATCAGAGAAAATGTCAGGCAAAGGATTATGAGCAAAGAAACTGTTAAGTGAGCAATTGTTTCATGTTTAGTTAAAAGCAATAGGCTTGTAGTCAAGAGTGGGGGCCGAGAAGAATCTGTAGTGGTAACAGGGCCTCAAAAACAGAGAGTTGGGCAAACCATTGCAGAGCCAAGCAAGCATGGAGGGCTCAATGCAACTGTGGTGCGACTGCCTCCAGGGACTTCAGTGAGAAAAATCATACCAGACGAGTTGTGGCTCAGTGTGCCTGATCCCTGAATTTAGTCCCTCACTTGTCACAGCCTCTGGACCTGCATCTGACAATGTGCTTTCACCAACTTCTTCATTTTGTGCCAGGAAAGTTGGTACATTAATATTGAATCTTTCATTGTTATAGAATTTCTTTTTCAGCTTTCTTTAATAAGATATACTCTTAGCTTTCTGCATCCAAATGCCTACCTGCCTATCCACACCACTACATTAGACCAGAGTAGAATGATAGAATTAGAAGAGATTTGAGAGTTAGTTGGTCCCATCTTCGTTGTGCAGATGAGAAAACTGGACACCAGAAAAGCTAAGTGATTGTTAAAGCCCAGCTGGTCTGTGGTGGGAGGCAGTTTGGGGGCAGTGGTAGAATGGTACAGGCATTGGATGGCCTGGTTCAGTCCAGTGTCCATCAGTTACTGGATGAATTCTGTTGAGTCAGTTAACCTGCCAAGCCTACTGCTTTCTGTAAAATATATCAACCATACAGGGCTTTTGTAAGGATTAAATAAAGATAATAAATGAAAACTCTTAATATAATGCCTGGCTCATGGAAAGTGCTCGATGTATCTTAGCTGTTATTGCTGTTCTTCTAAATAGTAATTTCAGATCAATAATATAGAGTTCCATGGTCCTTGGGAATAAAAAAGCTCAACTCCAGAACCAAACTGTATTTTTATACCTTTATGTGTCTGTCTGTCTGTCTGTCTGTCTCTCTCTCTCTCCCTCCCCCCCTTCCCCCTCCCTCTTCTAAAGGAATATCACAAAGGTAATTTGTGCCAATTGTAGCTTTCCAATACCACCAAGGAACAAACATACAAGGTAAAATGTGATCATGTGTCCTACTATAGCTCTCCCTTACTCTGCAGCTTACCCTGCAAGATGATCTCCTCGATCCCAAGTGGGAAGTGGAATAAAAACACCTCTGCATTTGCGTTTCCCTCAGTTAACCCAGAGCTTCTCTCCCTCCCCCTCCCCATCCCCTCCCTCCCCTCCCCCTCCCCCTCCCTCCCCCTTTCCCTCCCCTCTCCCCCTCCCCCTTTCCCTCCCCTCTCCCCCTCCCTCTCCCTCTCTGCCGAGGCCTTTGCTGCTGTCCAGCCCTGTCTGGAGATGTGCTCATCCAGTGCTGTGTCCTCCTTCTTCCCCACGTGGCGCTTCTCTGACTTGGGTGGTGCCATCCTCTTCCTCGGGACAGTGAGCCTCGAGCCTTAGCCTCAGTGAAGGGCAGAGGGAACACATTTACTGAGAAATGTGAAGTACACAGCTTTAGTATTTTGTACAAGACTGTCCCTGTGTAACCAGTTTGGGGTGTGTGTTTGTTTATTTATTTATTTATTTGCTTTAATTGAGCCACAAAAATAAACGTATGATATATTACATAGTATTCTGCAACTTGCTTTCTTCCTTTAACGATGTGTCGTGGCCACTTTTCTAAGTCAGCACCCAAAGGTTGCTCTGATTCTTCCTGGCCCTGCGTGGTACCGCGTTAGAAGGTGTCACTGCAATGTGTTCAGCACCTCAGTCTGCAGATATTTCAGTTGTTTGAAATTTGTTGTTTACATCTGTGATTTGGTCCTACCCATATGAACTTGTCATTTATTCTCTCCAACATTTGGCTTCAGTCCTCCCCCTTCCTAGGAGGGACAGGTCACTGACAATATGCCCAGTCTGCATGTAGAGCCTAGCGGGCAGCTGCTGTGTTTGCTGCCCGGGCGATGAGCATGGCTGCAGACTGATGGTTTGACGGTGTGATGTGAGGTTGCTCCCCTTGCTCCAGAGTGACCCTGATCCCCAATGTGATGAAGAAACATCCACAAAAGTTACCTGTCCCGAGTGAGCCCCAGCCTGTATTGAGAAGCAGTCTCGATCTGGTTGAGAAAGGGAGGTACCGATGTGAGCCTAGGGCCCCTCCTGAACGGCCGGAAACTCTGTGATAGACTCTGCATCCTGTGATGCTCAGGGGCTGCCAGGTGGTCCAGAAATTGTGGCTCCCTTCCTGCCTTTCTCATGTAAAATAACTGTAAGTGCCTACGCAGGGTTCTATGGGAGTGTTCCAGGACTCCCGAGAGTTGAGACTACCCTGAACAGAATCCACAGGACGTCCATTCAACATGTTCTTCTGTGCGAATCTGGGTACAATTACTTCGGGCCCATTGGTGTCACTGATACAATATTGATGCATTCACATACTGCAGAGGCAGGATATAATAACCACGGGTCAGCCATACACCTTTTTAGTAAGTCGTGTTTATATTCCCATTTGCTATTAATATTGCTCTATTAGTACATTTTCAGTGTTTTGCTTTTGAAGGCTTAAGAAAACAGTAATCCAAATTCTCAAGCAACCAAGAAAGTGGTTTCCAAAACAGTTATTAGGCCAACCTAAATTATATTTGGCCAATTAAATTGGCATTGTCCTTGTCTGCATTTACCAGAACCCGTTTCCTTCCTGACTAAACCTTTCCTGTTCTGTTGCATTTTGTGCCACTGGTTAAAAGAAAGCAAACACATCCCCCTTCTGGAACTATCAGGGTCCCACAAACACAGGTTCCCCTGAGCTCTAAGCAGCCTGGACGGTGCGTTGTCCCGGCCCCACTGCTTCCCCCAGGCCTGCCCTGCCCTCTGTCTGGGAAAGCGTGGGCCCTTGTTTACTGTTGCGGCTATTTTGAATCACGTGTTTTAGAGAATTAGACAAAAATAGCATTTAAATGGATGGATATTTTTAAAAATAAAAGATACAGGTAAATGAATTATGATATTCAGAAACAGTCTCCCAGTTTTGCACAGATGGATATTAACAGAACTGAACTCCCACTTTCTCCATTAGTAAGTAAACAATTTATTTAGTAAGATAAAATGTTTTTCAAATGACAGAAATCTACTGAATACATCTTATTTTTGTTAAAATACTAACTATCCTTGTAGCCTCCTCGATCCCTCACACCCCCAAATTCCCAGATGTCCTTTTTCATCGTCTGTTCCCTCAATTCCTTCTTCCCCGTCTGCTCCAAAAAGTTGTTCCTCCTGCTCTCCAAGTGATTTTTGGAGCACACTGCGGAGGGGAACAGCACCCCCATCCTGTATCTGTGTCCTGCTTTGGCGGCACGATGACATCCTGTGCTCATCTTTGTGGACATTTCCCTGGGGCAGCAGCTGGCACCAGGGCCAGACACCTGGGCTTGGCACCGCAGCCTCGCTGCAGAATGTGGAGGAGAGGGGGTCCTTCTAAGCAGGCACCTGCCTGTGATCCTTACCCTGGCTGTGCCCTTCTTCCCTGTATTATCTACCACCTTGACTTTATCATATTCTCTGCCTGCTGGGCAGCTACGGTATGTGTGGGGGTCAGAGTAGGAGACTGAAGAAGGGGCAAGAAGATCAGTGGGCAAGTGGAATGATGCGTGATTTGGCTGTCAGAGGTGAACCAGGGACCAGGCTGAAAGTTGCCAAAATTGGAAGAGAAGCAATTTCACCTATTGGCTGAGAAGGTCTTTAACTCCTTAAGATAGAAGACTCCTCTTTCTGTATATTTGACACAGTGTTTCTCATGCTGGGGTGGGGGTGGTTGGAAAATCTGTCCCATTAGTCCATATCAGAACCAGCTATAGGGTTTTTTTTTCCTCTTTCAAATAACACATTTCTGCACCCTGAGATTCTAATATGCTACACCATAACAGGGGTGGGAGAAGAGATATTTTTCCTCCCAGCCCTTCCCCTCTCCCCAAAAGAATCTCTGGAGGGAGATCACATTACTTGGCTGTGTGGGGGCAGATAAAGTTCTGTTGACGGCTTATATGTGCTACAGGTGCTGTTCAAGAACAAGCTAATTACAATGTTAACCAAAATGGCATGCAATACTCCATGTAAATCAAACCAAAATGACAAAAATACTTACCTTCCTGTCATGAACGGTTTAATTTACCAAGTTAATCACAAAAGATAAAATCATTAAATCAGAAGTGCTGCACCTCCAACTGGTATTTTCATTGATGATGAATATTAGCCAGCTACTGTTAACCGTTAACTGTAACACGTATATCCTGAGAACATAGAATAGGGACTTGCAAACGTTTTGGTTTGGAATTGTGGCATCATATTGTTGTCCCTAAATGCTTTATCTGTTGGACACATGTTTTTAATTTAAAAACAAAAAAACAAACAACCACTTTAACTTTACACAAGTGCTTTAGTGATAACTACAGATATGAGTGTCACAGAGCCAGACTGCCGAATTGCTGCCAGTAAGATGACTGTGTCTTTAAAATTTTTGCAAGCAGATTCAGTCTAAACTCTTCTCTGGCTGACTAAATTTTAGGGTGCTTCATGCTTCAGTTTGTGGTACTTGGAGTGACTGTCCTTGCTTTAGAAGTGTGCCTAAAGAATGCTCAAGATACTGCTGTAGGCCTCTGCTGACAACCCGAGCTCTCACAAAACTTTGAAGGTTTGCCCGTTTACCATGAAGAAGCAGACGTTCCTATCTAAGGACAGGCCTAGCCTAAGGTTGACAGTAAGAGCAACATTTTGTTGCTTCATTTTCCTATTAAGCTCTGGGTTGCTGATTGAAGCAGAATTCCAATGTTTTGACACACCACCACATTGTTAATACGATAGGGAGGATTTGATTATGGGAGAACAAGTCCAAAAACGGTAAATTGACCAAAAAAAAAAAAAAAATCTGGGGCTTTGCTTCTCAAGGCAGCTTTTGTGGTTGCATTCCTTTATTTGATGTGGTTCCTCCTTCTCCTGTGCCAAATGGTGGAATGTGAAAAAATGATAAAGTTGCAAAAAAAGGGGGGGGGGGCGGGATAGGGAGTGAACTGTTCAGTAACAAGAGAAAGAAAACAGAGCTTAGGGATCAAAGACAAAAATACCTGTTTCTCCAAGCAAGAAAAAGAAAGTTAACACGGGAGTCCTTTCTCCGTGCTTGGGTAAAGGCTGAGCCCTGCTGTCAGCTGGCGCCTCTCAGGCCAACCCAGAGCGAGCACAGTAGAGACAGGAAGGCCACAGCTGCCTGTAGGTGAGAAGAACAATGACTTGAGAAAGGGCAAGGCTCGGGGCTGTGGCTTCCCAAGCGCGGCGTGGTTAACAGGAGTGGGCCGCGAGGAAGGGGTGCAGAGCAAATCTGCCTGCCTGCATCAGACTGAACGCGGTTAAACACCAGCCAGCCTTGGAGGCAAGTCCTGAAGAAGCATGGGAATTCAAATGAGGAAAAAGGTTTTCACACAGGAACAGGATCTTATTTATTTACAATTTTAAGGCTGGATAGCTTTGCTATTGTGTGGTTTGTGACATTTTCTGAGTTTTAAAATTATCTCTTTTTGCACTGTGAAAAGAGCATATATGATTCATCTTAATATTTCTGAGGATCAGTCACCAACTAACAGCTAGTATTTTGGGTGGGAGGAAGGCTTTTGTAGGCAGCTTTTTCACCTAACATAGAAGTAAAAAGCACCAGAATATGCCTCAAGCTTCGTTCAGAATCATATAAATAGCTCGTTCTTGCACGGTTACAATCCCATATCATTGTGAGAACTCCCACAGTCCACAAGCTGCCTAATGTGCACCCCTCCCTTGCCTGAAACAGGCTAATGCTGTGGTCTACCTGCTGATCAAATATAGTTTCTAAGAGGTTTGACCAAAGGACTTCTTTTCATTTTTGCTAATAACCTGGTCTGGGTCTTTTTGCCTGTATTTCTTCCTGGATATTTTTCCTACTATCAGCATCTATAGAACTGTCATAATCCTATAACTCTAAATCAACAGTCAACAAACTAAGGCCCATTGGCCAAATCCAGCCCATACCCTGTTTTGTGTGGCCCTCAAGCTATGAATGATTTTTCATTTTTAAAATGGTTAGAAAAACATTTGAAGAATAATGTTTTGTTACCCATAAAAATTATTTTGAAATTCGAATTTTGAGTGTCTATAAACAAAACTTGATTGGAACACAGGCATGCTCATTCCTTTATAAATTGTCTATGGCTGCTTTTGTGCAACAGCAGCAGAGCTGAGTATTGTAAAAGAGACTTTCTGGCTACAAAGTGGAAAATATTTACCACCTGGCCTTTTACTGAAAAAGTTTGCTGATCCCTGTCCGAGACCCTAAAACCTTCCTTTCCACAATGACTGTTTCAGAAAAGATATATACGTTTGTTGGCTTTTAACGTCAGTTTGGAAATTTGACTTCCATATTTTTTTCTATATTCATTGGACTTTAATACTATAAATACTTATTGAATGCATAATATGTTTGGCATTATTCTTGCCAAGAATAGTGGGATCTTAAAAGTGAACAAAACAGACGAACATCTCATTCTGGAGGAGTTTACATTCTAGTGAGGAGTTGTTGGGGGAGATGATGAACAAACATGGTATGTGGAATGTCTTATGCCATGGAGAAAAGTACCACCAAGAAGACTGGGTACCAGAGATGGAAGGTGGTTATGTTAAATAGCTTGTTCAGGAAGCCTCACTGAGAAGGTGACATTTGAGTAAGACCTCAAACAGGTGAGGAAGCCAGCCCCACCCATGGCTGGGAAGAGAGTTCTATGCAGAGGGAACAGCAGAAGAACTGGGCCAGTGGCCTGAGGAGGCAGTAATCCAGATGAGAAGTTTCAGTAGGTTGACCAGGGGCATGAGAGAGAGGAGTCAAGGATGACTGAAGTTTTTGGTCTGGGAACCAAGAGGTAGAAGCTGCCATTTGCTGAGATGGGATGAATATGGGAACAGTAGGTTTTGTGGGCAGGTTTGCTTATGAGCAGGTTAAGTTTGAGGTGTGTTTCAAACATCCAAGTGGTGGTGTTGAGTAGGCAGTTGACTATACAAGTCCTGAGTTCAGGAAAGGTCTGAGCCAGAGATGTAAATTTGGAAGTTGTCAGTATAAAGGAGAAATTTTAAGCAGTGAGACTGTGAGATTCAATTTCAAAGCCCAGACTTTTTTTTAATCTCCAGGACATCTCTCACTTGATGACTAAACAGAATTTTTTTTTAACCTCAAATTTTCTTTTCTTTTCAGTTTCACCATTGGCATTGCATCAGGATCTCCCACTGTTCTTCTTGCTCCCTCTCTGGGCAGATGCCCTCTTACCAGCAGGCATCCTGGGCAGCATGAAATGTGCCTTTCCCAGCGGGGCAGAAGTGCTCAGTGTGGTCCAGGACCCATGCTCTGCAGTCCACACTGAGGTCCTGGCCTTTGATCCACAGCCCTGCCTTGTTAAGTAGTATCTGCATCCTCCTTACTTCTGCCCCTGGTCTTGATTTGACTGCTCTCTTGCCTTGCCTTCTGTTTACTTGAATGTAACCACACTTCATTTTGCCCATGTCTACACTTAGCCAAAATCACCTTCTTTCTAGTTGTTTCCATAAATGTCTTACCTCCCATACTAGACCTTAAGAGCATGTCTATGTTTTCTTTACCTTCCTGTTGTCCACAGTACTTTTCACAGTGTCAGTGACCGATGACCCAGGGATGGGAGCTCAGATACGCATTTACCACACCCCTCCTATTCCCTGTTCAGTTGTATATCATCAAAGGGAGGTATGGAGCAGTAGTTCTTCAAGATGTGTTGTGAGGACCACCTGCCTCTGCATCCACTAGGGAACAGGTTAACATGCAGATTACCTGGTCCCATCTCAGACCTGGTGAACCGAATAAATTAGTTTCTCTGTGGTGGGGCCTGGGTATCTGAGTTTTTAACAAGCTCCACAGAAGATTCTTAAGCAAACATGAAAACCCCTGGTGCAGAGAAAGATTACAACCCCAGTTTCACTGTTTGCAGTTTGGGCAAGTCATCCAACTCAGGCCTCAGTTTTCTTCTACCTCTCTGCAATGAGTATGTTAACACTCGCTACCTACTTTGTAAAGCTGTTGTAAAAACTCAAGCAAGGAGCACTTTGGAAACAAATTGTGAAGTGCTATGTAGCAGTACCCTGGCTAATATTATCTTGTAGTATCTTTTTGTTTTTGTGTACAAGCCAAGCTCTAGCTACCTACAGATTAGCTCTTTGAGTTTGGAGACCAATGATCTGTGCATGAAGTCACGTAGTCCTGTTTATGTGCCTAAGCCTTTAGTAAATACCAGTTAACAGGAATCAGGTGGATACCCTTCCTATGCCCTGGTGAGACAGAAGGATTTTCTTCTTATTCTCTGCATCTTCCTTTGACCATCATTAAAACCTGTGTGCAATGACCAAAAGCCCTGACTTCAGCATTATATAATTCATCCATGTAACAAGAACACTTGTACCCCCTAATATTTTGAAATAAAAATTATTTTTTAAAAAAACCTTTGTGCAGTGAGAGGGAGGGAGTTAGAGAAATGTTTGTAGTTTTAGTCTAGGGTAACTATTGTATGCACTGATTTTTTTTTCCCTAGGAAAAGTAACCTGTACCTATATGATAGCAGAGCAGTAAAGCCATTCATTGGAGTTTCAAAGTTGTAAATTTGTAACAAGTTCACAGTAAATTCACTCATTCATGACCACTGGTTATTTGAAAATAGTTTCACTTGTTAGAGAAACTATGAGGGCATCAACTGTAGGTAATAGGCCTGGGATCAAGATGCAACAAGGGAAAAAAAGCTTTTCTCTCTCTTAGCCTGTTCGTGTCTTGAGTGACTGGGTATTGTTATAAATAGTTCATACCAAATCTCAGTAGAAAAACATCTGTTAAGTCCATTTTTGTTTTGGGGGACTTACTTAAAATGCTTTCCTACGTGCTAACAAAATCCTGATGGTAGACATCTGTTAAGATTAGTGCCCCTTAAAGGCTTTTTTGAGATGTTAACAAACTTAAACACATTTCTGAACAAAGATTTGGTTAGTATTCATGTCATTAGACATTCTGTTTGCAATTACAATAGTCCTATTTTTTGCATTTCTTTAAATGTAAAGTTGTCTTGTTTGCATTCCACCTTCTTTCTGTCTGTCAAGTCCTCTGGCCCTCAGAGTTAGTCCAGGTTTCCAGGAGTTCCTTTTCCTAGAATGAAAAAGGCCCTAATCACTTTAGTTCAGGTACCTAAATAAGTTTAATAAATGTTCCTGGAAATAGCCTCAAGGGCTTGTTCAGCCCAGGCATGGGCTGAAACACCCAAACCACGTGTGGAACCAGATGTCAAGTTGGCAAGTAAGGACTTAAAAGTCACAAAAGTGATAACTGAACACCCAGATTGGGGTGGATTTAGGTCAGAGAGACCTGGAATTAGATGCCTGTTTGCCATTCACCACCTTTATGACCTTAGAGAGGTTAGTTAGCTTCTCTAAAGCTCCAATGCTCTCATCTATAAGATGGGATGACAATAACACCTCTCTTGTAGGTTGATGCGAGGAATAGGTATCATAGAGGAAAAGCACTTGTTATAGTGCCTGGTGCATAGTTGTGCTTAGTAGATGGAATTACTGTTCACTGCTCTGTTCTGTGGAGAATTCAGCTACCAAGCAAATCCCTTTTATTGTCTTTTAAACTCTTTTTGTTTATACTATACCTAAGCAGACAACAGCTGATCAAAATTATCCATTATAGTAGTATGCCTTCATATTTTTTAATTACTCTATTTAATAATTCCATAATCGTCTAAGTAATTTAACTTAGCAATTTCAACTTGTTTTGACTTTTCTCTAGGGAAGAACTTTTTCTGAGTGTTTAATCATAGTATCGTCGTCTCATAACATTTCCATTTTTATTTGTCCCTGTAAAAATGGGAAACAAGAAGTGGAATCCAGTACTCTAACAGAGGCCTTCCTCACGCTGTGAAGTGTGTTTAGTGGGAACACTAGATCAGCCACGAATGTAACATGGCCAGGCTGCACCGATGCGTCACTAGCCTCTCTCATTCAGTGAGACTCCCCAGATTTTCTTCTACCTGTATACTTAACTCACCTTTCTGATCTCGTATCTTTTATGTTCTTGTTCTGTTGTACTCATTGAGATTCTTCCATACTGAATTACACCCTGATTATGTTTAACTGCAGGATTGAGAAACTCTTGAGATGGCTCAGAGTTGAATCTGTAACATGAGATGAGGGCTAACAACAGGTCTAGAAAATGCTTTACTAGAAAAAAAAAATTCCAGTTAGAAAACAACAACACCAGAGCCTCTCCTTAATTTAGTATTTATGTTCTTCTGGATTTTCAGAATCTATAAATGATTTTTTAATCCCACCAGGTTAACTTGTGACATGTAATATCTTAAGATGAGAAAAAGCGAGATGACAATGTGATGAATTTTATAGATAAAAGCTTTGAGGACAATTTCAATTACTTATACCACTGTTTCAGTATATAGGTAGGGATTCAACTTTTAAAAATTTTACACCGTCTTTCTATGAAAGAATTCCTAATGAAAAAGGACATAGGCTTTGGAACCAGAAAAACCTGGGTTCAAGCCCATCTCTGTAAATTACTTGCTGGATTATCTTGGACAAGATACTTGTACTCTTAGACCCTTAGTTTTCTCGTCTATAAATCGGGCTAATTAGGTCGACATGGCAGGGTTGCTGTGAGGTTTAGAGATCATGAAGTGCCCAGTAGAGTACCTGGCAAAGTGGGTACTCAATAAATAACAGTGACTTGTTTTATTATAATGGCTTTCCTGGCAGGCCACCAGGAAACATAATCTGATATTACAGAGGGCTCCAGATTCTTGAGGTCCCTGGCATTCCTCTACCTTGAAGAGACTTATGAGTGGTGCTCTAATCACACATTCAGCATGGGAAACTCAAGTCCTTAAACATAGTTAGGCATACTAGTGCTTGTTGAATTGGATTGAAGGTGGCATACCTTTTCTTAGGATTTCTCTTAGCTTGGAGGCTAAAGGCAGCTTGTCTCCATCTATAATCCTAGAAGTTCCCCATTTCCTTGCTTCAGTGTCCAATACTCCCCTGAATCATACTGTGGAGGAGGCAGCCAGGTCAACGTCCTCTCCCTCAGAACCCAGTTCAAGGGCAAAGAGCAGCAGGACACTAAGGCTGTCCCAAGTGTCTCTGACAGTTCCTTGCCATGACCCTTGGACAGAGAACACTCAAACTAGAGGCATTCTAGAATGAAATATCTCTTGGAATGTTTGGTGCTATTTTAAGGTTGGTGTAACTCTAATCGGTAGTCTAACCCTTTTAATGCTTTAAGAGAGATGGGTCTTTTTGAGAATAGTGTTATCCCCACTGCACTGATGAGGAAGTTGGGTAGAACCAAAGAGAAAAAAACTTGACAGAAGCAAAAATTATGATTGAGAATCACTGGCCCTTCTGGTTTTCTCCAGTGCTAAATTATGTTTTGCTCATTTTACTTGGCCACTAAGGTAAAACCCTACACAGGGGGAAAGGGAGTTGCTGTTCCATAATGGGTCAAAATCAAAAACCCATTGTCCCAAGTCAAGCTTTCAGATAGGCTAACTCCCTGCATTTTTCCACGTCAAAATACGCAAAAATAATTCTTTATGCTGTCATGCTGCAGCCAAGTTAAATCTTCAATTAAGTCATACATTGCTTAATGACAGGGACCCCTTCTGAGAAATATGTCGTTAGGCAATTTTGTTGTTGTGCGAATGTCATAGAGTGTACTTATGACAACCTAGATGGCATAGCCTACTGTGCACCTAGGCTACGTGGTATAGCCTACTGCTCCTAGGCTACAAACCTGTACAGCATGTACCTATATTGAATAATGTAGTCATTTGTAACACAATAGTAAGTATTTGTGTATCTACGTATTCTAAACAGAAAAGGTACAATAAAAATACAATATTATAATCTTATGGGACCACCATTGACCAAAACATTGTATGTGGCACATGACTGTAGTAGAAACACTCTGGATATTTGCAGACAGGGCAAAGTTCACAAAGGGCTCTATTAGTTTCACTTGCAGGGAAAAGAATAGTATTAATATTAATACATTCAGTGTAGACAGCGCTTACATTTGACTTTCAGAGCCAAAAAGACAGACTTGGAAATGCTTTTCTGGTTACCTTTTGGTCTATTTAATTATCTCCATTGTTGGAAAAGTTTTTCAAACTCTGGCCTTGTCCTTCTAATTTATGTCTACAGATTCAGTTTCAATTCTAAGAAATCAACTGATTTCATGTTTCCTTTTAGTCCGTGAAGAGATAGAAGGTACTTTTTCATCAGAACAGCCCTTTTCACCCTTTCCTCTTCCCAAGTTCGGCCTGAGCCCCTGCCACAGTGACCTGCTTTTCCTCGCCTTTTTACCCCTGCTTCCTCTCTGCGCGGCTCTAGACATCAGAAGAGTCAGCACCAAGGAGGCCCTTCATCTCCTTCTCACTCCGTCCTCAGCCGTTTAGTGGGTTAGTCAGGCCCTGCCTTCTCTCCAGCCAGCCCTGCATTCCTGGGAATATCTGGCTGAGCCCTGGGACCTCCGCACAGGGTGAGTTTCCTGTTGGACATGCTCAGCCCGATATTTTTTGATGCATGAATATTAAATAATTAGAGATCACAAGACCTTACCTCTATCATGCACCCTTTGAGAACATAATAGCTCTTTTATTTCATGGCACTTGACTTTGTTTATTCAGCATGATCAGGGCAGCATTCAGGCTATAGCAAGCCTGTTAAATATTTACCCATGAGGCAGATCTTTATACATGAATCAGCAGCGCTTATCAGTGTGTGACTCTGGATGTTAGGTGTTGTGCCCTTACAGGCTAAGAAACTACTGAGTTAAATAAAGGGTGAAATAAGCATCTTTTAAAAAATAAACTCTTAGTGAAAACTATCCTTTGTAGCACCTCAAGGACTTCACACATGGAGGTTTGTCCTGCACAGGCAACTGAGTCATTTACAATTAGACGTGCCAGAGTGGTTGGTCCATCACATTCGAGATCAAGTGAATGTGATTGTTTGGTGGTTGGAGTGGGGGAGTACTGAGGTATGAACAAAATTAAGAGGAACGCTTGCCTCGTTGCTGTGTGGAAAATTGTAGGGGAAGATGAGCCGTACACACAGCGTCTGCCTCAGCGGGGTCTGAGCGTCCCCAGGAGCCCTTCGTCATCAGTGGGATCCTCACCCAGGTAACCTGTGGCCAGACCCACTGTTTCTTCCTGTCCCTGTAGCCTTCGTGACTAAAATCCCCCTCCACTCAGGGAGTCAACATATTTCAGCAGGAACAGCCTGGACTCTGGTGACAGGCAGACCTGCGTTCAGATCCTGGTTTTACTTCTGTCTGGTTGTGTGAACCTGAGGCAGTTTTTTCTCTCTGAGCCTCAATTTCTTCACCTGTAAAATTACAATGATAATTCCCACCTTGTTGAATTGTTGGGAGGATTAAATTAGATAATGCAATAAGGCACCTAGCAACAAGTGTTAGTTCTTGATAATGAGAGAAGCAGGGTGCAGAAACATGGGCCTGGCAGCAAAACAGCTGGCCTTTGGATTTTTTCACACCTCTGTTTCTTCCATCATTATAGGTAGTTTTTGTTTAATGGCTGTATTTCAGAATGACACAATTAAAGCAGAGAAACTTTCAAGTTTAGAGGATTACACACAAACTATCTTCCTTCCTTGTATGTAATTTAGTGAATGATTAAGAACTCATCCTGTAATATTTTATATAAGTCAAAGCCCATTACAATCAATTCCAGGGAACTATCCAAATTATTTTCTTTTTTGTTTTGGTATTTTATCATGCCAAGGATTATTCCTCTAAGTAAGTTATGAGTAGCTTGGATCTTGGCATTCTCTATGTTATATAGATACTTGAACAATAACTACGAGATATAAATATTGGATTTTTCTTGTACTATGGAATTTTCCTCTTAATCAGTTTTCCATCCTAACGGAATCATTAGAATCTTCTTGTTAGATGTATGCCTTCTGTGTTATTTGTGCATACAAAAGAGAACACAAGAAGTCTTCCTCCGGTTCACAGGAAGTCATAGAAATTTTCCTAGCCGCCTTCAGAGTTTAGGCCAAACCTAATCCAATGTCTACTCTTAAGAGTAGCAAAAGGAGATGATGGTCTTGCTGATTCTGTGCAGTTGCAGAGTGCAGATGATTCATTAATGTCATGCTTAGTCAAATGCAGTCTTAATGATTTTCTCAGTTGTCAGAGTTGTGATTTTAGGTATTATCTGAGTAGAAAAAGTCAATATTGAATATTCCCACTCCACATTGACTTCCTCACATGACCCGGGATTTTGTTCATTGAGATTTTTCATTCCCATAAATAAATAAACATAAAATTAATTTTTACCAGAAAAATTAATTTCAGTAATCTATAGTCAATAGGGAGACAGGATGGGTCTGAAGTCCTTTTAGTAGTCATATATGTTCCCTGTGTCTCAAACCCTAGACTGAGTCAGTCTGCCCTAAACTCTTTAGGAGTGATTTCCTAGGCAGTTATTGTGTTACCTTTTTCTTCCACTTACAACCTTGTAATTGTGGGGACTTGGATAATGAATAATCACCATATTAAGGGATTTTAGGAGTTTTTAAAATATCCTGTCACATTACAGACAGCGTTTATAGAAATATATACATTTAAATAAAATTAGAATAAGAAAAACAAACTAGGGCAAAAGCGAGAGTAGGAAAGAAGATGAAGTCAAAATTAAGAGTGATAAATGAAATGCATGCTGTGAAGTTCTGAACAATTTCTTTTCATAATTGTATGCTGGCTAACTTAAACTAAAAAGGGAATCTATGAAAGTTCTGGAAACTATTTCTGAATCAACATTGAATTAATGCTTGGCTCAATTGACCATACCTTCTTGTTAGGACTGTACCTTCTTCTTGTGTACCTTTTAGAATTCAAGGTAACAGAACTGGTAAGATGTAATGTTGCCTGTTACAATGTTTTATCACTTCATTTAATTTCAGTTCAGGTGTTTAATGAATAAGTTATCTTTGCCCAGCAATGATTAGGGCATAATGAAGAGTATAAAAGTGTATGTTTCAATAATACATACAGCCTACGAATGTTGGTAAGACATTACCCATACCCATCAAAATTTGCTAATTTGTACTGTTGTGCGGTAAGATCCTTTGTTGTTACCAATGATGTATAAGGCTAATTTAACAAAATGAATTAAAATATAGAAATTTAATCATAAAGTGAAGCCCGTATTCCCATCATCATTAATCTAGGCAGTTGGTGGCCAGACTTTGATGAGAGAAGCCAAGTCTGTTTGGGGGTATCACTTCTTAAGTTCCTTGAGCCCTAAGAGAAGTGTCCATTGTACTCTTGTCCTTTCAGTGCACTTGGCGGCTCCTCAGCTCTTCATATCCCAGCTTTCCCAGGAGGAGGATGTCTCATTGATTATGTTCCTCAAGTGTGCCACCTGCTCACCAATAAGGTAAAGCGAGTCCCCTTACTCCGTCTTGTGAGACTCCCTCCTCCAGTACACCACATACCAGAATCTTCGTGCATGCACCATCCTCCTCAGATCTTCTTGGTTTCAACCTCCAGCTGACGTCTGCCTTTCCTCCTTTGAATTACAGTTCATCTGTTTCTCTTCCTATTTCTTTGCCCTCCTCCTTCCTTTTTTGAGGATTCTGAGCTGCTGTTCCAGTCTTAGCTTCATCTCTTAACTTTATATCTGTAGATTTAAGTCACCTTTTTCTTGAATTTCCTTTATTCCCTAAGTTTTTGCTAGGTCTTGCGCCTTCTTACAGTTTTAAATTTTTGAACCCCTTTGCTTCCCAATTATCTAGTGCGTGCGTGCATGTGTTTGCCACTAGTTGATATCAGGGTAATTCTTTAAAACTGCCTTCATCTCTTTTGGCTTTTCTGTACTTCACTTTTTAATAGTCAGCTTTTGATTCTTCCTGTCATGTCTGGGAGCATTTTGCTAGACTCCTGCTCCTAGAGGCAGGATTTCCAAGTCAGCTGGTCTTGTACCAAGGCATGTCAGATTATCTAAAGCTTGCTCTTAGCTACATTAATGAGCCATTATGTTGGCAAGTAGCTGAGTTTACTCTAATGGTTGGTGTCAGATATTTCCAAAAAGTGTAAGACTATACTTGTTAATGTCCAGCCAGTGTATTTAGCTGAAAACTAGAGATATTAATGCACAAGCAACACTGACTCTCTTTCCTCTCCCACATGGACTGTGACTCAGTTTGCTTAATTGCCAAAGTACAATTTTCTTTGTTCTTTTTGACTTGGTCACATTGGCTTGGAAAATAGATCTTTTGTTTGTCTCTCATTCAAAAGATAGCTCATCTCTATATAGAAAATATTTTAAAAGTACAATAATATTGCAAAAGCGTCAGTATTATTTTTCAAATGTCAGAGAAACTAAAATCTGGCAACTCTGCAGTCTATGGGCCTGGCATAGATTCCAGGGCATTTAACTGTCATGGAAATGGTTATTTCTCATCAGACCAAATTCCCCCAGCCTCTGCCCTCCTACAAAACCGATCGGAGGACAGAATTCTTATTTATATTCTGGGGCTTTGCACTGCCTTCAAATCTGTGTCCCAGAATTATGGAGAAAAATGCAAATTTGGTCTTCCAGAACTGAGAAGAAAAGCCTTTTTAAAGCTCTCCAATTGAGATTAATTTCAGTCATACATTTTCCTCAAAAAAATTATAATACCGTTTTCCCAGAAATATAAGAATCAGTCAATTTTTCTTATCTGGTTCCCTTTCATTAATTTTACTTGTCTTTTAAAATTGGTGTTCTTCTGTTTGCTACAAATGAGGACAGTATGGGCTGCTTTTAGAAACAACCTCTTCAAATGAATTTCCATAATTACATTGGAATCTATCTTTATAGCCAGTTTTGTTGTGGGTTTCTGTTAAAATGGTTTTCTGTTTTTAAAATCAAGTATACAGAACTGTTTTCATCCCCTTTTTAAACAAAGCCACTTAAGCAAACTTATCATCTGTTTTTCTTTTCCCAAAATAACATTTCTGATCTTGCATTAAGCCTGCAAAGTAAGCACTGTTTTTATAAGTTGACATAAACCCCCATTATATAAATAGAATTGTTTTACATTTAAAGGGTACAACATGACTATCAGTACCAATTGTGTCAAGGTTATTTCAAGCACTTTATCTTGAGCTTTTGTTAGCCATGGAAACTCAGTATGGCTGTAGCCAATATAAACAATTTTGGGGTCTCTCCTTCCCACTGTTTCTTTCAACCATTATGAAGACGTTATAAGAATGTGTTTTCATGTTAGAAGTCAATGGGTAAATGACTAACTTTCAGATGCCTAGCTTAATGAGTTCACAGATTTTTTTTTTTAATAGAAACTGTCATTTGGGTAACAAGGAAATATAAAGAGGCAAAGCAAAGTAAAATCTCCTATTGAAACATTCCTTATTCTGAATATTAGGATTTTAAAAAGAAAGAATTAAGCATTATTCTGCCTTTTTAATAGGAGTTCAAGATAACCAAATAACCCCATTTGATGAAAGAAAGCTTTTTTTTATAGAGAACATGAGCTGATAAATGCAAAAGGAACAATAGAATTCAGAAATCACCATTTTGCATTCCCTAGTGAAATAATTGATTCAGACAAGGATCTCCAACAAATACTAAAACCATTAGTTGAAGGGTTGATGAGGAGCTAGGTTTTCACATGCTTCAAGAGGTACACCCATAGATTACTCACTGTGGCAAAGGGAAACGTCCCTGTACAATGGAGTGGTCCAGCTGTCATCACCCTCACCAAGAGGTCAAGGCCAGTATCACCTATGACGTTTTCTTGCCAAAAATGTTTTAACTTGAGCCCAATCACACCTTTAGCTCTAACTTCCAATTTATAAGAAATACAGAGGGTAAAGGAAAAAGAAAGGAAACAATCAGAGACTTGAAACATTCTACAAGACAACTAGCTCAATTTCTTTGAAAAGTCAGTATATGCATGTGCAGGGACACACACGTATATACACATATACACTAAAGAAGGTGCTATCATTCTAGATTAGAAGACTTAAAAGGCATAAAAAACAAAATGCCTGATCCTTAGTTGTATACTGCTTTTTAAAAACATTTTGGGGACAATTGGGAAATTTTAAAAATGGACAGGGTACTAGAATTCAGAGACCAGTTGCTAAATTTGTTGGGTATGATAATGGTATTGTGGTTATATAAGATAATGTCGTATTTTTTAAAGTTGCATACTGAAGTATTTTGGGGTGAACTGTCATGATGTCTCTAACTGCCTTTGAAATGTTGATGGATAGGTGATAGATAGGTAGATGGATGGATGCCGGAGGAAGCAACGAGGCAAAATAGTCATAGTTGGTGAGTATAGGTGGTGGGAATATGGGTGTTCATTTTATTAATCTTTCTACTTCTCTGAATCTTTGAAATTTTTTATAAAAAAGTATTTAAAAATTTCCTACTCCACTTACCAGCTCTGGGTTCCTATTCCAGGTGCAGTATGTGATTCAGGGATATCACAAAAGAAGAGAGTATATTGCTGCTTTCCTCAGTCACTTTGGCACGTAAGTTCTGCTCTGTTTAAACTAGGTACCAACCATGCCCTCACTTGCTGACAACCCTAACGTGGGGGCTTGATTAAGAAAATAGCTCTTGGTTCTTACATACATGTGCTGTTTATATGAAAGCTCCCAGGAAGACTTTTTTTAGTATTCTTTGGCAAATAATGGAATCAAATACCTGGAGCAGCAGCATGGCTAGCGCAAACACAGTCGTAAGAATGGTGGTAATACCTGCTTGTTGTAGAGCTCTTTGCAGTTTGCAAAGCACTTTCACCTCCCTCGCCTCACAGTAGCCACAAGGTGAACCAGGCGGGCATTACTGACACATTTTATTGAAGAAAGCCCCGAAACTGTGGTAAGCTCAGTAACCCAATGGTAGCCACACACCTAGAAGTGGTGGAGCCGGGGCAGGAACCCCATTTCTCCAGGGCTCAGGTGTCCTGACAGGACTCCACTGACAGCAGTGCCACACAGATTTGGGAAGGAAATCTAGCATTAGATGCAAAAGCAGTGACTCACATTGGAAATTAGGAGTTGGGAGGTGGCACCAAGAGAGGAAAGGGAAGCGTGTGACTGCAGTCACCGAGTGGGCATCTCTTCCTGCTCTGTCCCTATGCATTTCCCCTTTCCTTATGGGCAGCGGCTGTGCTGCTCTGCAGCCTGTTTCCTTAAATGATGTCAGAGGCCTTAGTAAGCTTCTCCTGGGGCTTAGCTCCAGGGAATGCATTTCCCTCATGATCTTAAGAAGCATTCTAATGGGGGCATTCTACCTATGGGGGAAACTAGGCACTAAGGGTTTTAGAGGTCTGGTTGTAGCCCACCTTAATCCAGAGAAGGTTTATGAATATATAAATATATAAACTTATATATATAAATAAAAATATATAAGTTTATATATTTATATAAATATATAATTTATATATAAATATATATAAATATATAAATATATAAATATGTATACAGTAACACAAAATTAAAATTTTAAATAAGTAAATGAAGAAATTAGGACAAAAGGAAATTGGGAACAGGAAGAGAAAATGAAATTAAGAATAAGATTGGCCATTCTTTAGGATATAATTTTCAGAATGTGGCATAGTTATAAGCAAAATTTATGCCTCCTCAAAACAATTCAAAGAAATTCCCTCATTACCCATAGTGGAAATTTTCATTCCTCCAAAATAGAAGTGTCAATATCCAAACAGTAGAACTATCTCTCACATGAGTCTTTAATACTTAAGATTTTTTTCAGTTTTGTTTATGAACATTTTTAAAAAGTACTTTTGATACAAACAGTGGTTAATCAACAATACCACTGGTCTTCTAATCTTCAAGTAAGATTATCTTTAGTATATATAATTGAAAATGAAGAAGCTAGCACAGTGACCTCCAAAGTGGGGTACACACACCCCAGAGGTTACACAACTCACCCCATTGGAGTACAAGAAAAATACGAAATTTATATTTATATTTGTTTCTAAATCTCATTCTTTTTTAATGTACATCTTTGTGTTTTATTATGTATATAATACAGTAATACAGTAGTACTTAAGTATATTATTGTATTATGTATATTATGTAGTGTATTATTTAGTACTATGCATACTAAAAAGGATTATGTGCTTGTTTTTGCCTATAGGATGCAGAATCTAAAAAGTTTAAATATCAGTTTTATAGTAATTATAAATTCATAGAGAGAAATATAAATTGGTGACTAGAATTGTTGACTTAAAATCTGAATGATATACCAACCATCTTTGAGCGGATCCCTTAGCCTTTAGTATCTTACAAGGAGGGCAACTGTTCCTTCCTACTTAAACTGGAAGGTCATCAATATCAATGACCTGGCTCAGCCAGGGAGAAAGCATCTCTAAGGATATCAAAGTCCTGCTTGTATGAATGAAAGAGAAAATCATTTCTGTCCACAGTGTGTGGTTGGTATTGTCACCTCTTGGCAGCATTCCCGCAGACACTCAGCTCTTGAGGGAAAGGGACGAGATGAGCCTACCAGAATCCTACCCAGCCCCTTCAGTGGTCAGGAGGTGTTCTCCCTTGATACATGAAGTGTGCATCTCCCATCTGAGCCCACCTTCCACCCATCTCATGTTGTTACTTTGTCTTGAGCCCAGTGGGAAAGACAGGGGGACACAAGTGAAAGGATTCATGTACTTTGAAAGAAAAGTAATATATAATCCTGAATTTAGTAATACTGTCATTGCTCATTACTGTTGAGTGCCCAGTGAAAGTGAGGCTTAACTATGCAGGCTTAACTGTACAGACAGTATGCTGATGTTTGACATTATAGTGTCATTGCTGATCTGATTTCTTAATTTGTCCTTTTGTTCATTATTAGTAGCTAACATTTATATAGCATTTTATGGTTTATCTTATTTGTTTTTCACAACCCTGTAATGAAGTTTGCAAATATTATTGTACTTGTTTTGCAGATGAGGAAACTGAGGCTGCAAAGGTTAAGTGATTTGCCTGAGGCCATAATAGGTAGTAAATGGCAAAGCTGTGACTTGACCCTAGATACTCTCATTTCAAATCCCTGGCCCTTCCTACAGTAATCCTCGCTTGCCTTAAATGCATTTGAGATTCAATAACCCTGACTTCATGAATATATTCTTTACTTGGTGTCATCCCTTTTGTACCTTATTTTTATGAGGGTTTTTTGTTTGTGTGTGTATGTTTTTGTTACTTAGAGGTGTCGTGGAATATGATGCAGAAGGCTTTACAAAACTCACTCTGCTGCTGATGTGGAAAGATTTTTGTTTTCTTGTACACAGTGAGTATACTTTTGCTATCAGCATGTCAGCATACATTTAAAAATGTTCTGAACCACATGTAATAATCAGTCCAAGAACCTTTAGTGTCCTGACTTGTTTCCTTTTACTTTAGCGTATGTATATTTATTGTGTGATTTTAAACAGAAAAATATCTCTAGACCAGTGGTTCTCAACCACTGGAGTGATTTTGCTCCTTAGGAGAGGTTTGGCAATGTCTGGAGACATTTTTGATTGTCACAATTGGCGGCGGGAGGTGAGGTGGCTACTTGCATCTAGGGGGTAGAGGTCAACAATGCAACTAAACATCCTACAATGCACAAGACAGCCCCTCACAAAAAAAATTATTAAGTCCAAAATGTCAGTGTTGCCAGGCTGAAGAAACCCTACCCTAAACAGATTAGTGTTTCAAAGTATCTTTCTAGTATCAAGCCTCGAAAGTTGCAGAATTACTCAAAACATACCTGCTGTACTCATTTGGTTATCATCCTTATTAAATGAAAGGTCTACAGCTTTGATAATACGAGGTACATACTTAAAGGTAGGGCAGTGGCTCAGTGCATCCACATCACTTCTCAGGGTTCTCCCACAGAGTAGGCATACCTAAATGGGGCAGTTGTGTTATATCATTCAATCAGTCAGTAAATATTGACCCAGCTTTTTCTTGATGGATAATTTAGAGTCTCTTTTGTTTATTTCCTGGTTGTATAAGAACCAGTGACCCATGGCGTCAGGTTTAAGTTGCAAGTCAACTGAGACCTTCATTCTCTAGTAATTTGGTATGCAAAATGCCTAGTCTTCAAGCCAAAGGCAAAGGAGGTCTAGCTTTCCCAGCTAGAATTAGAGAAAAGCAGTGGGTTTGAGTTGGCTTCACTCATTATGTAGAACTTACCCCATACCTTAATAAACTATTTCAGGAAGAAAAACTTTGACCCTATTTAGCCAAGGCATCAGACAGTATAACGATATTGACTTTGGGGGGTTTTTCTTCCTCAGCAGATTTACCTTCTTGGTTGTGATTTGGTTAGGTTAAAATAGTTTCCAAATTCTTTTTTTTTTTTTTTTTACCTGATTTCACACCAACAGATAATAAGGGAAGAGACCCAAAAATGTCCATAGTGGCAGAAGGAAGAAAGCCTCTAAGTCAAACATTATTGGTATAATCCACATAGAGATAACTGGGAGTTGGCTATACTTGGAAGGCGTTGGGCCTCTCTGCCCTTTAGGTGTTGCCCAACGATCACCACCTTGTCTCAGTGTCGTGTACCATGTCACCACCATAGCCTACAGTATGGGGCAGGTGGAGGAGAGAAGCCTCACAATCATGGCCTCCTGGCAGTCTCCCCTTTGCTTCCTGTCTTCTGTGGCCCTACTGATCTGCGCCAAACACTGGTGCTTCCAGCCAGCACTTTTGATTCTGACCTTACGTGTCCTGGCTTTGGTTTCGCATTCTGAGTCTTAATTCCTTTGTGAGATCTCACTTCCTATTTGCCATATTTACTTTACCACATTGCCTTGGTCCCAGTGATTCCTTTTCTAACCTGGTAACCCAACCCCAGATCCAGACTGCATTCTCGACTCATCTTTTTGACTTAGGACAGTTGCCTGGTGTGATTCCCCTAGCTCAGCTTAAGCAAGAAGGGTCTGTACCTGCTTCAGAGGATGGTGGTGACCGTCAGATGCCTCCAGAGTGGCCGTGGACAACCTCATCACAGCGCGACAATTGCCAATATTAAGTTAGATGAATGCTTCAGCCAGTTCCTTCATCCTAAAGTGGCATGACAGGCCAAGTCTTTTTCCTGAAACTTGCTTTTTTCTCCTAGCCATGGTTCTACATTCAGTTGATGTCTGATCATATCAGACATGAGAGAAAGAATATATTCATGACATTGCTCAATTTAACCTGTGTTTTCCACATGTGACTTAAAGGTGACTATTCTGGTGGTGGCTAGCAAGAGGAAATTGTTACTTGCAGTGATGTTCGGGGATAAAAAAGCATCCTCCTCTCATCTCCTGCTGACTCTTTTGTCAGTGCATTCAGCGTTACAGCAATTGCTGTTGTTTTTGAAGGTTTGTTCCCACAGAATATTTTCTCCTTGGTACCATGTGTCCAGTATTTCTTACAGCTCCTTCTCTACCTTACTGTCTTAGTTTTGCCAAATCAGATGTGCAAAATTGAGTCCCAAAGTTAAATTTTCACTTCCTTTTGAATTATCTTTTTCAGAAACATAGAGCCCCCAGGCACTCATTGGAATAGCTACAAGGGCCTTGGGATTTGTTTAATTTACTTTTTCCAAAGTATTTCCTCAGGTTCATATTCCTTTCCTCTCCAGGCTTTCTGCTCCTTGTCTCAGCATCACTGCCCACACTCTTGGCTCTTCTGGCAGATCAGACCTTGTCTGTGAATCAAGGGACTTTGATGCTGTTTCCTGCTCCGTCACTAAGTCACAGCCTGTCTTTAAATAAGTTATTTCCACCCTTTTACTTCTTTCTTATCTAAAATGTAGGACTTGCTACATCAGAATGAAGCTTGGTTAGATAATGTGTTTTACTTAGTCATGCAGTTAAGCATCTGACACTTACCTTCCTTTGGAAGCATCTGCTTGCTTGCTTACAACGCCCAAGAGACCACTTGTTCCCTTTTTTCTTTCCACGAAGATGGAGAGGTGAACGTGGGGTTGCAGAAACTTAACAAAGAACACTGCAGTGAATTATTCTGAGATCTCAAGTCATTAAAAAGGAGGAAGGAAGTGCCTGGAGATAGATCCAGTCCCCTGTGGCTGGCTCCACTACTTCGTGGAGGTTGAAGACCTAGGAGGACATGAAATAGCATCTCTGCTCTCCCCTCCCTCTCTTTTCTCCCCAGGCCCGGGAATAGGAACACAGCTGTTGACAGGGCAGGTGCTGGCAATAACTCTGAGCATTTGGGATGCTAGAGGAAAGAGGCACTCCTCTCTTGAGGCAGACAGCTCTGACCTCAGACTTTGCCAGACTGTACAGAAGCAAGAATGCCTTAGGGGAAAGCATTGCACATATTCTGGGATCTCTCAGGGGATACTACAACATCCTGGCATTCTGGCAGTTCCAGGGGTGTGGACTACGGCCATAATTTTGACCATGGAGCTTTTCCATCCATTTATTCCTTCCTGTCATCATTCATTATTAACATGTCTCAACACTTGGAACTGCAGTAGCATGAGAAACTTACTCCTGTCTAGAAACTGTTTTCGGGAATGTTTCCTGGCCATCGTCTAAGAATTATTCACAGCAGTTGTATAGGTAATTCTGTATTTGCCAAATTGTTCTTCCTCTGGAGGTAGATGTTTTCTTTAAGCCAGTGGCTTTTCAGAATGTTGGATGGCAATAGAACCTGTTAACAAGGCACAGTAACACAGAACAAAAGCATCCACTAGGGGAAAGATACGCTCTTTATTTCATGGGCCCCAGTCAGCTGCACTGTAAGTAGATACCAGAGGAGGCAGCTGCCTGTGGTAGCAGAGTTGTTGCTTGGAAGAGGAGAGTCTTGAGATCTGTGATTTCCAAGGCAATATGAGAGAATCTGTGACTGTATAAGAAGCAGTCTTCTCATTAAATCCTTGGTAAGTGACCCCTGGAGTCATCCAGCCTGGACCCTAAGCATTGTCTCCCTGGTAAAATGCCTGTTAGACTAGATCTGGCCATTTTTTCTCTTCTCCGCCTCCACCCCTAATTAATTTAACTCAATTTAACTGAGAGCTGAGTTTACTGAGACCCTACTACATGTTCAGTACTGTGCTAGGTATTAGGGAGTATAAGTAAATAGTTCAGGCTTGACCTTAAGGCACTTAAGGCACTTAATAGTAGTATAGCACAGAAGGTGGAAAACTACAGCCTGTAGGCCAAATCCTAGCCTCAGCCTATTGCTATATGGCCCTCAAGCTAAGAATAGTTTTTATATTTTTAAAGGTTGTTAGAAAAAAAACAAAGAAGCAGAAGAATACGTAACAGAGAGTATATGGCTTACAAAGCCTAAAATATTTACTATTTGGCCCTTTACAGAAAAATTTTGTCAACCTCTGGTCTAGCTGATGAGAAAAGAGGTCAGGTATGCATTTTAAAAAAACAAATATTTTGTGACTTGCTTACTATAGAAAAGGCATAAAGTGATGTTTGAGAGAATAGAGTGAGACCCTCATGTGTTAACTATGAGAGAAAGAGAGAGAGAGAGACCCTCCTTCTTGGAGTCTAATGAGAGAGATAGACAATAAGGAAGTAAACTAACAAATGTATAAATTTCAAATGGTGACAACAACCATGATGGAACAAAGCAGATGGCCGTGATAGACTAAGAGGAGGTGGTTGTTAGTATGGTTAGGGAAGACCTTTTGTGGAAGATGACATTTCAGCTGAGACCTTAATGAGCCATTCAGAGAGCCAAGGGAGGTGATTCCAAGGAAAGCAGTGAGCTTGTGCAAAAGCCTTAGGGCAGCAAAGAGCTTTGCCTGAGCCAGCATGGCTGGAGCACAGTGAGCAAGAGGAGAGTCATTTATTTTTTTATTTTTTATTTTTTTTAACTGTAGAAAACCAATTTATTAATAGGTTAAGGTTTTTGCCCATAATACATAAAAAGCTCTTAAAATTGGTAAGTAAAAGACACCAGAAAAATGGCAAAGAACATTGTAATAATACTGATTCTCGGTTGTAAGCCACAAAAACCAACTCTGGTTAACTTAAATGGAGTGACTTACTGGGAGAATATGGGGAAGCTAAAAGGAAGAAGAACCAGATACAAAAGGATAAGAGAAGTAGTTTCAGAGGGTCTTGGTAGCAGGAACTATTATACAATACAGTTTTCTCTGACTGCTGCCACTGGAATAAATGGACAGTTCCCTGGAAACAGACTGAGGTGGAGAGCAGCATAGAGAAAGTTTGCTGGGGAATGCTCTCTTACAGATACAACTATAAGGAAATAAGGAAGGCAGGATTGGGCAGACTCACAATGAGGACACAGCTGAAGCCTCAGCCAATCCTACAGGGTACTCTTTGCTAAGTTTGCCCTTTAGAATTGTCCGAAATAGAGTCAAGGCCCATCATATTGACCTTCAGCAGCCAGTGGTCTTGGGCTGTCCCCAGGCAAGGCAGTTTCCTAGGGAGGGAGGGAGTGATATATAAGCAACTAAGAGTCCCAGCAACTGGACTTATTTTCTGACTTTGCATCACACCACCCAAAATTCAAAACTCTCAGGAGAGCCAGATGGGCACATTTGGTGGTATGCTCACGATTTGGCTGGGGCAGGCAAGGTCCTCTATTATGAACATCCAAACCTGCACACAGAGAGGTAATTCCTCACTCCACCAAAGAAAAAAACAAAACAAAAAAATTTGTATGCTATTACAAAAACAAGACAGAGTGGAAGTAAGCCATCCAGAATACAGCAAGAGTCTACTATAGATGTTAACAGGCAATTCAGAAATAAACATATAAATGATTAATAAATTTTTAAAAGTATATCCTCACTAGCAGTCAATAACCTGAAAATCAAACTATCTTTTGCTAATCGGATTCACAAAGATTAAGAAGGATCTTTTTTTTTGTCATTTATTTTTAAGCTCCTTATTTTGAGTTACTTTCTTAGTAGCTTGTTCTAGAGATTACAATAGGCATCTTTAACTTAACACAATCTACTTAAGGTTAATAGCAACTTAATTATGGTAAAATATAACAACTTTGCTCCTTTTTCTTCCCCCTTGTTTGTGCTATTAATTTCCTTATATGTTACATCTTTATATGTTATAATGTAAACACAACAATATGGTTTTTCTATTATTGCTATAAACAGCCATATTTTTACAAGAAGGAGAGAGAAAAACGTTCTCTTTGTATTTTGTTCTTTCATTATCTCCAGTGTATGACTCCATTTCATAGTTGTTATAGTGCTGTTCATTTATTGGTTTTAAGTTTACATTAAGTACAGAAAACAGTTATTTTGTTTTTCAGAGAGCTCAGTTTCGGGTAAGACTGTTTTTGTTGTTTTGTTTTGTTTTTTGTTAAAGCCAGAGGAAATTGACAACTTCAGACTAATTCTGGTAGTCATTTAAATATTAATAATTTTTTCCTTAGAGATCTGTAATCAAGGCCAATAAATTAGAAATCAGGACAGCTTTTTGAAATTTTAAGTAAAAATCAGAAGCCTCTGTTTATTGCTAGAAATGCTCCTTCTGAGCTCTGATTTTTGTCAGGCTGTATAATTCCTAGTATAACCAAGGAAATTATTTGCATTGGTGTTGCACTGTTGCCTCACCACCAAGAGGCAAAGCTATCATAGTAGCAGCCACTCAGTTTCCGAGCAAAGTGGTGTAGACTTTCATCTCCCTGCCACAGAAACGATGTTTTGTTGTAGAATATTTAGCAGGCAACAAACAAGATGGCTACTAGTAATTTAGCAGTGGAATTATGAGACCAAAACAGTGCTGTTTCTCAAATCTTGCTTACTTTTTTGGATACAAATCACATTTTTATGTAAATGAATATATTTGAAGAGCACATCAGAATTGATAAAAGTGATTAAAATTAGGAATCACAATGGTACGTATTAGAACTTGTTTCAAGCCAAATCTATAAAAAGAGTAATACTATTTTAGAATTACCAAGTTTACCTCATGCCAGGCATCTATAAAGATTCTTAGTTTTATTTTATCATTTCTAGTATTAATTAACTGTCAAAGCAACAGGGACTAAAACTGATTATAAACAAAAAGTGAAACCAGTCAGTTCTCTATATTGTTCAATATGATAAAAAATGTGGGAAAAGAGAAAAGAAAATCTTTCTAAATGTCTTTTTGTTTTAATTGTGACAACTATTGGGTCCTTTAGATACTTTAAACATTTTGGTTAATATTTATCCTGAGACTTCTTTGAAAGTGGTTAGCTCTGCTAGGCAAAGTGGTTTTCATCTTTTGATTACATACACAAGCACACCCTACTCACAGTTTACAACTCAGAGAGCTCTCGTCCTTTAGCAACCACCATCACTATTTTGATTCAAATTGAAACTTCTGTTTCATCTTTAGAGTTTTCTTCCAGAAAGTCTGTTTTGTAATTTCTGACACTGCTTTGAGAATTTAGTTAATCTTCATTCAGAATATTCTCTTCATTGTAATACTTTGAATTTACGTGACCCCTCTTTAATGACCTTAAAGGATTTCTTGTTAAGGAAGGAGGTTGTAAATCAGACGCACAATCATTCAATGATTTTTTTCCCTGTGCCCTGTTATATATGTTGTATGATTCTTTTCAGTTGAAATTATTGGATTAAGTAATTGCTAAAGTGAGTTTTTCTAATCAAAGAAAGATCTTGAAAACTCTTCCAGTCTGGGAGCTGTGGCTCACACTTGTAATCCTAACACTTTGGGAGGCTGAAGAAGGAGCATTGCTTGAGGTCAGGAGTTAGAGACCAGCCTGGACAATGTAGCAAGACCCTGTCTCTACAAAAAAATTTTTTAAATTAGCCAAATGTGGTGGTGCACGCCTCTAGTCCCAGCTACTCGGGAGGCTGAGGCGGGAGGATCACTTGACCCCAGGCCTTCGAGGTTGCAGTGAACTAGGATTGCACCACCACACTCCAGCCTGGGCAACAAAGCAAGACCCTGTCTCTAGGGAAAAAGAAAGAAAGAAAGAAAAGAAAACTCAATGATTTTGACTTTTCAGTTATTTTTGACTTGCTTTCAAATTAACAAATTGTAACCCAAGAAGTCATCTTACTCAATGAAAGAAGGAAACTGTTTACAAAGAGTAAATCTTATGTCATTGACTAGTTAGTTCAGTATAACTTTTTCTTAGATTTAATATTAAAGTACTGTTGACATTGGTGGAGCATGGGCATTATTTCAGTGCAGAACTTCTGCTGTTGTTGAAGATAATGGTAATAATAATTAACAGATACTGGGTGTATACCATACGCTAGACACAGTTCTCAGTACTTGGTGTATATTTGTTATTTAATCCTCACAACATCCTTCTGAGGGTAATTACCAGTATTACCCCAACTGTGGCACAGCAAAATTAAATGACGGAGCTAGGATTTAAATCCAGGAGCTGATTCTAGATCCCATGTGCTAAACTGCGTTACTATACTACTTCAGATAATCTGTTGGCAGTATCCCCAGGTATGTGTGATGAATTTTGAAAGCCTCTAGAGCATCACAGAGAACCTATAAGTCCCAAGAACAGGAGCAGAGGGTCAGTGTCCAACCATATACAAGTTGGAGAGATGTGGAGACTGTCTCATCTCTCAGTAATGGGAGTGGACATCTCACCAAAGACATCTTCACTCATCTGAAGGCAGTGAGGCCTGAAGCTAGAGTTGTTCCTCAGAGGAGGTGACAGGTTGTCCAGCTGTAATCCTCTGTCCAGTGGTACAAATATACGGGTTCAAGGCAGGGATTCACTCTGTGGCCATTGAAAGAGCAAAACTAAGTGGCTTAATTAAGGAATTAGCCAGCTCCTGATTACCAAAAACCCAATTTAACCTATTTAGACACAGTGAAGGTAGTCGATTAGAATGGTTTGAATGGTTTGTCCTGCAAACCTACAAGGTCAAATGCCTCCAGAGCCAAAGAGATGATGTAGATGAGGGAGTAGCCCAGCTTCTAAGACAGGCGGCCAGGCAGGAACTGTAGCAAACTGCGCACTCCTTCACATGCTCACCGTTGTTTTTTTCTGAACCAAGTACAATTGAAACATTTGGATCTATCCTGAGGGCCTATTAGTCTTTTTTAAAAATACCTCTTATTATAGGAATTTCAAACATAAGAGTAGAGAGGAAAAATACAGTGAGCTCCCATGTGTCCATCACCCATATTGCAGTATTGTCTTATTTCTTTGGTCCCACCTCCTTTTTAATTTAATTTAATTTTTTATTTTCTGGAATATTTTGAAGCAAATGTGAAATATCATGTCATTGTACCTATACTTCATTATGTTTCTCTAACAGATAAGGATTTTTTAAAAACATATATTCACAATCATATCTGTACATCTAATTCTTTAATATCATCTAAAACCCAGTCAGTGTTCAGATTTCCCAGTTTGTCTCAAACATGTTTTTTATTTTACCATTGGTTTGTTCAAATCGGGATCCAAACAAGTCAGGATCCATGAATCTTGAAAGCCTTTCTTCAGAAAAGAAGAGATGTAGTCCCAAATACTGAATGTTGCTACACATTTTCCTTCCTCATAGTTTAGTTGAGAAACTATTAAAAACATCACTTCACCATGGGCCTATGGAAAGCAATGTCTTACATTTATACATCAACTTATAGTTTCAAAGTGCTTTTAATTATTTCATTTAGAATATGAGCCATTCAATCTTTATGCCAGTTTTTAATATAATTCTTAAGCACTAGAATAGACAGAGTTCATCTAGCTCAGGAGTTTTTAACATTTTTTGTGTCAAAGACCCCTTTGATGAATCCTATGGATCAATTTAGAATAGTATTTTTAAATGTGTAAAATGAAATATATCGTACTATAAAGGAAATCAATTATACTAAAATACTGTTATGAAATCTTTAAGTAGTTATGATATAGAGATATATCTCTTCTTGGTTAACAGATATATAGCTTCTTTAACACATTAAAAATATCCAGTGGCAAATCTAATAATAACTGTGGTTTTGAAATAGTGAAGAGTATAAATAATATTTTGAGATATAGGCAACATTTACAGTGTGATATAAAAATATCTACAGTTTCTATTGGTAACAAAGTCAAGGTACTGCTAGTACTACTACAGATTGTTGCCTATATTCATAATTTGAAGAAATGCTAAATTTCAGTTAAAGGTTAGTGAAAATAAAGATGTACATTTTCCCATCCATATTCCCAGAAGCCCTGAATCCAAGCACCCTTCCGAGGGTGATAAGGAAAGATGCACGGACCTCAGATTGTGTTAGTGGAAGAATAGGGCTAGAAACTAGGTTTCTTAAAATCCAATTAAGTATTTTCTATGTTTGAATGGCTCAGTGCTAAGATTCTAAGCCAGGTAAGTACTTTTATAACAATATGTGTTCAGTATTGTACTGCTGACATCTCAATACTGGCCTGAAGTACTGACTAATGTTCAGCGTAAGGAATATACCAGAAAATAATGCTCAGATTTAAAGTTTAATGACTCTTCCATTTGCATATCATATGCTTCCGAACTGCACAAATTCAGCTTTCATGAGTCCATGGGGCACATTTTTTCCCATCTTTTTTGAGGTATAATTTACATATAGTAAAATTTACCCATTTTAAGTAAACACTTTAATGAATTTTGGCAATCACATACAGTCATAGAAGCAGTACCACAATCAAGACAAAGAACATTTCCATTACCTTAAAAAGTGTCCTCCTGTGCCTTTGCAGTTAATCCCCTTCCCTGACTTCCAGCCCTAGGTAACCACTTACCACTTTCTGTTACTATAGTTTATTCTGTTTTAGAATTTGTAGAATTTGTTAAAGATGGAATCATACAGTATTTAGTCTTTTGCATTAGACTGCTTTTATTTAGTATAATGTTTTTGAGATCTATCCATGTTGCTGTGCGTGTCAATGTTTCGTTCTTATTTATTGCTAAGTAGTATTCCATTTTTCCATTCCATTGTTTATCCATGATGTTTATGATGAACATTTTATTTATTTCTGGTTTTTGTCTATTAAGAATAATGCTCCTTGAATATAATTCAAGCGCAAGTCTTTGTGTGGACATAGGTTTTTATTTCTCTCGGGTAAGAACCTGCGAGTGGGAATGTTGGGTCATATGGTAGACGTAGGTGTGACTCAGTAATATGCTGCCCAACTCTTTTCCAAAGGGCTGTAACATTTTACATTCTTATTAGCTGTGAGTTCCAGTTTGCCCACATCCTTTCTAACTCTTGCTATTGTCAGTCTTTTTAATTTTAGCCCTTAAGGGTATATATCAGAGTCTCATTTCAATTTACAGTTCCCTAATGCTTATTTGCCATTCAGGTATGTTAATTTGTGAAGTGTCTGTTCACATCTTTTCTCTGTTTTTAATTGGGTTGTTATCTTCTTATTTTTGAGTTAAGAGTGCTTTATACATTTGTATACAAGCCCTTTGTCAGTCATGTGTTCTGCAGGTATTTGCAGAGCTTTTTCATTTTCGTAACTGTGTCTTTCGAAGAGCAAAAAATTTTAATTTCAATAAAGTCCATTTTATCACTTTTTAATTTTATGGGCCATGCTTTTTGTGTCCTGCTTAAGAAATTCTTGCCTAATCGAGTTCACAAATAATTTCTAAATTGTTTTCTTTTAGAAGGTTTATAGTTTTTGCTCTTAAATGTAGGTCTGTGTTTCATTTCAAGATAATTTTTGTGTATGGTATGAGGTAAAAGACATGGTTCCTTTTTTTTTGTTTTCATACTAATATATAATTGTTCCAGCACCATTTGTTGAAAAGACTATCCTTCCCCACTGAATTATCTTGATACCTTTGTCAAAAATCAATTAACCATATAAGTATAGATCTATTTCTGTAGTCTCTATTCTGTTCCATTGATCTATATGTCTGTGCCTTCACTTTATAGTAAGTCTTAAAATCAGATATTGTAAATTCTTGAACTTTGTATTTCTTTTTGTTTTGTTTTTGTGTTTTGTTTTTGTTTTTGAGACAGGGTCTCACTCTGTTGTCCAGGCTGCAGTGCAGTGGCATCATTATAACTTATTGCAACCCCAAACTCCTGGGCTCAAGTGATCCTCCTTCCTCAGCCTCACAAGTAGCTGGGACTACAAGCATGTGCCACCACACCTGGCTAATTTTTCTATTTTTGGTAGGGACAGGGTCTTGCTATGTTGCTCAGGCTGGTCTCAAACTCCTGGCATTGAGTGATCCTTCTACCTTGGCCTCCTAAAGTGCTGGGATTACAGGCATGAGCCACCACGCCCAGCCTAACTTTGTATTTCTATGCTCAGAATTATTTAGGCCGGTTATATCTTTTGCCTTTTCATGTACATTTTAGAATCAGCTTGTCAGTTTCTTCACAAAAACCATGAGTGGGATTGCATTGAATCCATACTTGAATTTGGGGAGAATTGCCATCTTAGAAATACTGAGTTTCCACTTCATGAACATAGTATATGTTTCCATTTATTTTGCTCTTCTTTAATTTTCTGTAGCAATGTTTTATAGTTTTCAGTATATAGGTCTTGCACATCTTTTGTTAAATTAATTCCTAAATATATTTTTATACTATTATGAATGGAGTTTTCTTCAAATTTTCAATTTCTAATTGCTCATGTTAATATATAGAAATATAATTGATTTTTATATATTGACCTCTAGTAGATTTCTTAGAATTTTTATGTGCATGATCATGTCACCTGCAAATACTGACAGTTTTACTTCTTCCTTTCCAATGTGAATGTTGTCCTTCCTTCCTTCTTTCTGTCCTCCCTCCCTCACTTTCTTGTGTCTTTCCAGTGGCCTCCAGACCTGACCTATGCAGTAGTTTATCAATTTTTGTGTCGATTTATTCCTTCATTCACCATGTATTGAGCACCTGCTCTGGTTCAGGCACTGTCAAGACTCAAGGATACCAGGATGAATGATACGTGCTCTGAAATGGCTCACAGTCTAGTGGGGAAGATATAAATACAACAATGAAACATTATTTATAAAGTGCAATGCTCGGCGTATACCAAATGTTATGGGAACACAGAGAGAAAGGACACCCAACTCAGTAGGGCAGGAGGGCTACAAGAGCACTCCAGGCAGAGGGGCTAGTGTAAACAAAGGCACCGAGGGAAGACATCGTAGAGCATATGTGAGGAACTGTAAGTGGCTTAGGATTTCTCAAATGTTTGTTGGATCCTAGGGAGTGGTGAAAGATTAAGCTAAAGAGGCAGTCAGAGGCCACAACACAGATAGCTTTGCATAGCAGGCTGACAAATCTGACTTTGTCCTGAGGATAGCAAGGAGTCATTGAAGAGTGCTCAGTAGAGAAGTGGCATATATTTTCTTTTTAAAAATAAACTATCCAGTATTATGTAAAAGGTGATTTGGAATGGGGACCAGGAGACCTAAAATGATAGTCCAGACCAAAGATGATTAGACCTGAACTAGAGCAGTCATAATAGGGATTGAGGGGGAAAAAAAATGTTTCAAGAAATATTTTGGGAATAAAACTGGGAAGACTTAGTGATTGATCCCAAGTAGAAGATGAGGGACTAAGAAAGATTAGGATGATTCCCAGGTTTCTTCTTTAGGCACCTAGGTGGCTGATGATGCCATCAGCTGAAGCAAGGATTGTATTAGGAGGAGCAGATTTAGAGATGTTGAGCCCAGTTTGGGATATGTTGAGTTTTAGGAGCCTGAGGACATCCAGATAAAGAATATATGAGTGAACATTCACATAGAACAGATGTGTGGTGGAGGCTCTCACCAGCTTAACCTGGGGTCCATTCCAACCTAGAAACCCCTGGGCATCCCCAGTCCAGATGATTCTGAACCATTTGGCCTGACTGAACCCTTTTGTCCAGTCATACTTCACACTGGACAGGATCTGGTTTGGAACTTGAAACCTTCCAAGGGGGTGGTCCATGTTCTTGAGATGGCCTGACCTGGGATGTACTGAAAGAGGCTTTTGGGAGTGACTTCCAAACTGAGAATGACCTTGGGCTAAAGTTAAACCCTTGCCTGTCAGTGGGGGAAAAGTAAAAGGGGTGTCAAAACACAATTCATCTCACAAAAGGATACTCTATGATTACACTTACATGAGGTAACTAGAGTTGTCAAATTCATAGGGATAGAAAGTAGAATGGTGGTTGTCAGGAGCTAGTGGGGAGGGAGAATGGGAAGTTGTGTTTAATAGATACAGTGTTTCAGTTTGGGGTGACGAAAAAGTTCTGAAGATGGATAGTGGTGATGGTTGCACAACAATGTGTATGTTCTTAATGCCACTGACCTGTACACTTAGAAATGGTTAAAATGATAAATTTTATATTATATATATTTTACCACAATTTAAAAATGAAAAAGTAAAAAAGCACATACTTCACTGATAGGCAGGCATCATATTGGCAAGATTTATTCAGTCTCAGTCAGCCTGTTTTTCTTCATCTAATCCATTCTCAACCAGACGTTGCTGAGATAAGAGAGGACCTCTAACATACATCATAATAATAATACCATTGTTATATATAAAAAATATAATTTATTGAGTGCTCACTATATGCAAAGTACTGTGCTAAGTACTTTACATTCATAATTCCATATAATTAACAGCTCTATGAGATTGGGCTACTTACTATCCTCATTTTACAGAAGAGGAAATGAAAACACCTAGAGATTAACTTGCCAGAAGTCTCATAGCTAGTAGTTGAAGGACACAACATTTGAACTAAGACCTTCTGATTTCAGATCTCTTCTTCTGAACAGTTTACTAAAGCTCCGAATCCATGTGCTGGGGTGCAGTGCTGGATTAGGAATAGGCCACAGATAGGCTTCTGACCTCCTCAGTCCTTAGGGGAGCTGGAGCCCACACTCAGTGACCTCTGCCAGCCTCACCCATTTTTCCCAGTGTGCCATAAAATAGTACCATCTTCCAAGTAGGTGTGATGATTTGAAAGGGGCTAGGGAGCATAGAACAACTATACTACCTCTTCTGTAACAATTAGAGGACCCTAGCTATGTTTATGGTCAGGAGAATTCCAACCTCAGTGCACATGGTGGGTAGGGATTCTAATTTCTAGTTCCTTTCTGAAAATGAGGTACCACAGGTTTCCCCAGTGTTACCTGTGATGGTCCCAACTGTGAAGCTGTCTCTTTGTACTGTGAGTCTTTTGAATTCTCCCTGGTGTTGAAAAGGTGGATTAAGGATCCCGGTCTCCAGGGAAACCATAGTGCCTGCCAGTAATCAGCAAACTTTGCATACAGGTGAGCCTGCTGATGATAATTGCAAAAAGGAATCTATCATTGTGGTGTGATTGAGGCCGGAGAACCAATTGCATGCAGTCGCACTGTAAATACCAGCCACCCAGCAATCCCTGCTCTAAACCCTGGTCTCTGCGCAGCTTTGTTTCCCAGTAAAGGTACAAGTTTAGTTCCATGCATCTTCCCAGCTAGTCTTTCAGGTTAGACATGGAATCTCACTTAGCTTTACAGGCCTTAGTATTTGTAGAGATGGGGTTTATCTTTTCTGTACTCCTGGATGAGAAGTGAATTTAAGCATATTCTTTATGCCAGGTACCATACTAAAGATTTAGGGCTGAATGGGGCACTTTTTCTAGAGCAACTCACAGGCTTTTATACTCAGATTCCCTGAGGCTTTCCCCAAAGAACATTATCTTTTATTTTTTTAATCTCGTTGGCTAAGCTAATATTTCTCATTTTTTATTTGGCTGTATGCTTGGAAACCTCATTTATATTGTAAACTGTCTCCTGTGTCAGACAAATTAAAATAATTTGCACAGTTTATCCTTAAGCTCTTGTTTGATTGAGACCTCAGAAATGAATTGTGGTCTCAACAAAACCATCTCCAAATGGCATAGCCTTTGTTTTATGTTGGAAGAATGGAGTGGGCCAAAACCCTCAGTTCAAACTGTTCCACCACAACCAGTCAATGAGAAGGTAGAATCTATTCCAGTGGGATGTTGCTTAAACACTGTATTTATGAGAAGATGAAAACATGCTCAGTTGGCCTCTAACCAAGGGGACAAAATACTTCAAAAGACCCATTCTTCTGGGAGGTGAACAGCCCAAGATCACAGACTCAGTGGACTCCACAGGGTAAACAAAAAGACTGTGCACTCAAATGTTCAAAGGCAGTTTACTCCAACATTGTTCATTGTTTCCATTATTCTAGAGATCATGGGGGCTACAGAAAACCAATACAATCAGAAAGAATTACTTCTTAATTTCAGCTTTTCAAGTTTGATTCTTTTAACAACTAGAAAGTCCTTTGAAACAACCCAGATTTAACTTTGGTACTTGGAGAGATAGCATTAGTTTTTAAAGCCACATGTGACCCAAGGATGTACTGACAAGTGGGCATAGTGAAGAGTAGGAGTAAGGACCTCAGCTTCTATTTCTGATCTTGTTTTATCCTGTAAAATGTGTTAGGCCAGACTCAGTTTCCCCATATAAGGTAATAATACAATCAAATCAATTGGTGTTCTTAAAAAGTGACCTAAGGGGCAGAAAACTAAAAAGCAAGGGTAGCTGCTGCACTGGTCCCCTCTTCATGACTCCTGGGCATTTCCAGCTTTGGGGGACAGGAAGGAAGTAGGGCTTGGCCAGAATTCTCTGGCATGTGCAGGCTTGTTATACACATGCAGACATATATGCATGCGTGCATACACCCTAGTGATGCGCTCAGCTAACTTCATGATCCTGGAGCTAAGGCTTTGAGACAAACAACAAGTAGCTTCCCCTCCCCACCCCACGTACAAAATATAGGAGTCCTCCCTAAGAATGTTCCTTTTTAAATTTTTTTTATTTTATTATGTGAATAGGCAATATACTCACGTCATTTTTAAAAATTCACAAGATGAAAAGTCCTACCCTCACCCCTGCTCAGTCTCCCCTATTCTTCTTTTTGTCACTTTTGTTAGTTTTTTAAACTCAGCCTTTCAGAGTTTCTTTACGTAAATAAAATAAATACAAGTATATATTCTTAATTTTCTTCTTTCTTGCATGAAAAGTAGCATATTACACACCCTGTCTGCACCGGGAGCAAGTACTTTTGATGCTTGTTACCATAGGTGTGCAATTCCTAACTGCCCCTCAGGCTTGGCCACCGAGTTAGCACGAAGGCCCGGCACCCGCAGCTGGGCAGCTCCCACCAGTAAATTCAAGTGGGAGTTTCCTTATGCTTCTGTCACTCCCGAGTTACGATTACAATCGTCTCCTCTGTTTCAAAGTACTTTCCTCACTTATCATCTCGCTTAATTTGATCCCCTAAAGCCCCATGAAGCTGGTGGTAGGGCAATAATTGTCCTTGTTTTTAAGTTGAGGAAACCAAGGGTAGAGGGTTGACATTGAGTCACACATCTGGGTCTAAGAGCTGTCCTCTGTACCTGATTACACTTTATTTCTCTGTTTTCCAAAAACAAGGGAGAAACTGCCTTCCATGGTTTTGTTAATATTTCTCCATACTTACCATACAGTCTTTCATGGTTTTTAAAAACTTATTTTGAGATGATTATAGATTCACATGTAGGTGTAAGAAATAATACAGAGAGATCCTTTGTACCCGTTACCCACTTTCCCCAAATGGTAACATCTTGAACAACTATAGTACCGTATCAGCAACCAGGATATTGACATTGCCACAATCAAAAAGCAGAACAACTCCATCACTACAAGGATCCCTCTTGGTGCCATTTTATCACAACTCCCTCACACGCCTCATCAATGTGGAAGGCAGAGGCTTTCCCCATCCCAGCCCTGACTCCATCTTATGCACACTCATACACACACACATACACTCTAATGTATTTTGAAGTGGAATTTGAATTAATCAGGAATAACAGCTATACCAGGCAACCCCTAATCTCTGCAGCTAATACAGTCAAGGTTTATTTCTAGTGATATCATTTCAGTGGTGGTCATGAGGGGTGACAGAGGACGGTGCTTCAGGCAGGCATTCTGGGACTGGCTTCTTTTGTCTAGTGGCTCCACCATTCCCTGTGGCCTCAGCATCCTCCACTGTACCCTGTGCTTCGGCATGTTAGGTGTTGTAAGGGTCAGGTCAGGAAGTGGCATTTATCCCTCCCACACACAGTCCACTGGTCAGAATTCAGTCGTTTGGCTCCACCTCACTGCAGGAAGGCTGGGAAATGTGTTTGACTTTGCTGAGGAGGAAAAGGAAGAAATGTTGATGAACACATGTAAAAGAATAGTCACGGTGGCATGGTAAGTTGTGACAAAAATTAGAAGAAACTGAAAAACCCAAATGTTCATTGATAGGGGAATGGATAGATAGTGTTAAGTTCACATTATTATATAACTGTGAAAATGGCAAATTCTATTTACACACAATAAAGAAGAAATCTAATGTTGACTGAAAAAAGAAAGTTACAGGAGACGACATTCAGTATGATAGAATGTTTATCTAAAAAGCTCAAAAACAAGCAAAACCAGACAATTTATTATTTAGAGATACAGAAGTCTGCATTAAAGCCATGTTTCTAAAAAAGCACAGTGATAAACAGCCATTTCAGGACAGTGGTTATCTCTGAGAGAGGTAGGGAGATGTTGGAGACGGAGAGCTCAAGGTCGCTTCGCCTGTGGCTTGTGTCTGCTCTGAGAGGGACTGTAGATTCAGGCATGTTCTGTTTCTTCACTATGTTTCAGAACGTAAGTGTGTGTTGCAAGTATTCTTTGGTAAGTATCAAACACTGCATGATAATTTTTAAAAGAATGAACTGAAACATTGTAATTAATAGTAATAAAAATGAATCTTTATTAGTTATAAGAATGTAACAAGGAACAGACCCATCACTAGCAAAGGTAATTAATTGGTTTTCCTAACACTGTGGGAGTGACCCACTTTGGGGCTACGTCTAACTAACATCACAAATACTGGCCCCCGTTGTTTGGATCAACCCCAGCGCCCTGGTCATAATCTTTTCTGCTTCTCCTGCAATTGCCTTAAATTTCTCTGCAGTTTCTGTAAGTCAGTTATACTCCTCCACTGACTCAGTCATCTCCAGAATCTTAGTGTGCAGGACGTCTCAATGTTGAGATTATTTCCCTACAGAGAAATCCTGCAAAGATATATTGTGATCCTTCCCCATGAAAGGCAAGTTTCACTTATCTAAATCTACTAAATACCATCCCTTTACGAGTACCTACAAAGATGTAACCAAATCCAACATTTCAGCCAACAAAACCTGAGACTTATAACAAACAGAAATAATTTCTATGCATTTATCACCAGAGGTACATGCCCAACTTCTAGGGTAACCCATTACTTAATAAACATGTCAGATCTCTTTTATCTTAAAATGAAAGACCAAAAGGAATCACCACAGTAATAGTTGCCAGCCACAGTGATCCATCCCTTCCTTATCTGTTGCTGGCAAACTAACTGTAAATGCTTAATCAGGTTGTTCTTTTCTCTTACTCTCTCCCTTCCCCCTTCTCTTTTCCATCTTGGAAGTTTTAGCCTTTGCAGTCTCTACCTTCTGTAGAGAAATCTGTGCTCTCTGTACCCAGAATGAGTCAGCATACGGCCGCATACCCGTATTTCCGGGGAAATGGACTGAGGTTATCAAAAAACACAATCTGTCCAAGCAGAGATAAAATCAAGGCATTTTATTGCAACCCAGATAGCTTAGCAGCCACATTCTGGAACATACAGTACAACTCCTTTGGGAAATACCTAGCTGGGGAGTGACTTTTGGTCTCCTGGATGAAATGGTCACTTCTCAGACAGCAAACCCTTTGTAAAAGGGAAACAGACTCTGTCAAAACTGGGTGGTGACGAGATAAAGGCAGGCCACTCCTGTTTGAATGTTTGTCATTTTGGTGGGGATTTTGTTTAACAAGGTTCCTGCCTTATCTGTCTTCTTTCAGATTTACAGCTCCAGAGCCCATAAAAGGGAGGCCACAGATATGAACATGGGCTGTGGAAAGATTAAAAACAAACCTAGGCTATTCAGTAAAAATAATCTTGAGATATTTTGGATTTTTTCTTATTGTCATTTTTTTTTACATTGAAGATCACAGCAGGGGCTCTAATAATATTTGACTAACAGTACCTAGTAGTACTTGGCTAACTATACATATTATGAAAATGCTGGAAGGGGTATTGCCTTGGTATTATTTATAACATGTGTGCTATTTTCCATTACTCTATGCTGGGAAACAGTGTTAAGTCCACTATTAGAATTTAATTAGAAATTATTTTATTAAAATAAAATAATCCACCTGTCTTGGGCCAGGCACTCTATCAGGTACATGAATAAGATATGATCGCTCCCTCATAAAACTTAAAATCAGAAAATCATCATTATATCTCACCATATGAGAAAATATTAATAATATCTAAATTATCTCTTTAAAAAGGACCAGGTCTAGGAACAAGCTCTTTAAGTGGTGGTATCTGGCACCTATATGCACACTCTGTGTGGTCTTTATGCTTTGGAGAGAGTTGTGGCCACTGCTGCTATTGGTCATGTATTTGATTGTACCTAAACCGGATACCAACCTTGTCTTTCCTAAACCAAGAATCAACCTGCTGTTCACTCAGATGGCATGACTATTCCTTCAGTCTGTTGATATCTTCTGCTGTTTCTACAGAAGAGAAAGAGTCTAAGCCCTCAATCCAAATCACACTAACAGCTGTCATTAGTAAAACACTGCAAGATAAAAATCATGATCGCCATTCTACAGCTGGAAAGGTAGAAAGCAGAGCAGTTTAGTAGCGTGCCTAAGATCCCCCAGGTGGTAAATGCAAAACTAAATTTAAACCAGGTCTCAAATGTCTACATTCAAACTCAGCTCTTTCTGTTCCACCTTGCTTTATCTTATTTACACAATGATGTAATGCTGTTATTTCTTGATCATTACAGTGATAAGATCTTGCCCTCTCTCTCTGGGATTTGGGAGGCAGGTCTGCGGGGGATGCAGACACACTGAGTTGACATGTACAGATTATGTTCAGAGCCTTGGGGGCAAAAACGTGTATGGAGTATCTTACTTGGTTTTTCCCAATTTACAAGATGGCTATGCATGAACACACAGCTAGAGCTCAGTGGAATGCTTAAGTTGTCTGACAGTATTTGAGATAAAAGGAGGCAACTGCTTCACATATATGGGCTTCTTCAGAAGAACACAGGCTTAAGGTTTTAGGATTTTCACCCATAATCCCAAATAGAGATTTTTGAAAATGCAAGGTGGTTGAGTGTGTTTGATTCCGTTAGGCCTCAAACTGGACCAGAGCCACCACCTGCCACCAGGCGACTTTCTGCTGCATCAGGGATTGTTCCTTCAAGGTCTCCCCACCCAGGCAGTGACCCAGCATGATCCCCTCTCCTCATGACCTGGGCCCTCTCAGGGACTGCTGTGCCTCCAACTGCAGTGATGTGACTCGGTCACAGTCTTCAAATAATTTCTAGTTTTCTTTCTCAAAGAAAGAAATTTTGAGAGATCAAATTGTCAACACATTGTGAAGGAAAGAAGCCTCTTAAATATCCATGCCCTTTACGGTGAGTATTCCCTTGACATATTCAGACGAGATCAGGCGCGTTCAGGGTGGTATGGCCGTAGACCCCTTGACATATTCAAACCAGAAGCAATCCCATGGTTTTGAAAAGGAGTTTAGATAAATACAGAAGGCGTGTGTCACCCCAGATCCATCTTTTGTGGGGTCATTCGTTAAAAGGGAAAGGGCCAACCAGGCAGGTTTACTGTACGATGTGATATTGGAAAACTGCATATTAATTTCAAAATGGTAGGTTTAAAATGGGTTCTCAAGTTTCATTGTATATATGTGTTTATGCTCAACCTTGGTAATTACTTTGAGCTTGTGGCATTTATATTAATCAGTATCATTAATATCTCAGATGATCACTCAGTCAGTGCTAGGCACATGGTGGAATTCAGAGGTGGTTCCTACTTTGAAGGGCATTAACTTTCAGTTGGTATGTGTGTAAAGATGAAGGGAGTACAGGTAGGATAGATACAAATACATTTTGAAAGGGAGGGGAAGGGAGAGTTACATTGGCTGATAAAGAATTGGGACAATTCTTCTGGAAAAGCATCCAAGAGGAGGTGGTTTTAAGATTCCACTTTGAAGGTGGGGTATGGTGTGATGAACAGGAGACAAGAGATTCTTTCTGTTAGTAATTTAGACCAGTTTACTGTTCACAAAAGCAGCAGTGGAGGTCCATGACCCTACTGAAATTCAAAAGACTAATAGAAATCAAATACTTATCCATGATAAAGTTGTAAAAGTTAAACGAAATATCAAGTTTTTTGTTTTAGGTTTAGAAATGTATCAACTGGGTTTAATAATTTGGATATTTCATGGGAAAATGGTCGTTAAGACAAAATCCTTTCAAATTTGTAGCTTTGGGGAGGAAAGTGGAGTAGGGGATGGAACCCCATATAATAAAAGGGGCAACTATTACTTAGGCAAAGGCTCAAAGATAAGAGGAGGGCAGACTTGGCTTAACTCAAGGATTCAGACTACAGTCAAATGAAGGTATGGTTTGGCAGAAATTTACATTTGCTTCAGAGGGCAGTGGGAATGTAGCAAAAAGTCGAGAACTGGACAGAGACTTTTTCAGTTTGACTGCAGACTGGGCAGCGCCACACAGAGTAAACACGTGGTTATTGAGCCTTTCCCGTGTCAGAGGTACAAGACCATGCAAGATGGTGCCTGCTTTGAAGTTGCATTGTCTGGCAGGGAAGTCTGAGACCAACCAAGCCCAGGGTAGGACGGGGACATCCAGGGTTTATGGAAGTCAGAAGGGAGCACCGCCCCCTGCCTGAGGGAACTGGGGAAGGCTTCACGGAGATGCCCCTGAGCTGGGGACCCACGTGGCTGGGGCGTCAGGTGGAGAGATGAAGCTGCGGCAGATGCCCAGCAGCACCTGCCCTCGCTTGGGGCTGGGCGAGCGCAGGGAGTTGTCCACGGCCACACTGCTCACAGCCAGTCTTCTGGAATGCCAGGGAACGTTTTTACTCTGGCTGCTGAGGATGGAGGATAAGCTGACACAGGCGCGTGGAGCTGCTACAACGTCCCTGCTGGGGAGACTGTTCTCACCCACGTCGCTGGCCTGAGCGTCTTCTGCTCCACCCAGCTGTTGGTGGTAGGGCCGGCCCCGTGCAGTGAGGCTGCACGCCCTGGAACGGTGTGTCGTTTCTCCTCTTTCCGGCCCTGTGTCCGCTGAGGCGCCGCATTGTGCAGCGTGGCGGTTCCTGGCCTCGACAGATTGCGACGCCCGGCACCGCCCGTCTTTCTCCTCCCCGCCCGCCCATTGCTCAACCAGAAAGGGGGTGGGGGACGGTTGGTTGCTGGACTTGGGTGTTTGTAACGCAGCTTCAGCGACAGAGCAAGACTCTGTCTCAAAAACAGAACCAAACAGCTTCGTGGTGAAGTGTGACCCACTGCGAGTGTGGAGCGCTGCGCGGAGTCGAGAGAGCGTTCAGCTCCCGGTCAGCAGAGCCGGGCTGTCGCCTCAGCCCCACCACAGAGCGGCCCTGGGACTCGGCTGCCGCAGCTAGGAAGCGGGAAACGTCACGCAAAGTGTCACTTGGTCCTGGTTTTGCCACTGCCCGGCCTCCACCCTCGCTTGTTACCAGTCGCCTCACCCCAGCACCGTCTCGCTGGCCAGCTGGCTTGGCTCTCGCTCTGGCTCTGGCCCCCACATTAATGGTTTGGAGACACTGCTTCTGCCCGGGGGCCTTTCTCCCACTCAGCCTCGGCCTCTTTGGTGGCCTCCCTGCTGGCGCCTCGGCCCGCAGCCCCTCAGCTTTCTTGCACCGTTTCCCCAGCCCTGCGGCCGGTTCCGTTTGCTCTGCCCCGGCCCTGCCGCGCCGGTGCCACTTGATCTGAGTAATGAGTTATGAGCCCTTAACATAAGTTATTGATATCTTGGATGGTTCTTTAATTGCCATGTGTATTTACTTCATTATTCTGGTTAATTTGTTCACCAAAGTCCAAGACTAAGTCTAAACTATGTTTCAAGTTTTTTTTTTTCTTTTTAGAGAGACAGGGTCTCGCTCTGTCGCCCAGGCTGGAGTGCAGTGACACCATCACAGCTCACTGTAACCTCGAACTCCTGGGCGCAGGCGATCCTCGCACCTCAGCCTCCCGAGCAGCTGGGACCACAGGTGCTCACCACCACGCCTGGCTAATTTAAAAAAAAATTTTTTTCTTTTTAGAGACAGGGTCTAGCTATGTTTCCCAGGCTGGTCTCAACCTCCTGGGCTCAAGCGATCCTCCCACCTCAGCCTCCCAAAGTGCTGGGATTACAGGCGTCAGCCACCATGCCTGGTCTATGTTTTAAATTATTTTGTATGGTGCCTTGCACAGTGTTGGGCACTTGGCAGGGCTCGGCAACCACTTGCTGAAGTGGGAGAGCTGGGTGCTCAGAGCACCTTAAAGTCTATAAAACACTTACATTTAACAGGGTTTTTTTTCATCGTCAACAACCCTGAGAGGTAGATAGTGTTACTCTCCCCATTTCGCAAATGAGAAAAGAGAAGCTTAGAGAGGTTACATAATATCCAGCTTATGGGAATGAAAGCGTGACAACGGAGCTGTGTGTACCAGAGGGGAGCCAGCGTGTGGCAGAACCTGCAGTGCAGTGTAGAGAGAGCTGCACGTAGTACACAGGCCATGGCTGGGGCTTGGGGCTGAGGCTGAGTTAGTGGAGACCTCACAGAAGAGACCAGACTGTGCATGCTGCTGCAGTAGGTGCCACTGTAGGGGGTGGCTGCCCACGAGGATGAAGAACAGAATTCAGGTGACTCCAGCTGACCTACTTCGTAGAAGTCAAGTGAATAGGAGTCAGGAGGGATTTAGGTGACTCAGCCTCTGCCCCTGGTTGGAGCCAGGAAGTAAGCTTTGTAGCCCGTTTCCTGGGGAATTTTCAGATGGGCCAATGATTTCATCTTTCTCTTCTCAAGCACCCCCATGCACTGGGAGAGATTGTTCACAAGGCCAGCTAGATGAAGCCAAAGAGTCTGATCTCTTAAAGGAGGAGCTGAAACAGCAGTGGAAACTTTCTAGGCCTAGTGGTATCAGTTATTCCATTCCTGGCCAAACACAGATGAGAAATCCTTCTGGTCTTCTCTAACCAAAGCCAGAGTGTGGATTACCAGTGCTTTGATATTTCAATATTGCTGCCTAATTTATGAAGGTATAAGCCCCATGCAGGTAACCTGCTCTTCCCTCCAGTTGAGTTCATTGTACTTACTGCCTAACTGGGACAGGCCTGGGGTGGGGCTGGTGAAAGCTGGCAATGCAGGCCCAGAAAGGCAAGCTAAAGACCAGAGGGCAGGCCTGAGGTTTGGAAAGCTACACAGTAAGCGGGTGGAGTACCAAAGCTTAGTTGTGTGTCTAGAGAATTCAGGGCGTGGTGAATGATCAGCTCCTGGGAGAGCAAAGATTAATATTTAAGACATATGCCTTTATTAGTATGGCTGGGTCTTTTTTCAGAAATGTCATAAATTCATAGGATTTTAAAGTAAATAGAATTACTGATACTTCTCTCTCAATAGCCACAAACACCCCTCACTGAAAGAAAAGTGCAGAGTCTTTGATTAATGTTTAGCCCGAAATATTAAAATTCTAGTTTTCATAAACTGTTAGAAATAGCTTTCAAAAAATTCCTTCCTCCACCCACATCCCAACCCCTGTCCATGTCAAAGGTTAGGAGTAAACCATATTTTCTTTAAAACATTGAATGAAGTTCTCTTCCCCATGTCTACCAAATCTTGATGTCAAAAAGGGGGGGGGGGGACTAATATGACAACAAGATTTGTACCTTCATGAGTAAATATTACAATTTGGCTGCGTAACTTGTGGAAGCTTGTTAGGTTGAAGTGATTCACTGGCGTAGATGAAGTTATTTTTAGAGATGTAATTTGTACTGTTTAGAAAAGAATAAAGAGATGGTAAAAGGCTAGATCACTCATTATAGTTTACAGAGCTCATGAACCCAGCATCCATGCAAAAGATGACTAAGCAAGGGTCGGTTGGTACTTTCTCTCAGAATTTTACAGATGTGAGTCATCCACTTTAGTCTGCAGACACAGCATCAAGGTAGCTGTGACTCAGCTCCCATTTAGAAAGAGCACTAGAATTCAATTCTGATATACTTTTGCACTTAAGTAGTGAGGAAATTACATACCAAAGCAAAATGTACCTTTGTACGATGCAGCTATTGGATGTTTTTAGCAAGGATTGAATTATCTTCATCTCTGGCCTTTGAAAGACTCTCTTTGTGGTTGTGCTGGGTCACACACCCGTTCAATCTACTGTCCTACATTGCAGTGCCACTTTTTCATGTTTGGATCATGACCCAAGTGCTCCATTGTCCTCAGTAGAAATCTCAGCCTCACCCTTTCTACACTAACATGCCCAGCATTAAGGCCCACTTCCTTTAGCCAAATACATGTGCATGTATGTGTTTGTATGTATGAAAATCTTCAGCCTAAAATATTAAAATTCTAGTTTGAATAGCTTTCAAAGGCTTCCTTCTTTTCACACTTTACCTGTGTCAGGGGTTAGAAGGAGTATGTTTTTTAGAAAACCATACACACAAACACACATACAAATGATAAGAATTATCTTTATACGTAAGCAGAATTGGCAGTGCAAACACACATTCTCTGTGCAGGACTGTAGCTTTGCTCTCAGGCACAGGGCTCTGCTAGCCAGGTGACCCTCCCCGTGCAGCCTCGTGCCAGGATCTCTCCCCATCACTGACACATGCTAAGTACACAGCCTATGCACAGCTAAGCTCTTGGAACATAACCTGTCCTTTCAAATATACAGAAAGTGCCCCTTGAAGTCTGCACACATATCAATTGATTATTCATAACCAACAAAGAATTTTGTTTGTTATATTTATCAAAACAACAGGAAGATAGTTACAAAAGCAAACACTCCATGAAGACACATAATGAAAAGCACAGTACCCTACCCTACACCTGCTCATTGACAGCCACTTTTAACCCTTTCTGTTGCTTGGTGGTTGCCCCTGTAACCAGCTGACTGTCATTCCTCACCTGCTGTGTGGGTGGCACTGTTACTAAGAGCATTAGGGCATACAGAGGTTAAAGTTCCATCCTATTGTTAAGGAGAAAAGCAAACATTTGCATATCTACTATGGACCAAGCCCTGAGTCAGGCCCTGTGGTCACTGAAATGGATAGATACACTAAGGAGTTTGCACTCAGGTAAGGGAGACAGGCATGCAAGCACATAAATACAAATACTAATACTGTGTGGGAAATGCTGTAATACAGGTCATAAATCCCCTTCTGAGGGGTTTTACAGAAATGTCCTAGAGCTTAGTCTTTTAAGTACAAACAGAAATTTTCTAGGTAGATAAAGAGGAAAGAATGTCCCAGACAGAAAGAACAGTTTACTTGTGGGCTGATGTAATGCATTCTAAAGATTGGGAATAATTTATAAAATTGAATTTTTAGGATTCGTGAGTTAAGGGAGTAATGGGGAGATGAGGCAGGAAAGAAATGTGCCTGGTTATGATGAAGAGCCTTTTATGTACAGTGTTCAAAATATATCCTATTACTGATGAAGAGGCTGGGAAGTATTTTGAACAGGGACATGGCATTTTCTCAATTATACTATAAGGATGGCAGAGGGGAGGATGAATTCAAGTGGGAAGAAGCCGGGGGTAGATAAACCACTTGGGGAAACTAGTTCAGGCAAGAGAATGTGAGGTACTAAAACAGTGGGAGGAGAGAGGGAGAGGAAAGGGCATATTCTAGAAATACTTCAGAGTAGAATCAAAAGGAATTTGTGAACACTTAGGTTTTGGGAGTGAGGGAGAGGGAGGAATTGCAGATTACTGTGTAATTCTTAGCTAGGGTATCTAAGGAGAGAGTCAAAATTGAAGAAGAGGAAAAGTAAATTTAGTAGGAAAGTAAATGAGTAGGAACCTACTGAGTTTGAGGTGTTTATGTGGTAAGCAGGTGGAGATAGTAAGTAGCCAAAATTGTGAGACTGAAGCTTGGTGACCCACGTGGTGGTGGCATTTGAAGCCACAGAACTGGTGGAATTCCCACAGGATGAGTCTGTGATATGAGGGGACTGAAGACTTCTCTGGGGAAGGCAGACAGCTGGTGGTGGGCAGGAGAAGATTCCTGATGGAGACAGCAAAGGGGTAAGACGGGAGCTGGGGGAGAGGGCACCAAGAAGGCAGGAGAGGACAGGACTTGAGGAGGCACACATGGCAGGGAGAGGAGAGTGAAAAGCATTTGCTTGGGTGATGGTCGTGGTGCTCATTGGTGGAGTAATAAAAGAAACATCCATGCATCAGCGTAGGTGGAAGCCGGGCGAGAATGGGTTACAGAATTAATCGACAGTGAAGATGTTGAACTGATCCTCTTTCAAGAGTTTGGGAACTTATAGGAAGAGTGAATGGGCAGTAGGCAGCAGAGTGGTGGTGCAGAGGGGTGCCTTTTGGGGTGAGAGAATCTCCAGCACGATGAGAAGGAACCTGTGGAGGACAGGCTGAAATTTCTTGGCATAGAGTTCCGCCCCTCCTGAGCAAAGAACATGGAACAGAGTGAACATGCAGCCAGTGCCACTGCCTGGTCTGCCCTAAGCGGCCCCTCAGAGCCACTGAGGAGTTTGCATTTTGCTTTCTCTGCCAGCACCAGGTGAATAGGCAGCTTGGGAGGTGAAGAGAAGAGTTCTTTCTCCCTGGAGCTGAGGTTTAGCCAGCCAGAAACCTCAGGCATTTCAGCAGTGATGCACGTCAGCAGAGCAAGCCCCTCGATTCACTATTTTATGATCTCCACTTTGATTAGCTGCTAAATAAAGATGGCACGCTATGAAACAAAAGAAAAGAAAACCAAGCCTGAGTAGTAGCTAGTCAGTCTCTTCCTCTGAACCCCAGCAGCATTTAATGCAGCCTCCTGCTTTAGTACTTCTCACACTCCATTAAGATCATTTTGTTTACTCCCTTTCCCCAATGATGAGCCCTTCAAGACAGAGTTCATTTTTGCTTCATCACAAAATCCCCTACGCTTAGCCCAGGGGTTAGTACAGACAGGGCAACTCAAAGCCTTTTTAAATGAATGTAAAAACTCACATACTTTTTTCTTATGTGACTTGTAATAGTACATTTGGCCCTACTCTCATACCAAACCATAACTGACTTTTAAGTAGTTAAAATCGCATAGGTCATTCTTGGCTATGTGAAAAGTTGCTTTAACTCTCACTGGTCAAGAGTCAAGAATGCTCATGGATACCTTCTTTGAATTTTAGGCAGACAACTCTCTCTTTTTGTACAAGTCTTAAAATGCTCTGCCCTTAAATCAAATACACACACACACACAAATATATATATATATTTAGATACAGATGTGTGTGCATATAAAAGTATGGCACCCTTTAATAAAGAATCCCTCTAGCCCCAGGGTTCATACACCTCTCCCCCTGATCCATGCTCGTGCCTGCTCAGGCTCTACTTTGCAGATTTCAGTTTAATTTTTCTATGAGCTAAGGCTGAGTGATGACTTAGCAAGTTGAACATTTAAAGAACCAAACCTATTTTTCCATGGAACCAATTAATAATATATCTAGAATGAACTGTTTGGCCTCTAGAAACAAAGAGATTTCCATCACAGAGAGGATTGGTAAAGGGTCATGAGCAAGGTGGGGTGGTGAGAATAGCTATTTTGTTGTAAGAGCAGCCGGCAGGCTGAGTGAGGAGGAGTTAGCCATTAAATCAACATCAGGCTCTGCTGAGGTGTGACCAGGTTTAAGGTACTTTATTTTAAAGCCCTTCGGAACTTGCCTTTCTTTTTTATTTCTAATCTGATTGTTTTTATCTGTCCATAAATACTCTGTGTATATGAACTTCAACTTCTGTATTCAAGCCTTAGTCTTTTAACCTGAGCTTGATGGGCTGTACCATGCCTTCTAGAAGGAAGAGCTAGCTAGGCCTCCCCCTCCCCTGCAGTTGCCCCCACCAGCACGCAAGGATTGTATTTTTATCCAGGAGACCTTGGCTGGTCCCTGTGGACTAGAACAAGGGATAGAATTAAGGTAATTAAGCTGGCCTCAGTGTGTAGGACAGATAGAAAGGCAGTTCCTGGAGGCAGAGAAAGCTGATTGAATTACTTCAGGTGCAAACTGATTCGTATTTGGAGCTTACCTAAAATGGTGGGTGTGGGAGGACTTACAGGTTGTTCTCTGGTTTAACCAAAAGTATATGAAGCTGTATGAAGTAGGTCAATATTTTTAAAAACATACAGTCCCACGTCCCTTTATCCACGGGGGAAATAAATGTGACCCCGCAGCCACACCAGCTCACTCCCAGGAGGACAGTGCCCTGTGGGGGTCCCCTCCAGGACGTGAGCCTTCACAGAGATGGAAACAGCAGAATGAACAGCATCCTAGGTGACTAAAGGTCTTGCACTTGTCACAGTATTAGGCCCAATCTGATGTGTGGTGAATGGGGAGCAGGCTATAGCTTTTATTTCAAATGTAGTGTGATTCTTCTTCAGTTGATAACAGAATATTCAAGTGGCATCAGAACCCCTGGATTTAAAATCTGAAGACCTGAATTCAAGGCCAGCTCTGTCACATAACTAATTCCAAACAAGCTACTTTGTGTTCCTAAGTTTCAGTGTTTTTATCTGTAAATAGGGTAATATGCCCACCTTGAAGGTTACAAATGAAACAAGATATGTAAAAACATATTTAAGCCATAACGTTTATATTATGACATTCACCAGGCCTCTAAAGTTAGGCTGGAGCCCAAGTGGCAGTCAGGGAAGGATGTGGAGATTTTCAAGTCGTCAGAGGGTATTGATAGAAGGGACTTTCTGAAGGAAGAAAGCTGAATGGCCAAGCCTTCAGGGTTAACAAGTCCCTCAACTGAGCTTTGGGAGAGAGGGGATGTTAAGCAGATGGAGAAAAGGAGGCAGTAAAAATTTTAGAAGGAAGGGAAGTAGCAGATCGATACAGTGTTATGGAAACCACAGGAGAAGAACAGAAGTGAGCAACAGTGTCAAATGCCATTAAAACCCCACAGATATGACCATAAAATGTTTTCCCAATCAAAAGAAAGAAAACAAGAAAATTGAAACATCAAAAACAAAAATTCTTAAAAGTCTAAGATCATTGTACCCTTGAGCTTAACTTGGTCTGAAAGACAAACACATCCTATTCCTCCTCCCTGTCCGTTATGACTGTGTATGTCAGTCTCTCAGACTTTTGTGCTTTCTTGATCAACGGCCAGAGAATTTACTTGCCTGTAGCAACTGCTGGCTGAGATGGTAAATGAGCCAAAATGACCAAGTGGAAGCTCCTTCCAGAATGTCAGAAACAAGCAGTAAATCAAATTTGTAGCACTTATGGTAGAGAGAGCATGGGTTTGCCCCAGGGACAGGCACATTCCCTAGTAGAAATGAGTGAGAGGGAAACCTATGGCAGAAAGCACCCAGCACATTGTAGGTGTTCAATAAATGTTGATTTTCTTCCTTTTTCTTAGCATTTAAAAAAAATGTTTTATTAGAATGAAAAACAAAACAAAACAAAACAAAAACCCATCATGCCTAACTAATGTTTCTACTGAGATTTTTCAGATGTGGGTTAATGAAAAACCCAAAGTCATACAGCTATCATGGTGGTGGTCATTTTGTTCCTGTAGGGAGATTTACTGTGTTGTATATAAGAGGCCTGGTATAATGTAGCTCACTGCACTTAGGTCAGGACCCTGGGGTTCTCCCTTGTGGCTGCTGAAGCAGTTGAGGCAGTTTGCCACTCTGTGCCACAACCTCCTCATTTGTCAAATGGAGAGGTGACTTCCAAGGCCCCTTGCTGAATGTGGTTTAGTGAATGTATCCTCTGTTGTGATGAGACATAGAGATTTTTAAGCAAATGTCTCACCTCTCTACAGTGCAACTTGGCCCTGTAAGCACACCTGTCCAAAGGCAGCTGGGAGGAAGTACACTCAAGAGTGTCACAAAGTCTATGTGTTGTCCTCACAGGGAGACGTCCAAGCCTTACTCTTACACCTTCTAATAAGCTTGGTGCACTAGTTCCCAAGTCCCTTGGAACATTTTGTGTTTTGTTTGCTTCAAGTCCCTGCAGTTTAACCACCCAGAGAAGGTGTGTGGTACATAGATAATACTAACCTTTGAGAGAATTCAAGGAGGTTAACCTAATAGCCTGGGCCCAGGAGGGTAGGGATGGAGGGAACCAAGAAACTGCAAAGAGTAGCTGCTAGACACTCAGTCTGGGAGCTGGCATGTGTTATTAGCCCTTGATGTCATGACTGTATGGCCCACTATAAGAATTGATATTCATAATTCTGACTTGGAGTCACTTAGAAAAGGATAAGGGAAAAGTAAAAGTTAAGTCTATTTTAATAAAGGTTTGTATCAAAAACAGTAAAAAAGAAAAAAGTTTTGGAGCTTTCATGAATAAACCCTGAGTTATCTGGAAAGCACAACCATCAGGAATGGTTTAGTGAGGAGTATGAATAAGGTTTTCTTAGGATAACACTGATTCAATACCTTCAACTGAAAATTATCTTATTCCTTTAAATTTAGATGTATAAGTCAGGCAACTCATTTAAGTCAAGGGTTTGCCTCAACATGATCACCTTATGTTTACACAGTTTATTCTTTTTAATTTCAGTTAGGTAGAGGTGAGAATGATGTGCCAGTTTAAAAACATTGTTTTAGGCAGCAATCATACCTTTATCTCAAATGAAATTTCTACTTGGAATTGCTATAAAGAACATTAACTAATTTCCATTCCCCTATGGCTTCCCCCAGCCATTCTCATAGAAGAAATAATGACCAAGGAGCTGGCCAAAAAATAACAACAACAAAACAACATGAAAACCTGGGTAATTCACAGGCCAAGTAGGTAATCCTTAAATATACAAAGATTGATTATATTGATGGTCTTTTTTTAAAGAACAAAACCACTCACAAATAAGTAGTTTAGCAAAAAAAGAAAAAGCCTTTACCTTACGGGAAGCACCTATGAGAATGGGGAGAATATGGCATTATCAAAGCACGAAAGAAAACGGTCTGGCCAAGTTTTCATCTATTCACATCTTTTCTGGTTTGTGGTCAGCTTTTGCTGCAGGGCCCCGTTTGACCATAGAGTCTCTAAGCTATGATTTTTTATTTGAAGAAAGAAGATTATAGAATTAAGAGTTCCTAAGGACTCCTGAATTTGTCTCAAGTAAAAAGGTGAACAAAACGAAGTTGAAAGCTTAATTGAAAGAACATGGCTACTTTTGATCTATGGGTTGTATTTTCTCAGCTGGAAGTCAAGTTGGAAAAAGAAATTATATAGACTCAGGTTTGTTTGTTTGTTTTAATTGCTTGTAAGAGAAAAGTGAGTAATAATGGGTATCATTTATGAATGCCTGCTATGTGCCAAGTGTTCTACACATGTATTCATTATATCATGTAAACCATCCAACAGCCTTGCAAGGTAGGTATTATCCCATTTTAAAGATGAGAAAACCTAGACTCAGAGAGTTTAGTAAATTGCCCGAGGTCACCCAGGTAGCAACTGGCAGAGTAGGAATCAAGCCCAGATCTGTCAAATTCCAAAAGCCATGTTTTTTCCAGTATACCATCCTATTCTTACATCCTTTAGGTTGCAGCCTTTATCAAGCACATTCTATGTGTGAGGCACTGTACAGCATGTTTTACATGGCTCATTTTCAACGCTGAGGTTAGAATTTTTCCAGTTTTAGGAACGGGAGAAGAGGTGCAGAGAGGTCAGTTAACCTGCCAGAGCTCACCCACCTCCAGAGCACCTGGATAAGCTGTTCCCCATACATCTCACAGACTGAACTGAACCTAAAGCAGCTGAAGAATGGAGTGGCTTATCTTTGAACATTTCTAGGGAAAATATTCCACACCACCCATTCTAGTGGGTCAGACATTTTCCTATAATTTTAATACCCCAGCACAATATAAATCCAAAATGGAGAGTGCTTGGAAAGTATAATGCACAACTTAAAAATAGGCTAATGAAGGTTTCTGCATAGGGGAATGACAGGGGGACCAGGGCTTCTAACCCTGTCTTATGAGGAAACATGGAATCATCTGCCAGGTATTTGACTCAGACTATGTCCCACCCCAGTCTTACACCCAATCCCAACCCTCACGCCTGACTGTATGGATTGTTGATATAGGAAGTCAGAGTTGTTGGAGAGAAAATAGAAGACTCATAGAAAATGTTAATAGCCCGTTATCAGGTTTCTCTACTCAGAGCTTCCCCAAAACATAAGGGGGCACACAAGTAAGTCTTAAGAGATGTTTTGCAAAGAGGAACTGGTTCCTATACTGAGAAGGAAATGAGTATACCCATCTACTAATAAATAATAACTTATTTTTTATTTGTGCGTTATACTTTCCAAAGCATTCTCCAGTCTAGAGGTTGTATTCTGTGCTGGGGGTATTTAAATCATAGGAAAAAGTCTGACCCACTGGAATGAGTGGTATAGGATATTTTCCCAAGAAATGTTCGAGGGTAACACAGCTTATAGAAAAATGTCCACACTCCTTTGCTTTGTGTTCAGAACACTCAACAGTGTGACATCTTCTGCACCGGCATGCTATCCTCCAACCCGTATTCTATCTACCGTGGTCACCCCGCACCCCCTCGCACTTCCTCTGCTGTGACTGCTCGATACTATTCCCTCTGCCTGGGTCCCCTTGCCTTTCTCCCTCCCTGGCCAGTCCTAATCCTCCCACTGCAGCTCCTGTCACAATCTTAGTTGTCTTTTAAGGCTCTGCTCAAAGCCATCTCATCTAATAAGTCTCCTAGGGGCCCTTAGATGGAATATCTTCCCACCCATACTCCGTGGTGGTAAACACCTCTATTACAACCCTCACCTACTACCTCCCTTACAGACAACAGTGAAGGGTAAGCGGATGCTAGCACTAGAAGGCCCTGGCCTTAGTCAGCGTGGCTTCCCCGGGGCCAGCACGTTGTAGATGCTTAGGGAATGTTTGTCACATTGGATACCTGTTGTTTTCTCTAGCATATAAAGGTCATAACCAGTTGTTTGAGGAATTTTTCTTTCTTCATAAAGCCACATTAGTCATCCTTCATGTTGGAGTAGTCACACTATTTGCAAATTTGTATCTAGCTGGTTTGTTCTACTTTTTCAAGATTAGAATTTAAACTGACCAATATCAATCCCCCTGCTTTGACCAAAGACACCGCATTTGTCCTTTTCCTTCTAATCGTCTGCATTTGGTATGTTGTCCATGAAGTTTTTGAAATCAAAAGCTTATGACTTTTTAAAGACTTTGCCCAGTTTTTAAGTGCCAACAATTTGGCATTTGAATATATTTTAATTTATTTAAGGATTCTTTTAATCAAACTCTTCCCTAATTTAGCCAGATTCCTTTTTTAATCCTCCCAGGACAGGAGTTTATTTATTGTGACTAAATTCTTTTAAAAATAGAAGTTAAAACAGTCCTAAGTGCTATAATGGTGTTCTTTCTTACCAGATTTCTTTCTGCACCTCATAAAAGTATGTTTCTTCTTAAAATGTCTAGTGCAGTCACCATTTCCTCACTTGTATGATTTGTGCCAGTCAATCACTAAATATGCATCCGCTACCTACTGTGTGTCTAGCCCAGTGGTACACATGTAGAGGATATAACATAAAGATAAGCACACCAAAAGTGTTATAATCCAGCTTAAAAGTGGATTATGTAGACACAGAGGATGGAGAAATCATTGACTGACAGAGCATGCAAGGGAGGCTTTCTGGAAGAGACTGGGGCTTGGACTGCGTGGCAGAGTTGGAAGCAGTTACTGGGTGAAGGGACTGAACAAGGAGCCAGGCCTGAGCAAATGAGAGTGTCAGAGCAGCAAGGGGCCAGGAGCCATGCAGGAAGCATGTCCAGAGGGTGCAGAACCCAGATGGCATAGCAGGCAGGAGGCACAGAGACAGTCTGTCTCCAGGACGTGTGGCCCCTCCGTTCTAGCGTGGGGCCTGGAACAGGGAGTCTGCTCCCTAAATGTGTGATGCATGAGGGAACAGGCAAAGCAAGGGGACAGAGAAGCCCTTGGGGCAAGGAAGGCTTCCCATGCTGGGGCCCCTCGGTCCCAGCCTCAGCCAGTGATGTTCTCCTTTCATCCTTGTGAGGGCCAGCCCGGAGTGAGCTCCGCGTGGGAGCACAGGTTGGAAACATGCAGAGTTCTAGGACACAGGCATTTCCTGACAAACTGAGCCTCGATGAGAGTAAACCCAGATAAACCCAAAAAAGCAAGAAGGGCCCTCCAGGTGGGAAGAGTAACTTGGCCTGCAAGCTTCCTAAGACCAGCAGCTGCCTTCGTCTTTGGGTCACCCACTTCTCTTCACATATTACAAAGGTCAGTGGAGTAGTGGGAAGGAAAGCAAGATTAGTAAAATAGGGCAGGTTACAGCCTTCTCTGCATTGACTATATATGATACCAAAAGAGGCAAATAAAAAGTGGTAAATTGTTATGTCCACACAGTATCACAGGCTTTATTGACTTCTTCCCTTTCTGTGGAATATTCCCTAGACTCCAGTTCTAATTCAACTTTTAACCTTCTAGAACCAACTCAAGGTCCATCTCCTCTGCAAAGCTTTAACCTCAGGCAGGGCTCCCTTTTCCTTTGCATGTACACCATGTGCGTGCCTGAACCATTGCCTTAGTGTGCTCGACTGTAGTGGCTTATTTACCTTTCCAGGTCTGTCTTCCAGTCCGTAAGTTCAAGGGCATGGACACCCTCCTTCTTCCTGTCATTCTACCACTTTGTTTTTTTGTTTGTTTGTTTGTTTTTCCTGAATAACATTCAGCTTTCCTAACCCTCTTAGTTTTATAAATGCTCCCATTTTTTAAATTAATATTTATTTGAATATGTACACACACAAAAAAAGATCATATAAAACATACTGACATACTTTAAAGACTAATAAAACACCACCCAACTTAAGAAATAGGAATAGTGCCAGCATCTTAGAAGCTCTATGAGTGTCTCTCCCAGAAGTAACCACTACCCTGGATTTTATGTTAACCACCCCCTTGATTTTCTTAATAGCTTTACCACCTACTATATTATCCATAAACAATATGTCATTTATTTTTTTCTATTTTTGAACGTTACATAAATGGAATCATACTGATTGTTTTCTGCTGCTCTGAATATTAATGTCCTTGCTTTTTAAAACTTTTTAAAATTATGACTATTTAAAGCTTACACAGTGTACACAGAGTACAAAAACAAATACCCATGTACCCACCTTAATCAAATCTTAATGCTTTGCTGTAATTGCTTCTGATTTTTTTAAAGAAAGAGCACACTGTCAATTCAGTCGAAGCCTTCCGAGTACCCCGCACTGACACATTCCCATCCTTCTCTCCTTCTCCCTAACTTGCAGAGGTAGCCACCAGCCTTAATTTGGTGTATATCTTTCCCATGCATGTTTTTATACTTTCGGTACACAGACACTCATAAATAATATGTAATATATGCATAGTTTTGAACTTTATATGTATATATTGAACAGTGTTCACCTGTAACTTGCTTTTTTCACTGAACATTATGTCCTTGAGGTTCATCTTTGTTGGTGCAAGTAGCCCTCATTCATTCATTTAAACTGCTATAAGGTATTTCATTGAAAGAATATGCCACAATGTAATTATCCAATCTCCTGTTGATGGACATGTAAGATGTTTCTAATTTTTGTTATCACAAACAATGCTACAACAAGCCTTCTCCTACCATCTTCTTACGTGCCTATGGCAGTTTCCTAGGAGTGGAATTGCTGAGTCATGGAACATGTGCCTCTTCACTCTTGCTGTACAAGAGGTTGTACCAATTTACATTCTCACCATCAGCAAATGGGAATTCCCAGTGTTCCAAAGCCTTGACAACACTGGGGTATTGTCTGGTTTTTAAATTTTTGTCAATCTAATGTGTATGAAATGGAATCTCATTGAGGTTTTAATTTGTATTTCCCTTATACATTCCTTTCCTACAGTTCAACAAGCATTTATATTCAGTGTCTTTCATGTGTCATGCACTGTGCTAAGTGCTAGGAAGACTGAAATAACTAATTCACAGCCCCTGCACTTAAGGAGCTCACAGTTCTCTGCAGTAATTCCTGCCTGGAAGGTACATCAAAATCACTTAAGGTGCATTGTCAGAAGTCAGAGGTTTGGGGAGTGTGGGCTCTTAAGTAGGAGGCATTTGTGAAATAGCAAGCTAAGTCTTCCTTAACACTTGAGGCCTTCATGTATAATGATTTTTAATGTGTTCTCTGTCATCAAGAAAAGGCTAATTTATTTTCAAAATATCCTATTTGCTGAGATGTGAAGGTATGTACAAAGTTTAGAAAGATTTTCATCAAAATAGTTAAAATTTAAGCACCTGAAGGCTTATACTATAGTTACCAGAAATTTTTCATTTTATATGGAGCAGTGTATAAAGCTAGGTGGGAAAAAAACTAAGGAAAAAGGGGAGTAGGGAAAAGGAATGAACATTTATTAAGTTATCTGCTCAGTTTTTGTTTAACCCTTTCAACAAATGCTGTGAGATAGGAATTATTATCCTCATTTTGCAGATGAGAAAATCAGATTCAAAGAATGAAATATTTTGGCTGTGATGTCATCACTAATTAACGGTGGGGCCAGGATTTGAACCCATTTTTATCTGACTCCAAGGGCATGACATGCTGTCTCCTTCCATAATAGGATTTTTTAGCATAAACAGTAAAAGTCAAGAAACTTCAGGCTTCAATTTGGTAATAATAAAACCTCAAAAGTAACCCGTTTACAAGATCAAATCACACAAAAGATAGTGAAAATTTGAAACCAGTTTGAACCAGTGAAAAGTAAAAGCAGTTTAACAAAACCTGGTTAATATTTATTCTCCCCTGTCACTTAAATGAAAGGCAGTGATGATAAAAGGAGATACCATTGGATTTTTAGTGCCTTAAATAGGGACACTTCTGAATTGGAAAGTGTTACTTTTATATTTCTTGTAGGTGAGTGTTTTGGATATGTGGTGTTAATTTTCTAGTGGTTGGAATCCATGTGTCTGAAAGGTTTAGTGTATAGTCAGTAAGATGTGGAGCAAATAAGTGGCGGTCTTCTAGCATTGGTTGTGGGGTTAGCCCGGGAATGAGATGTGTACAAACTGCTCTTAGGAATAATCAGCCTCAAATGGAATCATCATTGGAGGGCGAGTTTACAGCAAATCAACGAGGGGTTAAAACTGTCCCATAATGAGGCTTCGAGGAACTGGAGCAGCCTGAGAAGACTGGAAATGGGGATTTCACCATAACCACCACAAAGCGAATCCCTGAGCATCTTCCCTGCTATCCCACGAGCACAAGGGGAAAAGCACAGAAATATATAGTCTAGAAGGTTTGAAGAAATGAAATAAGGGCCGACTTGTGAATAATGATGAAAATATTTGATGATGTGACTGCTAGGGAAGCAATTATGGTTAGCCCCTCATTTGTTTGGCATTTTCAAGGCTTGAACTGTCCCACAAAACTGAGTTTTCCAGACAACCAAAACTTTCCTATTTATGTGCCTTGAATGTTTTTTAACCATGCTTAGTGGAAATATGTCTGAAATAGATTATACAATTATCCTGCCTTCTTGAACAGAAGTTTCAAGAAATATTAATAACATTTCCTTAGATGCCTTTGACTGCGGGTATGAGAAGACCTGATTGGAAGAGGTTTAAGTAGTAGACTTGTAATTAGTAGAGACTTGTACTCATGTAACGTTACAAGAAAACCAGAGCTAGGCAGTTCCAGGGAGGGTCAGTGCGATCCAGTGGTACCAGGCTGACCTTCCCTCATGATCACAAGATGGGTGCCACAACTCCAAGCCTCAAGACCTCACATGATAAGATCTAAGGCAAGAATGAAATGGGGGCTTCTCCTGACACATGTCTTTAATCAGAGAGGAAAATATTTCTCGGAAGACCCCTAGCCGACTTCCTCTTAGGTCCCACTGGCAGGACTGAGTCACGTTTCCATGTCTTGGTTTTATGGAAGGCTAAGAGAGTGCATATCCAGCACTTTCAGACTCTGGAGTGGGAGGAGGGCTCTGCCCATAATAAAGAACAGAGGAGAGTGGCTGTTAGGTAGGCAACCAAGAGTGTCCGCCGCAGCTAGCAAGATTGGAGGTGAACATCACTTACTGTATGGTGATAGATTGAGGGATGATTCGGATGTACAGAGTATTTTGTTCCTACACTGAACGGCCCCACGCTGGGATTCTTTCAGCCCTCCAAATTCTGCTTTTATTTATCATACTCTCCCTTCCCTTGTGCCAGACTGCTCTTTCTCAATTGCTTGCTGTTAATGTGCCTTGTACTCATCTTGCTGTAATTATTAATAGATACACGTTTTTCTTCTGGAAAAGTCATACAATCAAACTTGTTAGAACTCTGCCTGAAATGTTGTGAGTATCTGGTAAGCTATCCTGTGACTCACATGTACAGTGTGGCATTTCTTTTGGCTGTTTCAGTGTCATTTTTCCATTGGTGAGGTTTTTGGAGGATTGAGGCATTTTTAGAGTCTTAGGAACGTAGATACTACTTTACTGGAGTCTTCTTGTGGTGAAAGGTGAGCATTTAAGGGAGGTGAGCTTGTTTACTAGGGAGGGTAGAACTGCAGCCATCCACTGGAACCTCACCATGGATTAGAGAGAGGCAGCATGGCCCGGTGTTCACCTTCCTCTCCAAGCTGCATGGTTGGCTATTGCCTGGCAAGCACCACTGGCTCTGGGACTGTGCCCAGTAGAATTCGTCACTGCAGTGACTGTCCAGAATGAGGCAAACTGGTGTGGAACTTAATTGTTCCTGCCTTCTCCCACAGGTTCAGAGCCCTGTGAATGAGTCCTGTGAACTGCCTGGTTTTTGCAGAATTAGAAGTGTTTGATATAACTTGTTTCAACAAGTTCTTTTTTTTTTTTTTTTTTAAGAGACAGACAGGGTCTTGCTCTATCACCCAGGCTGGAGTGCAGTGGTGTCATCGTAGCTCACTGCAACCTCAAACTCTTGGACTCAAGTGATCCTCCCACCCTGGCTTCCTGAGTAGCTGGGACTGCAGGCGCGTGCCACCACGCCCGGCTAATTTTTAAAAAAATCTTTAGTGGAGATAGGGCCTTGCTACGTTGCCCAGGCTGGTCTCAAACTGCTGGCCTCAAGTAATCCTCCTGCCTGGGCCTCCCAAAGTGCGGGGATTACAGGTGTGAGCACACTGTGCCTGGTCTCAATAAGTTCTTGAAGAAAGTAATGCTTTGGAAATGGTTATTGAAGTTTTACTAGATAAGTGAGGACCATCCCTTCTGTGGGTAGAGAGCTGACCAAAATTCAGTCTCTGCATACGGAAAGAAAGAAATAGGAAGCAGTTATCAAAACAATACTGACAATACGTAACTGAACCAAATGGAATGATTTTGCTCCAGGAATCAATCCTGAGCCAGTAGGTTCTAAGAAAACAAATGGTTAAAGTGTTCAATTTTGATACAGCTGAAATTATGAGCCCAAATTGCTCAGAACCCAAGAGGTTCCTTCAGAGCAAGTTAGCTGTTTGAAGACTAAAAGTAATTATTATACTGTGCATCAGAAAATCGTGAGTTAGCCCGTAGGCAAAAGTTAAGTGACAGTAACATTTGGGGATAAGGAAAACAAGTTTTTGTTTTTTTAAATCTTGACTAATTTGTACCATTCAAATCATTCTTATAAGAAAAATGCAAAGTATTCCTTATAAATATTTTAGTTATTAACTCATTCTTATGCATAGAACATTTTTAAAGAAGCCATCCTTTTGTCAACTACTGACTAATACAGATGGGATACAACTTAGTTAAGTTGAGCAAGACATTTGTATTTTTTAAATTTTACTTTCTCATATGTGAATTAACATGTGGATTACCGATTTTATCTCTGCAGTACTCTGACCATTCCTGTTCCCCTAATAATCCAGTTATTGTGTGCATAAAGAAAGTATTCAAATTTTAATATTGGCTTCAATTCCACTTTGTTAGACAAATCTCTGTGAGAAATAATCATGTAATCAATGCTTTTTGGAGATCATGGTACGTATCAACATGTAGCTTGCTGCCATTTTTTTTTTTTTATTAGAACAACTCACTTGCCTAAGTAAATAAATTACATTCACATTTTGAATTGTTTCTCGTGCTAATTGGGCATTGAGGGGGTCAATGAAGATGGTTCAAAAATAGGAGGGAAAATAATTTTTCAGCATATCAAAATAATGATACCAGCAACTCATTTTCTACAAAACTAAATAATAAGAACAAAAAATATAATGCATTCCAAAGCACAAAAAAGCCAGTAGCTTGAGAATCACATAGCCTGTGGTATTATCTGCATTCCTTTTGATACTAAGCAATGACTGTATTTACTTTACATTTATAAATTATTGCCATTGGATTTTATTATTTAATATTGTTGCCTTTTTGTAGGAAGCTCCCATGTTAAATACTTTTCTGCTGGTAATGATCGCTTTGGAGGTTAATCTGAATCTTATTTTATAGTTGGAAACTTGTACATAATATGAAAAGAATTGAAGTCAGATTAAAGTATATGTGAATAGGCATTTTTTCTAAAGTCAATCAGAGGAAATGAAATGAGTTGTCAGAAAAGATATAAACTTAATTTTAGAAAGCAATGCTTGTTCAAAGTGACTTGAAGATGTTACAGATCATGCTGTTTGTGAAATGAATGAATTCAAAAGGGTTTTCTGAATTGAATTATTTATAATTTGAATTAGTCTTTTTCATGTTTTGTATTGTTCCTATATGTTATGAAATTTCTGCTTTGGCACAATAGACATGTATTGAGACTGCCTTATTGTGGTGCTTGAAAAATATGACTAAAGAGTGGACATTCAAAATCTTGCCCTTTTCTTTGGTTGTAGTGTGATTCATCTGTAGAAACCCCCTACAGCACTGAGTCAGACATCATCAGAGTCAAGTGTACTCAGTGGTCTAAGAGGCCCTACCAACTGGACAGGTTTTTATTTCTTGGGGGTTTTTTGTTGGTTTTTCTTTTTTGAAGTTTGCTAGGAACCTAACTTTTCCTTCAAGAAATCATATTGGGTGCTTAGAGGTCCTAGTCCAAGTTGAATGTCACCCCAGACTGGGGTGGTGATAGACATATAACTATCTAGTATGTATATTTTTAATATACCTCCCTCATTTAGCCAAAAAAATGAACCTCGTACATCAATTGTAATTATGACACAGTAAGTGAGTTCTAAGCAGGTTATACCAGTATCCGTTAAAGCAGGAAAAAGCAACATGGCATAGTAGGAGCCCAGTATTTGAGTCACGGGACTTGATTTGAGGCTTGCCCCCGCCTAGCTATGACATGAGCAAATTGTTAAGCTCTTGGAGTCTCAGCTTCGCTCATCTGTTAAATGCAAATGTTAAAAAGTAATGTCTCTTTCATGGAGTTATAAGTAACAAATTAGATAAAGTATGTAAAAGTTATTCTCTAAAGCTAGAAAATTCTGTACATGTTTTTCTTGTTATTTTTGATGTTCCTGTTCTTTGTCCTAGGAGTGGATAACATTCACACAAACACACGTTATATACCTTTAAGAATGTGCTATTGAAACAATCTATGTTTTTAATGATGGTTTGCCTCAACTAAAAATAGCAAGTCCTTTTATATTTTCAAATTGAGTTTAAAAAAACCCAAAATGAAAAGAGAAAGCACATAACACACATTAACAGCAAGGATTAGCATCAGCCTGTACTATCACAGCAGACATATTTGGTGCTCAGATTGGTCTCTGTTGCATTTCATTAAGGAACTCCCACTGATTTAGGAGATATAAATATATGTGGTAATGCATATGGAAAAAATTAAAACTGCTGAGTATCAAAATTCACTGCTTGATTGGAAGTAGAGTGATAACTTTATTTTTTCTGGTGGTCCAGTTGCCATTTCTGTAAAGTAGAAAGATGATCACCTGCCTTCTTTATCCTTTTTCCAAATCCATTCTTGAAAATAGACTTCCTCCATAGTGTTGTAGATAAGGAAGACACTGCCCAACCCTTGAAGAGTTTATGCTATAATAGAGACTTAAAACAGATATACAACTAACTCTGCTATGGAACATTGGACATGGTAGTTGCCAGAAGAGAAGGTCAGATGGCTGCCGGTGCCCAGTCACACTTCTGCCCTAAGTTTTTGTGACCATTTCATAAAGTTCTTTCAGCACCTACATATCATACCTCGTATTGATTAGCTTTTCTCTCACTTGTGATTTGCCTCTCTAACTGGATTATAAACTCCTTGAAGGCAGGGAAAACACCTTGTATTTCTTGGTCTTTCCACACTATACCTTTTTTCCAAGCCTCAACCGGTCTTTGTGTTTTTGTACCCAACATTCTGATTTAGCCAAAAAAGTGTCTTAAGATGTGTTTACACTCTAACTTTCTTTTCCTTTCTTCTGTCTTTGCAGTTGACCTGCCCCTGTTTTTTCCTCGAGACCAGCCAACTCTCACATTTCAATCCGTCTATCACTTTACCAACAGCGGACAACTTTACTCCCAGGCCCAAAAAAATTATCCATACAGCCCCAGATGGGATGGAAATGAAATGGCCAAAAGAGCAAAGTAAGTGAATCCATTGTTATTTCCTACAGATAGGAACATTGTGTTTATCTAGTCCAGGGGTTGGCAAGCTACTGCCCACAGGCTAAATCCTGCCCTGTGCCTATTTTTGAAAATAAAGTTTTATTGAAACAAAGCAATGCCCATTTCTTTACTTATCTATGAATGCTTTCATGCTACAATAGCAGAGTGAGTAGTTGCAACAGAGACCATATGGCCTTCAAAGCAAAAATATTTACTATTTGGGCCTTTGTAGCCTAATCAGGAAGAAGCTGACCTATATCTGAAAGTGTTTCCTTTTCCTACTATTTCTGTTGTTCCTTAAAATTGGCTGTGACTGCTTACTGGTTTTTCAAAAAATGGAATGTAGGATTTATCAGGAATCTACATCTCTATTTAGATTAGAGAAGTACTAAATAGGAATTAGAGTTATGGATAAATGGTGTCAATGATGAAAATGTTGGCAACTACTTTAATATTTTTTTTAAAAAATGAAAAATTTCAGGTGACAGTAAACAGAATTTTTGCTTAATGGTCAATACATGGATCCAGTAGCTACTTTTTCATATGGAATTGAATCTCTTTGAATTATACACCTCATTGCATCTCTGCAGCATATACCACAGCCATTGTCCAAAGTAGGACACAAGTGTTCCTTGATTAAATAAACAGCTATGCAAATAGCTTAGAGCAATTAAAATTATTATGGAAGTAGGCTGGGGATTTCATAGAGGTTGACGTTGGCTAGAATTTGGAGTTTAGAGGTACAGTTATTTCTCACGAATCTCTCAGTGTGGAAGGTTCTCATTCTGGGTTAGCTAGAATTTGGAATTTAGGGGTACAGCTATTGTTCACAAACCTCTCAGTGTGGAAAGCTCTCACCTTAATCATATGGAATAGGTAAATTCAGAAATAGGCTGTTTTTTATAGGTAAGACTTTAGTGTCTGGAACATCAGTCTTCATGAACCATGGACTCCCAGATTGAAGTAGCAGTGGATCAAAATCATAGTTTCCAAAAATAAACTATAGAGTGGCATGTGGATATTACTTTATCACTCAGAACAGGCATATGCTTCACACCTGTGATCCCAGCTGAAGGATGATCAGATCCAAAGAATCACACAAATGAAGACTACTAAGCATCCTCTTCATTTGCTCATCCAATATTTAGTAAGTGTCTACCATGTTCCAGGCATTGTGCTTTATGCTAGGGATATAATGACAAATAAATTAGAAAGTGTCCATGTCTTCACAGGATTTGTAGCCCAGAAGGGGAGATAAAGCCTTTATCATATAAAACTTCTGACAGTTTTAAAGTACCTACTAACAAAGCCTGGCCTTCTAGACCTGGAATATTCTAGATTAGTAGGACTTCTTGCTCTTGCCTCCCCCTCCCTGAGACCCTTTTCCTTCCCAGGGGGCCTCCTGGCCTCTCCTATACTTTTCTGTAGTACAAGACCTTCACTTATAGAAGGGTCGGGACTCTTTTAAATAATGACAGAGTAGCTTTTTCTAGAAGTGCAGACCACACCAGATTCGTATGTGGAATCCAGAGTTGTTATCTGAAACTTCAGTGTGCCGTCTTTCCCTGTGTTTTCCCTTTTTATCCATGACACCCAAGTCTGAAATTCTATTTAAAGACGAAACAAATGTATGTAAATATAACTGGTAACAATGATTAAGACTTACATACCTTGAAATACAACTGAAAAAAAGGATTTATAAAGTAAGTTTTATGTTTGAAGTATTACAGTTATTTAATTTTCTGGGCTTTGCCTGTGTATATACAGGATCTGCTCTTAGAAGATGGGCCGTTATTTGTGGTATGTGCTATGGAGTCTGAACCAGACATGTCTTTGTGGTTTCCATGGCAAAGTTATCTTGGTATGTGTGTATGTGTGTGCGTGTGTGTTTTTCTTAAGTAGACATTTTAGCATGTATGAATTGAGTCTTTAAGAAGTTACAGACCACAAGCCCATGATTTCAGTATAGAAATATTGTAAGCGAAGCCTGTTTATCTTAACAGATTGGTTCAGAGCTTCAAGAGACATTTGCTTTATGTTAACACCAGTCTAAAGAAAACATCTGAAGTAACGTTAAAAAATCTGCTTTCTACTGTAGCAAAGATGGAGTCATTTTTAATGTAAGAAAAGAGACAGCCAGCAGCTCATGCTAGCAAGAAGCAATAGATTAAATGTTCCATTCTTAAATTGAACTGAGTACTCTGGGTGGTGTCAGAAGGCCAGGTAATGGACAAATACAACCAAAAAAAAAAAAAAAAAATCCTGTCCTGCACTGTATAGGCTTGAGATTGGTGGAAGAGTTTGGAGAGGGGATGGAAAGAGAGAAAGGTCAACTGTAGCATTCCTTACACGCCCTGTTTCTTTGTTCTGTGAAAATGCTGTATGTACACAGTGTGTAAAAGGCTATAATTCACTTGGGGAACTCTGCCCCTGACATAAACACTCTCACGGTTTATGAACAGCAGTAGAGCCCTTGAGTAGAATCAGCTGTTTATTCTCTCCTGTAGAGCAAAATTCTAAACATGTGAACTCCGAAAGGACACTTCCTGGCACTAACCAGGGCTTTTCCTACCACATGTGCTTCTTGCTTACAGCTGTCTAGCAAATTCTGTCCCTTACAAGTGAAATACCCTTTACTGGGTGAGCATAGGCATTGGGTTCACACATTCCCCAGTTCCTATGGCAAAGTCTAATCACGTAAGCTCTGTAGCCTTGAGCAGAGCTCTTAGCCTCTCTGAACTTCATTCTGTAAAACAGGATTGTACTCCTCCCTGTTGGATGGACTTGCTGTGAACGTCAGTCAGTGAGTTAACATATGGAAGACCCTGGGATTTAGCTTCGGCCCTGTGCCTCGGTGCCTTTCTTCAGCCCTTTCCTCCCACCCTCTTTCTGCCCCCTCAGATCTACTCATCCTTTAGCCTCCTTCCATATGGGTTTTCCCGTCCACTCTAACTCACAGGCAGGTGTTTCCTCTCTTCTTCCCAGTCTTGTTTGACTGTGGTCACATACTGTTTTAGAATTTCATTTGTTTTTTGGGGTTTTTTTTATTTTTGGTTTTTTGCATCTCCATATTTGTCTTGTTTCCTTAAATATTTTAAGTTCTCTGAAGGCAAGGGCTTTGCATATGTACCTTTTTTTTTATTGCAGTGTCATTTACATGCAATGGAGTGGACAGATTTTAAATATACCTTTTGAAAAGTTTTGACAAAGTTACCTTATACCCCCCTTTCTAAATAAGTCTTTTCAACCCCAAGGCAACTGCTGTTCTGATTTCTATCATTGTTTCTTAGTTTTTCCTCTTTTAGATACTTCTTATCTTTTTGTGTCCTGCTTGCTGCTTGCATTCAACATAATTTTTAAAGATTCATCTGTTATGGCATTCTTTTCTTACTGCTGAGTAATATTCCGTTACATGATTATAGTATAATTTATTAATCCATTTACCTGTATATGGATATTTGGGTTGTTTCCAGTTTGGAGATTTTATGAAAAGAACTGCTCTGACCAAGTCTTTTTATAGACATGTGTTTTCCTTTCTTTGGGTAAATACCTGGGAGTGGAAGTATGTATATGATTAACTTTATAAGAAAATGACAGACTTTTCCCAAAGTTGTATCAGTTTATACTCCCCCCAGCAATATGCTAGGGCTCCGGTTGTTCCAAATCCTCACCACCACGTGGTATCGTCAGCCTTTGTAATTTTAGCCATTCTAGAGGGGATGAAGTGATATCTTGTGTTTTTAATTTGCATTTCCTGATGATTAATGATATTGAGCACCTTTTCATGTACTTATTAGTTTATCTTCTTTTGTGAAGTGTCTGTTCAAATATTGCCTATTTTTTATTTGGTTTTTAGGTTTTTTATTAATGAGTTTTATATATGAGCTTTTTATATATTTGGCAGATACATGTGTCATAAGTATTGTCTCCCAGTCTGTGGCTTGCCTTTTCATTTTCTTAATAATGTCTTTGATGAGGGAAAGTTTTTATTTTTTATGAAATCTATTTTATCAAGGTTCTCTTTTTATGTTAATGCTCTTTGTATCCTCAGAATTATTTGCCTACCACAAGGTCATGAAGAAAGTATCCTATGTTTTTCTTCTAGAAGCTTTAGTTTTTGCTTTGACAGTTAGGTCTATGATCCATCTCAAATTAATTTTTGTATGGTATGAGGTAGAGGCTAAAGTTATTTTTTTATATATATATTCAGATATTCCAGTACCATTTGTTGAAAAGATTGTTCTTTCTCTATTGAATTACCTTCATACCTTTGTCAAAAATCAATTGACCACATACGAGTGGGTCTATTTCTGGATACTCTATTCTATTCCATTGATCTGTTTGTCTGTTTGTACACCAATACCAATATTTCTTGAAATTAGGAGGGGTAAATCTCCAACTTTGTTCTTTTTAAAGATTGCTTTAGCTATTCTAGGTTATTGGCATTTCCATATATATTTTAGAATCAGTTTGCAAATTCCAGCCTCACCCCACCCCTCCAAAAAAAGTCTTCTGGGATTTTGATTGGGACGGCATTGAATCTGTTGATCAAAAAGGGAAGAACTGACATTTTTACAATATTCCATCTTCTAATCAATGAACATGGTTTTATTTAGGTCTTTAATTTCTCTCAGAAATTTTTTAAAGATTTTAGTGTAGAAGTCTTAAATATTTTTAATGTTTTTGTTTTTGTAAATTATATTATTTTATTTTGTTTTCCAGTTGTTTGTTGCTAGTGTATAGGAATACAAATGATTTTTCTATATTGACACAGTGTCCTGTGACATTGCTAAGTCAACTTATTACTACCTAGGTCTAGTAGCTTTTTAAAATAGATTTCTTATAATTTTTTTTACATAAACTGTAATGTCATATGCTAACAGCTTTACTTCTTTCTTTCCAATCATTATGTTTTTTATTTCTTTTTCCTACCTACTTGCACTGACTTAGGACCTCCAGTACAATGTTGTACACAAGTGGTAAGAGCAGACATCTAGTCATATATTTCCCCATTAAGGTTGATGTTAGCAGCAGGTTTTACATAGATGTCTTTATCAGATTGAAGGAATTTCTTTATATTCCTACTTTGCTGAGCATTTTTATTATGAATGGATGTGAATTCTATAGATTGCTTTTTCCATGTCTTTTGGCAAGATCATATAGTTTTTCTTTACTCTGTTAATGTGGTGAATTATATTAGTTTTTGAATGTTGAACCAACCTTGCATTTCAAAGGTAAATCATTCTCAATCATGATATTTATTCTTTTTTATATTATTAGATTTGATTTGCTAAAATTTTGTTAAGATTTTTACATCTGTGTTTATGAGTGATACTGGTCTGAAATTTTTCTCATGTTGCCATTATTGGGTTTTTGGCATCAGCGCTATGCTGGCTTCATAAAATGAATTGGGAAGTATGCCTTCCTCCTTTGTTTTCTGAAAGAGTTTGTGTAGGTTTGGTATTATTTCTTTCAAATGTTTCATAGAGTTTTATTTGTGGGAAGAAATTCAGGGTCTTTACTAAATATAGGGATATTCAGATTTTTAAAATTTCTTCTTGTGTTAGTTTTAGCAAGTTATGTTTTTTAATAAGGAATTTATCCATCATGTCTAAGTTGTCAAAGTCCTGATGGGTATCCTAAATACCCTGACGCGATCATTACACGTCCTGTGAATGTGTCAAATACCACATGTACCCCATAAAGATGTACAAATATTATGTGTGAATAAAAATTATTCAGAAAGTAATTGCATAGGATTGTTTATAATATTTCCTGATTTTCCTTTTAATGTCTATAGGATCTGTAGTGATATACCATCTTTCATTCCTTCCATTGATAATTTATATATTTTTTTCTCTTTTTCCCTTGAAAGCAGTCCAGCGCAGGGGTTTATTGATTTTACTAATCTTTTCAAAGAAGCAACTTTTGGCCTTGTTGATTTTATCCACGGTTTGTTTTCTATTTTATTAATTTATTCTTTTTATTATTTTCTTCCATCTACTTATTTTCAGCTTAATTTTTCTTCCTTTTCGGGCTTCTTAGAGTGGAAGCTTAGGTCATTGATTTTAATCCTTTCTTCTTTTTAATATAAAATTGCTCTCTAAGGATTGGTTTAGCTGCATCCTGAAAATTTTTGTATGTTGTTTTTCATTATCATTTTGTTGGAAATATTTTCTAATTTCCCTTGTGATTTCTTTTTTAACCATGGGTTATTTATAATTGTGTCGCTTGATTTGAAGTATTTGGGAATTTTTCTAGATATCTTATTGTTACTGATTTCTGATTTAATTCTGTTTTGGTCAGAGATCATAATCTGTATGATCTCAAGCCTTTAAAATTTGTTGGGACTTGTTTTATAGATCAGCATGTGATCTATCTTGGTAAATATTCCATGTGAATCTGAAAAGAATATGTGTCCTGCAGTTTGGGGGTACAGTATTCTATATGCACATTAACTAAGTCAAATTACTTATTAGTATTATTGAAATCTTCTATCTCCTTACTGTTATTTTTTGTGTCTATTTATTATATCAGTTACTGAAAGGATGTATTAAATCTCCACCTATAATTTGGATTGTCTATTTCTCCCTTTAATACTGTAAATTTTTACTTTTTATATCTTGAAGTTTTATTTTTTAGATATATACATATTTCAAATTATTGTGTCTTCTTGATAAATTGGCCCTTCTATCGTTATGATATGACTGTCTTTATTTCTGGTATTTCTCTTTCACTTGAAGTCTGCTTTGTTTGATATTAGAGTAGTTACACCAGCTTTCCTCTGTATATTATTTGCATGGTATATTTTTTTCACCCTTTTTATTTCATCCTATCTGTGTCTTTATATTTCAAGGAAACCTTATATAGATCTTGTGGTTTTTTTTACTCTAGCCTGATAATCACTGAGATTTTTAATAATCTCAATTAAAAATTAGAGTATTTGTTTTATTTACATTTAATATAATTAATGATCTCACTGGGTTTAAGTCCTACATTCTTGTTGTTTGTTTTTTATTCCTGTGTTCTTCCAGTTTATCTTTAGTACCCTATTCTATCTCTTGTATTGGCTTTTTAGCTATATCTCTTTGTATCATATTTTAGTCATTTATACACTAAAAATACATGTTTAACTTATATAGACTACCATGAATTAATATTATAATGTTTCACATATAATATAAAAACCTCAAACAGTGTAATTCTCTTATCTTCTATTAGCCTTTGTGCTATTATATTCATATGTTTTCCTTTGCTTTTAGCAGTCAACTGACTTTTAAAGAATTAAGAAAAGAAAGAAAAATGCATTCCATCTTATTCTGTAGTTTCCAAATAAAGATGATAAAGAATCATTTCCTCTCAAAAAAAAAAAAAACTTATGTTTAAATGTCTTCCTCAAAACAAGCCATCAGAGAGATCATATCCAACCTATATGCAGAGAACATTGAGATTCACAGTCATCAAGAAAAGAAAACTATACCTCCATGACATCGCCTGCCCTGTGGACTTCATTTACAGTATACTCTCACACTTTCATGGGATCATTACCTCAGCCCTGTGAAGGATGCAATGCAGAAATTCTTCCGTCCCTTCACACAGATTAAAACAAAACAAAACAAAACAAAAAAACACTGAGGCTCAGAAGGATTAACTGACTTTCCCAAGGGCACACGGCTGGCTTCTAGTGGAGTCAGGACTCAGCATAGGTTCTCTGACCTTTCTGCACATTTGTCTAAGGCTGCCTCCCTGGTACTTGAGTAATATCCATAGAAAGGAAATGCATGTGGCAATTAAGAGCACTGACCCTGAAGCCAAGACGTAGCTGGATTTAAATGTCTGTCTGCCACCCAGTAGCTTATGTGACTTTGCATAAATTTACAATCTGAATCTTTGTCTCCTTATCCATAAAATGGTGAAACCTACTTTAGAGGGTTATTATGAGTATTAGATGGGGGGTATGATTTTTTTGTGTTGCTGATTAACAAATTACCATAAACTTACCATATTAAAACACCATAAATTACTAATCTCACAGTTTTGGGGGGTTAGCAGTCCCACACAAGATGCCTGGGTCTCTCTTCAGGGTCCCCGGCAACTAAAATTAAAAGTGTTGGCTGGAGCTACAATCTCACCTGAGGCTCAGGCTCCTTTTCCAAGCCCATTTAGGATGTTGGCACAGTTGAGTCCCTCGTGGTTGTAGGACTGAGGTCCGTTTCCTTACTGGTTGTCAACTGGAGACCACTCTTAGCAACTAGAGGCAGCTCACATTCCCTGACACATGGTCCCCTCCATTTTCAAGCCAGCAGTGGTGCATTGAATCCTTGTACTTCAAATTTCTGATTTCCATGTTTCTGACTTTTAGACCCAGATTTAAAGGGCCCATTTGAGAAAGTCACTTAATTTCCCTTTCTTAAAGTCATCTGTGCCATATAACAAAACCTACTTACCAGAATGAAATCCATCATATTCACAATCCTGGGGATTATACAATGGGTAGAAAATCTTGAGGGTCATGTTAGAATTCTACAAGGGGTAATATAGGTAAATTTTCCAGCACAGGGTCTGGCATGTGGTGAGCATTCAATAAATGTTAACTATCAGTGTCATCATTCCTGGAGGAAAAAAGGATATTTTTAATTAAAAGGTAGCAGAATCAACATTGATGCCTTTACATGTACCCTAGTAAGCAGTCCCCCAACAACCTCAGTGACTTGGCCAGAGATTGTGTAGTTCAAGGCTGTCCCATTAACGGGCTGCTATCACCTGTGGTTGTATCTTCTTTGTGCCAACATGACCAGTTTGAAAAATGGAAAAATGCCATCCTTCATTTGCTTTATCTACATAAAACCTTCACGTTTTTTAGAAAAATTAAACCCACTAGTTACCTTGCTATCTTGTACATAGTTTTAGACCTGTCCAGAAGAACTGAACAGATGACTTTTTGTAATCTTTTCTAATCTAAGAAATCTTTGAATAGATGGAATGACTTTTTCATGAATTTCATTGTATAAAGCATCAGGTTGATCCTAGAGGCCTGAGTAGGATCTTAGACTAGAATTCAACCCGAAAACCACCTACTGCATTGGCTTGTCACACATTAAATCCATTATATAAATGGAATCACTAAAGAATATTTAAAAAAAGAATTTCTCAGTCAACACATGGGAATAATTCATCACAAGCCTCCTAAAACCATTTGTTGTTTCCCCTCTTGCCTCAAGGTCAGAAAGAGATGTTATTTTCTTATTTAGAAACCTATCCAAACCCAAAGCAGTCCATGATTTCCCATATGTTCCTCTTCACCATGCATACTTTTAAAATTTGTCATCCAGTTGTCTTTGCAGAATAACTTTCTTTTTCAATATTTTTTTTAAGAAGTGTATATTCTGGGCTATTTCAGTCATTTTTCATTGTTAATATCCTAGTATTCCCAAAGACATTGTTTTCTTCAAACTTCTCACTAGCTGCCAAATGCTTCAATCCAATCTCATGTATTACACCTCTAAAGAAAACAGATAAAAATAGATCTCCCTGCCTCAATTCAAGAGAAGGAGGTAGATATCCCCACCCGATTTGCTTCCCATCTTTACCCCCTACTGTGGCTTCTGAGGACCCTCTGGCCCCCTGGGACCCCATGGAGCACAGCGTGGAAATCCCACTTCTAGCAGTGTGCCTCACAGCATGGTCAGTTCTTTGGGGACTAGGACATGGCTGGGGGAGGGGTGGTCATAAAGGGTAAGTGCTTATAATAGGAACCCATTTGTGTGTTTGTTTCTCCAGGAATTAATCACTTGCTTCTTTGCTCCCTCTTGGTAGCTCCCTGGGGCAGCTCACACGATGCTTTGTTTCTGTTGAGATTGTGTTGCAGAGTCGGGCCTTTCTCTGCAGTCCTGTGCTTCATGAGCTAGCCGAGAAAGCCTGGGCTATGCCAGCTTCGGAACCCTGACACACTGCACTTCTCGTTCCTCCTCATCTGGACACTGCTCACTGTTGGGAGAAACCTTTGCAACACTCTCTCTCTTCCTGGATCACTATTCACCCCAACCTGTCCCTCCCCTTCATGTCTGTAGGATGACATGTCCTGGGATGACCAGCCAGCTGCAAATGCTCACTCCCCACATCCCCTCTGCAGGGCGGAGCAGCTGCTGACCTGAGTCGCTCTGGGCAGGAAGGGTGATTGGCAAAAGGCAGATCACTGGGGTAGGTGAGGACCAGGCACCTAGGGCCCATCTGGGGGCAGACCTTAGCGACAGAACCTGCAAGCCCAACTGTTGCTATGATTCATGGGTTTTCTTTTTTCTTCTGTTTTGCCCCAAGTTTCCTAGGAACAGTTCCCTTTAAAAAATCCCAGTCTCATAGCTGAACTCCCCTCTGGAGAGAAGACAGGATTTTCCAGGCTCAGGCCAGCCTAGCTTGGGCAGTCTGAGCCCCCTGAGAAGACAATAAAGGAACCAGTGCTGGTGAGAGGACAGAGGATCTGGGGACGGCTGAGGTGGCCAAGGCCTGCCTTTGCTGCACGTGCTGGGTTCCTATATGAGCAAGCTCACCCGTCCCTCCTGGGCTTTTTCCTCATGGGGTTTAGAAATATAGAAGCTGTGAAGAGAAAAGTAAACCAAATAAATAACATGGAATTATTGGATCCTTGAACTCTCAAAGACAATCATTCTGAAAAGTATATTCAAGGGATTTCATTTGTTTTTCCTTCGAGAAGAGAGAGCAACAAATATGGGAGCAATCCAGACCTGCCTGACATCCAGGCATCCTCTCCAAATCGCACAGGTCAGAGAGAATGTGTTATTTACTAGAACCTGCCATCTGTTGCTGTGAAATGATAAGCTCCATTAAAAAGCCTGGCCATCAGTTACTGCGAACACAGCCCTCATCCCAGAGTGAGCCGCTCACCATCCCTGCAGCCTGCACAGACCAGGCTGCACCAGGAACGGCTCAGCCTCCTCACTCCCTGGGGGGACAAGCAGGGAAATCCCTTCCTCAGGTCCCCACAGGCCATCTTTCCCCAGGCCCTCCCTCTGTGTTCTTTTGTTTCCCCTCGTGGCTTTTCTGAGGGCTGTTTTCAGGACTGAACCCCCCGTTCATCCTACTTTCTCAGTGGAAAACAGGGTTAGGGCTTACATTCTGGCCTCAGTCACACACTGAACTTGGCTTATCAGGAGAGTCATACAGAAAGAATAGCTGGAAGGTCAGCACATCTTTGTCGGAGAAATTGAGTTAGTTGTGCCCCCTAGGAGAACTACCCAGTGCTCAGGCTTAGGTTCCAATTATCCCGCCGGCCGGCCAGCCAGCCGGCCAGCCACTGGGAAAATGTTCATGATCACTAGGTACAGCTATTTCCTTGTTTGTGAGTTATGGTCACATATTCTCTTTCCTGGAAAAATACACAAATGACTTACAGAGTCAAAAAGGAAAGGGTAGAGGAGCTGGTTTTGGATTTTTAGAATATGCCAAAGTAGGAACATATGCTTATTAATGGAATTAGAGTTTTCTTTGAACTGTTAGAGGAAGAAACATATGGTAAGTGAAAAAAATGTAAGGAATAATAGCCTAGGAGTTAGGTGACCTGGGTCTCATCTAGGCACCATGATTAATTTCCTGCGTGATCGTGGGAAAGACAGGTCATCTTTCTGGGCTTCAGTACCCTCATCTGAAAGTACTGGGCTGGAAGCCACCTGATGATCACTAAGTTCTAATATATTTTTGGAATTTTAAGTGAAAATTATGTTTAAGGTAGCTTAGCATACCTTTTTGTTCGTGTTAAGAAACTTCCATCTCTGTTGCCAGAGGTCAGACACAAATTGAAAACATTACTAAATTAAGTACACCATGTACGTGATGCTTTTTTGTACAGCCTGTATCTGATATTTATAGAACACTTCAGTTGCAGAACATGCACACATATGCCCTGAACACACACCCAGCAAAATAATTCTAGATGCAATACATTTTCAGATGTCAAGTTAAAACAGCTTCTTGGGAATTAGGCTTGACTGTTCAGATGTGCGTGTTGGTTTCTGACAGGTGCCGCCAGGGCTGCTCAGGGCTGTCGTGTGTGATGTGGAGTCCAGCCAAGGCAGGAGGACCAAGCTGCTTGTTTCTATCACTTCTCATTAAGGCATGAATTCTAGAAAAAAGGGAAGCATCAAAGAACAATCAGGACTGTCCATTCTGTGCATATCATAATGACAAACAGAGGGCTTGCTTCTGCAGAAATGAGATTCTGTCTTGTCTTTTGTCAGATCATTCAGCACAGGGGCCACCTGTGAAAATGAACTAGATTCATTCCTTATTAAAGTAGAAGATTTATAGAGGTGAGCAAAAATGGGAAGCAGGTATTGGGGCAGTTACCTTTACTCCAGTGACCTGCAAAATCCACAGCCAACAGCAGAGCTAAGTTGGGTGACCAAGCAGGAATGCATCCTAGGAAGGTAAGCATGACACTGGGGGCCAATCTCAGGACATAGAACATGGAAGGGACTTCAGAGATCATCTGGTACAGCCAGGTGTAAGTATAGTAAGCATTGTGATAGAAGTTAAATGAAATAATTGCTGTAAAATCCTTAGCACAGTGATTGACATAGAGTTGACTTTCAATTCATCATTTTCATTTCCTGGAACAACTTGTTCAAGGCATACACTACCAAGATTAGAACCCTGTGCCCCCTGAGTATTGGTCCAGAGCCCAGCCCAAGCCACCTCTGACCTCCTGCCTTTCCCGAGCCTCTTTTCTGCTCCCTTGCTTACACAAGCAGCACAGTGGAGTCAAGGGCTGGAGGTTAGCGTGCTGGCATTGTGCACCCATCTACCCACCCATGGAGTGGCCTGGTGGGGGAACCTTCTTTCCAGTGGCTCACCCAGGAGGCTAAAGGCCTCTATGCCCGTGGAGAAAGCCAGGGTGTTCTTAAGCAGAAATAGCTCTTTTGAGAGTCTAAAGACTTGGCACTGAGTACCTTTAAGAGAAAGTAAAATGTTCCTGTGGCCAAACTTATTACTAGAGTCTGTGGGCATAAGAGGAGAAAGAGAATTGTAGTGGAGCAGGTCAAAGGACAGACAGTGCTGCCTTCAAACCAGCAGGGAGGCTGCACATTGAGAAGAAGACAGAAAATTCCAGTGACTCCTATCTTCCCAGACAGACATACCCTCTGGCACTTAGTCATGCCTAATGGAAAATAGAAGCCAAGAAAGCAGAAGTGAGGTGGGGTCATCTAGATTAGTCCTTAATCCAAAGTCATTTCTGAGGAAAAAAGAGTAGTTTGCCTCCTTGTGTGCCATGGGTGGTCAGGGCTGAGTTGCCAGGCCATGGCCGTCAGGAGAACAGGCTTTAAAGCAGCCATGATTGTAAGAATCAAGGTGGAACAGTGGTTTCCTAAAGTTGATCCAAAAAGCATCTAGTATGCCTACACTCTCTGTGTGTAGCTGCAGTTAAGTTATTGCTAAATCTATTCAGCAAACACAAAAGAGCTTACTATGTACATAGTCTGTGCAGAACACTGGGGACTATAACACACACATAGTTGCTGCTCTGCGGGTGCTGAAACTCATCCACCTGTATTTTGAAGAGCCCCATCTACAAAGCTTACTGATTTCTAGAATGCTCCATCACTGCTTGAGATTCCATTTTGACAGTAGGGTCGTCTGTGGCATTAATTACTCAGTAGACTGAGTAACAAGTTAGAATTGCAAAGCAAGAAGCTATGTACTTTTTCTAAAAATCAAAGGCAAAATTTAGAAAACCAAAATTTTCCATTATTGATCATTTGAGGGATTGGATAATCCTTAAACTGTCATTATTCCAGTGTCCAGAAAAGTGAAATTTACAGGAGCATACATGTAAAGGCAAGACTATACTGTTTTTCTCAAAATAAATGATAATGGGCCACCCAGTCCTTCCTGATCACCTTGTAGACAATAATAATAATAAATATGTATTAAATACTTACAATGCACCAACATGGCTCTTTAATGCCTTCTATATTTTAACATCTGTATTGTTGTAATAACCCTATGAGATAGGTACTGCTGTTACAACCATTTTACAGATTATGAAATTGAGGCTCTGCAAGGTGAAGTGACTTGTCCAAGATCACACAGTAGCTTAGCTTGGGAACTGAGAATATACTTGTGGTTTCCCCACTTTTAGGCTGGCATTGTGCTCTCACACTGCACTGCCTCTTCCTCAGATGGGCGGCCTGAGTTACCCCAAGTCCACCAGGCAGCTGAGCTCAGCTCTCTGTTGAGAACCGCAGTCTCTAGGCTGTCCGCTTTGGCTGGCGGCAGGTTTGGCGTGCCCCGCCGTGCATCTGTAGTGGCAGGCGTTTTGCTTACATTTTGCCCAGATGATCAGCGCTTTTTCCACTCACTCTTCATTCATTCATTCGTCCAGCCAATGTTTATTGAATGCAAAGTAGGTGTGAGGCGCGATGTCAAGTGATATGTAGGATACAGTCCCTGCCTTCGATGAACTAGAAGAGGGAGAAGAATAACTCTGTTTGAGGTAGCAACACGTGCAACATGCAGGTAAAGTGCAGTGGGAGTCCTGAGGAAAGGAGAGTATGTCTGTTCCCAGAGATCTAGGAAGCTGACACTGGAGGATGGGGAGGATTTGGTGTGCAGAGATGCAAGACGCTCATGCCAGAGGGAGCAGGGTAGTACCCAGGGGCCCAGAGGAAGGGAAGCTTGGGGGTTCCAGCTAGGCCAGTGTGCACTGAAGAGGGGAGCAGCAGATAAGGCGGGAAAGGAAGAGAGGGAGGGAGGCGGGGCAGAGTTCTACAGGGTGGAGAGAACATGGGCTCTGGAATCAGACCAACTAGAATTCAAATCCTTGTTCTGTCCCTTTGTAGTGTTTTGTTTGTTTGTTTGTTTTTACCTCCATGGGCCTTGGTTTTCTCATCTGTACATGAGGGTTACCATCCTCCCTCTCAGGGGACTGTGAGTGTTAAATGCAAAAATGATTGCAACATGCCTAGCACTTTGTTGGTGTTCAGTTAATAGTAGCGGTTGTTGCTGGCTGCCTTGCTAAGACGCTTGGTCTTTTTCTCTGTAGGCAGTAAAGATTTTCTTTAGTTAACAGATTATGTGTTGGTACAATGATATGCCTTGGTGTCAATATGTAAATCATAATATATCCTTCTTGACCTTGGAATATATTAATAAAGGCAGTGAGGACTAAGGGTCACACTCATGGAATCCCATAAAGGGATGCTTGTCTTGGGTCCTTTCACCCCTTCTTTGCTACCTCAATGCCCAGGGCTTTCAGAGACTCACTCTGGTTCTTCTGACTTAGGATTGCCAGACTTAGTAATTAAAAATGCAGGAAACCCAGTTAAATTTAAATTTCAAATAAATAACAAATAATTTAGTACAAGCATGTCCCATGCCGTATTTAGGACATACTTCTACTAAAAAGTCATTTGTTGATTATTTGAAAGTTAAATTTAGCCAAGCATCCTGTGCTGAGGGGCAGGCTAGGAATCGGCCGGAATAGTCTGTGCATATTTGGGGAAGGGGGTCACCCATCTTCTAGTCTTTTCTCTCGGGTATTCTCTCTCTTGGGTAATGAAGGCTTCACACAGCAGGCTTTGGGCAGTGCCTTCAAATCGATTCCTGGGTGGAGACATTAAATGTTGATGGGCCCCACTGTGTATGTTTGGGTGGGAGTGGGGGTGAAGCAGGGAAGAATGTCTTGTACCAGCCTTGACATATCCCCAGCCCTTCCAGCCTCTGAGCACGAACACACATCAGCCCTTGCTTCCTCCAACTTAAAGGTCCCATGCAGAATTTTCTTTTCTTTCTTCAGAACATTCTTGCAGACAGTTGGCAGAATGAAGACAGCCTTTGTGGTCTGATAACTTGTCTCACAGGATAAGAGCAAGCCTCAGGGTAGAGCGCCCTCTTCCAGGAACACTGCCAACAGTGGGAACTTTCATTGTCCCTGTGGAGAGATGCATGGTGTGAGTGACTTGAGACGAGACAGCTGTCCAGGCATGATGGTGAGGGACTAAACACACTGTGCTCTGGTCATCTGTGGACCATGGTGTCGGAGCTGGAAGGACAATCCAGCTGCCTCACTTCAGAAGTGAAACAAAGGAGACCCCCAGAAGGGACGTGCTCTGCCCAAGGTCACACAGCTCTTCAGAATTTGAGTCTGAACTTAACGTCTGGGTCTTCTGTCTACTACCTTGGGTTCTTCAGCAATAGTTTAAGGGATCTGAGAATTCTTGGCATGCTTGTTTGCTTGGTGTCTGGATATTTTCTCTGGATTACTTGACAAATAGCCCTGCAGACCTCTGCTTGGCTGTGTGTCCTTTGGCACTGCCGCACTCACTCACCTTTGTGCATTGACTCCTTCTCTCCTCAGGCAGAGTCTGTTAAGCCCGTGAGAGCAAGACCACTGCTGTGAAGAGCTAAGGGCACTTCCTACAACCAGCCTGGTCTTGGCCCTCCCCATCAGTGCCTCCTTGCTGCTTTCTTTGCCCGCCCACCCCACCCCCACCCCCACCCCCACCCCCACCGCGTGTTCTGTGGCTGAGATGGAAAAATCCACCTCAGAGCAGATAGCTTTTAACCCCAGTTTCAGGGGAATAATTTGTCCACATAACATGAGGTGAAAATTAAAACAAAGCAGGGCACAGTCGAGCAGACAGCACCCTTGGGTTTAAGAGTGACTTTGACCTATTCCTCCCAGACTAGAATAATTATCCAGCTGCCAGAGAGTTCTTAGAGGAATCACTTTATTAAATGGTGTCACTGGCAAGGTGGTATTAACCCTAAGACCAGCTTTGTCTGAACACTGAGAGCAAACCTGACCGTGCCGGCAGGGCCAGCCACGTGGAATCCCAGAGCAGCGATCACGGGCTCCTCCACTCTTTTTATTTTCTTATTCTTGCCACAACCTGTCATGAGACCAAGAAAACTTGTTTTGAAAATGCTTGACAGCCAAAACAACCTGTTCTCAGCTCTGGACGAGAGGGTTTGTCCTCTCTGACCACTTATGTGCTGTTAGACGTTTGACTAGCTGCTGACTGGAAAAAATGAATTTGCTGTTTTCTTCTCATATTGTTCACAGACAAGTGCCGGTGGCTTTCCAGCTCCTGTTTCCCTTTTTCCCAGCCTTTCCTTCACCAGAGACATTTTAAGATTGTGCCTGAGTCTGACTAATGGATGAACATTAGCAATGTATTTATGAGCATGTAACCGACGGTTACATCTCTGCAAGCCGAGCTCGAGATGTGGCTGTCTGTCCCAATCCCATTACTTTTTAACCTGAAGTTTATTCTGTAGATAGATTGTAACCTGTGGTTTTCCACTTGCTTTTTGGTCCTCTCTGGTGAAGTTAAAAGTGTTAGTTAAAATCTCCAGTTATCCAAGTGCCTGTTTTGGCCTCTGGATTGGTGGTCTTCAGGCCTGCAGCAGGATCTCTGCTCCAAGCTGTGAAAGTCAGGCCATGGCCTTGGGTAGACAGCCAAATGGTCCTGTGACTGTAAGGGAGTCACTTCGCCTGTCCTACTCTGCACAAGGAAGAGTTGGACTAGATAAGGGATAGGTAAACAACAGCCCAAGGGCAAAGTTGGCCAACCTGTTTTTATAAATAAAGTTTTATTGGAACACAGCCACACTTACTCATTTACATATCATCTATGGCTGTTATCACTACGAGGGCAGAGTTGAATTGTTGCAACAGAGTATCTGGACTACAAAGCTGAAAATATTTATTATTTGGCCCTTTACAGAAAAAGTTTGCCGATCCCTGGACTAGATGATCTCTAGGGTTTTCAAAGCCAGCATTCTATGGCTTTTGAACTTGTGACATTTCTTTTACACATAGAGCTCCTGAAGCAACTAATCAGGGGCTAAGTAGAAAGGGCCTCTTTCTCCCCTGTAGAGGTTAGCATTTCAAAGCATGCTTTGAGATTGTTGAACTCTACAAAGGGTAGGGGCTTATTTTGCTGTATCCTTACAGAGTTTATTTTACTGTGTGTCCGTATTTGTTTATTGGTCTGATGGCTCTGGCACCCACGGTGTCTACCAGTTTTGGAAAAAACATACCCCAGCTGTGTAAGTCTGACTGTATTGAGTGGCATGGGTCAAAGTGAGACAACCCATTTGTACCCACCTGGAAGAGAATACTGATTCATCTGCTTGATAAACATGGCACGAAAGGGAGCCAAATGCTGCCCTCCAGAACCTGTGTGGCTGCCCAAAGCCTGCCCCACCCCTGATCTGCCTGAGCAATGGGATGAGGATAGCCACATGTGGTAGGGCAGTTCACTGGGCTGTGAGTAAGAAAAACAGGAATGGGTTCTGAAGATGCCTTTAAAAATGCAGACCAGGAAGGAAGTATTCTTTCTCACTTTCTTCCCCAAAGACAATTCAAATAAGGTTCTAATTTACAGAATTTACATCCCAGTGAAGTTCCTCATAGGCATGTTAGTGTACCAGATGCATAATAGGGAACCCAAAACACAGAATCAGTGGTCCTCTTACCAGGGCCACCTTGGCCTACAAAGAATCTTTGTGCAAACTAGAAAAAGGTCCCCCCTTCGGGTTGGTGCAGAGTTTGACTAATAGCTTTGGGTAAAGGAAAAGCCATTCCTTTCTCTGGGCGTCTATCTCTGGGCAAGCACACAGCTTAGCAAGCAAAGCCCGGGCTAGATTGCAGCCCCCACTTGCTCCCTTGACCTGAGGCCTTTGTGCAGGGCAGAAACTGCACTTCCAGTGTAGAGCCCCTCCTTATACCTGGGGTGTTAGAAGTCTGTGGGGTCTTCTCACAGGGGCTGGGCTGGCCAGCAACAGGTTAATTCTGCTTGCCCTTGGTCTTTGAAACCATAGCAGACTGGGCAGGCTCCCGGCACACACCATCATACCTGTCCCTTTCAGCAGTGCCACAGGGCCAGTGTGGCTCTAGTCCCGGGGTTTGAGGATGGGAACCCCATGCTGGGAGCAGAGACTTGGTCCTCTTACAGGCACTGTAGGCTCTGCTCTAGTTCAGGTGCTTACTTTGGAGAGCTACAGCCCTGGCTCTTGCTTGCCAACTTCTGACCTAAAACTGGCTCAACTTAAGGAATGCACATGATTTTCCACATAGTACACTAGCAGCACAAAGAAATGTGCTCAGAGGTCCAGAGCAGACAGGCTCATGGTGGGGGGAACTGACCTCACTCTCAAGGCATTTGGTTGCATGCTGCACAGTGTGTGCAATGAGACATTCCTCCAGGACACCCATCCTTGTCAGAGTGTGTTGTCAGAGTGGTTGTGAGAAGGCTGTGATGAACTCTCTGTGGGTGAAACGGTGTTGTGGTCAGATGTGACTTCCGTCCCCCAGTTCATGCTGGAAATTGTATTTGGGCCAGCCATGTGAGCAAATTTTGAAAGATTCCTGTCCTACCTGCTTCGTTCTGCATCTCTCAGCAGTTCCCAGCAGCTCAGAGGCTGGAGGAGTAGGGAGAAAGAGGCTGCAGCCCACAGCAGTAGGGGACTTAACATCTGCTTCTAGTCCCATTTCCTTGGTTCTGAAAGGCTCCTGGGAAAAGAAGGAATGCAGCCCATCGCTGTTTTGAGCCCCTAAAATGTGCAGGAATGTGCACCATGCTAAGGAATGGTAAGAGTCCTGTGGCCATAGCAGTTCCCTCTCTGTGACCTAGAAAGATGCAATCAGGAAGGTAAAGGGCGGCACACGCGTGTAAGCTGTTGCACACTATGGGAAGGGTGGTGGTCGCTCATGAAGTTGACACAGGGAACGGCTGGGTACATCAGCACAGGACCCAAGCCCAGGGCCTGAGAGAAAGAAGCCTGCCTGCTAGCAAATGTCTCCAGTGCCCAAAACTTCCTACTCCAAATCACCAGGTGTGTGATGCTGCTCTGCACAATGAGCTGCAGTGTGCTAAGCCAGACATGGGCTTGGGAACCACGCTCAGCAGGGCCCTTCTAGTGGAACGAGGGTGTGCCCAGAAAGGGCCTCTTTCTCCCTGTAGTAGTTAGCAATACAAAGCATGTGTTGAGATTGTTGAACTCTACAAAGGGTAGGGGCTTATTTTGCTGTATTTTTAGAGTTTATTTTGCTGCTCAAGCCTGAACCCTCAGTGGCCACAGAAGGCACAGAAGACCCTCCAGGGCTGGAAGTGTGCTGTTGGCAGGGCAGTGGCCTGTATCCAGATGCCACTCTCCCTTTACCACATGCCTGACCTAGGGAAAGTTACTTCCTCTCTCCAAGCCTGTTTCTTCGTGTATACAGGGAGAGGAGACTAATGGGATCTATTTCATACATATGGTTGTTGCTTGGATTAAAATAAGTCTATTTTAAAAGCATATTATAAACTTTAAAACACCAAGTATCAAGTTAGTGCATTCACTTATTCAGCAAATACTGGATACCTATTGGTGCCAGCCACTAGAAGCTATTCAATAAGTATTGGATTAAAGTGAAACAGGAGTTGCTCAGTGTGTGTTTGTGTAGCTCTATGATGGCAGTGGAGGGGTGGGAGGAAAGGATACTAACGTGGCTTGAGCTCTTACCACGTGCCTGGCACTGTTGCCTCAGAACAACCACTGTGGCCCCACTGGAGAGAAATAAACAGAGACTCAAGGACTTTTCCAGACACACAGCTAATAAGTGATAGATCCATATTTGAATTCAGTTCACTCTGACTCCAAAATCCATGTTGTTCCCTCTTAATCAGGCAGGGAACAAATACCAGGTGTTCTCCTTGCCACAGAATGACATCAGAAGATTCCATCCCTAACCCATTTTTCTTTTCTCAAGCATTCCCTAGATCAATGACCCAGGCCACATCCAAGCCAAAAATGATCACTCCTGGCTCTAGGCCAGAGAATAGGAATCATGTGAAATCAAAGCAGAGGGAGGCTGTATCATCACAAGCCAAACCTCATGTTCATACGCAGGTTTTAGGAAAACAGCCTTTAATGCATGCTCGAAATTCCTTACATGGTAAGCCACTGTGAGAAAAATCTCACCCAAACAATGTGCTCTTGGCAGAGGGAGGGCGGGTATCTTTTCAGGCATAAAGCAAACCAGCAGGGACCCAGAAATCACTCTAGGGAGTTGTTGGTTTCCCCAGAAGGTCTAGCTTTTGAAAATAAACTTAACAAAGTTTGCCCCTCAGCCCCCCGCCCAGGTCTTGATGCTTCCCTGGCCTCTAACTCCTTGGGGAAGGGATGGTCGTGGACTTCCTTGTCCTTGTGTCAGTTCCCAGCTCCACATTGATGCATCGTTTTCTCAAGTTTAGCACCAGGTATTTATTCTGATAAAGTAGGGTTTTAAAAAAAAGAAAAAGAAAAAACCAAAAAAACTAGGTTGATTATTGTGTGACTTGTCTCCAAGAACCAGTCCCTGCAATTGATGGTTGTTGCATAAACTTAAGAACAGGTCCTTAGGAAGGAAGGATATTCATTCATTCAGTCAGTCAGTCACTCACGCAACAGAAAATTAGCATGTTCCTGTGTCACTGAGATAGAGCCCAAAAAATGAACTCCAGTGTTTATACCCCAGAGGTGGGAAGGGGTGGGGTGGTCTAAAGAGCTGCATTTAAAGCTGGCAGACCCAGGGTACCAGAGCCAGCCACACTCAGGGAACTCCTGCCTGTAGTGCTCAGGAAGGCAGCCTGGCCTTGGGGCGCAGAACAAATGGTGGAGCCTCTGGCTGCCCCCACCACTCAGTTCACAAGGCCTCCCTGAACCTCGGTGAGGTATGAGCCACCAAGCTCCACCCAGGGGTGACCACAGAAATAGAAAACTTGATTGAATACCAGAGACATCAACCAGCAACCCCAGTTGATGTAGGAGTGCTTTGTTCCAGAGGGCAGAAATAGGACCCATGGGTGGGGGTTGTAAGGAGACAGATTTCAGTTTAGGAGAAGGAAGAACATTACAACTCCTAGAGATGCCTTTAAGCAATCAGCTTTCTATTACAAGGAGTATTCAGGCAGCAAACAGCTGCTGGAGAATCACCCCTCAGAAGTGCTGCTGGGCAAGCCCTGCCTTGGACGGGATGCTAAGGTCTCCTCCACCTGTGAGTGTCTCTGATTAGCACCAAATGAGTGGCTCAGCAATGTGTGTTATGGAGCTTCAGAGGCAGGACAAACAGCTGTGGGCTAGGCTTGGCAGCAGTAAGCTCCTTGGAGAGCCTGAGGCATAGGCCAGGCCTCGAGGGTGAGTAGGTTTTGGGGGGGTAGGGAGGCCCTCAACATGTTGCATGGCCCAGGAAAGTACCCTTTACCTGCAAAGTAAAGGGGCTCCTACTTAGTTGGCTCCCAGACTCACAAAGTGGAATTAATTATTGTTTGTCATACACTTTAAGATCCCCCGATGAAAGGCCTTGTATAAATGTAAATTGTTATTATTGTCATTAAAGGGGCTAGACGTCTGGCCTGCTGGGTAATGCCCCCGCATAGCTCTAAGCAGGAAAGAAAGCAAACTTGAGGCAGAAATTTTGCTCCAGTTGTTCCAAAGCAATAGCAGTAAGAAGGAGTTGGCCCATGGCTGTGAAAGCAAAGTTCCCCAGCTCCCACCCAGGGTTAGCATGTAGCTCTCTGCTCAGTAATTTATTAAATTACTGCTTCCACTTAAGAAGACTCTCTGGCAAGTGTCTGTGTGTCCCCTGAGGCCAGGTCCCTGCTCAGATGCATTCCTGCACCCCTGCAGGAACCAGCCCATTGCTAACAGGAGCCATCCATGAATGTGTGGATGTTTCGTTGTCTGCTGGTTTGAAGAATAGAAGGACCATGTCCAGGACGGATACTGGCCATCATTCTTAGGGTCCTAAGTCAGATATGGAGACAAAGGGGAGATACATAGAAACCTCAGATATGTGCAATACCTCTGATGATGCTTATTAAGGCTCTTGAGAGAACCCCTCTAGCAAAGCACAGGGAGAGGTCATTTATTAAATTACTGCTTCCACTTAAGAAACTGTCTCTGGCTAAAGTGGTTGGAATGATACCAAAGCAATAATAATAATAATGGATAATATTATATTAGACCTAGCAGTGACCTCAGAAACCATCCCTTCACTTTACAGATGAGGCATCTGGGCCACAGAGAGGTGAAGTGGCTTATCCAAGGTGGCATCACAAATGAGAAGCAGGCTGGAATCACAACTCAAGCCTCCCATACCGAGTCCTCAGTTTGACTATGTCAGAACGATAATACCTCCCATTTGATAGCATTTTACAGAAGTATTACTTTTCAACAACCCTAGGGAATTGTAAGATGCCCGATGACCTTTGCATTAAAGGAACCTTCTGAGTACCCTTTGCTCTTCTGAGGCTCATTGCTTAGAGAACATTCGTGGTGCTTTCCATGTCTCCTGGGTGGACTGTGTGCCCTTCTTACATTCCTTTTCCTTTTCCCAGGCTCTCAGGGTGGCCATCATTCTTCATTCCGGTGCCCTAGTACTTCCAGGAACCATATGGGCAAGCAAGAGGGAAGTCAAGTTCATCCCTTTTGTCTCTTGTTATCACAGGCATAATTCTCCTGAAAAGCTACCCAATGCAGGTCCCTAGATGAGGGCTAATGGCACCAGTCCACACCTCTAGACACACAAACCTACCAGAGGGAGGGCCATTGGGGTTTTGTAAGAACAAATGTAAGGGTAATGGGGGTTGGCAGTAAGTAGTTCTTGAAATTCATCACTGGGATGTTGGCAATTCCAGGAAGTTTAATGGAGGAAACTAAAATACAGCTAAAACAGTTTGGTATAGATAGAAATCATCTATCTTACTCCCTCATCTTGCAGTAAGGTGAGGAAACAGAGGAGTGATTCAGTATTATATGGCAGAGCCAGAGATGGAGCCCAGGTCTCCCCAATCAGTTGCCATCGCTGTTTTCACTGGCAGCATGGAAAGAGTGTGCTCTTTGGAGCCAAGAAGCTTTGGATTCAATGCTATTCATAAATTGCTACCTACTACCTGCGTGATCTTAGAAAAGTTATTTGGCATCTCTGAATCATAGATTTCTCTTTGGCAAAAATAGAGACTCTTAACCTGGTAGTAGGCCTGTTAGGAGGAGTAAATGTAAAGTAATACAGATGAAAACAAATAGCATGATGGCTACCATGTAGTGGGCACCTCCCTTCCTTTATACTTGGGGCTTCCAGACCTTTTTTTTTCTTTACCACAATCCACAGCAAGATATTTATTTTACATCCTAATCCAGTGTACATGACTGAAACAAAAATGCCACAGGTGATGCACTCTGATTTTATTTCACTTTATTTTAATGCTGGTCGGGACCCACTAAATGTATTTTATAACCCACTAATGGATTGCAGCCCACTGTTTGAACAAGCCTGCTTTACACCATGTGTGGATGTCATTTGTCCATATTGTATGTATGCCCTTCCTTTCTTTTCCTCCCTCCCTCTCTGTAACTGGCAGCTGGGGCTATAGAACTACCTGCTGACAGTGTGTGCATGGCCCTGAGCTGGTGCATAGTGGAGTGAGCCCTGCAGACTGCAGAGCAGGTGGGTCTTTTCCTCCTGTATTTCCTCCCCATCCTTTCTAGTGCATGATTTGAGAGAACCCATAAGGCTTTCCACCTGCCAGTAGTTTGGCCCCCTGCCAGCCTCCATGGAACTTCCCCACATCCCTACCCCAGCAGAGCCCACCTGAAGTTCCCATTGTGAGACTTACTTTCTTCACTAAAGACCATTGTCTGCAGAAGACCATTGCACCCCAGCAGGGAGGTTGGAGCTTGGGCATCCTCTCCCGTTGAGTTGTGTTTTCTTTAGGAAGTGCTACTTTTCTCTCTGAAGCCCAGGGAGCCAGAGGTATTCTTTCAGCTATGAGGGGGATTAGGGTAAAAAGAGGATCATAGCCATCTTGCTGCCCCTCCCCCCAGATCTTCAAGAGCTGTCTATAAACACCCCGCCAGGAAGGTGAATACCTGGAGTGCTAGGGTGACCAAAAGCTCTACCCAAAAGCCAGCAGGCAGGGGCCCAAAGAACAACCTCTAGATGCTGAGATCTAGAGGAAGAAACTGAAACTGAATTTACAACCAGACAAGCAATAGTTCAAAGCCCTAGAGGGACTCTCTGGGGAAGAAATTATTTTATGTCCCCAAAGAGTTGATTTTCTAAGTGTTCTGTCAGTCCTTTGGGTGTCTGGCACTTTCCTGTGGAGGCTGATGCCTGGCAATGCTGAGTGGAAATCTTGAGGCACCATCCCAGCTGGAGTGTGACTTGGGGCTTGACCCACATTCCCCATGGTCAGCTCTGCTGGTACCCTGAGCACTTCCTCTTGGAGGGCCATCCTTTGGTTTTTCCCCTTTTGCTGACGAAGAGGTGGAGAATAATCTGTGATCTTGGTAGTGACTCACTGCCATCAGACAGGCTACCCACTTCTCCCCAGCAGGTGAGCTGCAGGAGTCACCCTCTTCCTGGCCAGGACTATGGCTGCACCCTCTGTGGACATCCACGTGGCCATTGCCACATCATGGCCTGTGCTGAGCTCCTGCTCGTGCAGCCCTGGGCAGAGTGAGCAGAGGACTTGCCCTCCAGGCATACCAGGTAGGCACAGATGAGGAGACCAGATGAACACAGGTCTGGGGCTCTGCTCTGGTTCCCAGGCCCCAGGCAGCACCACATTTCTTAGGCCCCCAACCCATTAGCTGGCCTCAGCCCCAGCCCAGCCAGGTGCACCCCATCATCCCAGCCTTTCTCAGTGGCCACACGGCCAGCCTGCCATCACCGGCTCTCATCAAGTGGGTTATGAAGGAAACAGCATCAGCCTGAGAGGAAGGAAATTGAGGGTGTGGGAGACTGGCTTGCACTCTGCCTCTTAGCTCTGGGGCCTCAGATCAGCCCCTTGGGGCAGGCATTCATTCATTTATGCACCAGGTTGACATGTATATCAGAGGGACTGTCTCAATTTCTCAGGCCCTCAGAGAAGAGGGCCTTGTAATAATTGGCCTGTATGACCTCTGAGGTTTCCTTCTGTTACAAAATTCTATCATTGTAAAGTACATCTTTAAATAAGCCAAACGTTGACCTTTGTTTGAGGAGTATTTATTGAACTGCCCTGTGTTGGGCACTGTACTCAAGGCTGGGGTTGCAAAGATGGATGAATAAGACCAATGGGCCTTACCCTCGGGGAGCTTGCAGCATGTGTAGGAGAATGGTTGGTAGCTAGGATGCAGAGGAGGAAGCAAGCCCTGTGGCAAAGGAGGCTCAGGAGCCGATTGGGACTACCCTGTCCCTCCCTCTCATTCAGCCATCTAGCCCTCCCCTCTCCCCCCACTGCCTCCTCATGTGCTGCTCCAGGGGATGCCAAGGGAGGAGAGACACCTGCAGTTGCAGAAACTGGCTGCAAACTGCTCCAGCCCCAAAGCAACTGGCCACGCTCCAGAGGGCCTCCTCAGAGGGCCTCAGAAGGAGAGAGAACTGCTCGGTAATTTTGATCACTTTAGTAACTATTTAAAAATACCCTATAATTTAGCAGGAACCAGATTTTATCCCAATACTCTGATATCTAGAAATGGATCTCAGTTGTTGAAGTCCTCCTAAAATGGCATTTGATTTAATTCAACACATACTGAGACCACAGTCTCAGCCTTCTCACAGGTGAGGAGCCTGAGCTGTGTAAGATATAGTCTAGACACCAATCTAAACATCTCAAATGCAAGGCAGACCATAGCTGGGCCCGAGGTTGGAGGCCCGGCATGCTGTGGAATTGAGCAGAGAGGAGATTGATGCCAACTGAGGGTAAAGGCCTCTGCCTGAAGCTGTGAGCATGTGATATTATGTTCTCGGTGTGATATCAAGCCTTTACATCTCAAGTCTGTTAATTTCCTTGTTTTGCAAGCTTGGACCCCCTGAAAACAAACCAGGCCTGCTCAAGGGTTGGCACGTTTAGCAAGACTGTTTTTGTTAGCCAGTTAGAACCACTTGTTTGTTCCTAAAGCCCACACCCGAGAGCCAGGCTGCCATCGCCTGGGGCAGAACTACAAAAGTGCCAGTTACTTGCCCACCGAGGCGCCCACAGTTAGATGATGGGGCCTTTGGAGGGCTTGGGGTAAAGGGCATTGAAATAGAACCAGATCTTTTTGTAGAGACCCTGTTGTAAGGATGACCCTTTGACACGAGGAGAGTAACCCCAAGTGAGTCAGTATTTACAGTGGTGGTTCAGGACAATGAGGACAAGGCAAGACCACGAGGAATGATTAGCGGGACTTGTCTTACACTATTTACAGGACTGCTTTGATTTGCAGACCACAATCGGTTTTCATATGACTGATTAAAAACATGTGCCAGTTGAAGTCACAGCTGCAGAAGAAAACTGGAAAAAGCAATGAGCCTTAGATGTTTGGGACTTGCCTCTACTTGCAAAAATGACCTCTGACTTGATTTATGTCCTTGATTTCCTGACAGGGTCGTGTCCCTGAACCACTTCTCCCGCCCTATCCCACCCCACCACCACATCGGCCTGACTCTAGCAAATATCATAAGGCTTGTCTTACAATTGTCCAAAGAAAAGGATTTTTAAATTCCAGAATTCAAGTTCTGTTTTGGAAGAGGACAATTGTTAGGCTCTTACAAAATAAAAAGTCCCAAGTAAAGGAGACTAAAGGCAGCAAGACCATAGGGTCTCATCCACATGACTGGGCTCCAGTGGCACCAGGGTTGGAGTGACATTGAGCAGGTATCTTAACTTACACTTCTGTTTTCTTGCCTGCAAAATGGGGAGCACAATCCCTGCCACACACTTGTGGTGTGGCAAGTGCCAAGTTTGCAAAGCTTAACCTGCTTTGGGTGGTTCCTTCCCTTTCACTAGAGTCCCCAGCCTCTTTGGGCTGTATATTCTGTTTTTGTTTTTCCTTTTTTTTAAACCTATATTGATTCAGATTGTCAGATGTCAATTTTATGGATTTTTATTCTTTTGAAAAGATCTATTCAATAAATTCCAGTAGAGAAAAGCCCTGTTGATGAGACATGTTGAACAACGATTCCTCCCGGCCTGCAACCTGAGGCTGGAGCGTTTCCCCTATGGCCCCCTGTCTCAGCTGTCTTTGGCCTCCCTGGAGCCCCTTCCCTAGAACCCATCGATTCCATAATTTTCCAGTCATTATTGCCCCTGACATCTTGTTATGAGCTGTCCAGCTCCCCAAGCCCTAGGAGAGAGGGCAGAGGGATGGCCGAGAGGAACAGGACTCCTTTCTTCCCCAGAACAGTCCTCTGCTTGGAACTCTGCAGTGTTCGCTAACCCTGCCCTGTTTGTGAAAAGCTTTCCAGATAATAAGAACTACTACAACCACCTTTAGAGCAGTACTGAAACCTGTGATGTGTGGGGCCCTGGGCTCAGTACTTTATACTCACTGCTGTGCTCCTCACAGCCTCCCTGAAAATAGGTGCCAGTGTCTGAATCTAACAGATGAAGAATCAAGACACAAAAAGGTTAAGGGGCTTGCTCAAGGTCTCGTGAATGATGTCTGAGACCATAACTGGGTGGCACTTAAAGATCATCAAGTATAAATCTTCCTGTTACAGGTGAGGAAACCGAGTCCTAGTTCTAGATGACAGAACAAGCCAGGGCCTAGGCTAGAGCTGTGACTCTTCTGCCTCTTGGGTCAATGCTGTTTCCAGTTCCCCCACTGTCTTCTTTACCATACACGTTGTCCTGGACAGAAAAGGATCTGTTTGAGAACCAGGCCAGCTAACACCCTTCTCATGGCAGCCAGAGCCATGTGATTCTTAAGCACCCCTCTGGTCAACAGCTGCGACCTCACTCCTGATGAAGCCTTTGACCAAAATTGCACACAAGGAGCACACCAGCGGGTTTGAGCGGAAGACAAGTGAGGGCCTGAGGTGCCTCTGGCTGCACATCTCACCCTTCAATGCCACAAGTGTGCCACAAGCTGCTCTGGACCAAATTTTAATAGATGCAGAGTGTCCTCATGCTTTGGCTGAGTGTTCAACCCTGACCGTGGCCATATCTGTGCCTCCAGCTGCCAGTTCAGTATGATAAGTGAGAAGGGAGGGCCTGATCCAGGAAGCCACAGGGAAAAAGATGAACTGAGGGCAAGGATCCTAGGACCTCTCTCTCCACACAGGGTTTCCCTCTTCTGCACCCACACACGCTTCTGACTGTTTCCACAGACTCAGAGTCTCTTCTCCTTAGGCCTGCCTTGCCACCCATGGTAACAGTTGACATCTGTTGATCATCTCTGTGCCAGGTACCATGGCACATGCTTACTTGGACCATCTCATTTAATCCTCACAAGAACCTTTTATGGTAGGCACAATTATTCCCACTTTATAGATGAAGAAATGAAAGCTGAAGTCACTTGCCCAAGCAATGCAGCTAGAAGGCAGCCTGGCCAGGCCTTGAGCCCAGCCTGGCCAGCTCCAGAGCCTACACCACACCACCCCCTCCACACTCTGCAGCCTGCAGCCTCAGGATCGTCAGGCTCAGCTCCCTGCTTTGCAAATGAGGGAACCAAAGCCCAGGGAGGGGAAGAGATATACCCCTGGCCCATGGCCCAGAAAAGTAGACCCACTGTTTGCTCCAGTTCTCTGACTCCTGGTCCAAGGACGGTCTGCAGCCCTCCCACTGCCACACCTGTGAGCTGAGACCTGGGCCAGGCTCCACCCCTGCTCTGAATTCATGGAAAACCTACCCAGTCTTTAAGTTTCCTTCTCTTAGCTGAGACTCTTGGATTGGACTGAGGTGTGATTTTATGAAACCCTGAGCAGAGGGACAGAGATCAGTGAAGAGGGTCAGAACTTTATTTTGTCCTGAGGCGTGCTGAGCTCTAATTTGATCTAAAAATAAATTCCCTTTCAGTGTGAGTACAACGAGGAGCTTGACTGCAGGCCCCACTGGGCCAGCTCACGGGGAGGTGAGGAGGAGACCTCACTACCCCCATAACACATGCTTTGAAAGCTTACCACATACTTTGTCTTTGGGTCAAAGATTTTTTTAAAAGATGACAGATATCTTGTGCCATTAGCAATCTGTACTCTGGGCAGCGCTCCATTTTCTCTGATAAAAAGTGAAATAAATGAAAACAGTGCTTTAAAAAAATCTATAAATGGGTGGGAGCCAGTTGTTATTTTCCTCTGCCTCTCCCTCCCCCTCCCTTAGCTGACTTAATGAGGATCCAAGTTGAGACGCACTCGCTGAAAACAGCTGGTAGCATCATGCCTTTAAATAGCCGTCTCCACGCTTCCCCTTGGCGGCACGCAGTTTGCCCTGGCAGGGAAAGCCCAGGACAGAACAGGAAACTTTAGAACTTTCTGAAAAGAAAAGAGCTTGCCTTTAAAGCACGCTCCCTCTTGCCAAGACCTTTTTGTGCAAGGAGCTTGTGGTATTGCAACCCCTTCCCCTAGAAGTTTCCGAGGAAAAACTGAGCTGGTGAGATTTGCTTCAGGACCTGGTGTGACACTGGGCCTGGGGGCCAGCGGGGTGGGGGGCATGGAGAGCTCCCCTGGACCCGATCCCAGCCCCACATCAGGCCAGTGTCCAGGGCTGGTTGCAACAGCAGCATGTGCCCGTCAGGCACCTGTGGGTGCCCACAGTGTGTAGATTAAGTGCAGCCTCTCCCCTTGGTATCCTCACCTGTAACTTGGGGAAGGGGGCACCACTCTGCCCTCCTCCAAAGTGGTGCTGGGTGGGTCACACTTCATGCACACTTCATGTGTGCTTCATGCAGTAGGGCCTGTCTATCTCTGGCTCTCTGAAGCACTTCCATGCTGCTAGGGAAGTAGCAGCAGGTAGAAACATATGTGAGGGATGAACGGCCCTCGCATCTGGGTGGCAGCCCACAGTTGACAGTGTCCCTTCCCATCATTGTCCCATGCAAGCATCACATCAAGGTGGGCTTATCACCCCTACTCACCATAGGGGAACAGAGCCCAAGGCTTCCCTTGCCCTGCCTGGCCTCACCTGGGTCTAGGGCCCTTTCTACCACATTGTAGTCCCCTTTTTTGTATTAAGGACAATTGTGGCATGGTGCCATTGATGGGTAAGGGCTTTGAGGTTGTAAGTACCAGAGAAGGTGACAGTTTGGTTTGCTCAGGGCCGGGTTGATCAGGAGCGGGTGCAGGCAGGTGCTTTATCTTTCTCACTAATTGTTGGCATAGTTTGAAATTTGAGAAAGGACTAAAGTTTTTTTCGACAGTACCTAAATAACACTTGTCAGCTGTCTGGGGTTACTCTCTCCCGCCTTCCTAAACAGCCTATAATGGACATGCTGCGACCGCCTCTTGCGAACTGGTTACATTAACTAAAGGCACAACCCCTCGCTGACTGCTTTCCATGGACAGCGTGCCGAGCTGGCCGAGGGTCACTGAAAGCAGGACGTGCGCCCGCGTACCAGGGGCCAGCAGTGTGGCCCGGCAGGCAAGAAACGTGCACATGGGACAAGGGTCCCAGGAGAAGCACAAAGAATGTCTCTGTGCAGGCAGAGAACCTTCTGGTGACCAGGGAAGACTTGATGGGAGGAAGGGCACTTGGCCTGAGCATGAGTAAATCCCAGAGTGGGAAGCGGTGTGTGTGGGGAGGAGCAGATGGCCAGCCTGGAGGAGGGGAGAGGCAGGTGGACGCTGGACCACGGATGGGCTTAGGGGGTCTGTGACATCCCCCGGTTGCATGTGACATGCACAGTGGGAGGTCTTACCTGCAGGTTTTCTGGGGAGAGGATCCTTTGCTTTCTTAGCTTCTCTCAAGATATTGAGAGTCATCGAGTGCCAGGCTGAGAGTTTGGGGACCACAAAGGTCTTGGTCAGGGTCGGGACAGAAACCCACACTCTAAGAGAATCGACGTGGCTGCAACAGAAAGGCGAAGTTGGCCTTGTGTCGGGGGGCAGGCCTCTGCAGCAGTGCTGTTGAAAGATAACAAGACGGGAAGCCAGGAGGTGTCACTGAGGATGGAGGGACATGGAGGTGGGGAGAGAGCTCGGAGGGTGAATTCACTGCAGGGGTCTAGGGAGAGGTGGAAACTGGCTGAGAAGGGAACTGAGGGTTCTGTTACAGAAATACAAATTGGCCGGAGCACTTTCAGATACCTAATAGTGATGAAAGCAACCAGCTGGAACACACTGGTTTGAATTACAGAGTGACATCCAGGTCAGATTGTCCTGCAGGTGGTTGGAAATGTGGGACTGGAGGTTTGGGAGGGAAAGGAGGGCCGGACACCCAGACCAGGGAGTGCTCTCCGGAGGGTGCTGCAGTCCTGAGAGTAACCGTGACCTTGCTCTGCTTGAGGGGAGTGGAGAGCAGGGAGGGACGAGCCCAAGGAAGATGGCACCTGGGAGTGGGGAAGGAGGGGAAGGAGAGGAAGAGAGAGGCAGGACACTTCTGTGACTGGTCATATCACAGAAGTTACAGGGAAAGAGCTTCCAGAGAGAGGAGCCAACATTTAAATGCTGCAGAGAGGCTGCAGTAGAGGCTAGGACTGAGAAAGAGCCAGAGCCTTCAAAGTGGCCAAATTGGAGAGAGGGTGACAGTTGACTTGGTGGGTACAAGGGCAGTCCAGTGTCATCAGTCACGGCCTTTGCTCTGACCCAGAGATGACTCTAGGGCCTGTTGAGTTGTGTGGGGCTCTTTGCCCTACATCACAGGGTCCCTGGTTGTGTCATCATGACTCCTGAGCAGTTTTCTGTTCTCCCCTCGCTAGCGGGTTCTGCATTGCTGCTTCCCACTAATTTAGCAAATCTGCCTCCTGCCTTTGAGTTAGCTCCTCCACTCCTAATTTGGTGCTTCTAATCTAGTGGGAGCCTGGAGAGCCAGGCTTATTAGAACCATATTCTAAATAAAATAGGCTGGGAAGCTCCCCTTGGGTGAGGTACATGAGGCCTTTGTTGTGCTGAGGGGGACACATCTTCTTGGTGGCCCATCCTGGCTCTTGCCACTGTTCTGGGAAGGTAAGATTGCTGAATACATAGGGCGTGACTAAGATTGCTTGGGAGTGGGGCATGGGTAGCAGGCAGACCAGGGCACACAGGTGCGTACCCCTGCCTCTACAGCCCTCCCCCCCACTTTCTACCTCATTATGTTCCAGCAGGGCTCTGGTTCCCAGCTCAGAACAAGCCTCTACCCCTGCTGCGTCCTGTGCCTATGATGCCCACAGTACCTCCATAGATGCCCTTACCACCTGACTTGGTGCTACTTATGTGTCTGTCTCCTCCTCTAAACTATGATCTCATGTGACAGGTCCCACGTCTGGATCACCTCACCATCCCTGGTACCTCATAGAGTGCCAGGCACAGCATGAGCTCAGCATGTGCACATCTGCTGGTGTGAAATGTGACCTTGTTTCTACAGATTAGAAACCTGGATACAGGAAAAGCCAAATGGTCTTCTGCAGATCCTATCCCTAGTCTTCAACTGACCAGGGAAGGCTCTCTTCATACCTAGCCTGGCTGTCTTTCCAGGAGGCCAGACTACATATGTGTTTGGAAATAAATGGAGACCGTGGATCATTTAGAAATCCTTACTAGACCCTCCTTGTCTATATGACATCAAAGGTCCAATTGAGTGGAAAAAGCAACCCTCCTGACATTTCAGATCACTAAAACAACCAGGTGTTGACTTGGACGCTCTCTGTCTTGTAGCTTGGATCAGGCCCTTGTCTTTGTCCTGGAAAAGGGCAGCAGGACCTGAGTACTGATGTCTAATAGGAAGTGGCAGCCAGGAAGGGCTGCGTACAGGCCCTTTAAATATCTGTGAGAGATACCACAGTAGTGAACTGCATGTACCTCTCTTGGAAAAATCCAGAGGGCTTTGCATCAGCAGAGAAGGAAACTCCAACCCAAGATACATGAACAATAAATAACAACTGTTCTGAGTTAGGTTGAAAGCTCTGAGTTGCACTTTTTTTCAAGTTGTTTGTGCTAACCACAATTTTTTTCTCCCCCTCTTTCCCACCAGGGCTTATTTCAAAACCTTTGTCCCTCAGTTCCAGGAGGCAGCGTTTGCCAATGGAAAGCTCTAGGAAACACCAGTCTTGAGAGGTGGCCAGCCAGACTGCTCTGTCCACATGCGTGTCAGCACATACGGCTGCTTCCTGGAAGCCATTTGGAATGTCTTCATGGCAGCGCTTTGCTCACACAGCAGCTTTGCACGGCCCAGACAGCCCTGATTTTGCCGGAACCCCAACTTGAGCTGGCTGGCAGCACCTGAATCCTAGAGCCCCTCAGTTTTTGGGTTGCTCCCTCTTTCTTTCCTTTATTATATTTCCTAGTTGAAAGAAATAAACTCATAAATCATGATGCAGTAATTTTCCAGGGAAAGTAAGACGTCAGAAATGCACACACCCTTCTTCCAAAGCCTTTGTCTCTTTGTCTCTGAGACTCCAAGTTTTAAGATTAAACATCCCTTGGCTTTTTTTCCCCCTGAAAGTAGTATATTACATGTGTGTGTATGTTTTATGCCCTAACATTTCCCACTTGGGGCAGTCCATCATTGGAAAAAGAAGTTTCCTGAATTAATCTGACCAACCTGCAGGGCTTCAGCCATTTGTTTACCCAGCCTAGCCCAAGGCTGGGTCTCAGGAACAGATGGGTTCTAGCACCACCACCACCACCCCTACCCCTTCACCACCACCACCACCACCATCTCTACCCCTTCACCACCACTACCACCACCACCTACCCCTTCAGCTCCCATATGGGCACCATGTGCCCAGCGTGTACTGACACAGTAGACAGTCATTAAAGTTTGGTGAATGCACCAATGGCTCTGTCCTTCCCTCTCTCCCTGACCCCACTCCCTAGGCTGACAGGAGGGCTCTTTGGGCTTATGCAGCATGGTGTGAACTATACCTGAAAGAGAAAGGTCAGGTGTCGTGGGTTATCACTGGTATGCATCTGCTGTCTGTGCTCAGGCCTGGCAGCTCTGTAGCCAGCCAGGAACAGAGCTGGGGAAGATACCTGAGCAGGCTTTTCTAGACTTAAAGATTATCGGAGCCAGAAGGGGCCTCAGAAGTCATCTTGTTTCCACCCTACATGCTATCCTCCCTTTGGTGTGCAAAGGACAGAAGTAAGGCTCAAGAGCTAAAGAAGCTCTCAAATTGGGAGCAAATCTGGGCATTGGAGCCAGACCTCTTTATACCATCACGCAGCTTCCCTTAGCTTAAACGCAAGTTGGCTACAGTCATCTTGACCACTTTACAAGATTTACGGTTTGGTGTAGCATGGTCCTATCCTGAAGCCTTTCAACACAGGGAATTAGGACCCACAGTGAGGGAAGCCAGAGCCGACCTGAGTGCTGGCTCTGTCACCAGCTGGCCTCCCCATTTCAAGGGCTTCTCCTCAGCCCCTCCTGCAGGGCATGCATAGGATGTAGCTGGGCCTCTGACTTGTTCCCTCAGTTCCCCTTGTGGCTCTTGGATCCCAGCTTTACCATGTGAGCCTGCAAGGGAAGTGGCTCTGGGCCCTCGTGAAGCGTGCCTCTCCTTCCTTTGTTCTCTGGCACCCAGGAACGTTCTTAGGAGGCTGGGGAACAGCTCGGCCAGACCTGCCCACTTAGTTACCAGCTGGAGGGCTGCCCAACTCTGGTTCTTTCACCGGGTGGGTACTTTGCCCCTGCCCTGAAACCTTGGGAATTCCCAGGGCAGAGAACAGTCCTGTGTCCACATCCCAGCTCTGCCATTAACCAGCTGTGTGACCTTGAGTAAGTCCTTTCCACTCTGTACCACTCAGAGCGGGCTGGACTAGATTATGGACTTGGCTCATCAAAATCACCCAGGGAGCTTTTTTTAGGAACTACTGCTCTGGTGCCCACTGTGGGCCTATTGAATCAGAATCTCACTAACTGGGGCTTAGCTACCTGGATTTTGATAAAACTCCCCAAGTTGATTCTTTTGAACAAGTGATCATGACCCACTAAGCCAGCTGGCCACTCTGAAGTCCCTGCCCCTGCCCAGCTGACTGCCCTCAGGAAGGTGCCCCTATACTCAGGGCAGCTCTGTGCCATGCTCCAGCTCTCTGCCCTGTCCTCCCCCTAAGGCTCCATGGCCCAGTCACTTAGGATTTCTGTGGCCACCCTTCCCCATAGCAGGGCACAGATTGGGCTCTGCTTCCTGCAGTGCCAGGAGTTGACTGAGCCTGGGCTTGCTTTAGACCCAGGAGGGGTTTCCAGCACCAGTCCCAGCAAAGGGCGGTTGGCACTGTGGGGTGGGGTGAGGTCCCGTGGACTGGACCCTTGCCATTTCAAATAGCTATTCAGCTGTGATGACAGCCAGCAGTAGGCAGTGTGACCTGGGAATGCCACCCTCCTGCCCCTGCTGGCCTATAGAGGTCCCCCAGTGCTCAGGCTGGCCAGATAATCAATGAAACCCCTGCACATCAGTGAAGCAGGCACAGTCTAACTCAGAAGTGCTGTCACACCTTTACAGCAGACCTGTGATGTAAGCAGGGGGGTAGGGTTGCTCCTGTCCTACAGTTGAGGAAACTTAGGACAAGAGAGACTAAGTGAGTTACCCACAATCACCAGCCAGTCAGTGCTAGAGTCAAGACTCGACCCAGGCTCCTGGCTCCAGATCCAGTGCTACTTCTCATGTATGTCCACAATCTAGTAAACAAACTGAGACTTATTTTTTCTTTCCCAGTGAAGGATGATGTACTAAGTATAGGTTTGTGAGGATGCAGGTTATATGAATTTTTTTAAAGGCTTTCAGCTCCCTTGCCACAGGGGAAGGATTTGGGTTGATTTTTCTTAGGAGGAACTCAACAACACAAGGTAACAATAACCGCTTCATATTTCAAGCACCAGGGATTCAAACACCAGGGTTTGTGTGATTTTATCTCTTAACCCCCTGACAGCAACAGAAGCAAGTAGCACTTGTAAATGGTGAAGGTCACCTGTATGTTTTTAAGTACTTCTTGCTAGTTCAGCCTATCATCGAGCATTGTACCAGCACACAGAGTGCAGCCCAGGAATAATTAGTAAATGGCTATAAAATGCTTTGAAGATGAAAAGTGCCGTATATGAGAGCACGTTATTATTACCTCGTAAATCCTGTCTCCAGCTTACTCAGCCCTTGTAATTTAAGTTGAATCTTTAGCTTAGCACTGACAAGGAAAAGGACGCAAATGTGTTTACTAGTAATACTTGGATATGATCGGGCATCTCCTTTGGGGCCTCAGGGAGGAGGGACAAGGGAACCTGGTCAGCAAGTGTTCAGCTGCTTCTAGCAGCCCCGCTTCCTGAAGACCCACCGCCTACAGCCAGATGGTGCTTTATTAAAGCCCATTTGCTGCTGGAGACATGAACTGGCACTGCCCACTTAGTAGCTGGTAAATATTTCACAATCAGGTACCCTGTGAATAAAAAAAAAGGGGGGGACCCTGATTGTACTTTTTGCCGATTTCCATGGTGTAAAGACTCCCACCATGACCAATTCCAAGCCACCAAATGAGGTCACTGAACGCAGAGTTGGGAGGAGGGGGAAAGGTCATTGTGGGAGCTTCTGCTCGGGTGAGCCAGCTCCAATGTACATCTTTACTTAATCTGAGTTTTGTTATCCTCATCTGTAAAATGGGAGTAAGTACGTGCCTCTTAGGATTGTGAGAATTAAATAAGAAAAGTACATAAAGCACCAAGTACGGTGCTTGGCACATAGTAACATTTGATAAATAGTGGCCATTATTATTGCAGACCAGAGAAAGGATTGTCTGATGTTGACTTTGGCCTTTTTCTAAAAAGTCAGAATGCCCCTGTTAAAAAGTCCTGCCAGTGAATGTGGCCTTTGGAAGAGTGACCCTGTCTGGATTACCAGGAAGACAAAATGATTAGTCACCCTGAATTTTAACAATTGAGAGATGAGATGTATTTGTGGGGGTTCCCAGCCCCACCCCCAACACTGGTCTTGCTTTAGCTCCTGGCAGGACTCAGGCTCTCAGCAGCACTGGAGAAGAAACAACCCAGTGACCTGTTTATCTGCCTTGGGCCCTGCTTTCCCACAAGCAAGGAAATCAGAGCAGCAAGTTCACTTTTGCCTTTAACTTGGTTTCGGTTCCTGACAGCTACCGACTCTTGTTTTGGAGTCAGCTTTGCGAGAGAAACGACCTCATTTGGTTTGCCTCTTGCTCGGGCCTATAAATAAAACTAGCCCTAGAACCTGCCCCAGTTCATGGGGACCAACCTGTCCCACAGTTCTTAACGTGAGTGTTAAGAACATCATATAATGGTAATAAGACATCTAATTCTATTAATAGCATCATAATTGATTCATTGGTGCTTTTAAAAATAAAAATAAGAAACACCTTTTGTCTGTGCATGTCTAGTGCTTACATGCAGTGCCAGTAGAGTCCAAGTTAGGAGAGTAGACCAGATGCCAGCTAGAAATAGGGTGCTGCGTGCGTGCATTGTCTTGTTTAATCCTCACAACAACTAAACGAGGTAGGTGTTATTGTCTCCATTTCATAGATGAAAACACTGAGCCTCAAAGATGTTGAATAACTTACCCAAGGACAGGAAGCTGGGATGTTTACTTACTCATTCACCCATCCTACTTTCTCTCTTCCCCCCTCCTCTCCTCCCCCCTCCTCTCCTCACCCCTCCTCTCCTCCCCCTTCTCTCCTCACCCCCCTCCTCTCCTCCCCCTCCTCTCCTCACCCCTCCTCTCCTCACCCCTCCTCTCCTCACCCCCCTCTCTCCTCCCCCCCTCCTCTCCCACACCCCCCTCCTCTCCTCACCCCTCCTCTCCTCACCCCCCTCTCTCCTCCCCCCTTCTCTCCTCACCCCCCTCCTCTCCTCACCCCCCCTCTCCTTCCCCCTCCTCTCCTCCCCCCTCCTCTCCTTCCCCCTCCTTCTTTCCTTCCTTCTCTCCCTTCCTCCTTCTCTATTTTTTGTTTCACAAGCAGTGAACCAGGTGCCTTTGTTTTTTTCCATTTCTGTTATCCAGCTTCCCCAAATGTGAGGGATTTATGGAGCACCTACTGTGTACACAGCCTTGTGTAAGACATTTACACACTTGTTTGCGCCATTTTCCCCATGAGGAGAGGGGCTTGCGGGGCCGGGCCTGGCGAGCGCACACGCGGAGGGAGTCGGCACCGGCCAGCTGGGTGCAAGGCCAGACCTGGCCACGGGGAATTCTGTGCACCTGCAGGCACCCGGCTGGAAGACACTTTGAGGCAGTCTTTGTATATGTGGATAGGTGTATCTATATGGCTCCGTAAATATATACAAATAACAACTTATTTTCAGATGGTTGAGCCAGGGCCAGCCCACAGTTGGAAAAAAATGTCTGACTTCACAGTCTCAGGTTAAAGTCCAAAACACACTTGGTTGAAATAACAGCCTAATATCTGAGGAAAACAAGATGAAAATAGTTGTTACAATTAAGGAAAATTACCAAGGTTTTACCAAAGACAGCAGGATCCATGAACTGATTCCAGGTTAAATATGAAAGAACTCCAAGAGGCCTAAAGAAGTGTTTTCCTTCCACAGGGTTCTGGAATTTATCCCTTCACTGTTCTCTGATCCCTTTGGAAGAACCACACTGTACAAGTCTGAGAGGTCATGTTTGGGGTCATGATAAATCATGGCTAATCATGGCAATAAAATAGCCCCACAAGTAACCCAGGAATGACTGGAATGACCCTCCCTTCTCTGGGCCAGCTCCTTCACACCACCTTGGGATGAGCCCGGTGGCATGTGGAGGGTATGGCAGACACTCGTGTTCCTCCAAAACAGCCCTCCCACCCCCTTCTTCAAAGTCGCCATGGAGCAGGCTCCCTCCGCAGAAGTCTCCTCATTCCAAAGATTCTCTTTTGGACCGTGCCCTTTGAGCCAGCTTAGTGCCACGCAAGAAAACTGGTCCCTTTCAACTCCATGATCTTACTTTTGCCCCAAAACAGAACTCCCCAGCTCTCGGCCACCTTTGACTGTTTGTGCAGGTGCCAAGAGGGTAGAAGTTAGGAGGGTGCCAGGTGCTATCTAGAAATAAGGTGGTGGGTGGGTATTACAAGTGACAGCTGCCCTCTCCCCTCTCGAGTGCCATGTGTGATGGTTCCCATATGTTGCCTTCTTGATTCTCTGACCCTTCGGAGAACGAGGACAGGCCACTCCTGCAGAGAGCCAAAGGAAGGCGTCAGGGCGGTTCCTGGGAAGGCCAAAAATCATTTAAGGCAATGTCTGCCGAATAAGAGTGCCGCTAACCCAGGGTCAGCTTTGAAGGGGTCAGCAAGGGTACAGAAGTTCAAGTCTGCATGTGGAGGGATTTGACCTGGACTCACTTCACAGCTGTGCACTGATGTCATGCCTGAGGACACGAGGTCTGGGGCAAGGGTCAGCCTCGCATTGCCAGGTTGCCCTGGGGGAGACTCCACAAGGGCTCATTCCTTTGCCCCCCCCCCCCACAGAGTCAGGGCTTCACATAGCTTTCACCCCCCATCCTGCCTCAATGCCCTCTTCCAGGACTCCAGCACACGCTAGGTGGGAGGAGGAGTCCTCATCCCAACTCCACTGGTGGCTCTGGGTGTACGTGGGCCACAGATTGCACAGCCCTGACGGCTGCCTCTGCCTATCTCTCCGGCCACTCTGCTAGCCCTGGGACACCCAGGCTGCCCTCTGGGGCACCTCCTCTGCCCTGCCCACTGCTGCCCCAGCCACCCGGGCCCAGTGGCCCCCAACCTCACCCACTCCCACCACCAGCAGCCAGCAGCCAGTGACCAGCAGGGCTCAACCCCTTCACAAAACTAACTCCAGCCTGAAGCCCTGCTTCAGCAAAACCAAGCCCTTGGCTAATTGGCTGGTAGTCAGAGGTGAGCCCTGTGGGCTCTGGAGCCAGCCTGCCTGAGTCAAATCCTTGCTCACCACCTCCTAGGTGCGTGAACCTGAGCAAGCCACTTCTCCTCAGTGTCCTCCTCTGCAAAATGGGACACCTACAACCTCCTGGGCTGCCAGAAGGGTGAGTTAGGGCATTGAGTTAAAAGCACTGCAGTGCTTACACCAGTGCCTGGTGCGTAGTGTAGTGTGCACTCAAAAAAGCCTAACTTTATTATTACTGCCTTTAAGCTTTTGCACAAGTTGACCCTTTTTCACTCCTGTCTTTCCTTTCCATATCCCTTCCCTCAAGTGTCAACTGACCAAAAAAAAAAAAAAAAAATCCTCTCTCATATTCTGTCCTCCTGTCGGTACCACTCCCGCCTCGAGTGTCTCTGATGCCTGCTGCCTGCTGTCGTACCTCTGGCCCCACCAGGCCCCTCGCTCAAGGCTGTCCACCTGTGCACCCCACTCCTCTCCTCCTGGGGCCCCCAGAGGGCCTGTCCTGAACAGCTTGGCCTGGGGTCCCCAACACCCAACTTCTGTCAAGGTCCTAGAACCCCTTATTTCAGAAGATTTTGTTTATTAAGCTACATTTATTAAATAATCATTAATTTCCCCCTTTTAACCAATGACTCATAATACCTGCCGACTAGGGATTCCAATGACCACTGAGGACCCCCAAGTACCCCACTGAGTGGGCACGTCTCCTGTAAAATCTACAACAATGTTAGCCAGGGTGTTCCTTCTCTCTGGTAAACACAAAAAACACTGGACTTCTTTAATCCTGACAGTCATGGGCCCCTTTACTGCTTCTGTACTGATCTGGTCCAGGCCAGGCCCAGGGCTCGGGGCTGTTCCTGCAGTATCTGGAGAAGCAGGGTGAGCACACAGCAGGACTACCCACAGCTGGGAAATGAGCAGCTGCCTCTCCAGCACCCCTTTTTCCCCGGACAGGGCCTACTCGCTCACATGAGAGCTGCCCTGGCAGGCAGCCCAGAGTGAGAAGCAGGGTTTCCGGGGCCGGAGAGGGTGTTGTTTTCTGTGGTCCAGAGACCTTGCGGAGTGTCCCACACCTGTGAAGGAGCAGCCAGGCCTGCAGAGGCTGTAGGAAAAGTAGTCAGGGCATCCTGGAGCCAAAAGGGCTTGACCGAGGTGGGCCAAGTGTGAACAGGACACAGGTGAGCACCCAAGGCTGGGCTTTGACAGGTCAGGAAGGACAAAGCACCGATGTAAAGTAGAACAGCAAAGCAGTGCTGAGCCAGCAGCCATTCCTCCCTTCCACACACGTTTACAAAGTCCTTGCTAAGTGCCGGCAGTGGGAGCTGCTTCCACAGCAGGAATCGAATCCTATTTATGCAGATCTGTCGAGCACCTAACTCTGTTGCTGGCACTGGGGCTGTATGGATGATAAACCCAGCCCTGCCCCGGAAGGGCCAGGAAGATAGGGTGAGTACACGGCCCTGCCACAAAAGGGAGAGCCAGCAATAAGCCACCTGAGAGAGTAGCAGATCCCACCGCTTGCTTCCAGCTGAAGCAAATCAAGGAGGGCTTCCTGGAGGCAGGGCCAGCTGGGCATAGTTTTAGCCTCTTGGCCCCTTTGCTTCATTGCAGTGGTTCGGCTTCCTGGTGACCTCTCCCACAGGGCTGTGGAGCACATGGGGCCCAGTTCTTATGCATCCAGTGATTTGTTGAGCACCCACTCTGTGCCAGGCACCGTTCTAGACACTGGAGAGACAGCAGAAGATAAAGCGCAGCAATCCCTGCTCTCGCGGAGCTTCCATTCCCGCCGGGGGAGAGCACGAGCAAGACACACGGCGCACTGGAGGGTATGCTGGGAGGGAAGAGTGGGGAAGAAGAGTAAAGCAGGGAGGGTGGGGGGCACACCTGCAGCCAGGGTGGGCAGGGAAGGCCTGGCGGAGGAGGTGGCATCTGAGCCAAGACTTGGGGGCAAGTGGAAGGACGCGGCGCTCTTCCCTCCCTCCCTAAACCTGCCCCTCCCCAGGCCCGCGTGGGCCTGCCTGGGCCCCTCTGGACCCAGCCAGCTGAGTTTTGCGTCCAGAATGTGCAGAGGCGGTGGGGACAGAGCAGGGAAGCAAGGAGACCCGGCCGAGTCCTGGTTGGCTGCTCTCTAGGCCACACGCAAACTTCCCTGAGCCTCGGGCCCTCATCTGTGAAATGCTGAGCCCGCCTCCCGAGCTGTGCTGAGGATAAAGCAGATAAGGTTTGGGGATACACTGGGGACCATGAAAGGTCACAGCCATGTAGAAACGTAAGCAGTTTGCCACTGCCACCACTTAACGTAGAGTCCCAGGCCAGGGTGGTGGCCTGGTGGAGGTGCCCTGAGGAGGTGGTAAAAATACCACGAACTGCAAAGGAAATGGGTGCTGACGCCCATCCTGCCTGCCCTCCCAGCCTCAGCCGGCCCCTGCGAGATGGAGGGGAGGACGGTGGGGGGTACACCCACAGCCGGCCACCTTTCCCCCGACTCAGCTGTCAGGATAGAGCCACCTGAGGCAGGCGAGCAGGGCCCCCGGGGTGCCCGAGGAGGCCCACAGTGAGCCCTGCCTGAACGCTTTGCAGCCCTGGCACTGGGGCAGTGGAGGTGGGCACCACCCGGGAGGGGGGCTCCTAGCCGGGTGTCCCAGCCAGCGACAGCCCTCCAACCTGCCCACGTCGTTTCCAGCAACACGGTTAGTACTGGAAAGGGTCTTTCCCCCTTATGAAAGGGGCAGAGCAGATCTCCTCGCCCTCCCCCCAACACAACCAGTGTGTAGGTGTTTAACAGTGTTCAGCAAATACTTTGTACCTTCCCTGTGGCAGAAACTGATATCCCTACTGAAGTCTGAGGAATAAAGGGGTTTCTCTCCAGTCTTTTTCCTATTCATTTTTAACATATTTGAAAACAATGTAAAACAATTCTAGGTCCTGTTTAGATTTTTACCTAAGTTTATTTCCTAAGTGTTCGCCATCTTGCTACAGTTTTCACACCCATCTTTGGGGTATCTACCTGGTATTTCTCAGGGTAGTGCACATACCACCTCCTTTGGCTTTGGCTATTATTTCTTGATTTCCCCTATTATAAAAATATCCCATAAATAATTACTTATAACTTTCTGTAGGAAAGGCCCTTGGGCCAGACTAAAAATAAGGTGATCAGTTAACAAACAACAGGGAGAAACCAGTGTGATGATGGGTGTCAGTTCATGCCTCAAAGACTGCAGAGCAGGGGAAAATGAGAGAACATGCTGGAATACTCTAGCAGGGCAGTGGAGGAAGCATTGAGGTAGGTGCCTACAGTGAGGAGGGCATTAAGCCTCCAGGCTGAGCTGAGGGTGGGCATGAGGAGAAGGGAGGCCATCGGCTGAAACAGTTGTCACATGAGGTGGCCATCTGCTGCAGGGGGAAATAGGGAGCCCCTGAAGGCTCATGAGCAGGGGAGGACAGGATAATAGTGATATTTAAGGAAGGTTCATCAGTGTGATGGTTGGAGGGTGCACTAGCAGAGGGTAGAGGGGGCCTAGGCCGGAACTTCTGAAGAAATCGCGCCTGAGAAGGGGGCAGTTGGCACTGGGAAGGAGTAAATGGGAAAAGATGAAAAAAGAAACATCTGGAAAACAGCCTCTCCTGCTTAAGAGCAGTAGGCACAGAGCGCCTGCAGGGGCTGAGGAAGCCACACACCTGGGAGGACACACAGGGCACTGGGAATCCTCATGCTTCACCACCTGCTTCAAGCACTGGGGGTGGAAGCAACCTGGGCACTTGGCATGGGGCCGCCTGGGTGGGGGCCCCAGGGAGTGTTGGAAACCTGGGTTGGTACAGATGCGTGGGTGAAGGTGGGGAGGAGCTTCCTTCAGTGTCAGAGCCTCAGAGAAGGTGGGATGCCTGCCCCTGCCTGCCAGGGTTGTGAGCCCAGGTCTGGAGCCCAAAAGAAAAAATCCTCACTAAGCCACTGACTGGCTCCCTGACCATCACCTCTCTGAACCTCATTTGTCTCTAAAATGGGAATGATTGTGACCCCTACCTAACAGGCAGGTTGTGCTGCTTGGGGAGGTAATGGCTATCTACGTGCCTGGGATATAGGATAACAAGCACCAGCAGATGGGAGCTGCTGTTACTATTCCTACTGCTATTAAGGGACCCTCAGCCAACCCTAACTCTAGCCCAGCCACACCTGGCCAGCCCAGGAGGGTGCAAGGGGCAGCCCAAGGCCTCAGTGACCAGCCCAGCCCACTCAGAGCCCAGGCACCAGCCAAGGGCCCAGTGTGTCGCTGAAGTGTTTCCGAGCTTCCCTGGGAAGGCCCCAGCCGCCAGCCTCAGTGGGCTTCTGCCTTGCACAGGGCCAAGTGGGCATTCCCCACGCTCTCTTCTAGAACTTTGCTGTGTGCCCGATGCTGTGCTGGGTACTGAGAAACCACCCCTAAGAGGCATCAGATCTGGCCCCCTCAAGGGCCCACATAGAGAAGCAGCTACGTTGCTGGGAAGTTCTGGAAAAGGGAGAGCCTATGGCAGGGGTGAAAAGGGCTCTCTTGAAGATCCAAGCCAGGGGATCAGAGGACACAACTTGGGAGAGGCAACATCTGTCTCTCTCCAAGAACCACGGGCTCTGACTGGCAGAAGCGGGGAGAGAATGAGCCCAGTGGAGGGCGCTGCATGGGGTCCGCTGGGCCAGGGGGATGCCCAGGCCCAGCGGTCGGAGGATGATGACGTCGACGAACGTTTGCTGAGTGTCCTCTCTGTGCCAGCGCTGGGTCAAGACCCTTATCCCCATCATCTGTTGCCCCCCAACCACCCTAAAAGGTAAAAATTTGTATCCACATTTTACAGACAAGGAAATGGAGGCTCCATAGAGCGACCCCACAGTTCCTGGTGGGCATTGCTAGGACTAACAGCAGCCCCTGTGGGCCAGGTTACCTTGCAGGCCCCACGATGGGAGTGTGTTGGGGTAGGCTGAGTGGACGAGAAGGGGCTGCACCCACACGAGCCAGGGCTGTTGTCCTTTCTGAGGCATCTCCCTGGGACCCAGGAGGCCCAGGGCATGGGGAAGGGCCTAGAGCCCAGCCCTTCCTGTGCCCACGTCCTCAACCCTGTCTCTGCCTCCCTCCTGCCTGTGGCTCCATCCCTGGGGCTCTGCTCCTGCCTCTCTGAGGAAAAGCAGGCGGGGGCCTTCCGGGGTGGTGGGCAACCTTCACGCTGGCACTTAGCAATGCTCACCCAATGACGGAGCATCCAGGGCCATTAAATCCACATGGTCTAATGCTACCACTGGTCCATAAACTGAGGCCCAGAGAGTGGCAGGGACCCAGAACTGAGACTGACACCTGATCTGACTCCTCATTCAGAGCTTTTCCACCTACCCTGGGACCTCAGCAAGGCAGGGCCCAGGCAGGAAGGCTCCCCTCAGGGGGGAGGGGATCAGGGTTAGGGGAAGGCAGGAGCGTCCTGGACCTGGAAGGGAACTTCCAGGTCAGGGCCACCCTGTACAGCGAGAAAGGTGAGTTGGACACGGGCACCCTTGTACATGGGGGAGGAGGGTGTAAAAACGCAGCTGCCCACCAGCTCAGCAAGCCTGGGTCTGGGACTGCAGCTGCCCAGGGGACACCTTTTTCCAATTTGCCCACAAGCCTGTAGAGGTCACCTGCTAGCCTGACTTACATTCCCTACCTCATCCTGGAAAGGATCCCTGGCTGGCTGGGGCTGCAGCTTGGACGGTTGTAGAGCTGTTCTAGCCTGCGGGGGAGCAGGAGGGCATCTGGCTAGGCCCTGGGGCTAACTTCCTCTCCTCCCACAGGCTTGGGAGCTGCTGAGATTCTACTTTGGTTTCCAGAGACTGGCCCAGCTCCTGGGGGTCTTTGCTCACACAGTACTTGTTCCTGTAATGGCCACTTGTCCCTGCTCTAGGCCCCCAGCCCTGGCCCCATTGAGCCCACTGAGACTGCCCTCACCCTGCGTGGGGCCTCCCAGTGGTCCAGCACTCAACTCCCCAGGGCAAGTGGCCCAGCTCTGAGTCCTGGTGGGCCTGGCAGCCTCCCCACCATACTGTGTGCCCGAGGCCACTGAGCCCCCACACACATGGCCAGAGCCCCAGTCTGTCATGTGGGCTTTGTGACCTGGGGCAAGACCATCCATCTGAGCCCCATGCCAATGTCCAGCCCAACTTCCTCACTGATTCCATGAGCTGTGGACATGTGGAGGTGACTGGCTTCTGCCCAGGCCAAGGAGTCACCAAGGGCAGGCCTTGAGGAGGACTTACCAGCCTCGAGAGATATGCCACCCCCTGCACCACCTCAGCCAGCCCAGAAAGCCCTCAGAGGGTTGGGAATGTTTTTGTGAGCAGCTTAGGCCAGGGGCAGGTTTCCCTGCCAGCCTCCCAGGTCTGCGCAGGCCCAGGCCACCAGACAGTCATCCATGGCTGATCCCAACACCCATTCTGGGCCTGGGCTTCTTCCTCTTCCTTCTCCTCCTCCTCCTCCATTATGAGGCTCAGGGCGGTCCTGGCCACCTGACAGGCTGACAGGGAGCTGGGAATAAGGCTGTGTCCAGGGGCTCAAAGCACTTTATAAGCATTAATCTCCTTCATCCACCCCGGCTGTTTTCTTGTTTGCTCTTTGTATTTTATTATTAGCTGAGGTGTTGTGTTTAATCCTTGGGAATCCTATAAGGGGGAATTCCCCAAGCCAGGTGCGGAGGAGGCAGAGGACGCAGTCCCCACCAGCAGCTGGGACCAGAGAACCAGGTCCCACCCAGGCTTGTGGACCCTCTCATTTTCTCTGGACCTTCCTTTGCCAGGTATTTGTTCTCAGTAACCAGCAGGGAAGGTGTCCCCAGGAGGCCACCAAGCAGATGTGGTTGACCCAGAGCAAAAAGGTGCAGGGAAGAGGGCACTAAACAGGGAGGCTGGGCTCTGCCAAGCACTGCCGTGTGACCCCAGGCAAGTCACTTCACCTCTGAACCTCTGTTCATTAAAGCAAAGGATGAGGGTGAATATCAAATCAGAATCTGTGGAAGTGCTTTGTAAACGCTAAAGCTCTACACTAATATCCGGGGCACTGCATACCCCTCTATAGGATCAGGGGAGGACAAGATGACCCCGTGGAGATGTCCAGCCCAGACTCCTCACTCTGATTCTGATTCTGAGATGAAGGGAGCTCATTCCCTCCTCCCCCCACACCTAAGCCTGAGCTCCTTGGCCCAAGTGACCAGAGTGGAGGGCAGGGGAGGGAGATGGGTCAGAAATCACAGCCCAGGGAGATGTCCCTGGATAAATGGCCTAGCCTGAAGGAGCTCCTTCCAGGGGTCCACACCATGGGCAACCTACATTACTCGTGACCTTTCAGATGCAGGCAGGCCCTCAGAGTGCCCACATGGGGTTAGGGTGATGCCAGCCCACCAGTGCCCATTTGCCTGCAGGGCCACCCTGTTAGGCCATGTGGCTCACTGGTGTGGCCCTGCCTTCCCAGATGTGCCTTTTTCTGCACCCAAGGTTGCTCTCTGCTTGCCAAGCACCCCCTGGGTGCTGATCCTGCAGGGAGGGACCACCCATCTCCCCAGTGGGCTTACCCTGCCCCCTCTGGCAGGAGGGACTACCTATCCTTCCTAAACCCATAATTATAATAATAATACAGGTCCCCAAACCCTTGCCCACAATTCCAAACTCCCCAAAGCTCTGAAAATCCAGTTTTTTTCCATAACTTATTTAGCAAAACCTGGCCTAATCAGACATGAGGCTACCTATACTCTATTTGTCCCACTTAGGGTGAATATTCACATGTTTTCAATGAGGAAATATTAATGTGTTGATCATGGGGTGCTGTCCCAGACCTCACTGGATTATATATGGTATTAGAATATGCATAATATTAACTGTCTAAAACTCCAGAGGCCTATAAATCCTGAAACACGTATGGCCATGGGTTCCCAAAAAGAAATTATGGATCTGTAATAACCAGCCCTGAGTAGAGACTTTGCCATACCCCAGACACTGTGCTAAACACTTCACAGGCATCAGTTCATGTAATGCCAACAACCCAACTTAATTCATGTTACAGATGAAGGAACTGAAGCCCAGTAGGTTAAGTAACCTTGCCGAAGTCACATACTTAACTAAGAGGTGGTGCCAGATTTGAACCCCGGCAGTTTGGCTCCCTGCTATTAACCCCAGGCTGTATAGACAAGGAGACTGAGGCCCAGAAAGAAGGAGCTTGCTTAACATCAACTGCCAAGTCCCGGGTGCAGCTAGGCCAAGGTCCTGGAGCCCCCACGCTGCGCCTGCTCCTGCCTGCTGGGGGCCAGCTGGCGGCCAGCTGGGGGCAGCGAGTGCACCAACAGCAGCCCAGAAACTCACAGCCTGCTCAGGCTGAGTGTGTCTGGCCCATCCGGGAGGAGCTTAAAATAGGAGAAGTTCCCATGGAAAGTTTTAAGATTTCACTGGATTGAAACCAGATGACCCTATGCAAACAGACCCCACCAGCAGGCGCAGGGGCCAGGATTGAGCTGTGCTCCCCATGTCTATTCCCAGCCTGCCCCAGGGAGGGAAACTGCCCTGGGGGTGCAGAGAGGCCAGCAGGGGAAGGGAGCCCCAAGACGGGAGACACCGGGGCAGGCCTCTGCTGATAGGAAGCAGCGGGAGACACCTTCCCTACAGCAGAAAAGTGTCTCCAACACTTTCACTGGCTCCATCTGTTTTCCAGTTTCTGAAGATGAACAGAGAACTTTGGGAGAGGATTCATTTGTCCTCGCATCTTTCCAGTCATTTCTCTGTTCTTCCACTTATTTGTGGAAAGACAATCTTGAGTGATCTCTCCTTTATTTGCACACCACCATCCTGCACGTGGAGGGCTGTGTGTGAACCACCAGGGATACCAGGCAAAGTAGACATAGCCCTGCTCTTTGGAAACTCCCAGACATACCAAACAGTCATCACGGCAGCACAGGGGTGGGGGGACATGGGGGACACACATGCAACCCTGGCTAGTCGGGTGGGGGCTGCACCGACAAGGTTTTGAGCAGGACCCAGCAGGGAGGGAGAAGAAGGGGCTGGTACACGGTGCATGGAGAGGGGCAAACCACGAGAAAGGGGCTGCAGGGGGGCCATTAAAGGGCCTCCCAGCCCCACCGAGTTTACCGGAAGGAAGCTGGGGAGGCAGGAGAGGGTTGTATGTCTTCCTGGCCCCCGAGCTGGTCAAGGCAGACAAGTGGCCAGTGGTAGTGACCTGAACAATTCCGCGTCAGGCTGCTCTGGGGCAGGGCCTGGCCCGTCCCCTATTCCGCCTAGCCTCTGGCACAGGGTTGAGCACTGTCGGAAGAGAGTGCTGAGCTGAACTGACCTGAGGGCTACACTGGGACTGGCTATGACAATCTCCCCTGGCCTAGAAATCAAGTCCCTGCTGCTCCTAGAAGAATGAGACCACCAGGGAAATTTGAGCCTGAACTGGGTTTTATATGACATTAAGAAATCGTTGTTAACTTCATGAGCAACTGGTAAGACTTGGCATTGTAGTTGTGTTTTTTTCTTAAAAACCCTCATCCTATTGGAGATAAAAACTAAAGTATTTATGGATAAAATAGTGTGATGTCTGGGACTGTTTTTAAATACCAAAAGAAAGCGGGATAAGCAGTGGGAAAGATTAGAGAGTGTTGATGAGCCTTGGAGCCGAGTGCTGGGCTCACGGGGTCGTGATACTCCCTCTTTCTCCTGGGTGTGCTTGAACTTTTTCATGATTTTAGTTGCAGGCAGAGACAGGAGCGTGTGAGTTTCTAGAGCACCGATCCCCCGGGGTTGGGAGGTGACAGGCCTCTGGCTCAGGCTGCGAAACCCCGGGTTGACCCAGACAGAACACCCCACTTCCTCTCGTCCCCACATCCAACCAGTCACTGGTCCTGTTTTCTCCACCTTGCCCCATCCTCTCTGCCCGCCCCTGTTCAAACTCTCACCCTGCCTACTCTGGGCAGCCCCTAGGTGGGCACCAGGCTACTCTCTTGTCCCCATCAGTCCTCCTTGCACGGCCCACTCTGCTCTAGTCCATCCCGGGCCCTCACTTGGCAGGCGGGGACACTTAGAGATGGACACTTGGCTGGCTGTGGGCTTGGCACTCAGGAAGGTGATGAGGCGAACAGACCAGGCCCCAGCCCCCGGGCCCTCTGCTTAGGTCATTGAGGCAGAGAGCCGTGCCCAGGGATGGGTTCTCCCTCAGGCAGGACTCGGTTGGATGGCTCCCAAAGAAGTCAAGGCTGGGTGTTGGTGGCTGACCCTCACCATCCTGGCCATCTGGAGTGGCATTGTGGCCACAGCTGCCACTGCAGTTAAGGTTGCCTGGGGGCTGCGGCGGCCCCATCTCTGGCTCCTGTGTCACCCAAGCTTGGCCTGTGAGTGGGCCCAGAGCAGGCCTGCCCCAGCCCACTGCAGAGATGGCAACAGTGTCCTGGGGGCCTCGGTTCCTTTAGGGTTCCAGAGCCAGGATAATAGCTGGAAATCTGGATGGACGGCAGGGAAAATGCCACCCTACCCCTCCAGAGCATCCCAAATTAATTACCAGGGCAGTAGGGAGAGCAAGGAGAATTCTGAAGGACTGAGGGGCAAACCTGCTTCCCCTGGAGCCCGGCTGCTGGCCCCCGTTGGGATAATTGGGAAGGCATTCCTGCTGATTCCTGCACTCTCCACCCAGATGCTAAATGAAGAAAATGGCTTTTCCGTGCTTTCCGAGCAGCCACACACAGCCTGGGCCGGCCCCACAGCGCTGTGGAGGCCCAGCAACTTGATTTTCCCAGGACCCTCCCACCCGGAGCAGAACCCAGGAGGCAACTTCTCAGTCACGAATCTCTGCCTGTGCGGCCTGGGCCTCCTGCCAGGGGCGTGAGGAAGGGGGAGCTGGGCTCAGACTGGTCCCAGCGTCTCTGGCTCAGGGCTCCCGCCCTTGGCTCTGCCTCTCCTCCACCTCCAAGTCACCTTTGGGCCTGGCAGTCCAGCCCCGCGCCCTGCCTGCCTCTACTCTGCAGCCCTGAAGAGCCATTTAGCTGAGGCCCCACTCCTGACGCTGGAGGACAGGCTGCTGAGAGGAGAGGGCGGCCAGGGACAGCGAGAGTTGCCTGGGGGTCTGTGCAGGCAGCTATGGCTATCTAGGAGTGACTCCTGATGACTGACAAGTGATGACTTGGGGACAGTGTCTAGTGGGGACTGGGGGGGCCTGCAGCCAGCCCAGCCCCCAGCATGGATGTGCCTATTCCAGCTGAGCTCGGGAGCCCAGGCCAAGGACAGAGCCAGCCCTGCCTGGTTCCTTCCCAGGCCCCCCCCCCAGAGACCACCCACGAGGGCTCTATCAGCTTGGATTATTCTCCAGATCTCCAGCTCAGCCCACAAACCTACTGTTTCTGAGCTGCTCAGGCCTCCCTCCCTGGAACTGCTGAGCCCCAACAGCTGGCCCCGGCAGGCATGTGGGCCACAGGGAGAGATGCAGGAGCATGGCTTGCCATGGAGGAAGGTGGCACGGCCTTGGGGCAGCACCCACCTGGACTGGCCTTTGACCCTGAGGACACAGGCCTCTGAGAGGAGCCCAGGCCTGAACAGGGGAGGAAGGATGGGAGACTGTCACCCAGCACCTGCCTTGCCCTGGTCTGGCCTTGATCTCCTCCCAGGCCCTGGGCTCTGGCCCCCTAGAACCATTTGCTGCCTGAACATAGGCACTGTAATTCCTTCCTCTGAACCCTGGCTCAGGCTGGTTCCCTCTCTTGGGCGTGCCCTGCGCCTCCTCCCTGCCAGTCTAAATCCTGCCTCCCTCAAGGCCCAGGCCTTTCACTGGGCCCTGGGCTCCCTGCATCCTCTCCTCTGCATGCACACAGCACATCTTTCTGGAACGTGCTTCGAGTCATTGGCACACGGTGTACCACAGGTCCTGCAGCCTGACTGTCCCAGATTCCAGTCCCAGCTCCGCCACTTCCTAGCTGGGTGATCTTGGGCAAGAAACTGAAGCTCAGTTGCCTCATCTGTAAAATGGGAATAACAATGGCCACTTCACAGGTTGTTTTTTTTTAACAAGGATTAAATGAGACGTGTGTGACATGCTGTCTGGGGCTTGGCACTCGCAATGCTCAGTAAATGCAGTGATTACTTGACACTGTGGTGGTGGTGGTGGCAGCAGTGGGCAGTGGTCATCGTCCCCAGCATTACCCTTGAAAAGAGCATAGGTTCCCTGAGGACAGGAATGTGTCTTTTGTCTCTGTATTCTCTGCCCTCCTGCCCCCTGCAGAGTGAGCAGGCCCAGCACAGCCAGAGGCCCCAGAAGAAGTCAGTTCAAGCTAAAGGAAAGGGGAGGGCTGGAGGGCCATCACTTTCCCCAGCAGTGCGCAGATCTGAACTGAGATGACTCTGTGTTGTGTTGACCACCCCAGATCCCAGCCTGACGTCCAAGCTCCTCCGGGTGGCCTCAGAAAGGAGACCCGGCTCAGTCAGGGCCCCACGGTTGCTGCGGGTTCAGTTGTGCTCAGAATGGAAATTGTCTTGTGAGCCCTGGAGACTCCTGGTTGCATCTTGGAGGAAAGGTAGCATCTTGCTTCCTTTCTAGGAAACAAACATTCCTGAATCCAACTGCATGCCAGGCCCATTGCTAACTGCAACCTTGAGCAAGTCCCAAACCTCTCTGAGCCTTGAGCCTGTCATCTGGAAACTGAGCACTCCATAAAAAACCTACTTCAAAGGGCTGTTAGAACAGTAAAGGAGATAATAGAGCACAGAGCCTGGGAAGAGGCGGGTACCCAATAGACATGATGCCCTTGCCCTACCCCTGGCATACCCATCCCTCACCTGGCCGGCAGCAAAGGAGGCTTGGGGAGGGGGGGACCTGGTCTGGGAAAGGGGTGGTCTCCCCGGGATGGGCTGCTGTCTTCCTGCCCTGTCTAGATGGTGGCTCAGAGCCCGGTGCTCTGCCACCAGGACCCAGAAGGTCCAGCCTTGCTGGTGCGTGGGGGTGGCAGTTGGGAATCTCAGGACAGGGCTCTGGCTGCTCTAGCCCCTTGCCCTTCTAGGCCTTGGCCTGTGCCCTATTCCTATATCCAGCAAGCCCTGAGTCTGTGCTAACAAAGCAGCAGCCAGAAAACCCCCGTCAGCCACCCCAGGTCACCCTGGGCCTCAGCTCAGCCTGGGGATCTCTTCTCAGGTCTGGCCATAGCCCGGCTGCCCTCCCTGAACCTTCAGCGAGTCAGTGCAGGCACCATTTCCGCCAGGACCAGCTGAAACTTTGAACAGTAAAGTCTCTTCTGGTTTATCTGGAGGAAGGAAAATGACGTCATGAGGTAAACCACACAGCCTAAAACCACGAGGCCGGGAGCCCCAGTGATGTTTGCTTTTCAGCAAAAGTCACTCACGTGCACAGAGGGACAGGGAGCCTGGACCATTCTGGTCACAGGGTGGCGGGAAAGACAGAGGGATATTTTTAACGTGGAACCACAAGGGAGGAGAGGCCCTGTAGAGGATGGACGTCAGCACCGGGCTGGGCGGCTTCCTCGGGTGCTGCAGGAGCCAGTGTGGAACGTCACCTGCTGGGCAGGGCAGTACTGCTGGCTGCTCGCCAGGTCTCAGGCTCAGCACCTGGGGAACTCAAGATCGCATTTACTGTGGCAGCCACGGTAATAATGACAGGAGTAATACTGTGGCTAATACATACTGTTCATGTGTCTCTGTTACCTGTTACCTCCTCAGCACGACCCCGTGAGATAGGACCCTGCAAGGTAGGCACGATCCCCACGTACAGACGAGAGAAAGGAGGCTGGTGGACCTCTGGCCTGGGCTTTTAACTTCAAACTGCAAAGCTTATTCACCGACATGCTCAGTGTCTGTCTGTGTGGCCCAAGGCCTGTGTGAGTGGCTCCCTGTTTCAAGCACCAGCTCCCACCTACTCACTATGACCCTTGGGAAGCCTCCTGCCCTCTGTAAGCCTTGGTTTCTTCATCTGCCAAATGCCCTGCCTCAAAGGTAGGAGCTGTCACACAATGAACCTTATTCTTCCATATCATTTCATGACTCTTGTTAATTTCTTGAGCAGGTTTCTCTGGAGAAATTGGCTCCTAAGAGTAGGCCCGGCACTGGTGCTGACGGGCTGGCAGGGGTGGCAGCGCACTCTGAGGGGAGTGGGTAGGAGTGGAGGGTGGAGTGGGGACACCCTCTGTGCAGTGGGGGCCAGCAGGCAATTTGAATGAAGGCAAAGAGAGCTTTCTGGGGAGACCAGGTGGGGCCTTGCTTTCCTTAGGAATCTTGGGGTTTCCACACGCCCACTCCAGGGCTGCATGAGCTGGGGGGCAGTTCCTACAGGAAGTTCTACCCGTGTCTAGGTGTGTCTGGATGGGAGCGTAGGGGCAAGTGTGCCCACAGGGGATCCTGCAGCCAGGACTGTCCATGTGTCCCGAGCAGCCCCAGGCCCCAGGCCCTCTACCTCGGGGTGGGGGCTGAGCTCTGATCCCCATGAGGGCCTGCAGGGACTGCTGCCTCAGAGAGGGGACCAGAGGACTCACCGCAGGGGACTGCCCGACCAAAACACCCCCAGGCCCGTCTCCTCCTCTCATGGGCCTCCCGATACCTGGCAGTTCTTCACTGGGGTCACTGCTTTTGGGGCTAAGGCTACCCCTTTTCGGTTCTTTTCCTCTATAATGCAAAGACCATCTGCGAGAGGCAGCACCTCATAATCCTCAACATCAGAGCACAGAGGGATATCTAGACACCCAGCACAAGGCCCTGGTTTGACAAAAGAGAACAGTGAACGCAGAAAGGACTTGTCCAAGACCACGGTCAGCAGCAGCGCGGGAGCTAGTACCCTGCTCTCCTCTCCCTCCCCTGTCACTGCTGTTATTGTCCTAACATGACTTACCCATCAGTTCCTTTGCAAAATGCCACCAGCTGCAAGCAGAGGGCAAGCCTGGGGCTGAGGAGCACTTGTGGGGGAGGGGGGCTCGGGGGTGGGGTCGGGGGCCAGGGGAGGCTGCCAGAAAGAGACAGCCCCTTCTGCCACTGTCCCAGGGCCGACTCAGCACCTTACACATGAGGATTAGTCATAAGCAACTGCTTGACCCCAAAAGCCGTAGTTCATTGGGTTGGTGTCCCAATAATCCTTTTCTGACTCGTGGCCCAGGATGACACAAAGCGCCGAGGAACTAGCTGGAGATCCTGCTGGGCCAGCCAGATGCTGCAAGGTTCCTCTTGCCTGCAGCCCAGAATTAGCCCACCCTCTTGCTGGGGCGTTCAGAAGAACGCAGTGAGCAGTGGGAGTGGACAGTGGGCAGGGCTGCTAAGGGGCAGGGTTACTCCTGGGGTGCTGGGAGCCTCAGCGTCCTTGTCTGTACAAAGGAAGGTCAGGTCAGATGGTCTCTGGGTCCCTTCCTAGCTCTGAACCAGGTTCTGCCCAAGCTGTCCCAGGGGAGGACAGGGAGGTTTGGACTGGGCATGGGCTTGAGACCTGTGCCCCCCTCTCAGCCCCAAGAACTCCTGAGCTTGGAGCCCTCACCCTGACTTCCCACCCCTCAGGCTCTCCCTGGGGCCTGGCTGCCCGGCCCTCAGGGCCCACCTTCTGCTTTTTGCCTGACCAGAAAGAAGAGCTGTGGGTGTCTAAGCTGCAAGGCCTCCCAAATCCCAGACTCCCACTAACCATCTCCCAAGTGAGCAGAGTGAGGCCAAGACGGGCAAGGGGTCCACGCAAGGCCATGGGGCAAGCCAGGGACAGGACCCTTCCCGCTGTGTCACTGCCTCATGTCTCTCCCTGAAGGAACCCTCTCTCGGGACAGCTGGACTCCTCACTGGCCCTGTCACCATCACCCTGGCCACTGTCACTGTCAGCACAACTCCGACCCTCCAGCGCCAGCACCCTGTCGCCACCCCTGCCCCTCATCCATCCCCCTCCTCCGTGCCTGTGGGCTTTTCTCATTCATTCATTCTCGGGGCACAGGCTGGCCGGTAGGAGGGAGGATGTGGGAGCCAGACTGCCTGGCTCCACCACCTACCAGCTGCGTGACCTGGGCCAAGCTTTATTCTTGCTCTGCTCTAGCTCCTTGGCTATAAAATGAGGACACTAATAATATCTTCCTCATAAGGTTGTTGGGAGGCTTAAATAAGCCAATACTGTAAAGTGCTTAGAGCAGGGCCTGCCACATAGTAAGTACCCAGTAAGTGCTATCATTCATTCATTCATGCATTCATTGATTCTATCCTGCCTGTTTCCAGAGAGATTTGAGATGACTCACAGTGGAAACACAATATCATGGGCATTTACGGCACACAAGCACAGGATGGAAGAGGAGAGAGTTGTCCCAGAACCTCGGGCCAAGCAAGCTATCACACCTGAACACAACTTCCTGGCAGTCTCCTCCAAAAGGTAAAGGCTGCTGGTATCAAGTTCTTTTCTGATAAAGGAAGCACGCCAGCTTTTCAGGAGAATAGAAGATTTTTCTGGTTCAAACTACGTGAATGACATTAAACAATGGGCAGAGCCTCCCCTCACCTCGCCCCCTCTGCATTTTTGAATCACCTCCTGAGAAGCAGGGTCTCCTCTTCATCCCATTCCACCCCCACCTCTAGACCCTGAGGAAGCCTGGGGTACAGGAGCACCCCAGAATTGCTGCCCACAAGGCAAAACCTTCAGCTGTCCCAGGAGAAGGATGCTCAGAGGAGCCTGGGCTGGCAGCTTTCAGCACCGGTGGAAACTCTGGGAAAAGGCCAAGCCACTGAGACAGAGTGGGCCTTCCCTCTGATGCAGAGCGAACCCCTCCCGGGCCACTTCCCAGCAGCTGGGGCGGCAAGTGGCCCCTGGGGGGCTGGAAATGGTCCCTGAGAAATCCCAGAGCTGCCTGCACACTTCCCCTAAGGCTTCCCCTTGTCTCAGCTGCAGCAGGCACCAGGAAAGGTGAGCAAGGCACTCTGCCCTGAGTCACTGGAAAGGCTAGGGGACCCAGGGGGAAGGGTCTCATTCCATCTCCTCCGGGGCCCCTGGGGAGTAACATGGTTCTAGGTGTGGCCTGAGACCATCTGCACAGACATAGGTGTCACCAGAGAATGGAGCCTTCAAAGCCCTCCCTGACAGCATATACATGTGCATGCGTGCACACAGACACACTCAATTCACAAGGGCACCCCTATGGGAATCTCCTTCTTGTCCCGTGAGGCTCTGCCTCATCTGCAAGAGACCCGTGGAGCCCCCAATTCTTGCCCACCTCTTAGCTCGGGGACCCCAACCTGGGCTTTGATGGGAGCCCCCTCCCCCTCCTAGACCCTAATCCGGGCTCCCAGCATGTCCCCCCCAGCCGGTGGGCTTCCACCCTAGCGGTGGGCTTTCAGGTGGGTGGAGGAGCCCCCTGCTGTCACCATCCATTGGGACCCTGGGGCATGACCGTGCCCTCCAATCTCCCTTCCCCATCCCTGAATGTGAAGAAGCCGGCCTAGCTCTTCCTCTTGCTCGGGAAATGCCTTTTGACGGGGGGCAGGCGGCAGAATGTGAGCCGCCAGGACGTGATGAGTCGCCACACAGAGGCTGGCTCATGCACCAGTCATGAGAACAGTTTGCTGAGAGGGGTTTTTGAACGGCAATACTAGATGTGTGAGGGAAGTCCCAGCTGGTCTTGGACCTGTCCTATAAAATGCTCTCACTGCGGGGGGGTGGGGGGGGACACGGCTTAGTTGGGGGTCAGGGCTCATTGGGTGGGTGTGGGTGGAGCTGCCAGTGCCCTGCTCTCCTGCCCCACTCAGGCCTCGTCACCTCTTACCTGACTGTAGCGACAGCCTCCTCCCTGCCAGTCTCCCCTCTAATCCATCCTCCACCTGCTGTGCTGCTTCCTGCAGGGCCACTTAGACTGGGCACCGAGAGCTGATCAGTGGCAGCCTCTCTCCCTGGCTTATAAACCTTCAGTGACTCCCCACCATGCGTGGGACTTGGAAGACACCCAGGGCCCTGCACAGTCACAGTCAGCCTCACTCTCCCCACTCCCCCAGGAGAACCCTCTGCTCAAGCCAAAGGTCTAGAGCTCTGCGGGCTCCAGACCTCTCCCTCCTTCCAGGGTGGTCCTCCCTGTCCCCTCCTTCAAGGCACAGGCCAAGTCCCATCTCCTCCATGAGGCCTTGCCTGACTTTCCCATTGCAAGGGACAGCATTCTCTGAACTCTTGTTGGGAAAAGAGCCCAGTTTTGGAGCCAGATAGGCCTTGGTTAGAGCCTCAGCTCAGTTCTAATCCCATGAACTATTTGCAAGTCATTAAACTTTTCTGAGCTTCAGTAAATAGAAATAAGGCCCACCTTGCAGGGTGCCAGGCAGGCTGAGTGTTATCTGTTATTTCGGCCTTCCCATTGTCCATTCCCCTTTCTTTTGGTGAAATCACCTGGACTTTCTGTTGGATATGTGGTCCAGGTGGGGCTTTCCTCGCTTCCTGGTTCCAGAATGAGCACATGACCCAGGCCTGGCCAACAAGAATATTCTATTGCCCTGGCCACAGAGACGGGTTCCCAGAGATGGACATGCGGCTCAAATCAGGCCAGTAGGAATCACACTTGGGACGTTAGCTGGGGTCACTAGGCTGATGGAAGGAAAGCTGGAGCCTTTAGCCACTTTTGTGGTTTGCATAGTGTCTCCCAAAAAGATATGTTCAAGTCCTAACCCCCAGTACCTTTGAATGTGACTTATTTGGAAAAAGGGTCTTTGCGGATGTAGGCAAGTTAAGATGAAGTCATACTGGATTCAGGAGAGAAGCATGGGACAGTTTCTTCCTCAGAGCCTCCAGAAGGAACCCACCCAGCCCGCACCCTGACTTCAGACTTCCAGCCCCAACAACTGTGAGAGAGTAACTTTCTATTGTGTTAAATCACCCAAGTTTGTGCTTTGTTACAGCAGTCAGAGGAAACAAACACAGCCACCAAATGAAGGGACTGTCTGAGACTGCAGCCAGCACTGTCAGAGCCGCCAGGTGGGAGACATGGATTCTTGACACTGTCACAACACTTGGATCCCCCAGCAGCTGCAGCAAGAGGTCTACTGGACTTTTCAGTTGCCTGAACCCATATAGTCTCTATTTTACTTAAGCTGTTTCAACTGGGTTTCTGTCTCTTTCAACTGAGAGAGCTTGACTATCACAGAGACAATGGATGTGATGGGCGCCCAGGGCCTGGCCGAGGAGAAGCCCTCTGTAAACGGTAGTGTCTCTTTTGTGGGTCCCAGGCTGGGTTCCTGGAGAGGCAGGCTCTGAGAGGAAGGAGCCTCCTGTGGACAGGGGGCAAGGAAGCAGGACTGAGCAGAGGGAAGCCAAGCTGGGACGTGGGCCCAGTGGCAGCTTCAGCCTGCCCCATGGGAGTTGGGGAGCCAGAGCTCTGCAGGGTCCTCCCACGTTGGGCCATGGGTGTGAGGCCTTTCTGCTCTCCCATCTTTCAGTCATTGAGCCTGGCTGCCCTGGGAAGAGGGGAGCTCCTGGGAGAGGCGACTCCCTGCCACCGAGGCCACTCCCGAGGGAGGAGACAGCTGAACAGCCACGCTCCCAGTAGCTGGGGCAACAGGTCCTTCACCAAAGGATGACCTGGGAGGGGCATCATAGTGCCCACCACATACAATGCGTAACTCATGGCCTGGAACCCAGGAAACACTCATTGTTGGAAGTGTTCATCCATTCATTCAAATCCCAAGGTGATGGGGGCAAAGGCGGGGTGGCCCGGTGGTAGTTGAGGGAGCCCTTCACCAGTGGCGTCCTGGAGGAGGTTGGGGGCAGAACCAGAGCAGGAGGGAAACGCCACGATGAGGCTGGAGGGGTGTGGCCAGGGCGGGTGTGATGGGGTTGGTGGTGTGGCCTTGCCCAATGACTGGCACTGAGCCCCAAGGGAGTGTTTGCGAAATGCACTGGGGCTGCTGACCAGGGTGCTGTGGGCAATTTCAACTGCTCCTCTTTAGACTGTCAGGCTCCTGGGGCTACTTTCTCTTCTTTCTTATGTTGATTTCTTTGTGTGGGGTGGAGTCTAGAGGCTGGCTAGCCCTTTGAAGGCTCCTTTTTTGAGTCTTTCCTGCCTTCCCAGACAGCTCTTCCTCCAGCTGTGATGCCTCCATGTCCCAGCCCCAAAGAGGGGCCTCCTGTCTGAGCTCCAGAGACTCAGGACCCAGTGATCTGTGCTGGCCCTTACCCTGGCCAGGCCAGCCCCTGGCCCAGCCCCTACACCGAAGCCAGGCACAATTTCTTATCAGATGAGAGACCAAGACTCAGAGAGGAAGCTGGCTGTGCAGCATAACAGTCAGTGGTTGAGCCAGGAAGCCAGACCCACTTCTCCCTCCTTGGCCTTTCTTGTGCACAGTGCAAACCCACAGCTAGGCCATGCTCCTCTGTCTGACGAGGGTCGCAGCTGCTCTGCCTGCAACTAGCTGCCCCTCACACTGCGTCCTGAGGGCAGGGGCTGCCATGAGCTGCAGGGGTTAGGGCAGCGACTTGGCTGAGGGTGAAGTGGGGCTTGTCAGCCCTCCCAGGGCTTCTGCAGGAAGTAAAGGAGGCAGCCAGAAGGGCCCTCAGAGGCCACCTGGTCCTGTCCTGTCCCCCTTCCCCATATCACAGGGAATGAGAATGGGAAGTTGAGGTCCCCGAGGTAAGGAGGTCACACAGTGAGTTGTCAATGGGAGTAGTACCCAGGTTGATTGTCCTGTTTTCCCTAAAATTGCTCCCACCTCTGAGTTTACATAGAGCCCCACAGAACTATTTTATTTTCTTATCTCCAAATGGTCTTAGAGTGCAACACAAGAATTGGTTTTATTACATCAACTAGATCATACACTTCTTAAGGGCAGGTTGCCCTTGAGGAAGGATGCTGGTGACAGCAAGACAAGTCACTCCACTTGTGCCCTCCCCTCTCTGTTTTTTATAAGCGGGACTGCTGTCTAAGAAGGTGGCTCCCATGAAGGCCATTTTGCTCTGTGAGCATGTGACTGGGTTGGATGTGCAGAAATGAGTCTAAAGGAGTCGGCAGGAGGAGATGAGAAGCCCCTTGGGCTGCCCGACATAGGGAGAAGAATCTGGAGGGGACATAACAGCCCACTGGGTGAGGAGGCAGAAGCTGGGAGAGGCTGCGGCTGGGACTTTGGGGCTGTCTGTGCAGGAGGGGCTGATGCAGAGTCCCCGACAGTGAAGAAACTGAAGGGCATTTGGAGAAGCTGAATGTGCAGTGTTCAAGCAGAAGCTGTTTGCCCCTGTCTTCCCCAGCAACTGACTCTGCAGTAAAGGCCTCCACCTGCCCCCACCTCCATGAGTGGGGATGGAGAAAGGGCCATGCCTGGGTTATCACAGGGTGGCACAGAGACAGAAATGCAGAAGCAGGGCCCAGAGGCTGAAGGATCCCCAGAACTTGAGCCCCAACCTCACCCCTACTCTGGGGAACCTGCAGAAATCCCAAGGGGGGCCTTGGATGCCTCTGCCCCTGGCATGGGGGTTCACATTGATCTTGCCTAGACCTCAGGGGGCTGGGAGGCCTCAGCTGGTATCTGGGTTACCCCTACATTTTCTGATTTACCCCTTTCCATATCTGTCTGTGGGAACTGTTGTTATCCCCATTTTCCCCCAGAGGCACCTGAGCCAGAGAGGTTAAGTACCTTGCGTGAGGCCCCCGACAGTTCGTGGTCCAGCTGGCTCGAGAGTCCCATCTGTGCCCTGCAAACCCAGACTCTTCGCACTGTGCCTTGTACCCTCTGGCTCCGCCCAGCCCCGCCCCAGCCCTGGCTAAGTGCTGGGCTCACCCCAGACACTCACTAAATACCTGTGCTCTGCATGTGGAGGGGACCAAAGCCCAGGCACTGGGGCTCCCTAGATTTGGGTTTGAATCCTGCTCTGACACTTACCAACTCGGTTACTTTAGGAGAGTTGGAGCTTTGGTTTCCTCATCTGTAAAATAGGGACTGACAGATGCTGAACGAATGTCCCTGTCATCATCGTTATGACTTGCCATCCAGAGGCCAGGGACGGAAGCCCTCCTTGGGGGAGCCTCATCACGCTGAGGAGCTCTCACCCTTCCTGCCCTGCTTTTCTGTCCCTCCCCAGCTCTGCGATAAGGTGTTTTTAGGACAAGCCTCCAAGTTCACCCCGGTTTTTCCTGTGGGCCCTGTCCCTTGAGGGGTGAGGGTTCCATCCAGGGGAGGGGGAGCCCTGACAGGGACCCTGGGAAGGGCCAGTGACCACACAAAGCCCCGAGAGGGGCCTTTGGGACCAGGACCATGGCCGGAAACAGGCCGGATGGAGGCCTGTGGTGGTGGCTGCTTACTTAGTTCCCAGTTTAAATGGGGAACTGCAGATACCACCCACCTAACCACAGCGAAGGAACTTAGCCTTTCTGTGTTCCTCTGCCTTGGAATTCCCAGTGTCTGGATTAGCTTCCTGGATCTTAAGGCATGAGGAATTATTGCCTCTATGGGCTGAAAAACCCTCTCCCCATCTCCTTTCCTTTCTGCTCCTGTCGGGGATGTGGGATCCAGAGCCTCGCTGGAGCCCCACCCTCTTCCCCTTTCTGCCCCTGGGATCTGCTCAGCCTCTGAGCAGCCACCAACCCTATGGCCCCAGGTGGTCCTGGGCTCAGGGTGCTGGTAGAACCCAGGGGCCCGTGGTCATAGCACTGATGTTCTTTTCCAACTCCAGGAGGTGTTGTTACCCATTTTACAGATGAGACCCAAGTTTGCCCAGGTCCATGTGGTTTGTCGGTGGGGTCACTGAGATTTGAGCCAGGGTCTGGCTGACACCAAAGGCTGCCTGAAGGGTCCAGAACTGAGGAAGGGAGAGGGAAGAAGGGGGAATAGACAACCTCTTCTGCCCAAAAGCAGAATGTGTCGATCACATCTCTTGGAACTGTCTGGAACTGCCTTTTAGCATCATTTGAAAAGCATTTAAATACTTCGTGCAAATAATAACAACAATAATAGTGCTTGTACTGGACTTGCTCTGTGTCAGGCACTAAGTGCTTTACGTCTGTGAACTCATTTAATTGAATGGTCCCAAGGTTGGGATTGGAACAGCCTCCCCTCCCTCAGCAGCAGTTCCCAGCCTGTCACTTCATTGTCCCCAATCCCTGGCCCCCAGGAGCAGGGCCTTCAGCTTCCCCAGCTCTCATGTCCTCATCTGGACTGAGGAGAGGACAGGTGGCTCTCCCCCAGCCCCACACTGCTCTGTATCAGGCTACGTCACCCTCATTAAAAAGGAAAACAAGCCGCCTCCCCTTTTGGGGTCTTCTCGGCCAGTTGGGCCACCTTCTCTTTTCCAAGTTGCAATCCCTCACTGGCCTCTGGGGCATGGCACTGGCCTTGGCACAGGCTCAGCCAGCTTCTTTGCCTTCTTCTGGGGAAATTTCCACATCCAGGTGGGTGGCCTACCCAGCACCTTACCTGCAGTTTCTTGACCTCCTTAATCCCGTGGACTTTCAGCTTTCCATGAGCAAGCCACTCCCCTTGCTGAACTCTGAGCCTCGACCCGCCTGGAAGGGCTCCATTCTTAAAACCCCACTTCAGACTGCACTCCCCTGTGCAGTCCCCTTACAGGGACCCCCTGCTGTCCCCCCACTTTCCTCCTTCCCTCCCTCTGTGGTCCCAGGATCCCTCACTTCTGTTACACACTCACTTGCGTTGTTTCCATCCCACCTACAATGCCAGCATCTGACCGAGACAGTCCAAAAGGGAATACCAGGTTCTTTTCACTTAGGAATATTGGTGCACAACTTATAAATGAACTATCAGCACATTGAATCAAGCATTATATCATAAAAAAATACATCCTGCTCAAACAGAGGTTATTCAGGAAAAGCAAGTATGGTTTAACACTGTTGAACTTTGTACCCTAATTCACATGAATAGGTCAAAACAGGAAAAACAATTTGACTGTTGAGGTAGATGCCAAAAAATGTATTTTATAAAATCTAACATATAAACCTGCTTTAAAAAAAATTGAAATAGAAGGATGCTTCTTAATTGTGATTAGAAAATATCTATGTCAAAACAATAGGCAACACCATGTGTAACACTGAAACACCACAGCTATTGCTGTTACAGTCAGGCACCGGAAGAGAATGCCAGGAATTGTCAGAGTTATTTAATATTATTCTGGAACTGACAACCAATGCTATTGATTAGAGGCAATTACCTAGAGGCAATGATACTCCATTAGCAATAAACCACCAAGTCCCCAGGTGCTAAGTTTTAAATGCCATTCTCCACTAAAAGAACCAGAGTTCCTTGGAGAAAGAACTGATCCCAGGGCTGGAACAGAGGAAATACAAGACGAGATTGAAACATCTTTTTGTGCCAGAAAGTAAGGAAATGCTCAAAGAATAATGGGGACATGTCAAAATGACACAGGAGTCTGCCTGAAGGGGCTACAACTGGCTAAAGCTGAGCCAATTTTGGACATCAGAATAAATAATTATGGTAACAGATCACAACCCGTTGACTAAAATAGGAAGAATCCATGAATCCATGTTGACACAAATGAATACATGAATAAATAAATCAGGAAGAAAGGAAAATTCTTCCTTCAGTAGAATGCCAGCTAATAAATTTGGGATGAGTGATAGAAATAGATAGCCACGATTTGGCAACCATCATAGTGGAGCCATCATTGATCAAGGCTGGAGTCATCAAAGGAGCTAAGGCTGGTGGGTGGAGATTTGATGAGAAAGAGACCATTGGTGTAGCCTTGGAGTTTCTTCTCACCACACACTTGCCAAATGGAAAGGAAAAGATGGTGAGTGTGTGTTGGAGAAACCTGGCAGGCACTAACTTGATCAGATATCACAATTAACATCGCTAACGTTGGGACAGGTCAGAATCACATGCCTGATGTGACGCCCTAAGCAGAGCACCTTTTCTGTGGCATCCTTGCCAAGAATGCACAGCCTGAGAATGGCAATCCACAGACTCAGTGGGTACATCCTGCAGAATGAATGGCCTCTACTATTTCAAACTGTCAAGATCATGAAAGACAGGAAAAGATGGAAGATCTGTTCCAGATTCAAGGAAACTAATGAGGCATGACAAGTAAAGGCAACTAGGAATCCCGACTTGGATCCCGGACCAGAAAGAAAAGCAAATGAGGCATTGGCGGGACTGTGGAGAAATTTGGATGGAGTCCACAGATTGGATGATGGTGTTAAATTAATTTTGATTTCCTACTTTGGAGGGTTTAGTGGTAGTAATAATAAGGAGAGGGTGTTGTGTTGAGGAAATATAAATTAGAGTATTTGGGGGTCATGGGGCACCAAGACTATAACTTATTCTCAAATTCTCCAATGGTTTAGAAAAAAAAGATATATCTATATATACCTATATATAGAAAGAGAGAGAGGGCACAAATGTGGCAAAATGTTAACAATCAGAGAAGCTGGGTAAAGGGGATAGATATAGAAGTTCTTTGTACTATTCTTGAAATGTTTCTATAAGTTTGAAGTTATTTCAAAATAAATTACTAGTGAGTAAACCTAACACCCCAGGTTACTCTGCAAATGGCTTTTGCACAGCTCTGCCAACAGGTGCCATTGCATGTGTGTGGTGCCCAATGTTCAGGAGTCGTTTTGTGTCTGGTCAACTGCCCCTTTCATTCCTGAGACAGAATTTCCAAACTTTTACCTCTGGCCTCAGGCCCCCATCTGTCTATCTCTCCCTCCCTTTTGTCAGATGACCTGACTCCTATTTTTCAGAGAAAATATAGGTCATCATGAAGAGCCTCCCTGAATTTCCCTAACTCATCTCTCCCTTCATCCTTAGCATCTATTGTCAACACTCTGCAATATGGCTCCTCTAACCCAAACCTTCTGATGGAGTGTAAAACTCCCCTCAGTGTGGCGCAGGGGGTAATGGGTCTGGCCTGTGTCTTTTTCACCCTTAGAGACATTCCTCCTGGAGGGTGCCATCCTTTGGTTCCAGTCTGGATAGGTTGGTTGCTCTCTGTGGCTGCTACATGGCTGTCATCTGAGACTTCTTTTCATCCCTCACCTGTTCAGATTCCTGGTTTCCTAGATCTTCCTCTTTCTGTCTTGTTTTGGGGAAATATATCAAATACCAGCTTCCAGTGAAAGGGTCCAGAGGAGGTCAACAATTTTTTGAGATTTTTGTGTCTGAAGATTTTGTATATATAACTCCACCCTCACTAAGTTATTAGTTTGACTGAGCATAGGTTGAAGATCATTTTTCCTCATAATTTTAAGAACATAGCTTCATTGTCTTGCTTTCAACATTGCTGTTGAGAAGTCTGATTTCATTCTAATTCCTGATACTTTGCATGCGACCTGTTTTCTATCTACTCTGGAAGTTCTTAGGTTCTTGTCTCTCTCCTCATTCTGAAATTCCACAATGATGTTCTTGGTGTTGGTCTTTTTTCATATATTGTATTAGCACTTGGCAATTGTATTATTGAAAGTCACTTGGTGGGTCCTTTCATATTCGTTGCCATGTCATCAGTCCCAGAAAATTTTTCTTATATTATTAATTATTTCTTTGATTAATTTCCCCATTCCAATTTCTCCATTCTCTTTTTCTGGAACTATTAGTACATAGTCAGATGTTGGACCTCTTGGATGAATTCTCTAATTTTCTTTTGATTTTTCCTCTTTTCCAATTTTTTGCCTCTTTATTCCATTTTCTTGGAAAGTTTCTCAACTTTATCTCCCAACTTTTCTATTGGATTTTTTAAAAGTTTGTTGATCACATTAATTTCAAAGAGTTCGTCTTTATTTTCCAATGCCCCCTCTTTTCTTTTGTTTTTAGTTTTTTTAGAGATGGGGTCTTGCTATGTTGCCCAGGCTGGTCTCAAACTCCTGGCCTCAAGCAATCCTTCCGCCTTGGCGGCCCCTTTTTTGATATCATCTTGTTCTTATTTCATGAATACAATAGCTTCTCTTACTTCTCTGAATAGTGGGTCATTTTTAAAAGGTTTCTTGTGCTCCCTTAATAGTCTGTTTTCACTCTTATTAGTTGGAGGCAGAAGCAGGCCCGGAGTGCTGTGTTGCTGGCTCCCAGGCAGAGCCTCTATTCTGAGGCCTTGCACTTTGACCAGCTACCTGTGCCCCTTCTATTCTCTTTCCTTCATTGAGACAAACCCATCTTACACCCATTTCCTGAACAACCTGCATGAAGGGGGCTGACTATCAAAGTTTCAGGAAGTTGGAGAGCTGGCTCATGTCATATTGGTAGCTTGAAATCAGCCATGGCGGAAGTATTTACACCATGGAAACTGGCAAATGCTATACATTAGGTGGTTGTTGTTTTGTGGGTTTTTTGGGGGTGTTTGTTTGCTTTTGGTTTTGTTGTTAAGAGCTGGTTATTAAACATTCACCAGCACACCACTGAATATCAGTGTCCCTTATCCAGTGCTCTGGTTCCTAGGGAGTGGGGTTGAGCAGCAGGACAAATGCTTGGAATTGTATAATATGGCAGCCCTGGTGGAGATTTATGCTCTGAGGCTGGGTTAGCTGTTGAATACCTCTGCAGCTTGCTACACTAAAGATTTGATTTTACTTTGTGTGCTTGGAATTGTGACTTATTATGCAAACAAATGCAACCTATCTTCAAAATACTAGCTCTGGGACATTTTTTTTTTTAATAGTCACAGTATCTGCATGGCAAAGCACATGGAATCAACCACAAGCACCAGGGGCTCCTGATTGTCTCCAGGGAGCAAATGGGCCTCCTCCAGAAAAGGTAAAATGGAGACTTTCTTGTCCACTGAGCCCTCAGTGGGGCTGGCAGCCTGCCCCCCTCCTTGTCAGTCTTGTAGCCTCATGTTTTTTCCCCCTCTGGGGTCCCCCTGTAAAGAGAGCTTAGAAGGCTGGGCTGGTCTTGGTTTATCCAAGCCTCAAGGTGATCCCAGGTACAAGGTGACCAGAGGAGTTTGGGGAGTTAAGAGAAAAGGGGAGAGTCTATGCCCAGAGCCCCAGAGCAATGGGGTTGCCCTGGGGCTTGACTCTCTCTGCCCCCCCATGCACTGTGTCTCCATCGCCTGTGGCTACCCTCCTTCCAGTGTTCTGGGTGCCAGCTTCTAACGCCCAGCCAGACTGGAAACGGGCTGCCCTGTGCACACTCCCTGGGGGCAGCGCAGTGGGGAGGGAGAACCAGGGAACCAGGTGGCAAGGCGCCTGCTCCAAGCCTCTCACTAGCTCCTTGTGGACCCTGACTGGTCCAAAGAAAGATGCCCTGAGTGTACCCTGGGGGTCAGGGGTACAGGGTCTGGGCAGCAATAAATTCAAGGAATACTGGGTCAGCACTTACCCCTTCTGCCCTGTTGTGACTTAACTTCTCTCTGTGCCTTGGTTTTCCCATATGTGCAATGGAACTAATCACCCTCAAAACATCCCTGCGAGGTACTAATTACTGTCTGTAAGAGGCTTTGAGATCTTTGGATGGAATATAACAGTACTAATAATGGATAATAACACTCTGTCCTTCTCCAGGGCCTTTCATCCGTGGATCTCAAAGCATTTTACAAACCTTAATTAATTCTCACAACACCCCAGTGCAGGAGGCTGATGGTCATTAGCCCTATTTTACTGGTGGGGAAACTGAGAGAAGCCAGGAGACTGGCTTGAGGCCACACAATAAGTTGGCAGCCCCATGAGGGTTAGAACTCACAGCCCCCGGCCTCTGGGAAGGATCCAGACAACGGGGGCTTCTGCCCAGCCCAGCAGTGGCAGAGCCTCCCCACCTGCCAGGGCCCTGGAGTGGCTGCCAAGGGGAGTCTGGGCCGCTGAGCTCTAGTGAGACTGGGAAAATAGGAGGACGCCTGTAGCATGGCTTTGCTGGCCTGGCCTGGCAATTTGGGAAGAGAATTAGCATTGATAAGGTTGTTCCTGATTATCTTCAGGAAGCAAATGGGCCTCATCCAAAAAAGGTAGACCAGGGATTCCCTTGTCCACCGAGCCCTCCATGGGGCCAGCAGCCTGGCACCCCACTGCCCCATCTCATATGATGGACTCTGTCACAAAGAGGGCTAATGACCTTCAGCCTCCAATGTGTGCCAGACGCTGTAAGAGGCACTTTGTGTTATTTGGTCTCATCCTACCTGTGAGGAAGGGCATATTGTTCCCATCTCGCAGATGAGGAAGCTGGCTTGTTGAAGAAGTCACCATTTGTTCTCACCTGGTTTGGGCCAAGCAGCTTGCTTTTGCCTTCATTGTCACTAATACAGACCACAAGCCATCTAGGTGGCCTTAGGTGCTATTAACCATCATTTTAGAGATGGGGAAACTGAGGTATACAGAGGCAAACTGACATGCTCCAGGGTGTGACTATGGACAAGTCACTGTTCTTCAATGACCTCACCCTTCCCCCATCCCCTGACTCCCTCCCAACCCCGAGTGGGCAGGTGGGGCGAATGAGATCATGTCAAGGAGGGCTTTGAAGTGTGTGGCAGCAGCCTGGGTCCTCCCAGGGGAAGATGAAAAGCCTGGTGTCCTGGGCTCAGTGTCATCCCACAGGGAAGTGCTTAGAAGAATGGAAACAGAAGGGTCACCCAGGCTGACCAGGGATCGCCTGGGGACAGTGGCCCCATGGGCAACCTCCCATGTCCTGCCTGTGGGCTGCTCTGGGGAGGACCACGCTTCCTGGGACAGAGGGGTGAGTGATGTACTCCCATACCTGTAGCAGGCAGGAAGGGCCTGAGGCCAGGGCTGTGTGACTGGGCAGTTACTCCCCTCTCCTGGGCCCAGTGTTCCAAGGGGGTCAACCTAGGAGACCTGTGAGGTCCCTCCCAGCTCTGACAGCCCCCAATCCTAACTTAGAGCCACACTTTCCAGAACATTGTCTGTTTTTAATGATTGTTCCTTCCTGAGCTTAAAAGAATGTTAGAAAGCAGATTCATCCCAGGGACAATAGCAGGACCTTGGGGAGTGAGCCAGGTGTCGGGAGACCTGACTGCAGCCCCTGGCCATCTTACAAACATGCTGTGTGATCTGGACAAGGGCCTTCCTGCTCCTTGCCTCAGTTTCCCTGTTTGTAAAAACAGCATAGGGGAACACCAATACAGTAACTCCTGAGGGGGCTTTTGAAGCCCAAGGACAGAAATGCAGGGGGTCGCAAGATCAGCTTCTCTTGGCCACAGGGACTGTGTGCAGAGAACACAGTGATTACAGCACAAAATGGGCAGGGTGCAGGGTACAGGTGCGGATCTTTTGGGGAAAATGTTATAAACTCCATTAGCAGTTTTGCTCACAGCCTGCTCAGTCTTGATAAAAATAATATCTAATACTTGTGTGGCCTTTTACCCAAGTTGGCAAAATGCCTTCTCTCCTATGTTACCTCTTTCAATCTCCCCACACCTGGCGGGGATGTATAGCACCCCCAATTTACAGACAAGGAAACTGAGGCTCAGAAAGATGAAATAATCTGCTGGTGGACACATAGGCAGTAAGGGGCAAACCCAGGCCTCCAAGCTGGGTCTCCCTCTGAGATATGCTTCTCTAGAAAGTTCTGCACCAGAGTCCTTCCTGGGACCAGTATGAGGCAGGTCGGTCCTAGGGATTGGGAGAGTGGTACCCACATGCCCGGGTTGAGGGTCTGGATCACAGAGTCCACTTGCTGGGCCCCTTTCTTTCTCTCGAGGGCCCCAGGAGGTGGGCAAGTTCGCTTGGGGTGGGGGGCCTGGCCCTGCTGGAGGACTTGGGGTGGTGAGGCCAGGGTGTGGCCAGGAGTGGGCAGGAGGTGCGGGAAGCTGCTAGCTGGCAGGGCAGGGCGGGGCAGGCACCGGGAACAGGGTGACCTGGACCGGGTGACCTGTGATAATTGAATGAGGCACAACAGTGGTGGCAGCGGAGGTAAGGAGGCCCCCTGCGCCTGGGGGACCCTCCCTGAGGGGGGGGCTTCTGTGCCTCCCCACCCCCTCCCCACTGGCTTCCCCTGTGCCACTGCTCAGAGCTTCCAGCTGCAATGTTCTTTCTCCCAGCAGGTCCTCACCTGGAGCCTGCTCAGACCTGCCCTCCCCACAAAGCGCAGTAGCAACTCCCCTGGGGCAGAAAGTGTCTCTTCTGAAAGCAAGACAAGAGTTTAATTAAGCCCTAAACGCTGCACAGTTGAGCCTGAAATTAGGGTGGTGAAGGGAGGGGGAGAAGGCAGTTGAGGACAGGGGGGCTTCAGCCCAGCCCCACCCCAGCTGAGCACAACAACTCTGCAAGCAAACATTTACAGAGCCCAAGGGCTTGGTTACAAAACATTTCTGACCTAGGGAGGGGAGAATGCCACGTTCCTTTTCCCCCTAAACTCCTGTGTGGGGACGGGTATTGGGGTTTGTGAAGAATTTGAAGTGGAAAGAGGGAAACCAGGAGGTAAAGAGAGGCCACCTCTGAAGGTGGATGCCCAGGTCTCATGTCGGGGTGGCTGGTGTGGGTCCCTGCTGGGATGGAAGCTGGGCAGGTGGGAACCCCCACCACCACCCCGAGAGGGAGGGAAGGAGGAGGACACTGAGGGCACTGGGCTCCAGGTGAGCCAGTCAGACAGCACACACAGAGGTGCTTGGGCTGAGACTCCTGCCCAGGACACCCAGCTTGGCTCTCCCAGGTGGGCAAAGCTCATTCTGCTCCCCAGGGAGGAAGGGAGCAGCCAGCCCTGATTGGCACAACTAGCTGGGCTCCCAGCTTTAGGGATGAAGCAACTGAGACTTTCTGTACCAACTGCTGCAGGCATCTGGGCAACCGGCAGTTTTGAGGGGGCACTGGCTTCGGCCTCCCTCGATCCTGTTAGTTTCCTGTGGCTGCCGTAGCTGCTGCTGAGACATTCAAACCACAGCCTCCTCCTTTACCTGGTAATTGATCCTCTTTTGCCCTGCAACGTGGGTTTGGTCTTAATTTGCCAGGGACTGAAGGCAAGAAGAGACGGGCAGGCGGGCATGTTATCGCTTGTCTCCAGGCAGAGAGGCTGTTGCGACAGAGCCCCTGAGTGCGTGTAAAAGTGCACTCGCGTAGCAGAGTCAGGGAACAGGGAACAGGCTGTACGTGCGGGGCGGGGGGGACCGGGGGAGGAGTTGGTGCCCAGCCCTCCTCCCCTCCTCCCCTGCGTGGGCGTGAGGGGGGTCATTGGGCTGATTTCTGGGCCACTGAGGCAGGGAACCCCGGGACAGAGAGCAGCTCCAGCAAGGCTTCTGCAGCTGCGGCCGCTGTGCAGAGCTGGCAGCCTCCTTGTGTTGGCTGACACGGAAGCTGCTCTCACAGCCTGCTCCTAACTTCTCAGCCAGTATTGATGGCCACCTGCCTGACAGCCCACTGGTCACTTAGTGAGATTGTCTGACGCCCTGGGGGCTGGAAGCTCATTGGAGGTTCTTTGATTTTAAAGAAGCCCTTTTCTCAAGAGGCCAAAATGGGCACCTTTGCTGGTGGCCATGGCAGAGCCGTGGGAAACAGAAGCCAGAGTCTGGCCACTTTGCTTTTCCTGACTTGGGTCTAGTACCCACACGGCTTCCTGTTCCCGGGACAGATGGGAACTCCTGGCACAGTTTTCCCACTACTGAATCAAAGGTGTCACGGAGGGGTGATGACCAGGGGGCAGAGGGTTGGGAGAGGCCCCAGAGATCCTTCAGTACAGCCCCCGCCCCCTGCCCATGTGTATCTCCCCTCCCCAGCACCCCCACTCTATTAGTTTCCTGTGGCTGCCGTAACAAATGATCACAGACTCGGTGGTTTAAATCAACAGAAACTTATTCTTTCACAGTTCTGGAGCCCAGAAGTCTGAAATCGAGGTGCCGGCAGGGCCATGTTCCCTCTGGAGCCTCTAGGGGGCCCGTTCCTTGCCTCTCCCAGTGTCTGGGTGGCTGAGGCATTCTTTAGCTTGTGGCTGCATCTGTCTCTGCTCAGTCTTCACGTTGCCTTCTCCCCTGTGTGTGTAGTCTTCCTCTGCCTCACTCTTATCAAGACACTTGCCATTGAATTTAAGGGCCATCCAGATAATCCAAGATGATCGCCTCATCTCAAGATCCTTAACTTCATTACATCTGCAAAGACCCTTTTTATAAACAAGATCACATTTGCAGGTTCCAGGGATTTGAATGTGGGCATATTTATTCACCCTGCTACACCACCCTGTAGTCAGCTAGCTGTGGCTTGGACCCCTCCAGTGATGGGAAGCTCACTACCTCATGAGTTGGCTCTGTCCACATCTGAACAGATCTGATTATTTTAAAGTTCTTACTTGGTTGGAGTTGAAATTCTACTCAACAGGAACCTTTACCCATTGGCCCTAGTTCTGGCCTTCAGAGCATACAAAATACATCTAAATAAGTAAACCCTCCAATCTTACTACCTCTACCTTGATTAGTTTCCTATGGCTGCTGTAGCTACAAAAACAAAATCAGAAAAAGGATGAACTGGCTTAGTTTTGGTGTCAGGGAAAATACACAAAGCCTGGTCTCCCTGGTGTCTCTGTCCCTAGAAACTGTGTCTCAGTCTTCTCACCATAATGCCCCAGGGCAGTTGAATCAGTTTCATAGGATGCTTTTGGGAAATGCATCCTGGAGATTCACAATTTGCACCAGTATATTGAAGGCTCTGAGAAGTCTTGAGTAAAGAAACCCGTTTGACCCAGTATTTTCCAAACTTATTTGAAAATAAAGTTCTTTTATTGACTACCATCTTCTTTTATCACCTTGCAAAACTTCCTCACTACTTTGGGAAATGATTTTTTCAGTGGTGCCTGGGGGTCTTTTCCAGCTTCCACAATCTTTTTAGGTCACACCAAATAGTTGAGTTTGTTGTCTTAGGTTGTCTTAGGTTCCCATCCCCAGCATTGTTGCTAAGCATTTTGCTAGAGATTACAAACTATCCATCAGAAAATGAGATTCAAGAATCTGGAAAATTGGGAGGCCAAGGCAGGAGGATCACTTGAGGCCAGGAGATTGAGACCAGCCTGAGCGTGAGCAAGACCCCGTCTCTCCAGAAAAATATAAAAACTAGCCAGGCATGGTGGTGCGAGCCTGTAGTCCCAGCTGCTTGGGAGGCTGAGGCAGGAGGATCGCTGGAGCCCAGGAGTTTGAGGTTGCAGTGAGCTAAGATGATGCCACTGAACTTTAGTAGCCCAGACAACAGAGTGAGCCCCTGTCTCAAAAACAAAAAACAAACAAAAAAAACCCCTAGAAAATTAGCGGCCCCTCCCCCAAACCGCAAACAGACAGGGTGAGGTTGTGGGCAATGGCCTCCTCCTAGGGGCCCTGGGCCTCTCTGGCACCTGCCTGGCACCGAAGAGCCCTGGGGGCCCCGCGGGAGGAAGCCAGGGGAGGACTGAGCATTTCCCCTGCCTGCTCCCTGGAGAGCCAGCCCTTACCTCAACCTCAGACCTAATGCTGCCCAGCCTTTCCTCGTTAGGTGATGCTGCCTCGGAATCATAGTCTTCTGGGAGCTTTTTTGGAAGGTATCAACTACATCCTCTTACCTTTGCTGGGGGGAAGAAAATCTCAAAGGAGTTGCAGCTTGTGAAATAGGAGCAAGAAGAATACCTGGACCTCTCGAGGGAAAGATACTGCTGGTAGGGGAAGAGAAGGGCCTCAGTGGTGCTTTCTAAGGGAAGAAGGGGAGAGACTGAGGATTACTCACCAATGGATGGGGGGTGGGAGCTCCAAGAGAGATGAAAACGCTGACATGAAAGCTGAACTAGGAGAATGGAGTGTCCTGAAAAGGCCACCCTAAGTTTCCTCCCCTGCCCTCGAGTGAGATTATGCCTGGGCTATTACCCTCCCCTGTCTTTAAGACTCCCAGAAGGGGTCATGTAGCCTCAGATCAACCTTTATGGAGCACATGTCATCCAACAGTTTCATCTGCAGAAACACGGTTGCCAGCTGCTTTCACACATGTATTACTTAATCCTCACAACTCTAAAATTTTACAGGGCTCAGGAAGGTTTAGTATCTTGCCCAAAGTCAAGAGGCAAAGCGAGGAATAGGACCAGGTCACACACCACAGCTTTCGACGTTATTTAGTAACACAGCCTCTACTTCCTGATGGGGTGGGAAGTTCTCCCTCGGTCTGACCTGAGTGTCTCCTCACCTCGCTGGAGTTGGACCTGATGGAAGGACCGTGGAAGTAGTTGGATCTGCTCCCAGCCCAGTCTCCAGAGGCATCACCTGTCCCCTGGTACAGGTAGCAGCCTTTCAGTTACTGGGGTGGGGAATGTTTGCCTTCTGTTAATGAAAAGAAATAAATATGATAATAAATAAATGCCCAACCCAGTGTAGTAATCAGTGTTCCAAACAATAAGGCTCTGTGTTTGCTCTTGGCTGTGGGTTATATTTATTGACTAAAGTCACTGCACAGGAGCCCCTGGGCACATCAACCAGGGCGGGGCCCCAGGCACACTTAGTAGGGAGGGGACTGAGCCTTTCTGCCTGAAGCTCCCAGAACTCATCCTGGGAAATGAAGTTCCTGCAGACTTGCTTCTGGGTGCTCCTGATCAGAGTGAGGGAGGTGGCCCAGGCTCCTGGGCTCCTGGGGCAGTGGAAATGGTGCCCTGCACTTGGCATCAAGAAACTAGTGCCAGCTCTGCTTCTGCCGCCCTCGGTGACCTGAGACAAGCCTGTTTCCCTCTCTGAGCCTCAGTTTCCACTTTGTATAATGGTGGGGGGTTGCACCAAATAAGCTCTCAGTTTCCATCTAGCTCTGACATTACAGGACGCTATAGACACAGCTCCTCCCACAGTCCCTTTATGCTCCTGGTGCCACAGTGTGGCCCCTAGCTGGTGGGTGGAAGAACTCAGAGCTCCAAGAACCCTGCCTCTTTCTCTGTGAGGTGCTGGACGTCCCTCCTGCTTCAACTTCCCCAGACACATCCTTTTTTTCTCACTTTTGTGTGTACAGAATTTCCCAGTTTGCGAGACATTTTCAGAAACATCCCATTCAAGGATAATGGGGTAGGCAAAGAGAGGAAAGCCACGCTGTGAGTGTCAGCCGTGTGCCAGGCCCTTCCCGGGCTGTTCTGGAAATCTTCCCATAGCCATAGAAATACTTTGGGAATAAGGCAGAGTACAAATGAATAGGTGATAGATGGGTATTTAGATAAATACATAAATGCATACTCCTCACCATGGCCCTGTGATCTGGGTGTTAACTACCTAGCGTCCTTTGGCTATTAGGCAGCAAAACCAGGGTTTGAACCCAGGCCTCTGTGGACTAAGCTCACGGCCCTTTCTGCTGTTTTGAGCTAAGGACAGAATCAACATCCTTTGCTCCACTTTGCAAATGAGTGGATTGGGTGTATAGAGATGAGGTGACTTTGTCAAGGTTATGCAGCTCCAAGTGGCAGAGCCAGGAATCAAACCCTCATTTTTTGCCTACAAACCTAGGACTGTTTCTGGAAACATCACAGCTGCCTCAAAAGAAGAAAGTGCAGTCCCTTCCTTCCTTCCTCCCTCCCTCCCTCCCTTGCTTCCTTCTTTCCAGGAACATTCTCTCCCCTTTCAAGTGCTCATGTGCTCTGGGCAGGAAGTCGCATGATGTGCTCATTGGTGCAGATAACAGAGCCACCGCTCCCCAGGCTCTGTATGTCTTTAGAGGCATAGGGGGTGTGGGCCCCGTGCAGCAGCACATGAGCCCAGTGACCCATGGCAGCTGATCCATGGGGTGCAGGGTGGGGTATGCTGATACCCAGGGGGCCACTCAGCAGGGACTCTGGCAGCACCTGGCCCCACTCTGTGTGTTTTACTTGGGGTGTCTGGCTGAGTCTGTGCAAGTCTGCCCTGTCCATCTGAGCATATCCCAGACAATTGGAGTTGTGGGACATGCCCAGGTAGGGCACTGAACTTGGACTTTTCTCTGAAGTGTACCTGCCTTTCCATCACGTGGCCCCACTGCGGTCCCCACCCCGCCTCCTGAACTGTGGTAGCAGCCTGTCTTTAGTCCCCTCTCTGGCTCTTCCTGTTTCTTTCCGTTCTCTACCCTGCCACCAGGCTGATCAGCTTAAAGCTAGATTTTTCAACTTCAGGCTGCAGCCCATTATATATGTCCCTTGGGTGATGGGGAAAAAAAAAAAAATCTCACCCCAGAAGGTAGCACTCAAAATTGTTTGGAAAACTCATGCTTAAAGCATAGCCCAGATCATGTCTTCCCCCTCTTCTCAAGAAAGTATCAATGGGGGAGTCCTACTTGCTTCAGATCTTTCCCTTATATGTGTGTGTGTGTATAGGGGAGTGGCATTTTGGGATAAATTTACTGACGTATAAAACATACATAAGGTGCACAAATCATGTGCACAGCTCGATGACTTGTCACAAAGTGAGCACACCTGTGCAAGCATTACTCAGTCAAGAAACAGAACTTGGCCAGCACCAGAGGCCCTCAGACTTCTCCAGTCTCTGCCCGACCCCAAACCCACAAAGCCTGACTTCTAACATCACAGATCTGTTATCTCTTTTTTAAAAAATTTATAGAAAGGAACAATATGTATTATTTTATGTCTGACTTCTTTTATTTAACATTCTATTTGCTAAAGAGGACATATGTGTATGTATATACACACACATTTAACATTCTATTTGCTAACTAGTACATATGTATATGTACATATACATATACATACACATATGTGTATATGCATATATGTGTGTGTATATATAATTTATCCCCCCTTTTTTGCCAAAATATATTAAATAAAAAACCTGAACATTATGTCATTTCATCCTATGTTCTCCAGTATGCATCTCTAAACAATATGGATGTTATTTTACACAGCACACTAAATGTCATTATCCCACCTAACAAAATTAAAAACAATTCCTGGGCCTCATCTAATATCCAGTCCATATTAACAATTCCAAAATTGTATATTTGTAAAAGAAATGCATGATACCGGTGAAGCTCTGAACACCCACCACTGCTTCTGCCTCCTTTCCTTGTGCCTCAAGTTGGTGTGTATTAGCATTGCCTTTGGAATTCAATCCAAACCCCTCCAAGTAGATTCCCAAGTCTGGCACACAACTCACAGAATTGTAAGGGTCAGCTGACTCAGACTCGCATCTGGTTTCTGAATCCCCTGTACAGCACCCCCCATACAGCCCCGGCCTCTTTTTGACCATCTGCCCCAAATTTCTGCGATATTTTCAGGCAGTGCCGTCTTCCTTCAGCTGAGGTCAGATCTACTTCCCCTAACACCGGCAACCATTCTTAGTCCTAGCCTCGTCCTCTGGGCTCATTCCAAATAAGCCCAGCTTTTGTTCTACAGGGTATATCTCCAGATATGTGGAGGCACCTCAGAACCAATCTCTCCCCACCCCACCCCACCCCCGCCCCAGACTATGAATGTTAGCCCATTCCTCTGGTCTCAGTCAATCCCATCAGTTACCCCTGCATGCCCAACTTTCCAGAGCCTGCACACTTCCTAATACTGTCTGCCCTGTGACCTCCCCCCTTCACCTGTCAACATCCTGTCAGATTCCTGAGGCCAATTTCACTGCTACCCCCTTCATGAGAACTTTTCTGATGTGTTCCTTCTCCCTCTGCATTAACCAGAGAACCCTGGTAGCTGCCTTGTGGTGTCGATTGTGTTCTGACTTGTTCTAAAGTTATTTGAGAATCTTTCTCATCCATCATCAGATTCCAAATCCTTTGAAGACTAACACTTTCTTGCCCATCTTTATTTTCTGGAAATATCTGGCAAACAATAGGTGCTCACAGTAGGTGCTTTTTATGTGTTCACTGGTACATTAGTCAGGACCCTTTTAGTTGCAAGTGACAGATACCCAACTCAAGTTGGCTTGAACAGAAAAGGGAATTTGTTGCCGTATAATTGGAAAGTCCAGGAGGGCAACCACTGGAGGCACAATGGGGTTCAGGTGATCAAACGATGTCATCAGAAACTTATTCTCTATTGCTTGGCTCTGCTTCCCTCTGGGCTGGTTTTATTCCTACTAGCCTATCCCCAAGGAACAGTAAAGAGTGCAGTCTCCCAGTTGGAAAGAGAGTGCCTCTTTCCAAAGCCTCGAGTCTGACTCTCCTAAGCCAATCTTGGGACATCTGTACAATCCAGACAGGATCAGTAACTGTAGCCAAGGAAGTGGGATGCTCTGGTTGGCCAGGACTGGATCGTGTATCCATGTGTTCACTCCTAGAGCTCAAAGGTAGGGTCAACCCAAGGCACATGGAATGAGGAAGTGGAGGTTCCCCAAAGAAAAAGCAGGGTGCTCTCAGCAGAAGAAGCGTACATTAACACTGTTGTACCAAGACTCTGGAGCCAGAATGGCTGCACTGAAATCCCAGCTCTGTTGCTTTTTAGGTCTGGAAACTTGGGCGAGTTTACCTCTTCCGACTACAGTTTTCCTCATTGTTGAATAGGGATAATAATTGTAACTATCTCATAGGGTTGTTGTGAATATTGACTGAGTTAATATAGTATATATGACCCAATTAAAATAATGCCTGGTACTGGGTAAGGCCTATAAAAGGTTTTTATGGGTGTCACCATTGTTATTGCTTCCTGTCCCCCCTATTTCGTGTGACTCTTTATTCTCCTCAGCTTGATTATAAGCTGCCTGAGGGCAGGGCCTGTCCAGGCGGTGGCTTCTTTTATGCCTCCCTTCCCCAGTAAGTGCTCAGCAAATCCCTGGGGCCAGGCTGATAGCAGCTGTGAGATGCTGGCAGGGTCCTGGGCCCCCAACCTCTAGGAGGAGATAGAGTCTGCCTGAGCCCCCTGGCCGGGGCCTGCAGCAGGAGGGGAAAGTTTGGGCTGGGGCATGAATAGCCCTCTCCCTTGATTTCTCAGATCCTCAAACAGGAGGGTGGCCGAGATGTGTTTCAAAGTGGGACTTTTCCAGCTGGAGGAGCGGGTGGGAAAGCTTTGCTTCCTTTAGGACTTCTGTGCCCACTTGCCTTACGACAGACCCTACATTCAGTCCAGCTTCCTGGTGGCAGATGAGGAAGCAGACACCTGGAGATGTCAAGGGGCTTGGCCCAGGTCACACAGCCAGCCACAGCAGGGCTGTCCTTGGTGCTCTGTTTCCCAACTTGAAGCCAAACCCTGCACTGCCTCTCCTTGTGCAGAACTTAGAACCAGAGGAGAAGCCAAGGGAAGTTGTCCTGTTTCTCCTCTCTGGACTTGACAAACATTCCTACCAGGGGTGACTTCTGTTCTGACTCATAAAGATATTTCTGAATAATAGCACTGGTCACTTTATCTCTGGAATGTATCCGGCTTTAAAAAAACAAAAAAACGAAAAAACTGGTGGCAGGGAAGTACCCTCTTCCTGCCTTCCAGGGCAGTGATTCTACTCAGAGTCTCCCAGGGCCGTGTGGGAGCAGCCAGAAAGGCCTCATTTGCATATGCTTTCTAAAAAGTCTTGCACAAACTTCACTATAACTCTAAATGTGGTCTAAGGCAACAAAAAGATTTTATTGTTGTTGTTTGCTTGGTTTTTTTTGTTGTTGTTGTTAAATTGAGGGTAACATACATAGAGTGAATAAAATGCTGTAATCTTAAAGTCAGAGCTTGTGCAGACATGTGTAACCCCACCCAGGTGGAGAACATTCAGTTTTAATATTGCTATTATGATTGCTTCTAGAGCAATCGCTTCTTGACTTCCTTGTCTTCATTCCTTCTCCATCAGCGTATATCCCATACATGAAATTGGAATCATGTTGGGTGAAGGTTTATGTGCCACATCTCAAAATACTTAAGCTGGGAGGGTCCCTCTTGGAATTTCAAGGAGGTCCTGTAAGGCACAAGAGAGAAAGTCATCCTTGCTCATTTCAGCTCTTTCCCCTTTTTGGTCAGCGGGCGGTCCCTAACCTTTTCTGTGACCCTACACCTGAGGGTTATAACACATTCCTTCAGCATTAGTGGCTTAGTCTATCAGTGAAGTTTAAAGGGGGGAGATGTGGTTTGAAAAAGCTGTGCGTGTTATCTTAATGTTCATTCCGACTCTGGGTGAAGAGTGAGACTCACTGATTTGCTGCATTTCCCCACTCTGAAATGCCAGTCACAGCTAGATACCTCATGGGTTTAACAGCATCTATGCTGGTTACTCCTCATTTGTTGGGTGCCCCTCACCCACCCCCGACCAGACCCAGTCTCTACCCTTCTTTGACCTTCTTCATGCCCTGGGAGGCCAACCTCAGGGGACTGCATTGATCAGGACCCCTGTCCTTTGGCCAGAGATGGGGACAGGAGGTAGGAGAGATGGGTCTGGTATTTCTCCCCCCCACCCCATCTCGGCACACCATTTCTGGCAGTGGCTGCTTCTCTCTACCTGCTGGATGGCCTCTCTTTCATGGTCCCAGGGCTCATTAGGCTCTAATAACACTATTTCCTCTCCTTTCCAACCTTAGGGGTGGTCATAATTTCCTGCTCTGGGTGCCTCAAGTTCCCTTGTTGTTCTCTTAACCCTGCCCACACCTCTATAAGGAGCTTCTCCATTAAAGCCTCATCCTTTGAACCATCTGGGTTGACTGATGGACCCCTGACTGATTCATGAGTCTTTAGACAAGCAGAAACACTTCCATATTCAATAGACATCAATTATAAGATGCATCTGGCTTTCAGAAATGTTAAAACATCTTCAAAATGTATGGTTTACTATAAAGAAATGATGGCAGAAGTAAAACTCAATGGAAATCAAGCAGGTGGGAGGAGGGAGGAGGGGATGGGTAAAATCACACCTAATGGGTACAATGCACACTATTTGGTGATGCTCACACTCATAACTTTGACTCAAACTGTACAAAAGCAATTCATGTAGCCAAAACATTTGTACCCCCGTAATAGTCTGAAATAAAAAAATTATAAAAGGGTCTTAAAAAAAAGAAATGATGGCAGATTAGTTCAGGCATGATGGAGAGGACAGTTTATCATCAAGAAACGGAGTTTTCTCCTAACCTCTCAATGTTGGCAGCATGGAAAATGGCGGAGCACTGGGTTTAAAGTCGGGGGGATGGCTTTGAGGTCATGCTCTGACACCCACAGGCTGCTCTGCCACTCTGTTCCTTGGCAATCCAGAGTCACCCTGGCTTCTGTTCACATCTCTCACGGGAATGTGTGTAAGGACAAATGAGGCCATGTATGTGAAAGGGCTTCAGTGCAGCCATTCTGGGATTCAAACCGCCTCTCAGGGGCCAAACACCGGGCAAGAGAGACAAACAAGGAAACTGGCAAAGGTGGGACAGAGAGGTCCCAGAGACCCGGAGAGGCAGTGAGAAGACAGCCCACCTACCCTTTTCTCCCCACCCCTGCAAACCTCTTTGCCTTCCCTTCCGTCACTTGACATGGCCTCTTCCCTAAACTGAGTGATGCTGCTGGAGGCTGTTGGTTTACACAGCAGAGAATTAAGGAGCACCTGTAAGTGCAGGATAAGCCATCCGCCAGATGAAGTCTATGCTTTTCCGAGACCAGTAAGAGAGAAAGACCTTCCAGTAGGAGGCAGGTAATGTCATGTCCTGGGTAAGAGGAAGAGGCCGGTGTCGGAGAATCTCAGCTGTACTCCCAACCGGTCACTAACTCACTAACAAATTCCCCTGCACAAGTTACTTAATCTCATTTTCCTCATCTGCAACCAGGGAATATAATACCCACCTCAAACGTTTGTTGTGAGGATTACATGAGACAATCCCCGAATTCCGCGTGGTGCCTGACTCTGGTTTAGTGCGCAATAAAGGTTTGCCTCTATTCTTAGTATTCCAGAGAGCCAGAGGACCCTTTCTCACTGGGTGACCTTGGAATGATTTCCCACGGAGGGGGCACCGAACTGGACTTGGAGGCCGAATTCTCGGTTTGGCCGACACTTCCGCAGGGGCACCAGCTGAGCCAGGGGAGGTCAGTCCCGTGGCAGCACCGGGGCGCAGCTCTGTGTCTGGAGCCCGGAGGATTGACAGGTGTGGCAGGCTGCGGAACGCAGGCCTCCCGGCGGGCAGAGGGAGCCAACACAAGTTCTGGAGCAGGGGAAGGCCGGGATCAAAGCGCTCTGAGGCAGGCCAGGGCGCACCAAAGGGAGGCTAGCGAGTTGCATCAGCACAGATTCCGTGATGCTCTGCAGACGTCTCGGGGCTGCTGGGCTTTACGGGAACCCACAAGAAAGGAAAGGATCAGGGGAGCGGGCAGGGCGGGGGCGGGCGAGGGCGCGAGGGTGCGCTCGCCCGCCCGCGCGCTCCCGGCGGCGCCTGCCCGGGGTTGGGCGCGCCCGGGGCGGCGGAGGCCGCGGAGGCAGCTGCCGCTCCCCTTCCCCCTCCTCCTTTCCCTCCGCGTTACTGGAAGGACTGTGTGGGAGAGACCCAGAAGCGCCCTGATTTTCGAGCGCAGGGTTGGGGAGGACCGGGCAGCTTCTGGCGCTCAAAGAACAACCAAAAGTGCGTCCGCTCGTCTGCTCTCGCCGCTGCGACACGCGGTTGCTACTAGGAGGGCCCCGGGCGCCCCGTCCGCGCCTCCCTTTGCAGCCCCCCAAGATTTCGCTAGGGCGGCCTAAGGCCCGCCTGGCGCGGGGAGGGGCTGGGAGGCGAGTGCGAAAGTGTCACGATTTCTTCTTCTGCGCCATCCCCCCGTCCCCACCCCCACCCTCGGTTTTCTGGGTTTTGCTGCTGCCGCTGGGGAAGAGCTGATTCGTTTTGCGTCAAAGGACTGCATTTACTCATTCCTGCTGGGAGAGGCGCGTAAACACCCTAGCAGGCCAGGACGCAGGAATGGGGGTGGGGGGGAAGCCAAGCACTCACGGCTGGTGTGCGCGCCCGCCTGCCCCACACCCCTTGTCTGGGCCCGCGGAATTGGAGACTTGGACTTTGCCGGGCGGGCAGCAGCGGAGGTGTGAGGAGTCTGGCCGGCCTTGCCTGACCGCGCGCGCGCGCGAGTCCTTGGGGATGTAGCTCAGGACAGAATGTGTTTTATAACTGTAAACAATGACCCCGAGTATTGTTTGGGATTACCGTATCTTGGGGCCCTTGGGGCGGCCAGATGCCGCCAGCCGTTCCGGAAACACCAGCGCTTTATATAGAGCCCCAGGAAAGCTTCGAGTTCCCAGCTCTATTTTTCTTTCCTAGCAACACCCCCACTTTACAGATAAGGAAACTGAGGACTGGAACTGTGATGTGTTACGCTGCACATCGATTCACAGTCCGCAATAGCCTCTGAACAACACATCTTCCCATTCGGTCCTCATAAGGACCCTGGGGGGTACAGATGGCGCCACTTAAGAGTTGGGTAAACTGAGGCTAAGGCAGACCCTGGACCAGAACCTAAGTTCCTTGACTCCTAGTACAGTGTTCCTCTAGTCACACCACATCACCTCTGCGGAGCTCCAGAGCAGAGAAGGGCCTTAGGTCATCTGTCCCAACCCCTTCATTTTATAGGAGGAAACTGAGGCCCAGATTGGTTAAGGGAGTCGCCAAGATCTCACAGTTCATAAATTGCATAGCCTGGCGTTCCCACTCCAAGGTCTGTGCTCTGTACCCTGCGCCGCGCCCCGCCGCGCCCCACCCAGCGAGGCGGGAAGACCCAAGAGTCCGGGCTACCCGCACCCTGAACTTCGCTCCAAAACAGCTGAAGACAACGTTGGGGCACACCCTCACGCTGGCCTCCCTTTTTTTTTTTTTTTTTAAATTTCTAACAGTCGAGTTTGCTTATAACGCCCGATTACTTCTATTAGCTGCGTCCTAATTGCCCGGCATAGGGGGCGGCCGGAATATCTTGACTGGTTAATTTCATCTTCAAGGATGGTCCTTGAAGTTAACAAATTAACTGTAGGACCGAAAAAATAAACAAAAAGGGAAGCAGTAGGCAGACGGCCACGGAGGGAAAAACAGGCAGGCCAGCCCAGCCCGGCGGCGCCGCGCCCCGCCAAGGCCCGGCCGCAGGACGGCGCGGGTACCCTGTGCGCCCAGGGCGCCCGCTGCACCCAGCGGCGCCACGGAGGGCGCCGACGACCGCGCACGGCCGCGCCCTCCCTGCGAGCGGCTCTACGCGCCCAGCTCCCGGCCTCGCGGTGGCGCCGCACTGAACCGCCCGTCTCGTCTTCAGGACTGTGATTATTTTCGAAAACCCGGAGCCGAGACCCGCGCGGTCGCTCTCGGGGCCCCGCCCCGCGCCCCTTCCCGGGGCGGGGGAGAGGCCGCGGCGCGCTCGGGAGCGGGCGAGGGAATCCCTCTCCCTCCACGTCACCCAAAAGCGAGGAAACCCGCACTCGCGTCCTCTAACGCAAATGACCATCTTTGGCAACGTGCGCCAATGGAGCAGACCAAGGGCGCTGGGCGCGGGGGTGAGCGGGGGTTGGGGGAGGGCCAGGGCTGCCTCCGCTGCCCCAGACCGCGCGCTCCCACCGGGGCCACCGCCTCCCTTCCTCGCGCGAGGTGTGCGGCTGGCGTCAGCGCGGCCGGCAGCCGGGGCAGGGAGGGAAGCGCTGCGCCGGCCTCCTCCCCTCCCGCGCCTCTTCCTCCTCCCCCCCCCCCGCCTCCTCGCGCGCTCCTCCCTGCAAGGTGGAGTCTGGGGTTGACGTGAGTGAATCCACATGGTACAGGGGCTGGAGAATAAAGAGTGTGGAGTTGAACTCGTGCCATTGTAGTGACTCATCTCGGGCAGAGCGCAGGGGCTCCTAGCGATCGAGCGAGCGAGCGAGCGAGCGGCGCTCGGCGGGGACAGAGAGAGGGCGAGGCGCGGACGGGCGAGGCGGGCCCGTCCGGGAGCGGGCGCCGGGGAAGGGGTGCAGGTCCGAGCTGGGGAGCGGGGCCGCGTCCCCCTCAGCGCCGGCTCAGCGTGAACCCCACGGGCCGCTGTCCCGCTGGCGCGCTCGGGGCCCCGCCCCGGGCGCACGCTGCCTCCTTCTCCCAGTCAAGTGTCCGAGCCGCTCCGAAACTCCGGCGGCGAGTCGGCCACAGGAAGTTTACTCTCGGGCTCCTTTTCTAAAAGGAGGAAATAGAAGTTTCTCCAAGCGGGCAGCTTTTCTTTTCTCCTTTTGGCCCTGTCTGAAATCGGGGTTGCCTAAAGCTGGCAAGCGAGGCTCGCCGGGCTCCTATTCTTTTTTAATTTCCAATTTTTGATTGGGCCGTCGGTCCCGGCTGGGCTCCGGCTGCGCGCGGGGGCGGGAGGGTGCGCGCAGGGGAGGGACCGAGGGACGCGCCGACTTTTAGAGGGAGGGACAGGGTGGACAACTGGTCCCGCGGCGCTCGCAGAGCAGGAAAGAAGTGCCGTGCGAGGCGCTCGGGGGACACTGTTCCCGGAGTGTCGCCGCCTCCCTGTCCTCGCCCGCTGCGGTGGGGGAGAACCCGGGAGCGAAGAGTAGAGCCCGTGGCGCGGCCGGCGGACGAGCGAGCGCGCAGCAGCCGGTGCGCGGCCGCGGCGAGGGCGGGGGAAGAAAAACACCCTGTTTCCTCTCCGGCCCCCACCGCGGATCATGTACCAGGATTATCCCGGGAACTTTGACACCTCGTCCCGGGGCAGCAGCGGCTCTCCTGCGCACGCCGAGTCTTACTCCAGCGGCGGCGGTGGCCAGCAGGTAGGTGCGGGCCCCGGGTGCACCTGGCGGCTCGGGCAGACCCCGCCCTCTTACCGCCACTGTCTCTTTTGCTTTCTTTTCCCTTTCTTGTCTTGGCGAGAAAATATCTACGGGCCACCGTTGTAAGTTCTGGATTTTCGTCCTGCCCTGCCCCCCCCAAACTGGTGGGAGGTGGGGGTGGGCTTGAAGAGCCAACATATCCCTTTCTTCACACTACATCTTATCCAGACAAGCTCCTGGAATTGCAGGACCCCCTACCAGGAGCCGGTTACCTTCGTCCAAGAACACTCGCCTCCTCCTCCTCCTTACCCCCGCCCCCGTGGAGGAAAGACAAGAAAATCTTTGCACCCACTGGCCCCTCCCGACACCCCGGGACCCTATTCCTGCGGGAAAGCCCTCTCCCTCTCTTCGCCGTCAGTCTTCGCTCATTTCTGAAAGAGGCTGGGGACTCAGAAAAATGGTTAGGCTCCTTCAAGTAATCCGGAGTGAGGGCGAGGGTTGCTGCTCTGGGAATCAGGTGCGAAGGTCAGGAAGGAAGAGGCCATCCTTGATTGGCTCCTGCCACCGCCTATGTGCCCCATGCCCCGCTCCTATAAGGGTCGGGGGGCAGGAACCTGCACTGCCCCCAAAGAGGGAAGGAGTGCCTTGAGAGTCTGGGGGTGTTTGGGGCAAGGAGGCCGGCAGAGAGAAGTGGGGGAAAGAGACATCACTTAGGCTCCTGGGTGGTTCTGGAAGCAGAAAACAACTTGTTTCCAAAGCAGCCAGACTGGTTTGCACTGGAGGGATTGCGTGTGGGACGATCTCTGTGTTTATAAATACCAGAAAGGTGCTGGTGGGGTGCCTGCCCTCTGCAGCCGCTCCGCCACCCCCTTGTCTTGTGAGGGAGCTGGGTTAACACACCAGGCCCACTACGACGTGAAGCCCACCTTGGTCGGCATCTGTAGTCTCTAGCAAAGTTAGCTGCAGCAAGAGATGCTCCATAAAGCAGTGGCCTTGACCTATAGCAAGGGCTGGGGTGGGCTTCCAGGGAGGAGTGAACCAAGCTGCAAAATATAATAAAAACATGGCTCTCTTTCGGGTCTCTTGGAAAAAACAAAACAAGAGAAATACCTCGTTCCAAGGTGGTTCCCTATACCTGGTGAGTCCCCAAAATGGCTTTTCTGTGTCTTGCCTCTACCTCCCCTGGTGCCCCCGTAAGCACTTACTGGAGAGAGCCCAGTCTGTTTATTCAGGGTGCAGTCAGAGCCCTTCAAAATAAGCAAAAAGGTGATGGGTTTAAAATCTTATCCGAAGATTTGTTGATTATGTTTGCTTGCCAGCCCTGTTGGTGGTTTGTATTAAATCCAAACATCATTAGGCAATGGGCTGGAGTCATTAATACCCATTCCCTCACTCTCCAATTCCACAAACTCTAAAATGCCTGTTTCCTCCTCCCTGAGTCAGGAAGGGATCTTTTGATTTCTTCTCTGTTCCTTTCGCTAATGTGTCTGTGGCAGTGATCATTGAAAATATTACAGTCTCACTGCCTGGCTTCACTTAGACCTGGGGCCTGGATGGGAAGTCAGACAGGACATCAATGCCCCAACTGAATAATCTGTGTCACTAGGGCTTTGAGCCCAGGATATGAGCGGAGGCCATTCCCTGTTTTGGAAGAAAATCAGACAGGAAGCCAGTGCTAGGAAGAAGGAAGAGAACTCAGTCCAGCAGAGTGTAGTGAGGCCTCATTACCGAAGCAAAAAGCAGCTGTTAGCTAATTCCTAGCATGCTGTAACACATGAGGGTTTTGCAATTAGCAATAACCAGTGCACAGGGTTCTCGCATATGCGCCTGCCCATTCGGCCCAGCAGTATGAGTGAGCAAACCAGAGGGATTGGCAAGATAATGCCACCTTAGACAAGTTTCTCAGTCTGCCCACTCCTTGGCGATGGTGATTGGGTGGGGGGCAAGGAGGAGGGGGGAGGGTTTTTCCATCATTGCCCCAACTTTGAGCAGAATTGTTCTGTAGTCCTAAGGACTAACCTCAGAGGTTTTTGTTACTTCGCAAGTCTGTGCTATAACCCCGCCCTATCTCAGGCTCAAGGTAACTTTATTACATACCAAATAAAACCTGTAATCACTTTATTTCTCTCAGCTTCCTTTACTGGGAGACTTTCTGGCAGTTAGTGGATGGGCCTTCCTCCTTTATGGTGTCTCAAGGAACCAATCAGTGTAAGATAGGGTTCTCCGGTTTTTCCTTGGGCAAGTGAGTATTATTTTTTCCAGGTCTCCTCGATTGTGGGGTCCAATATTCCCAAAAAGTTTGTTGCTGGTTATTCAACCCTGAGCTTTCCTCTGCTCTCTAGCTTCATAAAGCTTGATCTTAATACATGGTCATGAGTTCCAATGATGTTTGGGGGTGAGGAGAGCAGACAACTCTTTGTTAAAGCCTCTGCTCTTATATATGGCAGGAACTTGAAGCATGAAAAATATTTCCTGTTCCAGTTATAGTTTTAATCTCAAAGATTGGTCATTGGTGATTTTGTTTTGTCAGTAATAGTTGCATGCATCTCCCCCTCCTGGATTTTTCTTTGTGTTGTTGTTGATGTTTTCTCTCTCCTAACTTTTCCTAGGAAAATACCTCCCAGATACATGCCCTGCCTGGCTGCTTGACTATTACGGTTTCAGAGCCTGAGCATTACGCAATCCAGCCAGTTACACAAACAGAGGTCATTTCATAACTTGTTTTCATCAGCTGGGCCCCTTTTTAATGAAAAAACAAAACAAAAACAAGACCTAGAACTTTTCCAAGGCTGCTATTTGTCTGTTTCTCAGATAACTTGTGAAAATAAATCAAGGGGGGTATTTCCTTTTTGGAATCAAGGAATAGCAGACTAGCTCTCTTCTTCCTCAGCCACCCTTTCCCAAGACAAACACACACACCACACACACACACATATACACACATACACACACACACGCACACACAAAATTCCCCAGAGTGAACTTTTGCCAACTGTACCAGACTGGGACATTCCTCACATCAAAGAACTTTTACCAGAAATGACTGTGATTCCCAAGTCAGCCTCAATCATACCTCTTTAGTGCCCCCTACGGGACATTTTTAGAAAAACTTTCTCGGGAATGTATTTTTCCAGTTCCAGGGAGCATTAACTTGGTTAGTTTTCTGAATTCTTAGGATTTCTTTCTTTTTAATTAGGGACAAATAAATGCCGTATATTTAACAGTGGTCAGTTAGGAACTGCTTGACTTCAAAATGAGTTTCTTTTTAAAATTTTGTTCTAAATAAAACCTGGTTGAAAAAGGAGTGTTTTTTACTTTGCCTATTTTGATGTGTGTTTATCCGTTAGGGTGCCCTCACGATGTTTTCAAATTCCCAGGGCTTTTCTTGGTGTGTTTTTATTAGGAGGGGGAGAGGGTCGTTCAGAATTGGTGGGAACGTGGGAGGTATATATTACGGGTCTGGGTGCTTTTTTTTTTTTTTCTGCCTTGATCTTACAGATGTTGTAGATTAGGATCAAACAAAATGTTATCCCAAGAATTTGTCTGTTCCGCTGATTCTTGATGGTGGAAGTCAGCTTCACTTTTTCATCAAAGTGAGTGGGGTGAAATAGCAGTCATGTAGTCTGAGTGGCAGTTGAATTTTCCTATCCAAAATCCTGAGTGCATTTCCATTATTTTATTTCTGCCTGTCTTATTATTCAAGGTGAGTGTACAATGAGGAGACTTGTTCTTCTCTTTTCTATCTTAATACAAACACACCGGAACATATACATCCCAGTGACTGTTGGATGATTAAAAGTGTAGTCCTTGAATGCTGCAGCAGTGGCTCCGACGCAGAGAGGCTTTGCACTACCTCTCTTTTGAAATTGCTTTCAGCACATTCTTTTGAAAATCCTCCCTGCTAACAAATCTTTGTCCTTTGAAGGGTGAATTTGATATTTGGAAATTACCAAAAGATCTTTGGAACCAAGTCTGACACATATGAAGTCTGGGTGATCAGGCTGGCTCCAAAGTAGAGTGTGACCCCGCATCCCATTGACATCAGGAGTCTGCCTGGGAGAGCGTTCCCCGAGGGCAAGGCACACCAAAGTAGGCACCTTCAGTGATAGCACCTTTGCTATCCATACCTTGGATTTTTTCCTCTGTTAAACAGGAATAAAGATACTGGTTTTGAGAATTAAGGAAACTACCTTTCTTGTCTATTCATTGAAAGAAAGGAAAAAAATAGCATCATTACTTTGTGGATATGCCTCATCCATGTTGTATGTGGTATCTGTTGGTGACCACAACATTTCAAAATGATAGCAGCTGCCCTGATTGAGGCAAATATATCTGTAGCAAACCCCATGTGGTAACTCTACCCCTCCTCAGCTCCCTGGGCTGGAGAGGGAAGGTGTAAGGTTTCTCTTGGCCCACCCCTGTCTCTCAGCCCCCTCATGTGGTACTGAGACTTCACCAGGCTCACCTGCCTGTGGCTCTAAGGGAAGATGAGATGACAGGTCCTTCCCATTGAGTGCAGAGCTGCCGAGGCTTGGTGGGAGTACAGAAGTGTCCACAGAATAGTGGAGTGAATTCTCCAGTGCTTTGGAGTGGGGCTTTTGGCCCAAAGGGCCCTGGAGGAAAGCAACTGGGGGCCCTGGGGGATACCTGTCTTCTTTTCCTTGCTTTTTCTTTTCTTCCCTGCTTCTGTTCACCCTGGCAGTGAGGTGAAGGAGGTAGAGTGGTTCTTTCATGTGAACCTGGGAAAGAGTGGAGGGCGACAGCAGGCCGGTCACCTGAGATAGCATTTGTATACTGTCACACTGTGGGACTTCATGAGTTATTAGCAACAATTTCCATTGTGACGTAAGTGGCATTTCCTCAGAGAGGAATGAAAAGTCAGAAGTCAAAGTGATGTTCAATGCAGAGTCTGTGAAGACTGGTTGAATTCCATATAGAAGGCTTTGGAGAACATCCCAAGTTCAGTAAAAATAAAGAACATTTGCACCAAACTGGACCCCAGCAGGGATATTGTGGGAAGTATGAGGCAGCATTTGCCCTCAGCTTTTCCTCTTCTCCTGAGCCAATCTTCCGGGCTGTTGGAATTTTCCTTTTCCCATCTTGGGAATCTAAAAAAGGGGATCTTAAGAGGAAGAACCCAGTCCCTTCCTAAACACACACAACCATCCCTGCTCACCTGATGAGGCAGGTCAGAGTCCACAGGGGTGCATGGCTTAAAAATGCTTGGAGGCCCAGACAATAATCAGTCTGATGGAGGGGATGGGCCAAGAACACCAACCTTGACTTCAATCTCAGATACCAGTCCTGCCCCACTCAGGAGTCTCTGGGATAAGCCCTCTGCCCCATCCAGGCCTGTGGGAAATGGGGGCCCAACCCCTAATTCTGAAAAGGCATGACCCTCATTTCTGAATCCAAAGCCCTGCTCTAGAGTCTCAAAAGGCAATTTTCCCAGATCAGCAGCTGTTGGGCTCAGGGATTCTCTGGCCTGCTGCAGTTGGGTGGCCCTAGAGGCCCTGTGTTCTCAGCGGTCTTTCTTACTGGCAGTGGGAGGAGCACACACATACTAAACTAAGCAGCCCCATGGGGCCCTAGGGACATGGTGCTGCAGGGTAATGGGGGTTCCCATGCTCAAAGACCCACAAGAAAGCTTCCAAGGGCTTGAACTTTGGCTCAGGGTGTGGAGATTCAAGCTGATGAGTGAGAGCCTGTCCCCTTGGCTCCCTGTGTTAGAGGAATATCTCAGTTCTGATGTTTTGCTTGCTTTTCTCCTCTCTTTACTCTTTTCCCTCCAACCTGAGCATGGGAGATAAGAATGATCCTCTAGGACAGGGATTAACAAACTGTGGCCCAAGTATTTTTGTAAATAAAGTTGAATGGAATACAGGCCTGCCTGTTTGTTTACATATTATGTCTGGCTGCTTTCATGCTAGAATGGCAGAGTTGAGTTTCGACAGCCACCGTGTGGCCCACAAAGCCTACAGTATTTGCTATCTGGCCCTTTACAGCAAAAGTTTGCCAAACTCTGCTCTAGAATGTTGATGGAGACCACTTTGTCCTTTTATAGGCATTCTTGCCCACCCAGAAGTCACAGTTAAATAAAGTATTTGGAGGCTTGTGCCAGGCTAGAATGCCACACAGCCATCCAGCATCTTCAATTCTGTCCTAGGGGAGGACTGTCCTAGGGGCTACAGAGCCCCAGGGGAGCCAAGTTAGGTCCTGGGTTACCACTCCCCAACCCCTCACTCCCATCACACACCTGGTACTTCAACAGGACTAAAACTGCCCTAAGGCCAGCAGCTGGGCGACTCTATCTTGGTTTCTGTTTAATGTTAACTCATTCATAGAGAACCATGATTTATCCCCAGTGTGACATTTGGCTGATTCTTGGGTCTGTTGGTATAGAAGAATGCCAGGCTAACTTCTGAGACCGCAAACTCCTAACCTCACCTCTTCTCTCCTATCCCAGTGTTGCTTTTTGAATAACATATTCAGAGTTGAGACAAGACCCATCTCCCAGATCTAATTAAAACTTTTGTGTCTCCCAGAGAGGCTCCTCTTGGAGACAAAAGCCTTCTTTATCAGAGTCCCAGGCCCCTCTGGGGATGGGACATTGTTTTCCTTGCAGTTTGGAGCCAGTGTATTATCCAGATGGCTTTCCCTCCTGTCTGAAACAAGGTGTACATGCATTTCAGAGGCAGTTATTACCTCCTGCCTGGTTTTTATTGCTGTCTTGTTTTGTCTGGAACAAGCCATTGCTGCAAGGAATCTGGCTGATGTATACCAGGGAGCACATTCTGCAGACCTACCTTCCACAGCGGTGGACTGGTCTCGGGTGGAGGGCCCGAGAAGGGCTGAAAGTCATCCACTTATTCTGAAAAGATCATAGTTTCTAAGCTTTTTCCTTTCTTTCCTTCCTTCCTTCCCTTCCTTCCTTTCTTTCTTTTTTTTTTTTTTCCTATTCTTCCACAGGCATTAAGTCTTTAAGCTTTGCTTTAGATTTTTTGCTTGCTTCCCCAAACCTCAGATGGAGCCCTTTTGTTTGTTGGATTGAGGTGTGACTTTCTTGGGTGCTTTCCTGAAAGAATAGCTGACGGCTCCCCCGTGGAAGCGAGGGTCACATTGAACCATTGTACTGGGTGCCTCGGGTGCATGTCAAACCCAGAATCTGACTTGGGGAGAGAAACAGAATTAAAAAGTTGGGTGCTTCCCGGGAGTGGGAGGCTGGCAGTTCTCCCCGGAGCCTCCTGTGCAGAGTACACAGACACATAATGATGGTGGTGATGCTGCTGATGGCAGGGGTGGTAATGACGATGACAGCACCTTCCATTTGTTTGCAGCAGTGGTTCTCAACCCTGCTGCACATTAGAAGCTCCTTGGGAGTTTTAAAAAAATACATTTATCAGAACCCCACCCCAAACCAATTATTTTAGAGCTCTAATGGTGAGGCTCCGGCATTGGTGTTTTTTACAAGCTCCTCAGCTTGCAGAAAATATTGTATTGTGCAGCCAGGGTTGAGAACCACTGGAGTGCTGTTTAGCCTGTGATTACAAGTAGCTATTTATTTAATCCGCGTGACAGTGCAGGGTTTGGTTAGGGTTCCCCTTTACATCCACAGGATTGAGTCGTCAGTGATTTGCCCGGGGCAAAGCACTTAGTGGCTAAGCCAGGCCCCAGCCCAAGCCTCCTGACCCCAGGTGCAGTGCTGACTCCCTGCCCATCCCATCCAACAGCCCAGGAGAAAAATAGCTGTCAGGGTCTTGATGCTTCTGCACACATTCAGCCATGCCTGCTGTAACTCACGTACTCTGCCTCCGCACAGCCCAATCCTGGTTGTCCATTTTTTTCTCCTTGAAGATCATTTCCCACTTGGATCCTTCCCTGTTTGCTGCACCCTTCCCTCCTTCACATGCACACACTCATACACACCGACTTCTTTTCGGTTAGCTCCTGATAAAAAGCCCAGTTGTCTCCAAAGGTGCAACTCAGAATCTGTTGCTCTGGGCAGCTTTCCCCCAGAATCCCAGAATCCCAGAATCCATTGCCTGGGTAGCATTCCTCGTGGAATCCCAGAATCCATCGCACTGGGTAACTTTCCTCACAGAAAAGTTGTGCTGGGCAGTTCTCTTCACCAAGTGCCCGTGGCCTGGGGCCTTGGGGTGGTCTGGGAGGTGAGGCAGCCACAGTCCACAGCCGGACTGGGGTCAGGTGGGAGGTGGGCGGTGAGCGAGGAAGGGTCTCCAGCCCTGTCAGCTATAGTGAGGTACCCGAAGCTTCACTTTATTTGCACAGGAGGAAGCCAGGTGATGTCACAGGGCGAAGACAGTGGTGGGGGCAGCTCTCATTGCTGCTAATGCGTCCACTCCTGGTTGGTCGGACTGGACCAGAATAGGGGGATACTACAGCATCCATGCTGATGACAGTAGGATTTCATCTGGGGCCAAACAGACCTGTGGGACCTCTGTGGTGAGAAGGAAGGTCCATAGGAACCCGTGGCGGGGATGGGCCGATGCTGTCTGAGGGCGGTGGGCGTGGATACCAGCACTTAGGGCTGGATTTTGAGAAAGAAAGAAGTGGCACTAGAGAGGCTCGTGTAGCACCGTGTTTGAGAGCTCTGGCCCCTTTGTCAGGCTGAACTGGGTTTGAGTCCAGACCTACTGCTTATTAGCATTGTGGCCTTGGATAAGTTACTTAATCCCACTAAGCCTAAATTTCTGCCTGTGAAGTGGAGATAATGGTCATTCTTACCTTAGAGGGAGAACAAGTGGGATAATCTAGGTAAGACACTAACATGGTGTCCGTCAATCAGTAAGCACTCAGTGACGGTAGCTGTGGTGATTAGTGTCGTCATTTCACCTACCAGCTTAGGGAAGAAACGATCTTTTTGTGGATATAGTAATCACCTGAGGGTGAGGGGTCACCTGGGTTCTGTTAGGGGGGCTTTCCCCTAAAAACCTGGAAGTGGGGAGCTCTTCCCTCCTCCTCCTGCTGTCATTTTCCACTAGCTGCCTTGGAGAAAGGTCAAGGCCAACTGAGGAGCACAGCCCATTTTAGTTTATGTACTCTGTCATCATATTTTAAATAGAATGCTTCCTGCAGCATGTCCCAGAGAGCTCCGCAACGTGGCATGGGCATAAATTAAGAGATGGGGAGAAAACTCTGAACTAGTAGCACCTGCGTTTCCCGCAGACGCATCTATGAACACAGATAGGTATGTAAATAGAGACACTGCGGGTCTGCCCCAAGCGAGGTGCCAATGAATGAAAAGGAGGAGGGACAAGAAGAGCAACAGGACGTCTGGCTGCAAATGCCACCACTTTTTAGTCCCATGAGTTGAAGGTCACCTTCTCATGGACCTGACCTTGCCCGATAGGGTCATAGCCCTATCCTGAACGTCTTTGGGAAGTTACAAAAGCAGATACAATATTCTTCTTGGTGATCATGGTTGCTCCAGAGCTTCTGGTGTGCAAATCTCTTCAAGGTGTCCTGAGCCAGTACCCCAGGGAATAATTGGCAGGTGACTTAGGCTCCCAGATGTCACATCCTGCAGATGTGTATCCTGGAGGGCTACAGAGAGGGCCTGTTGAGTATGAGTGGCCAGGGACCACATCTGTTCTAGAAATCATTTGGGATATGACAGCATCGTCTCTGAGCTACCTGGGGATGGAGTTCCCAAGACCCCAGTCAGGGAGCAGGTCTGACGTGAAGCCCCCTTGATTCTTGGATGTGTGGGACTTGCCCAGGACTTGTCCAGGGAAGCCCACCTGGGGTCCTGACCTTGCCCTCCATGCACTGACCCTGCTCTCTGGTGGTATTTGTCTCTTCTCTGTTCAGTATTTATTTATTCAGTATCCTCTTCTACTCAGTGTTCATTGGCTCAATTGTGTTTTTCTCCTCCTTTCAGAAATTCCGGGTAGATATGCCTGGCTCAGGCAGTGCCTTCATCCCCACCATCAACGCCATCACGACCAGCCAGGACCTGCAGTGGATGGTGCAGCCCACGGTGATCACCTCCATGTCCAACCCATACCCACGCTCGCACCCCTACAGCCCCCTGCCGGGCCTGGCCTCTGTCCCAGGACACATGGCCCTCCCGAGACCCGGCGTGATCAAGACCATTGGCACCACCGTGGGCCGCAGGAGGAGAGATGAACAGGTATAGCTTGGACCAGTGGGAAAGAGCCATGTTGGTGTTTTTGGGGGCCTCAGAGACACAGAATATTCTTCCGCAGAGTTGTAGGGGGCAGGGTTAATGTTCTGGGAGCACTAATGAGACGAGGGAGGAGGACAAAGAATACATCCTCCTCATCACTGGAGGCAGAGCTGGGGAACTGAGAGTCTGGGCTGGCTCTGTCATCTTGCTCATGTCCCTTGGAATCTCTGAGTCTCAGTTTCCTCAGCCATGAAATGGGGATCATGCTTCCTACTAGCAAGGACTCGCTGCTGCTCGAGTGAGGTCATGTGTGGGAGAGCACGTTGTGAGTGGTAAGGTGTCAACAAATAGGAAGGGCTGTTATGACCAGCTGACAGCAGTATCCTTCTCTGGTCCTTGGCAGAGGGGCCACAGGACGAGCAGCCAGTGAGCCCTGGCTGTGAGCTTTTGTGGATTAGCCCTGAGCTGTCTCCCGGTGTATGGTGCAGGCTGGGCACCCAGCAGACTGCATGGGTCAGGCTCTCAGCCGGTATTGGCCACATGACTTTCCATTCCTCCTCGGTGTCCCAGGCCTCCAACTCAAAGCAGGAGCCCATTTCAAGGGCCTGGAATGCATGTTCCAGAAGTATAGTGACTACTCTGAGGCCTCAGGAATCTGCTGAGCTGTGTTCGCTGACGGGAGGGTGAGTGGGGGAGGCCAGACATCAGCCTTTCTTTCCTCAAGGGGCTCAGCTTTGCGAGGGAATTAACCTGGCTGGGAGGGAAGCCAGAAGATGGTGAGGCCTCTGCCTTTTAGGCAATACTCAAAGGGCTCATCACCTGTGTCAACAGTGAGCCAGGGCAGTGCTCAGTCTCCTGGTTTCAGAAGGTGAAATCAGAATCATTTATAATCCCAGAAAGAGGGGAATGAGGCCTTCAAAGAGCACCATCCGTCCCTCTGCACAGATGATACAGCAAAGGCCCAGACACGCCTGCCTGGGGTCACATGGCAAGTGAGTGGGGAAGTCTGGACTAGGTCCCAGTTCCCTATGCAGTGCTCATTCTACAAGGATATGCCACCGTGAGCCCAGGGAAGGGTAAATGCCTTAGCAGTGGAATCCCTTTTTCAAATGAAACATTAACCTGGTGAACTACTCCAATGACAGCATTGGAACACTTTCCCATTTCAACCATGCTCTATCTGGGATCCCCAGGGGCCACAGTGTTCCAATCTAAGGACCTTTCAAACATGGTTCCCAGTGGATAATGGATCCAGTGCCAGTAGTCCCCAGGATACTGAGAATTACAGGGGTCACCACTCCAGGGAACTCAAGGAGTCCAGCTCCTCTGAGGACGAAGCTGGTCATATCCACTACATGTTGGTTCTGTTGATGGTGTGACCACAGTGCAGGGCCACTTGGGAAGGTATGTCTGATTGACACTGTAATAGAGCTCACAGTGGCACATTGGGCTTCTGCTGCTGGAGCAAGTGGCCAATTATACCCCTCACAGTTGCTTTCCATAATTGCAGTTGTAAATATTACAGTAGCAGCGACCCTAATGTCCTTCATAAATATGCTTCCTCCAGGCAGTCCAAGGGGCAGAGCTTTATAGTCACCAGTGAGCTGGATTCTCCCAGGATATAAGCAAGCCCTGAAAGCCAGGCTTTTGAGGGACCCTTTTGGGCTACCAGGACAACAAAGCAAGATTTGCTGAACACTCTTCACTCTCTTCTGGGCCTACCTCATGCCAAATTTAGAAATTTATATCCGGAAAGGACTTTGGAGACCATCTTTTCTAATTTCCCCTCTACCCTTTTTATAGATAAGAAAACTGAGGTCCAGAAAGGTGAGGGGGCCTACCCAGAGTCACACAGTGAGTTAGTAGCAGAGCCAGGACTGGAGTCTACCTCTTTTGACCTTCAGCCCTGTGATTTTCCCACCACACCACCTAGGCGTGCCCAAAGACAATCTGTCTGGAGAATTTCCTTCCTTTTTTGAGAGGGAGGGAGAGAACAAGGAACATGTTATCCCACATCAGTTGGGAATTCAGACAATCATCTGGCAGCTTTGAGGAAGCCTGGGCAGTAGCATCCTAGAACGTTGCTATCGGGTTCCTAGCCCTGGGGTCTTTTCTCCAGCTCACTTCTGCCTCCCCAACCTCCCCCTGGGGGAGGAGCCTGTTACCAGGAGCCAGCCTCATGCCCTCCTCTGGCACCCGCCTGGGAGGCTCCCTCTATGCCCAGTGGCATGACTCTGAGGAGGCGGGGAGGGGAGGGTGTGTGTGGCTTGTGGGTGGGTACATGGTGGTGGCACTGACACACTAAAGCTGTAACCATGCTGATCTTGCCACCCCTGAACACTTCCTATGTCGATAGCTCCCACAAATTGCCTCACACCTGAACAGATAGGGAAGAGACTTCTAGGCCAATAAGGAGGCCAAAAGTTGTGTAGAAGCAGCCAAGGGGGAAGGAAGCTTGAAGTGGACCAAGGCCAGCTTCCTCCTTTTCTGCTTCTCATCAGTAAGGGACCTGGGGGGCTTGCTAGACCTAAGGAGACTCCTGGTGCCTCTTTCAGTGGTGATCAGCTGCTGGGGCAAGTGGCCAGCATCCCCCTCACAGTGTGGCAGGGCTGTGAGGCTCTCTTGGTAACTCTGGCGGGCTCAGGTCAAGACAGGTTTAGGAGCAGCAAGTATTCAGAGCCTTGGCCGAGTGGCCTCATGATCTGAGCCAGGCCATGGGGTCACCTCAGCATAGACAGCCATGGGATTGTCCTCTCTGATGCTGTGCCCTGCTTTGCTGTTCAGAACATCATAGCAACAGACCTCCAGGGTTATAGGGAGCATCCTGGGACGCTGACCTGGCTTCAGCCAGGACAGTGGCACTTTCCATCATGGGGTGACTAGTAGTCGAGGCAGCATCCCTCCATGGGGCAGCTTCTCTCCCCTCCTCCAAAAGCAGCTTCAGCTTTTTCCCCACCCTTGAGGTTGGACCCAGGTCTTATTCCCCTTGGGATCCTCTAAGCCCCCAGTCTAGCACTGGGCACACAGTAGGTGTGCAGTCAATGTCTGATAAATGAATGGGATGGCATTTGCATTACTTTCTGCTTTGGCCCACAGCCATCTCCTTGTATCACCTCTGCCTGAGAGGAGCATCAGGTCACAGCTCTGGAAGGGCTCTATGTAACCAGAACATTGGCCCTGCTTAGTATAGCAGAGTTCTTGCCCTCTGGTGTGAGTGACGAGTTCCTAACCATCCTCATCGAAGGAGCTAGATCCTAAGTTCTTTGCAGGGGATCATTCTTTGCTGGTTCACAGATAAATCCCAAGCCCCTAGAACAGTGTCTGGCACGTAGAAGTAGGTGCTCGTTTGTTGAATGAATGGATATGGTGAGCAGCAGGATTTTATATGCGGGGGGCTCCTCCTCCTCTTGCATGTCCTGTCCAGCCTAGTACTGCGCCACACTGGGGAGTCCTTAGGGTTGAACTGTGAGCAGCTGGCACTCCAAGGTAGGCAGAGGAAGTCAGGAGTGGAGTGGCGCCCTTGGCCCTCCCACTGGTAACAACAGAACAATGCCCCCTGGGCGGTTCTTGCCTGTGCCAGACTTCGGGCCCAGCTACTTAACCAAATGGGGATAATGAGGCTTGCAGAGCAGGCAGAGCTGTGGGGAGGAGTAATTAGCCAGGCTTTGGAAGAAGCTGCTTAAGTGGGTGGGGCTGAGACTGGCCGGCAGGCGAGAACTCTCTTGGGGAAACATCCTCAGCTCCTTCTCTCTGGCCTGGGTGCTGAATCAGGGCTGACATGACAAATGCTGCCATGGTGCCCGGCCAGCAGATCCCTGACCCATGGCTGCCCTGCTCTCCCTTTAAACATGGACATAACCTTCCAGGGCAGACTCAGCCCTCCCAGGCAGCTAAACATCAGTGAGCTGCATGTTCTGGGACCTCTGAGCCCAGCCACACTTCTCCTGTCCTCCTTCCTCCACTCCCAGTTCCAGAAGGGCTTCTTGCCTTATTTAAAATACAGTTTTAAAAAAATGCTGTTAACCATTTACCCCATTCTAATCATGATACTTGACCTTGGCCTCTAGCTGTCTCCTGAAGAGGAGGAGAAGCGGCGAATCCGGAGGGAGAGGAACAAGCTGGCTGCAGCCAAGTGCCGAAACCGCCGCCGGGAGCTGACAGAGAAGCTGCAGGCGGTAAGGAGCTCTGCATGGGGTGGGAGCACTTCTGGGTGGGTGCAGCAGGAGCCCCAGGCCTCCTTCCCCCCCAGCCTTCTCCTTGCCCACAAGTGCCCTGCAGTTGAGTCAGTGGAGATAGAACATTCTTTCCCTGGAGCGCATGGGTCTGCACTGTGCTGATTTAAAAAAGAGAGAGGGAGGGGACCTTTGGCACCAGCCAGGGCCTGGAGAGAAGAAAGGGGCAAGGCTTCTTGGGCCTAGCACTTTTTTTTTACTCAGTTCCTGAGTGTTCTCTGCCCTCAGACCTGCCGGGGCTCCTGGGTGGAGGGATGGCAGAGGGTGTTGGTATCACTGGTCCCCAGGAGCCAGGGCAGGTCCAACCTGCCCCCTCCAGGGCTACTTTCCCAAGGTTCCAGCCTCCCTTATGTGAGGAATGGCCCAGCCTGGCTTAAGCACTCTGGTTTGGGTGGGGGTGGGAGGATGTCATGATGGAGATGGGTCATGTGCCAGCCGAGTTGTATTTCGTTGGGGTTTTCTCATATCCTTCATGGGCAGGAGGGTTCCCCTTCATGTGGCCTTGGGACCTCATTCTGCCCTTGTGCGTCACTCCCCCGTGCTGCCTAATTGCCCAGACCCGGGGCCCATGGCCCTGCCCTGGCCTAGCCCCATAGGAAGGGCTATGCGCCATGTGGAGAGAACCCAGCGCCTGGGCTGACTCTCCCCAGTGGAATGTTTTCAAAGTGAGGAGGTGAGAGAGACTCTGTCGGTGCTCCTCACAATGACCAGCCAGGATGGGGCTTTGGAAAACATTCCGTCACTTTATGTAACCCTCCCAGGTACCATCCACCTGCTTAAACTTCCCTTTGTCCACCCTGCAGCCCTCGCTGTTGGGTATCGAATGTGTACTGTGTGAATTCCCTGAGGCCCGTAGTAAGGTCCCAGGGAGGTGTGGAGCAGGGAGGATGAGTGGGAGTTCTCCATCAGGTGAAGGGCACCGTGAGTAACCAGCACTCCATGCGGAGACTCCCTCAGCAGAGCCCTCCCCAGTGCTAACCTTAGCCGGTGGGCACTTCAGGGAGCCCCAGAATAGCCTGGCCCCTGAGGTCCCTCTGCTCTCTTGCCCTCCTCCCAGGAGCCTGACACCCTACTCCCCCCACCCCCTGACCCAGCCACCCTGAGCCACATCCTCTACAGGAAGCCTCTCAGAAGCTCATGACGTTCGTCAGACCCTTGAGACAGATGGAAACTTTTTTTCACTCCGGAATATGCTGTACTCTGCTTAATGAATCTCTTGCCCGTATCTCCTCGTTTGTGAACAGGAATCTGTGTTAGGGAAAAAGTGGGCAGGAGGCTGGTGACACACACCTTTTCCTCTCCCACAGCTGCTCCCTTCATGGGCGTTCGCTCACATCTGCTTCTCTGGCTTTGTGTGAAAGAAAGGGGCTGAGGTCCTCTCGGGGTGACCCTGGCATCCTCCCAGGCCCTTCCAGGCCATCAGGTTCCTCTTCTGTCAAGCACAGTGGCTGAACTGAATGTTCTCTGAGGGATTTGGGAGTCCTGAAACATGTGCTTCAGAAATTGGAGCAAAAAAGGCAGGAGGGGCTGTGATGGTGCCGCCGGGATTGGTTGAGCACTTATAACAAGCCAGGCACTGTGCTAGGTGCTACAACATCTCCACTCTTATGCAGCTTAGGGTTTAGTGTATGTACGTCCACAGGTGGGCTGGCTTGGGGTCAAGGAGGTAGAGAAGGAGAGAGAGGGATGGGGCTGCATCCTCCACGCAAATCTCTTACCCACCCCTCAGGGGTCCCCAGGGGGCATTCAGGGCACCAAGGCAGTACAGCACAGAGCACATGGACTCTGGAGGCAGATACATTAGGAATCAAATCCGGGCTACCCTACCTGCTAGCTCTGTGACTTTGGGCAAATTACAAAACTTCTCTGAACCTGGGTTTCCTCATCTGCAAAATGGGTTGATGATAACATCTGCTTCCAAAAACTGCAGGAGGATTGAATGAGATAATCTATGAAATGCTTAACACAGTGTCTGGCACAAAGTAGGTTCTCAATTATGGCAGGCACAGTTGTTATATCACCCTCCTCCAAGCCTACTTTCCTTCTATCGAAATAAAAGGAATCTTGGGCCTCCAGGTGACTCGGAACCAGTGGGGTCTGTGGCCAGGTGTGAGAGCTGGCCACTCACAGTCGTCTGAGGACATTGCTTGTTTTCCCTTTCCTGCCTGGATTGGAACCATCCTCAGCAGGTCCCTGGCAGGTTGCTGTTCCTCACATCCCTCTCTTTCCCCTGCAGGAGACAGAGGAGCTGGAGGAGGAGAAGTCAGGCCTACAGAAAGAGATCGCTGAGCTGCAGAAGGAGAAGGAGAAGCTGGAGTTCATGTTGGTGGCCCACGGCCCCGTTTGCAAGATCAGCCCCGAGGAGCGCCGATCACCCCCAGCCCCCGGGCTGCAGGCCATGCGCAGTGGGGGTGGTGCGGTGGGCGCCGTGGTGGTGAAACAGGAGCCCCTGGAAGAGGACAGTCCCTCGTCCTCATCGGCGGGGCTGGACAAGGCCCAGCGGTCCGTCATCAAGCCCATCAGCATTGCTGGGGGTTTCTATGGGGAGGAGCCCCTGCACACCCCCATTGTGGTGACCTCCACGCCTGCCGTCACTCCGGGCACTTCAAACCTCGTCTTCACCTACCCCAGTGTCCTGGAGCAGGAGTCGCCTGCATCACCCTCTGAGTCCTGCTCCAAGGCTCACCGCAGAAGCAGTAGCAGCGGGGACCAGTCATCAGACTCCTTGAACTCCCCCACTCTGCTGGCTCTGTAACCCAGCGCACCTCTCCTCCCCAGCTCCGGAGAGGGTCCTTGCCACTGCCTCCTTCCCAGGGACCAGCACCTTCAAGCACTCCAGGGCCATGAGGGCAAGAGGGGGACCTGCCAGGGAGCTTCCTGGCCCTGGGGGACCCAGATGGGACTTGGCAGTGAGGCACTGGAGGACTTGGGTTGATCTCTTGGAAGCCATGGGACCTACTCCCTCATTCATCTTACAAGCAAATCCTGTTTCTTGAAAAGCCTTGGAGAACTTGGTTTGGTGGACTTAAGACATCTCTCTGGCTTCTGAAGAGCCTGAAGCTGGCCTGGACCGTTCCTGTCCCTTTGTTACGATATTGTCTCTGGAGCGATGGTGCCCTTCCCCACCCCACCAAGCATGCTCAGTGCCTTTTGGTTTCCCCTTCCCTCCCTCAGTGTCAATTTCACTCCCTCTTGGTTTTTATGAAATTTGCCATGACATTTCATCTGGGTGGTCTGAATATTAAAGCTCTTCATTTCTGGAGATGGGGCAGCAGGTGACTCTTCTGCTGGGGCTGACTTGTCCAGAAGGGACAGTCAAAGTGCAATACAGAACCTTCCCTACCCCACCACTTCCCAGTGCACCAGCATCTCCAGAACTACCAGCAGGGCTCCCTGAGCTCTTAAGGAGATGCCGCCATCACTGGGAGGTACAGAGGACCCTTCCTTCCCACCCTTGGAGACGGCTTTTGGAGGAGCAGCTTGGCCAGAAGACAGGGTGTGAGTGAGACAGAAGGGCACTGGTTGGGTTTGCCAAATGCCTAATTACCAGGCCAGGAATAGTGCCAACAAAGCCACATGGGTGTCCTAGCCAGCTTCCCCTCACCCGGTGTCTTGAGCAGGGCGTCTCCTATAATTACCGCCTCGCCGTTCTGCCCCTGGACCCTTCTCTCCAGACCAGGGAGGCGTCCCTCCCCAGGAACCACACATCTCTCCAAGTCCCTGCTGGGCTCCGCCCTTCCCCCACCCTGGCTCTCTGGGTGACGCCACCCATGGAGATTTAATGAGCGTGGGCCTGGACCCTCCCCACATTGCTGCCAGGTGCCCCTCCCTGGTCCTCAAAGGAGCATTTGCCCAGGATGGTAAGGCAGGGGAGGGAGGAGTGACGTTTGCAGCAGCAGCAGCCCCAGCGCCGGCTTGGTCTGTCCTGGCTGCTGGCCTCTCAGTGAGGCGCTGGGCCTTTTCTGCCCTCTGTGGTCATCTGCCACCTGATGGATCAAGTGCTTTCTCTTTTACACTCCCCTGCCCCCACCCCAGTGTGCTTTTCTGGTCCAGTCAGCAAGCTGTGAACAGCTGGCCTGAGCTGTCGCTGTGGCTTATGGCTTATGTGCCATTCCTGGTTGTCTGTTGAATCTTTCCGGCTGCTGAAATTGGAGATAGGATGTGTTGCTTCCCACTGCAGGAGAGCTGCCCCCTTCCCAGGCATGGGGGTGGAGAAGGGGTACCCCTGGCTTCCAGGAAGAGCCTGGCTCAGCGGGGTCCCTGCCTCCCCAGGGCGTGCCTCCCACTGAGCTTCCTGTCGTGCAAGGTCTTGACATGTGTCCTGGGAGCAGCTCCAGACCAGAACTGGTGGCTGCTGGGCTAGTGCTCTGTGGTACACTCCACTGCTGGTGATTCAGCTCCAGAGATCATCGTATGCTCGCTTGAGAGATCGGTTTCAAAGTTCGACTCTGGAGAGAGCAGTGACATGTTCACACAGCTGTTCCCTCACACACCGAGGCCACACGTGCTGGTCATTATTTAATGTCCATTTCCCACTTTCATGCACTAGACACACAGAGTGGAACAGCCGTATGCTTAAGATATACGGCCCGATAGGACTGGGAGTGATGTGTACAGGAATAGGCCATGCAGAGAGATGAGATGAAAAGAAAAAGGATTTTGTTCAAAATACTTTGAAAATGTTATTTCCCTCATTCCTTGGCTGTGATGCTGCCCTCCCAGTTCCCCAGCGGCTCTGGGAGGGGCTTTCCTAAGAAGATCAGGCAATTGGGTTTCTGGCTCCAGATGAATCAAAGAAGCAGAATTAGCCAGGAATAGCAGGAGATGGGCAAAGAAAACTGGGGTGCACTCAGCTCTGAGAGGCTTAATCATCTCAAGTGGTATTGGTAGCCAAGTGGGAGCTATTTGTTTATTGTATATACAGATCTTAAATGAAGCTGCTTTCTGGTCTTTTATTTCTAAAAACCCCCTTATAGCCCACTTTGTGCAGCATGGATGCCAACTCAGGTCACAGTCTATGACTTATGGCCAGGCTGGACATTCCTGAGACAGAGCTTGGCTTCAGTTCAGATTTCAAGCTGTGTTGGTATTGGGACCAGTGGAAGGCAAAAATCCAGCCAATCCACAGGATTTTAAGAGGCCTCTAAGCTGCATTCCCTTTTAAGACCCTCTGGCTTTGTCCTAGGAGGTTGTTTGGCTTCCCCACAGCCAGAGGTTATTTGGGGAAGGCTGAATATTCACACTTAAGTCATAAGCATATACTCAGTTTACTTCCTTTTGGCTTGCTCTCCAAGTTCTCTCTTTATCTCTCTCTCCCCGACTCTCTCTCTCTCTCTCTCTCTGTGTCTCTCTCACATACACACACACACACCCTTGTTCCAGAATCACCAGACACCTGGCCAGCTGCTTTCTCCTCCCTGGCTCCAGCTAAGGGAGCAGCTGCAGTGGGGACGCCTTTGTGCTTGGGTTAGGAACTGCTGTGCTTTCCTGTGTCCCCAGCCATGAGGCAGCTGGTGTGGGCTCTGGTTGGACTGCAGGCAGCTCTGGGACAGCATAGGACAGGCACTCCTTGATCAGCTAGTGTAAAACGCACAGTCCTCTTGGCCACCTGGCTGGCCTTTCTGGGAACAGTCCTCTCCCAGGCTGGGTGAATGGGGACAGCTGCTGACACAGGAAAGAGCAGATCTCAGGTGAAGCTTAGGGAATTGCCGGAGCCAATTCCAAGCAGAGAATTCACTGGGGAGGTTTTTAGAAAGAGTCAAACATTGGTCTGCCTGTGTTGGAGGCCAGGTGTGTCCACTGTGGCCAGTTACACAAGCATCTCAAAGCCAAGAGCCATCAGGGCTGCTGCTTCTCTTTCTCAGGCTTTGGGGAAAGGAGTTTCCCTCTGCTCCCACTTGACTGCAAGCGTAAGGGTGAGTTGAACGGTCTGGAGCATTGGAACTATTTTCTCCCTTTTCCTCGATGGACCAACAGTGCTCCTTGCAGTCTCACCACTTAAGTTTCAGGTTGATTTCCTTCCCTGATCAGACATCTTCGTGGCTCCTTTAGGAAGAAAAAGAAGAAGAAGAAGCACCTACTATGTGCCAGGCACTGTGTTAAGGCACTTTTTAAATATTTATATATATATATATATATATCTCCTCTTTAGGATGAGACTAAGGGATGAGGGCATCCCTTTATAAAAGGTCCCCAAGTAATGGATAAACAAAAACACTTGGAGGTGAGGTCTTTCTTCAAAGATCCGAGGTAAGATTGCCTTCAGTCTAATGTTTGTTCTCAAAGACCCACCCCTATGATATCCTCCCGCCTCCAAACGTCTTCCCCTTCTACCCTGCCACATGCTCCTGTGCACTTCTCAGATGGTTGGAAGGGTAACCTGTGTCCTTATAGAATTCATAGACCAATAGGATATGTGGTGTGTATAACTTTCTTTTAAAAACTTAAGTAAAGGGGTCTTGCTACACTCTGCTTGTTGAGTCTTTTTGGCATTCATCTTAAAAGCCAGCATCTCACTATTAATTGACAGGTTGGTTGGGGGGGGGTATGTGTGTGTATGTATGTGTGCATGTGCATGCGCACATGTATGTGTACATTTTCAGGCGTGCCATGTCCTCTTGTAGGTTTTTAAAGGAAACCTAGTCATCCCGCTACTAATCTGGCATCTTCTCATGCTTCCAGTGTTTTGGCCATACATCAACAAATGGTTTTAATTTTCCAATGCTGACAACATGTTCAGGAGGGGCTGGATCAAATTTTGAGGGGGGTATAGGAAAGGGAGAGGGAGAAGAAATTGACATTTATTTTATTATTTATTTTAAATGTTTACATCTTCTTTGTGTTGTATCAAGCCTGAATAGAAACAGATAGCATTAAATTACTCAGTTCCCCTCCCTCTTGCTTCCTGTTTTTTTTTTTTTTAATTTAGGATAATGATGCTTTTTTGTTTCTAAAGTGATTTGTGACTTGTGCTGTATAAACTGTATAAAAGGATTTTGTTTCTAGAGATGGATTGTCATTCCTCTGGCGACAGTGGTCACCAAGAAATCTATATTGTAAGAGAACACAACAAAAGATCTTGCCCTGTTTCTCAAAAATTATTTTCTCTGTATGATTAAAAGTTTATTCCATTTATTTTAGTTTGTGTTTACTTGATTTTGAGGAAGAAAATATTTGACTTTGTACAAAGAATAGGTATCAGGGCGTCTTTTCTGCAGTGGGAGATGTATATATAGTATTTTGGTGTATAGTGGAAAATCATAAGCTTTGTGCATCTGTATTTGAGATGTGTCAATGATGTGGCATGAAGTCTGCTGTAAGGTTCTGGAGGCAAACAAGTTGTACAAGGTTCCTATAACTCTTTGGGGAATTTAATTATCTTTCTGGGCACTTTTTTCCTGTTTTTTAAGTAATAGTAAAATGATCCCATTGGAGAGTCTCATAAATAGATCTCTCCAGGCAGAACCGTGAGCTCAAAATCTTTGTATAATTTTGAAAATTGAGGCGTAGCTCTGTTCTGAAGCATCTCTGGTGATGTTTTTTGTTGTTGTTTTGTTTTGTTGTTTTACTGTATGTAATACAAGCCTACAGTATTTGCACTAAAGAAAGCTTGTTAGAAAAAGCTTGCTGCTATGGAAGAAAGAACATATTAAAACTTTTTTTCCCTTGCGGTCTTCATCGTTGTTGTTGGTAGCTTTTCCACTTTCAGTTGAGTAGCATTTTGTAGAATAAAATGAATTAAGATCGAACAGCCTCTGATGATTGGTTTATTCCATCTGTTCTTCCCCTCTCTCCTCTCACTTCTGTTTTCCTTCTTTTCCTCCCTACCTTTGGCCCTCGTGGGTAAAGTCGGTCTCTGCTGCGGCGGGGAGGGTGGCGGCAGGGTCGAAGCACTGGGAAGGGTTCGCTCGGGACCTCTTTCTGCAGAACCGCGAGGTGGGCTCCTGGGAAGGCATTAGAGCATCTCCACCCCTTCCCCTTTCGTTCTTTCCCCTTTCGACCCCAAATCCTGTTTCCTACTTCTCAGGGCCTAATTCTCAGCCAGTTGCCAACTACTACCAAGGTGTAAGCCAATCAAAGTGTAAGGTGCTATCCCCTCCTTGGAGTATTTTGTTTGAACAGGTTGACTCTGGAAACCCAGAAATTTTCAAAGAACCAACTAAATGTATGGCTAAGGTTTTCGTGGTGGTCAGATGAGACCTTGTGCAGGAAAGGGCTCGGAAAACAACTGAGCCGTGCAAATAAGTGGGATGATCGCATTTCTAGACTTCCTTTTTGAATAGTCACAGGTCGTTAGGTATGGAGCACTTAAAAGCGTCAGCCCAGGCCCCACTGTCCTGTAGACTAGGAAACCTGGGGTGATTGGGGAACATCTGTTCTGGGGTGCTCTTTACTGGTAGCACACATGGTAGGGAGGCAAAACCGTCATTAGTTAATGCCCATAGTGGGGGGCAGCTGGCTGAGACTTAGCCCTGGAAATGATACCACTCGTTCTAATATGCTTTAGACAAGCTCAGTGCACAGGCCTCATTCTCTGGAAGAACCAAGACAGTGAACTGGGAGCCGGGGGCCAGGATCCCAGGACTGGCCCCACTCCTCATTGGTTGCTGAGGTTTGCAGAAAGCCATTTAACTTCTCAGAGCCTTAGTCTTCTCATCTGTAAAGTGGCAGGGTAATGATAGCATGATAGGAGCACCCCATTTAGGAGAAATAACAATATCCCTTCCTTTTCCTTTTAAGTGAGCCTGGGATATTAGGGAACAAGGCCACTTAGGAGTCTCAGCCTTGTAATGCCCTCTTCTGCCTGAGTGGACAAGGAAATGCAAAAAGAATCTGGGGTGTTTCAATGGTACCTGTACTTTCTTGAGCAACTGATGTGTTTCCTTGTGTAAACGTCAAGGACGTAGATGCTCAGAATGTTTGCACCCAGTGTCTCTAGGCTTTTGGGATAATGTTGTCTAGAGAGAAGTGTGTGCTCATGTTTTATGCTTGCCTCTCATGCCTAGGCACTTCCATAACATTTTTCGTCTTCCAGTAACACTTCAAAATCCATGTTGTTTGTTTAAATTTCCACCTCTTCCCCCAGATGGCAATTAGGGAGGTTGATGATTGCCAGACATTTATTAGATGGAGTCATAAGCTTCTCTGTGCAGCTGTAAATGCCTTAACAGCATCCAGGCAGCTTTTCAGTCTTTGAGAAAAACAGTAAGAGAAAACCTCCATTGGGTTCTCAAACCTAAGAGGATGTGTTGGGGAAATTTTGCAGCCACCTATAATTCTAGGCTGTCTTTGTCCAAACCCGTTCAGTGGCCTGAGTTGATGATGAACTGTATTGATTACATTCCTAACACATTGCAATTTCAAGGATTAAGCAGAGTTGTCTTCCTCAGGAAAGATGTCTTGGTGAGGGATTCCCGGGACAATTCCCTTTTGCTGGACCTAGAGTTCCCCAAGTGAACACAACTTTGTCTCTAGGCTTTCTTTGTGCATTAGGCCCACCACTATGTAAGGGAAAAGACATTTCTCCCGGAGCTGATATTTTCCAACCTGTTGAACAACAAGACGATGTATGTGAAGGCATATGAGAAGGTATGAAGTGCTGAAGCCAAGAGGAAACTTAAGTAGTTAAAACCCATAGACCTTGGTTATAAAGTTGACTGATGCAACTTGATTATAGTACAGCCATTGGGGCCTTGGGCTCCAGCGCCATGTTTGACATGAAGGGTGTGATTTTCCTTTTGGCCCTGTGTGTTTAAAGGATGGATGAGACACTTGTACATGAGTAGCCCAGCCCCCGCTGGCCACAGGGCCCAGCCAGGCCTCCAGGCAGAGGCCTATGCTTGGAAGAGGCCTGATGGCCTCCCAGGACAGCTTTACACCTGATCCAGGACGTTGCTGTTGCACCTGCTCTTGCTCTTGCTGACAGAGATTCTGTTCCTCCCTGATGAGATAACAAAAGGACTGTTTCCTGAGAAGCTGTGAGCTGTTAGGACAAGTCCACCCAACCTTCTCTACAGTCAACTTCTGCCCTTGCCAAGCCTGCCTGGAGTGGAGAGAAGCTGTACACCAGCACTCTAGCCATTGAGCAGGTCCTCTCCCTTCCTCCTCATGAGACCCCTGGTAGACAGACGCCACAGCAAAGCAAATCCATAGTCTATACATAGTCTGTGAGTTTCTGTCCCTGGAAAGTTCTACTCATTTAAAGGAAAAAAAACCTGCTTCAGGCTCCACGTCCGGAACTAGGAAGTCCTTAATCAAACTAAACACCTTAACAAGTCCTTATGTAAGCCAAAGGAGAAAACAAACCAAAATACATATACTCAGCGATGGCCTTGTTTGTCATGGTGTTCAGCTGAGTGTCTTTGAGGACACTGTGAGGAAATGGCCCTGCTTAGACACAGGGACCCCCCCCCCCTTCCTTCTCCAAAGGCAGAGTACAGGCTGCTGTGGGACCTTTAGATCTGCCCCTGTTCTAGAATATAGCACTGCCTTGTTCTTTAGGACATTTAGAAAGTATTCAGTATTCTTTAGGTGATATATATTTTTTTATTGTAGTGGAATTAATATACCATAAAATTAACTATTTTAAAGTGAACAATTCAGTGGCATTTAGTACCTTTACAATGTTGTACAACTACCACCTCTACCTAGCTCCAAAACACTTTCATCACCACGAAAGGAAACCCCATGCTTATTAAGCAGTTTCTCCCCAATTCTCCCTCTCCCTGGCACCCACCGACCTGCTTTCTGTCTCTATGGATTTATATTTAGGTAGTATTTTTGAAAATCCCAATGCTTCTACTTTTTGAACTAAAAAACAACCATGAAACATTAGCATGGAAAATAAACTAATAGCTATTAGTGGTATGGTTTCCTCCTTATTTTAGTGCTGCGTACCTTCTCATATGCCTTCACACACATGGTCTTGTTCAGTAGCCCAAGACACAAGTGTTGCTGACTGTGTTGGAAAATATCAGCTCCAGGAGAAATTCCTTTTCCCTTATGCAGTGGTGTGTCTGGTACACAGGCAAACGCAGTCACTACCTTGATCCAGTGCATAAGGCATGAGGCATGCCTTCATTTCTCAAATAAAGATGGAACAAACCTGAAAAGACAGACTTCATTTGCTGATGAAAACACCTTTTTCATGTTGTAAACATAAGAGAACCACATTTTAAAAAGTAGTGTGCAGATGGAGACTGTCGCCATCATGTTCTTGCAGGTATGAGGGAGGAAATAATCATTCAAAAATATTTTTGTGTCCCTACTAAATGCATGATACCACCAAAGCACTCTTTGGGACACGGTTATGTAAGACACAGTGTATGCAAGTGTTAGATATAAGGTATCTCTTTTCTTCACAGCCAAATGTTTTCATTGGAAATATCAATTAACTACAAACTAGAAGCTGCCCTCAAGGAGGTTACAATCTGGTCAGAGTGGAAGGACACGGAACACAAACATTTTGGTCGATGGCCGGTGGGGAGATTTCAGAGACAATCCCGTGGAGGAAAGGGCCCTGAATCGGAGCCTGGAAAGGGAACTGGAGCAATTGTGGATGATTTGGAGTAGAGAGCAAGCGCGCATGGCCGAGGCAACAATCTGAGCAGAGGTGTGGGGGAGGGACGTATGGGGCGGCTTTGGGGGTCGAGGAGGAGGCTGAACGTTTTGAGTACGAGCTGATTTGGGGATGATGGAAATTTAAGCTGCCATCTTGAGGGCCTTGAATGACAGGTTTGAATCTTCCTGTAGTTGGTCAGTCAACACTATGCATTGAGTGCCTGTTTGTGCCAGGCACTGTCCTGGGTGCTGGGGAGACAGAGAGGATAAGGAGCCCTAGTGCCCCATGCCCACCTGGGCTGTCATCTCATGGGGGCGGATAAGGAATTATAAATTCACAAAGTGTGTCAGAGAGATGTGTGAGATGTTGTGGGTGTAGGTACCAATGGGACTTTCCCTAATCTGGGGGGTGGTTGGGGAGGGCTTGCCTAGAAGCAGTGGCATTTAAACTGAGACCCCTAAAATAAGCAGAAATGAGAGCTTTATTTCTAGGTATTGGGAGCTGCAGAGGGGGCAGCTGAATGGGGGGGAGGTGACAGCCACAGTCACACTCTAGAGACTTTAATGTGCAGGACAAGTGGGGCAGGGGAGCAAGGAGCCTGTGACGGCCCAGAGGGAGTCGGTGCTGGCAGTGGAGTTGGGGTGGCAAGAAGGTGTTCCCGGGGAGCTGAGTCCAGACGTCTGGTTCCGGAATAGAGACCAGGAGGCAGGAGGAGCTGGGTGGGGGATGGGGAGGCCCAGGTCCTGGGTTCCGTTTGGGGCATGTTACCACGAGGAGCTTGAGGATTTGTTGGGGTACATGCGTGCAAAGGCAGCCTGCAGGGAGCACGGGGCAGGAGACCCAGATTGGGAATTTCCTTCTGGAGCAAATCTCACAACCTTGTGCCTTGGTGCCACCATCCACTCATGTTTCTCCTGCTGTGGGCCTCAGCCCTGTGTGTTTTCCTGGTCACTTCTCTCTCTTGTTCCCCGGAAGGGCTCCTCAGACTGCCCCCTCTCTTCTCAGACCTTCCCCAGCCCCCTCACTTTCCACAGATGATGTCACCTCCCATTTCTGGGAAAGCGGAGGCCATCAGAAGGGGATCTCCTCCATCTCCCATCACTCAGTCCACGAGCCGATCACCTGTCTCCCGCCCTCCCTCCTTCCCCTGCTCTGACAGCCGGGGCCCCTCCTGCTGCCCGGGTCTCCTTCCTCTACCTGGCTTGGGCCCCGCCAGGCTCCCTCTCCTCAGGGACCCCTTCAACCGGCTCCCTCCTTGTCTTGTCTTCTCGATGACCTCGACCTCCCCAAGGGGAGGGCCCCTTCCCATCCGCGCTGAACTCTCACCCATCTGGAAAATGACAAAACCCTCCCTTAGCCCCACCCCATTTTCAGCTGCACAGGCGAGTCCCGAAAGAGTTATCTTTACTTGCTGTGCCCACTTCCTCACCTCCCACTCTTCTCTCAACCCACTGAAGTCTGGCTTCCACCCCCACTGCCCTGAGACTCTGCACTTCCTTGTGACAAAATCCTACAGATGTGTCTCAGCCTTTCTCATCTTTGACCGCTGCACAGCCATCGGCACAGCTAGCCGCTCCTGTGAAATGCCATTTCCTTTGGCTTCCCTCTTCCTGTCCTTGACGGTCATCTCCCCCTCAATCCCCGTGTCAGTGCACCCCACCACCAACTCGAATGCCATGTCGCATGCAGCCCTGCCGCCACCCTCCTGGTAGGAGGCCCATTGTCTCTTACCTGCGCAACTGCAGTCATTTCCAGTCCCCACGCTGCAGCCAAAACATCAAACTGATGACAAGCGCTCACAGCCCATCTCCTGCTGCTGCAGGTTCTGGGCCCTAAAACCGAACTGATTACGTAAGACTCCTGCTCAAAGTCTCTCAGAGAGGGACACCAGTTAGGATTACATTCATCTGCCTGTGACAGAAAACCCAAATAAACGGAACCTTGAACGTACGAGGTTTTGTTGTCTGAAAATCCAAAGCGGGAGGTTGAGGGTAGCTCCCATTTTGTTCTCTGAGAAGAATTCTTCTGTTCATTGCCTGTGTCTCTGGGCTCTTCCTTCTGGGAGATTCTTCCTGCTCCACTATCCCCCGTGGCCATCCTTGAAACAGGCATTGGTGAGTAGGCTCCCCAGGAGTCTTCAGCGTGTTCACAGTCTACTTCCTACTGCTGCAGGTTCTGGGGTCCAGGGATTGTTTTAGGATTTAGCTGTTAAGACTGTGACAGACCATTGTTATTGCTTTTTAAAACTTTGCAATACATATTCCTTAAAAGCTTGGTGGGCTTTCAATCTATCAGTTACTAGTCAGGTTCTTAAGCAAAAGCCACAGCTGAAGATCTAGTGTAGATATCATTTTAACACCACATGGGAACCCAGGGTGGCTTGAAGAGGTTAAATTCAAACACTCTCTGTGCCTAATCACACCAAACCATCAAGTGTACTTTGACGTGAACACCTCTGGGTAGGTATTTGGGGAAATCTCTTCCCAGGGCCCTAAAAGGGCCACCCTTCCTCTCTCATGGAATGTGCGCCTTTGCTCTCTGGGACCGCAAATGGAAGGTGGAAGATTAGGATGCACACCTGACCTCCTTCCTCCCTGTTTTCTCTCTGGCCTCCTCCTCAGCAGCCTCCAGACTACGAGGTCTGTCCGGAAAGTATCCAGCCATGTAATATGAAAAATACATATTGACAATGGCTGGATACTTTCCGGACAGACCCCGTAAAGGTCAGCTCAATTCTGTCAGGCCTGCTTCTTGGTGTCTTAAAGAGAGAGTTGAAAACCTCCAGAACATCCATTTTCTTAACAAAGACTGTCTTTCAAGGCTGTTGTCTAGTTGAAAAGTCTTACTTTGGATGTCAGAAGCTAAATATTCATTATCTCTTTCTCTGCGTTTTTTTCTTCCATAATCCTGTTCCTACTCCCTGGGCAAGTGGTTGTTCGAGCTGACCAGGAAGAAGGTCATGTGCACAGAAATGCAAAAGAGAAATGCAATTAATCCTATTTTTCAAAATAGGATCCTGTTTACATCATTAAGGACTTCCTATTTTGCTTAGGGTAAGTCCAAAATGTGTAAGAGAGTCCTTCTGGGTCTGGCCCCGTTTATCTCCCAGCCTCATGCCCTTCACAACAACCACCCTGGACTTTTCTTGGTTCCTTCAGCACATGTTGCTGGGGAGCTTCCTACGGGCTTTAGTGTATTCTGGAAAGCTGTTTGCCTCTATCTTTAATTGACCAACTCCTGTTCATGTCTCAGGTCACTCATGGTCTTGGGGAGGATTTCCCTGGCCCATAGCACCCCTCGGAGCACCCTGCACACTTGTGATTAATTAATTAATTATTTTTAATGATGTATCAAGCACCTCTGCCCCTCGTTGGAACATCAGCTGCAGGAGGGCAAGAACTGTGTCTGGTCTGTCTGCCTGGTGCCTCCTTAGGTCATCATAATCTCTAATGTGGATTAGAAAGATGAGTTTCTAAAATGCAAGTCTGCTTAAACCCTTTTCACTAGGGTCGAAGTCAAGCTCCTTTATGTAGCTGCCAAGACCCTACACTATCTGGCCCCCTCTCCTCTCCTCTGCCTCCCCTCTCCTTTAACCTTCCTCTGGACTGAGACATCTCTTAGGCCCGGTCCACTAAAATAGCCCACAGAAGCAAGTAAAGGGGCGGAACCTCTTGCCGACAAGTCCCCAGATATGCTACTTAGCTGAGAGAGGGATTACTTGCTCGCCTAATTGACTTGTTCACTCACCCCCGCTCTAGGTGCCAGGAGCTATGCCAAGTGCTGAGGGAACAAAGTAGACAAGACAGATCCAGCCCCCAGTCTCCTGCATGTTATCTTCCTTGAGGACCCTCAACTGAGGCTGAGTTAGGTGTCTCTCCTCTGGGTTCCTGGCTCTCTGTAAAACCCCTAGCATTGCCTTGTCACAGTTTTAATGACTGTTTACCTGTCTCTCTCCCCTGCTAGCCTATGAGCTGTTTGTTGATGTGCCTATGAACCTGCAAAGTACTGTGCTAGGGGTAGATAAAAGAAATAGGAAATGACATAGAACGGGGGAGCTGGGCCTCAGGTGCTGTGGGCACGGGCACAGGGCAAGTTGGACAAGGGACAGGGAAGGAGACAAAGACAGAAGAGACCCCCTTCTCTTCCTCCCTCCTCAGGGAGTTACAGGGAAACTTTGGAGCCGGACACAAAAGGTCACATATTGTATGATTCCATTTGTTTTGTTACCGGGATAGGTAAACCCAAAGAGACAGAATGCGTATTAATGGTCGTCATGGGCTAGGAAGAGGCAGAAAGGGAGAATGACTGATTAATGGGTATGAGGTTTTCTTTTGGGGTGATGAAAATATTTTAGAACTAAGAGGTGGTGATTGCACAACATTATGAATGTACTAAATGCCACTGAATTGTCCACTTTAAAATGGTTAATTTTATGTTATGTGAATTTCACATCAGAAAGAAAGAAGGAAAGGAAGGAAGGAAGGAAGGAAGAAAGAGAGAACCAATGAACTTGGAGCTGGAGAGTGGGCAGGGCCATGGGGGCTTTTTCCTCTACCAGTCCCTGGTGACATCCCAGAGACTCCTCCATCTCTGGGGCTGGCTGGGTCTGCTCTGACAGGAGAAAGGGCCTCCCAGAGCCACCTGGTTCTTCTCTGAGTACAGGTAAGCTTGGAACCTGGACACCAACCTCTGTATGTGCCAGAGCACTGTGCAAAGCATCACCAGCTTCTCAGACACAGGGACTAGGTGGGATGGTGGGCCTTCCTACATGGGGCAGAAGAGGGATGCCTCAGGACGCCTCTGTGCCAAGATTCAGGTCTCAAAAGCAATAGTGAGTTAAGTATGAGTACATTTATAAGGGCACAAAATTGGCTTGCCTATCTGAGGGGGCAGTGTGGTCAAATAGAAATCACCCAAAGTATAAAACCAGAATAGTGGCTTTCCCAACTAATAACTGTGTAATCGTAAGCAAGTCACTTTTCATCTCTGATTAAAAATAAAGGTCTCTTCAGGGGTAGTCTGTGTCACCAGAAAAAATTAAAAAATTCTCATTCATGCTGGTGGGAATGCAAAATGGTACAACCACGTTGAAAGACAGTTTGGTGGTTTCTTGTAAAACCAAACATACTCTCACTATGTGATCCAGCAGTCACACTTCTTAATATTTCCCCAAAGTTGAAAATTTATGTCCACACAAAAACCTGCACATCAATTTTATAGCAGTTTTTTTCATAATTGCCAAAAGTTAGAAGCAATCAAGATGTCCTTCAGTAGGTAAATGAATAAATAAACTGTGGTACATCTAGACAATGGAATATATTCAGCATTAAAAAGAAATGAGCTATCTTCAGATCAGAACCTTGGCTAGAGTTAAAAAAAAAAAAAGAAAGAAAGTAAGAAAGAAAGAAATGAGCTATGAAGCCATGAAAACACATCGAGGAAACTTAAATGTATATTACTAAGTGAGACAAGCCAACCTGAAAAGGCTACATATTGTATGATGCTGACTGTATGACGTTCTGGAAAAAGCAAAACTATGGAGACAATAAAAAGATCAGTGGTTGCCAGAGGTTTGAGGGGAAGGAGGGATGAATGGGCAGAACACAGGGGATTTCTAGGGCAGTGAATCGATTCTGTATGATACTGTAATGCTGGATACGTGTCATTTATACATACGTCAAAACCCATACAATGTACAACTCTGAGAGTGAACCTAATGCAAACTACAGACATCAGGTGGTGTGATGAGTGGATGTCAGTTCTTCGATTGTAAGAAATGTACCACTCCGTTGGGGAGGTTGACAGTGGGGGCCTCTGCACATGCGTGGGAACAGGAAGTATATGGGAAGGCTCTGTACTTTATGCCCAATTTTGCTGTGAACCTAAAATTGCTCTAAAAAATGAAGTCTATTAAAAAGAAATTGGACTTGAAAAAAAATGAAAAAACAAAAGCTATGGTTTTTTGAGTGCTTATTCAGCAAGAGTTAGTGCTGAGCATGGCATATTTAGTCCTCACAATTATCGCCAGGCTACAGATGAGAAAATTCCGGCTCCGACAGATGGGTGACTTGTCCAAGGCCATCCAGCTGGTCATCGAGGAGCCACCAGGGACTCTCCACCACCTGCTTTTGGTCGCATTTCTGCCACAGTTGACCGTCAAAATGATGATAATAATAATATCCCCTGCCTGGGTGGTTGTGTGCATTGAAAGAGCCCTGGGTGACAAGGTCCTTTGCAGAGGTTTTCATAGAAGTTATTATTTTATTAAATGGAAGATTAGAAAGTTGCTGGGTATAGGATTCATGTACTAAACTCTTGCAAAGAAGGGTTCAGTTTAAACTCAAAGCAGCATGCTATGGCTGGGATGTGAAAAAAATATGACCATCTGCAGCCTTTCCCAGCCAAGTCAAAGCTCTCTGGGGGCCTGCGAGAGCAGATGTGTGGGTTGTGGGGACGGCAGGGCTCCTACTTCTCCGCACACTGCAGCAGGCTGAGAGCACGGCCCACAGACAGCAGTGATATGGGGCACAGAGGAACCCAGGCAGCTGCTCCTGATTTTTCATGCTGGCACTTTGGAACTGGCTATGCAAGGGTTTAAACCCCCTACGTGGCCACTCACTTGCTGAGTGACCTTGGACAAGTTACTTACCCTCCCTAAACTTCCATTTTCTCATCTGCAAAATGAGAATTATAGTATCTACTTCATAGGGTTATCGTAAGGATTACGTGAGATAATGTGCTTAAAGTGACTCAAATATGGTAAGCAGTGCCTAATGATTAATGCTGTCATTATTAGCCATCCTTCCTTATTATAACATGAAGGAGGTGGAACTTGTTGAAGCAACTTGTCCAAGGCCACACAGCTAACTTGAGGCAGGCCTGGACTTCCTCTGGGGCCAGATTCCCACCCCTTCCTTGTTTGGGGTTTTTCTGAGAATGCTTAACAGATCAGAGGAATCAAGAGCCTGCATCCCACCACGTCATCTGCTGCCTCCCCACCTCATTTGGCAATGACATTAGAAAACCACAGGCTGCTACTGTTTCCCAGGTCAGCGGCTAACTTGCCATTTGCCAGGCAAACTGGGAGGGTTTTGTGGGGTTGCCCTGCACCGACCCCTGGCCCTCTTCCTGGGAGTAGGTCCTCCCTGTGAAGGTGGCTGTGCTTCTGAATGGGTCAGCATGCCTCTCCCTTTCCATGTGCCATCTAAGGATTTCAAAGCCTCTGGCCTGCATGTCCTGCAGCCAGAGTCAATATCCAGACACCCCCCCCCCCAACACCACTGCCTGCCTCTCCAGAGCAGAACCAGAGCCATCAGTATTTCTCCGACTCTGTGACACCTGTGCCCCCTTCTCAAAGGGGCTGCCTGGCACACAGATCTTTTCACAACGGCCCCTGAGAGAATGACAGATGCCTTGACATTATGACACAGAGACCATGGAAGGCTGTCTCTGATGCCCTATACTGGCATTTAGTGACCCACAGGTGTGCCCAGCTGTCTCAGCCCTGGGAAGAACTCCCTGTTGGTGTCTCTGCTACTCTGGAAGCCCTGCTTCCTCCTGTCCCCTCCTCCCACATGGGGGCCATGGCTACTGCCACTTCAGAGCCCCAAGTCTACAACAACCACCCTGCAGCCACCACTCCTTCCCTTCCCTGTGCTACAGGCCACGTGGGCCCCAGGAGCAGGCGTGAGCAGGTGGCTGGTAGATGGTGGTAATAGGGTGACATGGAGACCCAGAGGGGGACCTTTGCCTGCCAGGCCCAGCTGGGAGATCCCGGGAGGTGCCACCAGGAATAGTCACTTCACTGTTCTACACACTTAACACAAAAAAGCCTATGAGGTAGACACTGTCATTACCCCACTTTAGAGATGGGAAAATTGAGGCAGAGAGGCTAAGTAGCTTGTCCAAGGCCACCCTACTCGAGACTGACAGAGCAGAGATTTGAGCCCATCGTGTGGGCCAGCATGCCATTGGAACAACGGGTCTGGCCACCCCTAATCCAATCCCACTCACCCCACCGCCTCTCCCTTCTGCAACAGACATGCGCCTTCTGTTACGTCTGCAGCTGCATCCTCAGGACATGGTTGTGTTCTCTTTGCAAGTCACGATAAGCACATGAGCTGGATGGCCACAGGTTGAAGTCCCTCTGACTGCTTTCCCCACCTGCAGGCCCGGCCCCACCCTGGCTTGGGTACCCTTGCTGCCAGGATGACCTGGGCCAAGTCTGTGGCCAGTTGCCTTGGGCCCCACTTGGATACCACTTGTCAGCCACAAGGTACCAGGTCCAGGGTCAGGCCCCCTGGGAAGCTCCCGTGGCCCTAAGCCCCAGTAGGCTGCCTGAGTCCCTCCTGGAACTTGGACCTGCACTGGGACTGAACTGGTAGATAGGCTTCATAAGAAGCCCAGAAGTGTCTGGGGAGGGCTCGGAAGGGGGGGTGCTGCCTCCAGCTCTGGCCCCACCTGCTCACTTCACCACCCCTCCCCATCTGTATCTGCTGCTGTAGGGGCAGATCCTTCCCCAAGCCCCCTGAACCCTTCTCTTGTGCCCTTTCTCACCCATGCCAGACCTTATCTCTTCCCACGAAAACACACAGCCTCAGTTCCCTTTCACCCAATGAGGAAATGCCTACAACACCACACTGCGTGGGGCCTGGCAGGTACCAACAGCTCAACAGGCATGAGCTTCCCTTCTTTTTGCCACTGTCTCTCCACATGGCTGGCCATAGTCACATGGCAGATTCCTGCCTCCAGCCTCCACTCCATGTCACCTACACTGGCAGATGAAGGGCAGACTCCTTTGGGGCCATGGTCATCTGTGACACTCTTCTCCCTCCTCTCTACCTGGAACTCTCCTCCTTCGCCTTAAGAACTCAGCAGAGATGTCACCTCCTTCAAAGCCATCCAGGGTTTCCCAGGCAGTGAGGGGCTCCCACCCCAGTGGCCACAGTGTTCTGCCAATGCTTCTTACGACACTTACGAAGAGATTTTGGCATTGGTGATTTATTTGATGTCCCTAGCCTGAGCTCCACAAGGAAGGGTACATGTCTCTTCTTTTTTACTTTGGATTACTTAACAAATTCTTTTTAAATTATACAAGTAATTCATGAACAATGTGCATATGGTAAAAAATTAAAACAATGCACAATGAGTGTAAGCCCCAAGCCCCTCCCCAGAAAATACCAGGGTTAATAGTTTTGTGAATTTCTTTCTCTCTGTATGTATTTTCTCTCTGCACAAATTTATTTAGTATTTTTTGCATAAATGAAATCAATGTATATGCATCCGTCCTATGGCTTGCCTTTTTCACTTAATAATAGATTGTGTGTGTGGTGGGCAGAATACTCCTCCCCTGAAGATGTATACATCCTAATCCTCCAAATCTGTGAATATGTCCCTTACATGGCAAGAGGGACCTTGCAGATGTGATTGGATTAAGGATCTTGAGATGGGAAAGTTATCCTGACTATCAGGGTGAGGCTGATGTAATCCTAAGGGTCCTTATAAGAGAGAGGCAGGAGGGTTAGAGAAAGATTTGAAGATGCTACACTGTTGGCTTTGAAGATGGAGGAAAGGGCCATAAGCCAAGGAATGCAGGCAGCCTCTGGAAGCTGGAAAAGGCGAGGAAATAGATGAATACTCCTGGAGCCTGCAGAAGGAACACAGCCCTGCAGACACCTTGATTTTAGCCCAGCAAGACGTCTGATCTGTAGAACTGTAAGGTAATAAATTTGTGTTGTTTTAAGCCAGTAAGTTTGTGGTAATTTGTTATAGCAGCAATAAGAAACTAATACAGTGGGTATACAGCTGAGATAAATAATAATATTTATGGTAGTAGTTAGCATTTATTGCATATAGCCTTTATACTATATGCTGGACACTGCTGTAGTGCTTTGCGTAGTGTATTAGTGTGCTAGGGCTGCCATAACAAAATACTACAGACGAGATGGCTTAAACAACAGAAATTTATTATCTCACGGCTCTGCAGGCTGGAAGTCCAAGATCAAGGTGCCATCAGGGTCAGTTTTCTCCTGAGGCCTCTCTCCTTGGCTTGCAGGTGGCTGCTCTCTTGCGGCCTCTTCACATAGTCATCCCTCTGTGCATGCACACCCTTGGTGTCTCTCTGTGTGGCCTCACATGGTCTTTTCTCTGTGCCTGTGCATCCCTGGTGTCTCTTCCTCTTCTTTGACAAGGACACCAGTCAGATTGCATTAGGGCCCACCCTAATGGCTTCATTTTTACTTAATCACCTTTTTAAAGGTCCCATCTCCAAATACCATCATTCTGCGGTACCGGGGGTTAGGATTTCAACATGCGAATTTTGAAGGACACAATTCAGCCCGTAACACGAGGATTACCCCATTCCTTCTCCACAATCATCCAGTGAAACAGAATAGATAAGGAAACTGAGGCACAGAGTGGTTAAGCTCCTTGCTCAAATTTAAATAGCAAGTAAGTGGTCGAGTCAGGTCTGGGAGTTGCCTGCTTGTATCCGTCGCCTGTTTTTCTATGAGGCAGTTGTCTGTTTACAGGTCCCTCCGTGGGTCAGCATCTATTAACGAAGGAGTTAGTGGCAACAGCTGCTACTCCTTGAAGAACACGGGCCAGGCTAGGCCAAGTCTGGAGCCTCGTCGTGTCCTCCTCCAGCCAGGTTGGCGGTGAATGCCTCCAGAGGAAAACCAAAACCAAGTAGGAGGTGGTGGGGAGTAGAGGAGTTTGGGGAAAGGGAAGGTGTCACTCTCTATTCGCCAGTGGAGCACAGCCCTGGGAGGCTTTCTGGAGGAAGGGGGTGTTCTGGTCCACTTTCTCCTAACCCTCAGGGAATTGTGGCTGACAGTTTTATAGCTTGGGGTGTCCCAAAGACTTTGCTGGGATGCTATGGTCAAATACCTCCACCTGAAATTCTAGATTCCAGATTCTAGGTACTCAGATGTCCCGAGAGAACTTCTTCCAATATGAAAGATCTGTCCAGGCCAGTTTCAAAGGAAGGACAGCCAGTGGCTCAGCCAGCTGTCTCCTGGATGTAGGTGGAGGTTGCCTCCACCCAGCCTGATAGCTCATTTTGGTCACTGTGGCAAAGGGGACAGCTGCCCATGGGGTCCAGGCAGGTGTCTGGCTGGCTGCCCAAATCAATGAGAATGCTCCAGTTACCTTTCAGGGAGGGCAGAGAGTGACGGCCTCAAAGCACTGAGCTCTCGGAGCATGGAGCTCTAGAAGCAGCTTCCTATGTCAGACCTTCAGCTTGCTGTGGCCCAGGGACTGGCCCCCCACCACACACACACGCACATCATGCTTCTCGACCCTTTCCGCCAACTCCATCATAGTCTGTAACAGCAGGAGGTAGACATACTCAGTGACAACTCTATCTGGATCCAACATGGCATCCATAGAGGGGCACCAGGGCTCTGAGTAGAAGCTGAAATAGTTCCCATTTCAGATCATAGGCTCTTGGTATGAGGAAGTGTGAATATCATGCATCCTATTCTTCCCACTCAGCTCTCCAGTGGTGGAATTTCCTCTATAACATTCCCAGGGCAGAATGGTTACCCAGTCTGCTTGAACTCCTCCAGTGATGGGGAGCTTACCACCCTCCAAAGCAGCCTGTAACATCCCAGGCAGTCTCCTAGCTGGAGAGTTTATCCTTATGCTGTCCCATTTGCTTCCTGCCTGGTCCCCACAGAAGATGACCATTCCTTGTTCCTCATGGCTTTTCAGATATTAGAAGGCAGCTAACAGCTCTCTTTCTCTAAGAGGGAACATTGTGGGGTTTAGCAGGAAGAAAGAAATCAGCCATTTCAAACCTCAGGGAGGTTTGTCCTGAGTCTCAGGCCCGCTACAGAGAGACTATCCTTTCTGTGCACCCACAATGGGCCCAGTACAGCAGTGCAGTGGGTCTCTGGGCCCTTCTGACTGCAGACCACACAGCCTCACTAGCTGGGAGGGACTCAGCCCACTGTCTGGGTCCTGGTGGAGGAATTTGACCCCCAGGGCTGCCAGGCTCAGTTTTTTCCACTTCCCAGTTAGGATCCCTTAAGCAAGTTGCTTAAACTCTCTGAACTTTAGTTTTCTTGTCTATGAAATGGGGAAATATCTATTGTGCTGTTATGAGGATCAGATGACATCACATATGGGAAAATACTTTGTAAATCAAAACACACTCTACAAATGATTAACCAGTTCAAATGGTAAGTAAAGAAGCTTGTGGAGCTTGGAGTGTCTTTGTCCCAGAGCTTGCTGGTGGGGAATGTCTGGAGCAAAGTTGGTTTTAAGAGGACTTTGGATTCCTCCTCCAGCCCTGTGGCTAGTCTCTCATCCCTGGGGCTCCCCAGGGCAAGACTCACAGCCCCCAATCCTGTAAGACTCCCCACCCCCATAGGGCCTCTCTGCCCCTGTCTCAGCAGAGGACCCTGGGCCAAGGTGCCTTGGCCCTAGCTTTGGAGACTGAGGAAAACAGAGCAAACCTCACGAGATCAGGTTTGGGGTGGGGGCAGCAGTAGGTGCAAGGCAGGGCCTCCTGGCTGTGGTCAGTTCTTGTCCCCTCTGCAGAGGCCCCAGGGCTGCCCGCCCGGAACTGCACCTGCACAGCCACTGCTCATCTCGGCCGCTGGCACTCCTGCCCAGCCTTTAATTTAGACAGAAGTTAGTTCTAATCCCCCAATTAGAATGGACTTTAATGAGAGAAGCAAGGGAGGATGGGGAGTCGGGGACCCAGCCTAATGACAGTGGAGGAATTATGAAGTGAGCCAACCCCTCATTGGACAGATGAGGCCTGGCCAGGGAAGCCTGCCCCAGCTGGCTAGGGGCTGGGCTGCGTCCGCTGCACTGGCGTCTGCTGTCTTAGCCAGGGCTCTTTCCTGGCTGCCTGCGTCTCTCCTCGGCTCTCTGTGTAGACTCTGTGCCTTCAAGCATGTGGCCTGTGACTCCATGGTGACTCTCTGGACAGGCCTGAGTCCTGTGTCTGGGCAGACATGGCTGCTGCCCTCACCTCCTGGTGTCACGGGAGCAGAGAGGGCAGGAGCCTCCAGAAATAGCAGCGTGTTGCCACCTGCCTAACCCCAATCCGGTTTATCCTGAGTTAGCAGAGGCACTCGTGAGATGTGAAATATACTTCCCAGGTGGGGCTGGGCCAGGCAGTCTGTCCTTCCTCATGCCACACAGTGCCCTGAGGGTGGCAGCGCTGTAAACGAGGGGACCCTGCCCAAAGGGCTTGGGGAGGCAGGTGGTGTGGTGGCCCTTGAGGGGGAAGGGGAGTGAGTCTGCATATTCTGGGGGTATGTCTGAGCTGAGGTGGGGGGTGGGCAGCCTGCTTCAGTCAGGGCACATTCCCACCCCGAGGTGACAGCGCTGATCCCAGGGGGGAGCAGCGCAGGCCAGCAGGGGCATTTGCCCAGGTGCAGGGCAGGTGTGGGGCTGTGCTCGGTGGCCTCCTCGCTCCAGTTGCCCACCCTCTCTGCTTGGGCTCCCCGGCTATAAAGCAGGAACAAGTCCCATCCCTTATCTGCCTGAGGGGACATTGAGCAGGAGTGAGACAATGTCTGCTGCTGCTCTGCAGTCTCTAAGCACAGTCTGTTTTTACTGCCTAGAGCTCAGCTGGCCCCACTGCTCCCCAGCCCCCGGCCCCCACGGAGACACAGGAGCTGGGCCCTTCTGCAGGACCCACAGGCCTGTCCTTGGCATGGCTGAGGGAGAATCCTGAGGGCCATCTCTGAGCTCTCTGGGGCCTGAGGCCCTGGGCCTGGATTCATTCCTTCACAGCCCATTGTTCAGGGTTCAAGGAGCCGCCCTCCCGCTCCTGGCATTCTGGTTAAACCAGGAGTCTGGGCGGCCAGGCGTGGCCAGGGCCTAATGAGCAGGGTGTGCCTGGAGGAGTTGTTAGGAGCAGGGTGACAGCTGTGGGCAGGTCCCCACCCACTCGGGTGGGCGGGTGGCTTGCACAACAGTCACCTGTGCACTAAGGCCCCACACGGCATTCTTGCTATGTGTTTATTTTTAAAAAAACAAATGTTCAACTTTGGTGGTAGTGGTGGATATATTTCTAAATATTTAAAAAACATTGTGTTAACACTTTTTCAACCCCCAAATCTATTGTATTAGGAAAGCTGATGCAAGTCTGTAGGATTTCCACCAGTTACAAAGAAGGCAGGATGCCAAAAACGTAACAGGCTTCTTGTTTCCCTCAACTAACCCCTTCCCCACGACTATCAAAGGGAAGAAACTTCTGCAGTCACCTGGGGATTGTGGGCAGGTGGACCGCTCGTCTAGGTCATCCTCTGTGCCTCGCCTCTGTTGAGGACGAGTTCCCTGCTGTCAGGTCCTCTGAGGGCAAACATAACTGCGGCTAAGCTGCGGGGCTCTTTCCTGGGCTTGTTGGCAGAAAGCCAGAATTCTGGGCCTGCGTGGTCTTCATGCACAGGGTTGTTAACTAAGATCTCTGGCAGCTCATGGAGTTTTGGACCAAGTCAGTCTCCAAGCCATGACCAAGTGAACTCAAGGCACTGCTTGTGTGCCCTTGTGTATCCTGGGTGGGCCGTTTCCCTATTTGAGAGAAGCCAGTCTCTTGCCTTGCCACAGAGCTTAGTGTGGTCGGTACCATTGCTGAAATACCTGTGTGTGCCCCCGGAGCCTTGCATTCTGGGTCCTGCTGTCCACCAGGAGGTTCCAGTTTAGAAACACTGGATTGTGGTAATCTAAGGCCTCAATGGGAAAGCTTTGGAAAAGGCAAGAGCAGGTACGCCTGTGAAGAAAATAGATTGTGGAAACGTGTTCCTGCATCTCAAACAGCTGCTACTCAGGCCCAACACCATAGAGAATCTGGAAACACAGACTTCAGAGTGGCGTGAGACCCGGAATGGAGGTTGTTCCTCTAGAATCTCTAAGATCTTAACCACCCAGGCCACAGCAAGGGCATCTGCTGAGATCAGTCGGTCACTTCCTCCATGGGGCAGTTTTGCAGTTCACTGTGGTAGGATCTGGGGATACAGAAAGGTCAAGCTGTCCTTGGGAGATCGGTTGTCAACACCACATCCCGTCCACCTCTCTTCTGAGCCCCAGACTCTGTCGAGCTGCCCACCTGACATCACTAATCCAGAGGGGCAGCAGGTGGTCACCATCTCTTCGGCTGAGAACGGAAAACACCCTTGGAATGAAATGCGAACCCCTTCCCTGCCCCTGTCAGTCTCGCGGTGAGATGATTATGTACGGTGGTGAAGGGAGTGAATAATTTGGTGTGAGACCTTGGGCAAGTCCACTCCCCATATTGGCCTCGATTTCCCCATCTACAGAGTGGGAGTGATGACTCCCACCTCTTGGGGTCTTGTGAGGACCCCGTGATATAACCCTTATGAAAGCTTTAAACGCGGACCAGATATGCAGGAGGCGCTTCAGAAACGTCAGCCCTTCTTCCCTGTCCCGCAGGGCAGCAGTCATTCCAAGGCCGGGAGAGTCCCTAAGTGCCCCCAGAGTGTTGACTTGCCCCAGGGCACTCTTGGGACTGATGAGGAAACAGAGGGCCGAAGCTGCAGGGTTGACTGGGATGGTGAAGACCGGGTGTTAACAAATTGCCCAGCCTTGGTGGCCGTCATGCTTGTTTCTTAATTAGCCTGAGTTAATGAATATCATGACTTGTGATTCACTGCTTCGCAAGGATACATCCCTTTCTGTTTGCCTTCCTCCCACCTGGGCCATTCCACCGTCCACATCACTCCTCTGACTCTGGCGGGGGCTGGCTCTCCTCAGCCCCTGGGGCCCCCAGCCCTGTCCCAGTCTGGGTTCCTGGGCAGCAGAGCCAGAGGGGACATCGGAGAGTCCCAGCCAGTGCTGAGGGACTCAGTGTAGAAAGCCCTGAGCTAGTCCCTCCCCCAAAACCCTGCCTTATTTTAACAGAGTGTGGGCTTGGCAAGGGCCACACGGATTGTTATCGACAGAGTCCAGGCTAGTGGGCTGTGGCCTCCCTGTGCAGGAGGCCGGGGACTTCAGTCCATTATGCTTCTTTCACCTACTTTCTTCCCTCTGCCCCTCCTGAGACAACACACACCTGAGGCAGGAGGGGAGGGCTTTTCCTCCTTGTCTGTACAAGCGTCTAGGGGACTTGCTGGGCTTGTGTGGGGCCAGGTTCTCAGAAGGTGGGTTCATGGTTCATGGGTGAGGTCTCCTGAGACTTCCAGCTCCCTCTGGGGAGCCAAGGTGGGCAGAGACTGTTTAAGGTTTAAAAGGGCTCACGAACTTCCTTGTCTGAGTGCCAGACAGTCCTCTGGAGAGGCCAGGGCTCTATGTCACATCCACATCAGCACTCACTTCTCCACCACCACCAACGCCATCTTCCATCCCCACTGTTTAATGAGTCACCGCCCGGGGGGTACTATGGAGCGGAGCAGGTGTAGGCCAAATGCACAGGGACAGCAGCAATTGAGGTGGACAGCAAGTTCAGCCTCTGGAGAATTCAGGGACACCCCTTTCCGCTCAGTCCCTTCCCCCAATTCCACTTTCTCCTGCGTTGTCTGCAAAGAGAGCAGGATGTTGGGCAGGATGTAGCCAGAAGGACCCTGTCGTCTGCCTGGGATGGAGGGGTGGACAGACCAGACCCAGCATCATTGTCAGGGAGACCCACTGCAGTCACCTGGGAAAGCACTTAGGGACCATACAACGTGATGTCTGGGCCGGGGCAGTAGGGTGTGGGGAACGAGAGAGGGTAAAGGTGAAAAAGATCCAATACGGAGACACCAGAAACCAGCTCTTTGGGATGAAATTCATCCGGAAGTAGTTCTGGAACTTCTTTCTCCTGTTAAGCAGCACAAGCCATGCAGGCTTTTGAGAACTTTCCCTCCAAAGCCTGTTATGACAGCGCTGGGAGATGCTAACTGCCAATGGTCAGGACGGGGCCAGGGCATGGGAGCCCTGACAGCAGGAACACCGGCCTGTTTTATTTTTTACTTTATTTTATTTTACTGTGGTAAAATATACATAAGATTTATCTTGCCTCTTTTATTTTAAGAAACTACATAAATATTGTATTAAGAAATCAAGTTGTTTGTGTTTTGAGTCCTCATGTATAAAGTTTGTTAGGTTTTATGTGCTAGCATATTTTGGTTTTTATTCTTATTTTTAAAAATTGTGGTAAAATGCACATAACAAAATGTGCCACCTTAACCATTTAAGTACAGTTCAGTAGTATTAAGTATATTCACATTGTGCATAACCAATTTCCTGAACTTTTTCATCTTAGGAAACTGAAACTCTGTACCCATTAAACAACAACTCCCCATTTCCCCCCTGTCTCCAGCCCCTGGCAACTGTTTTTGCTTTTGTTTTTTTGAGATACACTCTAAGTACAGTGAGGTGTATCAATCTCAAGTGTAAAATTCGAGTAGCATTCCATCGTGTGAAGAAACCACAATGCGTTTATTTATTCATCTGCTGATGGACATTTGGGTTGTTTCTACTTTTTGCTATTATAGGAGTAAAACTGCTATGAACATTTTCAGACACCTTTTTTTAGTGAAAATATTTCTCTTGGGTAAATACTTGGGAGTGGAATTGGTGAATCATAGGGTAGGTGTATGTTTAACTTTATAAGAAACTGCCAAACAGTTTTCCAAAATGGTTGTACTATTTTATGCCCCCACCAACAATGTATGAGTTACAGTTGCTCCATGTCCTCACCAACATTTGGTATCGTTGGTCTTTTTAAGTTAAGCCATTCTGGTGGGCGTGAAATGTTATTGCACCGTGGTTTTCATTTGCGTCTTCTGATTAACACAATGATGTTGAGCAATTTTCATTTGTTTATCGGCCATTTGTAATCTTTTGTGACATGTCTGTTCAAGTCTTTTGCTGTCTTTTATTTATTGAGGATTTTTTTAGTTGTTTTTTAATTATTGATTTGTGGATATTTATATATTCTGGATACCAGAACTTTGTCAGATAAATATTTTGTGTGAATATACATACACACACACACACACACACACACACACACATATATATATATATATATTTTTTTTTTTGCAGACTGGATTGCCTATTTTCTTAACAATGTGATTGATTTTTTTTTAAATGTTGATGAAGTCCAAATTATAAATCCTTTTATTTTTTAATGGTTTGTGGGTTTGGGGGTTTTTTTGTTTGCTTGTTTCTTTTGTGACCCATTTAAGAAAACTTTATCTTCCGAAAAGTCATGAAGATTTTCTCCTCTGTTCTCTTTTAGAAGCTTTGTAATTTTAGGTTTTTTGTTTAGGTCTGTAATCCATCTCAATTTTGGAGCATGATGTGAGATAAGGGTCAATGCTCACTTTTAAATATCCAGTTGTTCTAGCACCATTCAGAATGAAAGACTTTCCTTTCCCCATTGAATCACACTGGTGCCTTATCAGTTGAGCACACGCCCGTGGGTCTACTTCTAGACTTTCTATTCTGTTTCCTTGGTCTCATTGCCTATTCTTATGCCAATACCATATTGTCACAATTATGATAGCTTTACAGCAACTTCGAAATCAGGTAGGGAAAATTCCCTGTGGGGGAGCGTATTCTTCAAACATCAACCCATTCCTCCCAGTATTTATTCTTTGCCCTTTTCACCCCTCGGGAGTTTTGTACTGATTACCAAGGGGAGGTGGGCCTAAGAGAATGCAGGGCAGAAAGAAAGGCTGCCTTTCTGGCTTTCGTTTTCAAAGCCCAAGTCCTAAGAAGAACAGAGACACAAAGTTTGGGGAAAACAGTGCGATAGGGAGCAGCTCCCTCTCCCACTTCCAAGCAACCAACCTCCTAAGACTAGAGAAAAATCCCCTAAGCTGGGAGGAGAGAGAACTGGAGGGAATTAGAGAGGAGCTACATACCCCAATGTCGTGGGTTAGGGACTCAGGAGCCAGCCAGGCCTCAGGGAGGGGATGGAGCAGCCTTGCAGCCTCCCCAGGCTCTGGATGGCTGAGGAGCAGCAGAATGAATCTAGACCCCCACCATGGCCCAGAGAGAGCCGCACCCTGAAGGGTCTGGGAGGTTGGAAGAGTGGCCATCCCAGTCGAGGCCTGCAGGAACAGGTGTCCCTGAGGAAAATCACCCTAATGCCTTGGATCTCTGTGAACCTCCTACAAAATCGGTCCCAACACTAAGAAAAGGGGGTGAGGGGTCCCAAATTGGTTGGTTGATTTTCTGCCACTCTGGTGGTGAGGTATCTCAGCTGAGTTATAGGAAGGGAAAGAAAGTAACTTTTCTTGAGCACCTGAGTTCGTTGCTTAAGGTTTATTCCAGCTTTATATAGAACTACTAACAAACTACATTTCTGGGACTGAGCCTAATGTTAACTAAGACTGGTGATGGGGCAGGGGGCCCACCCTTTCTGACAGGAGAGGAGCTGGCACGGAGGGATCAGGGAGCCCTGGCCAGTTGGTTTGCCTGCCTCACTTATGTTCTAGCCCCTGTGTTTGGGAAAGCAGAGTGCCATCGAACAATTCAACCACATAATATGTTCTTCTGCTTCTAGTTCCTCTGCCCTGCAATGCTTTAATCAAGTCTTTCCATTTAACGTGTTGACCTCATCTTGAGCAACACAAAGGACATTCGGTGGGTCCCAAGCAACAGCCCTCAGATCTGCATGAAGCAAAGTTTGGAAGAGAGCTCCATTTCCCACATGGCACTGACTGTTTGGGAAGCTGAGGTTCTAAGTGAGGACACCATCTTGTGCCGGCTGCAGAGGACATTGAGGTGGGGCTACCTCATGCATCATGGTCCTGGCATTATTTTACATGCCATCCCTATTCTGACTACACCCATTTTAGGTATGGGAAACTGATGCTTCAGCCCTGTTTAAGTGCCAGGAAAGTCTAGCTTGCATGTTGTTTTGTATTATTAGCATGTTTAGCCTGCACCGTAACTCCAAGAATGTAAAAGAGTCATTTCAAAATGCATTGAATTAATACATTCCTTTGCTGTGATCCCATGTCCACCAAATGTTCCTAAATGAGACACATGGAAAATGGAAAACAGACCAAAAATATTTGCTTGACAGACACAGTGGATTAGGGTGTCCACGAGAGTATAAACACACACCCACTACACACATACACCCTGCAGGGTGGGCCCTGGGATTAGGGCCCTTCCAAAGCAGCCAAGGCTGGGCTGCCAATTTCAGGGCTGTCCCTGGGCCTGGCTATGCTGGGGTGAAGCTAGAGGGGCTTGGGTTTGAGGAACATAGTCACCTAGAGCTCAGGGAGAGCCCCTGCGCCCACTGCCTGGGCAGCCCAGAGAGGTGTTGGGGCTGTCATTCCAGGCTGAGAAGGCCATCACCATTCAGGGGCTTGGAAGAAAGGGGAATGAATCAGGACTTCTAGTTCATTGCTAAATGCAGCCTAGCTCCCCTCTAGGGTCCTGTGGCCTGGACTCCTGGTGCAGGTCTCTGTGGCCCTGCTCAAGGGAGCACTGAACTCATTCACCCTTCCAGCAGTCGAGCCATGACGCGCAAAGGTCTCTTACTCATCCCGAAGTCATCAGTCGTGTTTCCAAGAGTGTGAGTAATTTGGGGAGGGAGGGGGAGTGGCTCTGAGGTGGGGGTGGGATGATGTAGAAGAGGCCATGTGGCCCAGAAGGAGCCCTCATCCCTCTTACTCCAAAGCTGGAAACACTACTCTTTTTGAGAAGAGATGCATCCTTAATCTGCTCCAAAGTGGGGTGTGTGTGTAGAATTCTGGCAGCTTAAAGAAACTCGAAACCAAAGCAACAGGACTTCTCCCTTCGTTTCTAGGCAGCTGAGAAAGTGTGCTAGCCCAGAGGAGGGATGCCAACTGGGCACTTTTTTGACTTATTAATAAAATATGAACCCACATTTGTCTAGCACTTTATTTCATTTTGACCCTTTGAGGGTAGCAGATCAGAGATTGTTTTCTCCATTTTACAGCCAAGGAACTGATGCTCAGAGCAGTCATGTGAGTTGCTAGTGTCCCATCACTGGGAAATATCAGAGCTGGGATAGAACCCAGGTCCCTGGATAACCAGTCCAGCACCTGCACCCTTGGACTGTGAGGACTTCCTGTAAGCAGAGGGCTGTGCCAGCCTTTGGACTTGTTTTCTCTCTATTACCATCCTTCCATGGGTCATGCTCATTCTGGACCCAACAGTTGTCCCATGCTTTCCTGGACCACGCGGACACAGAGGTCCTGGCAGTGGGTACTGGGTGAGGTTCAGGTCCAGATCACTTTCCCCTCCTCCTACCCTGGGCTTGACCAGGAGACTTGGCTGCTTTCAGAGTTGAGCCTTTTCCAAGAAAGTAACAGGTGGAAAAGCCAGGAGACCACAAGTAGGATGGAGAGTTGGTGAGTGGGTCTGGCGGGACTGTGAGAGGTGACCAAGCATCCTTCTGGCCCAAGCCTGAGGAGGTAAGTACCAGCGGTCAGGCATTTCAACTATGGCCTGGCAGAGGGATCTGGCATCTAACCCTGTGCCTCCCTCTCTTATGTTTCACAGCTCACCTCTTCCCAGAGAACCACTGGAATGCATCATTAGATCCCTGGAGGAAGAAACCCCACAGGACCACACCTGGGAAAAGAACTCCCATTTTGAGACAGACATTATTATCCCCATCGTGCTGATGAGGAAACTCAGGCATCAGAGGTTGTGTCACTTGGGCTATATCACCCAGTAGTCGGGGAAGGGGGCAGAATGTGAATCCAGATCTGACAGCATGGTGGCCATTCTACTGAATCATCCCACCGTAGAAAGTCTACAATAGACCGGAAAAAGCACCTAGACCACCTTACCTCAGACACTAACCCCAGATGGTGACCAGAGAGAAAGACCTGGCCTAGGAAAATGACTTCTTGAGATCAGAGGCTGTAATGGGCTGAATCATGCCCCCACCCCTCCAAATTCATATGTTGAAGCCCTAACCCCTAGTACCTGAGAATGTGATCGTATTTGGAGATAGGGCCTTTAAAGAGGTGATTAAGTTAACATGAGGTCATTAGGGTGGGTCCTAGTTCAAGGTGACTGGTGTCCTTACAAAAGCAGGAGATTAGGGCCAGATAGACAGAGGGAAGACCATGTGCCCACATAGCGAGATGGCAGGCATCTCCAAGCCAAGGAGAGAGGCCGCAGAAGAAATAAACCCTGCTGACTCCTCTCAAACTTCCAGCCTCCAGAATTGCGAGAAAATAAATTTCTGTTGTTTAAGCCCCTCAAGGTGTGGTATTTTGTGATGGCAGCCCTAGCAAGCTAAAACACAGCCCCTTTTAAAAATTGTCTCTGTGTCCCCAGTCCCTGCACACAGTAGGCACCGAATCCACCTTTGTTGACTGGCTGAAGGAAATGTCATGAACACTGGGCTCTCCAATAGGCAGAGACAACTCAAAGTTTGATGTTTGCAATCAGCCTCCTTCCTCTTGTTGAAACTTCCTGTTTCTGAGGAACAGAGATTTTACAGATCCCAGAGGGCATCCAGTAAACCCAGCAGCTATTACCAAATAATTCTGGTTTTGATGAGCTCAGCTGGTATGAGTCAGAAGCAGGCAGACTTGCATTTCCCTTGAAATATACCCAAGGTGAAATGTTCGAAGGAGAAGCAAAAAATATATTTGCAAATTTATTGCCAGCAAGGAAATATCAGCAATGCTGGTGCCCCAGGCCAGGTGAAATGGTCTTTCTTTCCTTCTGCACAGAACATGAGCCACTGAGGGCCTGATGCTATTGTTGCTCATACAGAAGCAACCTCGTCACACGCAAGGGCACCGTCCTCACGGTTGCCACCTGTATCTCCTATTTGAAAGAGAAAAATCCAGGGGTGAGGGTTCCTGTTGGAGCCCTTGTCATTCCTGGTGATGGCTGTGGCCCATAGGAAGACCTGGTGGCTTCCCCAAAGGTGTGGCATTTTGGGACAGGGACAGGGTATGGGGGTCCACACAACTAGAAGCCAGGGCCCTGGTCCTGCAATGGGATCACACAGGGCATGGGTGAGAGGGTGGAAGCTGGGCCTGCGTCAGGTCACAGGGAAGCCTGGCTGGTTTTAAGGGCTTTCCCTGAAACTGGCAGTGTTGGGGCAGGAGCCATAAGACACTGTGGAAAGTGGAGTTCAAGCAGGAGGTCCTAGGGAGGCCTTGTGGTGGTTAAGAGCTCAGACGGTCCTGGCTTCTGATTCTGGCTCTGCTGCTTGTTGGCCGAGGGGCCTGGCAAGCTCTGTCCTCTGCTGAACCTCAGCCTTTCCCTCCGTTAGCCCGGGACACTGGGCAACCTCTGAGGATCAACGTGGGGGGTGGGGGGGAGATGTGCCACAAAACCTCCAGCACAGGCCAGACTCCGGGAAGGGCTGAACCAGTCCTGCCTCCTAGGTGAGCTGGGCATGCGTGTGTCAGTCACACTGGCGCCCCCCACACATAGGGGCTCCTCTCCCAAGAAGGGGGAATGTGACCACACGCTCCCGTGTCGACACCTTCAGGGGTCCCCAGGGCTGCAGGGCAGCATCTCAGTTCCTTTAGGACCCCCCTTCGCAGGCTCAGGAAGTACTCACACTTCCCCAACACCCCCCCCCCCGCCCCACCTCCCCACCTCCCCACCTCCCCACCTCCCAGCCTTGCTGCACGATTCTCTTCCCCGCCTGAAACTCCCTTCCCCTCCCTCATCTGGCTCCTGCCTACTCCTCCCACAGGCTTATCCCAGACGTCCCCTCCCCACCCCTGCCTCCCCTCCGGGGAGTCTTTCCTGGCCACGCCCCCCGAACGAGCCCGTCCGCCTATCAGTGCGCAGCCACGCCCCTGGCCTCCTGCCACGCGCCTCCCCCTGCACACCCTCGCTCTGCAGTGGGACCACCCGTCCCCTCTGGGCCACGAGCTCCCAGGCCCTGGCCGTGATCTCTCCCTCGCAGGGGCCTAGTCCAGGGTCTGAAACATAATAACAGCTCAATAAACGATGGCTGGCTTACTCAGTGAGGGACTTCTCCTGGATACAGGGCCCGGTTCTGTCGATGAGTCACCAGAGCCACCGTGCCTTGCACCCACCCTCTGACCCCAGTGAAACCCTCCCCTGGATGATGTCATTACTCTGAATTCTTAGAATCGCCCAGGCCTTCTTTCTTCTCCTTTTGCCCCAATCTGCTTCTCACCTCCCTCCTCCTCCTTCCTTCTCTCCCTCCTCTGGGGGCAGCACATCTAAATAAGGCCATGTTCCTGCAGCGCCTGGATTGTCACGATTTTCATGCAGTGACTCGGGAAATTATCAGATAGAACCAGGAGATTGATCCCTAGATGAGAAGGTGGGACAGATAAGATTCCTGTGGGGCACCTAGGTTTGCACAAGAAGACCCTGTGCCAGCTGGACCCCAGTGCTCTCGAGTTAACTGAGTAGGAAAGGGGGGGCAGGTCGGGGAGGGGGAGGCCTGTGCTGCGGAGAATGGGCATGGGTTGCGGGAACCTGGGTGCTGGGACCTTCACAGCCTGCACATCCCAAGGCATCCCTGGATCTGGCATGGGGGAGGGGCGGGCCCTCGCCTATACTCACACATGACTGCCTGCCATCCTTCAGTGGGGCACCATCCTCCCCCAACCCACCCCAGATGATCAGACAGGCGCCCCAGCCAACCCCAGGACATCACTGTCTCCTTCATCTCGTTCCCTCTCCTTTGACTCCTTTCTTTTTCCCTAACTGTGGTGGGGGTGTTTCTGGTGTAAGTTGTGAGGAGTTGGCCATTCAGAGTGTGCCCCTAGATCGCTGCCATCTTCATGTCATGCCCTTTTCTGTGAGAATGGATAAATAAATTAGAACCCTGCTTCTGGAAAATTGATGTTTATAAGATCCTGAAGGGAGCAGGTGGGATATTGTGATTCTTGAAAAAGTATCACAAGTATCTGAATAAAAAGCAACTTCCGAGGCTGGAGAAAAAAATTATAATGAATACAAGGACTGCCACTTCATGTATCAGGAAGAAAATGTATGGCGTTAATTAACCCAAAACAGTTGTTTTATAAATAAGTAAAAGTAAATAAACCCAAGAAGGGTAGATGTTCCTTGGCAGGTTCTTGAGGGGCAGAGGGGCACTACTTGGCCCCCCAGCAGCACGTCCAGCCCTGCCTTCTGACACTGCCTTGCAATCATCTTTTTGTTGGTCTCGTCACTGGACGGTGAGCCCTGGAGGGCAGGGCTGTGTATGTGACCTCTCTCTCGATCCCAGGGCCTACCACAGGACCTGGCACACAGTAGGTGCTCAGTAGCGAGGGTGACCGTATAATTTATTACCCAAACTGGGACACTTCAAGAGTGAAGGGAGGCTATTAATAATTATATGAGGACAACAGTTGTGATCTGGCACTATCTGGACAAAGAGGTGTCTGTTCCCTATCCTAGGCATAGGTGTCTGTTGAATGAATGAATGATTCTTTAACAGGTTGGGGCTACTGGCACCAAGGCAACCATAGCTTCCTACATCTGTTGGTGCCACTGTCAAATAGAAAATTCATCTATGTGTACCATGTATACCATGCTGGGTTTTAAAGTCCATCTTTGTTCTTACCTGGAAGACAAGGACTCGCACGACAGAGAGAAGTTGGGCTGAGCCGGAAGGACCCTGCAGGTGCTGCTCAGAGCATCCTCCTCCATGACAGCTGCTCACCTGGGTGCCAGGAACTCAGCTGTGCGCTTTATGTTCTTTAATGCATTTAATCCTCATACCAGCTTTGAGAAGCAGATACTCTCATTACCTTTTCCAGGTGAGTCAACTGAGGCTTAGAGAAGTTAAATAACGTGCCCAAGGTCACACAGCTACCAACATCAGAGCTGCAACCCACACCCAAGTCTGTTGGACACCAAAGTGTGTGCCTTTAATACCCCACAACCCTGCCTTTTGCACGGCCTTCTCCTGGGGAGAGGACTTAGAGCAGAAGCTTGGGGAGGTCCAGTTGCTGGCAGCCGGCAGGGCTTCATGTGCCCCGGTAATCTCAGGTCCATTGGCTGGAGAGGAGGCAGCAGCAGCTGGGACCAAAGCATTGTGGGGGTGGGAGCAGTTTGCCTCCTGGAGGCCACCCTGCATCTGATTGCTGGGAGGAGTCTTGGATGGGGCAGTGGTATACTTGGAACCTCTGACCAGGGCAGGATGGTGAAAAGTGGGCTCTTTGTGGGTTACAAGCCCTTCAGCCATGGAGCAGGCAGGGCAGGTGCCTGGACAACCTTACTTCACAGGTAAGGGCGCTGGGGCCTGAGCATGGTAACTGAGCCCTTACAAGAGGGTGGGTTAAGGAGGAGAAAGTCCGACACCGAGTCCTAACTGAGGGTTCTGCCTGTCGTTCTACCTCCTGCTTCCTGCCCTCCCCACCCCAGCCCTTGGAGGGCCATAGAGTTTCCTTGATACCTGGCCTGGCTGTTCTTGCAGAACTTGGCTGCGTGCAGCCCAGTCCCAGTGCATCAGGAGAGCAGCCTGGGAGTTGGAGGTCTCCAGCCCAGGGGAGAGGCTGGCGGGCTGGGCCTGGCTGACGTGAAGCAGAGGCGGCAGGAAGGCAGGGCCAAAACCTCTTCCCTCCTGCATTCCCAGGCCGTCTGCTGGGCGGATGGACAAATGAGAGGAGGGTGGCCAGGGCTGGGTGAGGCCAGGATGGGGCTCGGCCAGGGCTCGGTAGGGGGTCGGGTTGGGCCCTCCCTGGCTCATTGCCCTGGGCCCATCACCCCCTGCCCTCCCGCCTCCTGCTTTGTCGGGCAGCCCTGCGGCCTTCTGGAGTCTGGGCCACCGAACGCAGCTCCCTGGTGCCCTCTAGTGTCTGCCCCGCCCAGGGACAGGCTGCGTCACATACCACTCTCCACCAGCCAGGACCAGGGCCAGGTTTGCTAAACTACTGACTCCCCAGGGCTCCCTGACAGGGGTTGATGCAAGGTGGCTGGCATCTGTGACTCCTGCCCCAGGTGGGGCCCAGCACAGGGACTCAAGCCCCACCCCCAGGGAGCTGGCAGTTGCAGGGGGAGCAGTCACACATGGAGATAAACCTAGCGGAAAGCCCCACGGCCAGAGCGAGGGCAGAGGGACCAAGGCAGGCTCTGGAGTGCAGAGAGGAAGGTGCCATAGGGCCAGTAACAGAGGGAAGAACCTGAAGGATGGGTACAAAGGATTGCCACAGGCAGAGGCGGGGATGAGGGCATGACAGGGCTCAGCTTGCGGGCTTCCAGGGGAAGAGGCTGGTGTGGCTAGGGCACCCTGTATATGTATGCATGTGTGTGTGTAGGTATGATTCAGGGAGACATATAAGTGACTTTGTCAAAGTCAGGGAGATTTTAGGGCTGCACAAACACCATTTCGATGAGTTCTTTTTGGTGTAGGGGTGACAGGGCAGGTCTGGTGCCTTGTCCAGGAAAGGGAAGCAAGGTTCGAGTTGGTTTTTGTGTTCCTCAAACCAGTTTGTCCACATCCTTGGCATCTGTGCCCTGTGAAGGACCTGCTTAGAGCCATGCATGTCTGGGCCTGAGGGTGGTGGTGCCTACGTGAGGCCCTGTGGTCTCTCCAGGACAGGGGTGGGGAAACTTTTCATGTTGGAAGTCCACATTAATTTAGCTGTAATCAGACAAGGCTGTATTCAAGAAATTTCAACTAGATATACTTAAAAATGTACATTGTTTTGTAAAAATCTAACACTATGTACTTAATAATTTCAAAAAATGAAAACTATTGGTTAATTTTAAAGTTAACTAACCTTTTAATGACTTTGTTGTGTCTGCTTTTTGTTGGAAAGCATTTGAATATTTGGTTGCAGCATGGAGGTCCACAGTTTCAGTTGATCCTCTAGACAGGTATCAGTCATTTGGGACCCTTTATGGGCGTCTTGATTTGGGTTAGGTTGGAGAATGTAGATTTGTAGCAATAAGTGGTTGAAAAGCAAGAAAGCATTTTTCAGGCATGTTGCTGAAGGTGTGGGTATTCTACTGCATTTTTCCATATTTCAACTGGATCCTTCTTAGCATCGAACAGTTGACTTTAAAATGTCGTCTACTGAGAGCTCAATCAATTCCATCTGTAGTTCTTTAGGTGCCTTGGTGATATCAACTAGGTGAGGCCGAAATGCTAATTTGAGTGCAATGTCATGATTCTCAAAGTCGGTGAACCTTTCATTGTATTCTCCAATTAATAGGTCTATAACAGCTGCATGTTCTTCAAATGATTTACATATATCATCCTGCTCATCAATAACCTTTGCTAACTGGGGAAAACGTTCATCTGAAATTTCCTTTTGAAGAAGAAGTGTTTTGAAAAAAGACAACTTTTTTTGAAATGCTTGGATTTTTTGCCACATATCATATATAGACTTAGTTTTACCTTGCAAAGAAATATTCAAGTCATTTTGATTTGACATGATATCACACAGAAATGCTGTGTGATCATGTCTATGTGACATGATATCACATAGAAAGCTTCTTTCAATAATTCACATTGCTGATTCTGTTCTTCATAAATTTTAACTATCTGTTCTCACAGAGATAAAATTTTGACTAACACCTATCCCTGGGATAAGTCAATGCACTTTAGATACAGCAAATCGACACTGAATACCTCATCATTCAACTTTAGCATGTTACGAAACTGAAGATGCCATGTTACATTTGCATGAATATAGTTAACAATACTTATAACTTGTTGCAAAGTGTCACTTAAAATAGTAACTTTCACACAGAGATTTTGCTGATGCAAGATACAATGAAAATAAATGAGAGTATCTGGATCTGTTAATACTTTTTTATCTGTGCAATAAACCCTTCATGTTTTCCTGTCATGGAAGGTGCACCGTCTGTACATACACTCACTAAATTTACCAAATTCAGTCCAACTTCATAACATATGTCTTGAAAGTTGTTGAAGATATCTATTCCCTGTGTTCTGTTCACAAGAGTGCCCAAAGCGAATAACTCTTTGTAGCAAAGAAAATCTTTTGTTATGACCCGAATGAAATATAAAACCTGTGCCGAGTGAGTAGCATCAGTTGAAAAGTGATTGAATAATATATATTTTCCTTTTGAAGTATTGCATGAAGTTGTTCTGTTAAGTTGAAGGCTAATTCATGCTGCCGATCAGTTATGGTTCTCCTTGAAAGAGGCAGTTGTTTGTACTTTGAAACGTTATCAGGGTCTATGCATACTACAACTTCAATAATGCATTCTTTCACAATTTCTACATCACTGAATGACTTCCCTTTTTGCCTGAGTATATAAACTACTTTATAAGTTTCTTCAGTGGCATTATTTCCAGGTCTCATTGCTGCTTGAAAGAATTGTCTTTGCTTTTGCTTTTCATCTTTTAATTTCTACAATACAACCTTTCATGCCTCTCCCTCTAATTTAAGATATCTGTGGTCCTTAGGAGTGTTATAGTGTTGATGAACATTGAGTTTCTTTAATGTTGATATTGTGTTAATGTATCACAAAGCAAACAAATCATCTTATATTTAGCAGAAACAAAATAATATTGCAATTCCCAAGCCACATTAAAAAATGTTTTCTTCCTTCAGTGTTCTTTTGGTTTTCTTTGACATGATGGGCTGTTAAGCAGACAGAATCAAAAAATACTGTTAAGCTGTGCAACTATTCGCAAATTCCACCTCAAACAGAAACTCAGTGCACGGTTGTCAAAAGCTGATAACAGACTGGCATACTCGACCCCCATAAACTCTCACCAACCAGCCTCGTGTGGTAGTGGTGCCAGTCAGGCTGGGGAAGTTAGAACTAAATCATGAATGTAGCAGCTGTTAAATTAGCCCTTATGGCTTACTAATGTTCTAATTAGTTAATCTGGGAGGATTATTTCATTGAAACTTATTTTATTCTTTGGTATTTTAAGTACATCATTTTAAAAATAAAATAAAAATATAAAAGATGAACAAAAATGTATTAATGTATTAATTTAAAAAAGTGTTCTGTAAAATTTGGATTCAGTCAAAAGGCTGAATCTAGGCACTTAAGGACCTAGAAGGCCACATGTGGCCTTAAGGCCACAGGTTCCCCACCTCTTCTCCGGACACTCCCCCAGTGGGGTCAGCCAGCCACTCTTGGAGGAGAGGGGGCCTGGCTCTGCTCACCCTCCCGTCCTGCTCCTTGCTCAGCCCCTGCTGCCGAGAGCTCTGGCAGTCCCAGTCCAGGCGTGCATGCCTGGGCTCAGCCTCACCCGGGCTGCTCTTCTCGCTGGCAGCTCTCCTCCCCTCTCCTTCACCTTTTCTCTCCTCAGGGCTCTGGCTCTGATGTGAGGCTTCTGCTCCTGCTCACACTCAGAGCTTTGCACGCCCAGAAGCGCATGCACACACACACAAGCATTGGCTCTAGAGCGAGAGAATCCTGGGTTTGAGATCAGGCTCTGCCATTTACCAGCTATGTGGCCTTGGGCAGGTCAAACTCTTTGAGCCTCAGTTATCTCATCTATAAATTGGGGATAATGATACTTAATGGTACTTATCTCATGGGGTTGTCATGAGGATCAAATGAGATGATGCATGTGCAAACACTTCGCAGATGGTTCCACCTATGGAAAAGATCATTATTCCTGTTTTCATACCATACAACCCTTACCCAAGAACAGAAACACATTTCCAAGTGCCTGGCACTGCTCCTTTACTCACTCAAGAACTATTTACTGAGCCTCCTCTGGGCCAGGCACTGTTCTAGACATGTGGGCCATAAAAATCCATAAAACATACAATCCCTGCCCTCTTGGGGATGATGTTCTAGGGAAGGAACTCTCACATATCCCAATCTAGCAGCACACATTCCGACCTCTCTCCTGCACCTGCAAACCCAAGCCCGAAAGGGTAAGCATCATCAGGCTGCTAGGAATTCTCTTCCTAAGCACTTCCCAGTCATCTAGATGGCCTTGCAGAAGCCCTTGAGTGGAAAAACAAGGTCATTTTGATACAACGCTCAGAGCATGTTAGCAAAAAGGAGCACAATCATTAAGTCTAATTGTCCATTTTACAGATGAGGAAATTGAGGCCCAGAAAGGTTTAACTGCCTTGCCCTAGGTTATGCAGCTGGTCAGTAACAAAAACATTCATTCAGTCAAAAAATATTCATTGAGCTCCTCTTCTGTGCCAACATCTGGGTCTGGGCATGAGGGACAACGTCTCTGCCTTGGTGGAGCTTGTGTTCTATTAAGGGGCAACTTAAGAGAAATATGTGAACACATAAGCTCATTTCAGATAGTGATGAGTACAGGCAGGAAGTCACACAGGAATGATGGAGGGAAAGCAACCAGTCATGGGGAGGTCAGGGACGGCCTTGCAGGGAAGGGACATTGAGCAACCAAGCAGAGGACACTTTCTGTGGAAGTTATCCTAAATGGTGACCCAGATAAGAGACCTGAAGGACTCCCTACAGCTCACTGAAAAGGCAAAGGAGAAAATGGGGCTGTGGGGAGAGCTGGGCCTTCTGAGCCCAGAGCTAAGTAACTGTGGCCTGAGGAGCCATGTGGCCCTCCTTGTAACACACAGCTCAGGGCTTCTGGGCTCTTTTTGTTTTGTTTTTTAATAGACTTTATTTTGTAGAGCAGTTTTAGATTCCCTGCAAAATTGAGCGCAAAGTATAGAGAGCTCCCATATGCCCCCTACCCCCACACATGTGGAACATTTGTTAAATCAATGAACCTACACTGACGCATTATTATCACCCAAAGTCTATAGTTTATAGTAGGGTTTGCTCTTGCTGTCATATGTCCTGTGTGTTTTAACCAAGGTATAATGACTTGCATCACCGTTATAGGGTCTTACAGAGTAGTTTAACTGCCTATTCATCCCTCCTTGCCCCCCAACCCCTGGCAACAACCCCTGGTCATTTTACTGTCTCCATAGTTTTGCCTTTTCCAGAATGTCATATATTATAGTTGGGATCATACAGTACGTGGCCTTTTCAGACTGGCCTCTTTCACTTAGTAATATGCATGTCAGGTTCCTCCAGGTCTTTTCATGGCTTGACAGCACATTTCTTTTTAGTGTTGAATAAAATTCTGCTTTCTGGATGTAGGGGCTACTTTTTGTTTGTTTGTTTTTTGGCTTTCATCTAGCTTTTCCTGCAGTGATGACAACCTGTAAGCCTTTCACTCTCCAGGGATGGGGTGGAGCAGGAACTTACTCTCCTGTGGAGGTGTGCTCTCCGGCTGGGAAAGAGAAGGCCTTTCCCAGGCCCGAGGGTGTACCACCCCTGGTGACCAACAGGTGGCCACACCACGCTGTTCTGCTTTAGCAGGCAATGACTGCATGGGGCAAGGTGTTCTTGGGGGATTGCATGAGGGAACAAGACAGAAATGGTGACCATTCCTGCAGGCCTCTCCTCCCTCACCCTCCCCTAAGCAAGGTGGGCAGGTGAGCCACACTTCTTTGTTTGGGAAGAGAGAGGACCTGGGGCATTTTGCCATTTGCATTCTCCAAGGAAAAAGGAGTTCCAATGTCTCACCTTCACACAGTATGGTCTTCTAGAAGACTAGAAACTTCCAGGAAGCTGGTCCTCACAATAGGAGCTGATCTCAAGTACGTGATTCCCTGTGCAAATAGCCTGATGGGGTAAGGAGAAAGGATGCTGGTATGTTTTGCCTTTGGGGCTGGCAGCCTAAAGGGAAAAACATTTCTGGTGAAGGAGGCTGCTGCCTTTTGTCAGCAAGATTGAACCATAGCAACAGATAAATGGATAAACAAAATGTGTTATGGCCTTACAATGAAATATTTTTCAGTCTTAAAAAGGAAGGAAATTCTGACACCTGCTTCAACATGGATGAAACTTGAGCACATTCTGCTCAGTAAAATAAGCCAGACACAAAAAGACAAATATTGTATGACTTTACTTATATGAGTAGTCAAATTCATACAGATGGAAAGTAGAATGGTGGTTTGCCAGGAGCTGGAGGGAGGGGGGATGGGGAGTTAGTGTTTAACAGGTGCAGGGTTTTTAGCTTGGGATGAAGACAAGAGTTTTGGAGATGGATGGTGGTGATGGTTGTACAACACTGTGATTGTACTTAATGCCACAGAACTGTACACTTAGAAATAATTAAAATGATAAATTTTATTTTATGGATATGTCAACCTAAAGAAAGAAACTGAGGCAAAATTAATATAGAGAGTTTATTTGGGCAAGGTTGAGGTCTGCAGCCTGGGACACACTTCCAAGTTGCCTTGGGGAGTGCTTTGTTACAACAGGTTTGTAAAGGCAAATGGGGGCAAGGAGTGGGCTTATACAAAGTTGTTTGACAGGAATTCTCACTGGTTTCCAGAAATAACATTGATTAGTGATTGGCTATCCATTCTTGAACTACAGGACATGAGTTATGGTGTCTACTGTATGGCATTTTATGGCTATTTGGCATTAGTTATTCTAGAGCCCACATAGCAAGTGACTTCAAGAGATAATTATTTAGCTCAAGGGGAGAGTGAGATGTGACTATTGTCACACGCTGTCACATTTCAATGCCTCTCTGGGCCTGATAATTAAAGAGGACTCACATTCCTCAGATAAGAAGTTTCTTTTCTTTCTCATATATTTTACTACAATAAAAAAATTTTTTTAAAAAGAGATTGAGCCAGGATCATGAAGTACACAGAGCCTAACCAGCATTTTATCATTACTCACATGACCCCCTCTACAACAGTCTGACTCAGAGTCCTGCGGTTTGCACTGAGCTCTTCACAGATGGAGAGCACACTGAGTGTCAAGTGGGAAGACCTGTGTTGGCACCGACTGGCCGAGCCTCAGCTGCCTCGTATCTCAAGTGGGGCAAATAACACTTGCCTTGTCCTACCTCACAGAGCTGTCATGAGGGTCAGTGAGGTAACATGTGAGAAAGCACTTTGTAAACCCTAAAGCTCTCCATACAGATAAGGGATCATTAGCATTATCATTCTTGTTGCCTACCTAGGTCACTGGCTCCATTTGGGAGTTGTTCTAATTGTTGGAAAGTTCTGGCAGAATTGTGAAGTAGCAAAGGTTGCTCTTGGTGTCAGCTCACTTCTTACATATATCTTGGTATGTCCCTTTTCTTTTAGCAACTTCACAGTGCATTCCAACCCCTTGTTGTCTTGAGCAGTGCCTATATCTTATCCTCCTGTCTCTATATTATCCCTTGGGAACTAAGATGCCACCTCCTCCAGAAAGCCTTCCCAGATATTTCCTTCCTCTCCCCTCACTTGAGACAGATGAAGTCTTGGGAGCTGCACGATGCAAGAATATATAATGAAACCATAAAGACCTAGTTGTGAATTCTCCTGCCATCATTTCCTATTCATGTGACTTTGTAAAACACTTAATCTTATTGGGCCTCAACATCTTCCTGTAAGCTAATGGCAATAAACTACTTAACAGGATGGTAATGAAGATTAAATAATATAACATAACCAGTAGGGCTAGAACATGGTGGATGCTTAATTAATAATAGTTTCTTTCCTTTGAACTCTCATGGCCCTTTATGTGAACTTTGTCTTGTATTATAGATATTAGTGTCATTTGATCATTTATTCAACAAACGTTTAATTGAATACAAAGGCAGTTAAATGTTAAGAAGAAAAGTAAAGCCAGATAGGGAATGTGTGATGTATTGCTATTTTATTTAGGATGGTTAGGAAACGATCCATTGATAAGGCATCATTTGTGCAAAGAACTGAGAGGGAGTGAGCCCCATAGTCGTCAGAGAAGACATCAGGACAAATGCAAAGTTCCTGAGGTAGAAACATGGTGTGTTTGAGGAACAGCAAGGAAGCCAAGGTGGCCAGGTCAGAGGGAGCAAGAGAAGGAGGAAATAGGTTAAAGGGGATAAAATCAGAGAAATAGCTGGGGCCACATTACATGGGGCCTTTGTAGACTGGGGTAAAGACTCTTTTTTGCTTTCCTGGCAGGGTGGGAAGCCAATGGAGTGTTGGGCAGAAGAGTGAAAGAGCTGACATAGATTTTAAAAGGTTCCCTTTGGCTGCTGTGTGGAAAAATCAACTGTATAGTAGCAGGAGTGGAAGTAGAGAGATCAATTTGTAGGCTACTGCAGCAATCTGGGCAAGAGATAATAATAGTGGCTTGGACCGGGAAGGCAAATAGAGGTAGAAAGAATGATCAGATATTTTGATTTGAAGATAGAGCCAAGAATCCTTGCTGGGGTGAGAGAGAAAGACCTAATGCCAAGGTTTTTGCCCGGGGGACTGTTAAGATGGTATTTCCATCACTGGGGTAGGCAGATCCATGGGAGAAGCAGGTTTGGGTGGGGCAGAGGGGGATTCGGGAGTTTGGTTTTGTATTGACCTAGCTATTTACTGTTTCCCATGATCTTCCTTTGTATCTAATGACCCAAATTTCTCTCTTGTATTATTTTCCTTCAGCCAGAGAACTCTCTTTAGCATTTCTTGTAGTGAAATTCTGCTAATGGTGAATTTTTTTAGTTTTCTTTTTTCTGAAAATTTTACCTTTATTTTTGAAGGATATTTTTGCTGGATATAGAATTCTGGGTTGGAGGATTTTACTTTTAGTAATTTAAAGATGTTGGTTTCTTGGCTTTTGGCCTTCATGTTTCTGATGAGAAGGCAGTCGTAATTTGAATTGTTTTTTTTTCCCCCTGTATGTAATGTGTCTTTTTTCTCTGGCTGCTTTCAAAATTTCCTCTTTATCTTTGGTTTTTAGCAGTTTGACTATGATGTTCCTAAGGGAGGTTTTCTCTGTATTTATCCTGCTAGGGATACGCTGGGTTTCTTGAATATGTAAATGCATGTCTTTCTCCAAATTAGGAGAAATTTTGGCCATTATTTCTTCAAATATATTTTTTTCTTCTGTCCTGTGCTCTCCCCCCTTTCCTTTGGGATTTCAATTACACATGTTAGACATTTTGATATTGTTTTTCAGGCCTCTGAGGCTATGTTCCTTCCCCCCCCATCTTTTTTCTCTTTGTTCTTTAAATTTCTCCTGATCTAACCTCAAGGTCATTGACTCTTTCCTCTCTTACCCTCCATTCTGTTGTTAAGCCAATTTGGTGAATTTTTTTTTTATTTCAAATATTATCTTTTTCAGTTCTAGAACTTCCATTTAGTTTTCTTTTAAATTGAGTTTATTTCTCTGCTGAGGTTTCCTTTTTATTTGTTATAAACATGCGATCCCTCACCTTGCAAAGCATAGTTATAACAGCTACTTTAAAATTATGATCTGGCATCACAAACCACTGAGATGTGTAAAAATAAATAATAATAAAAAATAAAAGTAAAATAAAATTATGGTCTGCTAATTCCAACATCTGGGCCATCTCAGGATCAGTCTCTGTTGATTGTCTTTTCTCTTAAGAAAGGGTCACATTTTCCATTTTCTTCGTATGTTGAATAATTTGGGCATTCTGGACATTATGGTTGTTAAGTCGTGGAGACTCTGGATTCTCTTATACAGCTCCCCCTAAATGCTGATTTTGGGGTTTGTTTTTATTTTAGCAGGCAACTAACTTGGTTGGATCAAACTGCAAACTGTCTCTTGAGCAACAGTTCAAATCTCAGCTTAGTTTGTGTATTCTTATCTTGGCTGCTTGAGCCCACTTCATGCATGCATAGATTGGAATTGGCCAGAGATATGGACAGAGTTTATACACAGAATTTGTAGTTCTTCCCCTCTGGGTCTCTCTTTTCATAGATTTGCCCCCTCACTTTCCAACGGCTGTGGTTGCTTCAAACTCTATCCTTTGATTCTTCAGGCCAGAAGGACTGCAGGTTTTCTATCATCATTTTACCTGCCCTTTGTGACTCTACTGTAGCCTGCTTGCCTTTAGGCTAAAAGCCATAAAAAATGGGAAACTCATCCTATGCATTCTTTTTTCCAAGTATTAACTCCTCTGCAGAAACTGCCTGCTTTTTTTCACTCTCCAGGGCCTTTGGGTAGTTGTTTTTCATTTTTGTTCAGAGTTTATAGTTGTTATCTGTAGGGGTTTGTATAGTAGGAGATTACTAAGCTACCCTGGAAATAGAAATTGCCAGTTTTGTTTTGGACATGTTAAGTTTGAGATGTCCATTAGACATCCGAGTGGAGATGTTTATTAGCCAGTTGGATATATGCATCTGGAGTTCTGGAGGGAAATCATTTAACATTTGAGAAGGTAGATGGTATATAAAGTCATGCGAGCGGGTGAAATCATCTGGGGTGTGAGTGCAGATCTATAACAGGAACAGGCCCAGAACCAAGACCGGTCTGCTCCAGCGCTTAAACATCAGCGAGATGAGAAAGAATTAGGAATGCAGACCGAGAAAGAGTGAGCAATGAGGAAGGAGGAAAACCATGACAGTGTTGTCTTGAGGTCCAAGTGAAGAAAGTATTTTTAAAAAGACAGAGTGGCCAACTGTATTAAATGCTGCTAATAGCTTAAGTAACATGATGATTAAAAACCCTATGGGTTAGCAACACGAAAGTCCTTGGTGAACCTGAGAACTGTTTTGTTCAAGTGGAGGAATCAGAACTCACTTGAAATGAAGAATTGAGTCCAGGAGTATGGAGAAATATTTTAAGGAATCTTAACACCAAAGAGAACAGAAAAATGAGGTTAAAGCTAGAGGGAGATAGGAAGTCAAGAGAAGTTTTGTTTTGATTTTAGATGGTGGGAAAAATTATATCATGCTGGTATGCCAAAGGAACGGGTAACTGAGAGGGAATCATTGATGTGTCAAGAAAGTGAGTACAGGATCCTGTGCGCAAGCCTTCGATGGAATCATGGGCAGCTCATTCCTAGCAACTGCCAAAGGCCACGCCATCATTTTCTGTCAGTTCCTTCAGTCTGTAGATCATGCTAAACAAACCTATTCGACAAGTGATGTCATTCAGGAATCCAGAGAGAGAAAGGTGGACTATGCCGCCCATTCATTGACTCAGGCACTCAGGTGATCTCAGGGGAGAGGCCCCGAGGGGCTGAGATGCAAGGATCGAGGAACAGACCTGGCCGTGGGCAGACTTCAGAGGCATGATGGGTGCAGAAGCTTCTGGCTTCATCCTGGGGTGGGCGGGGGAGGAGTGTGAAGACAGCTGTCATCGTGGGAGGAATTTCGACGAATGGCAGGACACACAGATCTCCTTTGAGAAGACCAGTAGCATCTTCTCAAGGCAAGTCTGGGCTCTGCCCGTGCATTCTGCCGCTGCCCGTCAGAGGCTGGGCCCGGGCCTGGCTGTCACCTTGCTCCAATCAGGACTGCCCTTGGTTGCCGTCTTGCTCCAAGTCTGACCAGGTAAGATCAATCTGAGGCAGGATTTGGCCCACAGAGCAGGGTTGCTCCCACTCTGGCTCTGATCTAGTGGCTTTCAAACCAATTTTACATCATAATTCAGTGCATACACATATGTGATACATAGACTCACACAATATCGAAACAAGAATTTAATGAACCAATTTATACTTTAGTTACTTGTAATGTGCTCTGGTATTTTCTATTTTTCTTTTTCTTTTTTTTTAGATGCTAGTGACAACCAACCAAACTGATTTCATAACTCAGTAACGGGTTCTAGCCTGTAATTTAGAGAGCACCACTCTAAGCACATAAGCTATTCAGCTCTGGTCTGTCACATTCTCACAGGGTGGTGAACAGCACAGGGGCCCCAGGAAGCCTCACACACAGTTGATTCTCTTAGTGTATCTATCTCTTCCCACAGATTAGCAAATATGAAGTTCCGTGCACATTTATGTAAATGAACAGTTTGTCCCCCTGACTTCAAACAGACTCACTTTTCTGCATGCTGACAGCTGCAGTGCTGAGCTCACCGCGTCATTCCTTGCCTCTCCCCTTGTCTCCCCTCCTGCGCCCCCCGCTCTCCAGCTTCCCCAACTCAGCCCCCACGGGAGGCCCCTGAAGTTAAACTATTTGAAGCGTAGAATATTAGGCGTGAAGGAGACCTTAAGAATCATTTGATACAATCATCCCTTTGATGTGTCTCCATGGTCTCCAGTCTCTGTTTACATTCCTTCAGTGACAGCTTACCAAGGCAGTCCCTTCCATCTTTAGACAATAATGATTTGGCAAAATCTGTATTCCTGTGGCTTCCATTTCTTAATTTTTGTATCAAAATCGATATGTGTGCTTGGAATATTGCCAGGTACACAGTAAGCACTAGATAAGCGCTTGCTATTAGTGTTATTGTGACTAGTTATATCAGTGCTATTAACAGTAGTGACTAATCCAACCCTCTTCTCACATGACTTCCCATCATATGTGTAAAGGAAGGAACAATGTTGCCCGGGTCTTCTTTTTCCTACACTAAACACCCCCAGGTCTATCAGTCTTTCCTCATGTCATGCAGTTTCCTGTCCCTTCACATCCAGGTCACTGTCCTCCTGATGCAGGTGGGTTTCTAACCAGCTGATGCGTCTCTGAAAATGCTAACCTTCAGAATTGGATACCAGACTCCCCATGCGGGGAACCAGGGCAAAGAAAAAAGATATTCTCTCCTCATACGACCTGGGTGCTTGGAGGCTAATAATATTGCCCAAGATTATTAATGGCACACATCAGAGCAGATAGGGGCACGCAAGCACAAATAACAGAGGCATGGGAGGGCTAGCACCCTTCCCTCCAGAGCACACTCCCTTGACGTAAATTCACCAGCCAGCATTCTGGAAGGAATTGGGCCTGCAGGAGTATGCATAGCCCATCCAGGAAGAGCTAAATATCCAGTGGCTGCTCCAGGCAGTCTCAGACAAATAGCTACAGGGGCCCAGCAAGATGATATCTGGAAACTGATGCTCAACATCTCTACCAGGAAGACAAGAGGGAGTGGTGGGGACCATCTCAGGAAGGAGGATTTACTCTGCCCAAGCCAATTGTTGTCAAGCAGAAATGTGGGCCCCGATGTTTTTAGATCATCCACATTTTCAAAAGAAGCCAGAAACTTGCATTTTTAAATATAGAATCATCCCATTTTAAAATGTCAAGTAATTCAAAATTTTTTCAAAAGCTTGCGTGAGCCAACAGTGTTCAGGCTCAACGAAAACACTGTGACACTCAGATCTCCCTTTATAGCTCTCTTCTGTACTTGCGGAACTAGGGGCTTGGGCTGGGTGCAGCCTGGTGACCAGGCCACCCAGCTTTTGCTCACATCTCTCCAGACAGTTCTCAAGTCACTGCTGTAGCCAGGGCCGAATTTGGGAAAACTTATACATTATCTGAAGAGCTAGCGGGAGCTTGCCTGAGTCTCTTACACTGGTGTTTACTTGGCAAGTGGTGAGAGCAACGAGCCTGGAACACTGTGACAAGGAAGGCTGTGGGTGGAATCCAGCCCCCACCCCGGGCGGAGCACTTACCTGCTTGGAGAAGGACGAAGCGTCAGTCTTTTCTTAGCCTCTGGCTTCCTGAGTGGTCTCCTCTCCTTCCCAGTGACTCTGTTTATCTATTGGCAAAGTAGTGAATATAAAAATGCTTTTGTGTTATTTCAGATATAAAACATGCAACAGGGTAAAAATGTAGTTGCTTATCAGAACATTTTTAAATTATCATGCGATCCACAGAATCAAACACTTTTATAAAGAGCAAGAAGGGGCCTTCTAACCAGCTAGCCAAATGAGGTAAACCGATGCACAGAGGAGTTTGCCAGAAGTCTCCATGCTGGTTCACTGTCTCTTCCACTGTTTCAGGTACTTTTCCCAGTGCCTTGGGAAAATGAAGCCCAGCTGCCTCTCACCCTATCGCTTCTGGTCACACAGGATCAACTCACCTTTGAGAGAGCACCGTACTTTATGCAAATTACAAATTTGTATAACATATAAAATATGTATAATCTTTAAAAATAGTATTTTATTTTGAAAATATTTTAAAGCCTCAATTTATAGGCAATGCATAAAATAATATGAGTACCCCAAAATTTTAAAAATTCTTCACAAACATGGCAGGCCAAGTGACTATGAACTGTTTATGCTATTGCCACATGCAGATACAACTTTAGCTGGTAAACAGAAACGAGTATCATACATCGTCAGAATTGATCTTAACTTATGTAAGCTTTAAAATATGCAGGTTTTCAAAATGCATCTGTCACATAAAATGAATTGCCTGGTCCTCCACTGAACAGGCTTTATTGTCCTCTGGATTGGATGAAACCTGTTCTTTTTCATGAGCATTCCTGGTGACCAATGTGAGAGACACCACTAGCTGTCCTCCCAACGGCCATTCCTCCTTTCTTCCTTGTTAGTAGAATCCCAGTTTTGTGTAGATATTGATCAACAATGTGCTCAGGGAAGGTGGGACAGGCATGAGTCAAGCTGGGTCAGGCCTGTCATGGTAATCCCACCCCCTTCCCAGGGATTGGTTTAGGAGCTGCTCTGTGACCACTTCTGCCTAGTGGGGCTGGAGACCACTGGGAAAGTTTCCTCTCTGATGAGAAGAGAAAAACATACAGTTGTGCCCCACATAACAATGCTTTGGTCAATGATAGACAACATATACAACGGCAGTCTCATAAGATTATAATGCAGCTGAAAAATTCCTATTGCCTAGTGACGTCTTGATGATCCTGACCCTGGGTAGGCCTAAGCTAATGTGCATGTTTATGTCTTAGTTTTTAATAAAAAAGTTTAAAAATTAAAAAAAAGTTTTTTAAATAAAGAAACTTATAGAATAAGGATATAAAGAAAGAAAATATTTTTGTACAACTGTACAGTGTTTGTGTTTTAAGCTAAGTGTTATTACAAGAGTCAAAAGTTTAAAAAATTTAAAAGTTTATAAAGCAAAAAAGTTACAGCAAGCTAAAGTTAATTTATTATTGAAGAAAGAAAAATTTGTGTTATAAATTTAGTGCAGCCTAAGTGTACAAGTTTATAAAGTCTATAGTAGTGGACAGTAATGTCCTAGGCCCTCATGTTCATGCACCACTCACTCCCTGACTCACCCGGAGCAGCTTCCAGTCCTACAAGCTCCATTCATGGTAAATGCCCTATACAGGTGTATAGGCATATTTTATCTTTTATATCATATTTTTACTGTACTTTTCCTATGTTTACATATGTTTAGATACACAAACACTTATCACTGTGTTATAATTCCCTTCAGTATTCAGTAAAATAACATGCTGTTCAGGTTTGTAGCATAGGAGCAATAGGCTGTACCATATAGCCAAGGTGTGTCGTAGGCTATGCCATCTAGGGTTGTGTAAGCACGCTCTATGATGTTTGCACAATGACGAAAACACCTAACGATGCATTTCATATTAAGAGACACATGACTGTATGTGAAAAAAAAATCCTGTGTTTTCTTCCTGCCTTTGGACATTGTTATCATTGTTATGTGAAAATGGGTTGCTTGGAGATGTGGCAGCCATTTTGTAACCATGAGGGAAAACAGAGAGACTCATAGAACACCTGAATATGCCAGGCTGAAACGTGTTTTATGGTAATGGTAAAGGGACAGAGAAGAAGAAAATACATAGGCACAGAAAGGTGAGGCATATACAGCCAAACCTCCCAGCAAGTCAGGACGAAAGTTGGAATGGCATTGAGCCTCCCTCTCTCAGCCCCTGAGCTCTTTCTTCTACAGTAGGGATGTGAAAGAAACCTGTGTACCTGGAATGGGAGCAGTGGGCACTTAGAAGGTGCAGGGAAGTGGGGGATTCAGAGGGTCCTGTGCATGCTGAGGGGGCTGTGTGGGATACTTCTGCCTGTGCCATGGGCCATAGCACACGTGCTCTGGAGAAGGCATGAGAGATTCACTGAGCCCCCACGTATGTATGGAGTTATGCAATAATGTGGAACCCTCCTTGGAAATTAAGCCATTCATCAATGCAATTAGTCATTTTACTAATTTACAAAATGCTAACTTTGGGCCACACCCTGCACCTCTTCTTTGGGGGATGCAGAGGAGCAGAATCCAGGCTGGCTGCCTTTTTGAAGCTTGCAGTGTGGATAGGGAAAGGAATCATGCCCACATATAAATAGGAACCAAAGCAGGACCAATCAAATACCAGGTGGAGGGCCCAGGCAGTCATGGGTCGGGGGTTCAGAGACCCAGGGTGGTTAGAAAGAACTTCATGGAGGTGAAGGGCAAGAAGAGGAAGGAGTCCGATGGTGGAGGTTTGGGGCCTGGCAGACAGAGGGAACAGACTCTCAGATGGAGTTTAGGATGTCAGGAGAAGGAGGCTTCATCTTACTTCTTCCTTGCTTTAATGGGAGAAGTTTAAATTCTACGTCTTAATCTACATACTAATTCATGGCTTCATTCATTTCAACACATTTTTATTGAGCAGCTACTATGTGCCAGTATGAGTGGGCAATTGGGGCTATAGAGAGGCAAAGCCCTCAAGGAATGCTGCGTCTGTGCAAAGCAGACCCATGATCAGCCAAAGGCCAGGGATAAGTGCTGTTATGGGGAGGCACAGTGTGCCAGCTGGCCTGGCCAGAGGAGGAACACCAGGAGGTTGGGAGAATGGCAGGGGCACAGATTGCATTTTTAAGGTGAGGTAAGAGTTATCCAGGTGGGGAAGGAGGGAGGAAAGGAGGAGTTCCTACTTGGTGCACTTGGTATAACTGTAGCATGAGGCATGGGGGCGTGGTGTGGGTAGAGGGCAGGAGAGAGGCTGGGGAGGTGAGCCCTGCAAGTGCCCTTCCATTTGTCTTGGGGCTCTGTGGAGGCTGCTGGACTGCTGATTAACTCACCCCCCACCAAGCTTCCAAGCGAGGCCCCATCCCCTTGGATGAGAGCTCCTCCTTGTCTCTGTGTGTGGATGACACCTCTGCTCAGTCTAATCGTTCAGGTCTCTCATCCCGGAGGAAGAAGGCTGAATAAGGAGAGACTCTGATCGCCATGCTCAGCAGATTCTCTTTGTGTTGAGTTGTGTGGACAATTGTGAGTAGCCACCTATTGTCTTGGGGGAAGGACAGGTATGGCAGGACAGTGTGGGCCTGTCCTCCTCACACATTCCTTTGCAGCAGAGCAGGAAGACTGCTGGGAGGCAGTGGCACCTGTGCAGTGGCCCTGAGCAGCCTGGGGAGCCTGCTTCCTGCTCGCTGGGGACCATTAATGCTCACATGTCTGGTGGGTGGTAGCAGCCCCCTCTGAGGTCAGCTGGTGGGAGAGGACCCCAGGGGCCTCGAGAAGGGAACTCTGTGGGCATAGGAGAGGCTGGTCCAGTGCCCTGCCCAGCCCAGGGCCAGACAATCAGGGTGACTGTGAGTGTGCTGGAAGGAGAGGGATTCTGGCCAGAGGGACAGCAGGCCTTGCTGTAGTCACAGTGGCAGCAGGGGACACGGAGAGCCCTGGCTGTGTGATTTCAATAGCCACCCCCAGAGCCTCAACTCTCTAGTTTTCTCTCTCAAGAGGACATGTCTTAAGTCATGGGGGAGGCTGGATTTATGGAAGAGCAAATTCTTGGAAAGATGGCCCATAGGCCAATGCCACGTGTTTGTTTACTATTCATTCATTGTTTTTTTATTGTTTTTTTCTTTACTAATTTTCAAAACACATTACATCTCTGAAACAATTTAAATGATACAGAAATCAATAAAGCCAGAAAAATATTCCCCCTCGCCCCTTGTAAGACTCCTTCGCTCCTGCTTTCCCGGGGTGGCCACACGTAGGGGTGGGAGGGTGAGCTATACCCTCTGCACCGCAGACAGAATGGGGAATGTGATTTCCTGAAAAATGGGATTAAAACAGGAAAATCTAAAAAACAAAAAAAGTAGCAGGGTATCCTTTCAAAGTCTTTGCTTTATGCATTCAAAATACAGATATCATTTGGTTTTGACTGGTTTTGTTTTGCTTTTCCTTAAAAAAATGAAATAAATCATTCTTTACAGAGTGTCCTAAATCTTGTTTTAAAGAAAAAAAAAATCACAGTAATGTTATCTTAGGCCTCTTCCCATGTCAGTATGTATAAGTTCACCTTCGCAGTCTTGGGCACCGTTCGGATTGCATGGCACAGGGAAATGGGCTTCGCGGAGTGTCCATGCAGGCAGGGCAGGATCCATCTGTTACACCAGGCGCAGCTTCTTCTTTGGCCATTGTTGGGGGTCATCTCTGTTCAGCCAGGCCCTGCCCTGCCTGCCAGCACAAGGTCATTGTGCCAGAGGGGCAGGAGGGACTGGGAAGAGGCCAGAGTGGTCTGACACCGGGGGGACAGGGATGAGACCAGGTGTTCAGCTGTCGCAGGATTGGAAGGTGGGCGCTGGCAGTGGTGCCTTTGTTGGTTTTGAGGCACCTCCAGACACAAGGAAGTGTTTGTTCTTTTCAGGACAGGTCAGTCCTTATTTCCATTCAAAAAATACATTTTGTGTAAGACCCAAAGGGGTACAAAGAAGAATTCTAATGTCAGAGACACCTAAAATGTTCTGGAGCTTCAAAGAAGGGTGTGATCATAGTCGGAGGGCGCGATCACTTGAAACCAGCCGCAGCAGAGAGTGTTCCTGAGGACGGCCCATGAGCCTGGCGCTGTGCTGAGCACGTCACATCCCAGATCTCATTCCATCCTCACCTCTCTGAGGTAGGCATCATCCCTTCCTTTAATAAGCCAGGAAAGTTTATTATTAATAAATAGGCCCGGGGCATGCAGCTGGAAAGTGGCCAAGCAGGGATGAAGGGCAGAGGTCCCTGGCTCCGAGGTGCACACTCGTGTGCATTTTGTTCTGCTGCCGCCTGAGACAGGTGGGGTTGGAGATGCATTTAGAGGGTGGGAGGGAACTTGTCAGATGAAGACAGGAGGGAGGAAGGCATTCCAGGCAGAAGGTGCAGCCGGAACGAAGACAGAGAAGCAGTGTGGCACCAGAGCCCTATGGTGACTCGAAGGGCATCTGTTAAGGTAAGGCCAGAAAGGAAGGTTTGTGCTCATGGTGGGAAGGCTGAGGGTCTGGGGGAGGGACATGTGCCCCTTCTGGAGGCCACAGGAATCACGGATGGAGGGCAGAGGCCCAGTCTGGTAGCACTGGGGAGAAGCCCAGTACTGAAGGGAAAAGCTATGACCGAGAAGGGCAAGCGGAGTCTGGGCAAAAAGGGGGGGGCACTGGAGGTGGGGGGGGGCCGGGGAGGGGGAGTCACTGCCCTCCTGTGGTCAGTGGGCTGTCCTGGGAGAACAGCTGCCCAGACAAGCTTGTCCTGGGCTGCAGGTGCAGCAGGCAGAGCTCAGGGAAGAGCCCGCTGCACCCACCACCCTGGGAGGAGAGTGAGAGCTGCCTTTGAGGCCGATGGGAAGAGGAAGAAAGGGGCTGGTAAATGGTCAAGGTGAGAAATGACCCTCAGTTGATTTGGTTGGGGGGATAAGGAGGGGACACGGTCTGAGGAGAACCACAGTGTCAATACGCAAATATTCTCCACAGACCTAGCTCTGGCTATGGTGTGCTATGAGCCTGTGTGTCCTCGCGTCTTGTGTCAGGGCTGGTGACCCTCCCGGGGCAGCACGTCTCTACAGGGTGATCTGTCCCATGTGGCATTGGGCTCCCCTGGTGCTGGCTGTGTCCTGGGCCCCAGGCTGTGGGCCCAGACTGAAGCAGCCACACCCACATCGCCCCATGTCTGGAGAGCCCCGCCCCACCCAGTGAGACCTGTCAGGCCACCCCTTATCTGTGTGCTCCTGGCTGACCCGAGCTCCCCCAGTCAGGACGCATGGCTTCCCTGAGGCCTGCTCAAAGCCCGCCTACTCTGACAGCGTTCCCTCAGGGCCTCGCCCCTCACCCTGCACTTGGGGGCATTGTGTACACTTATGTGCCCTTTCATCTTACTTAGGGTTTCTAGACTCTATTATTTTTTGTGTCTGTTCATCTTGTCTCCCCAGAGATGATAAGGTCTTTGAGGGTAGGGACCACATCCTATCTCCTTTTTGTCTTCCACGTAACACCTCAAATGTGTTTGACTCACTGAAGGCCGGACACTCACAGAATGTTGAACGAGTAGGAATTCCCTTCCACCCACACATGGGCCCCAGGGCTCTGGGAGCATGACCCCAAACGTGCCCAGAGGATGTGGTGGGAGGCAGGTGGGGACAGGGCAGGGAGGGGCTGAGCACGCCTCCACCATGGTGGTTCTCTGGAATGATGCTCAGCCCAGGAGGACCTGGGTCCGATCCTCTCCACTGGTGGGCAGACAGATGTCCCAGATTGGGAACAGGTGCCCAGGGGCATTAGCGGTGCTGAGGCTCTGAGGAACCCCACCAAGATCACCAGTGTCCCCCTCTGCTAAAATCCAGTTTCCCGGCCTCAGACCCTTAACTTCTCAGCAGTAGTCCCCATTTTGAAAACACACTTCTCTCCATGACATAAAACTTTGACTTCTCCTCTGCCTACTCTGTAGATTTTTTCTTGTCTGCCTGGCCCGGCCATTACATCTCAGAGTCCTCAGGCTGCAGCCGCTGGCTTTTCTTTCTCCCTCTGTTCTGTGTCCAGGCAGCTCGGCCACACCACAGCTTGGACGGCTACATCTGACTTCTGGGTAGCCCTGGCCCAGAACTCTCTTCTGAGTTTCTGATCCACGTGTCTGCCTGCCTCTTTGACATCTCTTGAGTGTGTGTCCTAAAGGCACTGCACACTCAGTGTGTCTGAATGTGGATTTATGATTTCCCTCAGTATTCTTCCAGAAACACCCGTCCCTGCCCAGTGCTCCCCACTCAGGGCAGGAAGCACCACTCATGCCGGTGCCAAGGCTGGAGACCTTCCCTCCCTGCTCGCACATCAGCCATCAGTTTTACTTCCTGGATGTCTCCTCGCCTACTTCCCTCCATCTCCACCTCCACCTCTTGCATGGAGGGTGACAGCCTCCCGACTGGGCTCCCAGCTCCGCCCTTGTCTCCCTGCCTTCCATCTGCCACGCACCCTCCTGCCTCAGTCTCCCTTCACTCTGCATTGTGGCCACCCTGGCCTGTCCCCGAATTCCCCTAAGATCCTGCTCATCACAGAGCCTTGAAACGAGCCCAGGAGAGGCCCCTCATTGTGCATTTCCATATTGTTATTTGACATTCATTTGTGAAACTATTTAATACCGCTCTACCCTGCTTGAATGTAAGTTCCATGAGGTCAGGGGCCATGCCTGACGTATAGACATAACTCGGGGAATATGTGTTGACCCCCAGGCCTCTCTCAAGGAGGAGACCTCTGGGTTCAGGTCACCAAGCCGTGCAGGGCAGATGCATGTTGTCCCTGTGTGCTGGGCAAGGTTTGAGCACCTGGAGCCTACCATCAGGGGGTGGGGCACAAGGCTCCAGGGAGGTGGAGGCCACAGGGGAAGAGGAGAGATGCTCACTGAGGGACTTGGCCTTGAATCGGGGGGGAGATTTGTTTTGTTTTCTGGCAGTTTGAGAAGGAGGATGGGAGAGTCCTGAGGGGAAGTCCACTTTGGGCCTTTATCACAAGGTGAGTGGCCCTTATATTCTCTTTAAATCACTACCACACATTTGGGACTCGGTCATGTCCTTTTTTAAGATGCCTGCTTACTGGGACAATTGCAGGGAGCCTTGGAGCCTTTTAGCAGGTGGGCTTTTACTGGCAGAAGAAGCTGATAGGAGTCCAGGGAGCAGAGAAGCCTCCTCCTTTGCGCTGTGTAGCTGGGGCAGGGGCTCTGAGCCCTCCAGGGACAGCCAGGTGTGGCTATTTCAGAAGCCCTTGGGCTGGTGGGGCTCTTAGGTGGGGCCCACATGGACACATGGGATGTGATATCTAGCAGATTTGGGGCTCTGGTGAAGAGCTTTTGTGGCACCTGAGTTCTCAAGTCTTCAAATGGGGCAAGGAAACATTTCAGATCAGACAAGCTGGGCTGCAGCATGAAACCAAGAGGCCCTAGTCTTAACACCTGCTGGAGGCTCAACTCTCGTCTGAGGATGCGTAGGACACTAACCCACGTAGGCGGTGAAAACACAGGGAACCCCCTCCCTGGATGAGCTGGACACATGGTTGTACCAGAAAGCACCTTATTCTTTCTCACCAGCAAACCTTTCTCTGGACCCACCCTTGCCTGCAGGGAAACCCCAGGCAGCTCCCATTGCTTTTCTGGTCACTCTTATGTGATAAAATATGTAGCCTTGTGTGACACTCTGTTGACAATGTCTCCCCACACCCCGTTGAAGCTACGGGGCAGAGGACAACCATCTGCTTCTCCTACTTCCCTCTTTACCTCCTCTCCCCCTTGCTGGGGGGTCTGGGCTGCTCCAGCGGTGGAGGGGCCAGCAAAGGAGAGGGAGACCAGGGAAGGGCTTGCTTGACTTTTTGCAGCTGCACCTGGCACCAGTGCCTTCGGGGTATAGCCGATTACAGAGTGAGGTTCTGCCCCGAGGAGTCTCCTTCGCTGAGGTCCTTTGATGGCTCCTCACCTTGGCCACTCAGGATCCCTCCAGCTCCTGCCCATGCTCACCGCCACCCTTCAGGGTCTGCTTCTGCAGGGTCTGCATCTGGCCCTACACCCATCCCCACTCCACCAAACCCAGGCTCTCCTAAGACAGCCCCTCTTCACCCAGCCACTCCCGGTCACACGGGGGCTTTTCAAGGGTCGGTCAGACAGTTCTTGCGCTCCTCAAATTCTGCGGGATGCCTGATAAATTCTTGGAGATCCTCTACAGTCCACTGATAACTTCTTTCCAGAGACATCCTCACAATGCGCCTCTTTAGTCTCCGGCGAATTGCAGGCGGGTGAAGGACTGCACAGGCCCTGTAAGCAGCGCGGCGGTCCGGCACCCTGGCTCAGCAGGCAGCAGTGTTTGGCACCTACCGAACTGGGGGCTTTGCCCAAATGCCAAGACAACAGAAGAGCGACCTTTATCCTCCTACTTTATGAACATCATAAAAGTCAAGGGTGTGTAAAACAGTTGGGGCAGGAGAATAAGGCAAGGACAGGAGAGAGTTCAGAGCACGAGAGGAGTAAATAGAAGCCTAGCAGGAAGAGGAGCTGATGGAAGCCGTGGAGAGGACACTAAGCTGATATTTACATGGTGCCTTGGCCCTACAAAGGGCCTCACGTCATCCTATTGAGACTTACAGCAACGCTGGGGGAGGACATTATTCCCAATTTAAAGACAAGAAAACCGAAGCTCCGCAAGGCAAATGACTCACAGTATGAGTAGCAGAATCTGGGTGTCAGCCAAGTTAATCAGTATATCACCTCTTCACCTAGAAGGTTCCAATTGTTCTTTCCTCCTTAAAAAATGTCTAGTTATACAAGTAATACGAGAATAAATCCTCCAAGTAAAAAAAATATATAAAACTTTAATGATAAGGCTAAAGGCCCCTTTGACCACCAACCCCCAAGCAGTGGTAATCTGGTAACCATTGGTATGATTTTTAACATCCTTATAAGCCTTTTCCTCTATATTTATAAAGTTTTCTTTTTTCTTTTTTTTTTTGGACACAGGGTCTTACTCTGTCACCCGGGCTAGAGTGCAGTGGCGTCATCACAGCTCATTGCAACCTCAAACTCCTGGGCTCGAGCAATCCTCCTGCCTCAGCCTCCTGAGTAGCTGGGAGTACAGGTGCACACCAGTATGCCTGGCTAAGTTTTCTATTTTTTTTGTAGAGACGGGGCCTCACTATGTTGGTCAGGCTGGTCTTGAATTCCTAGTCTTGAGCGATCTTCCTGCCTTGACTTCCCAAAGTGCGAGGATAACAGACGTGAGCCACCAGGCCCAGCCTCCATATTTATTACACACACACACACACACACACACACACACACCCAGGTAGTCACCCATAGGAAAAATATAATATTTTATTGGTTGGTTTTTAGTTTGTTTTCTTATTATTTTTACCAAAAAAGATATCTTGTCATACATACCTATCAGCTTCTTAGTTTCTACACTCAACATTGTACTCTGAAAAGCTTTGTTAGTCAGTGTGGATCCACCTCCTTCTTTTTCATTGCTGTATAGTTTCTACAGTGTGGATATACCACACTTATTTAGCCACTCCCTAATGATGGACAATGACATTGTTCCTGACATTTCAAACAACAGGTGTATTGTTTAAAAGAACTGGAATATGGCGGGATTCTATGTTGGTCAGTCATTGTTAAAGAGGGGCTCAGATGAGACTTCCCTGATGTTGAGAAAGGACTAAAATTGGGCTGGTGGGGCAAGCTCTATACCAGCAGTCAAGAGGGAACCCTGGTTTGAGTGCAGTTGTGCTGAAGTTGAGCCCATTTACCTCTCTGAGCCTCAGTTTCCCTTTCTTTAAAACAAAAGGGTTGTGATGCCAGTTCTTCTTAACTCTGGCAGCTCATCTGAGTCACCTGGGGAACTCTAAATAAACTAAAAATAATCAGCACAACAAAAACAGTGCCTGGGCACCACTCCTAGAGATTCTGATTCAATTGGTGTAGGATAGGACTCTTTCATCAGTAAGTTTTGAAAGCACCTCAGGCAATTCTAACATGCAAGAGGTTTGGCAAACACTCTTCTAGGCCAGGGCTTCTCAACTCTAATATGCACACAAAACTCCTGGGGACCTGCTTAAATTTTTAGGTAGAATGTTCTAAGAATATTTAGGTAGAGCATGCACTCAGGTGTAAGACAGGATGGTTTCCCAGGACGGTGCCAGACAGCTGGGAGGCACGGTGGCTTAGCCCCAGCCATGGGTGTGGCAAGCCCAGAAGATAGCAGCAGAGGGTTGGCAGTGCTGGTGAGGTCCAGCCTCCGAGGTGGCTGCTGCTGTCTCAGTCATAATTTAGACAACAGTTGGCACATGGCCTTCCAAGAGGAGGTGGCAGTTTCCAGTCAGGCCTTCTGAGCCAAGCTGCAGGGAGTTGAGGGCGGGCAGCTGTCCCGTGGGAAGATGTTAGCCTCTAGGCAACTGCAGTAAACAACAGGGCAGGGGTTTCCCCCAGTAAAGGTTGCATAAGCCCAATCTTTTTTCCCAGTGTCCCTTCTGTTTACAACATTTACAGGCATTTTTATCACTTGGGGGTCAATTAGAATTAGGACCACCTTATTGTTTTATCTGCAAAGTCGTATGTCTATCTTGAGTTTTATATCAAAATAAATATCCCAAAGTCCTGTCAAAGTGTTCAGTTGGATGTTGCAGCTCAGACAGTCAGGCTCTCCCCCAATCTCCTTGAAAGTCACAGTCAGCAGAAGGTGCTTATACAACTTTGTGTCTTGGGTCCCTGACCTAAAGGTCAGCCACCTCTGAACTCAGACCCAACATTAAGTCCCCAGCAGGCAGAATGTGTCCGAGAGAATGTTCTCTCTGGATCTAAAGCAAGCTCTCAGGACAAGTGGCCAAGATGGAAGGACAATCTCATCTGGTTTTGTTGGTAACCCCCAGCAAAGTTTGTTCTCAGAGGATGCTGGTCTAGAGAGAACTGCAAACTCTCCGGTCTGTGAGGCCACTTCAAGCAGCCAAATTATAGGAAGTGTGCTTCCCTTCTACTCTGTGTTCTTCCTCCTCATGACTGACTAACACTTAAGGACACAGGGCAAAACAAAGGGAAGGGTGGAGGCAAATAGCCAAAATGCAGCTCCAAAGGGACTAAAACAGCCAAGGAATTCAATACAAAGAGAATGGAGTTGAGGCCCAGTGCAGATTTACTTGTTGACGTGCGGCTCAAGGGCCCTTGGTGAGCTTCACACTTGATGAAGAGTCCAAGGTCCACAGCGACAAGCAGGTCAGGCTGGGTCCGAGTCATGGCACCAAGATTGCAGTCAAAAATAAAACCAAACCCAAGACAAAATTAGCAAAGGCTGTTTATTTATAAACTTACAGCCACAAAAGAACCATCTGCTGTCACTTTTGTTTCGGCAGGGGTTCAAAGGCGTCTGAAAGGAAAGTCAGTTTTATAGAGAAAAAAAGGAAATACCAAGGCAGTCTCTGATTGGCAGGTATTCTATTAGGGTGGGATTTTTGAAAGCGGGGGAGATATTAGTGGACCTTTAAGAACGTTTGGCAGTCCTTGATTGGTTCACTATCCATATTTTACATGACTGGGAAAGTTTCAGGTTTTTAGGAGGACTATTTTAAGAGATTTATTAACTGGGGAAGAGGGGGTGGGTTGGAGAGAATTTGAGCCAGGGGGAGGCCAAACAGGGCCCCCTTCCTTCGTGCAGCAATGTATTGTTCTGAGTCCCAAGAGTGCCATTCTGGGGACACGGTTTCCCGCTGTGTGCAAAGCCACTGTATTAGGGACTACGCAGCAGTTACAAAGATGAATGAAACATAGACTACACCGTTTCCAGCCGAGGATTCAGCCCCAATTGGCCAATTTTTTCATCCCCTGACAAGGTGAAGTGAGTGATGTAATGAAGCTGTGAGCAGATGACCGGAGAGGGCAGGAGTAGTTAAGCCATTCTGAGTGGAACTTGATTTGGTTCACCCTGGAGGAGTGACTGGGGTGGGTCTGGATTTTATTCATTCATGCAGCAATTATTGAGCACTAACTGACGTCACGAGCTGTGCTAAGTGCTGGGGACACAGCAGGAAGCCACATGGTCCTTGCCCTCCTGGAGCTTACCATCAGACACACAGGATACACTTTAAGCAAGAATTACAAGTACCCCGAGTATTGGAGGAGATGTGCGGAGGGCTGGGGAACACGAGATGGGAGCCTCACCTTGACTGGGCCAGAGAAGCACCACTGGAGGGAGAAATATTTCAACCGATGACCTGAAGGAGATGTGGGGAGGGGACCGGAGCAGCCTGAGAGTTCCAGGCAGAGGGGACAGCATGTGTTAAGGCTCTGAGGGGACAAAAAAAGATGACCTGTTCAACGACATGAAGGAGTCCAGCGAGCCTGGGGTAAGAGGAGACAGGGCGAGTAGGGCATTAGGCTGGAGAGGAGGGAACACAGGGCCTCGTGAGCCGTGCTGAGATGGTTGGATTTGGTACCAAGGGCAGTGGGAAGCTGTTGAAGGGTTTTATACAGGGATGTAACATCAGGTTTGCCCTTTGACAAGATCATTCAGTTTGCTGTGCAGAATTTTAAAAAACTGGAACAAGCAAGGGTAGACATGGAGCAGCCAGAGCAGCCATTCAGGGGAGCGGCGAGGGCAGCTTGGGTCCCCCGGGGGCAGTGCAGATGGGGAATGGCGAGAGGTTTTACGAGGTGATTTAGGATATAAAATCCATGGGGCTCCCAGCAACTGATGAGCCGCTGGGGCTGAGAGGAGGGAGTTTTCAAGGATCGTTCCTGGGTCTGTCTACAGCTGATGTTGCCATTTCCTGTAAGGGTGCAAGTGAGTGGGGGAAGATCATGTGCTGAGTTCTTAGCTCCTTGAGTCTGAAGTGCCTGTGAAACATCAAAGTGGAAACTGAGTCAATGAATGGGTTTATGGGGTTTGAAGCTTAGAAGCGAGGTCTGGCTGGAAGCGGCAATGTGGGAGTGATCTACACGTAGATTTTTAATGAAGCCACAGGGTACGTGTGATCACCTTGAGAGACAAGTAGAGAGAAGATGGTGCAGGCCCGAGTCCTGAGGAACTCAGCCTCAGAGGAAGGGCTGGCAAAGAAGGTGGAGGAGGAACAGCTGGAGAGAAGAAACCAGGAAACTAGAAGCATGAAGGCCAAGGGCAGAGTGGTCCAAGAACAGGGGTAGAGGTCAGATGTCAAGTGCTGCTGAGATGTCAAGTAAGGTGAGGTCTGAGGACCTCATCGTCTATTGGATTGAATAAATTATTGACTTTAGAGCAATTCTGGTAGAGTGGTGGGAGCAGAGGCTACACTAAAAGGTAGGGATACGTAATCAGAAGGTGCTTTAGAAAGGTCACCTTAGTGACGGGTGGAGGATGGATCAGGGTGGTGAGCCTGCAGGGGTTGTTGCAGGAATCCAGGTAAAAGAGGTTAAGGTGCAAGGGCTAGGAGCCTCACAATGATTTAAAAAATCATGGATCTCAATGTCAGCAGAGAGGAACAACTGAAACTTGGTTGGCTCTGTCCCAGAAGGAAAGAAGAAAGTGAACAGGAGGTAGAAGGAGCCATCCAGGATTCCCACAGACCCTGTTAAGATTCCAGCCACTCTCTGGGGAACCGTGTCCCTGCATGTTCCTCCTCCCATGTGCTCCTAGAAGGCCTCTGAGGCTCATTTAAGGAACAAACCCAAATAAACAAAAGTGAGGAAGTGTTGTGTCTTGGGCCTTTGGTGCAAAGAAACCAGGATTAAAAATCTGGCTTTACCACTGCTCTTTGTGTGGCAAGTTTCTAAACATTTCTGTGGATTATAAGACAGTCTGTTTTCAGAAATGTTATAGTATGAAAATACGCATGGGTTAAAATGGAGAAAACGTGGAATTTGAAAATTCTCTTTCCTCAAGTTTTCTCTTCTGGGTGTTAACCTTCCAGTTATGAATCCATGAAGGAAGAAAGGAACAATAGGCTGCCAGTGTCAGCCAGCAGTGCCTGGAGGCAGAGGTGCTAGGCAGTCCCTCAGGATGGAGTTGGGTGGGAACCTGAAGTGACAAAGTCCTCGGTGCTGTGCCCAATCCAGCAGGATGTTTCAATGGCTGGAGCTCAGTGCAGATCCATCTACCCAGCCAGGCCTGGTGGCCACTCTGCCTCAGGGCCCTGGGGACAGAAGGCCAGCTCTACCCTCTCCCCGCTTACTCTTACCCCACAGCCCTCTCCCCAAGTGGCACCATCAAAGGTAAACAGTAGGCCTGCAAGGAGCTGGGAAAGCAAACAAGCTTACACATCATTGCTAAAGCTATTAACACCCACGTGCCAATGTTGGTGGTGTTGACAGGCCAGCTCTGGTAACAAGCTGGTGATGCCATGCCACAACAATCCTCTGCCCCACAGCCAAAGGCCAGAGGCCCCATTCTGGAACAGAGCAGCAGCGCAGTGCAGACGCAGGGACGTCCCTACCTGGTAAGCTGCCCTGACTGTGGCTAGACAGGCTCTCTCTCACCCTGGACCCCTCATCCAGCAGTTTTCCCAGGCAGGTGCTCTGCTCTGAATGCAGGCCAGGGAGGCATGTGGGGTCAGTGCATGATGCTTGGGGCTGTGGTGGCCAGGAGCCTCCCAGCACGAAGCGTATGAGATTCCCAGGGAAAGACTGGGAGTCTTTAAGTACTGTAAAACTGAGTAAAAATACCATTGCTGCAAGTGGCCATGGGGACCCAGCCCTCCATGATGGGTGGGAGAGAGCACTGCACTTGAATCCAGGAGTCCAAAGCCAGTGCAGGCCCTTGCCCTGCCTCCTCCTTTGCCTCAGTTTCCTCCTCAGTATGGTGGGGGTTGAGGAGGGCTGGACTAGGTGGCTGTTAGGGTTCAGGTGCTCCCTGACCAGTTCTGACCCAGTCCCTGTTGCTTCCTGCCACCAGGTGGGATTCTCCCCAAGAAAGGGCGGGGGGCACAGTTGGGCGTCCACCTCGCTGGGATGGGTCAGAGAATCCTGTTTAATTCTCCAGTCCTTGTGAGGTGATACCAAGGTACTGTTCCATTTCTTTAAATGGGCTGATCATTCACCAAATTAAATTAACGGGATAATAATGGGTTGTAACTCCCCAGTTTGAAAAATACTCTTCTAAGGCCAGGACTGCTTTAATCCACACGGCCCCCGTGCCTGAGGCTTGGTCTAGCACCCCCTTGTGGATCCTTGGACAACTGCAAAATCTCAGCTTTTCCAGTCACCAAGAAGCTGCTGAGCAAGGTATGCACTGCCATCCCTAAAAGATGTGAATTCGCTGGCCTGTGCCTTTCCCAAAAGGAACACATGCAGATTGTTGCTAAAATCTAAAATGGAGCATCTTCCCTCCTTTAGGACGTGTCCCCTTAGGACACTTTGTAGCAAAAATCAGAGAACAAAAGCTTATAGACAAGTGATTGGGCCTGTCTCTGGCTTTAGATGGCTACTTTCCCCCTTGTTTTCATAGCTATTATTGGATCACATAGATAGTAGGTGCCCATTAAGCAGACACATGTATGAGTGCACCCCAGGCCTGGGGAGAGTGCCCAAGAAATGTTGCTTCCCCCACTGCCTCACAGTTGATGAGGATTCCTTGATGCATTGATAGAACTCAAAGATTTCTTCTATCTATCTGCAGTCTTTCCTATGCCAAAATGCCTCACAAAAATTAAAAATGTTTCTAAGGCATTTCTTGATTTTCCTAAATGTGAAAGAGGTTGGAGGATGGTAACCCAGTTGGACTGTGGTAATCATGGACAGAGCAGCAAGAGATGGAGCGAATCCCTGGAGTGTGCAGCCAAGTCATTTCTGCCCCTGTCCCATGTCCTACCATGCTTCCCGCCCCACCCCCAGCTGGCCTGAGCCCAAGTGGGGACCAGTGAATACTCATGTGGTCCAAGCAAGTGCAGTGATACTCCTCAAAGCTCCTGGTGGTACAGAGCTGTGTGGACTCTTGACATCCTTAGGAGTAGGACAGCAGCTTCAGGTCTCTCATTGAACTTGTGGGCAGTTTAGTGAAAATGACAAGTGTCTAGATGCTCAGGAGCATCTATGCTCAATTGGCCCCTGTAGACGTTGGCCTTGGGTGTATTTTTTTCTTCCTTTTCTGTGTATGTTGCCCTCTTCCAAGCTCTGGGACTAGCTGCTGGCCAGCTGGACTAGGTGGTATCAGTGCCCACACACTTCTGCGTGGCCCAAGATGCCCTACAGTCCTGAGGGTGAGGCTAAGCCTTTGGCATGGCTAAATCAGTGGTCCTCACAAGTCACATTTTTCTGAGCATTTGAGAAAGGAAGACAAAATCCTAAAATCAGGGATCCAGGAAGAAAGGGCCACCCACTTAGTCTTCACTTTATACTCAAGACAGTAGAGCTATAACTGTGATTTTAAAATATGAGCAAAGTGGCTGGGTCAGCCAGGAGACTAAGATCTGAGGTTGGGTAATGGGAACCAGCCCTGGAGTTCTAGGTAGATCTCAGAAGTCAGGCTCCCAGTCCCTTGATGGCCAGAATGTAAGGACGATTTAAATGTATTTGTTCATATTAACCAAGGCAATTGTGTCTTGATATTTATGCAAAATATTTACATTTCACCCTTAAGAGTATTTTGTCACTCAGGCCTTAAATTCTAGCTCTGGGCTGGGTGCAGTGGCTCCCGCCTGGAATCCTAGCACTTTGGGAGGCCGAGGCAGGAGGATCACTTGAGGCCAAGAGTTCAAGACCAGCCTGGGCAACATACCAAGACCCCCGTCTCTACAAAAAATACAAAAATTAGTCAGATGTGGTGGTGTGTGCCTGTAGTCCCAGTTACTCAGGAGGTTGAGGCAGGAGGATCACCTGAGCCCAGGAGTTTGAGGTTGTAGTGAGCTATGATGACACTACTGCACTCTAGCCAGGGCAACAGAGCAAGACCCTGTCTCAAAAATAAATAAATGAATAAATAAATAAATAGATAAATAAATTCCAACTCTGTCTGACCAGATTAGACCCAGTCCAGCATTCCCAGCTTGGTGTGCCCAAAGGAAACTGCTGATTCTGTCAAACTCAGTTCCACGGCTCACCTCTCTGGCTTGTGTCTCTCAATTCAACATGCAGACTATAAACATGTGGTGTGCACGTTGGTCCAACGCTCTGGCCACCCATGGGTTTGGAGGTGAGGAGGGCACAGAAACAAACCTCTCTGTATCATGTGAACGAGGGAAGCCAGTGGTGCTCCAGAGACATGGTGGGGACATGTTTCAGACTAAGAAGAGAACTCACATTTGGAGGTGGCCTTATGGTTTGTAGTTGTTACAAAGTTTTTTTATTCCTACCTCTTTTGTCTCCTGGCTTACAGCTGAGAAAGCTGAGGCCATGTTAAGAGAGGTGCCCACAGCTGTGGCTGATTTGGAATTCCAGCCCAGCATGTGGGATTCCCAGGGCGGGGCTCTTTCCCTCAGACTAGTCCCCCGACACGGACAATTTCCGGGCACCCACCATCATGGAAGGCCATATGAAGGCGGCTGTGTGGTCCTGGTGTGTTAGTGTCTGTGACTAGAACATGCTACCCATCATTGACTCATCTGCCTCAAGAACTCTTCTGCCTAAATGTTAATATTTATCATTTATAGCCCGCCACTGCCTCCTTTCAAAGGTGAGCATAGTAAAATTTATGACAGGTGTGCTATCGGAACACAGGGGAGCATAAAAGCAGAAGGAAGCACCCTAGCCCGTCCATCTGCTGAAGCGGTTCTTCTAGAGGCCTGAGACACCTGGAACATTCTGGCATGGGGCTGCAGCCAGGCATTTTCCTCCTGGGGCTGCTGCTGCTTCTGGGGAAAGGTAAGTGTGCCTTTTACTCAGAGGAAAGCAATGGCTCAGTGCCGTTGGTGTCCCATATTGCTTAGGGAAGGAGTTTGGGAGAGGAATATGGGCGTTTGATGAGATAAAACACAAGATGTCCAGTTCAAACATTAGAGGACTGGTTTGCTTCTTGTTGAATGGGGTGCAGAGGATGCCTACGGAGTGACTGAGGTTTAAGCCACCCAAAGGCAGCTGGGGTGAGGCAGGTCTTGGAATGGGTGAGCAGTAGACAGGCAGCAGCACCACAGTGGGGGAAAAAGCCATGGGTGTGCAGTGGCCAAGACCTGGACTCTAGTTCTTTGTGCTGTGTGGCCTTGGGCAAGTTCTTCTTTTTTTTTTTTTTTTTTTTCCTTTCAGTTATTTATTTATTTATTTATTTAGATGGGATCTTGCTCTGTCACCCAGGCTAGAGTGCAGTGACACAGTCATAGCTCACTAAAGCCTCAAATTCCTGGGCTCAAGCGATCCTCCTGGGCAAGTTCTTCTACCTCCCTGGACCTTGATTTTTCTCATCCTTAAAATGGAAATACTACTACTGCTAAGCACATTTTGATCATTACTATTTATGAGCTTTGTTTTGTTTTGTCTTTTGCTAAAGGGACAGAGGAAGGCAGATTTCTGGAAGATAAATTCTAAAAGATTGCCCACATTCTTTAGTTCTACCAAATAGCCTATTGATCCTTGATTGAACTGAGTGGGCCACCAGCCAGGGCTCTGCATTCTTCCTGACGCCAATGATTGGGAGCAGATGGTGCCTCTGCTACGATCTCTCTCTCTTTCTACCCCTTTTCTGGCTCTCCCTCTGTTTAGGAAGGCAGAATCTTTTAAACTGAAAAGGGCCTTAAAGATGATCTTTCACCCTTTCCAGATGAGAGGCCTGGGCCCAGAGCAAGAAGCACTTGCCCTTGAGCCCCCAGAGGGAAAGGAGGAGGCATGGGACAGAGGCCTGGGCCTTCCTGGGGTCTGAGCCCCAGTCCTGCTACTCACCTGGGGCAAGTCAATTACCTCTCTGAGCCTCAGGGGAGCTGGGCTGGGGAGAATGATAATGCCAGCTGTGCCTCCTGCACAGGGTGATTGCATTTTCCTGATTACTAATGAGGCCAAGCAGCTTTTTCATGTTTATTGATCATTTGAATTCCTCTTTCGTGAAGTGCCTATTCAAGTCTTTTCCCCATTTTTCTATAGGTTTGTCTCGTTCCATTGACCTTTAGGGTTCTCCATATGTGCTGGGCACTAGCTCTTTGGTTATATGTACGGCAAATATCTTCTCCCACTCTGAAGCTCATCTTTCCACTCTTTCTATGGAGACTTTGGATAAGCAAAATTCTTAATTTTGTGAAAATTAATGAAGACCACCCAAATGAGAACAAAGAAAGACAATTCATTCAGAGCTTGCTATAGCAAACCATAACTTGCATTTGGCTGAGATTCAAAAGCAGGTGGGGAAGTGGGAAAACTTTATAGTGGAAAAAAGGAAGGCTTAGGCCCTCTGTAATAGGAGGATGTTGGCATGGAGAGGCTTGGAGAAAGGCTAACGAGAGGCAGGGCATCTGAAGTGATTTGTTGGGAGCGTACTCGGCTTTCTCTGGTTGGTTCCGTTGGATGTAGGGGCAAAAAATAGAGAAGATGGTTGTCATTAACCAAGTCCTGACCATTCTGTGCTGATTGCAACAGAGGTTATGGTTTGGCTTCCTGGGCTGGTTGCTACAGATTTTGAGTCTGAGTTCTGTCATCATATATGGTCTGGTCGTTGTCCATTTGTATATTCTGTCTCTATTCTTAAGTATGTGACTTTTTAATCTTTTCCTTTATCGTTTGTGTTCTTTGTGTCTTAAGAATGCCTCTCCTACCTTGAGGTCATTAAGATATCCTAAATATCCTTCTAAAACTTTATAAATGTGCTTTTCTTATTTAAGTCAATCCCAATATATGTGGGATTGATTTTTGTGAATAGTGTATGACAAGAACCCAATGTTATATTTTTTTCATGCATACATCCAGTTGTCTCAGCAGTATTTACTGAATGGCCCATTGTTTCCCACTGTTCTGAAGCACCACCTCTGTTCATATGCTAACGATTCACATCTGCTTCCATCTGTGTCAGAACTTCCTTTTGCTCAATTATGCTGTTTGTCTCTCTCTAGGCCAATATCACATTGTTTTAATTCTGCGGCTTTAGAGTAAGTTTTATTATTTGATAAAAGAAGTCTTCATATTTTTTCTTCTTCTTTAGATGTGTCTTGGCTTTGAATTTCCATATAAATTTTACTATCGGCTTGTCAATTTCCACCAAAGAAAATCTGTTGGGACTTTGATAGCAATTGCTTTTAATTCTATGACTCAAGTTGGGGATAATAGACATCTTTACAATATTGAGTTTTTCAAGTCATGACCATGTATTTAGATCTTCTTTAATGCCTTTCAAAGTTTTCTCTGTTCTGGTCTTGAATATAGTTTGTTGAATTTTTTCCTAGGTATATGACACTTTTGTATGGCAAATGAATCTTTAAAATTTTATTATGTTTGTTATTGGTGTATACATGTGATTTTTGTGTTGATTTTGAACCCAACTAAACTTTTTATAAATTTTAATAACTTATCTGTATTTTTTTGGATTTTCTATACATACAATCCTGTCAATAATGACAATTTTGTTTCTTCCTTTTCAATCTGTGTACATCTTATTTCTTTTTCTTACTATACTGTGCTGGCTGGTGCCTGCACTACAATTTTTCATAGAAGTGATGATTAGAGGCATTCTTATTCCCAAATTCAAAAGAAAAATGTTTAATTTTCATCAATCAGTATGGTGTTTGCTAAAGGCTCTTTTGTAGATACTCTCTATAAGATTAAGAAAGCTATTTCATTCCCAATTTGCTAAGAGGATCTCAAAAATTATAAGTGGATAATGAAATTTACCTAATACTTTTTCTGTACTTACTGAGATGATCGTGATTTACTCCTTTAATCTGCTAATGTAGTGAAGTAAATTAATTGACTTTTTATTATTTTGTTCATTTTTTCAGTTGCTTATTACATTTATCAAAGACTGCACATTGCACTTATTTGTCTTGTCTCTTTAATCTCTTTTAATCTAGAATAGTTCCTTAGCCTTTTTGTCACTTTCTTTTGTGTCATTGAAGTTTTTAGGCTGACTTTTCTGTGTGTGCATACCTCAATTTGGGTTTGTCCAAATCGTTTCTTTATTGCTAGAATACAACATAGGTCATGTTGTGTCCTTGATGCATCTCATTAAGGGACACAAGTGATGTTGGTAAATCCCCTCATTGGTGATGTTAAATTTGATAATTTGGTTAAGATGGTGCCTGCCTAATTTTTTCCCTCGTGGGGACTTAATACTATTAACTGGGGTGTCTTGCTGTTCCTCTACATGGCCTTTCTTTCTATATGGGCAGGCTGGACTTTTTTACATGGTGGCTCAAGGCCCCAAAAGAGCTCAAATAGAAGCCACAAGGCCTCTGATGTCTAGGCCCAAAAGTCATTTCTATTCCTTCTATGGGTCAATGCAAGTTTCAGGGCTAGCTACATTTAAGGGGAAGGAAATAGACTTCACCTCTTGTTGTTGGTTGGTTGGTTGTTTTAGTATTTTGTTTTTGAGATAGGGTCTCACTCTGTTGCCAGGCTAGAGTGCAGTGGCATCATCATAGCTCACTGCAGCCTCAAACTCCTGAACTCAAGCGATCCTCCTGCCTCAGCCTCCCAAGTAGCTGGGACTACAGGTGTGTGCCACCATGCCTGGCCTAGACTTCACCTCTTAATGGGAGGAATGGCAAAAGCCACATTGCAAAAAGCCATGCAGAATGGGAGGAAATGCCATGGCTGTCTTTGGAAAAACATATCACAGTCTATATTGTAGGGGTTTTTTTCCCCTAGTTCATTAATTTATGTAAATGTGTCTTGCTTGGCATTTTTAGTGTATCCTGAATCTGTGGCTTGATAGCTTTCATCGGTTTTTAAAAACTCTCAGCCAGTACCTCTTGAAATATTGCCTGTACTCCATATTGCTGCCTTCTCCTTCTAGAATGCCAATGAAATGTTTGTTTGGCTTTCTTACTTCATGTACCATGTCTCTTAACTTCTCTCCCAACTTTAACATTTGTTTGTCTTTCCATACTGCATTCTAAGTAATTCATTATGACACATCTAGCTTATTCGTTCTTTTAGTTGTGTCTAATTTGCTGTTAAACCCAATCACTAAAAATTTGAAAATTAGCAATTTTATTTTTCAGATTTAACTTATACTTTGTTCTTCAGCAAGTTTGCAATTAAAAAATATTGTTGGGTTCCAAACACAATTCATTTGTCTTATTTTTAAAACATAATTTTATAATTTTATAATTTTTTGCCGGATAATTTCAGTATTTAAAGTCTTTGTGATCTGTTTCTGCTCGATTTTTTTCTGCTAATTCTTGCTCATGGGTACCTTGCTTCTTTATGTACTGTACTTGGTTATTTTTTATTGGATGTTGCTCAGATTCCTTGAAAATTTACTTAGGAGATTTCTTTGAGGCTTGGAATAAGAGTGAGTGTCTTCAGAGAACATATAAGTGTTCATTTTGTCAGGCACTGGAGACATTACGGTTTGAGGATCACTCCAAACTAAATTCATGGTGTGAGGTTCCCTGGAACAGCCAAGCCTCATGCTAAGCACTATACACATGTAACAGCATTCCTTTAAGATGGCCTGTGCTATTATTCCCATTTTACAGATGAAGAAACTGAGAAGTTAAGTAACTGCCCAAAGTTATTCAGCTAATAAGTACAGAAGCCTAAATTCAGTCCTGAGCCCAAGTCCAGAGCTAGTGTCTTTTGCTACCACCCTGCATGACAATAGAGCCCAAGGGAGGAAGCAACCAAAATTGGACTTTTTTTTTTTTTTTTTGAGACAGAGTCTCACTCTGTTGCCCTGGCTAGAGTGCAGTGGCATCCTCATAGCTCACTGCAACCTCAAACTCCTGGGCTCAAGCGATCCTCCTGCCTCAGCCTCCCGAGTAGCTGGGACTACAGACACATGCCACCACACCCGGCTAATTTTTTCCTATTTTTAGTGGAGACTGGGTCTTGCTCTCTTGCTCAGGCTGGTCTCAAATACCTGACCTCAAGTGATCCTCACTCCTTGGCCTCCTGGAGTGCTAGCATTACAGGCGTGAGCCACCATGCCTGGCCAAAATTGGACATTTAGTCAAACTCAACACACATGAAAACAGATTCCTTCTTTGCACGCTTTGGTTTATAAAACTGAAACATCATTATTTCAAAATGGCAATTAGCAAGAAATAACTGTATCTAATAAAATTCATTTTTTGCTAGAATTTTATTTTCTTCAAATGGGTCAGAAGTTCCCCAGGAGATTGTCATGCCTGTGGGGGAAAAAAACCTTGTTGCCTTGGTAACGTGCCCATGACAGGCCTGTCAAAGCAAAGCCAAAGACGGGAGCTGGGTGAACTCATTGTGTGAGGAAAGGAATACCTTATCATGACTGAAACAAGAAAAGCTAGTCAACATTTGTTTTGCAGGAGCCCAGTGTCCTTCCTGGAGATTGGCTTCCTTTCCCTTCCTGGAGGAAGTTTTCCCCAGCCTTCTAGAAATACTATCTTTCCAAAGAAGAATGGAAAGGGATATTAGAAAACTTCTGACAGCCCAAGTCCTTCAAATTATTGGTGTGGGAGGGGAGGGAACTGCTTAGGTCACACAGCCCTGGAACTCTGGTGTCAGACTCTCTCTACACCCCGTTCCTCAATCCCCATCCCCCACCCCAGCTCCAACTCACACACTTGCCTCTAAATTCCTGCTCTGAGCAGCAAACACAGGTAGGGGTTCTCTCTGCGGGCTCAGAAGTTCTCCTTCCCTGGGATGTCATCTGCACCTTGTAGATTTTTAGGGCTTTATTGCCAATCACCATTTTCATCAAGTTGCATTTTTGCTACTGTCAATTGACTGTCTGAGCTCTCTTCTAACAACCCCAGTTGGGCTGAGCCTGGCTAGATACTGAGCCAAATGTAAGAAACCTTCTGGGGAAGAGAATGGATTTACATAAAATCACTGGGGAAGAATTAGGCACCAAAATAGGTGCACGAAGCTGTAATAAAAGCAACAGGACTCAGAACTGAGAGATGAACGTGGGCCGGAGAAGTCTTACGTGGGAGGTGAAACTCCATGTACGCTGAAGGGGACTCAGCTAAACACAGAGGTGCAGAGAGAGCATGCTAGGGGAGGGGCCCGCGTGCCCAAAGGCAAAGTGGGCTCAGCGTGATGGGTTAGCAGAGAAGGCTGGCTGGACTTGAGCGCAGGGCTGGTGTTAGGGAAGGTGAAGGGTTAGATAAAGTGGGATGATTAAATCCCAGTGCGAGGAGAACAATAGAGATTATCAGAGTGCATTTTGGCTCAAAGAGACTTCTAAAATGATCCAAGTCTTTTATTTTACGTTTACAAAAACTGAACCATTCAAGTGACTGGCCCAAGGTCATACAGCAAGACTAGGATTTGGACTTGCTGTCATGGGTAGTGGGGAGCTATAAAAGGTTCTTCTGCAGGGGAGTGGTGTGATGTGAGAGGGGTTTCAGGTAGGATGAGTCTCACAGCTTCAGACATAAAAGGTCATGAGTCAAAAGAGGCAACGCGTTGGTGAGCAGAGCCCTGGCTCATAGGGAGAGGCCCGGCAGGGAGTTTGTGGACTCTGGGAATGGTGAGGGTTTTTCTCCTGCCTTCGGCCACCATTTCCTCCTGCATTCTTGCATCTTGGTGAGAAACGGGGGTCCCAAGCCTCCCCTCCTTCCCACCACAGTTCCCAGTTGTCTCTGGGAGGAAAGCTTCCTGATGGGGGGACCATGAGGCCTCCCTGAGATTCCCTCCTGTTGGAGCTCAGTGATCATCACGCCTGCCCCCATGCAGCTTTGGGGCCTCCCTGGCCCCCCGTAAAGTTCTGGCCCAGAGTGGGTGAGACAAAGCTGGAGCTGCAGGGGATTGTGGAGGTTATTAGTATAGGAGGAGTCAGGGCTCTGGAACCTGCCACTGGCAAGGAACCACGTTGTTCATCTTCACCATGGGGCTATCTTCTACGGATATTCCATCCTGGCTCTGGGTCGGCTCCACTTGTCCCTGTCTCTGTCTGTTTTGTGCTGCTAGGACAGAATACCACAGACTAGGTCATTTATAATGAACAGAAATGTATTGGCTCATGGTTCTGGGGGCTGGCAAGTCCAAGATTGAGGGGCCAGCATCGAGTGAGGGCCTTCTTGCTGCGTCATCCCGTGGCAGAAGGCAGAAGGGCAAGTGAGGCGGAGAGACACAGAAGTGGGCCAAGCTGTTTCTTTTATAATGAACCCACTCCTGTGATAATGGCCTTAATTCATTCATGAGGGCAGAGCCCTCGTGACCTAAACATCTCTGACAGGTCCTACCTTCAACACTTCCACATTGGGGATGGAGTTTCCAACACATGAACTTTGGGGGTACACATCTAAACCACAGCAATCCCCGTGAGAAAATTGAGGAAAATGTGATCTAGAAGTAAAGCATTCCCTTGTCTGCAAATGGAAAGGAAAATGTGATCTAGAAGTAAAGCATTCCCTTGTCTGCAAGGGCAAAACTGCAAGTCAACTTTGAATATTTCCTCTCCTGTTAAGACTGCTTCCCTGTCTTGGGGTGCAGGGTGTATGACAGTGGATATCACTGGGCATCGGGAGGGCACATGGATCTCTGCCTGGAATGGGGTCTGGAACTGATGGTGGGGTCTCCTTGTGACCATTGGCACAGGACACTGAGCAGAGAATCATGGTTTGGGACTTTTCAAACCATCTCTAATGGTTTTTATGATCTCATCAGACTGGAGGTTGTGTCTACTCAAAGGTTGTGACACTGTTAATCCTAAATCATTCTTTGGCCAGCCCAATGGTAGACCTAGATTGGCTGATGATAAGAGGGCAGCTGAGAACACTGGTCTACAAACATGGCAAGAGAATATATTTCCATATGCTGGGAACTCAGGATAGGAGATAACACATGTAATAACTTTCTATAACCTTCTTTCAAAAAGACTTTGGTCTCAAGAAAAGCATACCAGACTAGCTTAAGGAGAATCGAGTTCCATACATGGCTCTGTTAGTAACTTGCTGAATGGTCTTGGGCAAGTTTGCTAACCTCTCTGGCTCTCAGTTTCCTGAGGTGTTAAACGAGATGATCTCACAGATCTGCCCACCACATCCATTCTAGAACGCCAACACAAACACTCAGAGGCCAACCCAGCTACCCCAGAAAGGTTCTCTGGTACTCAGTGTCACCTTCCACAGACTGTGGCATGTGACTGCTCAAACACCCCCTGACAGGACGCTGGGCTAACATCCTGAGCTCCTCAGAGCACGTGGGACTCTGATGCTGAAGCAGCCAGCCAGGCGTGACTCATGGTTTTCTGACTCAGTACTCTCAGCTATTCACACTCAGCACCTGCTCACAGGTCCACAGCAGCATACTACAGGACCTGTGTGTGGAGGGGAACTATTTGCTGCACGGGGTGACAAATTATAGTCACTCTGTGCAGCACATAACCCCCAAGAGGACCTGCTTACAGTCCAGCACAGTGCAGGGGTGATACTGGCTGACTTGGACCTCCCCTTTCCAGCTCACCAGCAGTGAGCTCAATACTTAGTGGATGGCAGTGCTGGCTTGAGGCCTGCCCTTCCCTTGCTGGTGTAGTCTGTGTGTGCTTATGGCCTCTCCAAGCTGTAAAAATGCCAAGAGGGTCATAAACCCTGTGTCTACTTACCCTTGGGGTTGCTGTGAGGACATTACACTTTTCAAAGAGCCCAAGAATTTAATGTGCACTGAAGAGTTACCTCAGTTTTATGTGTGTTGGCCTTAACAGCCCTCCCTGCTGCCCAGGAGAACTCCTTCCTTTCATCCAGGGGACAAGTCACCTCTCACACATGTACGGCCCTCCCCTACTTTCACAGTCCTTTCCTGTTCCCTGATCTTCGTGACAACCCCATGAAAAGGCAGGGAAGCTAGTCTTGTTCCCATTTTATGGATGAGGACGTCAAGGTTCAGAGAGAGTAAGTGCTTGATCAAGGTCACAAAATGGCTGTCTTCCCTCAATGAAGAGACAGGGGCTGGAAAATTGTGCTCTGGATACAGTATAAGTAGACAAACATCAAGGAAATCTATAAATAGAGCATGCATCACTTTAATTTTGCTTTTGAAATCACCCCACTCACCTCTGGCCAGCTGTTGGACTAACAAGTGTTGGGTTTCCTTGTAGAGTCAGGCTCTTGACCTTGGAAGCATATGAACATTACCTGAGAGACTTCTAGAAACTGTTGATGCCCAGCATAGCCAAGCCTTACCCCAGGCCAGTCAAATCTGCATCTCTGTGTTGGGGGCTGGGCAGCAGGGGATGGGTTGAAACCTCTGCTTTAGAAGGTGCTTCCCTGAGGGAGACGCATGTGTGACTTTACCTAGTCAAAGTCTGATGTCTAACGGCCCCTTATTGGTTCCAGACCCCAGTGGTCATAGCTCTGTCCAACTTGGATGGCCGATCTCGGCCAAACCTGTTTCTCAGAGCATGCGCAGATGTTTTTCTCTCATTCCCGTCAGGGTGGAAAAATACTTGTCTTCTTCCCTTACTGACCTTACTGAGACGGGAGTATTTCAGAGAGCTCAAAGCCCTTCATAGATCCATGAGCTTCATGTTAAAACAACCTTCCAAAGGAGAAAAAGTTCTCTTGAGATTCTGTGATTGGGGTTCAGTCATGCCACAAGTGCTTTGACAATTTCATCCACAATACCTCAGGGTTGGCAAGAATTTTTCTTCCCGTGTACCTGGTAGCAAGCGGAGAATGGGCGTGAGGGCCCATGTCGCTCCAAGGGTCAGTGGGGACAGGACTGAGGGGCGCTAAGTTTCCATTTGAGTCTTTAGGTCTGGACACTTAATGTCTAGATTCCAGGCACAGCCTCTTTGTGACAGTCCAGAGAAGTTACCATGGATGACTCACTTCACCAAGTTAAAAACATGAACTCCTGAGCACTTAGTTACATGAAGAAATCCCAGAATATTGAGGCTGGAAGGATCTGAATGATGGTCTATGCCAACCACCTCTCTGATGCTGAAATTATAATAATTATAATTACCAATTCTTGCATCCTTGCCATGAGTCAGACACTGTGCTATGTGTTTACATGCATGCCATCCTCACAGCAACTCCACAAGGCAAGTGTTATCAACCTCACCTTATAGGTAAGGAAACTGAGGCTTGGAGAGTTTGACCAGACTAAGGGTTTCCAAGCTCTCAACCTCTGCTTGGTGTGTGTGCCACGTGTTCACCACGATCCCCAGCCTCTGCTTAGACCAGCGCCCTGGGCAGCCCATTCTTGTTTGGGCAGCTGTAGCTCTTCTACCAAGGGGCAAAATGGCTGTCCTCAGTGTCTCCACCGGTTCAGTCCTGGTTTGGGGCCCACAAAGAACAAGACCTGCCCCTTTGGCATCCAGCCCTTCAGATACTGAAGGAAGTTCTCATACACCCTCCTCAGTTTCTCTTTTCTGGTCTTCCCAGCTGTGTTTAAATACAACATCTGACTATTTATGTTTCAATGTGCCCTATCTGTTCTATGTTCTTTTCTTCTCCTTTCTTGCCTCCTTTTAGATTGTTTTACTGTTTCAGTTCCACCACCCTACACTGCCCAACATTAGCTTGCTGATTATACAATTTTTATTATTATTGGTTTTAAGATTACAACACATACCCTTGACTTATTAAATTCTAACATGTCAGTATTTTTATCACTTCCCAGATAAGGGGGAAATCTTATATCAGTTTAACTCTATCCAGATCTGCCCACACAGCAATTTGTTTCATGTATCTTAAACTCCACAGTATATTATTTTTATTTATATTAGGATTAGCAACCTTTTTCTGAAAAGGGCAAGATGGTAAATATTTGAGGATTTGTGGGTCATACATATTCTCTATCTCTTTGTGTTTTTTTAATAGCCCTTTTAAAATGTAAAAACCATTCTTATCTAAGGGGCCATATAAAAATAGGCTGTGGGCAGATTTGACCTATGGGCCATAGTTTGCTGGTCTCTGTTTTGTACAGTAAATATCATTTTTGATCTACCTATATATTTACTCTTTCTGTACTTCATTCCTTTTTACATCATCCTGCTTCCATCTGGGATCATTTTCCTTTTAGCATTTTGAATATGTCATTACACTGCCTTTTGGTCTGCAATATTTCTGATAAGAAGTCAGCCATTAACCATAATGTTGGTCTCTTGTACATGAAGAGCTGTCATTCTGCTGCTGCTCTCAAATTTTTTTCTTTGTTTTAGAACTGCACCTGGACATAGACTATTACAGTTTATGTGTCTAAGTAAAATTCTCTTTGTGTTTATCCTACATAAAGTTTTTTCAGCTTCTTTGATATGTGGTTTAATATTTTTCATCAAATGTAAGAACTTTCAACCATTATATCTTCCAATCTTTTTCTGCCCCCGCCCTTCTTCTGGGGCTCATATGACATGTTTATATGCTTGACATTGCCCACAGATCTCTTTGGCTCTGTTTATTTTTCTTCAATTTTCTTTCCTCTGTATTTTTTAGACATGTACTTTCTATTGATCTACCTTGAAGTTTACTAATTCCTCCTTCTGCCATCTCAAGCCTGCTGCTGAGCCCATCTAGTGAATCTTTTGTTTGTTATTGTCCTTTTCAACTCTGGAATTTCCATTTTGTGTAGCTTCTATTGTTGTCATTGTCTTCATGTTTTTCTTTATTTCATTGAACATACATAATAGCTGCTTTGAAGACTTTGCCTGCAAAATCCAACATCTGGGCCAACTCAGTCAGTTTGCATTGATTGCTCTTTCTCTCGGTCTGGGACTCACTTTTGAATTTCATGGCATGCCTAGTAACTTTTGTTTGAAAAGTAGACAATGCTTAATAAAATGTAGCAATTCTGGATTCTATTATATTTTTCTGAGGGTTGTCAGTTTGTTTTTTAGTAACTTGCCTGGACTTAAACTGTGAAATCTGTCTCCCATGTGGTATGCAGCTACTGATGTCTTTGCTCCATTTTTTATTTCTGATTTTTGTTTTTTAGTCTAGCGTTCCTAGGATTCACACCAGGGTCTACATAGTGTAGTGGTCAGTCAATAATTTGAATAGAGTTTGTACTTAAACACCTTGGGCTTGTAAGCTTCTGTGGCTTGATATGTGTGTCTTCCCAGTACATATATAGATTTCCAGTCATTCAGGGATATGTGAAGAGAACATAGCTCAGTCCTTCTGATTTCCTGGATTGCCCCATTACATTTCTGATTGGTGTCCCTTTTGCCTCAACTAACATGGAGCTAGCAAAGTTGTGGGTTTCTCCCATTTATTCCCATATTAGTCCACCATTTTTCACTGATATACTGTCTGTGTTTTTTTATTTTCTCTTGGTTTTGGTTTAATTAGTGCTGTCTCCTGGTTTAAAAAAAAATTGAAAGGCAGGCATTATATATGAAAAATGAAGAAGATAATTTCATGCCTGGTAGTATTTTCCTCCATAATGACTTTACTTTTGCTCTCGGCAGGCAGTTAGATAGGAGCAGATCACCAAAATCTAATCAGGAATCAAACTGATTCAAGTCTGGGCTTTAGTCTTTTTGCAGGTTGGTCTATTTCCAGTATATCCCTACTCCAAGGGTCTAGCTCTTTTAAGTTCCAAATGAAATCCTGGGATGTTCACCAGAGTCCTTCCTCTTTGATGGATGCTGAACTCCAATGTTTCTCCCCAGTTTCACAAAACTGTCTGGAGCTCTGCACAGCATCTCAGCCTCTCCACTGCTGATTTCTGTTGTCCATGATTTGACAAATGCTTCAAGGATAAAAACAGTATCAAATGTTAGGCTCACTCTGCATTTCCCTTCTCTCTGGGAACTTGACTCCTCAAGTTTTTGCTGCCTTTATGACTCTGAACAGATACACACACATACGTGCACAGAGAATGTGGGAATGCATAACAGAATGTCTGCAGTAGAAAAAATAAAAGGCCTAGAAGATTTTGTAACAGTTGCAGGGAAGATGTGGAGAGCCACCTGTTGTCTTCAAAAACAGCCTCTTTTGAGCCCCATTAAAACCTTTTAAATCTAGAGTCTGCTGACAGGAGCTGGCAACCCAGCTTCAACTCTCTAAACAAAAATTTTAACTTTTTCTGCTATAAAATTATACTTATAACAATATCTATCTCCCTGGATTGTTTTGATAATGAAACAAGAGCACTTTTCATCACAATTAACATATTTTAATATATACTTTGCACAGGCACTGGATTAGCTTTTCTGCTTATTTTATTCAATTCTTAAAACTTTATAGAGTGCTGAATATATTAGCTATCATAAAAATCTTTTTCACAAAACTACTTAAAGAAAAGGTCCAGCCAGGTGTGGTGGCTCATGCCTGTAATCCCAGCACTTTGGGAAGCTCAGGTGGGACAATTACAATTGCTTGAGGCCGGGAGTTGGAGGTTACAATGAGCTATGATCACACCACTGTGCTTCAGCCTGGGTGACAGAGTGAGACCCTATCTCTTAAAAAGAAAAAAAAAAATTTTTAATTTAAAACTCCAAAAGCTTTCTTTGAGGAGTAACTTTATTTCTCCCAGGCTTGAATCCTGGAGAACTACAAGATGTACTGAGTGAGACACTTCTCAAAGATCAGGGGAGATTTGGTATCCAGCAGCTATGTTCTTCTACCGGTGAAAGTCCCACCAAAGCCTAAGGAGGAGTTGTAGCAGCAGCACCCGTCCTGGTAACCTAGAGGGAGATCCCAGGCTCCCACACGGGAGCCCCATGGCTAAAGTCTATTGCTAGTCACTGGAGATGCCATCCTCCCATTTCACCTTGATAACCTCCTTTCAGTGCCAGCCTAGATCAGGGGTCATTTGGCAAACTGCGGCCTGTGGGCCAAATCCAGCCTGCTGCCCAATTTGGTATGACCCATGAGCATGAACTGAGAATGGTTTTTATATTTTTAGATTCTTTTTTTTTTTTTTTTTTGGATGTGGATGTCCAGTTGTTCCAGCACCTGGATGAGACTATCTTTTCTCCATCATGTTGCCTTTGCTCCTTTGTCAAAGATCAGCTGACTGTATTTGTGTGGGTCTATTTTGGGCTCTCCGTTCTGTTCCGTTGATCTATTTTATTCTTTTGTTAATACCACACTGTCTTGATTGCTGTACCTTTTATAGTAAATCTTGAAGTCGGGTAGTGTTGTCCTCCATCTTTGCTCTCCTTCAATATTGCGTTGGCTATTCTCAGTCTTTTGCCTCTTCATATAAACTTTAGTATCAGTTTGTTGATATCTGCAAAGGTTTCTACATTTTTAATAGTTAGAAAAAAAAGTAAAAAGAGTATTTCATGATGCATGAAAATTATATGGAATTCAAATTTCAGTCTCCCTAAATAAAGTTAATTTGTTTATGTGTTGTCTATGGCTGCTTTCACACTATAGCAGCAGAGTTCAGTAGTTGTGACAGAAACCATATGGTTCACCTAAAATATTAACTATCTGGACCTTTACAGAAAAAGTTTGCCAGCCCTGGTCTAGATCTTGGGCACATGGCTTATACTTAGTTTGTTGGTTACAAGCATGGTCCATGGAGCCAGATGAGCCAGGCTGCCCATTTTCAAATCTTGCCATCACCATTAGCTAGCTGTGTCACCTTTAAAAAATGCCACTTAACTTTTCTGGGCCTCAGTTTCCTATGTGTAAAGTGGGTATGAGGGTATTTATCTCATAGAGTTGTTGTGAGGATTAAATGAATTATTTCATGTAAGTGTTTAGAACAGTGCCTGGCACAGAGAAGCTGTATATAAGTGTTGGCTACCATTTACATTTTTATCCTGGCTTAGAAAGAGTATTACCAAAATAGTCTCAAATCTCTGCCTGCTGACTCCTCTATCTCACTATTCCTGGAGTGATGATCATCTTAAAATATACCTTAAAATCAGCTCTTCAAAGACTGGTCATGGTTCCCTGTTGCTCATGGACCACCCTGGCATTTGTGGCTGCCTAGCCCAGCTGCTGTGTGACTGTGCAACCTCATCTACCCTGTCCCTCTTCCCTGCCCTCCAGTTATACACTCTGTGCTGCCGCCTTTTCCAGCACTCCGTGCTGTCCACACCTTCCCATCATGTGGCTCTCTCTGCCCAGAAAGCTTGCTTCTGGGAATTACAAAGGGTAGCTGAGGTCTAGAGGCAGGTTACAGCCACCACTCCATGCACAAGCTTCAGTCAATGCCTGATCTCACAGCAGGCATGAAATGGAAATGTACTGCTGTTCCTCATGAAACTCTAGATAAATTATTTTCAGGGTTAAAAAGTAAAGCTGGGGTAGAAAAGAAATCAAACCTCTGCCACAAGTCAGGCTTCCCTTTGGCATTGTCTGATGTTGTTTGGGGGTTCTGGCATGGGATGCTCTTATAAGGACTGTACACCCTGGGCAGGGACTGGGTGGGGAGAAGTCAGAGGAGGCAAGGGACCTGAATCTCTGACTAAATATGAGTATCATAAACGTGTTCTGTAGCTGTTGAACTAAGTATCAAAGTTACGTAACAACCTGAAAAACGCTCGTGATACATTAAAGGAAGCTTGCAGGATACAAAATAGCATGAACTGATAACAACTGAATGAGAAGTATGCCTGATCCTGGTCACAAGAATGTGAGCAAATGAAATCACTCCTGATTGTCAGAGTAGTGGCATTGTGGGTGATTTTTTTTTCTTCCTTTTTTAAAATTTAGAGTGCTGTTAATTTTAAAATACTATTTGTGTAGTTTAAAAAAACATTTTATGGGAAAACTCATCAACTTGTACACTTAAAATGAGTCGGATTTATCATATGTTAATTATACTTATAAAAAGTAAAACAGTGTAAATGTTTTTAAAAACTGGCCCAAAGTAAGCTGAGACAAGGGTAGTCTTTGTCGTATCCCTATGCGCCTTTCTCCTTTGCCTCACATTCAGCAAGACCCCTTGACACAGCCCCTGTCCAGGTACTTAGTACAGTTGTGGCTGTACAAAGAATCCATGATTAGCTCTTCTCCTAAGATCGCATCACCCTTGAGACTATTCTGGAATGTCCTTTGCCTTCCCTGCTTTGTTCTAGATCCCCAACCAACAAGAACAATTTGTCCAATATTACCTTTTGAGGGTTTTGCCCTTTGCTAAGGAACCAATAAAGCAACCTGTGGTGATACACCCGTGCGTAAGATAGTGTTATTGCTGACCTCTCCCAGATAACACTTTTGCTTTTCATTCTGGGGATTCTGCCCTAATAGGTTGCACTAATGGAAGCACAGTGTCCCAAACGATGGAGGTGATAGTTGGAAAAATGGAATCTGGGCTTTCCTAACACAAGGGACGTTACTGAGCTGGGCGTATAGATAATGGGACTGGCAGGAAGGGCACGAAAGCTACAAATTTGGGTGGGAGTTCATTCCAGCTAAATAACCTGAGCTATTTTTGCTTTCTTTTAGAGACCACCCAGATCCATACCTCTCTCGGAAAAAATGCATTGGAAGGACAGCTAGGGCCAGAGGTGAGGACTTTGCCCTCGTGGGAGGTATGTGTGTGGAGGGGCAGGGATGATTTCCCTTGAGTGGGTAAATCCAAGTTTTGATGCAAGTTGGCAGGCCCCTCCCTGAGGCCTTGAGGGAATGGGCTGCATGAGCAGCTGCTTCCAGGGTCAGCGGAGCTGCCTGGCAGAGTGTAACCACATCTCCTGCGATTTGGGGCTCATTGTCCCTACAGACTGAATGGGTGGTTCCCAGAAGTGTCCAGAAAGGGTTATAAATGGGCTCGTTATCTCTGTGAACCTTGAAGCAGATGTTGTGAGTTATCTGAAGGAATCTGGGTGAGGTCTTCCCAGAACATCCACAAGATAAGACTTGAGAGTAAATGCCGTGTCTCTTACTGTAATCAGTAATTGAAGAGAAATCATGTCTCCTTGTGCTGGTGAGATGTAGTCAAGCCTCTCATTTAGTGCACATTTTTTCCTATTGGAGCATTTCCCCTTCTCCTCTCAATTTTGGGGAGAAAATATACAATTTCCCTTCCCAAAGCCTTCCACGTTATTCACAGAAGCTATTCTGGACTCTTAGTAGCAGCATCTGAGGAGGCCCAAGTGGTTTTGAGCACCTCCCCTGCTCTCAGCCCACTCCTGGGCTCAGGACTCTGCTCTGGTGGGGACACGAGAGTCTCCTGGTCTCTAGTTTACCCAGTTTTTAGCAGCAAACAAATATAATGCCCCATATACTTGCTTTTGTGTAAGTAATCAAATTAAAAGAGGGAAAGTAGGTGAAACAAATAGGGCATAGAATTGACTTTTTTTCTTCTTTTAGTCTAGGTATACTGTGTCTCTTCTTAATTTCTTTTTATTGTGGTAAAATATACATAACATAAGTTACCACTTTAACCATGGTTGAGTGTATAATACAATGGCACTAAGTACATTCACATTGTTGTGCAACCATCACCACTGCCCATTTCTAGAACTTTCTCATCATCACAAGAATTGATTTTTATTCTTCATCATCTGTCCTGCCTCTCCACCCTGCTGTTCTGAGGCATCCTTATATGCCACCTGCTAAAATCATTGCCAATAGACACATGTCCCCTTTTACTAGGTGAATTGGGTATGGGGTTAGGAGAACATGACTGTAGACAATTGTTGCTTCTGGATTTCGAGCCTAGATAGAACAAGTGTATGATCATTTCTACACCAAGTTTTCAGGACTGCAATATTTCCATACAAGACAGTTGATGTTTCTAATGTTTAGTTTCAATTGCAGACCCTGAAGAATTTTCCATTCCAGTGCAACCCAAAGGAGTTAGGATTGAATGTGCCATCTAAGTCGGGTATGTGACCCCAGCCATGAGCGAGAAAAGCATGGTGTCTTCTCTCTGATGTGGCCAGCAGAGGCTCCAGCCCTACTCCTCTTGTACCTGTTGACCATTCAAATTCCCCCTCTCCCCCATCCTCAGTCCCTCACACCACCGCTATTTTCCCTCCAGTCATTTCTATGGAGGGACATAGCCTGACACACCACTCACGGATAAAACCAACAAGGCTCCACAGTGGCTCACTGAAGTGAGGGCAATCTCTGGATCTTGCTTCCCTGTGGGTGGACAGTGTTGTGGGAGCTGTGGGTTGGAGCCTGGTCACTCACATGGCTTCCCCATTCCGTAATGTAGCCACAATGGCAGCTGTAGACACTTTTCCCTCTCATAGGCTAGGTTTGTCTAATAATCTGGATACTATGATTTCTGCTCTTGAGCTGGGGATCTTCCCTTGCTTTATCATATTGAGTGGCTTCATGACAGACTGTGTTTAATAGTTTTATGTTTGCATCATACTGACTTGATTGAGGTTTCCAGTAAAGCATGTTATTCTTACTATTCTGTTATATAAGGACTTTAGGTAGAAAAATAAATTGTACTTTTTAGGAAATGGCTTCTTTAGGAGGTTTACATTTAAACACCCCAGTAACACAATCAGGGAGTATGGTCAGTGGTTTCTAGGGAGACTGTATTTCTAAAAATGCTGGTGACCCAAGTGGGTCAAGGAGACTTCCATGTGTATCATTTGCATATGACTTTCATGTGATGTTTGTGTGCGTTCACAGGCTATAAGTGCTATTGTCTGGCAATCTTCGAGCTAAAGTTATCCTTTTGGTTCCCAGGTGGTTTTAATTTTAATTTGTTGCCCTCTTTCTTATAGTAGCCCAGAAATGGAGGGCTGTAGGATAGAGGGATGTGAGAAGCAAAAAGAGGGCCAGGTGAGAAGGAAAATGAGCTGAACTTCCATGGGACACCTGTTTGGAGAGCCCAAGTCCAGTTTACAATGTGGCCTCCAGAGGGGAGTGAGCCTCTTTCGAGCAGGATTTCTAGGGTTCCCAGTGACTGCATGGTCTGCATGCAGCTGTCCACTCCCACGGCCAACACACTTGACCTCAGCAGCTGTCCAAGGGCTGGGAGATGTGGGTCTGCCCCTCCCATATGACATTCTTTGCCTACATTGTGGGGAACATAGATCTGACCTTCCTACCATGGGTTCTTGTCTTCACAGTTCACTCTCTGAAGCCTTCTGATATTAAATTTGTGGCAGCCATTGGCAATCTGGAACCTGTGAGTATTTAAAGTAGCTTGGGGGTAGGAGAGAGGGTTTGGTACTGGTGACCGTCTGAATGAGCTCCTAGTAACTAGGCACAATGTTTCATTTTGGGAAAGGACATTATATGAATTGGAGAAATCCTAAAATCCAGGAGGTTGAGTCTTTTTTTTTTTTTTTTTTTTAATAATCAAATGAATGGCCTCCCTTTACATCAGGGTAAGGAAACTTTTGGAGTTTCCCACTAATGAATCAAATCTATTGATAAATTAAATCAAAGTTCACACAGAGGCCAGGCATGGTGGTTCACGCCTGTAATCCCAGCACTTTGGGAGACCAAGATGGGAGGATTGCTGGAGGTCAGGAGTTCAAGACCAGCCTAAACAACATAGGGAGACCCTGTCTCTGCAAAAAAAATGGAAAAAAAAATTAGTAGGACATGGTGTGCCTGTAGTTCCAGCTATTTGGGAGGCTGAGGCAGGAAGATTGCTTGAGCCCAGGAATTTGAGGCTGCAATGATGAGCTATGATTGTTCCACTGTGCTCCAACCCAGGCAACAGTAAGAGTCTGTCTCCGAAAAAAAAAAAAAAAAAAAAAAAAAAACCCAGAATTTTAAAAGTAACTTATTTAAAACTTTCTATTTATAAAATAAAGAAATTTCCTTATTTGCTTTGTAAATTAAAAAACAATATTAATAAATTTAAAAGTTTTATTTTTAATTGTGATAAACACACATAACATAAAATTTACCATCTCAGCCATTTTTAAGTGTACAGTTCATGAGTGTTAAGCATAGTCACGTTGTTGTGCAACCAATCTCCAGAACGTTTTCATCTTGCAACACTGAAGCTCTGTACCCGTTAAATAACATCTACCTCATTCTGCCCTTCCCCCAGCCCCTGGAAACCACCACTCTACTTTCTGCCTGTATGATTTTGGCTACTCTAGGTACCTCATATAAGTGAAATCATACAGTATTTGTCCTTTTGTGACCGGATTATTTTACTCAGCATAATGTCCTCGAGGTTCACCCATATTGTAGCATGTGTCAGAATTCCCTTCCTCTTTAAGGCTGGATAATATTCCGTTGTATGTGTATACCACGTTTTCTGTATCCATTCCTCTGCCAGTGGACACTTGGCTTGCTTCTACTTTTTGGCTATTGCAAATAATGCTGCTATGAACGTGAGCATACAAATCTCTGTTCAAGTCCCTGCTTTCATTTCTTTTGCCTATATACCCAGAAGTGGTATTGCTAGATCATATGGTAATTCTATTTTTAATTTTTTGAGGGCCCGCCCTACTATTCTCCACGGTGGCCACACTATTTTACGTTCCCACCAATAATGCACAAGGGTTCCAATTTCTCCACATCCTTGCCAACTCTTATTTTCTGGGGTGTGTTTTGTTTGTTGTTAATAGCAGCCATCCTAATGGGTATAAAGTGGCATCTCATTGTGGTTTTGATTTGCATTTCCCTGATGATTAATGATGCTGAGCACCTTTTCGTATGCTTGTTGTGAATAGATTCTCAGTGGTGTATTTTATACGGCCAAGTAAGGAAGAAAGAAAAGCAATTAAAAAAAATGTAGAGAGGAAAGAAAGGGATGAGCAGAGAAAGAGGCACCTGGAGAGAGGAGAGCTGGAGAGCAGAGGAGAAGGTCAGCATTTCCCCAGCAGCCCTTGCTCCCCCAGTCCCACCTGCCCCACCTCCCTTAGCAGAGCTCCGCAGCCCTGTTGCCCCTCAACCCCAGCAGGCGCAGCTGGACAGAGCCCAACTTTGCGTCCTTATCAGGTCTCTGCTCTGCCTCAGAGCCCTGCTTTGCGTCCCACGCCTAAACCAGGACATTCTCCTCTGTCCCCCAGGGTCTCCCTCCCAGCTCTACCTCCTGCCCATGTTTGCTTCTCAGCATCTTCCCCCATCCCTGCCACAGCCTGCACCCCCTGCAACCTCAGCCCCTTCCCCTGGTAGCTACAAGCCCCAACCCGATACTCCCTACACAGTGCTGGCCGACCCAATGCCCCCAGAGACCCTGGGCCTGTCCCCCCACCTCCTCCTCTTCTCAAATAACCAACTTCCACCTCTCTGGAATTTGTCTGGGACATCCTGCCCAGACAGTGTTGGCCCTGCCATGTTTATAAATGCCACTCTGCTGGAACACAGGGTAAAGCTGCCCGGACCCACAACCTGATCCTCAATCACAGTTGTGAACGGCATGTATGGGGGAGGCAGGTCCAGCAGGAAGAGGGTGAGGAGGTACTGGTGTGTGTAGGTAGAGAATGAACCTTAGGAAACTGACCACAGGCCCAGAGAAAGCTGGCAGGCAGAGCTTCCCCACCTGTGTTCTCTTCTATCTGTGCTGCATGACTGTGTGTGTTGATGGGGGCAAGGGTGAGGGTTTCCACAGAATAAAGGGGTAACAGGGGAGGTGGAAGTAAGTGAGAAAAGAGGTTCCGTGTCCTGGGTACAGATTGGCTTTGCTAAGCCTGTGGATCTGTGCACAGTGACATTTACATCCCAGAGCCTGGGACATGGGATGCGCTCCCTGCGGGACTCCTGGATTCTCCTACCTTGGGCAGGGAAACCTCCACCCAGAGTCAGATTTCTAATGTTAAAACTCTCAGTGACGTCCACCCTTTGGTCTCACCTCTGACAGAGCTCTCAGGTCTGTGAATTTTTCAGGGCTGACAGCTCCTGCTGTCACTCAGCTCCCCTCCTCGGGATGATCTCGCAGCCCCAGGGTCACTGTCAGTACACTGACGGGCACCTTGACCTTCAGGTTAAAACCTGAAAGGTACAATTCCTGGCAGCCCTTCTTCTTCCGTCTGTCCTGAGAGATACATGGCCATCATGAACTTAGCCAAGCTGTGTGTTTAAAAAAAATATCAAGGAAAAATAATGGAAGACAGTGAATTTAAAAAAAAAAAAGTCTACAATGCTGACAATTTTGCCTTGGGTTCCTGGAGCTTTCTGTAACCAAGGCACAATCACTTATTTGGGACTATAATTAGCACTTGTTTAATTGCTGTAGACCCATTATTTCCCTCATAGAACTTTAAAAATCAGCTATGTAAATGTTTGTAAAAGTTATTTTCAGATAGCTCCTGTGATATATGTTCAATGTAAGAAGAAAACAAAACAGCTGTTTGTAGCATAAAGAATAGAAGACCCCATTCACTTTTCTTATTCCTCTGCCTCAACACACACACACACTCTCTCTCTCTCTCTCTCTCTCTCTTCAATATATAGCAATACATAGGGACATGGAAATATGTAAAGTCAAAACGATCGTACTGCAATATCCTATCTGTGAATTGGGTTTTTTACTTAACTAAGTGTCATAGACATTTTTCCGTGCCAGAGAGGTTACAACCCACTCTGTCAAATTCCCAGAGGGCAAAGCTGCGTCTGTCTCAATTAGCTTTGTGCCCCCAGGGCCATAGGACCTGCCAGGAGGCAGGCACTCAGCGAGTAGGGAGGAAATGGTTGGTGCTGACAAAATGGAGAAGTGGGGGGGTTGCTGGGTGAGCCTCAGACTTCCCTCTGTGGCTCCTCGCCCCCTACTCCTGGCCTGGCTCCTCTTGTTCTCTGCCCCCCCCCCCCACCTCCTCACCACCCCTACGCCCAGTCAAGCTTGTTCTGGGGAAAAGATCTGCTATCCATCAACTAATTAAAAGATGCAGTAAATTGGTGGTCCTAAGTCACGCTTTGTCGTTAATTGAATCAGCAGCCAACATTGAAACAAGCAGATTTCGAATAACTGTTTGCATTTCCAGCTTCTCTTGAAAAATTTGCTGGCAGCTGTGGGCCCACGTTCCTCTGACAACCACCAGCTCAAGCTGATGGGTGGCACCCCCTGTGGTTGCGCCCTCTGTGGTTGCGCACAGGCTGTGCAGTTGGCCACAGCCCGAGAGGCCTGCTCCCTCATTACCTAGCTCTTTGGTATCTATTTTATAATCCCTGACTTGCATCTTCATGTGGTTTTTATTTAACTTGTCACTTCCTCCTGGAAGATTTACCTTTCAAAGTTCCTGTTATTGAGGCAAAGGACACTGTCCCCAGTTAGAGGGATTTCACAGTCACCCTGCCCTACCTGGAGAGCTCCAGAGGTGTGCGCAGGTGCACAGGCGAGCTATGGTTTGGGCTGGGTGGTTAGGATGGATGGGCTCTTTACAGGAAGCAGCAGCAGGCTGGGGTGGGAATGTGGGTAGAGCTGCCTGCCTGTCACCACCACACTGGGGATACTGTCTTCTAGGAATTTTGACAGAGAATTTATGTCAGAAACTATGAAAATAATACTACTGACAATACCTAATATTTGCCGAGTATTTTCTATGTCCTGAGCATGATTCCAAGAATCCTTAGGAGCTTGCAAAGGACATGATTTTCGGGGGGGGGGGGGTGTTACGCTGGTCTCACCTCCAGCCCTACACTTAGGGAACTTATCCAACAGCAAGTGTCCTGTGTTGCCCAGCATTCTGCCAAGGTGGCGGGCGGGGGGGGAATCAGAAACTTATTCTGTTCATTCCAAAATATTTATGTTCTAGCTCCGAGGAATATAGTCAAGTGTGAAACAGACAAACTTCCTGACCTCATGGCTCTTACGTTCTAGTTGGGGGAGAAAAACAATAAACAAAATAAATTCTAGATTTTGGAGGGTCACAATAAAACAGTCCTTTGTTTCTATGTAGAAAGCAAATATGACCTCGTGAGACATTCAAATCTAAGCTCTGAGGGGAACATCCACACCTTCTATTGCTCTGAGGTCTGACAAGCTGCTGAGGAAGCCAGACATTTTTTTCCCTCCCTGCAACACAAACATGGGTGGATTTGGCCCTTCTCTGGATCCCTGGTTCGTTCTCTCTTGTTGGTGGGAGGGGTGTTCTGACAGGCAGATAGAAGTCTCACAGCAGAGGTTTCTGGCTGGGTTGTTAACTCTGAGCATCTTTTCCAGCTTCCAGACCCAGAGTTGGTTGACATGGAGGAGCAAAAATGGTAACTATTCTGCAATCAGACAGGGCAGAAAGGAGCCTCAGAGATGCTCTGATCTGACCTCCTTGCTTTATTGATGGGGAAGACCAAGGACCAGAGAGGTTAGGTGCCTTGCTTGTGTCTATCCTCGATGCAGGCAGCAGAGCAGACACCAGCACCCAGCCTCCTGCCTCCTAGTCCAACCCTCCCAGTGCCTGGGAATCCCTGTGGCCCCTCAGGGGATGAGGAGGAGAAGTAGGAAAGGCTGAGAGGTGGGGTTTTTGTTTCTCGCCCCCAGGCCTCCTCGCTCTGCTCTTGGAGAATGATGTGGGGTTGGGCCAGGGCCTCCCTCATTCTACACTGGGGTCATCGCCTCCCAGCTGTGGGCCACCCTGGAGCAGGGAGCGGGGGGAAAGAAGGGAGGAGGGTCCAGAGGGAGCCGTTTGCCCCCTTTGGGCTACTTTGGTCCCTCTGACTCCAGAAAGGGTAAATCCAGAACAGAGCAAGGCTGGGCCAAAGCTTGTTATGAACTAGATCACAGCCAAGGGGAAGGCTGCTGGCAGGTGACAAATGCAATCTGACACTTGCATGCTTGCTTCTACTTGCAGGACTGAAAAAAGGCCGCAGCAGGCATGCATGGAAGTGATGACAGGTGAGTTCTGGCTTTCACAGCATATTCCCCATTGTCCGCACCCCTCCTGACACAACAGCATTCTCGTTAATAAAAAGAATGGACTCTATTGGCCATTTTATCACCAGAGCCAAGGAGAAAGGGGAAAGCATCCTGAGAAGATGGATAAGGGAAGGCCAGGGTGCGAATAGTTGCGTACGCTGAATGGGGGGCGTAAGAAATGTAGCCAAGGGTCTCTGGGCAAAGAGAAGCCAGGAGGCACTGGGTTAAGATTAGGGGACGTAGGAGAGGGTTAGGGACCAGCTGGGGTGGCTGGGCCTGAGGCTCCTGCTCCCCTGGACCCCAGGGCTGGACATGTAGCACTTTATCTGGGAAAAATGTTTGTGGTTCACTCCCCCCATCCAAGGAGAGGACCCAGGCCTAATTTTCAGGCTATTTCATTTCGTAATATCTCCCTCACTTGTAAAATAAATATATCAATTGAATTCAGGAAAATGAAATGAAAAAAAAAGTCAGCTGTAACCCCACTATTCAGAGATAATTATTAACATTTTGGCCTTTTGATATACGAATGTGCTTATAAATATACCATCTGTAACCTTTTTTTTTCCCATTTAATATCAGAGGCACCTTCTGACTCTATTAAGTCATCCTGAAACCCCTAAGTTCTTAGGCAGCTGAGCCAGCCTAGTGGGATGTTAGTCTCCTGTGCTTGGTGCTCATAAATCAAGAACAAGGGAAACTACCTTGCACCCCGTAATTAGAACAAGCAGACAGACCACAGTGCAATTGCTCTGCTGAGCTGGAGTAACAAACAGGTGAGGTAGCTAGTGCCCTGGCAGTTGAGCCAGTGAGTTTACACAAAGGGCCTGCGAATCGTTAGGCTCCCTGGAAAGGACAGAGATGAATAGGATACTGGCCCTGTCTTCAGAACTCATGATCCAGCAGGGAAGGTTGAGCCCTCCGGATCTGATTGACAGCTGAGGGGATATTGGTGGCCAAAGCGGGAGGTAGGAGGGTCCCCTTGGAAAGGGTCAAAGGGTTCTGCAAGAGGAGGTCTGTCACTGACTTGATGGCTATCACGGCTGTGCCTAGGCCTGGGCCTATTTACCTTCAAATGATAGGAAAAAAGAAATGAAGTGGTATATTTGGAGGTGTCTGGGCAGATAGGATGTAGTTTAGACCCTAAAGACACAGATGCAGCTGCTGCTTTGCCTGATTTCCCAACTTGTCTCCTCCTTCCCTCTCACCAACCCTGTAATACGTTTGACAGCCCCTCTTTAAGCACAGAGTGGCCAGGAATCCCACCCGGCCAGAGGCACAGCAGAAGGCAGATGTCCAGGCAGATCTTGCATTTGAGGCCCTCAGAGGCAGGACTTGCCTGCAGCTGCCGTGACTCGGGCGTAGCCAATGACGGGAAGGAGGCAGTATGCTGCCATGCCACAGATGGCAGCTCAGCTGGGCGGGCTGAGCCAGCAGGAGGAATGACTGGTCTTCCAGGGAAAATATGCTCTAGGGACACCCAGGCCTGTGCAGTGAGGGATGGGGCTGGCCCGGGCTTAGCCCACTTGTCCTTCAATCCCAGAACTTTAGTGCTCTCCAGGACCTCAGAGATCTCCAAAGCAGCCCATGGTCTTGCCCACCATGGCCAATTTGCAGATGGGAAGACTGAGTGTCAGGGAGGTAGGCAGACTTTCCCAAGGTTACATGTCAGTAAGTGGCGGAATCTCTGTGAACCCAGGGGTTCCAACCCCATAGCCTGTACCATTTGTTCACTGCTGTCAGGGAACCCAGAGGGAGGCAGTGAGGACAGACCAGGTACATAGCAGACTTGGAACAAAATGACTGGTAAATTCATGTGAAAAGATCTAAGGTCATGTTTGATCACAAAGAAGCAATAGAATACAAATACCTTTAATTTGGAAAGCAATCTCTTTCAGACCTATCTCCAGATATTTGTATTTCGTCATTGGTCCTTACAGACTATCTTCATGTGAGGGAGCAAGTGTCCCCCCAGGCACGCAAGCATACTGTCCCTGTAATCCTGAACGGGGCTCAGAACTTCCCCTTCTCTCACCACCAGTGGGAAGGGATTCCTCTGCTTAGAGCGAAGCTCCCCAGTCTGGGTTAAGGGTGGGGAAAACCAAGTCACACACAAGTTAGGTGGCCACCCAAGATCACAAAGGCGAGTGACCCTTCTCCTGACTTCTAGGCCAGCTCTCCCGCCCCCACCCTGCTGGCTGCCTGCACAGCCTCAGGAGCCGCTTTAAAGCTGCCTACTGGATCCAGTGCCTGTGAATCCCCGAGGCACTTTGTGGGGGCAAAGAGAGAGAGGGGGACTGGGACGGGGTGGAGGCGTCTCGCTGCCGTGGCACTCTCCCTGCTCTGCCCTCTCCTCTCTCCAGAGTGGAGCGAGACACAACTTAACTGCTCCTGACAGCACTATTTTTAGCAGTCCTCTGGCTGTCAGCTCTGGGGACGTGTTCTCTGTGTGTTCCCTGGAGCTTTCCCGCCCTGCTGTCACTCTCAGGAGGAGGCAGGGGGGCTAGAAGGCAGTCTGAGCCCCTGTCCCAGCATCACTGTCTCTAACAAGGCAGTAGCGCATAACGAGTAAATGCTTCCGTGTCCTAGAACTCTGGTTCAAATCCTGGCAACCTTAGTTAGCTGTGAGGCTTTGGGCAGCTTGCCTCAGTCTCAGTTTCCCTTTTGCTCAATTAGGAATAATATTGCCGGGGGTTTGCTACTGAGGATTAAGTGAGACAACACATGAAAAGCGCTTAGCGCTGGGCCTGGCCAGCACTTGACACATGTTCATGTTTAGCTCCTTCCCCACCGGGGGCCTGCTCAGGGTTGGCCTCACCACCCAAGGCAGGGTGTGAGGGCCTTGCCTTGCTTGGAACAGGTGCAGCGACCCTGGGGCCTCACCCTAGAGGGGGTCAGTCTTCAGAGGTGACCTCCAGCTGTGAAGGACGGAGCCTCAACCCAGCTCTTTCTTTAGTCCTTTCAGATGTCATCAGACATTTCCGTCCTTCTGTCCTGACGCCCACGTGCCCTCCCGGGGAGAGGGTTATACCCCACCATGGTGCTGAGTGAGTTCCCTTTCTGTCTTTCCGCGGTTAGGCATCCCTGCTGGCCTTGGGCAAGTAGGCGGGAAGATTTGGGGGGTGGCAAGTCAAAGAGGCTTAAAAATAGAGGTCTGTGTTAGGTCAAAGCCAAAACGCCTCTCCCGTGCTGACTGCAGTTTGCCTGATAGGCCTAATTTTAAAAAGCAGGTCAGTGTCTGTCCTTTAGAAGCCGGGGGTGGCCCAGGCTCAGAGACTGGACCTGGACCTGGGCTGGGGCAAGGGGCAAGCTTCCAGCCCTCAACAAAATGATATTTGACTGGCTTTTCTTTCTGCTTCCCTTCCTCTGCACAGAGACTTGTGGATTCAGGCTCATGAACTGGTGAGAGGCATGAAAGAGACCCCGGTAAGAATCCATCTGACTCTGGCTTGGTTGGGCTGCCCATGTTTGCTGCAAAGCAATCAGACCAAAGTGATGACAGCCCCGGTGCCATTTTAACATGATCTCGACAACTAGCATGGCCTGGGTTCTTCAAAAATGTCCTTTCTATGGTGATTCTCTGGAGGTCATTAAAGAAAAGGACCAGTTCTTGTGTTCAGAAGGACTTTCTGTGTGGTCCTGCTGAAAGGCAGCAGATGGACTAAATGACTTTTCACAAAGGGAGGCGACAGAGAGCCTGGGGTCCAGGCTGAGCCTGGTTTGAGTTTGAATTCTCCACCTGTTAGCTGTGTGATGTTGGGTGAGGCACTTAACCTCCCTAAGCCTCCCCTTTCCTATTTATGAAATGGGATAATAAAAGAGCCTGCAGCATAGGGTTTAGAGTAGATTAAATGAGGTATTGGATGTGCCTGGCACACAGTCTATGCTCAATAAAAGTCTGTAGCTGTCATTGTCATTGTAGCAGTGATTGCTGTTATTAATAATTACCATATTAATTTTAGTTCTTAGGGTGGAGGCTTCTGTAACATACATGCTGGGTGCCTTGTTACCCAGTCTTCTAACAATTCAGCTACTCTTTAGTCAATAACCTATATAAGTTTGTAATAAGCATCTTTCGATCTTTGTGCTATCCTTACGGGCAAATATCAAATCAAGACAAGCATCGCTAGCAAGCTGGCTCTAATCAAGCCCTGCGCCTGGACCACTGGAACCAAGGGAAGCTGTTGTCTCAGCCAGCCATGCGTACATTAAAGAATTCATGAGTTAGAGTGAAAGTTGTTCTAAGTCATGCCAGCACAGTGACCAGTGCAGGAAAGTGACCAGTGCTATGCTGTAAAGACTTTGTTTCCCCCTAACAGAAGAATTCCAGAATTTCTAAAATAATAATATGATTATTCTGCAAAATAGATGGGAGGTGCTGAATCCAACCCTGTAACTTTCCAGATGAGGAAACTGAAGTTCCAAGAAGTCATGTGACTTGTTCAAGTCCACACAGCTAGTTGGTGCTAAAATCTAATGTGCCTAATTTACAGTCCAATGTTCCTCAACTACACCAAGCTTCTTTTTAAAAAACAAAAGTTTGGTTTTGTTATGAGTAATGCATGTTTATTACAGAAAAATTAGAAAACACAGATAAAAAGAATATTAAAACTATCCTTAAACCTAATATCCAAAGATGATTCCTATTATTAATAATAATTTGGTGTATATTCCCTTCCATATTTTTTCTAAGCACATATATCTGTATATATTTTATAAAACAGGGATGTTACTGGATGTATATACTTTTTATAACATGCTTTTCTCAATATATTATTTCCTATGACAATAATTACATTTTCCAGCATCATTTTAATAGCTACATAGTGTTTCATCTTATGAGTGCCCTACAGTTTACACAATGACCCCCCTACTTTAGACATTTATGTTGTTTCTAGTCTTTCATTCTTATGAAAAGGCTTCATCATTGTAGCTAATTCTTTCATGTATCCTCATTTCTTTAAAATACATTTTGGGAAATAGAATTATTGGATTAAAAAAGTTCCCTTTAATAAAAAAGTTTTTTGATATATTTTGTCAAATTGCCTTCTAGAGCAGTTATCACCACTTTAGATGCCTGCCATATACGTCTTATTTTGAAAAAAAATCCATAAGTGTGATTTTATTGGGGTGGGTGTAGGGAACTGAAAGATGTGCAAAGAAAGTTCTTTGGTTCAAGTTGTCACCATTGTCTGCTTTTCATGCTGTTACCCTTTTCTTCAGCAACTTGACTTTCAAGTCGACTGGAAGCTCATCAATGTCTTCTTCGGTAATGCAAGCCAGTGTTACCTGTGTCCTTCTGCTCAACAGGTAAACCACCAGGCTGGGGGGCTGAGGGATTGTAAATGCTGGGGTGGGGGGAGTCAGCTCAACCTGCCTGATCCCCACCTGTCAGGCTGGGGCTGGTGCCACCTATTTCAGAATTAGGGCAGGGGGGTGGGTGGGTGGTGGATAGGTGGACGCTAAAGGAAACATATGCATGGACATGTGTTTTGTGGGTTTTTTTCCTTCAATTTTTTATTGTGTTAAAGTACATATAACATAAAACTGACCACTTTAACCATCTTTAGGTGTGCAGTTCAGTGGTATTAAGTATATTCATAATGTACATTCAAAACCATCACAAGGAACAGGTGTTTTTTACTTACCATCCCTCATGTCAGGAAAAGGAAATTGAGGTGTAGATAAGCTGGGTCAACAGTCATTCTGCAAGTGAGGAAAATTAGCTTCCTAGTTGGTTAAAAATTATTTTACTTCTTTTAATTCTGATGTCATGTAAGCGCTGAATTTAGGAAAAATTTCTGACTGAAGCTCCTGGGTTTGTAGCATATAGATACTGAAGGTTTATTGTTTTAATTCACCCTCTGTTTTCTCCAATGCCAAGTGAAATTTATGTGCCCTGTTTATTCTGTGCCCCACCCCCCTTTTTGGTCATTATGCACACTAACATTAATACTTGAACATATGTAAGTGTTTTTTTTTCCCTAGATAGAGTGATTTTCAAGTTGTGGAGTAAAGTACAACAGTGGGTCAAAAAATCAGTTTAAAGGATTGCAACCAAAATTGTAAAAAATAGAGTAGAATAAACTATAAAATATTCAAGTTCATGGCATATATTAATAGTAAGGTAAGTGTTGGTTCATGAGATTTTTGCTTCACTTCTATATGGGGTGTGATGTGAAATACATCTCATACTGTGAGACGGGGTCAAAACAGTCTGAAGAAAAGTGGGTAGAGTCAACTCCTAAACATAAGATTGCAGGTCCCCAGGTGTGTACACTTTGAATTTTAGTAGGCTCTGCCTAATTGCCCTCCAAAGTGGCCAAACTCATTTATATTCCCACCAGTGCCTGAGAGCACCTATTCCCTACAACCTTCCCAACGCTTGTTGTTCTCAAACGTAATGATTTTTGTCAACATGTGAAATTCCCTCAAGATCTAGCCATGTCGATACATACGGGTTGAATTTATTCACTTAGAGGCTCACACTCTTAATTGGTTACAAACATAAGACGAAAGTAACGTGCCTCACTCCTAGTTTCTAAACAGCTGTAAACCAATAACCGGTCTCGGTAAATTTAGCTCGCTGTGGCAACGCTTGCTCGCATCCACTCAGATTCCCTCTTTATTCCATTTTTTCTTCCAGCTTGATGTTCCGTTCACACAAAGACCGCCAAGGCCTTGGAGCCCAGAATAAATCCCACCTCCACTGCCATTTCCCCCAGAGGCCCTTGGGCTCCTAGGTCTGGCTCCCTGGGTCACCTGGGCCTCCTGGCTCCTCCCCCATGCAGCCCAGGGCCACCACTCACATCCTCATCTTCCTGGCAGTGACTCTGGCCGCATCTCCCTCTTCCCGCCAATCCTGGGGTGTAGCTCAGCATCCCCATTTGAGGAGTTCCTAGACGGCGTCCTTATGCTCCTCAGAGCACACCTCAGATGTGATCTCTCCCTCAGGGGCCATCAAAATGTGCTCTGTAGAGTCCCGGGGCCACTGGAGGTGAGCTGAGGGCAAAGGCTGAGAAGGTGGGCGCCCGGCCGCCACTCACCTTCACAGAGCAGCTCCACGTTTACCGGTGTGGTGTCAAGGCCTTCCTGAAAGTTCACATGAGAAAAAGGTGTTTTACCATTAAGAGGCAATGTTAAACTACTGCCCTGCCCTGCCCTGCCCTGGGACCTGGAATTCTCCTCCCCTGAGGAGACCTTTGGGCTCCTTGAGTGGGGAATAGACAAGGACCTGTGTCCACATTTGTTCTTTAGGGGTTTCTTAAGACCAAAGTCAGAGAGAGGCAAGTCAGGAACTATCCACCAGGCAGTAACAATGCCTCTTCGGGGCCTCTGTGTCAGGTCCAGCTATTCCGAGGTAGGCACTTCAGAGGTAAATGGTAACCTCGCTCATAACAGTGACATGAGGATGCTTTTAGGGTCTGGACACTTGTGTACTGTTCTCTAGTTTTATTAATGAGTAAGATTTTTAAAAATCAGAAGAAGGAAAAAATGGGAAAAAACCCCAAAAGCTGATGATGACAACAAAACAGACACATGTATTCATTGCAAATGCCTTTAGAAACAGGTGGCAGCCCCTTGGAGGGTACACTGGCAGTGTGATTCAAGAAACCTAAAAGTGTTCCTATCTTTTGACTGAATAATCCTATTCCTTGGAATAAATGCAAAGGAAATAATTTGTGAGAAAAAGTTAAGTCTGGTCTCAGGCACATGTTTGATAATAGACATTCTTTTGAATCTGGGGGCAAATGATAGAAATAGAAATGTAAGTTCATTTGGATAAATAAGCTTTTTCCTGACTTCGGGCTCAAGGAGGAGTTTATTATGTGTGACCTTACAGACAAGGGACATTTTATAGGAGAATAATGTCTTCCACTGAGAAACAGGGACAATTAGTGCCCTAAGCAATGACCATTCAGTGCCTGGAGTGACCGGGTGGGCCCTGGTCCCCTCTGCAGCTGTGAGCAAGGACCTTGAGTAAGGATTCGCACTCAGGGAAGAAGCAGCCAGGGCTTCCCCCAGCCTCCCCAGGGACAATGAACATCCTGAATGTGGTGCAGATGGGCGGTGAGGATGTTTCTTGAATTCCCCAGGCCCTTCAGGAGGGAAAGTGTGATGCTCAATGTTATGCTCAGGGAGAGACTCACTTAGAAGAAAACCAGGCAGAAGGCTCTATGGCTGGCTGTCACAACAGACCCAGCTGCACTGGCATCCCTGAGGCCAGTCTCACAGCAAACAATGGATGGTGGTGGCACAGGGATGTTGCATTTCCTCCTGCTGTGGGGGCGGTTGCCCTCCCTGCAGTCCCAGCTGGTGATTGGCAGCTGTCTCCAGAGTCAGTGCCTGTGTCCCCCAGCAACAGCTCCTTGGCCTTCCTTGTCTTCCTATCTGAGCCAAGTCGCCTCAGGGGACAGTCAGTCTGCAGGCAGCTCAGGAGTTTGCCTTGTAAACTTTATTTATTTTTCACATCGAAAAGGCAAATCAGGGTGGGTTTTTGAGGTGCCTTCTTTTATTATTTTCATTACCTCCAGGAATGAAAAGAGGGGTGTGCACTGGGTGGGTAGGAGATGTGTTTAAATACCCAGGGGACAGGGTCCACTCATGCTCCTTCTCTGGGAACCCTTCTCTTTGGACAAATGTGGCAGGGGGAAGGCTGATAAAATAGGACCGTGTGGAAGTTCCGAGGCTCACCGGGGACCTTAAGTCCAGAGTTAGTTGTATTCCCCCTTCAGACCCGGTTTTCTTCAGGAACAAAGGGGTTCCATCTGCCATTGGGAATAAGTCCCCCACCCCTCAGTGTGAGCTTCAGAGTCGCGCCAGGCGTTTCCTACCACACTCTAACCTTGATATGGAACTTCTCACCTGGGGCGGTTTTGTCTTTTCCCTGGTGGATGATGGGTTGGGGAAACCAGGGAATGGACAAACAAACAAAAACAAAACTAGGAAGTTCTGGGAACTCCACACTTGTTTGTGGAAGCCGTGTGTAGACGTGGTCTGCGCCCATCGTCTCGCCCGGCGGGACACAGGGGCAGGCCTTGTCGTGAGTCTGGTCCTCCCTGCTGCCACCCTCCCTCAGCACAGTTCTCCTCTCACAGAAAAGGCACGTGGCGGGCGTCATGGGCGAGCTGACCGGGGTGCTGGACTATCTGCAGCGGGAGGTGAGGCCGCAGCTTCCCGGCTCCCCGGGACCTCGGGCCGGGGCTTCCCGGAGTGTGGGTGGGGCGGGTTCTGGTTTACCCTCAAGTGGCCCCCACCCAGGTGGGGAAAATGGACTCTCATGAGGGAGATCAAGACCCTCAGGAGGGGGAAAGCCTTGCAGGGCGCTGTCTTCCCACCCTTTGAAAGGAAAGCACGGGTCGGGATAGAGCACTCCACTCCTGCAAAGGACATTTCTGAGGGAGACTCACTTTCTCACTGGGGACTCTGGCCCTGCTCTTCCCTAAGGCCACTCTCTGACTGAGCCTGGGGCATGATGGGCTGGAGGGGGCTTGAGAACCTTCGAGGCCCCTGTTTCTAGAGCGACTGTGATGATACTGCAGGTTCTGAGGACCGGAGGGGGCTGCTGTGGCTCTCGCCTCCCCCTTCCCCCTGGGGTGGCAGCTGTGCTGTCAGAGAGGCTCTGCAGGCCTGTTGGCGCTGTGGCCTTGCTCCCCTGTTGGCACTGGTGGGAGGCACCCTGCCCACCATGAGGGATGGTGAGACATGTTTCTGGGATGGCACAGCTGGCTGCTTTGGACCCCCAAAAGAGTTCCAGACAGCCCCTGGCAGCCAGATGCCTTGGCAAATGTCCACCTTCTTCTCCCTGTGTCTCCCTAGGTCCCTAAAGCATTTATAAACCTGGTGGATCTTTCCCAGGTGGCAAAGGCTTCTCACTGGTGGCAGGGGACTCAGCTCAGGTAAAAAAGGGAAGTGGAATGGGACCAACACCTGTCGTGTGGCTGCCGCGTGCCAGGCCTGAGTGGGGCACCTCACGTGCCTCAATCCTGTGAGGGGGACCGAGAGAACCAAGGCCGAGGGGGGTGAAGTGACGCGTGCGAGCTCACACGTGAGTGAGCGGCAGAGTCCGAGTATTGTTTTGGGGCCTGAGTCAAGGAAAACATTCGGTCTGGTTGATGTAGTGCCGGAGGCCCTACCCCTGCCAGCGTGATCTGAGGGTTTGGTTTGGCAAAACATCTAGGAGCCAAGAGGTGTTACTTCTGGAAGTCGGATAGAAAAACACGTAGCCTAAATGTAGCTTAACTTCACAGAACTTGATTCTGATCAATTCCGAAAATTTTCATAGACTTTAAATGTTTTGGAGCCAAATTCTGAAAATTCTGGCTTTGAACCCAGAGAAGAAGTTCGTGTGGAAAAGGTCAAGGCAAGGGCGGCTACAGAAAGCGGGGGGGGGGGGGGGGGGGGGGGGGGGGGGGCAGGGGGGGGAGGAGGTGCCAGCGGGAGGAGGCGGCTGAGGAGGCAGGCGCGGGGAGCACGGAGTGGGGGAAGGAAGTTGGGGTGCTGGGACCAGCAGGGGAGGGGAAGCCCCTCTGCGCCCGTTTTCCCCAGCACTGGCTTCCTCCCTTCCCCGGCACCGCCAAGCCTCGGGCTTCTCCTTCCCGCTCCGGAAGCGCCCCGGGCCCTACCACCCGCTTCCTGCCTGACGCAGCCTGAATGCGCCCCTCCCTGCCCCGCCACACTCTCGCACACTCGCACTCTCTCTCTCACACTCTCACACACACTCTCACACTCTCGCACACTCACACACACTCTCGCACTCACACTCACTCTCGCACACTCACACACTCTTGCACTCTCGCACTCTCACACACGCACACTCACACTCTCACACACTCTCGCACTCACACACTCACACTCACACACACTCTCGCACTCTTGCACTCTCACACTCTCACACATGCGCACTTGCACACTCTCACACCCGCACACACTCACACTCTCGCACACTCACACACACTCTCGCACTCACACTCTCACACCCTCGCACACTCACACACTCACACTCTCACACCCTCACCCTCACCCTCACACCCACGCAGCCTCCAGCTCTGTCATCCCGCTGTGTTTTAACCCGCAGCCCCACGCCAGAGCCCTGCCACTGCTCAGAGGAGACCTCCAGGCTGGCCAGGGCGGTAGAGCAGTGGTCCTACCAGGTGAGCCACTCCGGGAACAAGTAGTCGGGTTTGCTAAGGAAGGGTTCGCGCTTGGGCTTGTGTGGCACTCCTCCCACTCTGGAAGTGGCAACGTTTTTTGAGTGGCTGATGGCACGTGCCGCTGTAGAACTCAGGCCTGGAACCCAGTTACACGCCGGACTGGCCTATACACCTTGAGCGTCCAGAGGATGCGTGTCAGGTCTACGTCTGGCCTGGCCTAAAGCTGCGGCTTCGGAAGCAAATGAAAACTCGGCTCATCCGAGAGCGCTGCAGTGTGAGACAGGAGGGGCTCCCATAGCCCTTCAGTGACAATGATGCGAGATGGGCGAGTCCGACCAGGGGGCTGCTGAGAACCTTCTGGTCGGAGGCGGGGCAGCTCTGCCCTGCTCCCGCGCCTGGGTGTGCACCTCTCTGCTCCCTCCTTCAGGAAGCCTGGGAAAGCCTCCTGGCCTCCAGCAAGTACAGCGAGCAGGAGTCCTTCGCAGTGGTTTTCCAGCCTCTCTTCTACGAGACCACCCTGTCGCCACCCTGGGTGAGTGAGGCCTGCCTGGGCCAACAAGGGTGCAGGCAGGGAGGGGGCCTGCACCACGCATCTGCTCCCGCCCCGCAGACGCCCCAGCCCGCTCAGCTTCCCTGAGCCCGGGGCACATAGTCTCGGGCAGATGCTGCAACGTTCTCTTACGCTCTCTTATGTGCTGTCCCCACGGGTTGCACGGCGCCCACGAGGCAGGCTCTTAGAGGCAGGGCAGCCCCGAGGAGAAGGGTGCGGACTCGGGTCAGACGGCTGTGGAACGGGCCAGCTGTGTGGCCTTGGGCAAGTTGTGAACTCTCTGTGCCTCGGTTCCTCATCTGTAAAATCAAGACTGTTTATTAACATTTCCTCCCTCTAGGGTGGATGTGAGGATGGTGTGAGTTAATACACTGGAAGAAGCGCTCGGCCCCCCTTAGCTATCGTGATTACTCAGGAGAGGATTTCTGGGGCGCCAGCTCTCGCTCCTCCTACGTCCATCCCTGGAGAGGAGGGGAGTTTGAGTCGCCTCCTCCCCCAGGTCACTGGGCAAGGGGCCACCTAGATGATGTAGCACCGTGGGTGGGTCCATACTTGCCGACCAAGGGCTCTGGGGCCTCTGAGGCCTCAGTGCTGTGTCTGGGAACAGTTCCTCCCTCCAGGCTCCTGGCTCGGGCCTGTTGGAATCCCTGTGCCACCTCCAGGCCTTAAGGGATGTTTCAAGTGATGGTTTAGGAGGAGGAGGAGGAACATTAGCTTGCCATCCCTGCCCTTCATCCTCCTGCTCAGACCACACCAGACTCACTTCCCTGCCACCCGCTCCTTTGCTCCTTCGGCTGTTCAGTTCAGTTTCAGAGAACCCTGTGATAACTCGGAGCAACCAGATGTTTGACCTGCTCCTGCAGGCCCTGACCCCCGAGCCCTGGCCCCAGACAGCAGTCCTATACGTGCCCACCATTACTGATGGAGGGAGGGGCTAAATGGCCTGGATGGGTCAGAGCCACCCCAGCTCTACTCCAGGGAGAGATTCAAGGTGTGCAGCAGGTCTGTCCCATTCTTGGGGAGATGAAGGGTTCCTCTCCTATCTGGTTCTCTTCCAGGAAAAGCCCCCGCTCCAGGACCCCACCACACTTGCCTGGAGTCTCTGGAATAGGATGGTGAGTGGGTGGGGCTGGGGGCCCTGGGGGTGCTGCCCACCGAAGGGAGGCAGGGTCACCCCCACCACTGCACTTGCTCTGCCCACTGCTCTGAGGAGGAGCTTCAGGGTGCTAGCAGGGCCCCAGGACTATGGTTCTGGGCCACCAGGGATGCTTCTGACACCTGGTGACAGCCCAGCTCTCACTGCCTGGGAGTTTGACCACCTCATCCCAGGGGCTGGGCTGTTTCCTCAGAGTCTGTGGAAGATGTCACTTTGAGTGGGGTCCTGGAGGATGGGCTGCCCTTGCCACTCCTGGCCAGCTTTCCAGCACCCTTAGGTGGCATTGTACAGTTCTAAAGGCCCAGGGTGATGCCTGGGATAACTGTGGACTTCATTGTGATGAAGGCCTGGGTTCAAACCTTAATTCTGCCCCTCACAAGCTGTGTGAGCTCAGGGTCTCATCCCTTTCTGCAAACCCCCTGGCCCAAAGTGTCTAGTGTGCAGCATACTCCTGGCCCGTCGTGAGTACTCAACATGTGCTAGCCTTTTTACTGTAAATATGACTGGCTTTTCCCAGATTCCAAAGGTCCCCCAGGGATATCTGGGATTAGTCAGTGGATGGAATGTGACGTCAAGACTTTGAGCCTTTCCAGGGCACCAGACAGAGACCTGATTTTGCCATTTATTTCTTCCCCATCCAAGCTGCCCTATTTTTAGAATTCCAGCGACAGAAATTTGTTTTTCTTCTTCTTTGGATTAGAAAAACTTCTCTCCCTCTCCTCAACTGATGTGCTATGTTGAGTACCATGAGCAGCTGCATTTCAGCACACATCAGCCAGTGTGAGAGAGTAGGGAGGAAGAAGGGACAGCCCCGACAGTCCTTATTAGGGGAGACACACTGTCCTTTGAAGAAAGCATTTGACTTCTTTTAACAGGGACACTCGTTAGTGGGCATGACCATCGGGTGGGATGTTCCCCCAGAAACACACCTTGTCACTGATCTCCCATGGGGGCAGAGAAAATGATCCTGGCCCCTCCAATGGGGGCTGCCCTCCCAACACCCTCTCTGGGGGGAGGAAGGGCTGATGATTCCAGCTCAGCCAAACTGCTCTCCTCCTCCTGCCATGTCATCTTGCTCCCAGCCAACAAAAGGGCACCTACAACATGGCCTGCCCCCGTCCTAGGTGCCAAGGAGGATATAAGGAACACACCAAACGTGGCTTATGTCCCCACTGAGCTTCAGGTGTAGCTGCAGATGGTCAGGCAACCCAGAGGGGCAAGAGTAAACAGGGACCTAGCCAGCAGTTCTGGGCTGGGCACCAAAAGGCAGCATGGACAGTGCGGCCAGGAGAGCCCATGAAGAGGGGTTTGAGTTGGCTTTGTGGGGTGTGTTGCTGGAGGCCAGGGAGGGCATTCCCAGGCAAGAGGGCCTTTGTGAGCAAAGAGCATGGAGAAGAGAGTGGGCCAAGTGCAGCAGCAAGGGGCAGGAAGGAGGCTGGTTCAATTAGAGAGCACGTGTGGGGATGGGGAGGCCCAGGCAGAGAAGCTGGAGAGAGCAGGTCCAGGGGAAGGGCTGGGTCCCTCTCTCCTTCTCTCCCTCTCTCCCTCTCTCCTTTCATCTTGCTATTTACCTTGGTGCTGGAGGCTGCAGTGATAATAACCACCTATTGAGCTGATGTCCCCGTGCATACAAATAAGCCCAGCACATATGCTGCTGCTTATAGCTACTGGAGGGGCAGGACAGGCAGGTGCACCCAGGGGAGTAGAGGATCTCACACTCAAGGCCAATGGCCTGGGACACAGAAGGTGTCACCGGGCTCTGGGGAAGAGGTGGTGGCGGCGGCTTGCCTACGTGGGCAGTTACCCCCACTCTCCCCAGGCCTGTCCAACCACCCACAAGTCCAGTTTCCCAGGACAAGCTCTCAAGGTTCCTATCACCCAGGCCAGTGGGGATGGGGGAGGAGGAGAGAGAGGGTGGAAGGGGTTCCCTAAAATGTGCCTGTTCCCTAGTTTCCTCACAAGCAAAATGCCAGACCATCCACAACTCCCAGAGCAAGGACAGCTGCTGGAACACAGCAAAAGCTGCTGCAGACCCGAATTTGTCTGTGAGAAACTAGGAATGTGACAGGTTAGGGCAAGGGGCACTGGATGAGAGTTGGAAAACCTGGGTGCTGGTTCTGGTCGCACTTTTGGTGATTTCTTGAGGCAAGTCACATGGCATTTCTGGGCCTCCATTTTCTCCACTTGCCAAAAGAGTCTAAGCAGAGAGTGTGTGAGAATACAGAGTGACTAGGCCCCTTCACACCCTTGGGTTCGCTCATCGTGTCCTCCTGGGACACAGGTTAGGGCAGGAGTCTCTGCCTCCACGTTCTCCGCTATGTTGGCTGAACTGGGACCACCGAGGTAAAAGCCGGGTGTGCCTATTCTATGTCGCCCTCGCAGACACACAGTCCGAGCGAGGGCTCCCTGCCTCATGGGGAACAGAGGGGCCAGCAGAACTGCAGTGAGCACAGGGGGCCGGGTCCACCACTTCCGTCCTCTACCACTCCCAGGACACAACTGGGTGGGGCGTCTCTGCAGCCACAGAGCCACATGCATGGGCCACATCAGCATTTGTCCTCCCTGACCAACCCCAGCATAGATGTAAGCTCTGAGGACCAGTGAAGGAAAAGCTCCAGCATGTGGCAGTGTGAGTGGCTGCATTTGAAACACGCCTGGAACTGTCCCAGCTGAGTGAGGCCCCCAGGCTGAAGCTCGTACTCCTGGTACCCACCTGACACAATTTCGTGTCTGGGGCATAATTCATTTCCTCTTTCTGCTTCTGCCTCAGTAATTTCTGGTAATTCTTGTGCAGGGTAGTGTACAAGTCCCAGATTCTTCCAGCAATCACTCACTCCTACCTTATTCCAAGCCCTGCACAAGGTGCTAGAGCTACAGGGCAGGATAAGGAACTCAGGAGCTGCTCACAGTCGAGGGAGAATTCTCCTCAAAGAGGATTTTTAATGTCATCCCCTTATCCTTCCCACACTCCAGTTAATTCTGCGGTGGCAGGGATGGAGTGCCAAGGAGATGCGAGTGATTAAAGAACCAAAAAGTAAAAACGCCCAGACCAGCACCAGTTGTCCCTGGAGTAAATGTGCATGTGCATTTGTGTGCAGCATGGTGGCAGGAGAAAGAGGGCCACGTGAGGAACTATTTGATATAGCCACATCATTTTCATCCTCTCTGAAGATACAGGAGATACAGGAGGAGAAAGGGTCAGAGCAGCATGAAGGGGATTTGTGGAAGGACAAGGACATAGGTGACTCATAAAAAGACTTTTAGGACAAAGTTCTTAATGGAAATGGGTTTACTGGGAAAACCTATGAATTTTCCTTCTCTGAGGTCCTTACAAAAAGAGGCTCTGCCATGTCCACGTTTCTGGAATCCTTTAGGTATGCGCTCTCAAGGTTTCTTTCCAGATTCTGTTGATTAAATTCTTGAAAGATTGGAGAAGAGAAGGCAGCAAGACAGAGCAACACCTGGCCTGGCCTCTGACCCAGGCTAAATCCCTTTGAGAGCAGCCCCAAATGTTCTGGGAGGGACCTTCCATTTCTAGGAACAGCCACCATCAGAACAAAACTGAAAGTAACATGGTCCGGTTCCTCCCCCAGCCCATGAGCTGAAGAGTTGCCACTCCATTTCCAAATGCTAAGCTAGTTACACCTCCTTATCGGAATCTCCTTCAATTTCGGTTAAGAGCCCCCCCTGAGAAGGGTAAAATTCATTCCTTGCTGCTTGTTTCCTGGAGCCCAGATGCTGGAGTAAGACTTTGCTGACATGGAGGGTGGCAGAATCTGTGACTGAGCCAGACAGGGCACCCCAACCAGTAGCCTCCTGCACCCTCTGTCAGAATCGTTGGAAGGGAAGGTGAGGGACCGAGGTGCCACGGGAGCCCAGCCCCTGTGGGCAGACCCACTGACAGCAAAACAAGAGGTTCCCAGGCCATAAGAAATAGCACATGCAAGAGAAAATCTGTGATTCCCTCAAAGCCATTGCGTTTTTCTTTTTAAGTGTTGATATATGTATAATGAACATTTTGAAATAACAAAAAGAACTTCCAAAAAAGTTCCTCATCTAATTCTTCAACCACCTTCATTTCCCTGTCTTCAATGCTTTCCCCTGAGTTGATGACCTGCCAGTATCCCCTGCTGCTGTACCATAACTGTTTGTCTATGTTGTAAGGTGGCCTTTGTGGTTGTCATCTAAGTAGCTGCCTATTTCAGAGCTGACACCACACCCCTCACTCCTGAATCACTAGATAGTCTGGTTGTTTGTGAGTGTGGGGGTGTGCTGTGTTCCATGTCGCTATATCTCTGTGTCTTCCTTAAAGACATGGGACATGATCCAGGCCCCATCTAGATGGATCCAGGACACCAATGTCCTAGTCCTGGGTCTGCCCTGGCTAACCGGGTTCCACCTCAACCTCTCTGGTGGTGTTTCTCCTTCTGTAATATTAGAAGGAGTGAATCAGGAAGTCCTTCCTTCCAAGGTCAAAAATCCAATAATTCCTCTCGTGTAGTGGTTCTCAAACTTGAGTGTGCATCAGAATCACCTGGGGAGGGGCTTATTGAGACACAGATGGCTGCACCCCACCCCCAGAGTTTCTGAGTCAGTAGATCTGGGATGGGGGCTGGAAATTGCATTTCTAATGAGTTCCCAGTTGATGCTGCTGGTCCAGAAGTCAGACTCTGAGAAACGCTGGCCTGATGAGTCTTTTTTAGTGGTACCGTGGAAGGCTGCTACCTGCACAAGCCTCTCTGTTCTAAAGACCACCTTCTTTTCCAGATGGAACCAGCAGGACAGAAAGCTGAGCCACTCAGTACAAAAGAGAGGAGGCCAGTGAAATGTCCCTCTCAGGTAGGAGGCACTGGGCAGGGGAGGGAATCTCTTGCTGAATTGAGAGGACAGATGGGGTGGCCAAGTGGGCTTTACCATGAAGTGGGGGTCTTACCTGACTAAGATGTTAGTCCCATGAGAGTCTTGGCTCTGTTTTTCTGGGCCGGGGGCACAGCTTTGTATACACAGCTGCCCGAAGGCCATGAAAACAGTTTTAGCAAAACTGAGGTTCCCTCCATGCCTGTGGAAGGCACAAGAACAAAGCCACAACTCACCACCCCAAATGCTGCTCCTGCCCATCTTCTCTGGGGCCCTGGCCTGGGCCCCAGATGCCATTTCTAGACCTTCCTCTGTCTCAGGGTGGAGAAGGAGGTAGGGATGATGAATGTCTAAGTAGTCTTGACTGTGTATCACTTGGCTTTGTCTCAAATATGTATCTAATAGGTAGTTGGCATATAGTTAACATTGCCAAATAAATGGATGAACAAATAAATGAACATAAATGAATGGGATTCTTTCTACCATTTAAGGCTAGTCAAATTTTTGCCTTTCTTGATGAATTGTTAAGTTTTTCATTAGTAGGCAATAAGAAGCAAATAACTTACTCTGTTTCCCTTTTTGCTTTGGCTGCCAAGAAGCTTAAAATTGGGTTCTCTTCTTACTGAAATACATGTCCTTATCCTGGTAGCAAGAAACTCCAGGGTAGAGAGCAAGAGCCTGGCTCTTCCCATTGTGAGTGGGAAATTCAAAGCATTAATGAGCTCCTTCAGGCACCTGATGGGCAGCAGAGACAGGAAAAGCCAGAGAATGGTTTGGTCCTCATTGAAAGGATGATATGAATGTTCCAAGTTGGCCAAGGGCATTGCTGGATAATTAAGGGATACAGATTTCTGGGTCGTGGTTATAACATGTTACATTTCTCTGCAGGAGAGCCCCTATCTGTACACCTACAGGAATAGCAACTACCTGACCAGGTTGTCAAAACTCCAAGGGAAGCTTGAGGTAAGGAAATATTTTCTGTGATTGACAAACATGCAAGTGAACCAGGGGCCACACCCCTTGCTGAATCTTTGGAACCTTCCACCTGGTTCTTTATGTCTTGGAACTCCATCTGCCTCTGAGCAGGCTGAGGGCAGCAGAAGTGATGGAAGCTGCCACAGACATCTGAGATTCAGTCCGGGCAGGCTGGGGGAGGGTGGAGGATTAAGTGTGTGCCTGGAAGCAGAGCTCCCTGTGGTTCTAGAATCACCTCCGCAACCAGCACTGCGGCTTCACAGGGTGTCGGGGCTGCCAGGCACCTCCTGTGCCCAATCTTTTGGGACAGAAGACAAATTTTTCAGACCCTTCCTAAATCTCTGACAAGTTCTTCTAAATTCATTTGAGGCCTTAATCTGAAGAGAAAGTTAAGAAAAGGCAGAGAAAGATGATAAAGTCTGAATCCAGCCAGTATGGAGACCAAAGGCCTTCGAAGGCAGTCCATGCCTCGGTGCACCCCTCACACTCGTATATTGCTTGTCGTTTGTTTCAGGAGTCTCTTTCTGATACTTCCTGTTGAGATTAGGTAGTGCACCCTGAACTCCTCTGAGGAACCAAGAACACTTGAAGGTCGATCTCTTCTTTCTCAGAGAACTGGGGACTGAGATGGGTTGAGAGAAATCTGGTCCTAGTGACATCCTTGCCTCCTTATTTTATGAAAGCGGGTGAGATTTCCTCCAAGGGTGGAGGCAGAGTTGACGGCCTGGGCCTCCGCCCCGAGAGACACGGTGTGAAAGACTCTTATCAACTTGTCCCACACTCCCTAACCACTATCATAGCAGTGAGGATACACCTGCAAGGCAGCACAGCACCACGAGGCGAGGTAACTGGCTCTGGGTTCAAATCCAGACTCTTTCGCTACTGGCTCTGTGTCAATGAGCAAGGTACTTAACCTCTCTGTGCCTTGGTTCTTTACTTTGGGAAGTAGTGACAGCAGTAGTCCTACCTGATAGGGTTATTACATTATAATAAATTAGTATAAAGCACGTATAATAGTATCTGGCATATCATGAGTTCTAGGTAGCTACTGCTGTATTATTATCTGTTAAGAGACAGTGATAACGTTTATTGAATATCTGCTGTGTACCACTACAATGCAAGCTCAGTGAGGCTGAAATCAGGGTAGATACCCAATAACTATTTGTTCAATGAATAAATAGATGGATAGATGGATGGATGCGATACCAGGCATGAGAGATTAAAAACATAAATACATTGGTCGTCCCAAGGAACTCAGTCTGGTAGAGAAACAGATAAGTCAGCAGGCAATTATAAGACAATGTAATAAGTACTGTCATTAAAGTTTTCCTGGGGTATTCTGGGAACACAGAGTAAAAGAAACTAATGCAGACAGGAGAAAGTTGAGGATGGCTTTCCAAAGTATACCCATGACCTTAGCCTTGAAGGATGACTAAGGCTGGGCCAGGTGGATGGGAGGTGGGAAAGGGGAAGGAAGGAAGGGGAGAGGGAAAGCAGAGGGAACTGCTTGGGTAGAGGCATGGATGCATGGGAGAGTACAGAGACTTTGGCCAAGGGCTGGTAGTTCAGAATGCTTGGAGGCCTCTTAGGCCATGCTAGGGAGAATGGACTTTATGCTGAAGTTAATACAGAGTAATAATTTGTTTGTTGTTGAGCATCTACTGTTCCAGGCACTATTCTAGGCTCTGGGGACACAATAATAAACAACACATTAAAAATCCCTGCCTCCACAGAATTTGGGCAGAGGACTGGCATATCATAACATGTTCGGAAAGATTACCCTGGATGGATTCCAAAGGCAGAGGAGCTAGCCCACGGGGCTGCAGGCGGTGATGCTGGTAAATACTGCAACATTCCAGGCAAGAAACAACAAAAGCCTGGGCTTAGGTGGAGGTAGAGGCACTAGAGAAGGGGGGACAGATTTGGGAGCACTTAGATAGGATGTTGTGGATGATTGGATATGAGTGTTGAGGGACAGGGAGAAATCCTGAAGGCATCAAGATTTTTATTTTCTCTTAAGTGATATCTTCCAAAATAGAGGCTGCACTTCCCACCCAACTTCCATTTCTGCTTATTTCTCTGTGTGTCTCATTTCAGGTAAGAGAAGGAGCAGAAATCAGATGTCCTGATAAGGACCCCTCCGATACGATTCCCACCTCAGGTACACAGCTTGAGTCCAGTGATTTTTTTAAAAAGTTCATTTGAGGCCTGAAATTATCCAAATAAGAGCAACCTATGATGGCAAGGGCTTTCCACACAATCTGAAATACTCCTGAGTGGTCTTCCAAAGATGATAGAAATAGTCTGTATGTGTGTTTATAAGGTCATGCCTGTGTTTGATTATTCTTTAAGTAAAATATGATAACATCATTATCAGAAAGCATTTATTGAGCATTAACCCTGTGCCAGGCCATGTTCTGCAAAGAGCCCAGTGTTAGTTGAGTGAGTTGTCATTGTCCCTGCCTTGAAGCCTTGATGGGTGAATCTGTTCTCCAAAAGAGCAAAAGTACCTTTAAGCAGAAAGCAAAAGTAGCCAGTCCACAATCCCAGTCTGGGCCACGTGCAGAATGCACTGAAACGCCACACAGAACAGGAATTCACCACCTACGACCGCGCCACTCTCACTGCCTCGCAGTTTCTGTAAACTGTCGGTTGCTGGGCCATGAAAACCAAACTCATGGACTATTCCAGGGAGTTGTCAGCAACCATCCCAAAGATGGTCTGCCTAAGGGTCTGCTCCTTTTCCTCCAGGCAAGGCAGCCTGGGAAAGATGGCTATGTGAATGTGACCTTGGGAAGTCATGGGAGGGCCATATGGTGACCTGTGTGACTCAAAACATCAGCCCAGGAGCATCTGCAACTGTGCTGTAGGTCCCCACGCTTGGTCCTGGAGGGTGGCTTATTTGTTCGCTAGTTCATTCATGTATTAGAGAATTGTTGAGTGTCTATGTGCCTTTTGGGAGTTTACATTCTGGTTGATTCCTTGCTGCTCATGCCTCAGGATTATCAAAAAAGATAGAAAATTAAGTTTGGAGATGTCACAGTGCCTAGCAAGAAATCTCCCAGGGATGCAAATCTTTGTAGTCAGATTGTCTCCTTGTGCTGAATGATAGTCAAGCAAATAAATGCTGTGGCTCAGCCTGCCCCTCACACATGCCGTAGCTCCACACACTCAAATTAAGCCAAATGACTGGCAGGTAAATTAAAAATCTTCTCATCAAAACCTTGGTACATAACTGACTCTTGGCAGGGCGCAGTGGCTCACACCTGTAATCCTAGCACTTTGGGAGGCTGAGGCAGGAGGATCGCTTGAGACCAGCCTGAGCAATGTAGTGAGACCCTGTCTCTACTAAAAGTAAATAAATTAAATAAAAAATAAAAAAATAAACAACTCAACTTTTATAACTGACTCTTGTTCTAAGTTGCAGAATAGTGGGATAGGTGATATCCATCTTATGTACACATACTTAGTCTTTTTCCCCCCATACTTGGCAATAACTCATTCCTATTGGTTAGTTTACTAATAAGCTGAAATAAATTATCAGCTTCATATGTAGGCCTTCCTATTGTAAAAACTCTTACTCAAAGATATATAGATATAGGTATACATAGATATGGACAGAGAGATCTGTGTATATATAGATATATGTATATATAGAGAGAAAGCATCAATCAGAATGTTTTATAGCCATACTCTTTACAGCAAAATACTATCCATTCCCTTTTTAATCTTATCATTCTGAAAGGATGATCTATAAAGCACTTTGCAATCTGTCTAGATTATGTTTCTGTAATGACAATGATAACCAGTCCATTAGAGCATATTTCAACAACTAAAAGCCAGATAAAATGTAAACCTTTTCTTTATTCCGTGACCCTGGAGATTATTGTTTATCATTGCTTGAAGATGTAAGAGCAAGAAATCTCCAGACCTTTAGATCTGAGATACTGTGGTGATAGGAGCTGTTTATATAAACAGATGGGGAGATTTAGGCTCCCCAGTCTAAGCGAGGTGGGGATGGGACCCAAACACTCACTCTCTCCACCTGGGTGGCAGCACTCATAGATGCATGTTGGGCCTGCACTTCTGAGTCCCACCTGGAAAGTGTCATTCAGAAAAATGACCACGGCTAACTAGCCAGTAATGAAAACACATTTCATTATTGTGCTCTTGATCTATGATTGAACATTCTAACCTTCTTTGTGACTGGTTGGACAGGCAAAAGGACTTAGCACAGGGCCACGTTATTATTTTCCTTTGATAAGTATGTTTCTGGTGAGGTCATTCACTCTTCTAGAGATCATGTTTGCAATTTCTAATCGAAATGAAGGCATCCGATACATATCTTATCAAAGTGAGTCATCTTAGCTTTATAGTTCTAATGACTCAGTACATGGTAGGAACCCAATAAATGTTGAACTAATCTGAATTACTGAGTATTTCTAATTCATCAAATCAACAGTTCTCAGGATTGAAAAAGATCTTAACTAGACCAAAGTGACTTCCATTGAAACAATGTTTCACTAAGACTTTGTTTGTAGTCCCTTTTTTAGTGTTTCTCTCAGATCAACCCACAGATGTATTGATCTAAACATGACCAAAAGTGACGTTTCAAAATAGTGTACTGCCTGTCATTGACAGGCTACGGCCCCTGACAGCCTGGGTGTCTCATTCTCATTACGCATCAGAGCTCACAGGTGATGAACCTCCCTTGGGATGAGAAATATAGGGTTGATGTAACCAATTGGGATTTGGTAGCCAATAAAAAATCTTACCATTTTTTCCTCCTAGTGAGTGCACATGTGCGATTTGCTGAGTGTTATCGTCTTATGGGCTTTACAACTTGATAAACACTCACATAGTTTTACATTACTAGATGGCCCTTTCCCTACATAGTTAGCATAACTGAGAAAAATGAATTGGGCCTACTAGCTGATTTAAGGTTTTCCCAGTGAGGAAAAAAAGTAGCTTTTCACAAATACAAGAGTAGCACTAGGGAGTCAGAGGGGCATGGCTTATCGGCTTTCTATTGAAATTGGCTATCTTGAAGTCAATCTGCTAATTCCATGAAGAAGAAAAATTCATAGCTTTTGAAAATAGTAATCTACAAAGTTAATTAAATGCTGCTGTTACCAATAGTCTAAACCAGAACAGTTCATTCATTTATTTTAACCCATTAATTCCTTTCTAAGCCCCTGATATCATTTATTTGACCCATTTGGCTAAAATGAGCTCTTTAAAATCCAGTATGAAAAATGCCCAGGTTACAGCACTGTGTGGTCATTCATTAGAGGTTTCATCTCATTGTGAGCCAGGAGTGTGATGTGTAGTGTAGGTCCTGAAACTGTTTCTATGGTTACCACCTGCTCATGGGTTTCACAACTTGGCCCACCCTGCCATCTGGAAGGAATGATGCCACCCAGTGAGTAACAGCCTGCTTGTCCCTAGGCATGACGAGACTACTGAGCAAGTTCAAACTCACCCTCAAGACACTCGATGAACAAGTGTTTCTCTACCTCATAGTTTCATCATTTAAAGCTTTGAGAGCTATGAAGTCCCTGTCACGAGCCACTCAGCCTTTAATTCAAGTTAACACTTTTCTTGAGCACACGTTTGTTCATATAAACTCATACAGAAGACTCCAAAGGCAAAAACAAGGTTCCAATCTTGTGCCAGCAGCTTACCTCTTTTGTGGAAGTCTTTATGTAAGTCCCTAAAATCAGACAGCAAATAGGTTGGGCAATCCTAGCTGCCAAGTGAGAGAAAGTTGGTTTTTCAGATTATAGCCCCAGGTAGTTTAAGTTGTTGGGTTACACAAGACAAAACGCCAGTGTGCCAAACCTTTCTCCTGGGTATAACTTTTCATGTATGTTGGGCAGTTTCCCCATTCTATACTCCAGTGTACAGTTTCCTTGCTATTTATGATACTTCATCATAGCTTGGACAGCCTTCTCATAAAAGGCCCCCTCTGTAGAAATCTTGATGAGTTAATGATGTGCTTATCAATTTCTTTCAAGGTGATGGACAGTTTGTACCAGATAATGTTTAGCTAATCAGCCCACACAAATTTAATCTTATCTCTAAATAGTTCTTTTTCCAAGGAGAGCAATTGCTAAAGTGCTTTGCTGTATTTCTAGGCTGTGTGTTTGTCATATATGATGACGTTAACAAACCTCAAATGAAGGTCTATAGAATGTTAAACCAATGAAATGCCTTGGGCTCTATCTTAACTATAAAATCCCAGATAAATCAACTCTTCCTACGTAGGCTTGCTTCATTTAGTTGATCGTTGTATCTCTTGCTGAGAATTCTTCAGAATGACCAACTGGAAAACTGTTCCCCCCACCAAATCAATCTGTCTACACATATATATACACATATAGGTATAAACATAGATGTGTGATAAACATAGATATGTGAGTGTGTGTGTGTGTTTCCTTTCTGTATGCTACAAATTTAGGAGACAGGAATGGTCAGTTTTAGCTGCCTCTTTAGCAAACTATAATAATAATGCTTTTGAAGCAAAGCTATTCATCTCTTCCACATTATACCAGCTCCAAAGATTTCCCCTACCCTTTGCACTCTAGCTAGAGCTCACAGAATTAACTATATTATGCATTATGGCATTAAGAATATAGTGATTGCCTATCATCACCAGGACCTAAAATAAACCACTCCAGAATTGAAGGGAGGGGGTCATATTTTCCATTTTGTTGCCTTTTTTACCCATAGATTGATTTCTTTGAGAAAAGATCATTTTAAAGTTCTCATGCTCAACCCTGTGGACATGTGCTAGCTAATGTATGCAGCTGGCTTTGTGATTTGATATTGTTGTTCTAACCACATACTGTAGCTGTGGGTGTCTGGGAAGGGCAAAGCAGGCTGTAATCAATGTGGAAGGGGGGGTGTATGTATGAGCATGCATGTAAGGGTAGATTCAAGGCATGGCACAAGGGGAAGAGGAAGAACTCTGAAGAAAGCCACTCAGTGGCTCTTGAATCTAAGAGGCAGAGCTGCAAACCTGCCATCAGACTTTGCTATGGCAGCTACAGTTGTGTGAGCCAAGGGACAATATATACATATACACGGGAGAAGTAATTCTGGTCTTTTTAGCTACAAGTGCAGAAACTGACCCCCATCAACAGCTTCAAAATTAAAACAGTGTCTTTATCAGTGGTTCTCAAAATGTGGTGCCCAGACTGGACTGGCAGCATCAGCATTAATTACCTGGGTACTTGTTAGAAATGCAAATCCTGCTGGGTGTGGTGGGTGCACCTGTAGTCCCAGCTACTTGGGAGGCTGAGGCAGGAGGATCACTTGAGCCCAGGTGTTCAAGGCTGCAATGAGCTATGATCGCACCACCCCACTTCAGCCTGGGTAACAGAGTGAGATCCATCTCTTGGGGGAAAAAAAAAGGAAAAAGAAAGAAAGAAAAGAAGAAAGAAATGCAAACCCTTGGGCCCACCCCAGACCTATTGAATCAGAAACCCTGAGGGCGGGGCTAGCCATCTGTGTTTTAAAAGCTGTCCAGGTGATTCTGATGCACGCTCGAGTTTGAGGACCGCTAATCTATATATTTTGCATACATACATTCACAATTATGTGTTGGTTTGTATCCTTTCGTGGAAAGGGGCAGGGACTATTTACTTTTCCAATGAGAGCAAATCCTCAGTGGGAGTGGCAGTTCCCCATCTGCAGGCAGCATGGAAGTAAGTAGACAAGATGTCTCCACAGAAGGAGACACGACTCAGAGATCGCTCTGGGCACCTTTTCCACTGCATGTTAATACATCTTCCTGCATAGGTATAATTCCACAACCAAGATTTGTGGGTTATATGTAGTCCAGCTATGTTGAAATCCTCTTGTCCTCTGTGTTTCACTGCAGGTTTTTACAGATTTGTCAACAGTCTTCTTGGCAAAGAAGGCTGTTGTGAAAGCCTCCTGCAGATAACTTTCAGTTGATCCATCTTAAGCAATGGCCCACTGAAAAGATGTGCTCCTTCCCCTGGGGTGGGCCACTCCCTGGTACAAACTCTGTATTAGGTTCTTCCAAGGCATGAAAGCTATTTTAACAATTTAGTGCAGCATTGCACCACTAGAGAGGATGGAATGCACACCTGAGAGCAAAGGTGGGGCTCAGCAAAGTCAGGGAGACCTTGGGAGCAAGGTAATTGGGAGGGTGGGAGGTGAGCTTGTGACTTGAGGTACCAAGCTATATATGGCATAAGGAATTATAGGTGTGGCCCAACAACTGCATTTGGATTCACATTCATATGTGTATAAGGTAAAGGGGTAGGTGGGTATAGTATGGTATATGTATATAAGTAATTTCTATAGCAATATTTATGCTAATCTCCTAACTTGTTAGCCAGGCACAAAAGGCCTGTGGCCCTACCTACCTTTCTGACGTTATTTTCTGTTGGTCTCCCTCATATACCCTTCACTTAAGCCAAACTATGTGACCAACTGTGCTTTATAGACGCCACGCACTTTACCATACCACGTCCGTCCTTTACACTTTTCCCTCCATCACCCCATCTCTCTCTCCCTTGTCCTTGTCTCATTATTTCCTGAGGCTTAATTCAAATGCTTCCTTCCCCCTGAAGCCTGCTGTGACCCCTCCCCACACCCCCAAAAAGAGATCATCCCTCCAGCCCTGGAACTTCGTATCACTTTATACCTCTCTTAGCATTTATCAGTCTATACATGATTATAACTGTGGACGTTTCTCATTTTCTCCTTAGCCTGTGAGCTTCTCAAGGGCTTTCTCCGTTTCTGATCACTATAGTCCCCAGAATATCCAGTCACTGTTTGGTGTTTAGTATGTTTGTCCTATGAGTTAATAGCTGCCACATCATAGTATGTGCTTAAACTCAAGAGATTTAAAAGAAGAAATGGAGTCAGGCTATGGGAAACAGTTTGATGGATCCTCAAAAAGTTAAACATAGGATTACTGTATGACCCACCAATCCCGCTCTCAGGTATATACCCAAAATAATTGAAAATTGGCATTCAAACAAACACTGAACACAAAGGTTTACAGCAGTGCTATTCGTAATAGCCAAAAAATGGACATAACCCAAATGCCTATCACCAGATGAATGGATAAGCAAAGTGGTATATCCATACAATGGGATATTATTCAGCCATAGAAAGGAATGAAGTATTGACACATGCTGTCACATAGTTGAACCTTGAAAACATTATGCAAAGTAGAAGAAGCCAGACACAAAAAGTCATCGTTGTATGATTCTATTTATATGAAATATCCGGAATGGGTAAATCCATAGAGATGGAAAGCAGATTATTGGTTGCCAGCGGCTGGGGGAAGGGGGAAATGGGGAATGACTGCCTAATGGGTATAGGATCTCCTTTTGGGGTAATGAAAAAGTTTTGGAACTAGGTAGAGGTGATGGCTGCACAACATTGTGAATGTACTAAATGCCACTGAATTGTTCACTTTGAAATGGTTAATTTTGTTATGTGAATTTCATGTCAATTTAAAAAATAAAGTCAGTGGTATAAAAGTGTTTCCCTTTTCACTTTAGATAAACTGAGCTGATGTTTTTATAGGATGATATAATATTTTATCCCAAATATCATCAGATTCCAGAATAGATAAAGTATTGGTTATATTTCCACCACAATTCCTTCCCTACTCCCAAATCACCTTGCCAAAGGCTTGCCACTGTTCACCTTGTAGCATCAGGTCTCAGCAAACACGAGCAGACAGTTCCCCTCTTAAAGTAGGGTCCACCTTTCAGGTCCCGACCCCTGTGTCCAGGTGCCCCAGAGAAGAGACCAGTAGTCAGGCTCATGGCTGGCACTGCTGAGCCTATTGACAAGGATGGCCTTTTCCTATCTTTTGTCCAAAGTGTATGGCTGTTAAAAACTGACTTTCTCTCCATTTCCCTGGAAGATGTTCATTTGTTTTTGGAGGAGACAGGTCCAGTGCTTCCCTAGAACCCCCATTTTCCATTCACTCCTGCTTGTTCTCTCAGTTCATAGGCTGAAGCCGGCTGACATCAATGTAATTGGAGCCCTGGGTGACTCTCTCACGGTAAGTGACCCTGACGGTAGAAGGAAGGGGCAGAAGTGGAAAAGACCTTGATTGATACGAGAACCTGGAGAGAGAAATGAAGAGAGAAGATCTCACTCCTAGCTCTTAAACACTGCCCTCTCGGGTCCCAGTCTCCAGTTCCTCTCTGTCCCCCAAACTCACCCTGGCACTCGACAGCATTCCCTCCCACCGTGGTTTCCCACCTCCATGCCGCCTCATCTTCCTCCCCCCATGCTAGAATGAAGGGGAGATCAGGAGTGGAGGGACCCCAGAGTGCGCATGGGTGACAGGAGTGAGCCACCCAAGCCACACAGTCTGTCAGCAGTGGGGCAGGACCGGACCAGGTCTCCCAACCATGGCGAAGAACACCATCGAGGGTCCAGTGCTTTGTTTTGTCCATGTCAGAAAGCTAAGGGAAAGTACCAAGGAGAGGGGCGAAGAGATAACACAGGAACAAGTGCTAACAGGGGCAGGGTGGGTGAGAAGATGGGAGTCAGTGGAGGAGGCAGAGGTGCCACCTCTGCAGCTGCCCCACAGGGACACCCCAGCCCCTGCAAAGAGCTATCCATGAAAAGCAGAATCAGGCCTGTTGAGAGCCTGGGGGCGGGGTCACCCAGAGGTTCCCAGACACAAGCTTCCATTCAATAGCCACTCATTATAGAGTCCAGCTGCTGTTCCCCAGGTCAATAGAATGCAGGGTCTCCAGCCAAATCCTCCCCAAGGACCAGCTGACACCTTTCGTGTCTGTGGCCTGTTCACAGTGATATCATCTTACTCAGTATCCTTATGACAAAATCCTGTGAAGTATGACTTTCCTTAGATTCAACCAGTAAAGAAGGTGAAGCTGGGCAGGGTGGAGTGAGTGTCCAAGGCCACACAGCCTGTACGTGCTGGAGCCAGGACCAGGACTCAGGGGGCCCTGGCCCTAAATCCAGGACTCGATCCCTGTCCTATAGCAGCCTCATCCATGGCCCTGCAGCGACTCTTCCTCCAAAGGCCTAACTGCTCAGAACCTTCCAGGAAGGACTGGCAGGATAGTCCTTAGCACCTCGACACACTGCTTAATCCCAACCACTTCCGGCCCTGTGGGGCCTGAGGTCACTTCCCCACAACCCTCTGGCCAAGGAGTTGAAGACACTGTCAGGATAGGGAGTCATCAAGACTGAGCACAGATGCTCAGGACTTCCTGGGAGGCAGCACCTTGAGTGTGACCTACCTGGCAGGTAGCAAAGGAATTGGTCACTGGAGAATAGGGATCACACCCTGGGGAGGCTCTGGCAGAGGTCAGCCTTCAGCATCCCCTTTGGAACAGCCCTGCTCAGAAACAACAAGCTTTAGGCAAGGGACATGCACCTGTAGAGTGTGCCCACATTGTGCTCTTCTTTCAGTTGAGTGGTGGGTATGTAGGATTTCATTTTGTTACTACTTTTTAAACTGTACATGTGCGAGATATGTTGGTATAAAAGGATTATGTTTCCTTTTATAATATATTTCCCACCTTTAAAAAATGAGAAAAACAAGACCCTGAAATATGTCCTTTTGAAAAATGTATGTGACAGTCTAATTTCCAGTGCACTTTTGCTAGAATAGTTTCACCTGGTCTTGGTCCAGGCAGGGTTTCCTAGAATGAGGCAGAGCTGTGGACGGTGCCAGGCTTTCCACTGGGAGCTCTCACTCATCTCTGAAAAGGTAAGATGTGCATCGAGACATGGTGCCATCTAGATCCTAGATTCTAGAGGGCACCCAGGCAGTCCCGGCCAGGATAACAACACAGACCTTCCGTCAGGCAGCCAGAGGTGGGTATGGGAAAAGTAGGGAAACTCACCCCCTTGTTTTTCCCTCTCAGGCAGGCAATGGGGCCGGGTCCACGCCTGGGAACATCTTGGATGTAATGACTCAGTACCGAGGACTGTCCTGGAGGTGAGTGAGGGTGTGGCTAGGCCCCAAAGACCCTTTCATTGCAGAGCAAGGGAAGACCCCTAAGCATTCTAGAAAACAATGCCTCAAGCAGAAAAATGGGCCACCTGGTTCTTTTCCATGACAAACTTCCAGGTTTAATTTGCAGAAAGTATTTATGAGCTTCCCCAAATCACTACATTCCCCAAGACAGGAGCTGAGACCTGAGGCAGGAGGAGTTTAGGGGAGACACTACGTCAATGTTTGGGTTGGAAATGCTTCTCTATCTTCCATTTCTCCCTCTGTGATGTAATCTCAGAAGAAGGCAGTGGCCTGAGTACGAACACATCATTGCCTTTGGAACCAGAGTTGTATGTGAGCCCTCACTGCCCAGCTATATGTGACCTTGGACGAGCCTAACCTCTGAGATTGTCTCCTCATCTTTGATGCGGGGATAATACTGCTACCTAAGCACTGTCTGAAGATTAGAGAGAATTTAAGTGCCCAGGGTAGTGCCTGACACAAAGCAGGTAGAAATGGTAGTTGGTATCATTATTAAAGGGCCTTCATTTTACAGATGAGGAAACAAGGCTCAGAGAGGGTAAATAACCTGTCCAACATCACACAGCCAGATGGTAAAAGAATAAGAGGCAGAGCAGATGGTTCTTGGCCCCTAATCCAGTGCATCCCCCCATCATGTATTGCTTTGGGCAGGCTTATTCTTCTCTGTGATCAAACCTCTGCCACAAGCTGCAGTGGGCAGGACTTACACTTTACCTCTGTGCTTTGAAAGGCCAGCTGAGGCAGCTGGGGAATCTGGCATCTCCATCTGACACCAGCTTTCACCTGAGTGCTGAATCTCTGGCATACCCCCTCATGTTGCTGCACAGAGTTAAACCCCAAACATGTGGGGAAATTTTAGATGTTTCCAGACATGCTTGACACAGAGTGAGGGAGTATGGAAAGTAAAATTCAGTAAAATTAGGAATGCTGCATAGTTTTAGGCCTAGAATCCCATCTAACTTAGATCACCTTGGAATTCTAGAATTGGCTTGGAAGATGGCTTACTCTCTAGAAGACACTCTTTTACAAATGGCTTTTCCAAGCCCAACAGGAAGAGAAAGAACAGGGCAAACTTTTTTTAAAAACTGTGTTTCTACTAATAATATTAATGCACAGCTGCAGTGGCTGGTTGAGATGGGGCTGGCCAAAGAGGGGCCACCTTCCCTTTGGTGGGCAGGGCTGCCAGGGACCGACTTAGTTCGCCTGCCCCAACGTCAGAAAATCAGCAGGTAGCTTAAATCCGTTTTTGTTTGGATGTTCCGGTGTGGGGCGAGAGGAGAGAGGAGCTGTGTTCCGGTTTGATTTTCAGTTCTTCTACGGAAATGATGGGGACAGGGCGGGCTCCGAGCCCCCGGGTGTTTCTCAGGAGAAAGGTCTGTCTTGGTGGTGTCTGAAGTGTTTCGGCATCGCTGGCGTCTTAAACCTCCATTTTCTCGCTTGGTTCCCACGAGACAGTGTCGGCGGCGATCAGAACCTCAGCACCGTCACCACCCTGGCAAGTGAGTGCACGCGCGGGCTGGTCCCGCCGCTCCCCTGGGGGGCGGGAATGCGCGGGGGCGGGGGCGGCAGCGGCAGCGCGGGCCGCAGGGCCGGCCGCGTCCGGCAGGGGGCGCTGCTGTCCGGGGCTGCCGGGGGCTCCGCGCCCTGAGCCTGATGGGCGCCTTGGAGTTTGGGGGCGTTTAAAAAAGAAATAGTCTTTGTCCAAAGAAGGAGGAGAATCAGAGAGGAAAAGAGAGCTCAGACCAAATCTTAGTGCGAGTCATAAAAAGAGATTCAAGGAAGAAGAAAAGGAACGGCACGTGCACCGTGCCTGTCGTTGCAAGCAGAGCACACATCCGGGAGGCAGCGTCCAGGCTGCTCAGGCACCGCGGGGCGCAAACGCACTCAATTCCTGTGTTGCCTTCTGAGCCGCTGCTCTTGCAGCGGTAGGAGGTGAAGTTCCCTTGTTCAGGCTGTGCAAACACAGCCATATTTGGGGCTCCACATTTTCCTTAATTTACTTCACCGACAACCTACTCGGAATGATTTTTTAAAGCCCGACTACGTTGTCTGAAGGGTCTGGTCTTATCCATCTTTTGATTCTCCTTAGTGCATACACATCACAGTGCTTGTTCTTAAAGTACACATGCGATAAATGCTTAAATTGAATTCATTCCCCTTAAAATCTTCTGGCTAATTATTTTGCCAGAGAGAAATTGAATTGGTCCCGTTTTCACTTACTCTTCTGGTATTTATCCCTTTGTAATATATCTTTAGAAGCTAAGAAATTATTTGAACTTTAAGCCACCAAGACTTTGATGACAGAGATGCTTAATCTCCACGTAGGCAGAGTTGATCAGACTTGGCATTTGTTATCTGTTTTGGTTATTTGCAAATCCTGTTGGAATTGAAGTAGACACAGTTCTGTGCCACAGGTACTCCCTGTCTTCTTTATTTCTTGGTCTACACACAAGAGCTATAGAAATAAGCTCCCCTACTGCTAGGAGATGGTTTGAGATGTCTTTGTAAGTGTGATGAACTTGGCTGTGAGATGGCCCAGCATATGCAACAGCTGGCTGGGCTCTCTAATTCCCACACTATTGTCATGGACGAGACGATTAGGAATCATTTGTCTCAGGTCTTTCACCAAAGTTATTTACAAAAGATTGAGACAATATCACCCGTCAAGTGGACTCCCCATCCAGAAATGGAACGTTGGTTGTTCAGATTCTTCCTTGCTAGAGATGTGAAGACAATTTGATCGTAGGGGCTGGGTAATCCAGGGGGAAATAACTATGTGGAAATGTGTTAGAAAATTCATAAGAATGTAAGGCCAGAACAGTACCTCTGTTCAACCCCCTATGTGATTTAATCCAGCAGATACTCCAGTGCTGGGTGCTTGGGAAATAGGAGAAGGATGCCTGATGACATTACCAAAGTCTGTTTGCGGGCATGTCTTCCTAAAGACGACACATGAACCAATAATCATAGCCATGTGCAAAGTTTAGGGGAAAATAAATATGAAGGCTGCTAACCCTGTTTTCTGAAAAATAGCTTCAAGAACTAGAATTCACCAGGTAAGGAAAGGGGATGGAATGTTCCTGGCAAACATAACTGCAAGTACCAGCAAGTTCTTGCCCTATCCAATGTGTAGTTCCTCTCTTTGACATTCCTGGCAAGTAGCTAGGTAGCCTGTGATGGATTCCTCTGGTAACAGGGAACCTACCACCTCCTAGGACAAACCATTTCATTTTCAGATAGCTCTGGTGACCTCACAGTTCTTCCTTCTATTAAGTAGAAATCAGAGTAATTTCCATACAATGTCCCCAAAGCCACAGGAATGAGTCCAATCCATCTATGTTGAGTAGAACCTGCAGCAGTGCCTGATTCTAGAGAACAATCTGCCAGATGGCATGGGGCCCTAAAGTCCTGGCTGCCACCCAGCCAGTTTCTTTCCCACATCCTAGTAGATTGTGAGACAGGGGCAAGTGCCCTGTGTTGGAGCTGAGAGACCAGGGATTCCATTCTCAGTAGCTATATGACGTTGAACAATTCTCCTAGCCTGTCTGAACTTTGTTCTATTTTTAATTAAGTCCATGAACATTTATTGAGTATTATGTGAGGCCCTGGGTGGGGTATCTATAGACCTTGCTCTCAGGAGTTCTCAGCCAAGTTGGGAAGATGAAAAGTGAAAAGTCATGTATAGATACAGTATGGTAAAAGCATTAGAATCATGAGATTGAAAATTACAACAAAACTAACAAGTCTTTAAATAGACTGATGGGGAGCGGGTGCAGCTCAAAATCAAGAATGAAAGAGGAGGTACTACCAACCTTACAGAAATAAAAAGGATTAGAAGAGAAAGAGAATGCTATAAACAATTGTATGTCAGTAAATTAGATAACTTAAATGAAATGGACAAATTCCTAGAAAGACACAAACAACTGAAACTGACTTAATAAGAAATAGAAATTCTGAATAGATTTATAACAAGCAAAGAGGTTGAATTAGTAATTTAAAAACTTCCCAACAAGAAAAGCCCAGGCTTTTCTGGTTTCACTGGTGAATTCTATCAAACATTAGTACCAATTCTTCACAAGCTCCTCTCAAAAATAGAAAAGGAGGAAGTACTTCCTAACTCATTCTATGAGTTTTATCCTCATACCAAAATAAGACAAAGACATCACAAGGAAATAAAACTACAGACTAATAACTCTTATGAATATAGACACAAAAATCTTCAACAAAATGCTATCAAACTAAATCCAGTAACATAAAAAAAAAAATTATACCCCATGACCAAGTGAGATTTAACCCAGGAATACAAGGTTAGTTTAAAACCCCAAAGTCAATTAATGTAATATACTATATCAATAGAATAAAGGACAAAAACTACATGATCATCTCAATGGATCAGAAAAAGCATTTTACAAAAATCTAACATCCTTTCATGATAAAAACATTTCAACAAATTAGGAGTATAAGGAAAATTCCTCAGTCTGATAAAGGGCATGTACTAAAAGGCCACAGCTAACATCACATGCAATGGTGAAAGATGGCATGCTGCCCCGTCTCCAAGATCAGGAACAAGGCAAGGATGTATGCTCTGGCCACTTTTATTCAGCATTATACTAGAGGTTCTAGTCATGACAGTTAGGCAAGAAAATGAAAGAAAAATCACCAAGATATGAAATAAAACTATCGCTAGTTGCAGAGGACATGATCTGATATATAGAAAATTACAAGGAATACACTAAAAATTATTAGAACACATGAATGAGATCAGCAAGATTGCAGGGTACAAAATCAATATGCAAAAGTCAATTGTATTTCTATACACTAGCAATTAACAATCTGAAAATTAAATTAAGAAAACAATTCCAAGACAGGGTATAGTGGCTCACACCTGTAATCCTAACACTTGGGAGGCCAAGGTGGGAGGATTGCTTGAGCTCAGAAGTTCGAGACCAGCTTGAGCAAGAACGAGACCCCATCTCTACTAAAAATAGAAAAATTAGTTGGGCACCATGATGCAAGCCTGTAGTCCCAGCTACTCAGGAGGCTGAGGCAGGAGGATCACTTGAGCCCAGGAGTTTGAGGTTGCAGTGAGCTACGATGATGCCACTGCACTCTAACCAGGGTGACAGAGTGAGACTCTATCTCAAAAAAAAAAAAAAAAAGAAAACAATTCCATTTGTAATACCATCAAAAAGAGTTAAATGCTTAGGAATAAATTTAACAAAAAAAAGTGCATCTCTTATACTATTAAGATCACAAAACATTGCTGAAAGAAATTAAAGACCTATATAAATGGAAATACCCCCCATGTCCATTGATTGGAAGATTTAATATTGTTAAGATGGCAATACTCTCCAAATTAATCTATAGGTTCAATGTAATCCCTATCAAAATTCCAGCTGGCTTCTTTGCAGAAATCGGCAAAATGACCCTAAAATTCATGTGGAAATTCAAGGGACCCAGAATATCCAAAACAATCTTTAAAAAGAACAGATTTGGAGGACTCATACTTCCCAATTTCAAAACTTACTATAAAGCTATAGTAATCGAGACATGTGGTAGTGGCATAATGATAGACATATAGAACGATGGAATAAAATTGACAGTCAGAAATTAAACCTTCATATTTATGGTCAACTCATTTTCAAAAAGGATGCCAAGACCATTCAATGTGGGAAAGAAGAGTGTTTTCACAAATGGTGCTGGGATAACTGCGTATACATATGCAAAAGAATAAAGTTGGACTCCTACCTCACACCATATACAAAAATTAACTCAAAATGAATCATAGACCTAAATGTAAAAGCTAAAACTGACTCTTAGAAGAAAATATAAGAGCAAATCCTTATGACCTTTAAGTCTTCTTAGATATGCCACTAAAAGCACAAATGACAAAAAATATATTGTGCTTCAAACGATACCATCAGAAAATAAAGGCAAACCACAGAGTAGGAAAAAATATTTGCCAATCATATGTCTAATAAAACTTGTACCTAGAAAACATAAAGAACTCTTACAACTCAATAATAAAAGACAACCCAATTTAAAATGGGCAAAGGATCTGAACAGACATTTCTCCAAAGGAGATATACAAATGGCCAATAAGCACATGAAAAGATGCTCAACATCGCTAATTATTAGGGAAATGCAAATCAAAACCACAATGAGATACCACTTCCCATCCACTAGCATGGTTATAATAGAAAGATAATAACAAGCGTTAGTGGGGATGTGGAAAAATTGGAGCCCTCGTACACTGCTTGTGGGAATGTAAAATAATACAGCTGCTTTGGGAAGAGGCCTGGCAGTTGCTCAAAAGGTTAAACAGTTACTATACGATCCAGCAATTCCATGCCTACGTGTATATCCAAAAGGAATTCACACAAAAACTTGTACACAAATGTCCACAGCAGCATTATTCATAATAGCCCCAAAGTGGAAACAACCCCAGTGCTCATCAACTGAAGAATGGATAAATAAAATGTGGTGTATCTGCACAGTGGAATATTATCCAGCAATAAAAGGACTGAAGTACTGATGCCTGCTACAGCATGAGTGAGTGTTAAAAATTTTATGCTGAGTGAAAGAAGCCAGCCACAAAAGACAAAGTATTGTATGATTTCATTTATATGAAGTGTCCAAAAGAACAAATCTATAGAGACAGAATGTAGATTAGTGATTGCCACAGGGTTGGAGGGAATGGGCAGTGACTGCTAATGGGTACAGAGTTCCTTTTGGGGGGCATGAAAATGTTCTAATGTTGATTATAGTGGTGGTTGCATAACTGTATGAATATACTAAAAGTTATAACTGTATACTTTAAACTGGTCAGTTTTATGGTATGTGAGTTATCATATGTTTAGAAAAAAAGAAAATTGCATTAAGAAAGCACCCAACCCAGACTCACGCTCATCAGCGATAATTGAGCAGGCACCTACTGTGTGCTGTCTTGTAGCTAAGCATCAGCTTGCTGACCATTCTCTTTCCATGCCGGGTGAACCACAGGGGTAAGAGTAGGGACCGTGGGGTGGGGACTCTGCTTTGTCCCCAACACCCACTGGTGCTTGTCAAAGGAACCTGAAGATTGCTTTGAGGTAGTTACTAAGCATGTCTTTTCCTTGTATTTCCAGACATCCTCCGGGAATTCAACCCTTCCCTGAAGGGCTTCTCTGTTGGCACCGGGAAAGAAAATAGTGCTGGAGCCTTCTTTAACCAGGCCGTGGCAGGAAACCGAGCTAAGTGAGAAGGGGTGCCCGGGGGTTGGACAGTACAGGTCTTCTGGGGACCTAGTTGGGGTGCTTGGGCCTAGACTGGGGTTTATGGCTGAAGGTTGGGGGTCTTAGTCAATGAAGGGGGTCTGAGGGTCAAAGGCTGGACAAGGCTCTCTTGGGGGTGTCCCTTATTATCAGACAAAGAAATCTGCTAGTTTACCCCCAGTCCCTCTCCATACCTAGGTTATCTTACACTTAGTGTGCTCTGACCAAGATCAGGTTAGTTGGGCTAATATTTAAGAGGGGAAGAAGATGACAACTAATGCTTCCTGCTAGGCACAGTGCCAGGGACTTTGTGATGATGGTAGAATTAATTCAGTGGATGCTTACCACGTGCCAAGCACTGTTCTAAAGTTCTTATATGGCATCTCGTTTAATTCTCCCAACAACTCCATGAAGAAGGTATGCTTACCATCCCCATTTTACAAAGGAAAAAACTGAGGGCTTGCAAGGTGAAGTGCTCTGCCAAGGTCTCGGAGCTCTCAGTGGTGGAACCAAGATTCAAACCCGGGCTGCCTGGCACCGGTAGTGGCTCTTACTCCATGGGGCTCCCTTGCCCATCTCATCTACTCTTCCCGATGACCCTCTATGATAGGTGGATTTATCTCCATTTTGCAGTCTTTTAAAACTGAGAATTTAAGTCACTTTCCCACAATTAGCAAGAGGCAACTAAATGTCCAACCCAGGTCTGTCTGACTTGACCATGTCACCTTAAGGGTAGGGATGCTATAGTCATGGCACCTGCCAAAATGGGCACATGCTGAGCTGTATATGACATGAAATACTCACATGCAGACCTTCTGTTTGCCCAGAGCAAGTCTGGCTTGGAAGAGAAAGAAAAGTAGGTCATCAAATATGCCAATCAGAAAATAGTCATGCTAAGAGTCACCCCCTCATCTGTGCAGTGCTCTAGCCTTCCCAAGCACAGTCAGCATCCCCACCCCCAGTGGAGCCTGAATGGGGAAGGAGCTGTGTCATGGCCTTCAGTCCCGTTCTACGGCAGGAGGCCACCTGCACCCTCCTCTGCCAGATGTTTTGTTATTGCGTTCTCTGTCTCTGCTCAGTTCTTCTCCCAGCCCTGCCTCTCACTCCGCTTCCCCCGTGTGTGCCCACAGGGACTTACCTGTCCAGGCCAGGAGGCTGGTGGACCTGATGAAGAATGACACGGTGAGTGTGGGGGGTCCGGGTGGGACCCGCTGGAACAGGAAGTGGGCAGGAGAAATCTGTGGACACAGAAAGTCAGCTCTGGGGTGAGGGCTGGACGGCAGCCAGGCTGGGCTTCCGGCAGACACATCTGAAGCCTGAAATACAGCTCCTCTGAAAAGAGGATTCCCATTCATTTGTTGAACCACTCAGTCAGCTATTCAAATTAAACATTTATCATGAGTCAGGCATTGGGCTGGGCTGGAGACACACAGGGGAATACAGCACAGTGCCGTTCTGTCCTCAAAGAGTTTACGAGGGGAGACCGACATGACAAATCAACATTATAAAACAGTTGACATGTGCCACATCAAGAGGGCTCTGTGGGTACAGAAGAAGGAAAAGGCCCCTATGCAGGAGAGGGCCGGGAGGTCTAGAGAAGGAGATGTATGACCTGGGTTCTGACAGGTGATAGGAGGTTCTTCCTCAAATGAAAGCAGTGTTGTCAATTCAGACTTTTTTGAAGCTGTTGCCAGGTGGATAAAATAATTAAAGAGGGGGTTGGGATTAGTTATGTTGTATATAATTTAGTGTACCTCAAAGTCTATTATCAGGAGGTTTTCAGGATATTTCTACCCTTAATGTCACACTTTCCTGGATTTTGTTTTCATCTTTCCCTTCCCACCCTCTTTTGGAAGCATTGGTCAGAGAAGCAAAGCTATATAGGCCTGGGACAACAGGCTGTGAGGGCCACAGCTGTCCTTGCGCCACAGTTTCTGGAATGTGTATGGCTGCCCACGTTCCATCCAGCCCTGTGACTTCATATATTAATACTTCTCCACGTCCCTCTTAGAAGAGACAGATCCCAAAGGTGGCAAAATCTTTTCAGAGCACATGCTGAGAGCTGCCACCTTGCTGTAACCAGCCTCTCTAGCTTGATTTATTCAGCGGCAGCCTTAACGAGCGAAAATTATCTGAGTTTGGGGAGCTCCCTCTTCACGAAAGATGGTCCTTTCTCCCTTAGGGCAAAATTAGAATCCAGGACTTCTACAGATTGTAGAACAAACGTTCCTTTCCCAAAAGAAGCTCCCCCAGCCCCTCCGCACTTCTTTGCTATGCTAGAGATGGAGGAACAAAGCTCAGAGAACATCTGCATCCCTTCCCAGTAGGACAGCTGGGACTCGTGACCTGTGTGCTGTGCGATTCTACCTAAAGTAAATGAACCATTTAGCACCTGTGACCCCAGGACCCCAAAACCAAAGAACAGAAAATAGGAAAGTCCACTAAACGCTCTAGTGTAGAAGGACCCATCCTCTCTAGTGTTAAGCAGTTTGTATTTTCCTGGACTTGACTCTGGGACAAGGCGCTTACTTGTTTGTTTCCTATTCATTTCAGAGGATAAATTTTCAGGAGGACTGGAAGATAATAACCCTGTTTATAGGCGGCAACGACCTCTGTGATTTCTGCAATGACCCGGTAGGTCTCCAGGTCCTGCACTCGAGACTCATCCCCAGAGAAAGATTTCCATGGCCCAGTCGCTCACTCCTGGAGCAGCACAGCTGCTGGACTCAGGTCCAGCCTGGGATTAACCCTGACACCAAGAGGGCGTCCACCCCCAGGAAGAGGTTCAATTGGATAAGCAGCATTAGTTACAAGATTGATCCTGATTAAGTTTCCTGTCAAGGGAGCCTGATCGTATCATTCTAGAAACCAAGAATATCATTCCAATGACCTGGAAGAATCTTGCCTTTCTTCATAGGTAGTCACAGGTTGGCTCCATTCTCTGGGCTTCAGTGGCCTTGCCATCTCCTCCTTTGTGCTGTCAAAATTGTGTAGGAAAGCTGATTTCCTACAAAGGCATTTAGGCAAGGTTCAGAGCCAAGTCATTCTAGGCTGATGGGAAACCCAAGATCAAGGCTAACTGCTCTATGGGTGCTACATTTCTTCCTGGAACCCCAGTCTCTGGGCCAAAAGAAGCTCCACAAGCCAGACTGACTAGTCTCCCACCAGCGCCTATGCCAGGTACTCTGCTAGGAGCTAAGCAGTGGCAAATGAAAAACAGGTTCTGTCCTCAAGGAACTTACACTGCCTTGAGGGGAGGGAGACAGAGACAATTCATCATAACACAGGAAGCCATCATGATGTGGTTCTAGTGATACACACAGAAGAGAGGTCTGAAATCAAAGTCACCGTGGGAACTTGGTGGGCATGGGGGGAGGGGGTTGTTGAAGAGGTTTACACTGAGCAGGAGGCTTTCCAACTGGGACTTGAAGATGAGTAGGTTTGTCAGGCAGAAAGGGGACCAGCAGAGTGAGGTTTAGGAAGTAGTGATCTTGCTGTAGCCTGTGAGAGCCTGCCTAGAGAGGCGACCCTGTCCCCCAGACCCCTCACAGCCCACTTTCCTGGCATCAAAGTCAACAGAAGTCAAAGGTTTCAAGCTGTGATTTGAAAGACCCACAGGGAGCCTCAGGGCTGCTGGTGGTGGGTGGGGAGGTGGAAGGCCCCTCCCCTGTTCCCCCGAGGGGCACAGCTTTGCCAGGTTCCGTCAGAGAAAGAGTTGTACTGCTTTTAAAAAGTTTAAAAATTACAAATACCAAGATCAGGAGGAATAACAGTTAAAATGTGTTTAGGCTTGGGGTGGGGGTGTTTCACAAGGCCCTTGTCCCTTCCCATTATCTCCGTAAGTGATTTGTTTAGGGTGTGGCTCCCCAGACACTTGAGGCTCCAAGCAGAGGAGATGAGGCCACACGACCACAGACTGCTCAAGTTGCAGGAGATCTTAGCATCATCTGCTCCAACACCCCTATTTGAGAGGGGCCCAGAGATGGATATGCCTAAACTAAGGCTCTGTCTCTAGTTGCTATGAAGTAGATCCAGAGCTTTCCATAGCTCCATGTGAAAGAGAGGGCATTTCCCTGAGGGTCACAGCCATGACAAGCCCCAGGACCATAGGGTTTGTGTCTAGGCTGGGGCCCCCAAAGACAAACCCTCCATTTCAATGTTGCCCACTCTGACTGACACACAGGAAGAAGGGGACCCAAGAGAGAAAGTAGTCCTGGGCTGTAGAGAGATGGGAGGCAAATGGTGTTCAAGAGACACTTCCTCTTCCTGCAGGTCTTCTATTCTCCCCAGAACTTCACTGACAACATCAGGAAGGCGTTGGACATCCTCCACGCTGAGGTTCGGAGGCTGGGCAGCTCAACCTCAGCCCTGCCCCTGAGGCCTCAGGCCCAGCTGGGGACAGCTCTGGCTTCCTGCTGAGACCTCCCTGGCAGGTTGCCTTTGCTGTGGTCCCTAGCCGCCTACATGTAGAGGCGTCCATGGGGGGCAGAGAGGGTGAAGGGAGTGCGTGGGGCAGATGGAAGTCCCTAGGTCTGAAACTCCAGCGGGAAGGAGCAGACCCAAATAAGAGGCACGAGCTGCCCAGCCTCATCCTCTTAGCCGCTGACTTTGCCTTTTCTCAGGTTCCCCGGGCGTTTGTGAATCTGGTGAAGGTGCTCGAGATCGTCAACCTGAGGGAGCTGTACCAGGAGACAAAAGTCAACTGCCCAAGACTGATCCTCAGGTCAGATATACTCCCCCTGCGTTCAGAAGGGCTGTGGGACCCTTAGCAGATCCATTAGAAAACCTAGGGGCAGAAACGTGAGGAGTGCTGAGCCACCCCCTCCCCCCATTTTCTAACCTGAAAAGGTCTAATGGGGAAACATCCCAGGGTTTTTTGACCCCGGCACAGGCCTCAGCTCCCTACCTCGGTGGGGCGTGCACGGGGAACCCAACTCTGCCTCAGTTGCCATGGCAGCCACCAGGCCCCCCGCTTTCATCCTCCAGGAGGAAAGAGTAGAGCATCAGGAATGGACTCAGGCTATGTGGAAAAGGCTCAAAGAGCACTCAGGCTCTGCTAAGACCAACTTCAAAGTGTGTCCAGACCTTCCCCAACCCCTCCTGGAGGCCCGTCTCCAGGACAGGGAGCGCCTCTCGTTGGCATGGGTGCCCCAAGCTGGGCATTCACAAGTATAGGGCCACTGTCACTCGCTAGAGGAGGAGGTGGTCAAATCGGGTCCGCAGGGTCTAGAGGACAGTCTTTCCCAGGGAACGGAGAGCCCTGTTCCTGGGAAGCCACTGAGAGGACATCTTTGTCCCTCAGCCTCCAGAGCCAAACAAAAATGCCTTTTCCCTCTAGCACAGGTTGAACATGCCTAATCTGAAAATCTGAAGTCCAAAATGCCCCAAAATCTGAAACTCCTTAAGCACTAATGCAACACCACAGGTGGAAAATTCCACAACCAACCTCATGTGATGGGTTGCGGTCAAAACAGAGGCACACAACACACAGTTATTCATTGTCCCCGAGGGAAAAAGGACCCTCCCAGCCCCCTTCAGCTGTGATATGCTGTCTTTCCCATGCACGCCAGCAAAGGATAACAAAATGGTATGTGTGCAGGCCGGACTTGCCAACGACAGGTTCCCCACATGGGGCCAAGACCTATGTGCATTACTCACTGTGTGGTTTGTTTGTTGGTTTGGTTTGTTTTTTGCTTATTCTCTGTGCTGTGGTATAAAGATATTGTTGAAAATGTCGAAAAGGCCTGCGTGATACCCACAGGGTAATGCAAATATTCCCAAATCCGAAATCTGAGATGCTTCTGGCCCTGAGCATTTCGGATAAGGGAGACTCAACCTGCATTACACGTCTCTGTGGCCCTCAGGAATGAGATGTTCTAACCAAAGCATGAGCATTTCCCACGGCATCCCTCCTGCAAGGCCTCCTCTGGACCGTGTCTGTGCTTCCCCACTCCCGCTCCCTCCCCCACCACAGCCCTGAGCACATCTCATGGTATTCATGTGCCTCCCTCCCCCACAGCCTGTGAACTCTGTCTGAGTCACTGCTAGGACAGCCGAGGGGCTCAGCTGCTGTTTGCTGAATGACTGAATGAATAATTCACAAGGGCCAGACTTGCTCTTGGAAATTAAGGGGTACCTTGGCTGCTCCCCTAAAGATCCATGCCAAGCCATACCTGGGGGGGCCCAGAATGCACAGCTCCCCTGGAGAAGGCCTCCCTGTACTGTGCACAGAGACAGGATGGCTGCTGGCTAACATGTGCCTATTAGCCCAGCTGGCGTCAGGCGTGCTGCTTCAGCTGCTGACTCCTCTCCAGGATGCCACTTTCTCTAGTTGGTGGGCCACACAGGGGGTTCGGTGTGTTCATTTCAGAGCAGCTTACCAGAAAGTGCTACTCCTCACTGCAGGGGTTTTTAGATCATTAAAACTAAAGGTTCAGAGTAGGCATTTGCCAGGTCATTTGCAGATCTGAAATGACCAAGTCACTGAAATGTCAGGGTTGGATGGACTTGGGGTCACCTTGTCCTGCTGCCTCTTTGCTGTTCCACCTGAGTGGCCATGCTTTCCATGGCGCTGCTGAGTCTATGCTAAGCCATCCACACTATTGTTACCTCAGCCCCCTGGCCCAAAAGCCCAGCTTTGCCAGATGGCCAGCCAGGCCAGAGCTGCAGACTGGACAGAAGCAGTTTAGTAGAGAGATTAAGAGCTCAAGTTCAGAGCCAGACAGACTTGAGTTCAAGTCCTGGCTCCCACACTCAGCATCCATGTGACCTTGAGAAAGTTACTCAACCACTCTGAGCCTCAGTTTTCTCATCTATAAAATGGGGGTAATGATAATGTCAATACAACTTCTAGAATGGCTGGCAGGATTAAACAGGTTAATAGTGATAAAGTTCTTATCAGTGCTTGGTACAGTTAACATTCAATGTACATTAGCAATTACCATTGTCACTCTTATTTGGAAGGAGGTGTTCCTCATCTGCACAACACTCAGACAGCCATAAGTTGACTCTGCTCCATAAAAGTCACTCCTACAGATGTCAGAAGAAGTAACTATTTCATCCTTAAGAGCAAATCTAGGCCTGGGAAATTTTCTTCAGCTTCATTTGGTCCAGTCAACAGGTTAGCCAGCCAGACCCCTCATTAGCATGGATTTCAGAGACCTCCAAGTTAAAAGAAGTACATCAAGTCTCAAGCCAAGGTTTCTGCATCACTTATTCAGAATGGTGATCTTGGTGGGGTGGGGACATCTCTTTTGTTTGGTCTGCAGGTCTCTGTGTCCCTGTGTCCTGAAGTTTGATGATAACTCAACAGAACTTGCCTCCCTCATTGAAGTGAACAGGAAGTATCAGGTAAGACAGGAAGTGGTTCTGAGACTGCACAGAATGGCGGTGTGGTTTGGTTGCTCTGTTTAGAGGATGAGTCAATGCTTAGGTAATTTTGACCCTGACTGGGTGGGTGATAACCACTGACTAGTTTGCTGATTTAAAAACACCCTGAGGGGCAGCAGGGACTGTGCTTCAGTTTATTTGAATTAATCTACAGAGTCAAGTCACTGAACATACTTCAGTGAATTTTAGTTCACGGGCTTTACATGAAAACGAATGTTTCCAGTTGTCCACAGACAAATGTGTATCGTGGAAAGAAGTCTCAGAGTGGATCTGTCCAGATCCAAACCCCGACTCTGCTCACTAGTTGTGTGACCTTAGACAAGTAGGCAATGAAACGTCTCTGAGCTTCTGACACCTGGGTGGGAAATGGAGGCTGAGACACCTGCCTCCCCAGAGGGTCTCGGGGATTCGGTGAGATAATGTACATGCCCTCTGCCCTCTTCTCCTATGAGAACAGGTGTTATTAAAGAGCACAAGGAGAAGGAAAGTCAGCAGATGGTCTCCATCTTATGGGTTATTCGTTTTTGTCCTTTCTCTACCACATCTTTGACCAGAACAGCTGACTCCCTTGACCATCATGAGTTCCCCCCCCAACAATTGTCCAGTCACTCAAAGAGGACAGTGGTAGGCCTGCCTTCCAGAGTAAGCTGCAAACAGCTTCCAGAGTTGATTCATCCTTCAAGGCGTCTATGGACTTCCTTGGAGTAGAACCACTTCCCTGCAGACTCCTTTGGGGGCAGCCATACCTGCTGGGTGTATCAGGGGCTCAGAGAGATAAGCCTTTATCATCCTCTGTCACCAGTACCCAGCCCTCTGGGTGACTCCCCACCCATACTCCTCCTGCTGTGAGCAGGCCCCTGACTCTGGGAGGAAGGCCATAGCCCACACCAGGGGAGGCAAGGCAGCTGAGGGTATGGCCACAGGACCAACGCTGTTTCAGTTGGGGTTCTTAAGTGTAAGCAACAAAAGCTTATGCAGTTTCTGGCTAATTTAAGCAGATTTACTATTTAAGCAGAATCTCTGGCAGAGCTAGAGAGATGAGGTCAGAGGCCAAGCCACAAGGAATCAGACTTATAGAATTCCAGGGTCCAAGCCATGAGAATCAAAATCAGGTCACAGACGTAGTCTAGTGAAGATATCACAGACTCCACCGTCTAGGAACTGGATGTAGCTGCCACTCCCGATGAAATGGGTGCTTTGCTGTCCCAGAAACGGGCAGTGATTGGTGACACCTCAGTCACACGCCCATGCCCTGGCTGCAGGGGTGTTGGGAAAGCCAGTATTTGTCTCTTTCAGCCTCCACAGTGGGAGGCAGGCTGCTCTTTGTGCAGTGGGGGTCTTCAAACATAGCAAGTGGTTTCAGATGCTGAGCAGCCAAAGAGGAGAGGTGCCCACCAATATTGTCCCCTGGCCTTGGCAGGTAAGCCAGCTATTCCCAGGTCTGACCCTGGTCACCACTGAGACCCTGATCTGGTGCTCTGGAGATGCTTGCACGTCAGCCACATAAGGCCGTCATGCCCCCTAAGACTCATCTCTCTCCCTACGTCCAGCAAAGGCTGTGGTTCTCGTCACTCTCCCTGGAGATGATCGTTACTATTAATAACCACGGTCACTTTCTCAGTGCTTATCATGTGCCAAGGACTCTACACGCTATTTCTTCCCACTGTGAAAAGGCGTGTGGTTCCTCTGTTAGCCATCATGGCTTATCCCAGAGCAACCAGTAGCATCGGATGGGGCTTAAGAGATGGTCCAGGACCCCAACATCCTCTATTTACTGATGAGGAAACAGAGGTTCAGAGAGGCAAACAGCTTGCTGAAAGCCACACAGCTAGTTCCCAGTATTGCACCTCCCTCCCCTCTTGTGAGAAGCCACCTTCTTTCCTTCCCTCGTGCCTTAATCAAGGCAGAGACTGGCCTGGGAGGTCAGACTTCTGAAGTGAACACGTTAACATTCCTGGGTACCTAAGCCTGACTTCCCTCTCCAGCCAGAGTTCTAGCCCCAAACAGTAGAAACCCTGGTGAGCAGTGGAATGGCAGAGTCTGGCCAGAGTAGGAGCCAGAACTGGGGTAACTGGTTTTCCTGGAAGTGACCCCAAGCAGAAGCTGTGATGGTTACAGCTCTCTTACTCTCCTAAACAGATCTGAGAGTCTCAAAGAAGCACACACACACACCATGCACAAGCAATATAAATACACGTTAAATATTATTGATTCACCTTTGATCTTTCTGAACAAATGTAGGACAGAAATAAACGGTTAGGATCATCCAAAATGTCATTTAACCAAATAATACCCCTGTCAGATCTTTACTCAGAATAGCTTTAAAAGGGGAGTCAAGCTGATAGACTTAGGGTGTTTTTCTTACCTTCCCCTTTTCACAGCCTAGGTCAAATATATGCAACTGCAGCAGAGCTGGGGGCCCCAGGGTTGAGATAAAGGCTTGATCTGAAGAGTAACTAGCTGGCTTCTCATCAGCTGAGATTTTGCTAAAGGTCGATTTCACTCTGTAGTCAGGTTCTGTTTAATTCTATACTGGAGAAAATGACCGGCCAAGGACCCAGTGGATGCAGACGGGACTGTCTGACCCCTGTCCCCTTCTCCTCCTGCAGGAGGGGACTCACCGGCTGGTCGAGAGTGGACGGTATGACACGAGGGAAGATTTCACAGTGGTTGTGCAGCCGTTCTTCGAAAAAGTGGACATGCCAATGACCCCGGTAAAGAAAGCAAGCGTCGCGGATAAACGCAATCCACTGGTAGTGCGTGGCCGCTTCATTTATGTCATCCGATGTCTCTCTGACGGCCTCTCTCTCTCTCTCTCTGCCCGGTAACCAGGAGGGATTGCCTGACAGCTCTTTCTTCGCTCCTGACTGTTTCCATTTCAACAGCAAGGCTCATGCCCGCGCAGCCACTGCCCTCTGGAGAAATATGGTAAGATGGCTGAGGCAGGAAAACTCACCCTCCCTCTGATAAGACGACAACTCCAGAAAGCCTTTGGAGGACCTCAGAGGCCAGTCACTCGAGCCGTGCGATTCCAGCACAGCAATGACAAAAAGTCCTATTTCCTCTGTCCCCCACCCCCACCCCGACCTGAGCCCTCCATCCTGGCCGCCTCTTTCTCACTGTCTTCCTGCTTCTTGGTTTAGCTGGAGCCTGTCGGCCAGAAGACAACACAGCATAACTTTGAAAACAAGATCAACATCACGTGTCCGAGCAAGGTAGAATGAAAAGCATGTCCTTCCAGCGCCTCTGTCTGAAGCCTCTTCTCCGGGTCCCGGCTCCCATCAGACTTCTTGGTTCTTGTCATCCTAGGCCCTCACCCCACCTCCAGCTCTGTCCACCTGCCCACCCCATTTCATCACCCCAAATGCCCCACGTGGTTGGGCTGAGAGGGACAATGACCCCCAGTGGCCCTGGAGTGCTCCTTGGTCTCTGCACGGCTGGGAGCCCTAGCACAAGTCCAGGCTGGACACAGCCTTCCAGGCAGGCATGAGGAATGTGGCACATCCAGCTCTCATGCTGAAGGCTGGGGCAAGGCAGAACTTCAAGGGCAGATGGGACAGAAGGGGTCCCCTGTCTTCACATAGCCACTCTGCCACGTGGGCAGAGTGAGGAACCGAGACCTGGAATGATATCTGGTTGGCTGGTGGGGTGAGCTAGGAAAGCAGACATGAACCAGGAAGGAAACACAGAAAAAGCCCCCACTGTCACTCGCAAGTTGTCAGAAAGGTTCTTGGAGCTCTGCAGCTGTTATCCTCACCCTGTAAATCCCTCTGAGGGGTCCCAGGCTGATGTGAGGCAGGCCCAAAAGCATCTGACTTTCCTTATCTGGGCAGGAAGGGGCCCAGGCTGCTGCGTGGTGGGGCAGGTGCAGGGCAGCAAGGGAACCCAGAGAGTGGAGGTGGCTTTTACCATCAAAATGAGGTGCAATGTTGGGATGGGCTGGGTGGAGAAGGGGAGGCAACACAGCCACCCCAGCCAGCAGGGTGGGAGGTGGAAGGCAGACATGCACATTCCTGGAAGCTGCTTAGGGGTTTATGCTGATTCTTGGGGTTCAGGTTGCAGAGAAGCCCCCCCCCCACCGTGCACCTTGGGGGGAGTCAGCCTGGCAGGGAGAGGCTGGGCTTGGGAGTGCAGAGCAGGGAGGCTGAGGGTGTTTTTGCTAGGCTGATGCTTATTGAGGGCTGGCCAGCAGAGAAATGTGCAGAATTTGCTGCTGTTGCTCATCCTTCCTTCCCCCCACCCATCAGGTCTGGCCATTTCTGAGCACCTACAAGAACAGCATGCAGGTACCTGCTTTTTGCTTCCTTTTGGCTTGCCAGGCAATGCAGTGGGCAGTCCCTGAGGTGGGACTGGCCCAACAGGGCAAGGTGGGAAAGTGGGCAAGAGTTCTGGATGGGCATGAAGACCATTTACCAGCCTACACCTCCAGACAGGGGAAAGGGCAGAGTTAACGCCACTGATAACAGCTGGGTGGGCATCCAGCCAATCAAATCACAGCTTGCTCAGGATATGAGTGAGGATACAGCTGGTGCAGAGGCGGGGTGGTGCACGTTGGGGTCCTTGTGTTGATGCTCCGATTCTTGCAGCGGATGACAGAAGGGTCTGAACTAGGCTGGCAGACCTCAACCTGGCTGATATTCAAAGTCACCTAAGCCACCACCTTCAAATGCCCTTTTGAGGCCCCTCCCAAGGAGTAGGATCCAGGAATCTGTATTTTTTAAAGCTCTCTGGGTGAGAGCCTCTCTGGTGCCTTTCAACCATGAGATTCTGGGATTTATTCTGTGCCCATAGGGTCATGGGACTTGGCTGCTGTGCAGAGACAGAACCCCTTCTGCCTCAACCCCCACCTCAGGTAAGCCCCCTGTGACACACTAGGGCCCCTCCCCAAGGACTTACACACAAGTGGGTACGCTGACAAGACTTTTCATATGCTAAGTGACAGTTATGACCAGTGCTTGCTAGGATGAGTCCCTGCATTGCCCTGCTCTGGCCTGTGGTGGCATCATGCCCAGCAGACACCAAGGTGTCTGGGGCCAGGAGCTGTGCCCTCCTGCTTTAGCCCCTTAGAAGGGAGTGCAAGTGGAAGAGCCACATGAGCTCACCCTTTGGGTGGCCCAGCCCTGTGGCATGGAGAAGCCCACAACTGGGGGGTGGCCAGAGAGTCCCAAGAGGAAGCTAGCTCTGGGGGTCATCCTTGTGGCCCCAGGTTCTGCAATCTCTGCAGCCTGTAGTAAGGCCTGGTAGGTTCCCTGGGCTCTTCAGAAGAGACCTGGGAGCAGGGAAAGGCCTGACATTATTTCTCAGATGCTTGGTGGAGATTCAGAACCCAGCTCTAGATGCACTGCACCTCAGGCCCTGCACCTCATCTCAGGTGGTCCGGAGCCCATCTGGTTTGCACTCAGGCCATGGCTGGCATCTCACATGACCACTGGCACTAAAGTGGTGGGCTCCTACTGTGCCCTCTCTTCCTTCCTTCCATCTCTCCATTTTCTCTCTCTCTCTCCCTCCCTCCTTCCCTCTCTGTACCTCTCTCTCCCTGTCTTCATATAACTGTCTTCGTATAACCTCTGTCTCCGTGACACTATGCATGCCCAGTCCTGAATAGCCCAAATGCACACGCAGATCATGTTTCTGGTCTTGCTTTGAAGCAAGAAGCACTAGACTGACTGCATCTTCCCTCCTGCAGACTCAAGTGTGTCCACTTGTCTTTCCAGTGCATGCCCTGAGACCTGCAGATATCCAAGTTGTGGCTGCTCTGGGGGATTCTCTGACCGTAAGGACTCTCGGTCCCTGGGTGGGTTGGGGGTGGCTTGGCCAGTTCCAGGTCCCAGCCCTCCTAACTCCAGGGCCTGCACTCCTGTCCTCTGCATTATCTTGTCCCCTGTCCTGGCTCTGTCAATCCAAGAGCATGGCAATGATTTGATTTTGCAGCTACCTTCTCAAGCAGGTGTACAGGGGAAATCCCTTTCAGGAGTGAACTGAATTGTCTCAGATAGAGGGGGTTTTGAATACCTACCAGTATTTTTTTAACATATGCAAAAATATGTCATTTTGCCTCAAAATTCCTCTAAACCTGCCTGTGTGGGTGCTGTTTTCCATTTGGGTTATGCTTCATGCTCAGCTCAGACCCTCACATCTGTCTCCTCTTTGCATCTGCATGGAAAGCAGCAAAGACTCCTTGGTTGTGGCTAAAGCTCTGCTCCTAACTTCCAAGAAGCAGGGCTGTTTTACTGTCCCAGATCACCACTTCCCAGCAGCACTTCTAAGGCCTTGAGAATACCTTACAGAATGCTCCAGAGGGAAAGAGGGGAAATGTGAAATTTATGAGAAATCTGTCCACTGCAGTTGCTCAAGTCCATGAGCTTATAAAGAACTTAGGAGGATAATGCTGGGGAGGGTGTTAGCACTCTCTCACGTCTGTAAAGCACTGGAGAGTTTTCAAAGCAGTTTTTACAGCTGTGATCCAATTTCATCCCCAAAACACCCCTGTGAGATGAGCTGGGCACGTCCTTAGCTCGGGGAGGAGGTAGCCAAGAGTGGGGCAAGGCACACAGCGGGAAGGAGCATCGAAGAGGTCCCATGCTCTGCTCCTGCTGCCATGAGTGAATTGGGAACCACCTCTTTGGAAGTCCTGCACATTCACAGCTTCCCTTTTCTCTGACTTGCTGAATATCCTGCGGATTTTGGTATGTTTTCTAAGGCTGGCAATGGAATTGGCGCGAAACCAGACGACCTCCTCGATGTCACCACACAGTATCGGGGACTATCGTTTAGGTAATATTAACCTTTGATCTCCCCCAGAGCTCACCGCCCACCCCCGAGATTGGGTGGGGGTGGGGGGTTGTCTCTTGTAAATGCACAAATGATCAAAGACTGAGTCTGGAAGGGGCTTTCAGAAGGAAAATCTATATATTTCTGTAAAACTTGAACGTTTGGTGGGTAGAGAGGATATTTTACTGTTGATAATCTTTTTTTTTTTAATTGTGCAGACAAAGTAAACAAACAAAGGGTTCTTATCAAACTCCTGGGTCAGCAAATCCAACATGAAACACATGTGAAAGCACCAAATCCCTGACTCCACTTGCCTGCTTGCATCTGTATGTGCACATGTAGATGCCCCTACGTCTCTGTTTACTGTTGTGTATATTTATTCATGTCGTCCTGTATTCGCACCTCTGCCTTTACATATACGCACACATCTGTACAGAAAACCTCCAAAACCCAACACACACTTCAGGAGGACATGACTGTGACAAAAATCACAATCAGCAGGCGTCCCTGAGCCCCTCCTGCGTACTGGCACAGTGTTAGGAGTTGAGGGGTTAGGTGAGGGAAAGCATATGCTCAATTGGCAAGTGCTATTTAAAAACAAAAATACCTGAGTGCTACAGGAGTGTGGAAGAGGAGTAACCAACCCTGCCAGGAGGGACGGGGAGCTTCCCAGAGAAGGTGGTACCCATCTGTCTTGAAAGATTAGCAGTTAGACAAGAGGAAAGGCTGAAAAAGTGCATCCCAGATGCAGAAGTGGAAAAGCCCAGGGTGTGTCAGGCGAGCAGTTGCGTGTGTGTATTCTCAAGTTTCTTTCCTAATAAAGTTCATGTTTATGGAGGCTTCAAAGTAATTGGTGAGTAGCTCAGAATTTGTTACCTGGGAAAACAACAGAGGACAGAGTGCTAATGAGCGGGTGGGCCCCAGGAGAACACCTTTGCTGCCTCTCTCTTCCTCAGGGTGAATTCGGTTGAAATATCTCCCCCAAGGAAGTGAGAGGGAGCAGGGTAGGGGTGACCAGGACCGTGCTGGCTCTCTAGCAAGACCTGAGGAGAGTCCAGGTGCCATCACTCAGCCTGTGGCCACCCACAGCGAGGACCCAGGGCATCCTTAGCCTGAGAACTGAGCAAATGCCTTCCTGCCCCGAGGTCCCCAACTTTCCACATGTCCTCGGCCAGGAAGTGGTCTCTAACAGGCTGCCACACAACAAAACAGAGCCTCCCTTACCACTGTGCCCCTGATGTTACTGAGGCTACAGGAAACAGAAAGACCAGAGGGAGAGGAAGAAAGCAGAGCTTATCACAACCAAGAAGAAAAGCATGAGGTTGCGGCGGCTGCACTCGGTCTTAGCTGAAGAAGGCAGTGACCTCACACCATAGTGTGGGGAAAATAAAGTAGACAAACCACACAACAGGTGACAGACAAGCTGTACCTGGTGGAGCAACCTGGGGAAGTGAGGTGATCCGCCCAACTTGACCCACAGTTCAGCTAGCAGTTCCTGGGCTTCAGATATAAACAGGCAATCTTATGCTAAAAGTTTCTCTCTATAGCAATGGAAAAATTCAGCCATTGTTCTGTTTCTTCCTACAAGGGAAGTCCATTAAGGCCTAATGTCTGAATCTTCTAGTCCTAACTCCAAGGCCTCAGGTTCAATGGCTGCTGTCACTTTAAAACCTTTATTTGTCCTAAATGTTTTCAAACATCTGCCCAAAATGTTAAAGCTAGAAGCTCTAGGCCAGAATATGAGAGATAGTTTGACACTTGGTAGAATATATAGACTAATGTTTTCTCAAAGTATGTTCCGTGGAACATTAACTCCAGACAGGTTCCTGAAGAAGGGAAAATGCTTTGTATTTTTTGGGAAACATACTTATTATATCCTTCCTCTGGGGAAGTCACATGCATATTAGCATATTAAAGGCTCTGAGAAGCCCTGTAATGAAGAAATCTGTTTAAATTTTATCTGTTTAATCCAGTGTTTTCCTTAATTCCAGAACTTTTCTTTGTTCATAATACCTGTTCACATTCCCTGGGAAATGTCCGTGTAGTAGTCTTATCTGAGAAAAGCAATTTTCTAAAGCCATTAAAGCTTCTAGATTGGAAAAATTCGGCAATTAATGATATAGATAAATTAAGAATACAGGGCTGGCCGGTGGCTCACGCCTGTAATCCTAGCACTCCGGGAGGCCAGGGTGGGAGAATCGCTTGAGCTCAGGAGTTTGAGACCAGCCTGAGCAAGAGCAAGATCCTGTCTCTACTAAAAATAGAAAAATTAGCCGGGCATCATGGTGTGCACCTATGGAGCCTCTTTCCCCAAAGAAACAAAGTGTGAAGAGTGGACCTTGTGGAGTTAGGGAGAAGTGGATCCAGAATTCTCAGGTGGCTGTAAAGCAGGACCAGAGGGAGAGGAAGAAAGCAGAGCTTATTACAACCAAGAAGAAAAGCATGAGGTTGCGGCAGCTGCACTCGGTCTTAGCTGAAGAAAGCAATGACTTCACACCATAGTGTGGGGAAAATAAAGTAGACAAACCACACAACAGGTGACAGACAAGCTGTACCTGGTGGAGCAACCAGAGGAGGTTTGGCTGTGAATATTCCAATGTCCCCTGACCTGTGAAACTATGCTAGTGACAGTTTCCAGCTTCAGCGAGTTTAACAATGTGGCGGGCCCTGAGGTCTTTGGAGATCACTGCCTTTCCTTCTATTGAAATAAGTTTGCTTGTTTGGGATCATTCAAAGGATCAAAATAAAATTTACTTACCAAAAAATGCATTTCTTTGTTTTATTAATTAGGAGTTCAATCTCACATTATTGAAACCCCTTCAACAAATGTTATTGAGCGTCTACTCTATTTTTCTTGTACACTGCAGGTAACAACAGATAAACAAAGCTCAGCTGTTGAGCTCATAGTGTTGTACAAATTATATTTATCTAAAGGATCTGAGATAGACTAGCTGTTTAATGTGGGTCTGTTTCATGTGTGACATAGTTATTTAAAAAATGTTTAAATATTTTTACTCTTTCGTATTTATTTGTATAATCCTCTTTTTTCTCCTAGAAATTTTCACTCTAAAATGAAGTCAGGGAGAAATTTTCATAGCCTGTTCATCTTGATCAGCCACCACCCTTGTTTTAAAACAAAGATACCTTTAAATAAGAAATTACAATAGGAAGTACTTGAGTACTTGTGTTTACATATGTCTACATGTTTATGTTTATATTTTTACTGATGGAGAAAAGGAGGCAGAGTTAGAACACAGTGATTGGAGGAGATGTACAGATTTATAGTTTCCTTTCAAATGGAAAATGTTCTGATTTGGTGCCTTTAGTCCAGAGACAGAAGGATGAGGAAGCGGCTAAAGCAGCAGCTTTGTGCAGAGCTGGAAGAGAATCAGAAGCTCAAACAAATGCCCAACCACCGGGCAAGTTAGGTCCAGACATCTGATGGGAAGTTGGGGAGAAGGCATGAGGCAGATGGGCAGGACTCACTCCAGCTGCTTCCTCTGCACCACCTGGGCTGCGTGCTGAGTCTCTGACTCAAGCCCTGGACCGCGCTGGCATGGAACAGTCAACTTCATTCCAAGCATTCCTTGAACCAAGAACGACTATGACTATGGCCTGTCCTTTAGAAGTCTCTGCTGGGCTGGGTGCTAAGGCTGTGTTCTTAAAATCTATTGGCCTGGAATAATCTGGGATTGAGGAGAGAGGTACAGAAGCAAAATAACAGTAAATACCATATATTTGAACATCAGATTTTGTTAAAATAGAAATACTTCTCCCATCTTCTGTGTTGTACTCAATTTAAACTGATAAGAATGGATACTACACATGATCTTAGCCAGAAGGCTGAGAAGCGATATATTGAACTCAATTTAAATGCACAAAAGGAAACAAAATCTTTAGAGTGTGCCTCGAGGTTCGATTAGATGAAAATTAGATGGGGCATTGCAAGGCAGTGTGAGGCCAGCACTCCCCGCCCCACAACATTCCATCAGAATTTATGTGACTGCTGAACAGAGAAGATCTTATCTGTTTTCTAAAGGTTTCCAGCTCAAGCTGGGTTTCAGTTACCTTTAGCAAGTTAATTAACCTCTGTGTACCTCAGTTTCTTACTCTGTAAAGTGGAGATAGTCACATCAATGTCACAGGCTTGTTGAGAGATACAACTAATACAGAGAATCTAGTCCATGGCTGGGCACATAGCATATACTCAGCTAAGTGTTCTCCTTGATCTGAAAAGAAACCGCTCTCTTGCCTTCAAATGCTGGATTTGAGGGAAACCAATCTGTTGGGGAATTCAAAAGAAGTTTCCCAGGATTCCTCAAACACAAAGAGACAGGTCTGATACATCTCAAAGGTGCTGCTGGGTGCTAAGAAAGGTGGAGGCCGCTCTTTTGTAAAGCTTATGTATTAATTCAATCTCTCTCTCTCATTCACTGGCTTGCTCACTCCCTACAGTTCAGGAGGGGACGGCTCCCTGGCGAATGTGACCACCTTACCTAGTGAGTAGCCACTGGGGGCTTGAGTCTGTCTACTAGTCCCATCTGACCCCCAGGCCTCCTGAGGATGCCTCCCAGCTCAGGAGCAAGTGACACCTCCCTGCAGACCTCCATTGAAGTAGGAGGGGGCAGGCTGTGGACAGACAGCCAGAGGGGATGGAATAAACACTGGACTTGGAGCCTGGAGACCTAGGTTCAAGCCCTGGCCCTTCTATGTGCTTATCAGGTGACCCAGAGCAAGTTACCAAACATTCTCCAACTGGCCCAGGGAATGCTGAGATAAATTAGACAGTAACACTTCATTGTGACTTGTATAAAAATATATATATTTTTTTATGTGAAAGGCTCTTGCTGCCTTGGCCCACCCTGTCAACAGGTCATTTCAGCTCAGAGAGACCCCAACTTCTGTCAGGCACACACGCTGCCTCCCTGCCTCTCCCTAGGAAGCTCGAGGATAGTAACACAGCCCACTCTGGGGACCTTAGACCCACAGTACCAGAGAAGATATCCTTGACTTCTGTCCTGAGCTCTCTGTGTCCTGTTCACCCCTGCTCTTCCAGATATCCTTCGAGAATTTAACAGAAACCTCACAGGCTATGCAGTGGGCACAGGTGATGCCAATGACACAAATGCATTCCTCAATCAAGCTGTTCCTGGAGCAAAGGCTGAGTATGGCATTGGTGGGGGGGAGTCTGCAGAGTAGGTGGTGGGAGACACATAGCCCCTTCCTCAAGATCACAAAACCAACCTGTGTGTGCAAAGGAGACCTTATCCATTTGCAGCAATGATTCGAGAGTCTCAGGCCACCCCACCTCCTCCTCCTCCTCCCTGCTGCCCCTGTGACTAAGGTCATCACAGGGAGGCTAGAGAGGCTGTGGCCTTGGAAAGGTGTGACACCCCTGCAGGTTCCACTCCTGGCCTTGCTTTCACGTGCAGCATGATCTAATAATTGGGCTAACTCATTTTATCCAATTTTTAAAACTTACCATAGCATAACCATGCTAGAGAGATCCACTCTCCCGGGAACCTCACAAGTGGCAACTCCCCAAAAAGATCAAGGAGAGGCCAAACAGATGGGCAAGCTTTCTGGCTTTAGAGGCCTCTGCGGCAACAAGTCATGTGCTCTCCCTAGCCCCATTATGGAGCTAACAAGAGAGGAAGGGGAGAAGCCCAGCATCCTGGGATGGTCTCCCAAGTGGGCCTCAGCAGCCTGGGTCTCCTTACTCCATGCAGCTCCTAGCTCAGCCACCTGAGCTTCTGTCATCCTGTCATCTTCTTGCTCAGGCCACACCCTTCTGGATTATGGGTATGGCCCCTAGACCAGCTCACTCAGCCTGGGAAGACTCTTCCTGGTAATAGAAACAGCTTGGAACAGATGGCCCTACCACCATGTCCCAAGAGATCACTGTGCTGTGGATCTATCCCACCTAGGCTTATAACAGGGGCCTGAACAAGTAGGGAGCTCAGGTGCCTGAGATCTATTCCTGCCATGAATTATAAACCCAGGCATGTGTAGAGAATATATTTATTCCCTACCTCTTTCTGAAAGAAGCATCTAGAGAAGTTTACCAAAAATAACACAAATAATGGATACATAAGAGAGAAAAATCGTAGCCATTGGGGGAAACAAAGAGGAAGTAACTGCGTCAATATGAACATTTTTATGGTTAGTATGTTTAAGCATCAAACCCTCAGCTTCCTGGCAGCCAGGGTGAAAAGAGGAAGCATGTTAATTTCAAGTCTAATTTCAGGATCTAGACTAGTCTTCCAAAAGAGATGAATGGTTTCTTACCATGGAACCCTAAAATACCTTCTGGATGTGGAGTCCTAGACAGAGACCGTGAGCAGCAGATACAGTTGGCAGTTACCTTCAACTATAGCTTTAGGACAGACACACAGTTGGCTTTTCAAATGATTATTTGTTGTAATGACTCTCTAGAAGAGGCAAGTAGCTCCTGGTCTCTAAGCCTCAGGGTCTCTGCCAGCTCATGCAGTGGGGATGATGCCTTAGAAGCCTCGAGCTGAGGCCTTTTAGGAGGAAAACTATGGACACTATTCCTCTACAGAAAGACTGGTTTTCTCTCTTTCTCAGGGATCTTATGAGGCAAGCCCAGATCCTGGTGCAGAAGATGAAAGATGACCATGTGAGTTAGATTGATGGTTATTTCTAACATTAATTTTCTAACCCACTAAAGTTATCCCCAAATGGAATGGTCTATGATGAAAAGCAGTGAGCCACCTGTCATTAGAGGCATTCAAGCAGTGGTAGGGCAGTCCCCTGTCAGAGGTCCTCTGGAGGAGATCATGTCGATGGGGAGAGGTTTATTGCTGGTCATAGTGACCTTGCAAGTCCCTCCTAATGCAAAGATTCTGTGGTCTATAAGGAAACCTCTAAAATTCCTTCAGCTCTGAGATTCTGATTCTGTTATTTCAAGTGGGTAAGGAAGTCCTAGAGGGTTGAATGGATTTCCTAGAGCTGTGATGTTTTCATGTGTTTCTTGGAAATTATCAAGCATTTTCCTCTGTCCATGTAGAGAGTAAATTTTTATGAAGACTGGAAGGTCATCACTGTACTGATTGGAGCCAGCGATTTATGTGACTTCTGCACGGATTCGGTAATGGGGGCTGGGTCCCAGCCTGCTCATTGTTCCTGACTTTAACCAGTAGGCCTTGGAGATCCTCTCTGAGAATAATTCCTAGAACCAACCCTAGGATTATCCAGCTGCACCTATGTCTACACACATATGTGCGCAACTCTCACACACACAAACACACACACACACACACACACACACACATGCACTTCTTACCCCGCTACCCTCAGGTTCTTGGCACCATTTCCATGTCCCAGGTGGTAAGGTAGCAGGTGGCAGATATATGGTGCTTCTACTGTGGTACAATTCCTGAGAATCGAGAAAGAGAAAAAATGGTAGACCCCAAGCAGTTGGTAGACCACTTTCTGCTCCTGAACTAAACTCTGCATGAAGGTTCTGTTCTTCTGGCTGGCCCATCTTTGACAACAGCAAGTAGCCAACTGTCCATCTCAGATTCTTAAGTGATGAACTGGTCACAGGTGGAGGCCAGAGGGAGGACAAGTCCTTGGGGCCAGGGCCAGAAGGGACGCCTATAGCTGCCCCACTGCCCTCTTACCCTCACCGGTTCCTCTTCTCCCTCCCTCCTGTCTCTTTCCAGAATCTGTATTCTGCGGCCAACTTTTTTGACCATTTCTGCAATGCCTTGGACATCCTACATAGAGAGGTAGGTGGGGGCTCCCACAAGCTGGTAACAGCTCAAGAATGATGAGGGTGAAGGTGGATGGGGGAGAGAATGGTGGAAGTACCCCCTCCCCTCAAGGACAGAGCCAAGGATATGGCTCCTTCCCTTTGCAAAAGTTGGGGTCTACCCCCAAGGAAGCCTCATTCCCTTTGGAATCAGCCCAGAAGGATCTCAGGTTTGAAGAAGGGAAGGCAGTGTATTGTCTAATTGTACCCCCTCCACTACCTGGGACATTCCTTGGTGGCAACAGCCAGGTGGCCTCCAGCTGGACACTGCATTTTGAGCCACAGGGTGTGTCTAGAGCAAACCTCTGTCTGGCCTTGCACCCAGCAATGCATCCACCCACTACCACCACCATTCCTGGTGAGGACAAGCTGCACTGCTGCCCAGGACTAACTGCTGATGCTCCGCAGGGTGGCTGAGTCCCCATGCCTGCTCAGCAGAGATAGGTCAGGATCAGCTGGAAGGAACTGATCAAGGGCTAATGGCCTGGCAAGCAGGTCACCTGTCTCACCAAATTTAAAGCTAATATATTCAGGCTCACTGAATGATGGCTTAATAGAACTGACCTCTTAGCATTAATTGTCCCACTCCAGGAGGTGCCTTTCCCACTGTAGGCCATGCGGGTGGCACCCAGTGGAGTTGTGTGATGTGTGGCCTGCGGGGCCCTCCCTACATGGTAGCCCTGTACAGACTCCCGCCCAGAACTCAACTCAGAACAGACTGAGCTGGAGTTCTAAAGGGACCCTCCAGCCAGTTCCCACTTTTCAGGGCCCTAAGGCAGCCTGAGGAAGAAGCCCCTGGAGCCCCTTTCTCATCTTCAGCCTTGCCCTTAGGTGCCCAGAGCCCTGGTCAACCTCGTGGACTTCATGGACCCCAGTGTCATCCGTCAGGTGTTCCTGGGAAACCCAGACAAATGCCCAGTGCAGCAGGCCAGGTAGGCTGGTCCTAGCTAACCCCAGGCTGGGGACACCCTCACCTTGCCTCCTGGGCTGGCCCACATGCAGCAGTGACTCCCCAGGGTCTTGGTGACTTGGTGTGTCCATGTGTCCAAGTCTATAAGGGAGGACTTGAGCCAGAACCATACCCCTCTGGAAGGTTGGAGCTGTGACTCCCCCTCATGCGACGTCAAGGTGCCAGGCAGGATCTTCTGTGATATGGGGGAGCCACAGAGGGGAGAGGTTGAGGCTGGTAGCCCAGACCGTGAGCAGGGGCAACATATGGGGATATATACATGTGTGGTCAGACTGCACCAGGAAGCAAGGAGCAGAGACACACGGTTCAGTTACCTTTACGGGAAGAAGAGAATTGGGAGGAGGGACACAGGAAACTGCAAACTGGGAACATTTTGTTTCTTAAACTGGGTGATAGGTACATGGGTGTGTGTTTTATTATTTATACCTTAAACATGCACCTATTTATTTAACAAATCTTACAGAACTTACTGTGAACCAGTCACTGTTTTAAGTGCTTTAGAGATAATCTCTCTTTCAACAGTAAGTGCATTTTACAGTTGTAAAATAACTCATGATAAAAGGGGACACAGTAGGACACTAGTGTGAACGTAGGAGGGGTCTGAGGGCGTGAGCATCAGAGGCCCCAAAATACCAGCTCCAATACCAGAGGGTGCATTTCATGCTATTTTTTAATTGAACAATTGAACTTTCATTTCCCAAATTCATTTGCTCAGCATAGACTGTTGCAGGTTAGCGCCTGCCAACCAATACCTGTCTGTGTTAATGTGAGAGGGTGCTCACTCATACACCAGGTTCCTCCTCCGGGACTTTCCCCAGTACCCACATAAGGACTTAAACCCACCCCTGAGCACGTGTCTCAGAGCCTCAGGCACGTGTGTTCCCAAACCAGGGCTCGAGAGGGAGCCACTTCTCCCCCCTCCCCAGAGAGCCAGGACCAGCCCCTGACCAGAGGGACCTTCAGTTCTGGGTGCTCCTGCCTCCCTCTCTTTGTGCAGTGTTTTGTGTAACTGCGCCCTGACCCCGCGGGAGAACTCCCAAGAGCTGGCCAGGTTGGAGGCCTTTACCCGAGCCTACAAGGTGAGACCCAGAAGGGCACTATTCTGTGTCCTCTCCCTACCAACTCACACCAACACACACAGCCCAAAGCCCTGGTAGGGGTGGTATGCAGGGAAGGAAGAGCTATTCAGGGCTTGCAGGGAGACATCGCCCACCCTGGGTCCCTTCCACTGACCCACCTGGCTGAGGGGTCGCAGGTGCCCTGGTTGGAGTCATCCCAATGGGATCCAGGTAGCAAAAGCCTCATTCCTGAGCTACTCTTAGAGGCTTAATCCCAACTCCTGGCCAGTAGCCCTGGAAGCCCCATGAGACCACCTTGCCTTGCCCTGCATCCTGGAGTCCCAGCTGCCCCCCTTACCCCTACCCCACACTCCCATCTGCCTCCAAAGGCAGGCCACAGAAGGGAGGTTGTAGGTCTGGAGCCTGGGGGCCTCTGGAGACTCTTCCAGGTTTTTATTCCTTGTGGGACTTCCTGTCTAGCCCTGAGAGATTACAGTCCACTTAAAAGCAAAACAAAAAAGTGACTCAACCTGTTTCTAAATTCTCTGGAAAGGGATTTGTCATCAGGTGTGTTTGTGTTCTCAAGGGAAGGGCTGAGTCGGCCCCTCTGTCCAGGGATATGGGAGCTGGGACACTGCCCACCATCCCTTCCCTTGCTCCACTGGGCACTCAGCCCACCCAGGGCCTGTGCCGACAGCCCCCGTGCATGTCCCCAGAGCAGCATGCGCGAGCTGGTGGAGTCCGGCCGCTATGACACACGGGAGGACTTCTCCGTGGTGCTACAGCCCTTCTTCTACAATGTCCTGCTCCCCGTCCTGGCGGTATGTCCTCCACCTCCCCCATGGGGCTTCTGGAGGGGAGAGCCTGCCATGGGTGCCTAAGAGGAAACTCAAGGCAGAAATACCAAGGGTTTCCACAAGCGTGTGAAAGACACAGACAGCTCTCCGCTGTTCTGGTGGGTGCAGCCTCCTTGAACACCTGAGCTGTGTTCCCAGAGGCAGCCAGATGTGGGACATTCCCATTACTCCTGATAACAGCCTCCGTTGTATCGAGCAACTATTACATGCCAGGCACTGTGCTTCCCATAGATAAACTCATTGCAACTCCCTTTGGAGGTGAGTATTATCACCTGCATAGAACAGAGGTGCAGAGAGGTGAAGTATACTTCCTAAGATCGTATAGGAAATAACAGAGAGGCAAGATTTGAACACATCCAACTCTAGATTATTAACTTCCTGCCACACACGTGGTCTCCCTGCAGTTATAAGGGAGGGTTCTGGGTAGTATCTGTTTGCACCCCGGCCATGCTCCCTGCCTGGCACCTTCACTTCCACTCTGAGCAGCAGATCTGTGAATGACCAGGTGAGGACTGAGGTCTGTCCCACCGGGGCCTCCATCCCATGGGCCTCACCTACCTGGAGGGAAGCTGGAGGGACAGCAGCTTTGTGTACCCCCAAGTGCCTCAAGAAGGAAGAGGCTAGAGACAGGGCACCCTGCCCGCGTTCCAGCTCTGCCCAGGCCTGCCCCAAGGCTTGGCTGCGTTCTCCCCACCAGGACCAGCAGGCCAAGGGCTGGGAAGTAGCTTCTCCCAGCTGGCTGGCCAAGACTCTCTCGGGGACGAGTGTCTCTCTCTGTCATCCATGGCATGGGCTAGGGCATTATGCGAATGTGCCTAAAAATAAATATGGCACCTTTTTTTTTTTGTATTAAATAAGGGGGAATTGTGGGGTCAGAAAGGAGGGTCAGGGATTGGGTTTATCCGAAGCTTCTCATTTGTGGGATGGCTCTGATCTCCCTCTTAAGGTGAGTGGGCCCTAGAGGGGCCAGTGACCTGGAGTACTCCCCGGGGAGGAGGGTGTTGCACGGGCAGTCCCAGGGGCCCGGCTACTTGGCTGTGGCTCCCTCTGGCCCAATAGGAGATACATTTGTCTCTTTCAGGATGGGCACCCGGACACATCCTTCTTCGCCCCAGACTGCATCCACCCGGGTCAGAAGTTCCACTCCCAGCTCTCCAGGGCCCTTTGGGTCAATATGGTAAGATAAGTGGGGTGTCCCTGGTTCCCCGGGGTTCTAGTCTAGAGCAAAGCACCAGCCCCTACAGAATGGAGCCTTGCTCTTGGCTTCCCTTTGCAACCACGGCTGAGAGGAGCAGTGGCTGGCACATCTGTAGAAGGCCATAGAATTGAAAATACAGAGTCCTTAAGAGTCTGCCCAGCCTGGGTTCCACGGCACCCGTTCCTCAGCGCTTTGGACCATGAGGAGGAACTCTCTCCACAGAAACGCAAGGCAGAAACCCCACATTCACTCAATATTTCCTCTGTTGGGCAGCTTCAGCCATGTTGTCTCATTTAAGCCTCTCTACAGCCCCGCTAGGGATGGCCTATGAGTTTCTGAGGAAGCCAGCTCCCACAGAAGCTAAGCGACTGGCCCCGTATCCCACAGCTGGTGGGGGCCAGAGCCAGGGGTGGACGCCAAACCCCCTGAAACTGAGTTCTGAGCTTTCCCCACCACAGGACACAGCCAGGGAATATTCACTTCGGCAGAAACAAATCAGTACACCCATGGCTCTTTTCTTCCTGATCAGCTTGAACCACTCGGAAGCAAAATGGACACCCTGGACCTGACAGCAGAGACCCCCCTCACCTGCCCCACGCAGGTAAGGGAAGGACCTGCCTGCTCCTCCGCGGAAACCCAGGCGCAGGGCTTGGCCGCCGCCTCTGCCCTCCTCCACAGCTTCCTGTGAGATGTGAGGATGAACTTTGGAGGACGCAGGGGGAGAGAGTGCAGCAGCTGCTGTTTTGCTGGGAATGGGGGTGGGGGCCTGGGCCCCTGCAAAGGGAGAGGAAGGTGGGTTCTTGACAGTGGCAACCAAGAAGCCAGAGACTGGCAGGAAGGTTCGCTTTAGCAGCGGAGTTTGCGGCCAATGGAAAGGCCCGACTGCAGGCTGGAGACCTAGCAGGGGGCCAGGCAGGCTCAGAAGCTGGGATTAGAGACAGTAGAGCCTGGATTGGGGACAGTCCGTGAGGAGAGGGTCACAGAGGGGAGCAGCAAAGGGCACAGCCCACAGCACGTGGAGGAGGGACTCGGAGGACTGGCCTACAAGGACGCAGCAGCTCAGGGCTCCTTTTAAGGAGGAATATGTAACTGTTGTTAAGCTTAATTTCAGGCCTGGGGGGGGCAGGTTCACTTTCCCATTGCCTCCAGCTCCTGTTTCTTGGTCCTGTCTTATGGCTTTTTAACCAAATAAGGCCTAAGCCCAGAGAGCGCTCTGCGGCAATAAAAGCAGAGGGCCTGACCCAGTCTGGGAGGCTGGGTTTCCCTCTGGGGTGGGCTGTGTCACCCTTCCCACCCTCCTGGCTGGGGAATGGACCTGCAGCTCCCCCGTGTGTCTGCTGGGGTTCCTGAGAGAGTGGGCACACCTGCCCGGACCCACGCTCCCTGCACGCTGCCTTCCCCACCCCAGTCTTGGGCCCAGGCTCAGTCTTGTGTACCACCAACCTCGTCAGGAGAGCAAGATGGCAGGAAGAGGGATGGCGACATGAGATAATGGTAGCAGAGGGCTCAGTTTCTGGGTCTAGTGCTTGGAGTAAAGGAGATAGTCGAAATATGTAACAACAGTACAGCATGGACGCTTCTAGGCACAAAGGTCAGATGCTGGCCAAGGGGCTGCGGTGAGGCCCCAGGTGTAAACCCTTTATTTGCTATATCCTGAGGATACCCAGGGAGTTCCAGGGGAGGAGCCAGGGCAACTTGGGTAGTGGGGACATCTGGGGACTCAGAGCAGTGGCTGCAAACCATACTGTAGATATTTTAATATTTTAACAACCTGTATGGCCACACTGAGTATCAGGCACAGAAGGCCCTCTCCAAACTGCCCATTCCCCTTCTGTTACATCGTAGAAGTAGTAACCCCTACCAGGAGCCATCGTTTGCTCTTTCTCCCATCAAACATGTATTAAGGACCGAGTTGGAGCCCAGGCACTGGGTCAGGGAGAGCCTTGTCACCAGCAGTCTTGAGGCAGCCTCTGCCACTCTCTGCCCCCGACCAGGCAGGGAGCCCCAAACGGGTGATGCTCCACCCGGCATCTCCAGCCACAGTGGGTTCAGCTCCTCCCTTCTGCACAGAGCCTCCTTGAGCCACTGGTGAGCAGAGGAGAGCAAACCCAGCCTCCTGGAACCAGAAGCCCAGCCTGGGAGAAGCTGTTGCTAAGCAACCTTGGAGCCCATTCCAAAAGGGTCCACCTGCTGGCCAGCCCAACTTCACTGCGTTCTGAGCATTCTGCATTCCTCAGGTCCCATCTGCTCCCTCCCATGTGCCTTGGAGTGATATAAAAGTCCACCAGCATCTCAGTGTGAGCTGACAGGGGCCAGGCAGCACATATTTTTGTCCTAGATGTGTCTAAACATAGAGGCGACAGGCAGGATGCAGTGGCGGGGGTGGGGGGTTGGTTCTGTGAGATGGATGTGAGCACTGAGGAGCTTTCTCAGCCTCCTCCCTTCTCTCCCTCACCCCCAAACTGCCAGCACACTCTGCGTGCCCCATAGGGCAATTTAACAGGACGCCATGGATTTCTGTTGTACTTTCAGGTTGGACAAATTATTTTACAGCCAGCTTTTGCTTAGCTGCTCTGTGGACTGGGCCTGTTCTTCCCTCCCTGCCTTCACGGGCTCTCTGCCCACTCCTTCCCTAACCCCAGGGCTGCCGGTTGAATCAACATCTGCAAGATCAGCCTGGTCCTTTCTCAGCTTTTATTTTTCGTGACCTCTCTGAAGCATTTGTCAAAGCTAACCACCTCCTCCTCGAAACTCATTCCTCCCTGGGTTTGTGGACACTAAGCCACCTGGGCCCCTCTAGTCTCTTTTAATGACCCTCCTTCCTTCTGTCAACTTTGAAAATGTGGACATTCTCCAACCTTCATGTTTCAGTCCTATTCTCCCTCTCCACGTCCCCTCATTCTGAGGTTTATCCATTTCCAGGATTTCCTGTGAAATTTCTTTGCACTAGAGTCCTCAGTCCCTCAATCTGTGTCTTCATTTTTCCTTCCCAAACTCCAATCCTATATCTCCACCTCTTAAAATACATTTCCCCTTGGAAGCTCTGTGTGGTGTAAGGTGACCCAAAAGGCAGACTCAATGTATGGTCAGGGATGCCAGAGAAAGAGGGGGAGGGGTGCTGAAATAATTTCATGTATTGCATCCTGTCTTTTCTCATGAGAAAAAGCAGAAGTTTGTCGAATTCCCTTAAGCTTACTTTGTTGTTGAATTGCATACGGGAGACATTATTATCTTTTTACTGCTCAGAGCTTCTAAATCTAATCCTGCCCTAACCCCACCACCACCTAAAACTCAACAAACATTCATTCAAAAAATAAATTTTGGGGCAAGGAATGTCTAAATAAGAACTAAATATTTGTCTTCCCAAACTCGCTCCTCCTAAGGACTTCCCTATTTCTGTCAACTTATTGTGGTTTTCAAGTCCTACAGGCAAGAACAGTCAGGCGCCCTATTTGACAGGATTCTCCCCTGTCCCCCTCCCACCTGCCCTCTTTGCATTCCCACTGCCACCACCAGGGCTCAGATCCCCATCACTTTGTGTGTTAAGGGTTAACTAGTCCTACCCTCCTATCCTAATACAACAGAGAATTATATAACCCTAGGATCTCAGTGGGGAGGGCCTCACACCTCTATGTAGGCAATTTCTTGTGTAACAGTGGAATATTTCTACCGTGTCCCACCCCAGCCATCCCTGCAGCCTCTGCTTAAATGTCTATGCTGTCTTTAGTGAGCTTTTCAAACTGCCACGTGGCTACCCATTAACAGGTTGAGAAATCAATGTAGGTGAAGAACCAGCACTTTTTGAATGGAACACGATAGAAAACATCACAAAGCCTCTTTCCTCCTACTGCCACTACTGTGAGTCTTCTCAACTGCTTACTGCAGACATGACTGCCATCCCCGTCTCATGTAGGTGTTTCTCCTTGGAATGTGGCCCCTTTTATGTTGGTGACTGTACACCCAGTTTGATCCAACCAACACAGAAGAGAAGAAAATCACCCCTCCTTCCCTCTGGAATGTCCCTCTGGAACATTACACCTAGTAATGCAGCCAGGATGCTTGTGACCTTGTCCCACGGCCACTGACTCACGTTGCTGACTCACATCAGGTAGCTGTCTGGGCTCTGCCTCCCCAGGCAGCCCCCACCATCTTTGCACAGCTGGAACTACTAGAACGGTTCCTTGTATTGGCACTCAGTTGGTTTCACTTTGTGCTCACTGGTATTCCAAACCTAGCCATCAAGAGTTAGTCAGACTAAACTGAATCCCTCTTCCATGTAATCTGCCTGACTCCAGGCCTTTAAACCACTCTGACTCATGCCTACACCAAGTGGTTAATGGTCAATAAACTTGGCTGAAAACAAGCCCTGGGCACCCCAGCCCGCTTGTCTGCAGCAACCCTAGACAGTTCTCATTGTTTCTGCCCTGGCCTCACTCCCCTCTGCATTCCAGGGTCTCCTTGACCTTTGACCCCCATAGCTCTGTCTCCCCTCCTCCAACCTATGTATCATATGATCAAATAAATGTGGTGAAATAGACTATCCAGTTTGACTCTCAGCACTCCCAAAAGGGCAGGATTTGTCTTTGCCCTCTGGTTCTTCCCATGTTGGTCACTCTGGGACTAGCTCCAGCCCCTAGACCCTAAGCCCAGTCAGGGCTCCTTTCAAGGGGGGGAGAATAGTAACTAGCAGCCCCTCCCACCATCCCCTCAGTTTTGTCTCTGAGGACCACACATCTCCAAGTCTTGCCACAGTTCCTCAGCAACATCTGCACTTACTGGACACCCTATTCTCAGATGCTTCTCACACCTGCCTCCCTGCCTGACCAGGGTGGGAGCCTCTTGGTATCCTCTGCTCATCCTGGCACCTAGAACAGTGCTCAGGTATTTACAGAATGCTCCCAGATTGCCCCCATCTGATGGTGAACGCTCAGGGGATGCTGAACATTAACCTGAGGCGAGCCCAGTTAGACGTGCCATCATGAGCCTGCTCCTGTCTTGCACTGCTGTAGACTGTCTAGGGCTCACTTCCTGCCCGTGGGCCTGAGTGCTTCTCCATGAAAGGATGTCCTGTTTCAGACAGGAATGCTGAGACTCAGAGGAAAGGGCAGACTTGCTGGGGGCCAAGAGCTTTGCCCATGTGGACTTTGTCCTCCCAGTGACTGCTGAGTCCCCTCTTCCTCTCCCTCTTTGACCAACAGGGTCTTTGTTGGCCTGACTCCAGTGTAAGAAATGGACCCAGGCAAGAGGCCAGTCAGGTCTGGCCCCAGCTGTGCACTCACCACTTGCTCCCTAACCTGGAATAGGTCCTTTCCCCACCCTGGGCCTCAGTTGCTCCTCATCTGTAAAGTGAGGGCATTTGGAGGTTGCAAAGTCAGATGTCTACAGTGCAGGCAGGAACATGATTGTGTGCATGGGGTCAGGCATGAGACAAGAGGAAGTGGTATGGCCTGAACTGGAGAGAGCACTAAGAGCATTAAGAGATCCTCCCCTTCCTCCGCCCTCCCCTCCCCCTCCCTCTCTCCCTCCTCCCCCTTCTCCTCCACCATATGGGCCAAAATGAAGTAAAACAAAACATCTCCTGGTTGTGTTCAGCCTGTGGGTAGTTGATTTTCAACCCTTGGAATTGATCTCTAGAGATCCTTTTTCCAAAATTCTGGTTTTCTCTTCTTATTCCCATTTTATTTCCAAATTTTCAGACTGTGGCCTTTCTACTCCAGTGAGCACGTTTTGTGAGAGGGTTCACAGCCCCAGGCCCATGTCCTGATCTCAGTCTTATCAACATGATCTTGCTTCATTGTTAGCTTGCTTTCTCCCTGCTTCTCCTCTGATTACTTCCTTCTCCGATTAACCCATCACCTGCAACTGGGTGAACGTGGATTCTTGACTGGGCTTGTGTGAAAACTGATTGTGAAATAGACAGGCAAGTAGGGAATGAAGAGGATGCTTCACAAGGGAAAAAAAATGACCAAAATGTAAGAAGCCAACCTGAAGGGGATAAGATATGTAGTTCAAAGGAGGGAAAAACAAAAAATAACAGATACTCAAATATATTGATAATAACATTTCCTAGAAGAGGAAAAAATGCTGAAATGTGAATCCCTTGCCAGAGAAATTACAAAGGAAAGAAAATAGATAAGTTTGAGGATTAAGGATATGTTCAAAATTGCTAGGATGAAAACGAAAGCACAGAGCCCATACTAGAATACGTGTGGAATCTTTTATAGGCCCTTTATTGTACGTCCCTTGCCAAAGCTGTTATGTAAAACCCTCTGGGGGAATGAATGAAATTATGTTTGTACAGTTCTTTCTATTTAAGTGCAGAAGGATCATGTTAAATAAATCTAGAGGGCAGAATTGTTAGTTCTTATCTTTCCTAAGCAAACTTCAATGCTGTCAGGTAACTTCTCCATATGGTTTCTTTTCTCTCTTAGGATGAGCCCTTCCTGAGAACCCCCCGGAACAGTAACTACACATACCCCACCAAGCCAGCCATTGAGGTAACCCCTGACTTACATCTGCCTGTCTCAGACACAAACCATTTCTACCTGCCAGGGACTTGGGGTGTGGTGCAGGTTTCAGAGCATTAGCTGAAGCAGAAATGAACCCTTCTTACGTACCAGGGATTGGAATGTACAAAAAAGGCTCTGAACCACGAAGCTCCAGGATTGTCCTAACATGTTCTCAAGTTGCTTACCTGACGTCAGCAACCAACCAGAGGAAGTGCCTATGGATCGGTTTTCTTTGACCTTTGTAATCCTTTGCTCACAGACATGGTTTCAGATTAAATAGCTCAGCCCTTCAAGAAAAGATGAGGGGGAGGCAGTGGGGCTGACGTTCTGTCGACTTCCTGGAAGGTGGAAGCTGAGTAGGAAGGAACCTCAGTTCCAGGGGCTGGGCCCAAAAGGAAGCTGAGGCATATTCATGTGGGCCTGCAGGCCTTGTTTGGTTCAAGTTACTCATTCTAGCTCTGAGGATTCAGAGCCCGTGGCTTTAGGGACTGCTACTCCAAAGGTGGCCTGGAGGGTCCTGGACTCCACCAAGCTTTGCAGGCAGGTCTGGTCTCAATCAGGTCTATTGGCCACCTCATACCTGTGGTCTGTCCAGGCTTGTGCTAGGGGCTGGAGGAGATTCAGAGAAGTATCAGATGTGGTCCTGACTGTGCGAAGTTAGAGCCTAATACGCTCCCATAACTACTGAGCATCTACTATGTACCAGAATCTATTCCAGGGAGATAGAGCAGAAAACCAGCCCTCACGAAGCTTACAGTCTATTGAGGGGGAGGCATCCAATAAATAGTCTAAACATGATCATTTCAGATCATGATGGCAGCTCTGAGGAGAGTGATGTGAGAAAGGGTGCTGGGGCCGAGGGAAGGGGGGCAAACTCAGATGCACTGTGCAGGCCAGGTCTCTCTGAGGGAGACTGGAACTGAGCTTTGCATGACAGAGCCAGAAACAGAGCCCCAGGCTGAAGGACCAGGGAGCACAAAGGCTCAGAAGTGGGGCTGAGTTGGGTAAATTTGAGGAAGAGAAAGGTGGTCAGAGAGGCTGGAGACATGTGGATGAGGTAGACGGTAGGGGAGCTGAGGTCAGAGGGGTGCCCAGGGGCCAGGTCACACAGAGCCTGAACCCCTGAGTAACAAGGTTGGATTTCAGGTGGAGGGAGGTGGGAAGCCATTGGAGTGTTTAGGAGAAAGTGGCATGATCTGGTTCACATCTCTGTGAAAGACCTCCCTGACTATGTGGAGGACACTTTGGAGATCACCAGGAGTGATTGGGGAAAGACCTCTTAGAAGCCAGCTGAAGAGACTGACCTGTATGAAACAATGGAAGGACTGTTAGATGCCAAGCTCTGGGGTACGAGCAGTAACAGCTTCCTGGCCGGGGGTCATGCCGTCTCTAGCCTCTCTGGAGTCTCTCAGGCTCACATGAGTGCCATGGAGACTTGTCCTCGTTGAACCAGTGACCAGATTCCATTGTAATTGAAATGTCAGCAGCATCTTGTCAATCAGGCATTTATTTATTTATTCAACATTTACTTATTGGCTGCCTAAATGGAGCAGGCACTGTGCTCAGTCAGTGGTGGGTAGACAATGGGGAGCAGAGTGGATCTGGACCTACCTTCCTGGCTCTTCAGTCTCATGTGAGACTAAAGAAGTAACAATAATTTAGTTTATTCCATTGAAAGAGGTTAAAAACCCAGGCCTAGAAGGGTGTGTGTTTGTTTTAATAGCTTGCTACTTAAAGTGCCACAGAAATGAAATCCTGTCATCCTCAGCAACACAGATGAGCCTGAAGGACATTATGTTAAGTGACGTAAGTCAGGCACAGAGACAAGTACTGAGTGTTCTTACTCACATGTGGGAGCTAAAAAAGTTGATCTCACAGAAGTAGATGGTAGAATAGTGGTCACCAGAGGCTAGGAAGGGTTGAGGAGGAAGGAGGATAGCCAGATGTTGGGTAGTGGATATAAAATTACAGCTAAATAGGAATAAATTCTAGTGTTCTATAGCACAGTAGGGTGACTAGAGTTAAACAATAATTTATCATATATTTTCAAATAGTTAGAAGAGCAAATTTGTAATGTTCCCAACACAAAGAAATGATAAATGGTTGTGGTGATATGCTGATTACCCTGATTTGATCATTACATATTGTATACATATATCACAATATCACACTGTGCCCCATAAGTATGTACACTTATGATGTGTCAATTAAAAATAACAAAAGCAAAAATAATAATGAAGTAGCCACGGACAGGCAATATCAACATTACCTGGGAGCTTGTTAGAAATGCAGAGTCCTGGACACTACCCCAGACCTATTGAATCAGAACTTGCAATTTAATAAGATCCCAGGGGCTGGGGATGCACTGGTTTAGGATGCCACATGTGGTTCTTCCCGTGACAGGTAAGCATGCTCAAGTTCTAACCTGTGCTGGCTCATCTACATGGAACGTGCATGTCTCAGAAGGCATTTCTAATGTGCTGATGGCTCTATAACATTTTTTAAATTGCATTTCCCCCAAGTATTTGTCATCTGCATACATGTACGTTCTTGATTTCAGTAAAACTCTCAAACAGTTTTATTTCTTCTTGGAAGAAGAAATCCATCAGTGTGTTGAACTGAGCAGTGCCTTAGAATAAACTAAATTCCATTAGACTAAGCAAATAATATTTAAAAATAGTTTTATTTTTGCTTCTCATGATAGGGATATCTTAACAAGGCTTGTCTTCATCATCATCTGACTGAACAGATGAAACGAGCTTTTAAAGCCTCTGACACCCAGACACCTGGAGAATCAGTCAACCTGTTGGTGGAGCCCATTGTACACTCTGCATTCAGATATGTGGGACTTTGGGAGGAGATTCACTTCTCCCTCAGCTTTCTGGTACTAGTCATTTCTGTGCCCTCTGTTTCCCACCCCAGCACCTGGAAAATATGCTGTGCATTACAGAGACAAGGAAAGTTGCCTGAAAGTATTCAGGGTTGCTTGCATTAATGTATACACATATGAGGAATTGGTGGCTTTTAAGTTAAATATGCCAAAAGAAATACAGGTTTACAGAAAAGATATACAGAAACCAGGAGCTTTGCAACTGTAAAAATTTTGTGTTCTTTTTCTAAAAATATTTTAACTAATTATTGTTTAGGTCCTAGTGTTGTAATTCGTGTCAATTAGCTTAACGCTAAACGCTTCCACCAAAGCACACCTGTAATCTCTTGTATTAGGCATCCAGGTCCTGTGTTCCTTTGGGAGACTGACTACCTGTCCTGTGACTTCATTGTTTTCTCCCCTGCTTTGGGGCAGCTACTGGCTCCATTCAAGGTGTAGATAGGCTGGGATGGGAAAGGCTGCGTGGGGGTTCACGTGTTGGGGTGCATGCATGGGTGCATGCACTACGTGTTGTGCATAGGGGTAAGTAGACACCCATTTCTCCCCCTCTAATTTCCCTCTTAGCCCACCTACAACTAACAGTTCTTACCCTCACACGATCCCTACAGTCATATATTTCTAGCCTCCACCAAAAATTCCTTAGCTGTTTTTTCCTGGGCTGAAAGTCACCTCCCTGCACAGTGAGTGTTGGGTGCTGTGTCTTTTCTCCTGTCAATTTAGAACTGGGGCAGTGACTTCCTGTGTACGGAGTTGAATCCTTCCAGTAGCATTCCAACCTCTGGTGAGTGACATCACCCCCTTCAATTAAGAGCCTTGCCTAGCATCAGGTGGGCTGGGAGACCCCACAAATACACCCTGGAGCTTTAAGTGGGCCTTGCTAATTGCCAGGCAATGCAGACCAGATCCTGGGAGGCCCAGGAGAAACTGGCCTGCAGTCACGGCTGGGCTCCCATGTGGAGGCGCACAGGCCTCTGTACTGAATCCTACTTCTTGTGTCTTTATAGTCCCAATGGTAGCCCCTCAGTCCTCCCTGCCCAGTGAGGCAGAGACAGTCAGCAACTGTCCTGTGCTGTATGACCCCTGCAGCTGGAACTTCCCCGGGCCACCCCACTGTGACTGGGTTCCTCTGAGGATGGGTGGTAGCCATTCAGCCCACTGCCTTCAGGGCCTCGGTTGCTCCAAATGAATGGAAGAGGCAAAATCGTTGAAGCCTTAGGCCGGACATAAGTGTAATAGGGACCTGTGGGACTAGGGCAGAGTTACAGACTCGGGGTAAAGTTTATATTTTAAAAGGCAGACAGTCTCCTGCTTCCACCACAACCATCTCTCTTCTTGCCTGTCTCTCCTAGTCCATGAGCTCCGACCTGCAGACATCAAAGTAGTAGCTGCCCTGGGTGACTCGCTGACTGTGAGTACTAAGCCGTGAACAGGGTGTGCACCTCAGAGCCCAGCCAGGCCCTGTGCAGAATAGGCTGTTCCTTGGTGTGGGTTCTGCATCCAGCATCAAGCCCACATGACTGAGGACCTGTCTGTGTCAGGCACTGAAGCACAGCCAGGATACCCTGTCCCTCTACCTCCCCAGTCTGCTCAAACCTCACTCCACTAGTCCTCCCCTCAGTCCCCAGGGAGAAGCAATGCCCCCTCCCGACTATTCCCAGGCGTTCCATCAGTGCGTGATGGCACTTACCCAGGTCTGCCTGTCAGGGTACTCATCTCCATCCACCCAGACTCAAAGGGTCGTAAATCTTGCCCACATACTGGCCAATGCCCCACAGCCCAGTTAAAGACATGTTCTTTGGGGCAGAGGAAACCCAATTACTGACTGACACATAGCACAGTCTTGCTAAGTGAATTGCATTACCAACTATTTAGCTGTTGCTGTGTGCATGGCCCTCTATTAGCAATTCTGAGGGGGGAAAAGTATGAGATACAGCCATAGCCCCCCAGAAACCTGTCTAGCTAGAAAAACAAGAAACTTATGTGGAAGGAGATACATAATCATATAGATGACATACAGAACTTTCAAAATAGGGTATTCATTCCTGTAGAAACAAACACCAGCCCCACATGTGTGTGAATATGTTTCCATGTTGGTATGAACACAGAGAAAGCTGTGGAAAGACACACCCCAGGCTGCTAACCATTCATTAGCTCTGGTGGTGTGGGTATATGTGTAAGGGGTGAGGAGGGGGTGTGGGATCTGTGGCAGAGGGCAGGATTCTTAAGATGGGGATAGATTATTCACTTTTTAAAAATCTTAGTATCATTTCACTGGTTATGGTGAACATATGTTACTTTTGTAAATTTCAAAAAGAATTTTTTTTTAAGACAGGGCATTTAGAGAAAGCTATATAGAGGAGGTATCTTAGATCCTGCTGAGGGTCCTAGAGAATGAATTTAGAGATTTACGGGGCTGGAAAGCAGGGAGTTCAGCATTCCAGGAAGGGATGGGGAGCGGGTGGTAACAGGACAGATCAGCCCAAGGCCCTCGTGTTTCAGAAATAGTGACAGGTCAGTTTGCTTAGGCTGAAGGTTGTGTGGACAGGGAGGGAGGGAGCAAACAGGGAGGAGGAAAGGAGAAACCAGATTATGGCAAGCTTGGAACATTGGTGGAGGGGTTTAGCGTTAACCCTGAAGGAAAGGGAGATACCGGAAGGTCAGAGCCAGGGTGGGGCATGAGGAAAGGCATGCAGAGGAGGGAACAGAGACTGGAGGCCACAAGGTCAGGCCAGAGGCCAGTGGGTGGTCTGTGGCAAGAAGATGAGAATCTCAATTAGGAACATGGCAAAGGGAGCAAAAAGAAAGGGTTGGGCGCTAGGGAGATTGGGAGGAAAAATTGGCAGGACTGGTTACAGGTTGTAGGCAGAGGACTGGGGAGAAGAATGTGTCGAGACAACTCAGAGTTTAGGGTGGCCTGGAGAAAAGCCGCTACTGTTTTTAGGAAAGGCAAATCCAGGTCCTGTCTGCTACCCCGGGGCCAGAGGGGCCTCTCCCAGTGCCCTCAGCCTGCATCCCAGCCCAGTGCAGGCTTGGAACCTTTTTATTTTGCTTTTCATAGACAGCAACAGGAGCTCGACCAGATAATTCCAGTGACCCACCCATGTCCTGGAGGGGACTCTCTTGGAGGTGAGGGTATTCTTGACTTATTCTCTCCTGACGACACTCCCTCAAAGGGGCATGAGTGGCATGTTTCCCTTCTCACCCCTGAGACGAGGGTGGGTCCCCATAGGTGGCCCAGTGCTGAGACACAGAGAGACTCTATGAGGCTCGTATTAGCCTTGAGGGTGACGGGAACGATGCCCAGGGGCAGAATATCTGGTTCTAATGCATACAACACATGGAGTGGCAGGTTGGGGGGATGTTAACAAATGCACTTTCTCTTCCCCAGCATTGGAGGGGATGGGGTCTTGGAGACCCACACCACACTGCCCAGTAAGTAGCAGCACTGAGAAGCACCATTGCTACGGCCATATCAACCCCTCACCAAGACCAGGCGTTCCCTGGGGGGAGGCCAGGAGCAGGTTATCTGCAAGGGGGGATGTCAGCTAGCCCTGAGAAGCCCCAGAACCCTCCTGCCCCACACCTGTGCCCTAACACTGCACGCCCATCTCGGTTCCCGGGGAGCTGTGCAAACTTTCACCTGTGCCATCCACCTCTTCCTTCTTTAAAGACATTCTGAAGAAGTTCAACCCTTACCTCCTTGGGTTCTCTACTGGTGCCTGGGAGGAGACCATGGGACTGAATGTGGCAGTGGAAGGGGCCAGAGCTCGGTGAGTAGATGCGGGTACAGGAGGGAGAGTGAGGGCAAGGCTGAGAGATCAGGGTGGGCAACGGGAGGAGAGAAGGGTGCTGCATGGAAGCCTGACCCCAAAGGGACGATAACAGCTGTGTACAGGGCACTTCCTGCATGGTGGCCCTGTGCAGAAAATTCCATGTGGATTATCTCGAGTAATCCCAACACCCTTGGACAGGGCACTATTATAAGGACACTGAGGCTTGTGAAATTTCCTGAACAGCTGAGATTACCCAGCAAGTTATCAGAGGAGCCAGGATCAGACCATGCCTAAATCCAGAGCCTTCACTCTGACCTGTCCAGGGTGGCAGCAACACATCTGCCCCCGACCCAGGGCACTGTCTTTGCTGGCTCTGCTCTACCTTCTGCCCAGCAGAGGCACAGGTCAAACGTGCAGGGGACTCTCAGCAACTCGGGAATTCAGGGCGTGGCCCGTGAGTGTCTGCCTTTCTTCTCTTCCCCCTTCACTGTGGTCTTTGACTCTGAAAGAGCCCAATTCCGACTAGGGAGTCAGATGTCAGAGCCCCCAAGTCAGCATGGTGGCTGTCTATTTTCACTGGGATTTCTGTTGTTGACAACAACCCGGATAATTAAAGCTGAAATGCCTCAGCGGGTCCATTGATTTTCTGCATGGAGCATGCTGGGTGTATGCTTTGTAGAAGGATCGCTATGCTCTGATCACCAGGGAAACGACACAGGTTTGACTCACTCTGTTTACAGGGAACGTTCCTTTCAGAAGCAGTAACGTGGGCCCCACGCTCAGTTTGAGTCTCTGAGCCACAGGAAGCAATGTCAGTTCCTCAACGTCATAAGCAGGAAGAACTTATTTTTCTGCAAAAACTCGGCTTCGTAGGGTCATTGTAGCAACATCTAATTACCGTTACGATTACTATTATTATCATCATCACCTTATTATTATTATACAGCCCAGGCTTCATTACCCATGGCTTGATTCCTCACTCTGTTGACATTCAAGCCCCTTCTCCCTTTCTCGCTTCACTTCCCTTCTTGCCTTTTCTATTTGCCGCTGCTCAGCACCTCTGCCAGAACAGTCAGTGGCAGGGGAGGTAGTTGAGGCACGCAGCTTCTTGTGAGCATCTCTGATGTCCAGCGTTAGCAGAAAGGAGAGTAATCTATTGACTTAAGTACGTAAGGTTGGAGAATTGCTCTATGACTTCCCTTTATCTCCATTCTGTTGTTTGTTAGCATAGATGAGGATGAGTTCACCTAAAGAGAAAGATAAATACCATAGCAGAGCACCTAAGATCACGAGGTCTGGGTTCAGACCATTTGTGTCTCCATTCCAGCTCCAAGACTTGCTAGCTGTGTGACTTTGGGCAAATTGTTTGGCATCTCTGCGTCTTAGTTTCTTCATCTATAAATGGAGATAATAATAGTACCAGCCTCTCAGGGTTGTCATAAGAATTAAATGAGATAAATAATCCATGGAAAGAATTTAGTACAGTACATAAATACACATGCACAAAACTAGTTTGCTGTTATTAGGATATTGAGTTTCAGAGTTTTATTCAACATCTAACCTCCCTTCCATCCATCAATAAGAATTCATTCAACATCTGCCAAGGAGTGAGTCCCGAGGTAGTTACTAAAAGGTACAAAAGGATCAAAAGGTGAACTTTCTGCCCACAAAGAGCTTACAGTCTAGATAAGGAGACTAAACAAACTGGGAAATAACTTTTGGAAAAAAATGGTGTTGTGTATGGCAACACTGCAGACTGAAATAATTTGGCACTTAGTCATGGAGTATGGTCAAGAGAACAGGAGAGTGTGAAATGTTAACTGAACCGTCTACAGACAGATGCAGACCCAGAAAAGACCCCTGACATCACCTGATCTAACCTCTTCCTTTAAAAGATAGAAAAATTCAATCCTAGGGGGATTCGGGAACTTGTGCAAGTTCACACAGCAAGATGGTGGCAGAGCTGAAACTAGAACAGCTAGTGGTAGAAAGGGAAGTGAGGAGAAGTGGATATAGCAGCTCAGAGAGAAAGCTCGTGGGGAACAGGACTTGGTCTGACCTGAGTGCGGGAAGACCATGGCCAGGAAGAGGGGAAAAGTGGGCATTCCTGACTTCCCTTCCTACCCGCAAGGGCTTATTGCCCATGAATTCTCTTAGTCACTTCTTAAACCTATTAAAAGGTTATAGGCACTTCTGTGGTCACTTTTAACCAAGAAAGGCTTTCCTTATAGCTTTCTGACGTCCCCATCAACAGCAATAGTGTATGGGATGCGATCCTAGATACATAAACTCTCCTCAGCGAGTAACAAGGGCAGGGATGGTACCATGTGTGGTTGGCCACGTGCCCACCTTATCGTGGACACCCAAAGATTGACAATGGCCATCTGTGCCAGTTACTGCTTTTATGACTTCTCCCATACAAACTTCCATTGGCTGTAACCCCTTTGCTGACCTGATTTCTCATATACATATCTTTTTTAAAGCACAGCTTTATTGAGGTATAATTGACACACAATAAAATGCACATATAAAAATATACAATTTGATCAATGTTGACATGTGTGTATATATAGTACCTGTGAAACTATCACCACAATCAAGATGATAAACACGTCCCTTGGAAGTTTCCTTACATCCCTTGGTAATTTCTCCCACCCATTTCCTGTCTCTATGCCAATTCCCCAGGCCAAAACCAACCTGCTTTCTTTTGCTTTAGCTTAGTTTGAATTTTTTAGAATTTCATATAAGTGAATCAGAGTTTATACTCCTTTTTGTCTGACTTCTTCCATTTATCAAAATTATTTCAAGATTTGTCCATGTTGCTTTTTGTATCAATAGTTCATTCCTTTTTATTGCTGAGTAGTATTCCATCGGCATGCATATTGCTTATCCAAAACTCCAAATGGTGTTATTTTATAATATTTATGGCAGATGTCTGGGGACTGGAGGGAGAACTAATCCTATCCGTTGTCTCCCCATCCTATTTTGTTGGGGGTGGGGGAAGAAAAGAGACGGGAAATGATGTAGAGACCTAAGTAACCACAGAGAAGAAACAAAAGGATTAAAGGAGCAGAGAGTGGGGCTTCAAAGCAAAGGTTATTAAGGAGTCATTAAGCCTGGAAAGGAGAAATCTGAGGGATGATTTAGAGCTGTGACTTTTTTCAAATATACAAAAGGTTATTTTTAAAATAGGCACTAAGAAACAAACAGGCTCAGCTTGCAAAGAAAGAGCTTAAGGAAACATAAGGGAAAATCTCTGATGGGAAGGTGGACCAAATCCAACCCGAGTGGCCAGCGAGGACCCAGCCCTGCCAAAGGAGGTGGCAGGATGGAGATTATTGGGTGGCAGAGCCTCGATCAATGTGGCTCCCAGGTCCATGACAGTGCTTTGACTGTCACTAGTCTAAGATTTCTGGAGAATGGAAAGCCTTTCAATATATTCTGAAGGAATAAACTTTGTACATATAATGTTATTCTTCCTGAAGCACCTGTCTTTCCTGAGCCAGCCCTACCACCTCTCTCTCTTCCCCCTGCCTAGGGACATGCCAGCCCAGGCCCGGGACCTGGTGGAACGAATGAAAAACAGCCCAGTGAGTACAGGCCCCCGGCAAGCCCTGAAGGGTGCTGTCTCCAGTTAGCTGGGGAGGAGACAGCCCTGTATGAGTCCCCCTGCTCCACAGCAACTCCTGCTCTGGGCTTGCCTCTGAGAGGGGCCAGAGGTGCCCACGATTAGCAGGCTTCCACTTTGCACGACCTGCTAGACCCAGGGCCAGGGGCAGGAGGGCATAAGGAGCAGGGAGTTGGCTGAGATCGTGGCCTTGGCCTCTGTCAGTTTCCTGCTTTACCCAAGAGTTGGCTTCCCAGAGCCCTATTCTGTAAACGCAAGATTCTAAAAATAGGCTTCTCATTCCACTCCAATCCTTCCTGCTCACCCAGCCCCTCTGAAGCTTCTCACTAGCATTTTCTTCTACTGCTCTGTGTTTGTGCCTTGGAATCCAGCTCCTGGCAGGACTCCTGTCATGGAGGTGGCTGAGTGGAAAGCTGCTCTTGGAGGGCCTCCCCTGCCGCCTCCCACCCCACCTCTCAGTGCATGCCAGGCGCTTCCTACAGTTCCCCTTCCCCAATCGGACCCTAAGAACTCCTCCGAGAGGCAGCTCAGGGCTTTGGCTTCTAGCTGCATCTCTTGCCCTTTGCTCCTTTGAAGGCCTTCAGGTGACATTTCAGGGGCATGTTAATCCACCCAAACTTTAATGGGCTCAAGGATGTGTGGGACACATCCATGGACTGCAGCTTCCTTATGAGGATTTCAAAGGGAAAGCAGCCTTTCTCCCCTATGTGAGCAGACACATACACACATACTCAGTTCTCTCTGTGGCACTGCTCACCCCGGCACCAAGGTTTCTGTCTTGATACAAAGAGGATGAAAGGCACTTTGGGGTTTGTCTATCTGGCCCAGTGAGCACCTCTGCATGTGCCCTCCGTACCAAGGCCTAACCTCAGGATCTTCTGTCCCCTCAGAAAATCAATCTGGAGGAAGACTGGAAGCTGGTCACACTCTTCATTGGTGGCAACGACTTGTGTCATTACTGTGAGAATCTGGTAGGCCCCTGACCAACCCCAGTGGGTAGCTGAGAAGTTGCTGGCCTCTGGCATCACCCTTGCCCAGGAGCTGCCCCTCCCTTCTCTCATGGTCTCCCAGGCACCCCCTGGTTCACACATGCCAGGTGAGGCCTGGCCTCTTCTACTGCCCAAGTGGCCCCTGGAAAAGCAGCTTCATTGGTTCCCTGATTCCAGGAGAAAGGTCTAGACAGACACACTCTGGGCACTGCCAAGGTGGCAGCCTCTCTTATCCACATAAATATTGCTCTCTGGTTCCCAGATAGGTGACTAGCGATTCCCACCCCATGTCTGCCAGGAGCCCCACCCTGTTTTGGGGGGAGGTGAAACAATGTTGTGAGTGGGATTGAGTAGAATTGAACCAGTCTGGACAGTGTGGCTTGCTGTCCTCCAGGGATATCATGGGTTAACCAATCTCAGCCAGCTGGCCTGGGAACCCAACCCTGTTCCTAACGTCATTTCTATGGGGAAATGCGTCCAGACGTACAAACTTTTGGAAGTTATAACTTTTGGAATACACGTTGTGCTAAGTTGGGGACATTCTATTAATATATTTTATTTGGCCAGAAAAAGGCAGCTGCCCTGCCTCAGAGGTTGCAGTGGAAGGTTTGACAGTCACAGGCAGGTGGGGTAGGGGGAGAAGGCATTTATCACTGCTCGTGGCTCACAGAGACCAACTACCAAAGGCTCGATAAGAATCACCCTCCCACGTGTGGGGCTTTTCCAAGCCTCTTCCCCGCGGTTCTCTGCCTCATTGCCCAACCTCATGGGGACTTAAATATTGCTGTGTCCTGGACTTCAGGGGCACCTGGAAACCAGAAGTGATCCAGAGCTGCCTGTGGACACTTGGGGTAGGGAAATGCCCTCTACTAGCTCCAGAATGCCTGTCCCTCAGGGGAACGGTCAGGTTTACACTCCTGAGAGCATAATTTTGTAGAAAAGGGCTGGACGCCACCACCAGGATTAACTCAGGCAAAGTTTCAGAAAGGGAGGAGGGGCAGAAACTCTTGGCACGCAAGACCCCCCTCTCCTCCTGTTAACTCTTCAGCTTGGACTGGCTTCTTGCTCCCAACACCCCTTCTGGTAGCTGTGGGCAGGAGCTCATCAGTGAACAGGTGGAACACTTTTTCAGTGCCCAGCAGTGTGCTAGAATTGAGTGCATAGCATCTCACCTGGCTGCAGCATCTAACGCTGCTTCCTGGGTGTCTCAGTCCAGCCCTCCTGCAGACATGCATCCTCCCGTGCTTAGTGTAGGAGCTGCAAGTCACCACCCACCTTCAGGGATCAGTCTCCCGACACCTTCTAAGGAGCCCAGAGCCATATCCAAAAATACTGTCCCTCTCATGCTATAAAGCAAAGCCCTCAGTAAATGCTTCAGTCAGCAAACATTTCCTGAGCACCTATTATGTACCCCATACACAGCACCCAGGACATGATGGGGTGCCTCTAAATCAGCCTCCATTTGGGGATATGGGTCAGAGGAGGAGACCCTTGGGGTGAATCTCAAGGAAAAGAATTTAGGTGGATACAGGAGAGCAAAGAGTTCCAGGCAGTGGGACAGCATTGCCAAAGCCCAGGGGAAAGAGAGAAAGCGATCACTGGGGCACTATAAGTGGCTGGAGAAGGCTGAGGTTACATGACAGAAGGAACTGCTGAGGGAAGAGGCCGAGACATGTCGGTGCTGCCTTTGCATTTGAGATAATGTGGAGCAGGGTAGGGGTGGAGATTGTTCATGGTGTCTATTAGGGGACAAGGGATGATTTCTTACAAGAGTCTTGGTCAACTAGCAACAAGGGCTGGGCTTCCCAGCCTGGCCAGGACCACTGAAGCCCCTCTGCTGTCAGCCCAGGCCCCAGGGCCCTCTTGTGCTCTTGTCCTCCTCTGAGTGGAGCCCAGGGGCTGAGAGAGCACCTTTTTTTCTTTATAGGAGGCCCAGTCAGCCCAGGAGTATGTTCAACACATCCAACAGGCCCTGGACATCCTCTATGAGGAGGTAGGGAAGAGTAGCTGCAGGTCCTGGGTCCTGTCTGCTGCTTCACTGGGGCGTCCCCTCCCTGGCTGCGTTGGGCAGATTGTGTTCAGTGAGATGCACACTGAGCAGAGACCCACCATGAGTGGGCCCCTGGGTGCTATGGGAGGGGGCAGCTACCAAGCTCCTCTGCAGAAGGAATTCTAAGTGGATCAGAGACTGGATTGTTTGGCTACAGAAAGCTTACCTCTGGAGCAATGTGACTTCTCTGTGTCTCAGCTTCCCAGTCTATGAAGCAGGGGCACTAAGACTCAGTGAGATAGTACAAGTCTCACCCCCTCTCTAGGCCTCAGTTTCCTCATTGGTAAAATTGGGGAGGAGGAGTTGGACTGCCGTTGATCCCCCAGGCTCCTTCTAGCAATAGCCAGTGCCCTCTCTAAAACTGCCTGGGCCTAATGAAGACCTCCCCTCTACTCTCTGCAGCTTCCAAGGACTTTTGTCAACGTGGTGGAGGTCCTGGAGCTGGCTGGCCTGAACCAGGGCCAAGGTGGGAAATGTGCCACACTGGCAGCACAGTAAGTGGATGGGCCACAGTCCCAGGGCATGGGCAACTGGGGCAAGGAGGGCATGCGAGCAGCAAGACAGGCCTGCCAGGGGCTTAGGCAGTCATCTGGACTCCCTCTACATGAGTAAATGCCTACTGTATGCAAGTCCCTTCATTTCTCTGGACCCCAGTTTGTTTTTATGCACAGCAGGACAGACCAAATGATCCTTAAGACTCCCTAACACTGTCTATGATTGCAAAGTCCAACTGTGGCAAATTGCTCCCTGCTGAGAGGCAGCTTAGGGCAATGAGCTTTCATCTGGCCTCAAATCCCAGCTATGCCATTTAGGAGCTATGGATGGGATCTCGAACAAACCACATACTCTCTATGGGCCTCTTATTCCTCACCTGTAAAGTGGGGATATAATACCTTCCTTGTAAGGGAGACATGAGGTCAAGAGGAAAGGCACATGAGGTACCTGGCCCGCCTGGGGCAGGATCTCAGGAAATAGTTGCTTTTATTCCATCTTTGAAAGCTGGGCTTACAGGCTAGGTACTGTGGGCAAGACAAGACTTCCTGTTGGGGGCTGGAATTCATTAAAGCTCTGTGGAGCCCTGGCAGGAAGTTGCCATCTCCTGAGGCCAGAGGGGCCACAGGAGTTTGTGTGACTCTTGCCATAGGGTCCCATCTGGGGTCAAATGGATTTGCTGTGAAGGTGACCAGCTGGCTCCCTTTCTTGCTGGGAACCCTGCCCTCAGGCAGAAGGGCTCCCCCAGAGTCTGCTGGCATTGTGTTCTCCTTGTCACAGAAGTTTCAAGCTGGTTGGCCCTCCCCAGCTTCCCACACTGGAGCCCTGAGCAAGAGGCCCCAGGAACATGAAGAGTGATTTCATACCAAAAGACAGAGCTGTCATGGCAGTCTTCCCAAAACCCCCAGCCCCTTCTCCACCCAGCCCTTCTCTGGAGAAACCCCCAGAGGCCACGGGCTTAGGAAGGAGTAGTCAAGGAGCGGGGAAGGGGCATCCTGTCCACAGGTGCTAACTCTTCCACCTCCTCTATGAACAAGCACCTCCTGGTCCTCATGCCCCGAGTTAGGGCTGTCACTGGGGTCCAGGAGTCAGCCTCCCACAAGAGCAGAGCCATGCTGTCCCAGGGGGCCTCCAAACAAGGTTCCTTATCTCACAGGAGCAGCTGCCCTTGCCTCAGATATGCTCAAAACTCTCTGGAGATGCAAGAACTGAAGAAAGTGAACTGGGACTTCCAGGTGAGCCATGCAGCCCTCCTCCTCCTGCCCCAGCTGAGAGCATCCCCCAACTCCCTGAGCAAGGACTTGGAAATCACATGTTCAGCAGGGTTTGGCTGACAGCAAGCTAGTCCCTAAAAGGCAAATCATAGACCCTGGAATCTAGGCAAACTGAACGCCAAAGCCAGGGAGAGATCCCAGGCGGAAGCTAGGAGAAGCCCTGCCTCCCAGAGTGGACTCCATGTGGTGGGGGCTGTCCCCCACCAGAACAAAAGGCTTAGCCACACTACCCTATGTTAGAGCCCTAACATACCCCTGCTCTCATCTGTCCATCTCTTCTGCTGTCCCCTCTCTGGACATGCCCACCCTTTCTGCAAACTGACCCATCTTCATTCACAAAGCAAGTCTGCTTCCCCCTCCAAGAAGCTCCCCTAGATGAACACACTGACTGCCACACTAGAAAAAAAATTTCCTTGGGGACACAATGTTTTATTATGAAAATAGAAAGGATCGTTTTGTTTTCAAAGTTTTTATTCTAATTTAATGGAAAAGTTTTTTACTATTTTCTGTCGTGAGGTATATGCAACTTGAAAATTACTACTCGCAGCTCCCAAGGTGAAGAGACATATGGGTTATAAATGCTTCACAAGGCCCCAGACTCAAAACTAGCATGAGTTAAATACAACTCACATGGCAGTTAACGTGTTAAACTTCACCCTCAGATATCTCCCCATGTCAAATTCAGTCTGCACTTGATGGGCTCTTGTTTTTACATCTTGTCCATTTTCCCAGATGGATAAACTCCTTGAGGATAAGTATATCTAGTCTATTCCTTTTACATTCTGTTTGGGCACTTAATAAATCCAACATAAGGCCTCAAAATGCAGGTGCTCATTAGTGGGTGCAGAGTGAATGCATGTGTCACCCTAGCATAGCCCCTTTGCCTAGGGAGGGTTGACTTCCGTCTGTCCAGCCTTGCCAGGGAGGTTGAGCAGCATCTCTCTCTGCCCCCAGAGTGGCATCTCCAGGTTCTCCTACTGGCACCAGTACATGCAGCGTGAGGACTTTGCAGTTGTAGCACAGCCTTTCTTCCAGAACACTCTGGCACCACTGAATGAGGTAAGCTGCAGGCACTTCTGGGAGGCTCGTGTTGCAGGCCTCATCTTAGGCAATAGATGTATTTCCTTCTCTAAGTGAGCACTCCCGAGGGTTGATGTTTCTGATTAACTTATTGTTTTTTGGGTTTTTTTGTATGGTTGGAACTTAAACGTACTTGGAAAGAAAAAGAGAAAATCAGTAGTGACCAAGCTCCCCAGGCATGACCCTGGTATTTGCTGGATCGGGATAGAATAAAAAGCTTCCTAAAATATTATTGTTTTTCAACTATAAGGGCAGGAATGCTGAACGTAAAGGGATGGACTGTGGGTGGCTCCAATCGTGTTTGCTTAAAAAGAAAATTCCAAAATCTGAGGCTTTTCCCATTGATATCTGAGCCAGTTGGCAGCAGAGTGGAAAGGATGAAAAGAGAAATGCCCGGGGGGCAGGGGAGGTGGCAGCACCCTTTCCAAGGACGGTAATCCCATTGTCCTTTGGTCACAGAGAGGGGACCCTGACCTCACCTTCTTCTCCGAGGACTGTTTCCACTTCTCAGAGCGTGCTCATGCCGAGATGGCCATCGCACTCTGGAACAACATGGTGAGCGACCGAGGGCCTGGTGGGCTGTGACAAAGGGGACAATTCAAGGGTTTCAACTCCAAGTCCCACAATGACAAACCTACTGTCTGACACACCTTATTGGTCCTGACAGATTATTTTCAAAGGATATGTGTATATATGTATGCACACACCCCTTGAAGATAATATATGTACACACACTTGATTCTTTCAGCAATGCCAGGGTACTGTGAGGGGATAACTCTATAATCAGATAGACTGTGTGACCTTAGGCAAATGATCTCTCTGGCCATCTTTATCAAGATCTATAAAATGGTGAAAATGACACAGATCTCAGAAAATAAATTGAGATCATGTGTCCGTGGCGCCCAACACAATGGTCAGCCTTCCAGCGCTTGGGGCTCAACATATTCCCAACTCGTATTTAAATATCAAAAAGTGAAAATCTACGCAGCCTGTTTTCCCAGGCTGCCAGCTATCCAGTCCTTTCTGATGGGGGAGAAGGGGACTTTATGAAATGCACATACAGTCCAGGGACACCTGGCCTGTGCCTTGCTTCTGCCCTTTGCAGCTGTGTTTGCACGCAGCTTGACCTGTCACCCCCATAACTGGATGCTCCCACACCAGCAACTGAAATGCTTTCCCAATCCAATGGCTTCCTTCAATCTAGACTCAGTGGGTAACGCGATCCCCAGCCCGACCTGCGCGTCCCTCCTTTGTCCTATGGCAACTGAACAGTCTGCACTCCTGCTCCTTTTATTGCAGTCTGAGGCCCACAGTGTCCCTGCCAAACACCGCTGTGCAAACATTCCCACACCTGCCAGCTTGTCCAATATGCCCCACATCTCCCTTGGCTGACTCACAATATTGACTTTCTCCTTAGCTACACCTCCTCCTCTCTAGCAGCCTCCTCTTTTCAGAACAGCATGTAAACTGGTTTTATCCTTGGCCTATTTAATTACAGACTCAGCTTTCCTCTACTTTTGTTGTCCTGGGATTTTCCTCCTGTTGACATCACATATCTGCCCACTCCTAAAACTTCCATCATACTCTTTCAGCCCAGGACTCTGAATTACAGCCTAAATATTTTTGAGTTCCCACCCAGCCCCCACAGTAATTTTTAAAATCAAAGTTTGCACAGTGTAATTCCTGAGAGTAGTTATGTTTCTTTTGTGGATTTGTTTTGGATTTAGCTGTCCTTCTGTGGCTGAGTTATGTGACTTTATTCCTTTTTAAAAAAAAATCCCCCTGAAGAGGTATCTATTCCCTGCCTCATTTTCCCCTGTGATCCCACAAGAGCCAGAAAGGTAAGGCCTAGCAGGGCACAGCCATCCTACCCAGGTGGTATTCCAAGCCTGCTTACAGCTGGGACCCTCCCGGAGTCTTCTGGGGCTTGATGGCAGTATTGATGACTCCAACTGACAGAGTCCACTGGTCTCTTTCAGCACGAATAACAATGCTTTTCCAAAGCAGCTCCCCACTCACCCAGGTGAGAGGCTTTTATTTCATAAAAACAATTGGGAGGAGCTTAGATATAAAAACAGAAGGTAAGCACTGCCTGGAGCTGTAGTGGGAAGACAAGATTGCCTGTGGTTCCCCAGCCATTATTATCTCAGACATACCCCGAATTTAAAAATAACAAAAACAAAGCAAAACTAAAGTCATCCAAGAGTTTCTTATCCTGTGCTATATAATTTGGGGAAATAATTACAAAGTCCAGTGTTTTCATCCAAAGCCATCTTAGACATAAAGCTATAGCATCATGCCAACTTTTCAGATCATCTTTTTACTTGAATTTCACCCCCAGAGAGACATAAAATAAAATAAATAATAGACTGTTAGAGCTGGAACAGATCTGAGAGTTCAGCTAGCCAGAATATTCTGTAACTAAAGTACAGAGATATGAAGCAATTTGCCCAGCATCACACAGCCGGTTAGTGACACAAGGGGGATTAGAAGTCCAGGTTCCCAAGGCCTCCTTAGTGTCCTGGCAATAGCACCACCCTCCCCTGCTCCCAACCTGATAGGCACATATGTAACTGGTGAATTCATGTCTCATAATTAGAGTCCTATGACATAGTGTCTGCAGGCTTTGGCTGAAGTTCCCAGGGTACCCTACTGGGGCAACAGACGCACATTAAACTATTTCATCTCTTGCCCCTCCTTCTCCAGAAATCTTTGCAAAGGCTGAATCCAGAAATACCAGCAGCACCAGGCGATGCTTTCCTCTTCCTTTACCTTCTTTTGTCTTCTTATAAAAAAGTTTTTCTTTCTCTCTTCTAAGGCCTATTCCTCCACTGCTTCCTGCTCCCTCTTCTGTGGAAATTCTCCTCTCAGCTAGTCATTGCATCTCCCCAGGTGCTGGGTGACAACTCCAGCCTCCTAATTGGCATCCCTGTTTCCAGACTTACAGCCCTTAGGACAGCAATTCTCAGTGCTGGCTGCATGTAAGGATTATCTGGGGACTTTTAAAAACAATTAGTGCCTATAGCCACTTTGGAAACTCTTTGGTATATCTAATGACGCTGACATGTATCTCCTGTGACCCAACAATTCCACTCCTAGGTATGCCCCCCCAAGAGGAAAGTATACACATGTCCACCAAAAGATACATATAAGAGTCTTCATAGCAGCACTATTCTCATAGCAGCCCCAAACTGGAAACTCCCCAAATGCCCACCGACAGGATGGACAAATAAACCATGGCACATTCATATAATGAAATACCTTACAGCAATGAGAAAAAACAAACTTCAACATGCAAATATATACATAAATTTCAAAAGTGAGTCACTTCTTTTATGGTGTTAGAAGTCAGCACAATGATCTCTTTGTTTTTTTTCCCTTCAGTCTATTAGTACTAGATCATAGGGATGGTCTCTCTTATCGGGGGATGGGGAGTACTGGAAGAAGGGGGGTAATATTCTATTTTTTGATCTGGATGCTGGAAGTTCACTTTATCAAAATTTATCAGCTGCTCACTTATGACTTTTACTCATTTCTAGTGTAGGTTACTTTGCATAAAAAATTTACTTAAAAAAAAACACCAATGCCCAACTGGACTTGTCCCTAGAGATTCTGACTTAATTGGTCTGGGGTGGAACCTGAGTTCAGTACTTTTTGAAAGCTCCCCAGACGATTTTAATGTGCAGGGTTTATGAACCATGGCCTTAGATCCATTCTCCACAGGGCAATCAAGTAATCTGTATAAAAGAAATGCTAACCAGGTCACTCCCCAGCTTTCAAACAGCCAAGGCCTGATTAACCTCTCTGGCTGCCACTCTGGCCGATCCCCGCCCCGGTGTGTTTGCTCTTGCTCTCCCCCTTATCTTGGACTTCCCTACACACTCAACTCAGGTGCCAGCTCCTGCAGGAAGCTGCCTCTGAATCCCCAGAGCAGGCCAGTGGACCGCCCAGCTCCACTGCACCCTGCATGGCCCTGTCATTTGCTGCATGGTCAATATCCACAGTGCCTGCCTTAGAAAAGGTTGGTTCTAGGAAAAACAACTCTGTTTCCTGTGGCCAACTCCAGGCTTTCCCCCTACCCCCAGCTTCTCCACTCAGGACTTCATGACTTTAATTCATCCAACCACTATTTACGGAGCACTGCTAGGTAGTAGGTACTATTCCAGGTGCTGGGGTTCAGCAGTGAAAAAGAAAAGAACATCTCTGCTCTCATGGAGTGTACAGTCTAGTGGAGAAAAGTAGACAAATCAACAAGGTAATTTCTGATGTTAATGGTCAGAGAGGAGGCCTCACTGAAGAGGTGACAGGTGAGCTGAGAACTGAATGTCAAGAGGTTGCCAGGCAGGCAGAGGTCCGGGGCCAGAGTGTCCCAGGCAGAAAAAATAGAACCCACATGGGCCAGGAGTCAGGAATGAGCTTGAAGTGTCCGAGGAACTTAAAGGCCAGTGATCATGTGATCGTGGCTGGAGGGACGTGAACAAGGACAAAGAGGTAGGCAAGGGCCAGGTCATCAGATGATTCTGAGCAGAGGAGCAACATGCTCTGGGTCACCCTCCACTGTGCATAGAGATGGGCTGGGAGGAAGCAAGAGTGGACCTGGAAAGATTGTCAGGAAGCTGCTGGTGTCCAGGTGAGGGAGGCAGAGGGCTGGGACAGGAGTGATGGCAGTGGAGGAATTAGGATGCGTTTTGGACTGGCTGGTGAGTGAGAGGAAAGTAGAACAAAGGACGGCTTCTTGGTTTGGAGTCTAAGAAATTGGGTGGGTGGTTGAGCTGGTAGAGAGAAATCGGCTTGGGAGGAAAAATGAAGAGTTCTATTTTGGACATGGGAAGTGTGAACTGCCTTCCAGACATCCACATGGAGGTGTCAGATAAGCTGTTAAATACAGATGTCTGGAGTTCAGAGGTCAAGGCTGGAGATTACATGAAAAAAAGTGGGGTTGTTAGCACAGAGATGGTATTCACAACCATAGGACTGACTGAGAGCTCCTAGAGAAAAAACAGGTAGAAAAGAGCATAGGGCCAACTGCCCAGTCGTGGGCATTCATTCCAAGTTTTGATGCCAGTAAGAGATGAAAAGAAGGTGGGTGGGGGGCGGGTAGGAGGGGAACGAGAAGAATGTGGGATCCAGGAAGTCAAGAGAAGTCAGGCATCGACTTTAACAAATGCTGCTGAGAAGCTAAGCAAGACAAAAAGTGACCATTGGCTCTGACCACAAGGAGATCATTGGTGACCTTGGCCAGAGCTTCTGTCAAGTGATGGGCACTGTAGACTGACTAGAATGAGTGGCAGAGAGGATGGGAGGTTGGGAAGTGCAGCCAGTGACTGAGACAGCTCTTCCGGGAAGTTATGAGAAGTACCAGCCATGGTAGCTAGAGGGGGCGTGGGATCAAGGACAGGGCAGGGAGAGGGTGGGGGACAGCAGAGTAGGTTGTGCAGTGATGGGAAGAAACTTGGAGAAGGGGAGAAATGGATGTGATCATCAAGCCCATGTGATCGTGACCTTCCTCTGTGCCAATCAGTTCCTGGGTTCCTGGAAGATCACTGGCACTACCTTGGCCCTTAGCATTCATTCTGTCCCTAAGTGGTTCTGTTACAATAGGCTGAAGTTCCCTCAGCTCTAAGAAAGTGGCAATAGTACTATCCTACATAGGTAAGCCACCCCTGATCACATGTGCTTTCATGTCATCTTCTCACTTGATGCTCACAACCCAACGTGTCAGGACAGGATTTAGTGCCCATCCCTACCCTTGGGGAAGTGAAGTAGCCTGTCTAGTGCTATGTAGCTCATTATCCACAGTGCCAGGACCCAGTGATCTGCCTGTTGTGCTCAATCCAGGCACCTTGCAACTCTCTCAGGACCAGAGCTGCCCTTCCTCCTCCAATTGTGTTACTAAGGGATAGGTATAAAAGGTGTAAAAGTCTCAAGACAACAGAAAGTGAGGTCATGGTCCAGGTGTGGTCCATAGCTCAGACGCCCATGTTTTCACTTCCCTCATTGGCAGTGCCTGGTGGTCAGGGACAGGCGGGAAGCAGATTGGACAATGGGTGGAGGCTGGACATTCAGGACAGAGTCTGCCAGTAGGTGACAGTGCCAGGGGTCCATGAGGGGCTGACCACCTGTCGGGGCAGGCTACTGGCTAATGATGCTGAGGAGGTGGGAGTGGCAACTTTGGCTCATTCTGAGGGTCCTGGGATGAAAAGTGTTAGGCAGAACCCACTGAACCACAATAACTCCCAGGGATATTTCAAGGAAATCTTTTCATCTATGTGGAACACATACAAAGTGGCTCAAGTGAGAAACTCCAATTTCCTAAGATTGACAGGCTAAGTGTAGTAACAATGTCATGGTAACCAATGTTTTCAAAGTTTTCCCGAAATTAACTAGCCCCACGCACTTCAAGAAGTTGGTAAATATGATTATCATCATTTTATAAAATTGAAAATACAGTGTCTACAATCACAGCCACCCACAAGGGAAGCCAGAGATGGAGGTTCTGGTCCTAGCCCTTCCACACACACTCTGTAGATTCTGGACTGGTCAGTCACTCCTGGGCCTCGATGTCCTCCCTGGCAAATCAAGGAGCATAGACTTAGGGTCCTTCCCTGCTCTGACAGACTCTGACATCCCTCTGTGAGTCAGAAGTCAGCAGCATCCCAGCCCCCCGGCTGCTGGTCTCTGCCATGGGTCTTGCCGCTTTGCTGGGTTCAACCTACCCTTGCAAAGGGAGGGAGGGAGTCTGGTGTGAGCCACCTCCTCCGACAGGGGAGTCTCTGCCAGCTTTGGAGAGAATCAAGGTGTCCTTTTTCTCTCTTTAGCTGGAACCAGTGGGCCATAAGATGACCTCCAACAACTTCACCCACAGCCGAGACAAACTCAAGTGCCCCTCTCCTGTGAGTAAACGTCCTGCCACCTGGAGGCACAAAGCTGTCCCAGAGCAGGCTTTATCAAGAGCACCCCCACTCACTGCCATGTTGTCGGACTTCACCTCTCTTCACTGCCACTGAAATTGCCAGCTCCTCGGGGTGTGGGCAGCCAGGGAGTGAGGGGAGGGAACACTCAGCAGCTCCAGCTGAAGAGAGGAGTCTCGGCTGGGGAGGCAGCCTACGAGCCCCGGCCAGGTGTCCTGAGTCACCCATTACTTCTGAGGGCTCTGACGCAGCCTCGGTCTTAAACGTGCATCCAGGGGCTCTCCCCTGCCAGGCACTGTACTAGGAGCAGGCAATCAGGGGCAGAGATAAATAAGACACAGTGTCTGTTCCCGGAGCCCACAGTCCTCTTCCGCCCTCACCACCACTCCACTCTCACCCGGCCCACTGACAAAGCCCCCGACACGTCTCCCCAGTTCCCCTCACCCCTCCTGTCCACCCTACACTTGCTACCAGACACAGATCGGCCTTCCTGGAAAGTAACTTGTCTTGTCAAGGCTGCTTGAAATCCTTGCCTGGCCGGTCCCCACTGCCTGCTGACCAGAGTCCAGAGGGGGTTCACCTCCCTCCATTATACATTCTACAATCCTGGCAGAGGAATCCACTTCCCAGACAAGCCCCACGACTGCCATCTGCTTCCTCCTAGGGGCTCATCTCCCACCTGCCCAGGAGAATGTTCACCTCTTCCAGGCCCCTCTGGGCTATGGCTCCCCATCTTCCATTCCTGCCTCCAAACACACACCTGTGTGGGTCTCCCTTTTCTCTTTGTACCTCTCCCTAGACGCTGACCCTTTCTCCTTTACGACGTGATTGTTTCCACACACGTTCCATCGCCCTACTGGGCAATGACAGAAGATGTCACACCTTAACTCTCAGGTCCTCGTCATAGCTCCTAGCACGGGCCCGACACAGCGGGCACTCAATTAAGGGTCACAGGGAGAAAGGAGAGTGGAGGGTGGAAGGAAGGACCGGACACAGGGAGGCAGTCCCAATGCCACCTCTGTCCTGGCCCTTCTCACTTTTGGTTCTTTAATCTACTACAAAACCAGCTGTCCTTCCACACCGACCTTCCCTAGCCCCTGGGTGTTCCTGGGATGGGATGATGGGGATAGTTGTCCGGTAGTGACTGAGAGGACACAGAGGTGGGAACTGTCCCATTGGTCACCTATCAGTTCCCGATCTTTCAACTTCAGGTTTGACAGGAAAGGAGATGCTGGTGAGAAACCAAAAGGAGGCTATAGCCAGGTGTTGACCACTTTAGACACCCATCCTTGTACAGAAGGTTTAGGCACGGTGTCAATGAAGGCGCTTTACAAAAGGGAAGCGCTGTGAAAACATGCAAGGTTATTGTGCTAGCTCAGGGATGGGGACTCAGCAAGTCTTGGCTCAGTAGATAGATGGTTTACGGAGGCCCTTTACCTCTGACCCTCCCCTCCCCTCCACAGGAGAGCCCTTACCTCTACACTCTGCGGAACAGTCGGCTGCTCCCACACCAGGCTGGAGAAGCCCCTGAGGGGTCCTACTGGGCCTTGCCAGTGGCGGCAGGAGTAGGCCTTGTGTTGGGCGTGGTTGGGACAATGGTCTGGAAAAGTGTGAGAGGTCGCCAGAGGGGAGGTCCTCAGTAAGCCCCCATGTGGGTCCTCAGCCTACCCTCCCCAGCCACACGCCTCACCAGCCCGCCTGCCTCAGCCACTCCTGGTCACCAAGACAGAATTGCTCCAACACCTGGTGACATAGGAAGCCAAAGAGACAGTCACAACTTCTTGGTTCCTGGGCTTCTTCCAGGCCTATGCTCCTGGAATAGGCAAATCTAAATAAAATCCAAAGCCATTTTATTCTCGGGTTAGCCTGCTTGAAGCACTCGCCTTCAGTCTGCCATGCGGCACAGGTGTGGGAGCTGGAGCCTTTCATGGCCTGCCTCCCACAGAGCTGCCCAAGCCATGGCAGAGCCCAAACTGGCCCGTCAGCCTCCATCTCTGCACCACCATGAGCATATCCCTCAGTCACCAAACCCACTGTTTCTGGTCACCACCAGGTGCTGGGTGGAATTTTGAAGCTGGCTGGCCACCATTCAGTACAATCCAACACACCTGTAAAGCACCTGCTTTGTACCCAGGACCATGCAGAGCACTGTGGTGCCTCCAAGGCTGTGCATGTCACAGCCTGGCTAAGAAGACAAATGCCTCCAATAAACAAGAAGCCACATGACAGTGTGTAATTAAGTACTGGGGCATCAGTAGGTAAATGTGTCTGATTGCTTTAGAGAATAGGAGACGTTCCTTGGGGAAAGTTTCCTGGAAGAGAGCAATTTTGACATGTCAGTCATTTAAAAAAAAAAAAAAAACAGATCAGGACATGAATACCTCTTTTATCCTCAACCTGATTTTCTCGAGGTGCTACATCTCAGAAAGAATTCCTATTTCTACATTACCTAGTTTCTGAGAGAAAGCTGGAGAGAATCTGAAAATACAGGCTGACATTCATTTAGCCCCTACCAGGGGGCAAGGTCCTGAGCTGAATGCCTTATACAGATCGTCTCTTTCATTCTGCACGAAAACCCAGGGAAGGGGTAACGAAAAGTTTTGAAAATAGAAGTGGTGGTTGCACAACACTGTGAATGCATGAAATGCCACTGAGTTGTTCACTTTAAGAGGATTAATTGTATATCGTGTGAATTTCACCTCAATAAAAACAAGAAAAATTCCAGGGAGATAGATGTCATCATCTGCATTTTAAGTATCTCTCTAATCTCAAAGCCTGGGATGACAAAGAACCTGAGTTAGAATCCCAGACACAGCACTTAAATTGTGTGGCCTTTGGAGCCAAGCCCTGCACCAGCCTGAGCCCCAGCTTCTCAGATTCCTCATCCGTAAAATTGAAGTAAGAGCACACATTTTGCCTGTCTTACAAGCAAAAATAAGATGCTGTGTATAAAAGTGCTCTGTAACTCGCAAATACTGCACAAATGAAAATGGGTTGGTTTTTCCTCGGTGAAGAATTGAGACAGGGCCTGGACTTTTGAGGAAGAGGTAGGTTTGGGGAATTGGGGCAGCCCTGTATGGACGAAGACTGCCTGCCTTCCTCTCATGAAGGTTCATCAGCTTATTATTTCTGGTAAAACAGAATAGAGAACCCAGAGGCCCTACACCCAGTTCAAGTGTTCTTCTGGGCTTCCATTTCCGTTTCTGTAGAATAAGAACAACATGCCTTCCCCCCACTTCTTCCTATGGATTGAAAAATGTGGTGACTGAATCCCACACCCCAGCTCACGCTCCTGGCTTAAGACAGTGTGACAGCGAATGGGTCAGTGTGACCCATTGAATCTAAGAGTTCACCACCTCCCTCTTTTTTTCTTTTTTATTCCTGCAAGCTTCCATTCCTCCAGTAGCTCCATTAACAAGGTGGTCCCAGGCTAGTTAATCAAGGAACACTTGGCAGAAACAGAGGAATCCTCTATGGAGGGACACAACCACAAAAAAGGCCCAAGTTCCCACCAAATACATGCTAAAAAGCCAAAAATTTAAAATACATGAGAAGCATCTACTTGAAACTTGTGGTATTATGTACATACTGGCCATATGCCATGTTCTTTTTATCTAGGAAAACGTTCAGTCTAGTTAGGATGACACTCACAGCCACACCATGAATGAAGCCACCAAATCCTGAGCAATCTACACTCTGTGGCACTCCCTATTGAGACTTCTGAATTCAGAAAAGAAAGAATAGGTCAAAAGCCTTCATAAAAGATATGGAACTTTAATAGAGCTCTGAAAGATGAGAGATGATTTGGTTAGAGGCCAAAAGGAATGGGGTCATTGAGACTGGGAAAATTCCATCTAGACGGAGTTTAGATGGTATGTGTGGGGAACAAGGACAAAGCCAGGAAAATGAGGATGCACAAGCCAGATAGGTGGATTGGGGGGACATAATGGGATGGACAAGGAGTTAATAGTGAAACATTGTTATGATGGTTGTAATATTAGGCTACATTTGATTGGGGAATAGAAATGTTACTGGGAAAAGATTAGTACAAAGAAAATACTAATAAAAGTTGACATAGTTAGAGTGCTTGCACCCATGGTGCACAATAGTGAAACTTCACACGCCCCTATTATTATACCCTTTTTCCAGAGAAGGAAACCAAGACTCCAAGAAGAGGTAATTGGCCCAGAGTTATACTTTCATTACATAATGGGACATTCGTCAAAATGAATGTTAGAGTCCAGGGTAGGGGAATAACCCAAAAATACAAAACAACTGCTTCCAGCAATGAATTGGGCCAAATTGCAAATAAATGTGGTATAAAATAAAAATCTAGAAAAGGTGGATATTATCTTCACAATGTAATGATGGCACCATTATTCCTCTGCTTTCAAATTGGTCTGAAGAACTCAGCCATCTCTAGTTAACAATCTATGATTTAAAAAATGAACCATAGGGACTAAGACTTATTTTGCTAGGGTATAGGTAGAGTCATAGCAGCTAATAAATCTTTTAATTAGAAAAAAGATGGTGAAACAATCCCTGTGAGAATCAGACATAACAACTGGCAACATTTTATATAACAGTAGCATTGAAGAAAGACTATGTTTAGAAAGATTAAAGACAAAAGGAATTTAAAACATGACACAAGAACAAAGCATTATTTTTAAAAATAAACTCAGATTTGTGAACGAACTAAGAACCAAATAGAACTTCTAGAAATGAAATATCAGAGAACCAATACTTTTTGTGTGTTTACTGTATGCCAGGTTCTGTTTTGAGCAGTAAGTCTATACTATTCTTTAATTCTCATAATAGCCCAATGAAGTAGTTGCTATTATTATGCTGATCTTACAGAGAAACTGATGCAGGTTCTGTGTCTTTCCAATGTTGGGGAAGAATTAAATGAAACAGGGGAGGGAGCAGGGAGGCTGGGCACTCTTGTGTACACCATGGGCGGGTGCTGTGTGCCCCCACCACTGACAGGGGGCCTGGGGGTCCTTGGCAGAGCAGGTGCCCAAAGACCCAGCACCTGCTGCCAAAGCATGGGTGGCCCCATCCAGCCACACTTCCCGTGGGACCTGGGAGGAACATATGCCCTCAGCACCCGTCACCCACCATCTGCACAGTGCAGCCACTGCCATCACCACCTGGGAAGCCCCACTGTGGATGTGCCTGGGCAGGGAGAATGCCCACACAGCCACTGATGCCAGACCTGGGTGGACCACCCCACTGCAGGCTGGCCCTGCCACAGTGGCTCCATGACAACCACAGGGAAATGGTGAGACACAGGAGAGCAGCAGTGTTAAAGGCTCACAGTGCATCCATCCCTCTCCCACCTGGTCAATATTCTGGAGCAGGACTCAAGCACACCATCCAGGAACCTCACCCTCTCTTCACCAAGCAATAGATGCCCCAGCCCAGGAGAACAGTTGTACTGCAAAGCTATCTGTGTTCAGCTGAGAGAAGAGGTTTCAGATGAGAAGAAGCCAGTATAAGAACTTTGGCAACATGAAAAAACAGGCTGTCTTAACACAACTAAAGGATCGCAATAGCTCTCCAGCAATGGACTCCAACCAAAAGGAAATTACTGAAATGTCAGATACGGAATTTAGAATACGGATGGCAAATAAGATCAACGGAATTGATGAGAAAGTTGAAAATCAACACAAAGAAACCAAAAAAGTAATTCAGGGCATGAATGAAAGATTCACTAAAGAGATAGATAATATAAGAAAAAAATATAACAGAACTTCTAGAAATGAAAGAGTCATTTAGGGAATTTCAAAATACAGCAGAAAGTTTTAACAGACTAGACCAAGCAGAAGAAGGAATGTCAGAGCTTGAAGAACAGGGCTTTGGAATTAACCCACTCGGTCAAAAATGTAGAAAAAATAAAGAAGAATGAACAATCTTTCCAAGAAATATGGGACTATGTAAAGTGAACAACTATAAGAATCCTAGGAATCCCTGAGGAAGAAGAAGAAAAAGCAAAAAGCATGGAAAATCTATTTGAGGGAATAATTGGGGGAAACTTCCCTGGTATCACTAGAGATTTAGACATCCAGATACAGGAAGGTCATTGAACACCCAGAAGATTCATGGCAAATAGGACATCACCAAGGCACTTAGTCATCAGACTGGCCAAAGTTAAAGTAAAGGAGAAAATCCTACAAGCTGCCAGATGAAAGCATCAAGTAATTTACAAATAAAAACCCAGACTAATGGCAGACTTCTCAACAGAAGCCTAACAAGCCAGAAGGGATTGGGGTCCCATATTTAGTCTTTTTAAACAGAATAACTGTCAGCCAAGAATTTTGTATCCTGAAAAACTAAGCTTTATAAATGAAGGAGAAAGAGTCTTTTTCAGACAAGCAAACACTAAGGGAATTTGTCACCACTAGATCTGCCCTACAAGATATGCTTAAAAGCACTCTGTACATGGGATAGAACAAGCAACACCCACCAGAGTAAAAACACCTGAAAGTTAAAACTCATAGCTCTTATAAAACAGTAACACAAGGGAGCAAACAAAGCAACTAGGTAAAAATCAACATGATGAACATAACAGTATCTCCCATATCAATACTAACATTGAATGTTAATGGTCTTAATGCTCCAATTAAAAGATACAGACTGGCTGAATGGGTTTTTTAAAACAACCCAAATATATGCTGTCTCCAAGAAACCTATTTAACTTGCAAAGATTCTCACACACTCATGGTAAAGGAGTGTAAAGAAATATTCCACAAAAATGGAAACCAAAAGCAAGCAGGAGTAGCTATTCTCATATCAGATAAAACAGACTTTAAATCAACAGTGGTAACAAAAGACAAAGATGGTCATTATATGATAAAGGCAGCAATTCAATAAGAAAATGTAACAATCTCAAATATCCTGGTTCTCTATACATTTTTAACCTTAGCCTAGAATAAAATTATTAGCCTATGTTTCTAGCACAGGCTTGGCCTTATGCTGGAGGTTCCTCTGTTGGGTGGAACAACTGAGGCAGCAGCAACCTGGGGTTAGGGGTAGGGGTAGGGATAGGGTTAGCGGTAGGGTTAACCCACACTCAGGGTGGGCAGGGCAGCCACAGGGCATGCCTCTGAGTGTTCTCTTCTGAGGATTGCTAAAATTCAATTTTAAATCTCTTCTGAGCATTAGTAAATTCAATTTTACTAATGTCCCAATAAGCCAATGAAAGAGGCTGATGGTGCAGCCTCCATGTGCCCCCTAAACTTGGGGAGCACCTCAAAGTCCAGGAATAAAGAGAGGACAGGCTCCCACCACCCAAATCACCCTGGGAGGCAGCTGCCTTCTTTGCCCACTCTGCCCAGGGGACTTTTGTAATACAACTATTTGAAGTCTGGTTTGAGGTTAAGTTTATCTCTAGACTTGATTTCAAAGGTGACAATGGGCCTGGGGTGCACTGCCAGCTGGAGCAAGTTCCCCAAGCCACCCCCCGCCAGGACTACCCCATCCTGGCCTAGACCCAGGACCCCCTACATAATTTTCAGGGACTAGTGCAAAATTAAAATACAGGACCCTTTGTTGAAAGATGATTAAGACTTTTAAGACAGCAACAGCAGAGCATTAAACCAAGCACAAGACCCTTCTGAACATGGGCCCTGTGTGACTCACAGTTCACACACCCACGAAGCTGGCCCTGCCTAGACCATTTAGTGCTCTGCACTCTTGAAAGCCAGAGTAATGGGCTACCACAGCAACTCTGTCCCCTGACTTTGGGCAGAAAAAGGGAGGAGACTGAGGGGTGTCAGTCACCTAAAGAGGAAGGTGCCCTGGGCCCCTGGCAGAGGCCAGGATGCCCTGCCCAGAAGGGAGGTCTATAGGGCAGCTTGGTTTTTTCCACTTGCTGGGAAAACAGCTCAGAGCATATGTCCTGTGACCAGCAGATTGATGATATAGAGGCTGTTATGACCTTTTTTTTCCGGTTCTATTTTTGTAACTTGTTTTACACAGGAGGGCACATGACTGGGATCTCTTTGGGTCTGAAATCCCCTGGGGAAATAAGTGAACATAAGCAGTTTCCCGAATTGTCCCCAGGGCAGCCCTCCTTCCAGAAGGCATCACAGGCGCCTGTGAAATCATCCCCGCTGTCATCCCAACCTGACTTGCATCTCGTAAGGCTGCTGTGAGAATTTAGGGAGGCCCCTGGTGTAAAGCACAGAGCTCTGCCTGGCACATAGTGAGCACTCAATAAATTTAGATATTATTAGTGTTATTCATATGAGACACCTCAGTCTTCATATTTTATCTGATTACTTCTGTTGCCTTGCCCAGTGCTTGTTTATGCAGTGCTTTTTTCCTGAGTTGATATTTATGTTGTTCCTATGCCAGAAACACTTTACCAACGTGCATATCCATTCCTTCAGTAGGCCAGTCGGCAAGGTAGTTCAGCCTCCTTGTCACATGCTCCATGCAGGCCATGAGGAAACACGAATGAGGAAGGCCCAGGTCTGCCTCCAGGGGTCCACAGGCTGCTGTAGGGACCACCACTTTGATGATGCACATGTACAAACAAAAAATGTTAACATATGCACCCCAATATAGAGATATTTATTTATAGATGTTATGTACAGTCATCCCTCAATATCCATGGAGAATTGGTTCCAGGATCCCCCTCAGGTACCAAAATCCACAGATGCTCAAGTCCCTGATATAAAATGGTATATATGCCTATAACCTATGCATATCCTTCCACATACTTTAAATCAGCTCTAGATTACTTATAATACCTGACACAGTGTAAATGCTATGTAAGTAGTTGTAATACTGTACCATTTAGAAAATGACAATTAAAAAGTCTGTACATGTTCAGTACAGATGCAATTTTTTTCAAATATTTTCAATTCCTGGTTGGTTGAATCCACAGATGCAGAATCCACAGATATAGAGAACTATGTATATATATTACTGTACTGACATACTATATAAATCACAAAGCAATCACAAAAATAGAAATTTTTAAAGAACAAGATAAAGATAAAATAAGCATTTTGCTCTTGCTAAAATAGTAATAATATTTTGAGGGAGCATATTTTGATGGAATATGTTTCACTATTTTTAAAATCTTGATTTAAAACTTCATTAGTTTTACTTCTAAACTTGATTTCAAAGATTGTCATAGCTGAAAAGATTTCTTAAAAGATGGGTAGCTCCAAATGGAAGATGTACCTTGTTGGTCGTGTCACAATTAAATCATGATTCTCATCCAACTATACAAAGTTGTTTTTTCCGGAAATGCCACTAATAAATTACCCTTCTCTTTGATGTCTTTTTTGGGGGAGGGACAAGCTAATTGAAAGGTCTTCCATTTTTTGCAAATGGGTTCAAACCGCAGTGATCTTCCTTTTGAAGTTTTAAAAGCAAGTTTTAAAAGCCTACTTCCAAGGTTTTTTTTTTTTAAATGTACACAGATATGAAAGTTTTTATAGCTGGAGCTCATCATTTTCAGCTGCAGCATCACATAACAGTAACATTTCCAAACATGTTTTCAAAAATCAATTTTCTCCCTTTCGTTTTTTAAAAGTCACCTTCATGCTCCACACTGCACATTATTTTTAGAAAGCAATTATTTCTTCTCCTTTACTATGAAGTGAGCTTATTTTTTCTAAAATATTTAATACTTGTGAGGTAACATATTACTGACAACCAGTTGTCATCACAAAAAAGTTCAGCAAGTTTGAAACAGTTCGTCTATTGATCAAAAAATGCATAATTCATCTTCCAGCTTGACAGCTTTTACAAGCACATTGCCAAAATACTTTTATGGTGGCTCCCATTTCATTACAAAACCTTATAAGAATTCTATTATGCTTAAAAGTTTTTGATAATATGGTAATTATTACAAAACAGATTATGCACTTCTGGCTTTGCTGCAATAGCTCACCAATAAATAGATACAGTAAAAGAATTTCATTATGGTGCTATATTTATATTTTTACCCAGGAATCTTTTTTCTAGTCAAAGCAGTAACTTTAGTAGTGAGGATGCATCCAAGATTTTTCCAAAGCATTGTTTTTATTAAAGAAGTAATTTTATGTTGACAATACATCTTCACTGGTGCACTTTTCTTTCTTTAATGGTACATACACACAGCAATTCTATGTAAATTTCATAACTGAAACAATCCAAATACCACAGGCTAAGACTTTTTTTAATCTATATTTTATCCAGCTGCTCAATGCTTCATAATTTGTTCAATACTTGGCAATGTTTTCTGTGCATCTTCCAGCAGTATGTGCAGACAAGTACCTATTCCTTTTGTTGCTGTGTGATTTCTCGTTTTATTTTAGTCATTATGGCATGTGGCTCTTTGCCTCTCCTAGTAAGAAAGCTAAAAAAAGAAAAAAGAAAGCCTGTAAACATTTATCATTGAGTTTAGTGAAATTTTGTGAGGTGTTGAATTCAGAACTCCATGATTTCAAACATTGCTTTTAAAAAGTGGTTTGTCAGCATGCACTGAATGCTTAGTTTTTTAAATGTGTTGCTAATCCATGTGGCTTCATGTCATTAGCTTATATCCAAATGCACCACCTGCACTTAGGGATGAGTTTATTATCACTAGGGAGAGGTGCATATAAATCCATATTCAATATAGACTTCTTGATAATTTCAATGTTGTGTCTTCCTGTCAGGTCTGATTAAATCAAAATTGTTTTTATCTCATAACATGGCTCTGAAGCATCCTTACTGTCTGAGGACTGTCAGCTCTGCATTTTTCTTGCTGCTTTAATTTGCGGGACAACTTGTTGTCAGGCAGATCTCAAATCCTGGTTTTTCTACTTGCTAACTCCATGACCTTGGAGGACAATCGTCACAGCACATTAGAAGTGAACAAGTAAGCAAAGGGCCAGTTTCAACTCCCCTGGGTCCACTCTCAACCCCCCCCGGGTCCACTCTGTCCATTCTCAGGAAATTGCCCATATGGTATGTGACATGTTTATGAGCACCAGGGTCCATTCACAAACATAATATTAGGAAGGCTAACTTCTTCCTTATTTTTAGATTAAAAAAATGCATAAGTAGAAAGTTTGCTTTTTTATTTTTTTTTGAGACAGAGTGTCGCTCTGTCACCCCAGTAGAGTACAGTGGCATGATCATAGCTCGCTGCAACCTCAAACTCCTGGGCTCAAGGGATCCTCCTGCCTCAGCCTCCCGAGTAGCTGGGACTACTTGCCACTGTGCCTAGCTAATTTTTCTATTTTTAGTACAGATGGGTTCTCACTCTTGCTCAGGCTGGTCTCAAACTCCTGAGCTCAAGCAATCCTCCCGCCTTGATTCCCAGAGTGCTAGGATTATAGACGTGAACCACTGTGCCCGGGCAAGTTTACTATTTTCTTCCCACATCCTAATGGATCATCCTACATACTCCAGATCAAGGATGGGTTCTCTACCGAAATGTACTGTGGCCAGGGTGCAGTTTCTCAAAGTAGCACAGCTATGGCTGCAATCTATCATTCCAACACTCTGGTAGCCCAGGGTGCTTTCCTAAAGGAGAGGACAGCCTGAAGTTAAAGCTGGTCTCTGGACTCTGGTTTAACCGGACATAGCCACGGGAGTGTCCCGTGCAGGAGGGGAAAGCAGGTGTCATCTGTCCTGGGTAGTGGCCACAAGCAGTGGAGAACTTCTGGGCTAGACAGAGACGTTGACACATAAACAAATGCAGTGAATGCTATAATAAAGGTACATACAAGGCCCTGTGAGAGACAGAATAAGGAGAAATCCAAGAAGTCTTCAGAGTAGAAATGATGGGACCTTTGAGCCGAGTTTGCAAAAAGGGTGGAATTTCAACAGGAGGGAAAATGAACAACCGGGGCAGAGGTTACAGCATCTGCCACAGCACAGAGCTAACGGGTGACTGGTGAAATGTTTGGGGAATGCAGAAATATTCAGAGCTGATCAGAAGGAGCATGAGTGAAACCGACTTCTGTTAAGGACCTAGGGTATGCCCACCTCCTGTTAGCATTGCACAGTATTTCCTAAGAGAATTGGGGATGTTTTATTTCCTTGGCAAGAAACAGTGTCTCCTCTTCTTATCCTCCTTAGTGCTTGGGTCTGAGAAATGGTGAAGAAACTTGAAAGCCATGCTAAAGAGCTGGTCTCAGTCCAGGATGCATCTGATGGTATCTCACAGGCAGAGGCGTGGCATGATTAGATATCTCCCACAGCATTGCCAAGGAGATGCTGAAATGTGATCCAAGTTCCACGGACATCAAATCACCTGGAGAGCTTATTAAGGCAGATTACTCGGCCCCACTGCAGATCTTCAGAATCAGAATTTCTGGGGGTGCATACAGACAGCAATTTGTTTTTCAACAAACTCTCCAGCTAAAGTTTTTTCCTGCATTAATCTATCACCCCACTGCCTCATCCCCACTCCCAAATGACTCAAGCACACAAATTTGAGAACATTAAAATTGAGTTCAGGGTCCGCTGGGCTGGAAGGGCAGCCCCTCCAGGAGATGAGCTCACTTTGCTCCTCCCCTCCCCCCCCCAAGAAACCTGCCAGCAGAAGCCCAAGCTGGGAACAATAGCAACACCGTTGCCCACCCCAGCCTCCTCCTAAGCACCCCGTGGACTGGGGACAGGCCTCTGGAGGACAGGAGGAGGGGACATCCTCCATTCCCTGAAACCCAACACTTCTTCAGCCATCTGGATCCAACTTCAAATAGCACCTCCTCCTCAATTTCTTCCCCAACTTCTACCAGCCGGGACCACTGCTCCCTTTCCAGCCTCTGCATTCACTTATTACCAGGCCTGCACATGAACAGCCTACTTATACTGCATATGATAATTGTCTTCTTTGCTTTGTGTGTCTTCCCTAAAACTGAGTGGACAGTTTTTTACTGTGTTCTCACGGGGCAGTGGTAAAACTCTGGCAATGAATTTGGGTCTAATCGCGCAGCTCATACATAATGGGTAGAGATGAAGAGAAGAGGGAAGGCTCTGAATTAGTGTCTCTACTGGGGGCCTAGTTTGGGAGTGGAATGTGATCCTCCCACCTTGGCCTCCCAGAGTGCTGCATACAATGGAGTTTTATTTGATAAGTGAAGATGAAAACTATGTGTTCATCTAATTGCATTTATATATATATATATATATAGTCTCAATTCCTTTGTCTGAAGTTCTAATATAAACACCTCATCAAGATATTTTTATGTAAAAGTTACCTGAAATCAGGGGCAGGCTGATGCCAAGACACTCCCTGTCCTCCAAGTCAGGGTGTCTACACTCACCTGGAACTGAGTCCCCAAGCACTGGAGAGTGGGAAACTCTAGGGACTTAGAGTCCCTAACAAATTTCTTAAACCTTCTGAGCCACAGTATTTTCATATGTGAAACGGGGCTAATGATACCTCATAGGATTATTGTTGAAGACCAACACTTGACAAACTGTAAGTGCTATGCAAGTGATAGTGTTTACTTCCACAAGAGGGAAAAAAAGAATATACCCAGATAAGGACCTTCTTAAAATGAATCAAATGGCAAATGTAAGTGCTTCTTCTGAACTTTCCCAGCCCAATTGGAAGTGATAGGTTTCTATGAAAATGGGCAGAAGAGGAGGGGCCTGCATCCCAGCGTCTCTAGGTAGCACAGGAGAGAGGAAACAGGCCAGGAGAGTCAGACAGGACATTGACCCCTGGCAGTTTTGATTCATTTGGTCTGAGGTGAGCCCCAGAAATCCACATTTGTTGTTTTTTGACCAAGCTTCCCAACCGATCAGGTTTGGGAACTGTAAATCAGTACTTCTTAAAGTATGCTCCTTGAGCCAACAGCATTAGGATTACATGGGAACTTATTAGAAATACAAACTCTAAGGTTTCATCTTGGACCGACTCAATCGGAAATTCTGAGGATGGAACCGATCATGCCCAAGTTTGAGAACTACTAGTAGACCATAGTGGAAAGGTCCTTAACGGTCATTGCTCTAACACAAAGGGGTTAAGGTCAGAGTCCAGACAGAAAACTCAGGAGTGCTGCCAGGTCCAGCCGAGATGGGTGTGGTCGCACACGGGACGATAGCTGATACAAGGGGACAACAGGGTCTAGCTGCCCTCTGTCCCTCTGCTTCCTTCTCATTTGGGTGAGCAAGGTAGGTAGGTTATATCCTGGCAGTCAGAGAAAGGCTAGGACCTCTGGGATTTGTTGATCTTTTATTCTGAATTTCAGTATAGTTTGGCATGCTGGTTGGAACAGGCTGCCAACTGCAGTGTACAAAACATCAAACACTAGTTTAAAAGATGTTAGTCTGTGATAACAACCAAGTTTTAACAAATCTTAGGAAAAGAGACTGGAAGGAAACACACCAAATTAGAGAAAATGTGGGCTAATCTTCAAATCATGGTACAGTTTAATTCAGGTGTCTAACCCTAACCACCCCCTTTTTCCGGCATACTTGTGATGAGGGAAGAGGCCAGGGACCAGGTGCGGAAACCAGAGAGTGTTGCAAATGTGGCCATTGGCCCAGCTTGGAAGAGTTGGACCAAGTTTCCCAAACTGTGTTCCAGGAGATGTTAACATGTGCCAAGGTCAAAAAAGTTTGGAAAACTCTGCTTTTAATAACTTTCACCTGGAAATGCACACAGCATTTTTTTTTCCACTAAAGGTGCTGAGAAATCCTATAATAAAGGAACCTACTGAGCTTCATTTGATCCAGTATTTCGCATCTTTATTAAGCACAGACCCTTCCTGACCCACCGCATCCTATGGAGCAGTGTTGTGTAGAATGCCATTTGGGAAACACAGCTCTACATAAATCACCTGTCAGGAACTTCCTTGGCCTCGCACTACAGTCCACTAAACCTGCTTGCCTTTCCCCATGGACTCAGGCCAACCTAAAAACTTAAACCTAGTTTTTTCTTGGACGGGAAGTATAAAAACAGCCTCTGCTCTGTGCAGCCTCTAGTTAGGGTCAGGTTCCATTCTTGGTAGTCTTGGTCTCTCACCTGGATACCTTCTGGGTTTTTTGCCCGGACTGCTTGTTGCCAGACATGGGTCCCCAATCATTTTTCATGCAGGACCCGCCTCCTCCCCACCATCTCTTCCAGACCTGAGCCTGGCACACCTCTGCCTACTGCTCCCTACATCAGCTATCCCTGGGCATGACCTCTGAGCTGCTGGTTTCCAGTATCTATGCCCTTCCCACCTGGAAGCATTCCTGCCCTTCCCCTGGGTGGGTCATCTCCGGTTTTCACTTGAATGCCAGCTCAGCTCTCTGAACACTTTGTTGGCTAATCTTCAGATGTTTTTCTAAAGACTCGCATTTTCTTGGTAATAAAGTAAGCAATGACAAATTGCTGGTAATAAATCTGTCAGGGCTCGGGTGGAGTCTCTGCTGGATGGCAACATTGTGTGTCCAAGGCAGGTGACCACTACAGTGTGTACAGTATGGTCAAAAGAATTGGAGGCAGGCAATTTGCATTCTGGACCTGGACCTGTGAACTTGAGCAAGTCCCTTAAACTCTTGGGGCCCATCTATAAAGTGATAATAATAATACCCATCCCTGCCTACCTCAAAAGGAGGCGTTAGGAGTATTAAGATAAAATAAAGTATTATGGGCTCTTTAAAAGTGTCCATCACCACAACAATGCAAGGCGCTTATTATCAGTACTTTATGAGCTCGTGTATTTCTGCCCACATCATAGGCTCAGGATGAGGGCAGAGCGAGGCAGAGTTGCTTTACTTACTTAGACACAAATAAATGTTTTTCAAAGGTTGACTCTGCAAAATGAAGCTATGAAGTAACAGTGACATCACTGGCCATGTGCCCCTCCATCTCATCAAATCAAGAGTTTGTGTGAGTGAAGTGACCCAGTCATTCAGCCTGCTGCTTTGGCACAGAAGCACAGTCATAAACCAGCCAGGGTTGGCCCCTGGGCCGGAGGGCTGGGTTCCCTCTGTGCTGGGATCAGCACCACACCCAGGGCAGCAGGAGTCTGCCCTTCCTGCCAGAGGACGGGCCATAGAACAAGTGATGAGACTGGAGCTGGGGAGGGACTTAGGATCCCTCAGGGGAAACATTGGGGCAGCGGGTGATGGTTTTGCTCTGGAGTCAGAGGACTCTGATCTGAGTTTCAGCCCTGACACTTACTAGCTGTGAGACCTCAGACATAGGACTTAGTTTCTCTGTCCCTTATTTTCAAATGGAGACAATGGTGCCTAATTTGTATGTTGGTGTGACAGCAGTATAAAACTACCAAAGCACTATATGAGTGCAAGCTGGCAGTGGCGGAGGCAATGCCGGTGGTGTTAATGGTAGTGAAATGGTGGAGACGGAGGTGTTGACAGTTGTGTATAGCTGGGATTGTATTCCAGAGGAGAGTGAGTGAGTCTGTCCAAAATCACCAGAATTAATATCCAAGCTAGAAAAGAGCCTTGAACCTTGAAGAGCCCAGAAGACAGCAGAGACCCCTAACAAAGCAGTCACTGGCCTCACATGCCCAGGGAGCCCTGCTGACCACCCCGCTGGAGTTTAGGAAGGCTTTGATCACTGGGGGTGCACAGTGGAGGCTCCAGGAAAACCTCCTCGCTGCAGGGATGTCCAGGGTGTCAAAAGAGGGAGGAGGAGGGACACTTGTTTTCTCTTTTTGTCTGGTCCTGGGTCGCCGGACAACTGGGCCACAGAGCTCAGCAGGCTGCAGACAAGGCTGGGACCTAAATTTTAAAATTCTAACCTACACTCTTCCACTTTCTAGTGAAGCAAACTCAGCCTTTCTAACAATCTCTCAGGTGAAGCCTATGTGGGATTTTAATGAGATCTTCAGGACATTAATATGCACATTAAAATTTGAGGCACTGTAATAAAATCATGTGCTGTGTCTGGCCTTAAAGTCCCTCATTGATCTCTGGTGCACTTTTTCCATAGTTGTCAATTGAATGTGCGTTCCCGTTCATTCAGCAGGTATCTACCATGCACCTACCTTGTGCCAAGCCTTGTGTTGGATACTGGAGACAGGGCAGTGAATAACATTGACGGTCTAGGTGTGCAGAGCTAATGGCAATGTCTTCAAAAGAAATGGAGACTAAGGCCATGGTCATAGCCGGCCTTGTGGGGCAGATGCTTCCCTGGCTGAATTCAGGGAGATGCCCAGAGCGCCGGACAGTCCCCATGACCCCCCCCCCCAGCAGCCCCGCCTCACTGTTGAGCAGCAGAGCACAGTGAGTGGTTGCGGCTGCCAGTGCTGGAACCAGACAGAGCTGAGTTCGCTACTTGGCATACAGTAGGGGCACACTATATGTGGAGCTGAATTGCTCAGCTAGGGCTAACGGCCTCTCCTAGGGCTGCCTTCCTCCTCCTGGCCCTCCCTCTCCTCCCCTTGTTCTCCCCTCCCCTCCCCTTCTTTCTCCTCCTCCAGAAGCGTCCTACCCCAAGGAGGCCTCCTTTATTCTTTCCTACTGTTTTCTTTTCCCTTTTTCTTGCAAAAATCTCCGCATGCATTTTACCAGTCTGTGTAGCAAAAACAACTGGGGATCCAGCAGCTCTCAGGAGTTTCCTTTTTAAGCCAGGATGACATACACACATCACGTACCCCTTACACACAGCACTTAGGGTCATCTCTAGCTTTGTAACCTTGATGCTTCCTTTCGAACACTCTTTAGCTCAAATGCATAGCTGGGGCAAGCCAACCATCCGCCCACAGGCGCCAGGGCGCTGGGAGGCCTCCGGCTGCTCCGCTCCAAGAAGATTAAATGCAGCTGTGATGCTCTGCTGTGCCAGGCAGCCCTGCAGCTGGACTACATCGTGCAGGGGACCTCCCCTTCCTCTGGCAGATTCCGCTAATAGCAGCAAACACAGCTCAAACTCTAGTGGGGACAGAGGGGAACACGGAGCAAGCAGCGCTGTCTGAATTCGTGTCCTGGCTGTGAAGCAGGAATTTTAGAAATTTATTCCTACAGAGAATAAATCACCAAGCTAGTGGCACCAAGTGGATGGCCGAAGTGCCTAAGCTCACACCACCCCCCTTGGTTACACCCACCATGAAACCAGAGCTAGACTCTTTGATCAGTATTGTGGATAAGGCCCAGATCCCAACCTTCCCTGTAATTGCTGTGGATATTGTGTGACCAGACTCTGTGCCCAGAGGACTGAACTTGATCTCCAGGATAGAATATCTGACATAGATTCTCTTTTACCAAAAGGAAAGAAAATTGCCTCTGGCTTTCCACGTGAAAGAGCTATAGCTGGACTCCCTCCCTCCAAGCCCCCGTTTATGACAAAGCTAACATAGACAGACTAATGTGTGTTCACTCCAAGGCATTTGAGTTTTCAAAATAAGAGAGGTACTCCAGCTCTCTGCAATGCATGCAGACTGGGAAGACAGAGCAGGGAGAAGGAACGAGAGGGTATTGTCAGCCTTCTCCACGATGAAGTGGGTGCTTCATCTTCTTCACCCTCATCACTGAAACTGTAAGGCATGATGAATCCCATTTTACAGATGAGGAAACTGAAGCTTAGCAAGGTGAAGAGACATTCCCTTAAAGAGCCAAATTTATATAGCAAAGTCAGGGTTCAGAGCCCAGCTGGCCTTATTTCAAAGCACTTTCTCCTACAACCTGCTCTGTTCATGAGGCCAACAAAGCTCCCAAAACCTCCCCCAGGGGGGTCAGTGTCAGCGTTGTATATGTGGAAGGTAGACTTGTAATTGAAGCTTGGAAAATCCATGACATCCTTGGAAACTATCTGACTGATAATTCACCCCATGCTGTTTCCCAGCAGTGGAATTGGGGCTCAGGTCCTGACACCTTTCATTGTCCTGAACCAACCCTGGGCAGGTATATGGCCAGGTGTGGGCACTGGAGGTACTCTTCCAGACACACATCTGTTGCAGCAGACGCCATGTCCACCGGCCTCCCTCCCACCATCCCCCATCCTCAGCCCAGCTCCTGGGTGGCTCCTTCTCCAGGCCTGGGGCTGCTGCCTGTCTGGTTTGGTCCCTGATCCCAAGTCTTGCTCCCAGGCAGACAGGCTTTCAGGTGGTTACCTGCCTACCCTTGCCTCTCACCAATGCCAAGAGATGCCCTTTTCTGTGTCCCACAGCTGGACCCTAAAAAACTCACATCATTTGTCAAACTGATGTGTGGACATAGCAATTTTTTAGCCTCCTCCCTCACAGTCCAACCCCACAAATGGGTTGCCCCCTCCCCTGGGCCTACCTATTGCCTCCTATTTCCAACCCTGGTCCCACCTCTCCTGCCAAGACGCCTTCCAGCCCAGCCCATCTGAGCCATGCCTGTTCACAGGTGTGGAAACAGTGACTGTGAAGTGGTAACAGAGGATTGATGTGTTATTTAGCATAAATGTGCAAAACAGACATGTAGACTAGAATTTTCCCTGCCTGATGGTAAAAATGGAGTTACAGGATTTAATCACAGCAATGGGACAATTTATGGTTTCTCACCAATAACTTTCCACAAAATGACTTACTGACTTTAAGAGAACACACCTAACTCAGGCATGCCTAACCACACATCATACTGACACCTCCTTCATCCTCCCGGTGCTGGAGTGATGAAGAGTTAGGAGGCAGAGATGTGAAACCAAAGCCTGGAAGCCCAGTCAAATGGAGGGTGCCTGTGCCATCACATCCAGCTGCACCCCCTGGAGGGACGTGCTGCCCCACACAGCATGGCAAGCAGCTGGTGGAAGACGGGTAACAAAAAGTACAAGAAGTGCCCAGTATACTGTGAAATATGGAGAACCCTAATTTCTCATTGACCATGTTTGCTTATGCAAGGCAGCTGTGAAGGGCATTACCCAATAAAAGGGCAGAAATCAATAATTCACTGTCAGCCAGGTGGCCTGGAATCTTTGGCGTGTACCCAAGAACACAAGAGAAAGCTGGCCAAGAGACCAGAATCTACTTTGGCCCAGCCTGCGTGCTCAGCATGGACGAGCCTAACCGGGTCTGCCTGTCCCAGCTGCCAGCCTCCCCGTCGCATTGGGCCCCCAAGTTTCCCTACCTGTTGCCCCTTGCTGTCCGTGGCTGCTCCTTCTGGATGGGCTTTCTCCTCCCAGGAACCAGGGTGCAGTGGAAGGATGCCTTAGTGCTCTCAAAGCCAGTGCCCCAGGTAGGCCAGGACACACCTCACCAGCCTCCCTACAGCCCTCACTGCAGCCTAGAAAGGCTGCCAACTCTCACTTACTACTTCTCTTCAACTTTCACCTGGGCACCTACAAAAGCAGTATTTCTCAGAATCACCTGGAAAGCTTGTTAAAACACAGATTGCTGGGATCCATCTAATTTAGTAAGTCTGGAGGGAGCCTAAGAATTTGCCTTTTTCGATAAGTTCCCAGGTGATGCTGATGCTACTAATGCTGGGAAAACACCAAAAGAACCACCATGCAAGAGAATGCCTGAGAGCACTTGGGATCGGTGTAAGGTGCCACTTCACTATCCTACAAAACTTGACTGTCATGAGCCCAAGAAGGAACTAGACAGGAGAATACATAAACAGCCCTACTCTCTAATCCAATACAAGACACTGTTTACCCTGAACAGAGGCCTGGCTGTAATATTGTCCTTGAGTTCCTGTTTTGGGACAATCAACAATTAAATGAGACCTTTATGGCACTTTAATAACACACCACATAGGATGGGCCCAAGACAAACTTCCTACTGAAATCCACGCAGCAGCAGATTCTGGGTTCTTGGCCTCCGGCATATTACAATGCTGGTGGTTGCAGGGGCCTGAAGGGGGCAGCCCCACTTGGGGAAGGCATGCCCTAAAGTTCCTTGTGGGGCTTCCCCCAGAGTTGCTGTTTCCTCCTGAAGCAGGCCTCCAGGGCTCCATTTGTTTACAGAGCAAAAGGAATAAGCTGCTTCATGCACTGGAGCTAGAGCAAGTGAGCAGCCTGCTCTGGCCCCCCACTTTCTGGGGAAGAGAGCACTGAGCTTGGTGTGAAGGCATAAAGGTTCCAGGCCTGACTGTCACTAACTGGATATGTGACCTCAAGGAGTCTCTCAGCAGCCCTCAATCTGTTGCTGCTTCTGTTAAAGAAAAAAAAAATCTGCCCTGTCAAATTTAATAAGTTACCAGAAATGGCATGATGATGCTGTATGACATTATTTATTTTTGTTAGTATTATTGTTATTCTTTTCTAGGACAGGATTATTTATCCCAGAGCAGCCTCTCCCATATGCTGGGACACCTTCCCGAGGCCCCTCCTTCCTGTCATAATTTTTTCTGATGGCATCTGTTTATTCATCTTGTTGAGCCCCTTTTTCTTGCCAGGCACAGCACCAAACACCATAGTCCAAAACCAAAGCAAACAAGATTCTCAGTCCTAAAGAGCTATCAGCCTAGTGGGAGTGATAGCAAGTGCCAAATAATCCCATCGCAGTGGGATGTGTTGATAGGAGGGTGTGCAGAGGGCACTCCCAAGTGGAGGGAAGGCCTGGGCAGACAAGGCTAGTTCCTACCCAGTGTCTGTTCTCCCTTCTTCCTTAGTAACCAAACTCCCAATTTTTAGTTTGATATAGGTCCACCTAAAACAGAGACTATATTCCCTATCCTCCTAGCAGCTACATGTGACCATGTGACTAAGTTCTGGCCAATGGGATGCAACTGGGAGTGGTATGGAGCTACTTCTAGAAAATTTCCTTAAACAGCAATTGTCACGTGCCATGTCTTACCCCTTCCTCCATCCTGTTGCTTGGAATTCAGATCTGATGGCTGGAGCTCCAGCTACACTTTAAACCATGAGGATAGTGACGTTCTTGAGATGGTAGAGCAGTGAACTGGAAGGGATCTGGATCCCTAACTGCTTTGTGGACCTTCTGTACCAATTCTGGGCTATCTGCAGAATTCATTAATAAGAGAAAAAGTAAACTTTTTAAAATTTTATTTATTTATTTATTTATTTATTTATTTATTTATTTATTTTACCTCTTAATACTGTTACAATGGCAGAGAAAAAGTAAACTTTTATGTCATTTTTAAGCTGCTATTATTTTGGGTTTTCTGACACAAATACAACCAAGCCTAATCTTAACTAATTCAAGGACAGATTGTGAGTGGCTTAAGGACTTTGCACTTCATTCTATAGGCAGTAAGGACCTACTGACAGTTTATAAACTGTGACATAATTTGATATGGAGAGAAAAAGGAAGAAGGAATAGAAATGGCCCAAGATTGAAAGAGACTATGCAAGTCTATTTCTGTTGACAGAAATGAATGAACTCTGATTCTGAGGGAAGGGTGATAAGCCCAGTTTTAGATCTTCGGACTTTAAAGCAGTTGCAATGCCTCCATGTTAAAGAATCCAAAAGGAGGCTGGAGGTATAGAAGCAAATCTTAAGAGAGACATAAGAACTGGAGATATAAATTTGGAATCACTCACGTAAAAGTAATAGCTGACATGCTACAACATGGATGAACTTTGAGGACATTATGCTAAGTGAAATAACCAGTCACAAAAGCACAAATACTGTGTGATTCCACTTTTCTGAGGTACCTAGAATAGTCAAATTCCTAGAGACAGAAATAGAATAGTGGTTGCCAGAGACTAGGGGGAGGGGGAATGGAGGGTTAGTGTTTAATGGGGACAGAGTTTCAGTTTTGCAAGATGAAAGAGTTCTGGAGATGGATGGTGGTGATAGCTATACAACAATCGAATGTTCTTAATACCACTGAACTGTACATTTAAAAATTATTAAGATGATAAAAAATACCTACATACATACATGAATAAATAAATAAAGGAAATATTTAGTAGATTAAAAAATAGTGTTAGCTAAAACCCTAAAAGTAAATGAGGCTTCCTGGGAAAGAGAGGAAAGTGAGCCAGAGGGGTTCACATTTGAGGGACAGGAGAAAGAAGCTAATCCAAAGAAAGAAAGACAGGTGGTCCGAACGGTGGAAAGAGAGGAAGGAAAGATCTTACATCACAAAAGCCAAGGAGGGGAAGAATTTGCAACATGATTAGCAAATTTTTGGAAAGTAGCAACACCAGAGAGAAAAAGAGAGAAAGAGAGAGAGGGATTTTTCAACAAACTCTAGCCAAATTATTTTGATAACAAAGGCATCTCCGAGTTAGCACTGAGTGCAAGATCGAAACTGCAGGTGGTGACCATCTAAATTGGATTTTTTCAAAGCTGGTCAAAGAAAATGTCACGTATAACAAGACTGGGCCTGCATAGAGAACAACCCAGGCATCTAGTCCATTGTCATCATTTTCAAAGTAAAAGGCTGCCTGCATGAAGTACAATGAAGAATCCATCAATTAGAAGTGAGTTTCTGGACTATAATAGAAACTCAGCAATGTGGAATAAAAAGGGCTTGCAGCATGCTAGGGAAAATGCCAAGGAAGAGGGAGTTAAAAGATGGCCCCAGAGAGAAGAGATTCTAGAAAAGAAGCTTCACTGTCTTAAAACAACTCACTCCACTTGGAGTTTGCTTGGGGAGATGCCATTTAACACATGATTCCTCTGTGGTCACTTTAAGAACTAAATGAGGCATGTGGAAAAAAACACCTTAGATTAACGTTTGGGAATGGAATTCCTCTTAGGGATGAAACTGTTTTCCTACAGCGCAGTACCTTTAGAAGTCTTGAGATGGAAGGTAAGACTGGAAGCTCAGGCTCTCAGGAGGCGAGCTAACAAAAGAGAAAGTTAAATGGAGCTGCATCAGCACAGGGTGAAAGGGCAGAGGGGGCAAGCAGCTCTGCAGAGTCACCAAAGAACTTCTAAGAATAGAAGCTTCGCATAGACCATTGTGCACGACTGTGTTACGAAAGTGTACTCCTTCTGTCTCCTCAAAGTTTAACAAAGTAGGGAGGTTTGGATAAAAAGTAAGGAACAAGTATGAATTCTGTGTTGGCACAACACCAGGGTAGCAATAAAGGGAGAGGCCCAAGGCAAGTGCAGAGAAAAGAGCTCATTGGAGAACGGAAGTTGGAACCAGAAGTGACCATGAGAACAATGCCAGGAAGACCCCAGGCAACATCTGGGGTGCGTTACCATAAAGGACTGGCTTAGCTGTGCTGGGTTTTGCGGTTGTCATAATAGCTAATCAATCTCTTTAGCAATATACCAGCCCTGTCTCCTGCAATTCCACATAACGAGTTATAAGGATGAGGGGGTAGTCCACAGTGTCAAGTGAAGCCAAGAGATCAAAAAAAGGGGGCACTAAGGAAAGGTCATCAGGCTTGCAAAACAGCAAGTCACTGATGACATTGGAAGGGGAATTTGCACAGGATCGCGGCCACGGCCGCTATATGCAGTTCTGTGGGTCAGGAATCTAGGAACAGTTTAGCTGAGTGACTCTGGCTCACGGTTTCTCATAATGCTGCGGTCAAGCTCTTGGCCAGCCGGGGCTGCAGTCATCTCAAGACTCAACTGGGCCTGAAGGATCCACTTCCAAGCTTATTCACTGGGATGCTGGCAGGTGCCAGTTCCTCACAGGCTATTGAGCTGAGAGTCTCCGTTCCTCTTGTACCATGTGGGCCTCTCCACAGAGTTGCTTACAACATGGCAGCTTGCTTCCCCCAACAAGTGAACCAAGAAAGAGAAAGCAGGAGAGAGGGAGGGGAGAGAGGCAGAGCAGATGCCCAGTGCAGAAGCCACGTCTTTTTATAGCCTTTATAGTGACATCCCATCCATTTGGCATAGGTGAACAACTCAAGGTGAGGGTCTTACACAGAGTGTGAACACAGGAGGTGGGGGTCATCGGAGGCCATCTCAGAGGCTGCCTAACAGGGCACAAAGTCTCAACCACTCTTTCAGAGTGCAAAACCTTTCTCTCATCCTGGGGGTGAAATCACCAAGATGGGAACAGAACTTGGGAGCAGTTCAAAGGTCACTTCAAACAGGGACCAGAGTGTGCTCCAGTGAGTGACATGGTGACTGAATTGAGCCAGATGGCAGGAAAAATGGCCATTGGCTACCCCTTAGCAGGGGCCTGGTCATCTGCTTCACAAGGCATCAGCTTTAGTGCCCCAAGTGAGTTGTCTGCATCTGCCTTATGTGGGTATGAAGAAAGTTTGTGAATGCCAACAAAGGGTTTCTAATCCAGAGTGCATGGCCCATGCAAAAATTTAAAGAAGCATTCAAGGAAAACAAAGAGCCTCAGAGGTGAGCTGTTTCTGCTCTCTGTGTGGCAGAGCCTGTTATGCAGAGGAGTGGAGGCAAGAACAGCCACCAGGTGAGCCAGTACCAGGCAGGACCTGTTTCCAGCACTTCCGATAGCCAGCTGTCCAGGCCTCCCAAAGGGCTGGGGTCAAGGCTGCTGATTATTCCTAGATCTACAAGTTCTGTATGGAGAATTGCCCCCTGGTCGCGGCCCCCCCACCCCTAACTCACCTACTGTAAGACTCTGTGCTTTCTTTTAAACTTCTGGAGAACAGGGATGAAAGAGAGGTATTTTCAACTTAGAACATACCAGTAGACTACAGCCAACTATTTCGGATTCTTTTAGAGGCTCCTGGAATTTCTGAACCACTCCTAAGTTGATTCAACTTCATAAATATTTATCAAAGGCCTGTTATGATGATGGGTCAGCTCCAGGCCACAGGTTGCCTCAGATGAAGCGGGCCAGGACAAAGCAGAACTAGGAGGTGGACCAAACTGGTGGGCATAGTGGTGGGAGGTTGCCAGGCCCGAGACTGAAGTCTGGGGCCAGTTCATCAGGGATGTTACCATGAACCCAACTGTCAAAGCCAAGGGCAGAGACTGACATGAGATCAAAGCAAAGACAAGTATAAGACTTAGAACCTGAGTAACAGAGCCAAAGCTAATGCTCAGCAGTTCCAAGTGAGCAGGCAAAACACTACCTAGCCCCGGCCAGAGAGTTGAGGCCATTCCTGAAAGTAGGGGTGATATCTGACTTATTCAGCTTCCTATCCCCAGTGCCTGGTACAGTGATAAATGCAGGTGCTCAATCCAGGCCGGAGAGGATGAGGATGTGGTCATTCATGTAGATACCCATAAATCAAGATTTGGGGTCCAAATTTGGGGTGAGCATCAGGAAACAAGCAGGGAATGGTTTTCAGACATGGAGGCTGGGAAAGGCTGCCCAGAATTCAGAACATGTAGGTGGGGACACCTAGCATCCCAAGTCATGAATGCTGATTCTGGGGCATGCTTAGGATTAATTGTAGAATTAATTAGTTCCAGGATTAATCATTTTAAGCAGCCTTCCTTTCTCTGCTAGACTGAGGACCAGAACAATGTCTGTCTTGCTTATTGAGTATCCCCTGGCCTAGCACAGGGCCTGGTATGAAATAGGCACTCGGTGAATGTGTGTTGAGGGAGCAACTGTTCTCAGAGAGGAGAAGGAATCTGCAGGGGTTTAGGTTTAGGACTCAGAGAGCCTTCAAGGTCAATACAGAAGTAGAGATTTTTTTTTTCTCCCAGGTTATAGGGATTCTGGGGCAACCAACAAAGCCCAGATTTCAGGGTAAGAGCAACCAATATGATGGCAACTTCTATTCCACGTTCTTTTCCCAGTCACCTTCCTGGGGCTCCTTTGGAGTAGAGTGGAGGACTGAAAGGACAACCTCCAGCTTTCTCAGGGCCTGATCTCCAGATTGTGAAGATGTATAGGTAGAAACCAAGCCAAAAACTTCAGTATGAAACTCTAGGATATTCCCTCTACCCATGACTAGGTGGGTGACCTCGAGCAAGTCATTTAACCTGCCTCTATCTTAGCCTCAAACTATTTCCTCATCTGTAAAATGAGGGTATTTGACTAGAAAGAAGACTCTGTGGCTCTCTTTCTTTTCTGATACTGTGTGATCCAATTATTCTGGTTTGTTCTGAAGATAATATGGATTAGGATTGATCCACCATGAAAATATGCAATAGCTCATCAGCTTCTAATGAGAACTGGAGTGGGCCTCGAAGAAATGCCATATTCACATCCTCTCCTTTCTGTTTCCATGGAGTTTGGTTCTCTGGAACTCTGTGTCTTTGGAGGAAGGTGAAGCATATTTCCTGTAGGCAGTTGCTTATGTTTCCTAAGCCCTCTAGGGAAAGGCAGCATGATAAAGCTGAAAGCTTGTTGAACTTGAGAATGAGAGGCTCTGGATGCTTGTCTTAACCAGGTGTGTGAGCTTTGGGTCTCCATTTGCTCATCTGTAACAGACAGAACACCTGCCCTACCAACCTCCAGAACTGCTGGAAAAGCAAAAGGCCTCTCTAAAATACTAGGCATGAAATAGATGTATAATACTGTTAGGAGAATCCAGTCAAAATGGCCAATAGGACATGAGAGAATGTGTGGAGCAAGTGGCCCATAGTTTGGAAGCACAAAGGATTTCTTAAAGATTTGTACATTCTAGAAAATTAAGTTTAAAGCTGGACTTTGTGAGTCTGTCTGGTAAGATGCAATGTGGCATAGCTGTTGAATCAGTAAAACCGGAGGATCACGGTTCCAACTCTACCATTTGCTAGCTATGTGACGGTGTGCCTATCACTTCACCTCTCTTAGTCTCAGCTTTTTCATCTGTAAAATGATGATCTACCCTGCCTACTTCCCAAAGCTGTCACAAGTCAACCTTGATTGATCAAACACTATCATATGATCAAATAATGTCATGTTTTTGAAAATATGGCCCACTGTGAAGGCCCACACAAACTGGGCATCAGTGCCCCTTGGAGTATTGGGCACTTCACAGGGGCTTCTAGCAATTAATCCTGCTGAGTCAGTGAGGTATAGTCCCGCTTGCAGCGCCAGCCCTCAAAGTACATGGAATAGATAGACACCTACATGAGATGATTTGGGGGCAACTACAAGGCTTCATCTGCCCCCAAAACTTTCCCGTCCTCCCTAGCCTAGGGTACCTCACATAAGAATCACTCCTCTGGAGTATGTTCAATTATGAGATAGCTCAGAACACAAGTGTGTCCAGGCAAGAGGCAAGTAGGGCCTGTAATCCAACCCAAACTCCACCCACCAAGGTCCATGCCTGCCCAGAAGGAGGGTGTTTTTCTCTAATTCTTATGGGTGGCCTGCCATGTGGGCCACACATCCCTTGCCTGGAGGTTAGAAAACAAGTTATCAAGGTTTATTTTATTTTTTTTTTAATTTTATTTTTAAAGCCTACAGCACCCAGTATTCCCAGGCAGTCTCCCATCCAAGTACTAACCAGGCCCAACCCTGCTCAGCTTCCGAGATCAGATGAGATCGGGCACATTCAGGGTGGTATGGCCGTACTTATCAAGGTTTAAGTGAACAAATGCTAGCTGGAATGGAAGGGTCACTCTTCCCCCACCTCCTGTTAGTTAATGGAAACTGGTTGTGGGGAAATGAAATTCCAACCAGTGAATTTCATGTGGGGGGGGAGGGAGGGAGAGAACAAGGGTGTATGTGTGCATGTACATGCATAAACATGCTCAATACGTGTGTATACACACTCATATGCACATGTGGGTATGTAAACCTTAGTCCTTGAGGGCACAGCAGGGAAGGGTAGTATGGTGGGACCCACCCAGGAAGCCCAGTGTCGGCCCTGGGGAGCTGAGGACATGGGCAAATGCTGGATCAGGACAGCAAGGCACTCATCTGGGTTCTGGGGAAAGAGGCATGGAGGTGGTTTGACCAACACCAACTCACCCAGCCACATAACCTTGCTGAAGGTTAGCCTTCCCGCTTAGGCTATAGGGGAATGACTACGGCAGTGTGATACTCTGCAAGAAGCCATAGTACTCCACCCTCTGACCTCTAAGGTGACCTTCAGCCATCCCCCAGAACACTTGCTAGAGCGAGTCCCTCCCTTCTGCCTGTCAAAACCCTGACCCCTGCCAGCTGGCTTCAGTCAAACATGAACAAGCAGCCATGGCCATTTCAAGGTCACTCATGGAATTGTGTCCACGTGGGCTGTGGTGACTCCCATGCTTCTCCTTTTGCTCCGAATGAGACACTTCATTGTTTGAGGCTTGAGAATCCTCCAGGGAGTTATGGGAACTGGATGCTGGGCAAGACAATAAATAGAGATGACAGAACATGCCATTCGTGGGAAGGTTTGCCTTCGGGGAGGGCAGCACAATAGCCCACGGGTGCAGCTTCCTATAAACCTTGGCAGTGCTGTCTACAACACCAAGGGCATCGTCACCATACAGCATGAGGGCGGGGGCTGTGGCCAGGCTGCTCCACCAGCTTCCTGGACTAGCAGAAGGTCCACAGAAAGGGACTTTCCTTCTGGCAGAATGAAGGCTCTAACCTAACCTTGCTCCACGGAATCCATCCCTTTACCTTCAGAGCCTGAGAAACTTATCCATGGGGAAAAGGAAAAGGAAGAAACCATATGTAGGGCAAACTGCACACCCTCCCCAAACCTCCTATTTTGGGGAATGAGGAATAAAATGCTTCTTGTTATAGTCCTTGCTGGTCTGGATGAAAGCCTAGAAGGAAATAAACCCTTCAAAGCATTTTCAAACGGTTCCTTCAATTTTACTGTAAAATTGATCTGGAGGCCAAAGATTCACCTCTTTCTAAGAATGGCTATCACGCTATCATAATAGTGCGGTCAATTCTCCAGCCCTCATTTACAGCCCATTCTCTTTGCTCATGCTGTTGTCTGTGCTTTTCTCCATGTCTGAACATTCACAGGACACTGGGAAAAAGAAAAGAGAAAAAGAAACACTCCGCCATGCTGTCGCAGTCAGCTCTGTGAGGCTCTGTTTTGTTACTCAGGGTTCCCCTTGGTGCTCTCAGAACAAAAACCCATGACATTTGTGGGGCCCAGCAAAAGAGCACAAATGGAGGCCCACATATTTAGGTCTAATTTTTTTTAAATTATAGATCAAGCTAACAAACTTAAATAAACATGTTCTACTAGCCTATCTCGACAAATATATATTCTCAATGACCAAGAGGGTCAGGTTCAAAATTAGATTATCACTGTCTTTGGAATTCTGCTGCACAGACAGCACCAGCCCCCAAATGCTCAGTCCTGGGCTCATGGACTTCTCTTCCCATTCCCTATTCTACTTGCCCCCAGCCCAGCCCACATGCCCAAGCTCCGGCCACATGCTCTGCTAATAGCCACCCCTTTGCCACCCATCGACTGGCCATACAGGCTGTGACCCCAGCCTTTGAGAGGATGGACCTAGGAAAAGGCTGTTAAGTGTTAAGTGGTGGCAGAGAATAAACAGTGAGTAATTGGTAGTTATTACTATTATTTTCCTCTCCAACGGGAGAGCAGGAAACAGAAAATGGCCAAATTGGATCTAGATCAGCCCTGTCGTCTTCCCTAGAGAACAGCGTGCTGCTCCTTCCCTGAGGACATCAGTCTTTGGGTAGCCATGCAAGGCACAGGACAGCCTGTAGTCTCACACAGTGGAGAAGATCGGCCAACCGTACTGCACCCCCCAAGCCTCATCAAATATTGACGCAGTATATAATGTCTTCCGAACACAATACACCACTTCTCAAACAAGATCCTGCCCTTCCGTGACCCAGAGGAGGGTGAGGGCTTTTCACATCCCTTAAGCAGCTGCACACCTGATAAATTTTGCCCCTAGTCAGGGGGCAATTGTCACATGCGCCATCCCTTCAAGGCAGTATGAAAGGTCCAGTGGCCTGCTTTCAGAATTTCCTGCCTCCCCCAGCTCCTCTAAGAAGGCAAGGAAAAGAGATGAAAACTACTGTTGGAAGCACCTCCTCCGTGCCAGGCGTGGGACAAAGGGCTGTGAGTGCATGATCTTGCCAAATCCCAAGAGGGACCCGACCAAGTGGTGGAACTGGCTGCTGTCCACAGAGGAGGGGACTGAGATGGAAGGGGATTAAATAGGTAACTAAAGCAAGATCACACCACTCACACAGGGTGAAGCTGAATTTTAGATTCTGTGTCTAAAACCAGCATGGGCTGGGCATGGTGGCTCACACCTGTTATCCCAGCACTTTGGGAGGCCCAGGTGGGAGGATCGCTTGAGGCCAGCAGTTCAAGACCAGCCTGGGCAACATAGCAAGACCCTGTCTCTACAAAAAATTTAAAAAATTAGCCAGGTGTGGTGACACACCTCTAGTCCCAGCTACTTGGGAGGCTGAGGTGGGAGGATCGCTTGAGCCTAGGAGTTTGAGGTTGCAGTGAGAGCTATGATTGTGCCACTATACTCTAGCCTGGGTGACAAAGCGAGACCCTATCTCAAAAAGAAAAAACCAAAGTAAAACAAACAAACAAAAAAGTAAAACAAAACCAGTGTGCTTCTGCTGACAATGCTCAGGAAATGAGAACTGAAGTGTGTGGGAAATCCCTACGCCCCCAGCAGGTCTGTGCCCAGGACCATTGCCTGGGGTCAGGAGCACTTAGCTGTGCCACTTTCCTAGAGGGTCTCATCATTGAAATTAAGGAATATTTCCTTACGGTTTGTCACACAGTTGAGCAGAGTCAAAACTGTCACGGCGCTTGCCAAGCAGGCCCTGGCCGGGCCTCTTCTCCTGCCCCTCGGGAACCACCTCAGTTTCCTTCTGTGCTTTGTAACCTCTCTCCCCAGAAGCAATAGAGTCAGAAAGGCCTGGCTTCTGGTGCCAGGGGTGGCTCAGGGGAAAGAAAGCTTAGAGAGCAAAAAAACCCTTGATTCATGCAAAAGACAAAACCATTTTCCAGCCACATATGCACCATATGATTAACTACATCTACATACATACACACTGAGGGAGATCGGAGAGAGTGGATTTAGTAAGGCTTTGCAGAATAAATGTATTTGAGGGCGGTCTTACAGCAAGTAAACATTGATCAACAGAGAGAAGAGAAAAGATAAATATTTCTACCCAGCAAGCCAAGGGATAACAAAACTCCTCAGAGGGCCAGGGAAATTGAGGGGAGAAGATAATGAGTTGTTTCCTTCAGGCTCAAATTAAAGGTGAGACAACTAAATTCATTCATTCTTGAGCACCTACTATGTGCCCGGTCCTGGGCATTCAGCGGAGAACAGAACAGACACTGAAGGTTTGCAGCAGGTCTAGGACTCCAGGAAGCCAAGCGGACAGAAGATGTAGGAAGGGGACATATGGCTGCCTCCCTGGTGCCCATTCCTGGTAAACCAGCTTCCTGTGTAGCTCAGGCCTTGGGAGGAGCCAGCCTCCCTCCCCTCACTCTGGGGCACAGTCTGGCCCCCCAACTACAGGTTTGGTTGTGAGGGTCGAGAGACGCAAGCTGATTAGGACCTGCTTGGCAGGGGCCATGAGAACTTGGAGCTTTAGCTGGCTCAACTCTGGGACTGACCCTCAAGGAAAGAAGTGCAGCTAAGGGGGCCTGCCCCATCATGGGGGCTGCCAAGTTCCTCAGTTCAAGGACTGCCACATGACCCATCTCGGGACCATGGAACAGCAGGTGAGGTTTGCCAGTCGCCTGAAGGAAAGTGTCCCTTGCTCTTCTAGAAGCATCCCCTGAAGCCCCACCTCTCTCTCCTGAGTGGGGTTGGATGTGTGTGTGTAAAACCAAGAACAGCTGAGGCCATTTTACCACCCTGAGGGAAATGAAGCTCAAGATGAAGCAGGTCATGCAGAGGGCAAAGTAGAGAGACATGGAGATTTTGAAAAAGGAGCTGTCATCTATGTCAAATCTGCCTGCAAAATTGATTAGACTGGGAAGTGAAACAGGGCCCCTGACTCTAGTGTTAGGTGGTGGAGGATGGTCAACCCTGGGAAGCAGCAGGGTCCTTGAAAGACACTCTTCCCACCTTAGGGGACCCCAAAGGAAGGCAACCTGGGCTCCCTGTAAGTGGTGTCCAAGAGCCAGAGTGGCCTTGGTCACTGAAGGAAGTCACACAGTGAAACAGCTAAGAGCTCTGGCATCTGTGATCTGTGCTGAAGTCCTGGCTCTGCCACCAACTCGTGTAGTCTTAGCAAATTACTTAACACAGAGAGCCTCAGTTTCCTAAACTGAAAAATGGAGACAAATATACCTACCCCAAAAGGTGGCTATGGGGATTCAATGTGAAGCATCTGCAGGTGCCTGGCACATGGTAAGCCCTCCATGAGCAGTAGTTGTGCCTGGGCCCAGCATTCCAGGTGACGCGATGGCCAAGTGTCCTCAAGAGCCAGTGGCTCCCAGGGAGAGGGCCGGACATGGGGTCATGCACAGAGAACTCTTGGCAGAGCGCCTGCTCACAGTGAGGATGCAGCAAACAGCAGCTGCTACAATGATTATCACTCTTTTAAGTCTTCCCCACTCTGGAGCCAGATTGCTGCTTGGACTCACATGGGCTCCTGCACTGTGGGCACAGGCAGGCAAAGCAAGCTGGGCACTCGACATCACGCTCAGTGGTCCCCAGGGACCTGGGTCTCCCTGTGTCTACACAGCCCCAGACCCCAGATGTTAGCCTTGGCTCAACTGACTCCAGGCCCTGAGCCTGGAGAGAAACCTGCCTCCCAGCAGGACTTGCACATTCCTTCTGGGTGGAATGCCTTTATACGGCAAAGTCTGTGGGCTGGGATTTAATTAACTCTTTACGTACCTTAATAAAACACCACACAGGAGAACAATTCCTCCTCTATCCTTGGAAAGTGCCGATGCCAAGAGAATGTTTTCATTGGGTTGTGATCCCCTGTCTCCTCTGGAGGAGATGCTGTAGCACCAGTTATCCGAGAACTTGTCTGAGCGCCTCAGGGACAACAGTGGGTGATTCGGGGGTGAGGGAAGGAGAGTTTGTTTCGTTGGGTTTGATGTTGGCAAAAATGTCGCATGCCTACATGTGCAAAGCGTGGTGTGGTGTATACAAAGTTGGAAAAGATGTGATTCCTGAGTTCAAGGTAGTTCCTAAGACAAGACAGTAAATAAACAGTGATGAATAAAAAGAAGCAAGTCGGCCAGGTGTGAGCCTGTAGTCCCAGCTACTCAGGAGGCTGAGGCAGGAGGATCGCTTGAGCCCAGGGGTTTGAGGCTGCAGGGCACCGTGACTGTGCCTGTGAACAGATGCTGCACTCCAGCCTGGGCAATGTAACATAACAAAACCCCATCTCTTTAAAAAAAAAAAAAAAAAAGGAAGCAAGTAACCTGAATGGAGGGTGGGCCCTAGCCCATCAAGCTCTCATAACAAAACCAAAACAAAAACCTTAGTTTGGGAGCAGAGGCCAGGCACAAAGAGCTGCTATTTGATTCTCTCCCCCGCTCCCGCAAATAGCTCAGCGCTGAATAAGGTCAAACCCAAGAGAGGATCCTTGCTTATCTTACCTGTGACACGCTTACTGAGCTGAGCTGTGATGACTCGCCTGCACACCCGCCAGGCCTGTGTAACCTGGTCCACCTTATCAGGAGCTCTACCTGGGACAGCAAGTGAGGGTCAGCACAGCAAGGAGGCTGGGAAGGTGTCTCAAAGACCCTATCAGGAAAATGGACCCTAAGGGTATCACTAGGCAACAGCCCTCTAGGAGGTATCCCTGGTGCCAGGGGCTCTCTACTTCAATCCATACTAGATAGGACTTCCACTCTGAACTCTCTAAAAGCCAGTTTGAATCATATCAGGTTCCTTCCGTCCCCTGCTCTCCACCTTCAGTGCTGCTTCCCACTGCCAGATTCCTATTTAAACCCCTCAGCCCAGCATGCGTTGCCCTTCACCATCTGACCCCATCTTACTGTTCCATCTTCACCCCCAGTGCTCATGCTAGTCCCTTCACCAAGAACTCCTTGCCCTGGCTCTACTGTTGGAGTCCTTTTCAGGTCAGCCTCAGATGGCCTCTATCTCATAGAGGCTCCCCTGATCCACCCACAATCTCCCCTTCCTGCTCACCCCAACTCCTGAACCGACCTCTACCTCCTCTGACTTCCCTTGCATTCTATACCTGGCTGGTGTCACATGTCACACTCCATGTAGGATTGTTTCTCTTATTTCATTTACTTGGAAGCTTCCTGAGGTCAGAGTCTCTATCTTACTGCTCCTTGTCTGAGGTCACCAGAGGCTCACACATTAAAGGTTCTCTTCCTTAGAGGATGGGCTTGCTGCTATAGCTTCTATTGTCTCTTCAAAGATGTGGACGCCAAAACTCCAAAATGCAAGTTTCTATCTACTAACAGCCATCTAAGCATTGGTGCTTGTACATGCAGTCAGCATGTTCTGATATGTATACACTCTTATAGCCCCCATGATACCTGAATTCCCTTTGCATATGTAAATCCCAAAGTGAAACCTGTTTCCTCTTCCTGGTCTTCCCTATTTCTGCCAACAACACTGCCCCATGCAACTGGGGCCATCAAAACCCTACCCTGGACCCCAAATGCTGAGAGTCACTCATAAAATAAGCACTGTCAGAATTCATGCCTCAATGCCCCTTCACCCTACCCATGCCTGTCTCCCCTCTGGCCTCCGCCTGTGCCCATCAATCTTTTTCAGGCCACCGCCTCCAGCGCCATACACAGAAGGATCCTCCTCCCTGGCTTTTGACCTCCTTGCTGTTTCCCAGCCATGTCTGCAGGCTGAAGATGGAGTAACGGACCACCCCACCTTTCAGCAGGGTGCTTGTCCTCACACTGTTACCTGCTCATGGCAGCCCTGACCAGCACAGGCACATCTCCAACAGATGCCATCAGTTTTCCAGGCTGGAAAGCCCAGAATCAGCTTTAACTCCTCCTTCTCCTTCAGTGCCCAGACCCATTCACTCTTCTGGCTAATGACTCTGAGATGTCCCTCTTGGTCCCATCACCCTTCTTTGTCATTGCCCTGAAACGTTCATCAGAACCAGTTACTCACTTCCCCCATGGGCTCCCCTGAGTGAGGTCCTACTTCCTTTCTAGCCCTGAGCACATGGCTTCAGAGTCTGTCTCCCACCACCTTGTGAGGATGGAGATGGGGCTCATCGATCCTGAACCCCCAATGTCTACCAAGGTTTCTTCATACAGTAGGTGCTCAGTAAATGGAGACATAGTGGATGAGTGCCTGCCTGCCATGTGCAAAATCCAATGTTAAGTGCTAGAGGAACCCAGAACCCCTGCCCCCTGGAGACCATTGGGTATGGACTTAGAGCAGGGCACAAAGGGAGAGGCTCAGACTGAGTGCTGCAGGGCTTCTGAGAAAGAAGAGATGACCCGACAGCACACAGTCAAACAGGTAGACAGGGAGGAAGAAAGGAGGAGAGGGGAGGGTTCAAAAGGGAGAAATGGTGCATGGTTAATAAGAGACAGTGAGTAAACCAGTGTGGGCAGGAGAGGCTGGAGAAGGAGGCCAGGGTCCACCTGCAGGGACTGATGACTACCAGGCTAATAGCAATGACTTTAGCTAACCTTTACTGAGTACCTACTAGATACTAGGCACTAATCAATGCTTTGGATTATCTCACAACCCCATAAGGCAATGACTATGATTACACAGTCTAGGTATGATTATATACACTTTAGAGATGAGGAAACTAAGGCACAGAAAGGTTATCTTACTTGCCCGGGGTCACACAGTGATTAAGTGGTAAAGCAGGGGTTCAAACCTGCAGAACTTGATGCAAGAGCCTACACTCTCAGCCATTGTCCCCTCCAGCCTCTCCAGCTAAGAATTGGTCTTTATCCTGAAGGAAGCAAGGAGATATTAAAAACGGGGCGGGGTGTTAGGGAGAGGAGAGCCAGAAAAATGACACGTACCAGTGGTGTTTTTGGAGTACTCATCTACCAACGCTCTATAGGGTAAATTTGGAAAGGAAAAGGAAAAACTGAAGTCTAGGGTGGTAATTCAGAGGAAAGGGACAAAACAGTGCTGTAGAAAGAGCCCTGCACTTCAAAGGGAAACCTGAGTTTGTGCTCCATATTAGCACTTCTTAGGCAACCAGTCCTTTCTCAGGGACTCAGTATTCCCACCTGTATGTTGAGAGGAAGAACTGGGGATCCCTTCCAGCTCTGAGGTTCCATGGTTTTATGAAGATTTTGTAATGTGAAGAGATGGCTGCCCGAATTCATCCATGGCACAGAATCAGCTAAGCCCTAGCTCCAGCCCCACATTCCTTATGGAGCCTCCCTGATTACAGCCTTTAACTCCTGGGCCCTGGTCTGTACCATACACTGGTGACTTGGCGTATTCTGTCTCCTGCTATTATGGGACTTTGAGGATCATGTCCTCAACTAAACCCACAGCCCCTGGAGGGCCAGGGGTGGTGGTTCTCTTGTCTTGTGCTTCTTTGGGTTTTTCTCAGCATCTAGTTCTGTGCACATACACAATAAACCTTCAGTGAAGACATAGTGGATTTTAAGTAACCCACAGGGTGTGCAGGTTGGAGCTTACTCTGCTCGTGTTTTTAGGCTCGTCTTTTACATCATGCACCAGGTAACCAGGACATATTCCTGTGAAAGAGTTCAGAACTTCATGGGCTTTGTATCCTTGCCACAGTCATGGACACCTTCCCTGGAGTCAAGGTTCAACAGTGCCACTTCTTGGCTGAGCAATGCTTAATCGCATCTGTAAAATAAAACTAGTAATACCTACCTCTCAGTGTGGTGTGAGGATTAAATAAGACTATGTGTTAATGTATTTTGCATTTTACAAAATGCTGTATCAACATAAGGTCATGTAAATTCTTCAAGGCACTGAGCCAGGTTCAAGTCCTGACTCCAAAGTTGCATGACTTTGGACTTGCCATTTAACCTCTAGGCTCTTCTTTTCTCACATGCATAATATCCCTTTAAAAAGCCCGTGGTCCAACTTGCCATGCCCGTTCCCACCCCTCCCCTACTCCTGTGATCTGGGGACCAATCCCTTTCACAGCCTTCACAGCCTGGCTTAAAACCCTGATGCCCACTCAAGCCAGAATTGACTCTCTCTCCCTCTGGGCCATCATTTTAAGTGATCTACGTCTCTCCTGCAACTAGCTTCATTCTGATTATACACCTGTCTTCCCTTCTAGGCCAGAGGTCAGCAAACTTTCCCTATAAAGGTCTAGATAATAAATATTTTGGGTTTTGTGGGTCATGTGGTCTTTGTTGCAACTACTCAATTCCACTATCTCAGCATGAAAGCAGCCATAGACAATATGTAAATGGATGAGCACAACTGTGTTCTCATAAAATTTTATTTACAAAAACAGGCACCGGGCCAGAATTGACCCTCAGGTAGTAGTTTACACACTCCTGCTCTAGACGGTCACCTCCCTAAAGTACTGACAGGATCTTACTCATCTCTGTACCTTCACTTTTAGCCTGGAGACCAAGCATAAAGTTTAACGCCAAGAGGTCTTAAATAATAAATAAATAGCAGTAATAATAACAGTGCATTTTATTGAAGCCTTATGAGGTGCAAAATACAGACAGGCCCTGACTTAACAATACTTCAACATACAATTTTTTGACTTTACATTGGACTTGTTGGGATGTAACCCCATCGTAAGTTGAGGAGCTTCTTATGATTTACACTGGGGTTATGGTTTCTACTGAATACTTACTGCTTTCACACCATCATGATGTCAAAAAGTTGTAAACTGAACCATTGTGAGTCAGGAACCATCTGCTGTGTTACCAGCATTAAATGCATTTTGATTGACGATAGGTTTGTCAGGACATAGCCCCACGTAAGCTGAGCAGCATCTGTACTTGGAACTCTGTAAGGTTAGCATTTATTATTCCATTTTACAGATGAGGAAAAGGAGATTATGTAATTTACCACAGTTGGTAAATAGCAGAGCAGGAGTTCACACCCAGGTCTGTGCAAATCACAACTGCCATGTCACACCATATGTACTTGCAAATGTCAATTGGATTGACCATGAGTGATGAGGTTGAACGAAATGTCTTCTAGCTCTCCCACCGAAGTCAGCAAAGGAATTGTCAAGTTCCAGCCTGGCTCTCGGTGCGGCCACAGGCTGTCCCGCTGGGCTGGGGGAAGCATAACTTGACTTGCTCATCTGTCTTCTCCCGACTTGCCCAGAGCCAGTCCCCATGTCTGCTCCGACACACACAGCTCAGCAGCAGGCATCGTAAGACCTCTCTGAGCATGAATAAGGCCTGCCTGAGCGGGGGGAAGGATGGGAGGATGGGGGATGGGGGATGGGGGATGGGGGATGGGGGGACGGGCTATTTTGTGCACTGAGAGCCCATTCTCTGTCAGGAGCCAAAATAGTGAGAATGGCTGTGAGTCAGTGCTACACCTGGCAAGAGCCAAAAGGAATTTATGGGACTAGGGACAGTGGGAGGTGGGGTCAAAGGCCAGATCTGAGATCAGTTACCCGACTTCCTGCTCCCCGACTCCGTCTCAAATCACTGTAGGATCCCAGGCCTTAAAAGGATGAAGATATTAATAGAAACTAAGAAAGCAGGTTTATGGAGCAAGACTGAGGGTAAGGACCACGCCTTCCAAGTTAACCATCCCTCCCCGCAACCCCAGACACACACACACACGCGCGCGTTCCAGGACCGGGGGAAGATGTGAAGACTCCAGGCGTGGAAGTGTGTGGTAGAAGATGACGCTTGGAAGCGCGCAACAGAATTTAATCACTGCACTTCTAGCAGCTACTAAAGCCCTTTTGGCTCAAGCAACCGAGACGGGGACTTTGGAGAAGTCCCCGGAAACAGTGGTCAAGAAACCAGTCAGGAGACTATCGGCACAGGTGAGCCATTCGGAAGACCTGAAGCAGGGTGACAGCTGTGGGGACAGAGTTCCACTGGGTCTTTGCCAATACTACCCACGACCCCCGTCCTTCCTATTCCCTCTGTTCGTTCATTCACTCAACCAGCAAGGATGGAGCCTGACTACGCAGACACCGTGCCAGACGCGGCTGCCCCGTTCTGTTCCCTCTTCTCTCCCCTCTCCTCCCTTCCTCATGGCTCTCTCTTCCCACCAGCTCCTTCCTTCCCCCGACATCCTCCCGAATGCTACTTTTCCAACATGAACTCAGTGGCTGGGGCCTGAACCCCCATCTTCTCCCCTGGGGTCAAGGGGCAGGGGTCGGGCAGAGTCACTGAAACCCAGAGGGCAGGTCACTTATGCAGAACTTGCACCGTGGGCCCTCGGAGCTCAAACTGAGCAGCAATGCGGTCTGGCAGACCAAACAAATGCACCAACTCTCCCCATCTCGTTTAAAACACACACACCGCACAACCTTACCACATAGAAAAAGACAAAAAGAATACACCATCTCCTCCAAGGTAGACATCAGTGACCTCACCCCCTATAATGGGGTCTCTAAACCAAACTGGTATATTAGTCAGGGTCCAGCCAGGAGACTAGAAGCCACTCTAAGTCTTTACAATGGGGGGATTTAACACAGGGAATTGGTTACACAGGTCACAGAGAAGCTGGGAAATCAACCAGCAGATGAGGTGGCAACCCAGAGCCTCTGGAAGCCACCACCACCCCAAGGGCTGGAGGGACAAAGAGTGAGAGGCAGCATTACCTGAGCCCAGGGGCCAGGGTCTCCTGCCACATGCAGGAATAGTAGCAGGCCTATTCAGCAGCAACCAGAGACCCAAAAGAGACAGAGTCACTGCCAGAAATGCCACCAAGTCTGACACAAGGAGAAATACCCTGGCTTGTCTCCTTCTCCCACCCTCCAATTTCCCCCCAGCACCTCCCATTGGTCAAACCCAGCTGGAAGCCACCCACACGGAGCTCACAGGCATCAGCCTCCCTGATTCAGCACAAAAGGGGGGAAATAGACCTGGAGCAAATGGGCTCAGCTGGTTTGGCTTTGCCTTTTCTCTTCCCATTCACCTTTGCCAGGCCTCCAGAAGCCCACCTTGCGTTGCCTTCGATCCACAAGATTGGAATCAAAGAGAAGTCACTTTCATCCTGGTGGGCAGATGTCACTCTGGATTTCAACATATGAATTTGGGGGGGACACAAGCACTCAGACCATAGCAGGAAGCTTATTGAGCTTCAGAAAAGTCACCCTGACTACGGTGTGGGGGAGGGATGGAGGTGAGACCAGGCTGGGAGACCAGGGAGGAAGCTGCTGTCCACACTGGAGTCCATGCTAGAGAAGGGGAAATCGGTGTCCCTGGGAGGAATCTGCAAGGACCTCATTATAGTCAAGGCTTGATTACGTACTAAAAAAAGAAAAAGGAAGAAACAAAAGAGGGAAGGAAGGGAAGGAAGGAAGGGAGAGAAGGAGGGAGAGGGAAAGGGAGAGAGAGAGAAAGGAAACCTGCTTGGAGAAAGTTAAGCTTTTTTCCAATAAATCGGTTGTCAGGGGCTCAGGTTGCTAAGCTACAGGGAAAGTGGAACAGCCTGTGCCGCTAAAAGGAGCTTTGGGGGAGGTGAGTGCAATCAGTCAAGTTGCTCCCTCCTCCAGGCCCAGAGCCGGCCTAGCCCTGTGCGGGGTGGGGCGGAGAGCTGCTCCAGCTCCAGGAAGGGCCTGTGGGGTTCAAACCACGCAGCACCCCAGCAGAGAGAGAGGCTCCAGGGCCTCGGCTGTGACAAGCCGGGATGGAATATGAGAGCTCGAGGCAGCGATGGTGGGGCAGCCTCTGCATCCCCAGAAGCACGGGCGAGCTGGGTGTGCGCCTCGTCTATTATTCATCGGCTGCTCTGCACCCCACTTCTGGGCCAGTGAATGCAGCACAGTTCTGCTATCAGGGGTCGCAAGTTCTAATCACTTTTTAATGTGTGTTTAGGCCATGGATTTTTCTGCATCTCTACTATTCCAGGTTTGTCCTGTGTAACCAAAATGACTTTTTTTTTAAATCATCAAATGGCTTGACTACCATCACCTGCAGTATCTTGAATAAATTCAGATAATGGGGGTGGGGAGAGTTGCATTGCAGCAAGAAGCCCAGGAGTGCGGGCTTCATTTACTTTTCGTGGTCGTGAACTGACAGTTTTGCCCCTGGAATTCAAATGTGAAACCACCGGTCCTATGCTTCCAGTGCACGGGGGGACTGGGCTGCGTGTGACTGGAGCCTCCAGGTGCACATTCCTCCAACTCTGTTTCCCTATACTAGGCCCAGCACACACAGCTCTGTGTGTTTGCTTTATAATAGTTGCTTGGAGACAGAGGAATCTTAAAGGTCAACCACATCCAACCTCTGGCCTTCCACTCTGACAGGCAGGTGTCCCTGCAGTCTCTGCCAGGGCCTCTGGGCCAAATGCTCCTGGAGGTAGAAGCCTGGGGAGCTGAAGACAGTACAAGTTGCCTCCCAGATTCAGACTCTGAGAAGTTAGGATAAGAAGGGGATGGGGCGCCCAGAAATAGGGAAACCAGAAAAGCAAAAGACAGGAAACTGGGAGTCCAGTCATCAACATGTGGGGTGGGGACTGGCGAGGTATAGTAAAGTCAGACCTGACTGAGATGGCACAGCTGCTGTGGACAATGGCATGGTGGCTCCCCAAGCAATGAAGACAGAACTACCACATGACCCAGCAAGTCCACTTCTGGGTGTAGACCCAAAAGATTGAAAGCAGAGTCTTAGATATGTGTGCACCCATATTCATAGAGGCATCATTCATAATAGCCAAAATGTGGAAGCAACCCAAGTGTCCATCGATGGACAAATGGATAAACAAAATGTGGTGTGAATATACATGTTATACAATAGAATAGTATTCAGCCTTGAAGGAAATTCCAAAACCTGCTACAACATGGGTGAGTCTTGAGAACATCACACTAGGTGAAATAAGCTAGTCACAGAAAGACAAATACTGTATGGTTTAACTTATATGAGGTACTTAGAGTAGCCAAAATCATAGAGACAAAAAGTAGAATGGTGGTGGCCAGAGGGTGGGGGTAGGGGGAAATAGGGAGTTGTTGTTTAATAGGTACAGAGGTTCAGTTTTACAAGATGAAAAGGGTTCTGGAGGTGGACGGTGGTGATGGTTACACAATATTATGAATGTATTTAATGCCACTGAACTATACACTTAAAAATGGTTAAGATGGTAAATTATATGTTATGTGTATTTTACCACAATTTTTAAAAATGGAAAGAAAAGGACCTGATTGAGGAGGAAAAGCTTGACAGAAGAGGTAAAATGAGTCACAAGGGCTGCAGCTAAAACAAAGTAGCAGTAAGTCAATCAAGGTCAACAGAGACAGAGAAGTCTCTAAGGGAAAATGACCAAGGTGGGGAGGGCCTAGAAGAAGAAACTGATCATTGTCAACATTCCCTGCTGAGCTCCCACTCTGAGCAAAGACCATGCGGGACACAGTGGCAGCACAAGGCCAGCTCTTTCTAAACCCTTGCCAGTCTCTCCACCCCTAATCAGACCCGCAGTCTCAAGGCTCATCTGTGCCTTTCTTACTGAATGTTATTTTCCCATTTAATACCTGCAGGGCTTTGTGCAACTCAGCCTCTCTGTGCATCAGTTTATTCATCTGTAGAGTGGGGATAATTTCTACCTAACATAGTTGTAAGGATTAAACAAATTAACAGATGGGAAGTACCCAGAACAGTGTCTGGTACATAATTACTCAAAAACATTATTAAGCAATTTTCATTATCATCATTTGCATTTTATTTTGTGTCCAAGTGTGAAACTCATGGCTTCTAAAAAGTATAAAAGATGGAAACTCTCACTCCATTCTAGGACGAGGGAAAGTGGGGGTGAGGCCTCAAATACTTGTGTAAGGCCACACAACTATTGAGTGTTGGAGCCAAGATCCAAACTCAGGTGTGCTGGACCTAAAGCTCAGGTTCTTTCCACTGTGTCACGTCCATCTCTCTTGGTTCCTTTTATCCTTGACAATGATGTACGTGGGAAGCAGCCATGGGCTGATGGGAAGAATACAAACCGTGGACTCAGACACCTGGATTCCAGGTCCTACTTGCTGACTACCTGCCCTGGGATGCATCACTTCTACTCTATGGACCTTGGCTTCCCTATGTCAAATGGATAAGAATACCCACCTGTGAGGGTTGTTGCATCCTTACAACAATAAAGCTACCATGGTGAAAACACCAACACAGAGCATATTGTGTGTCTTGTCATGGACGATCAAGTAGATAGCTCCAAATCTCCTTCCCACCATACGTGGAGCCTTCATTCCTTTCTTCTTGCTCCCTGTCTTCACTCCCCGTCCTGGGGAATCCTTTCAACCTGAATTTCTGAATACCTTTCTGCCCTTTGCTCATTCTTTGTACTTCTATTTTCTTTCCCTGGAAGTTTCCATCCATTTCCGTGGCTCCAGTCCCTGTTTGCAGTTAATGCTGAATTCTATGCCTCTACCTGGGCCTTCAGCTGAAGAATTAAAACACTGTCTCATTCTAAGGACCAACCCCAAGCAAAATTATGGTTTCAGTAGAGCTGGTCTTTGACGTCTCTGTTTTTGTGCCCCCAGCCTGCTGCAGCCTTCCTCCTCCCAGTCCCTGGCACATGAGATCCTTGGGTTTCCTCCCTCTAACCAAACCTGATCTCTGGACAGAATCTGAAATTCCTTCCCACCCAGGTGAAAGTAACAGATAACCACTAATATCTTCCAAGAGTATTTATCTTTTAATGAGGGTCAGAACCTACCTTCTGCCTAAGCACTCAAACCACACTGCAGAATTTCACTTTGGTGCATGCCATCAGTGCATCTACAAAGGAAGAATGCTTATTTCCAAGCACAGGATCTTCCCTGGAGAAGTCGTGCCAGGCAGGTCATTGGGACTCTCCTCTGCTTCAGTCAGTCCCTGGTGATGTCTCTGGAATGTTACCTTTCTCTTTGGGCAGTATTGTAGTCATACTTGTCACGCCTGTGACATCTCTTTGTATCTCAAAGAGCTTTGGAAATGTTAATTAATGTGAGACACCATCTAAAAAAGCAGACTTGCAGGCGGCAACCTCCAGCTACCACTGCATTTCCTTTTATACTTATAAGCCTCCATTAAGAAAGAAATTCATGGCTTCTAAAGCCAGTGTCGGCCCTTGTTCTAGCAAAGAGGTTTTATGCCCCAGTGTTTTGGACTGCAGTTTTAATGACGCTCCTAGCTGATTTCTCAAAACCATTTCTTTGTTATTATGCCATTTGTATTGAGCACCTACACCAGCATATGGGTTCAAGTCCCAGCTCCCAATCCCAACTGCATGGCCCTGGCAGGTCTTATGAGTTTTCTGTCTCAATTTCCTCATCTATAAAATGAGACAATAGTATCTAAATCTGGGGATTGTTGTGAGCCTTAAATGAGATAATATCTGCAAAATAGCTAGGTCAGGGGTAGGGAACCTGTGGCCTTCTAGGTCCTTAAGTGCGGCCTTTTGACTGAATCCAAATTTTACGGAACAAATCCTTTTATTTTTATTAACACATTTTTGTTGTCTTTTATATTTTTATTTTTTTTTAATGAATGTAGTTAAAATACCAAAGACTAAAATAAGTTTCAACGATATAACCCTCCCAGATTGACCAGCACAATTATAACATTAATAAGCCATAAGGGCTAAATTGACGGCTGCTATGCTCATGATTTAGTTCTAATTTCCCCTGCCTGACTGGCACCACTACTGCAGGAGGCTGGTTGGCAAGAGTTTGTGGGGGTCAAGTATGCCAGTCTGTTACAGCTTTTAACAATGGTCCACTGTGTTTCTGTCTGAAGTGGAATTTGTGAAGAGTTGCACAGCTTGATAGTATTTTTTAATTCTGTCTGCTTAACATCACATCAAAGACAACCAAGAGAATGCTGAAGGAAGAAAATAGATTTTTTAATGAGGATTGGGAATTGCAACATTGTCTTGTTTCTGCTAAAGATAAAATGATTTGCTTGCTTTGTGATACTGCAATATCAACTTTAAAGAAATTCAATGCTCATCGGCATTATAACACTCACATGGACCACAAGTATCTTAAATTAGAGGGAGAGGCATGAAAGGTTGTATTGCAGAAATTAAAAGATAAAAAGCAAAAGCAAAGACAATTCTTTCAAGCAGCAATAAGACCTGAAAATAATGCCACTGAAGCAACTTATAAAGTAGCTTAAATACTCGGGGAAAAAAGGGAAGCCATTCAGTGATGTAGAAATTTTGAAAGAATGCATTGTTGAAGTTGTAGGATGCTTAGACCCCAGTGACGTTTCAAAGTACAAACAACTGCCTCCTTCAAGGAGAACCATAACTGATCGGCAGCATAAATTAGCCTTCAACTTAACAGATCAACTTCATGCAATACTTCAAAAGGAAAATATATATTATTCAATCGCTTTGGATGAATCAACCAATACTACTGATTTGGTGCAGGTTTTATACCTCATTTGGGTCATAACAGAAGATTTTCTTTGCTACAAAGAGTTACTTGCTTTGGGCACTCTTGGGAACAGAACATGGGGAATAGATATCTTCAACAACTTTCAAGATAAATGTGAAGTTGGACTGATTTGGTAAATTTAGTGAGTGTATGTACTGATGGTACACGACAGGAAAACACGAAGGGTTTATTGCACAGATAAGGAAAAAAAAGTATTAACAGACCCAGGTGCTCTAATTTCTTTTCATTGTATCTTGCATCAGCAAAATCTCTGTGCTAAAGCTACTATTTTAAGTGACACTTGGTGAAAAGTTATAAGTATTGTTAACTATCTTCATGTAAATGCAACACGGCATCTTCAGTTTCATAACACGCTAAGTTGAACAATGAGGTATTCAGTGTGGATTTGCCGCACCATTCTAAAGTGCGTTGGCTATCGCAGGGACAGGTGTTAGCCAAAATTTTATCTCTGCAAGAACAGACAGTTAAATTTTATGAAGAACAGAACCAGCAATGTGAATTATTGAAAGAAACTTTCTATACAAATGTAGCATTTCTGTGTGATGTCGTATCAAATCAAAACAACTTGAATATTTCTTTGCAAGGTAGAACTAAGTCTATATATGATATGTGGCAAAAAATCCAAGCATTTTGCAAAAAGCTATCATTTTTCAAAACACTCCTTCTTCAAAAGGAAATTTCAGATGAACATTTTCCCTAGTTAGCAAAGGTCATTGATGAGCAGGATGATGGATATGAATCATTTGAAGAATACACTGCTGTTATAGACCTATTAATTGGAGAATACCATGAAAGGTTCACTGACTTTGAGAATCATGACATTGCACTCAAATTACCATTTCAACCTCACCTAGTTGATATCACCAAGGCACCCAAAGAACTACAGATGGAATTGATTGAGCTCTCAGTAGATGACATTTTAAAGTCATTGTTTGATGCTAAGAAAGATCCAATTGAAATATGGAAAAATGCAGTAGAATACGCACGCCTTCAGCAACATGCCTGACAAATGTTCTCTTGCTTTTCAACCACTTATTGCTGCGAATCTATATTCTCCCACCTAACCCAAATCAAGACGCCCTTCAGGTCACAAATAACTGATACCCATCTAGAAGATCAGCTGAAACTGTGGACCTCTACACTACAACCAAATATTTCAATGCTTTTCAAAAAAAAAAAAAAAAAAGCAGACACAACTAAGTCATTAAAAGGTCAGTTTACTTTAAAATTAACAAATAGTTTTCATTTTTTGAAATTATTAAGTACATAGTAGTTAGATTTTTACAAAATAATGTCCTTTTTAAAGTATATCTAATTGAAGTTTCTCGAATGTGACCTTATTTGATTACAGCTAAATTATTGAGGCCTTCCAACATGAAAAGGTTCCCCACCCCTGAGCTAGCTCAATGCCTGGTACTTAGAGATACTAGGTAAAAGTTAGTTCCCTTCTCCCTTCCTCCCCCGTGTTCCCACCCCTTTGCTACATAGCACTGCAGAGAAATAAACAGAAAGATACATTCTTTCTGTACAAGATATCCAGTTCCTTATGTTCTAAAAGGAGACACATTTTAACATTAAAAACCACAGACACACACATTCCTTTTGTTTAAAGACTTTTCAAGTGTTCAATTTCACCCATTTCTACTCTTTACTAGGAAATAGAAGAGAGAGCAAAAATAAAAGATGAACTGAAGAGAAAGTCGTGGAGAGCTGCGCGTGATGATCATCAGAAACAGAGTGCTTCGAACAAAGAGATTATCTACAGTCTACAAAGTGGAGTTATTAACCAGACCTACGATGCATTGTGTAAGAAGGAACCAGCAAAGTGTCCCTCCTTTGGAAGCACTGTGACAATGAAACAGTCGGAGCAGCTGATAGTCATCTCAGACCACAATACCATAGAAATCTTGTCCAGCTCATTGTGGCCTTCTTTAACCTGCTCTGGGTGACCCCATTGTCCTAGAGCCAAGTGGGTGAGGCAGCTCAACAACCATAAATAACTAACAGCCTTTTGGATTCATGGTCAGAACCAGGAGAACCAGAGCAGTGGTTAAATCAGTGAACAAATGTGAAGCTATATTCAGGAGGTGAAGTGGGGTGTTAGACCTGGTTGGGAGACAGAATCGTAAATTGTGGATGAGGTCCATGTTGGGGTGCTGGCTGAATGGAGCAGTCAGTGTCAGCTGATCCAAAAGTGCCAGGCTAGGCCAGGTATACAACAGGAGCCAAGTGCCAGTCCTGGAAAGGGAGGGGAACACAGGGAAGAGGAGCAGGGACCAGGAAATAGCCAAAGCTGAAAACAAGTAGAATGAAAATAAACAGGTTAAGGTCAGAACTTGTCTGCAACCCTGCTGTCAACTCCAAGCGTGAGTGACAGCAAGAACAGAGTCTAAGAGCCAGGCTGAGAGCTGATACAGTTCCTCCAGACAGAAATGCTGTTCCTGCCTTGTGCACCATGTGCACAGAGCCTAGAGCATTGTTTGGCAGGCCCACAACAAGGTCTACATAAATGCTAGTTGTTCTTGCCATTGTCAAAGTTGGCAGAAGCCAATGAATGAACAAGGTAAGGGAAACTGAGGGATGGACGGAATTGCGTGTGCGACATCTGAAAGTGAGCCTTTCTCAGGAAGCACCCTGACCTGCCTGAAAGTGTTAGAGCTCAACTAACACTTTAGTGTTAGTCAGACACACATCAGACCTTCCTTCTCTCCTTCCTGATGGCCTGTATTAATTTCCTGTGGTTGCTGTAACAAATTACCACAAATTTCTGTTGTTTCTAGCTTAAAATGACAGAAATGTATTCTCTCACAGTTCTAGAGGCCAGAAGTTCAAAAGCGGTATCACAGGGCCAAAATCAAGGTGCCATCAAGGCCACACTCCTGCCAGAGGCTCTGTAAGGGAGAGTCCTTCCTTCTCCCAGCTTCTGATGGCTCCAAATGTTCTTTGGCTGTGGCTGAATCACTCCAATCTCTGCCTTTGTCTTCACGGGTCTGTTTTCCCTCTGTGTCTTTTCCTCCTCTCCATTTGTCTCTCCTCTGTGGGTCTCTCATAAGGATACTCATCAATGGATTTAGGGCCCGCCCAAATAATCTTGGATGACCTCATCTCTAGATCTTTAACTTGATTGCGTTTGCAGGGACCCTTCTTCCAATCAAGGTCATACTCACAGGTTCCAGGATGTGGACATAATTTTTGGGGACCACTACAGCTCCCCTTGCAGAATTTACCTGTCTCATGCTTCATTCCTTTAGGTCCCATGCAATCAATGCTAAGTATTTTGAGCAAAAATGTTAATGATTTAATGTGTTACCTTGCAGTGTGCATGTATATTTATCAGAGAATTCCTAGAGACTTAAGGCCTTGGTTAAGAGAATGGCTCTCCTAGTGGCTGGGATTTCAGCCCCTACCCCTCGTCCTCTGAAGAAGATGGCTTTGGGAAGAGCAGCCACCCTCCATCAGCTCACAGCTTGCAGGGGATATGCTCTTGTCACCCACACACTGGAAATCATGGGAGAGTTAGAGGTGCTGTTAGACCATTTCGTCTCCTCCTGGCTTTCTAAATAATTTCACTCCTTTCTATTCCTAATCCTTCCCTTTTAAACTAGTTAATAGTAGCCCTGCACTGTGCTCAGTAATTTACAAGCCTCTCATTTAATCCTTGTAACATTCCCTATGAAGTAGGTACTATCCCTATTGCACCTTGCAGGAAAAGAAATTGAGGCTTAGAAGTTAAATGGCAGAGCCAGAACTTGCACCCAGGTTTTCTCTTGCTCCAAATGCCATCCTCTTAACCACTCTACTGATGTAGCTCCTGCAGATCTTTGAATAGCAGTGCTGTCAGACCTGGGCTGTCAGGAGCAGGATGGGAATGGTCAAGGGAAAATTGCACAGGCTTGTGAGCTTGACGGACAGCTGTGGTTCTGCATCCAGAAGGTCAAGGATGATGGAGAGTGATGGTCGATGCTTGGGGTCGAGAGTGAGCATGTACATTTATAAGTGCCCACCATACGGAGACACCCCTTGTCTTTAGGAGTGAACAGTCTCAAATTGGCAAAATTTAGAGGGCAAATGTGCAAAAGGACTGAGCAGAATCCCTCCAGTGTTTTCTGGTGAATATGGGGGTAAGGGAGAGAATGAGGAGAAAATACAACTGAGAAAACAACTCCAGTTTTTGGTAAGGTGAGATGTCTTTGACATTCATAAAGGTGTTGGATAACACTACTGTCCCTTCCCAGAAGGAACAGCATTTGCCCCAGTGATGGTCTTTCAGACTAAACTGCCTTACCTCTGAGGAAGGCAGGAAACTAACATTTATTTCAGCATGTAGATTTTCAGACTATTTCCCTTGCATTATTTCAATTAATCCTCCAAAAAATTCTTTAGGGAGATGTTCCCACCCTCATTTATGGATAGAGCAATTGGGTTCCAAGGGCTCAGGTGGTTTGCCCAATGTCACTCAACTGGCAAATCTGATTTGAACTTGTCTTCTAACTCCAATATCAGGGCTCCAATTTATATTGCAGTTCCATATTTATTACAAAACCCTGGCAATGCTTATTTGCCTGTTTCGGTGTGAAGAAGAAGCCACTTGTTTCATAGCAAGGCAAAATCAGGAAACATGCAAGGTCACTAGTCTCCCCAACCCTGCCTGTCTTCTTATCCCTCAAGCCAGGCTTTGTCCACCTCTGCCTGGGAAACTCCTTCTCAAACTTTAAAACCCACCTCAAATGTCTCATCTCTTTGAAACTTTCTAGATCCACCACCTTTGGGCTCCAGGTACAATAATTACTCTTTTATATATGTTCCCTCAGACCCATATGTGTATGTCCATTACCAATAAAGCATTTTAAAATGCCTGTCTCCTCTACTAGGATGTGAGCTCCTCGAGGACAAGGACTGTGTCCTAATCATTGTGGCCCAGACAGGACCAACTCAGGGAGGTTAGGCAAGAGCTATTGGTCTAAGGCTCTCAGTGCAATCTACCTTGGCTCTGAACCCCACCAGTGCAATCAGGCAAGCCTGGTCTTTTCCTTCCCCTAGCTGGGTGTCCACATGACTCATGCCTTCTCCCGGAGGCCAATAGCATGTCCCTTCCCAGATGCTGGTGCTGAGCTCCACTCTGCCACATGGCTTCACTGGTGTCCCCCTGCCTATCACCATGTGGTCCCCACCAGCCACCCCTACATCCCTGGTCTGCCCTGCTTTGTCCCTAACCACACAGGCTGGATTGGCTTGGCCACTGCACTGGTGACATCTCTCTTCCCCTCCTTATCACACTCCTGTTCCAGCCACATCACTTAAGGTGGTATAATGGAATCCTCTCCTGACCATTGGTGTGTTAGGCCTGGGGTAGGCAGGAAAATGGCCCCCAATGACATCATGTCTGAATCCCTGGAACCTGTACATGTTACCTTATAAAAAGAAAGCATCTTTGAAGATGTGATTAAATTAAGGATACTAAGATGGAGAGATTATCCTGGATTATCCAGGTAGGCCCTAAATGTAATCACAAGTGTCTTACAAGTTAGAGAATGAGTGGCATTATACACACACACACACACACAGGAGAAGGCCATGTGAAGCCAGAGGCAAAGGTTGGAGTGATACAGCCTTGAGCCAAGGAATGACAACGGCCACCAGAATCTGGAAGAGACAAGGAGCAGATTCTCCCCTGAGAGCCTCTGGAGGAAGTGCAGTCCTGCTGACACCTTGCTTTTGACCCAGTGACAATGATTTTGAACTTAGGGCCTCCAGAACTGTGGGAGAATCAATTTCTGTTGTTTTAAGCCACTAAGTTTGTGGTAATTGGTTACAGGAGCCACAGGAAACTGGTACAGGCCCCAAAGGGGTTGATCTTGATCTCCTAGTTTCTTTCATCCTCGCTAGTTTCACAACTGTCTCATCTGCCTCACTCCTCTGGTCTCTTACAGCCCCTTTCTCTAGGAACTGAGCTAATAACCACCATTTACTGAGCACCTACTGCATGCCAGCACTGAGCCAGGGGCTTCACACGGGCTACATCACCAATCCATACAACAACCCTATGAGATGCTATTGAGGCCAAAAGAAGTTAGGTAACTTGCCCATGATCACACAGCTATAAAATGCTAGAGCTGGGATCCAAAAACAGGTCTGTGTGACTTCAAAGCCTGGTGCCTCACTGCCTGAGTGGGGGTCTTCTCTAGCTGACCAACTGTCAGTTCCCATGTGTCTTTCTCCAGAAGCCTGTTGGCATCTCATGCAAATAAGTGTTTATTATGGGGCAGATGTTGTGCTCAGGACTTTACACATATTAGTTTATTTTTATCATCAAAGCAACTTCATGAGGTAGGAGCTATTATCATCCCTTTTTACTGACCAAGAAATTACTGCTAGTGGTAGAACCAGCACCAGGCCCTGCATTTCCTGGGGTCCTGGACCGGTGCCATTTCCTCTAACCCGCTCGCCCTCCCATTTGCCCTAGTGTGCTGGGCTGTAATTTGACTTGGACTCGGTTCAGACTTCTGAAAGGCCTCTGTGTTGTCCAAAGTTTGGAGGATTTCCATCAAGTTTATGTGTGGAGCTTGCTTGTTAGTTTCCAGAGAGTTCAAAACATCCACAGTGCCGCATAAATGTTCCATTGCCCAGACATTCACAAACACCCTGCCCACATTTTCAAAAGTCTCTCTACCTAGCCCTATCTGTAGCCTCCTCCTCCTCCTCATTAGAAACCTTAAGAGAGTTATACTGCAAAATTAATATACTAAAAAAAATTATAAAATATAAATTATTATAATACATTATAACAATGATAATATAAAAATTTGGAAAGAAGAAACATGTTAAGAATTTCACCAAAATATGTATCCTAAGTAAAGTCTTTTGGAAAAAAAAATACATCTTAATGGAGGTGGGTGGAGGGAAGAAGGCCAGGGAAGAGAGAAAGAATGAGAGAGAAAGGAAGATTCTCTACATTTATAAAACCCAAATACCTAAACTGATTTATTTAGAATTAGTGGTAATGTGCATGCTTTCAAGTGAAACATTGAAAAACTTAGTAGAAACAGCAATCCATACGGCATGGCCAACAGACAACAAACTGCCTTTGAAGTGAACTAGGATTCCGCAAATTTCCTGGATCATTTTGGCTCTTTTTAAGCTTTGGGAAGGAAGAAGAACCCAGTGGAAGGGAAAAAGAACTCTCCACAATTATGGTCAGATATATAATAACAAAAAGAGAATGAGACCAAGAATAGAGAAATCTGGATTTCACTCCTAGCTCTTCCTTCATCTGAAGCCCTTCTCTGGGCTTCAGTTTTTCCCATCTGCAGATGATTTCTATCATACCTTCAAATTCCACAAGGATATTTTTAACCAAAATAGCATCACAGCCATGCTTCTCATTTTGTTTTTGCTTTTCTTCTCATAGTCACATAATCAACTAAGAGCATGAGGCAAGAAGATATGGCTGCTGCTGAACACACACATTTATCCAGAGGGCAAAACCACACAGAGTCATCTGGTTAAAAATCTTCTGACAACACTGTGTCTCACACCCAAATCCCAAGCTCAGTGGAACTGCTCTCGAGATGCCAGCTGGGGCAGGCTTGCCCGAGAGGAGGTCCAGGGTGGCCTCTGTCTGAATCTCTTCCATAGCAACACTCCCAGAAAGCCAGCCTTGTCATTAAGCCCGCAAAGTAAATATTGTCCTCAGCAAAAGCCCTAGTTAGCAGTCACCTAAAGTCAACCATGCTCTTTTAAGGGGAGAGCTTTCATACCATTCATTGCTCCACCAGTGTCTGCTTTAAAACTTGAAAACAAACATGGGGTTCTCAAGGCTCTGGCCTTTCATCCAAAACCACCAGAGGCTGTGGGCAGGATTCAGAATTATGTTTCACTAGCTGGTCCAGGCCACAGTTTGTCTGGGGAGAGAAACAGACACAAGGGACAAGGAGACAGGGACGGGGAAAAAAAGGGGGGGGGCCTCACTGCTGTTATTGCCACTGAGCTATGGGTGCTATTAACACAGTCAGAAAATTTTACCCAGAAGCCTGGAATCTAGATTTAGCAATAGGCATTTCTTGACCTAAACATTTGTCACAGGTATATCAAGTTTTACCATGCCATTTTGTTTTTGTTAATTAATATGCTGCTTCACAATTGTGTTAAAGCTGCATCTTGTGTGTCTGTCTGGAACCCCCACCTAGCTGGCAAATTCTTCAAAAGCAGAGGACGTTATGATTGTTTGGTTTCCCAGCCCAACAAGGTGTCCAGTGCAGAGCTGGGCCAAAGCAGGCAGACTGCCTTTGCCAGGAAATCAATGACAGCTCTTCATTCATGCCCAAGCCCTTCTCCCACCAGTCCATCCTGTCCATTTCTGTGACCCACAAAGAAGTGCTTCCTCCCCCAAGTCTGAGAAGACCAAGGAGGGTGTTGAGGGAAGTGTTATTAGGTTCAGCCTGGACTGAATATACCACCTTGGACTTTCTAAATCATGATCATAATATTAGCTAACATTCACTGAGAACTTACTATGTGCAGGCACTGCTAAGTGCTTTATCTTGTGATACATCCTCATAATAAACCTATGAGATAGCTACTTTTACCATCCTCATTTTACAGATGAAAAAACTGAGACTCAAAGTACACAGCTAAGAAATGGTTGACCTGAGATTCTAATCAGGGCTGGCTAACTTGAATCCTGTTTAAACTCCTAGGATATACTGCCTCCCAGACTTGTTTATAAATTCCTTGAGAGAAGAGATTCTATCTTTTTCTTTTCTGTACTCTCACAGAGCCTAGAGGGACCATGAGCAGTAGTAGCCTCTTAGCATCTGCCTGTTAAGTGACTGATTGATGAGAGATCCATGTCCAGGGTAGTCAAACACTAGAGGTGAGAGTGACAAGAGGTTAGAGAGGCATCTGGCAAAAAGAGTTTAGAGAGCTGCTTATAGCCAGGCCAATTTAGGGTGAGAGAGTATAGGCACAGAGGCCCCTTCTAGGCAATACTTAGAAGCTTCCAGAAATCCCTGGGCAGGAAGGTGGGCTTCTCTTCTTAAGGAGGACTCTCCAAGAAATAATGAGACATCCAGACACAGCAGGGGAGTGGCTATTGGACCAAATTGAATTCAATGTCCCTATCATTGGTGGTCACTAAGGGGCCAGTGTTGCTCTTTGCAACAAAACGCTCATCTGGTTAACTTCTAGTTTAGAAAAATGCACAGTGCCCAACTGTTCTACACTTGGCTGGTCTACAGAATTTTTTTTTCTTCTTCTGGTACTAAAGATGTGAGGGATCGCAGCCCCATTTTCCTAATGGCTCATGTTTCAATGTTTTATCTATAAACCAATCATTTGGAACTGATAACACATTTTCTATAGGGAAACATGTTACTTAAAGAGGTTAGGATCTCAGGTGAGGTTCTAAAGTCCTTATTTTACCCATTGTTAGTAACAATGAGTCCAGTGATACATATCACCTACAAATAATCATATTCATATAGGAAAATATAGTCCAATTTGAATTCAGCACCTTGAACAGTGTTGCCCCAGCCCTGGCAGTAGGGACGCCTGACAGTGAGAAAGCTAGCAGCACCTGACAACCTTCTAACTGCCTTTGGAGAGGAGACTCGGACTTAAGGGTATACGATCATCCTAGCCTTATCAAGGAGGCCATGTCCACTGAATCAAAGAGTTTGTCAACACCCCTGATATCTGCTGGCTCAGGATGGCACACATGAGAGCATAACTCACATTCCTGACCTCCTTGGGGCATCTTAAAAGTTTGAATGGATTTTCACCATACTCAGCCTGCTAAATCCCTGACGCAAGGACATCAATGCTCACCTAGCCCCAGCTCTATCCCAAGACCCTTTCTTCTACCTACTACTCTGTGTAGAGAGACAGGCGGTTGCAGGAGGAGTACCTTCAAGAAGCTCCTTATTTATTTAAAAAAAAAATTTACAATAGCTACTACTACCTTTTTTTTTTTAAGTACTAACTCCAGGCCAAAAGCTTTATATATTTTAATTTATTAAATTCTCACAACAACCCTATGTGCACATTTAGCCACACTTAGAATATGAGGAAACTGAGGTTTAGTATGATTAAGTAATTTGCCTTAGATCATACAGCTAGTACATGGAATAATCAGGATTGAAAACCCAGTCTGAGACATCATACTATGCCCCATAAATAGGTACAATTAGCATGCATCAATTAAAAACAAAATTTTAAAATTAAAAATCAATAATTTTTTTAAAAACCAAATCTGTTTGAAACCCGATTCCAACCTATTAATTGCTATGGTATACTTGTTTCTCAGTAGGCTAGGGGAGGGCGGGGGGAATTCCAGAAAAGAGACCACAAAGCAATGCTCACCATAAGTATGTTGAAATTATGTATTTTTATTTAAATGATAATCTTAAAAATTGATGACGTATATTCTCGATCATCAGGCAGTACAATTATAACTGAGTCCTGTCACACAATTTAAAGGCAGGCCCCCTTTTGTGTTTTTTTATGGTTGATTTCTAGCCAGGAGGAGGCCAAATACCATCATGGCTCACTGAATGAGTGAAGGTTTTGCAGTATATTGAACAGAGGCAAATCCTGGGAGAATTGCTTCCTCATGAAGTCATGCAGCACATAGCAGCACAGGCGTGCCGAGCTCACAAGGAGCGTCCCCTTAGGTGCCATCCTCACACTGGGAGCAGACACATTACACAGATTCCATTACTCTGTATCCAGCATTGCACACCATGTTGACTCATCATTTTGAGAACTGGCTACGTGGCTGTTAAGCTGCCTCAGTTCCCAAGGAGAATTGTTAGAAAGTAAAGGTTTTTCTGAAGTCTCCTCTTAACTATTCTTCTCTTTTGATGATGCAATGCATAGTCATAAATATCCTGTAGAATCTTCTCATTTTCCTAGTTAAGAGAAGGAACTTTAAGAAACCAAAAGACAAAAATCTGCTAGACCAATCCTTCCATATGAGTAGCACATCAAACTTGTTTATGAAAAAGAAAGAAACACGAAGTTTTAAGTTTGTTACAACATTAGAAAAAGTAGGAGAGGCTGGGCGTGGTGGTTTATGCCTGTAATCCCAGCACTTTGGGAGGCCAAGTTGGGAGGATCCCTTGAGGCCAGGAGTTTGAGACCAGTCTGGGCAATGAACTCACATAGAGTTCATGTAGAACCCTGTCTCTACAAAAAAAATTTAAAATTAGCTGGGCATGGTGGTGCGTGTCTGTAGTCCTAGGTAGCCAGGAGGCTGAGGCAGGAGGATTGCCTGAGCCCAGGAGTTGGATGTTACAGGGAGCTATGACTGTGCCACTACTCTCCAGCCTGAGTGACAGAGAGAGACACCCGTCTCTAAAAAAAAAAAGAAAAGAAAAGAAAAAGTAGGAGAGAAGGAAGCACAGAAAAAGCAGTACAAACAGGAAGAACAAAATGAGATTATAGAAATAAATCCAAATATCAGCAATCATAATAAATATAAATGGAATAAATGACCTATTAAAAATACAGAAAATAATAGATTTTAAAATATTAGAAATTCAGATACATACTTTTCATAAGAGCCTTGCTAACCTGTAAGGATCCAGAATGACAGAAAGTAGAAGTATTTAAAAAAAAGAGCTGGCAAATACCCCCCAAAAAAGCTAATGTAGCTATTATTAATATCAGACAAATGAGTTTAAGACAAAAGGCATTATTAGAGATAAAGTGAGTCACTATATTTTGATAAAAGTTTTAATTCATCAGAGAGGTACAACAACTCTAAACTTATATGTACTTACTAACATACCTTCAAAGTATATAATCTAAAAGTTGATACAACATTAATTATCCTTCAAATTGAAAACATGCATGGTGATGAGGATAAATAACTAAGGAAGGAAAGAGAAAGGGAGCCAACGTATGTTGAGGGCTTACTAATTGCCAAGACTATGCCAAATGCTGGGGAAACAAGGATGTAGAGACATATTTTCTGCCCTAATGAAACTTCCATATAGAAATAATTAGGATATAATGTGACAAAGGCCATAATAGTAGGATGTGCAAGGCAGGGTGGTAGAAGACAGGACAGAGTTATTATCTGAATCAGAAGAGAAGGAAGTAAGGGAAAACTCACTTAGGAGAAGTCATTTGAAATGGTCTTAACAGAGGAGCAGGAGTTCACCAGAAGGACAAGGGGCAGAGGAAAGAGGACCAGGGAGAAGGATGCCAGGCAGAGGAAATGTCACACACCAAAAGCTAGACAGGTAAGACAGCACCACATCTACAGACATTTAAACATTGGATAATTACACTGAGGAAGAAAAATTAAAACATTTTCACCAGTAATGATTTCACATACATGAAGACTTAGTTTCTGTGACATTTACACATATCAGAAGGAAGAACTGGACAAGGTTCCTCTTCGTCATAAAACAAAAGTCACTAGAAAAATAATACTAATCACATGGGGGATGGAAGGAGTTTAAAGAGCTAATAGTTTAATTTTCCCTGGCAAATCCAGCATTGCAGATTTGTTAAATTCCAGTGTAATTCACTCCAGTGATGTCATTTTAGCCTCGGATGATTGCACATTCCAAACAGTCACGTGAATAATACCCTTTGGCTGTCACCAAGAGCTTAAACAATACCAGCAGCATTGCTTAGCCTCAGCGTGCTAGGAAGCTGCCTTAGTTCCTCACTTTCATAATTACAATCTGACTTGTTACATGTAATAAACAGGAGGTAGGAAAGTAGAAAGAAAAACAAGTGTGGAAACTATTTCATAGTAGTGCTATGACCTAACACATCCATTTGATTTCAGTTGGCAAAGGAAGGAGAAAATCCAGTTTGACGAAAGAAATCAAGAATGGTTGCACAATAGGGTTGAGTTGGGAATGTCCTTTATATATTGTCAGTTTCTACCATGACAGGAAATTCACTCGGTTGTGAACAAAACATCTTAGAGAGTGGCCAAAAAGTCTTAGGAAATTATGTACACTTCAGAGGGGACTGCTTTTTTCCTTTCAGACAAAATGTTGTCCCTTGAATTTGGATCCCATTTATGCTGATATTTTTAATGAAGAAATTGTCTAATATGCAGTGGAAATTGACACTTATCTAACCATTTTTTTGTGATAAAGCTAGAAACTGAAAAGGGGAAGCTATAGGGATGGGGGGGGATTTCTTCCTTTTCTGGTTTTTAAAAAAATGTCCTTTTCTTCAAGTTAAGCCTGGTTTTTGCTTTAATCACACCAGAAAGCATTTTCCACATGAGGGAAAGTGGCAAACTGGCCTGAAACCCTGTCCCCTATCTCCCACTATCCATTTTTGTCCTTTGCCCTGCCAGGGGAGCTCTCTTCCCCTCTTCTCTTGTTTGCTCCTCTTTTCCTTGTTCATTCTTCAGTTCCCAGTTCCTTTCTTGCCCAACACAAAATGGCAGAAATTATGCAACCTAGTATTTTTTACAGAAGCTGCTTTATTGTAATAATTCAGCAAGGATTCATCAAGTGCCTGCCATGTGCCAGCACTGTTCTTGATGCTGGGAATACTGTTAATACAGTGAGTGAAACAGACAGAGACTGTCATTGAGCTGTTTCAGGGCCGGCAGGGAAGGCCTCTCAGAGGGAGTGTTATCTGAGCTGCGATCTGAGTAATGGAAAGGAGCGAGCCCAGGGGAGAACAGCTGCAAGAGGATTCCAACCAGAGGGAACGGCCCAGCACAGAGGCTCTGCGAGGAGCATCAGCTCTGTGCATTCCAGGGACAGAAAGGAACGGGGCATGGTGTCTTCAAGGGAAAATCATCAGTTTGGATGAGGAGGAATGGAAGGGCGGAATACAAAATAAGAGAAATTAGCTTAGGGTGAAAGGTATTTTGCCCACAATAAAAGAGGGATTCCTCTCGATCCACCGGAAGGAGGAAGGTTTGAGAGAAGAGAGATGAGGTTTGGGTTCCAGCATCTGAGTAAAAGCAGGAGAAAGAATCCTCTCTCTTTGGAGGTCTAAAGAAGGAGATCCAGGGACACAGTGAATCGTAGAGGGAAGGCCAGGTACATGGAAGACTGATGCTAACCCACAGATGTGTACACACACTTGCACAGTCACACATGCACACACTTGCACAGTCACACATGCACGCAGCGCGAGCAGCGTGTGCCAGGTTTCAAAGTGTGCTGGGTTGAGTGAAATGAACTAAATGTATCTTTTTTTAATATAGTAAGTAGGAGGGCAGAGACCCTGTTTTTATAGACTGCATTCTCAGTATCTTTTTAATATTTGTTTCCTTTCAGTAAACATAAAAATCACACACCTCTTTTTAAATGATTTGAAATTTCAAAATAAATGAAGTGCCTGAAAACAAAGCAAGGTGATTCCAGAATATGTTTCTTCAAGTTACGTATGCCTCCTTCACCCGGATTGTGGTCTTCTGACCTACTGACCTTCCAGGAGAATCCCTGCTGAGCTGCCACAGCCTGATTAAGTATGGCCAGCTCCACACACCAACCTCAAACTGGGCTCATTAACTCAAAAGGGAAAGGAAAAAGGCGACAACTTAGTGGGCTGCCAAAGCTGGTCTTTAAAAATATGTTGGTAGCTCTAACCAAGCAAAGGAGAGGATGGTGGAGTTGAGAGCTTTGCCTCGCTTCAGAGAGCAAAGCTTGACCAAGTGACTATAAGCTTCAGGGAAAAGTTTCAGAAAAAGATTTCATATTTTTTTAAAAAAAGGATCTCACTAGGGATCAGAACTTTCTGACGAGTGGAAATAGTGAACACCCAGCACTGCAGATGAGCTACGTTATAAAATAGGCTCCTGCTCCGGGTCTAAGGTCTCTTTTAGTGCTTATGTTCTATGAATTGGTCTATATCTAAACACCATGAGCATGATATTGAACTGGGTGTTCACAAATATTTTTGTTCTTTCTCTCTCTTCAGGAATAGCCAGTTAAAAACAAGAACTACCAACATCATTAGCCATTAGGAAAATGCAAATCAAAACCACAACAAGGTACTTCCCACCCACTAGGATGGCTATAATAAAAAAAGACAGATAATAACAAGTGCTGGTGAGGATGTGGAGAAATCAGAACCCTCATACGCTGCTGGCGGGAATGTAAAATGGTGCAGCCATTTTGGAAAATAGTGTGGCAGTTCCTCAGAAATTTAAATATAGAGTTACCATGTGGCTCAGTAATTGCACTCCTAGGTATATACCAAGAGAAATGAAAACATATGTCCACATAAAAACATGGATATGAATGTTCATAGCAGCATTATCAATAATAGCCAAAAAGTAGAAACAATTCAAACGTCCATCAACTGACAAATGGATAAAAAAAATGTTTATCCACACAATGGAATATTATTTAGCAATAAAAAGGAATGAAGTACTGACACCCGCCATGACCTGGAGAACCTTGAAAATATTGTAAGTGAAGGAAGCCAGTCACAAAAGACCACATATTGTATGATGCCAATTATATGAAATGTCCAGAATAGGTCAATATATAGAGATAGAAACTAGATCAGTGGTTACTTATAGTTAGGTGGGGAGGGGGATGGATTTTAAGGGGAAATGGAGAGTGACTGCCAATGGCTACAGGGTTTCCTTTTGGGGTGATGAAAATGTTCTACAGTTGATTGTGGTGATGGTTGCATAACTCTATGAATATACAAAAAAACATTGATATGTACACTTGAAACAGGTAAAGTATATGATATATGGATTATATCTCAATAAGGCTGCTACAAAAAAAAAAAAAAGAGAGAATGCTGACACCAAGGTCAGAACACAAATTGACTGATGGATCCCAAATCAATTTAGATTCACGGTGGCAACAAATGTGGGGGAATGTAGGGGAGGGGAAGAACTCCTCTCACAGCAAAATGAGAAGTAAAATTTCAGCGTGACTATTATTTGTTATTTGCTAATTAAGGTGGGATCTCTTCCATGTAAATATCTGCTTCTGAATTCTGACACCAGAGTTTTTGTTAAAGAATGATTTCTCCTAAACTTCCAGATAGTAGGACCCTTAGACCCAGACCACAGAGAGCTATGACCCTCACTCCACATTTAGCACACACACACTAAATTGATCAAAAGAAGCGTGAATGATCCAGCACTCCAGGCCGGTCCAGTGCAGCCTATGACCTTAAACATTTCTTCTTGAGATAACACCATGCAGGGCTCACAGAAACAATTCTGTACCTCTCTCACCCTGTGTCTTCAAAACCAAAGAAGGTTTGTGGGTTGTGTTGCTGCTGATATTAGAAATATAAACTGTTTTGGAAAGATTTGAGTGGCAGAAGCTCTTAGGTAAGAAAAAACAAATTAATTAAGTTGTCAAATCCCGCCTCTTAGAGGGATGCAATAGATTCTTGCATAACAAAGTATCATTGGCTGGGAGTGCTAAGGATCCCTTTTCTAGCTTCGCCTTGTGTTCCAACTCACAGTCCTGGAGGTACTTGGGAATTAGACAGTATTCACAACAGTTGCACATGGTGACTGAGAATATTTTGCAATAGCAAAAAATTCTTTTACTTCTAAAATGTAAATAATGTAAATGGACATGTAGCATGTATGAAACATGACCCTGATTCTTTATAATGACAACTAGATGGATGTTAAACACTAGGATTACAATTTTTAATTTTAATAAATATATTTAATAAGACTTAAATATTCAAAAAATTAAATTTAAAAGTTCAGCTTTATTTAAATATTTTAATTTAAAATGTTGGTATTCACATATTATTTATTATTTTGCCTTCTAATTTTAATAGATACTATAAATATTTTAGAACAATAACTTTCTTAAAAATATACTAAGCAATTATGACTTCAAAATTCACAATCACTTTAATTTACATTTTGATGAAAATATATTCAAATTTTAAACACTTTGAAATTACCTTTATTTTTAACCTGTTACATTATTATGGCCAATTGACTATAAATTACATGAAAATCTTTATCGTGACAACATAGTGATTTTGCTGAAATGGAGGAAATAAAATAATGTGGAATAAATGAATAATTTGTGAATTATTTATGACTTTTATTACTCATACAAAATATCACTAGCTCTTCCAGACATGTGCAATAATAACTAAATTTGGTCATCTTTGATATTTTGCTCCCTTTTGTGATATAGCATAAATGCCATGGCTTTACAAATGTTTTTGGATGATGATATTGATTTGTCAAGACTGAAGGATGGAGCATATTTTGTTTAACATGTTTTGGCTTGATTTCTAACTTTTGAATGCATGGACATATAGTATGTGGGTCCCCATTTGTGCTCATGGCCCTGGCCTGCAATGGAGGGCAGGCCTGTTTCCTGAGGAGTCCCAGGTTTGGGAGATAAATATAAGGGATGCCTTGAGGAGTTTGGGACAAGGCCCTAATCTTTGCCTTTTCCTCCAAAACTGAAAATAAAAATTCCAGGAATTCCTTTGGGTGATCATACTTCTCAGAGCACACTTAAAATGCAAACTCACCTAAGAGGGAAAATGATTCAAGCCCCTAAAACCTTAGAGATGAAGTTTATGGGTTTCTTCCTGAAAGTGAAGGAGTGGAATAAGGAAGGTCGAGAAGCCCCAGCAACAAGCCCTGTCTACGTCTGAGTTCTGTGGACCAAAGCAGAGAAGGGTCCTGTTCACCAGCACTTCCTGATGCGGGTGGAGTAGGCCACTCAGAGCCTCCCACTCCACCTCCCTGAGTCAAGTCAGGTGGGGGGGGTGACACTGCTCCTCAACGCTGACCCTGGGGATCCTCACCGTGCAAGGACACTGCAAGCCCTGGAGACACGAGGGCCAAGAAGGTGGGGGCAGGATTGAGGCCTTGGCCTTACTAGCTCCCAAGACTTTATGCTATTTAGGAAAACCACATCTCCTCTAGGCAGATGTAACACAAAAGATGTCCTATTCTCCTTGCAGAATCAGCCCTGGGCCAGGGGAGCTGGGCTTGGCAAGAAGAACCAGGGCTGGATTTCAGTCCCCAGTGGCCCCCTTGGCTGGGCACCTAGCACAGGGCACAACCTGCACTACCATATGCTCTGGCCAAGGCAGTGGCGGTCACACTAGAGCAGGGAAGGTGACCCAACTTCTAGTGGTGGGCACACTAGAGAGGAGATTCTGAAATTCTACTCTATATTCCCCTTGGTTCCACTGAGGTGCCTCTGACCCCCACCCCCAAACCACATGTCAACCACGGTAGGTTCCTTTCACTTGCTGTGTAGTGTAGGTTTTTTTGTTTTTGTTTTAGAAGAAGATATTGTACAACTTTAAAAAAATTGTTTTTAAACTCTTGATCTAGACCAACCACATCACGGTCTCTGAAGGCAAAGGAATTGGAGAGATGGGGTGGGGAGGGGAAGGGTTCTGTTTTCAGGGACGTGACAGCCACAGGCTTTTGTCCCCTATCTCAGCAGGTGTGCTCCTCTCCTTGACCCCCCCCAGGCACTGCACTTTACAGTTACTTAGAATTTTTCAAAACCTTGGATGGGAGTCTCTCTGTTAAATCCAAATTACTAGGCTTTTATCAAACTTTCACATGCCAAAGCAGACAAAAAATATAGATTTTTTAACATCCACATTTGAAAACTATTCTAAGTATACTCCACTGTAATATACAGCAGCAAAGCAACCATAACATTCCCTCATTTTTCTGACTAAATTTAGAAGCAAACATTTTCAGAATATGAAATTAAATAACAAAGGTCATAGGACAAAGAATAATATGCTGTGTGTGTGGTTAATTATACTTGTTCTAAAAAAAAGTCATCCTAGCTTCTATGTAAAAATTGTGCATGTAGTTATTTCACTTTGAAATGTCACAGGGTTACTTGGTTTCAAAAAGAAAATGGAAAAGCCCAAAGATATTTATGTAATGCTGAAAGAAAATATTTCTTGAGAGAATGTAATGTTTAATTCTTTATTGCTTCCTTTTGTCCTGTGGCTGGTTTATAAATATACAATGCACAATTCTTTGTGCTATTGAAATTAAGGGTTCACAGTATTTTTTGTCTTTTCAGGAAAAAAACCAAGTAATTTAGATGCAGAAAAGATATGATTGTTTCCCAACAGCTGCTAAATCTGATGAACCATTATCATCACAAGATAGATAGAATAACATTAATCTTTTTCCATGATGAGATAATCTATACTTTTAACTTCAAACAGGTGCTGTTTTTATCTACCCTGAATATTTCAGACTTCAAAAGTAAAACATTTCTGAAATACTTGAATGAAAGTCATTTATCCATCTAATTTTTATTTCTGCTGTAATTAAAGCAGGGAACTTAATAGTAAGTGAACTCATTCTAATACTCCAATAAGACAAAAGAAGCAAGCCATGTTATTAAAAGCGATGATGGACATGATATCTCTGGGGAGTCTGGCAAATGCTTCCCTGTGACTTCTGGTGTTCCCCTAAAAAAAGATACACTGAGGTCAACTTTACTTTTGCATTTTGGGGTAATTTTGCCCTGCTGTGCCCTGAGAAATCAGAAAAGGATTTTTCCTCTGAACTTTTTTTCCTATCACCCTAGGATTTATACTCTTGCTTTTTCTGATTGGTGTATCAAACGTTACTGGACACCTACTAAGTGCCAGACACTGTACTAGGTGTTAGGAATTGAAAGATAAAGAATATAACCTTTTCGGTCAAGGAGCTCAATCTAGAGGTGTCTATGCTATGTGCTATGCTGGAGGCAGGCACAGGGTTCCTGGTCCAGTCCAGCCCTCAGATTTTCAGTCCAGAGCAGGGATTCAGTTTCTTCATTCAGACAGTTTCTCTAGGGTCCATCCAAACTTTGAAATGCTTATGATTCTAGTTGATGACTATAGGTTTCATATTACGTCAGATAAGATGTGTGATAGCTACACTGTATGCAGCTGCAGTACTTCTACAATGTTGATGTCTGAATAAGCCTTAAGTCTCTTCCAGGCTCCTCTTAATGTTTTCTTTATGCTATTAACCTACTTAAAATCCCACATTTATTCATGAGAAGTCAGAGTTATGGTTATGTTCATAAGGTGTTGTTAGGGGTATATTTAGAGAGCATGGTAACCCTTCAATCCTCCCTCATTTGGTGGGGAATGGTTTTGTCATCTTATTCAAGTTACTTACTTGCCACAGATTCAAATTCTAAAAGACTTTACTTGTCTATGATCCTTTTGAAATGAACACAATGAGTCTTGAGATGTACTCCTCTCTTCTGTTTTAGAAAAGAGAAGCCTTAAAATGGTTCTATCTTGTGATTTATTGGGTGACTTCTCACCAGTGGACAAGGCTGATCCCAGCCACAGCCCTTTGGTTTGAATCATCCAAGCTCGTGGGGGTTGCTGATTCAGGACTGTTCTCTCCACAGCTCTTCTATTGGCTACTTCTAAACAGAAACCATTCTCTGGCTTGAGTTGTAAAATTCTTGGTTTTTTGTTTTGTTTTATTTTTTGTTTTGTTTGAAGAGGTTTCAAGAAGAGCAAAGCAAAATGAGATGAACTGTAGATCAGTGAATTTCAACTGGAGATGAGGAGGCATAAGAGCTTTTTCAAACTACACAGCGCTCCCCACCCTCACCGCAACCCCCATCCCTGTCATTGCAGCATTGAGAATCGCCACAGCAGAGAGTGAACATAGGATCTAGAGGCTGGAGCCCAAGGCTCCATTTACAGTTCTGTTACCAGCTCTCTGACCCTGGTTTACCTTCTGGTCAATCGCATGAATCTGTTCATCTGCATATTTTGAGTTTAAATAAATAAAATGTTAGAGTGGTTTAAATTCCAAAGAATGAAATATATAATGAAAAATCTATCATAAAAATGATATATTTAAACTGTCTACTATACTTACCTAAAAAAAAAATAGCAAAGTTGGCTAAATTGGTTTCTTTCCATAAGTTTTGTTCCCTCCTCAAGGAAATGACTTATTCAATTGTACCTGGGTCCTGGTGGGGAGCCTCTTCTTTGAAACAAAACAAAAAACCAAGAGTTTTACAACTCAAGCTGTAGAATGTTTCTACTTATTTAGAAGTGGCCAACATAACCCAAATTGCACTCCAATGAGTGGGCACTGGAGTGGGCAATTTAAGCATGTTCTCCAAACTGCTAGGGGAACTCCATTTACCCAGAGGAATGGTAGAGAGCTGATAGGGCCCAGCAGAGCCAGGTGCTTACGAACCCACAGAAGGGTAAGTGTGTAGTTTGGAGGCCCTTAAGAAATGTCTCAGAGATCCCTTGGATTCCTGGCCAAGGACATTTTCTCCTTAACTTTCTCTAGGGAGTCTCATCTTTAGTTGAGATAACCCTTGTTCTCCCAAGTGTTTGAGGAGACAGCAGCTCTTGTCGGGCCCCTCCTGGGCCACGTCTCCTGGCCTAGCCCTCCCCCTCCCTGCCAGCACAAGATGTCCGTGGCCCAGCTTCTACAGAGCGTCCCAGCTGCTTTTCTCCTCCTTACTTGATTATCTGGCCTCACAGATTGACAAAGTTAGTAGTCACATGCCTGGAGAGGAATAAGGCAGATTATAAATTTACTGTTTGTTTGTGTATGAATAAGTGATTTAAAGTAGCTCGTCTGAAGTCTCCCCATGAATAAGTGACTAGATCAGGACCAGAGTAGATGTCAGCAAGCTATGGCCCTCAGGCCAAAACCAGCCAGGAACCTGTTTTTGTTTCAGGACCAAATAATGATTTTTTATATTTTTAAAGTGCTGTAAAAAAAAAAAAAAAAGAAAAGAAGAATAAGACAACAAATACGTAATAGAGACTGAATGTGGCCTACAAAGCCTAATATATTTTTTATCTGGCCTTTTACAGAAAAAGTTTTCTGACCCATGGACTAGAGTACTCACATGTTATCTTTTGGGGTCTTTTGTGTGCTTGAAGGTAAGTCCTGCTAGAGTCACACCCCTGGCCTCTTGCCTTTCTCTCACTCAATGTCATGTGAGTTATATGACTGGTGAACTTGCAAGAAGGAACTGAGCTTAGGTCAGCCCTTTGCCTTCTCAGAGCCAACCTGATACAGGCTGTATAAATTCTGGTCTACTCTGCCATGTAGGATGGGCCCGACACAAGTCACAAGTCACTCTGCTCTGGGACTTCATCTAGGGGGGTAGATTCACACTAACTCAAACTCACAGAAACTGTTGTATAGCCAGAATTACATCTTAAGGATAAGTACAGCTGGCTAACAGCAGAACAGTGCATTCGCTAGGTCCTATAGCCAGGCTGCAGCACACGGGGAACCACGCTGCATGGAGAGCATGAATCTGAGTAAGGAGAGGTAGGTAGATGATTTATCAAAGGATACACTTGCCACAGAGACCTGAGAGCTCAAGTCCTTGGGCCAAGGCCCCTTCTCTCCTGAACAGTACTTGGGAGGGAGCTGCCAACTTCTAGCTTCTTAGGCTGAGGTTTTCCAGGCCATAGGCTGACAGCTCCCCTGCCTTCCTCCTCTGTTCATCCAGGCTTTCTCCATACAACTGGTCTGCTTTCCATTTGTTCAAATAACAGGCATATTCTGGTGCTTGCTTTCCTGGATTACCCCAGGTCACCTTGACTGAAGTTAGGCATGTTCTGAAAGTCTTCAGTTACACACTGGTGATCTCTCAGTTACTCCCTCAATCAATTTAGCCTAATGTGTGTGTGTGTGTGTGTGTGTGTGTGTGTGTGTGCGGCGCGCCGCGCGCACGTGCGTGCACATGTGTGTGTCTTACTGGTTTAACTCTCGGAAGGCAAACTTGTTTCCTATTTCCAGGTTTTTTTGAAGATACTTCACTATTACCCCATTTGCTGCCAACAAGGTATTTTTGAACTCTTTTGACAGGAAATCTGTAGTGCATCTGTTTTTATTATACTTTGAAACTTAGCTACTTGAATTCAAACACTTAAGCAGTTTTTCCTGATTTCCTATTGTAATAACTTATGAGACTGCAGTAATGGTGACAAACAGCTAGTAAAGACTGTCAGTGTAATTCATCTGTTTTTTAAGCCACTGTTAAATAGTCTTATGCAATAAACTCAATACATCTTTAGGCTCTCTGATGTGTTTCCAGCGGGGGTGGATGAAAGTATTTTACTGTTAAGCAAAGAAAGAGCTAGTTGGATGTCTCCAACAATCAGCCTCAGATCAGAGACATCTTTCCCCACTGTCTTCCTTTTCCTTCCTTCCTTCCTTCCTTCCTTCCTTTCTCTTCCCCAAACATGTATAGAGCATCTCCCCTGTGTTAGGTACAGTTTTTGGTGATGTAGATATAACAGTGAAAATATGATGTAATAAAAGATTCTTGCCCTACTGGGACTTACATCCTAGTTGAGGGAGACAGACTATTAAAAAAACAGATAAATAAGAAAAATATCAGCAATGGGTAAATGCTATGCAGAGAATAAGTCAAATGCTATAATAGAGAGTGATTCCTTTAGATGGAATCATCAGTGAAGGCTTCTCTGAAGGGGGATGTCTTACCTAAGACTTGAATGACGAGAATGAGCCAATCACAGGAAGCTGGAAGTAAAGAACATTACAGGTAGAGCAAGGCCCAAGACAAAGGCCCAAAAGGAGCAACAGGCTGGGGGAGTCCTGGGAAGGGAAAGGAGGTTAATGCGCCAGAGTGTAGGTGGCTGGCAAGGAAGAGAGTAGCAGTGAGAATCAGGCTTCCATCAAGAACACGGGATGTGGACTGTGTGAGTGGCAGATACCGTTGATAATTTCCTCACTTAGACTGGAAATTGTAATTGCTTTACCTTGACTCATTTTTTTTTTGCTCTATTTTATTTTTTTTTTCCTTTGGAATTTTCCTAACTATTAAAAATATATAGTAAGGAAAGGTGGGTGTGTAATATGCTTTGGTTCAGTCTCCACAGCATTGTCTCTGGATAAGTGCATTTGTATGTTTTTTCCAGATTTACTGGGTTATATTTCATACCAAATCAGACAAGTGGCATTTGAAAAAAGCAAAAGAGCAAGAATGTTAAAAATTTATCACCATGCCCCTCAATATCTCAGAGGCCACGGGTGTTTGAAAGCCAAGGGTAGAAGGGTAGGACTCAGGTGAGCGACTTTTTAGAAATTGGTTTGTTTTTTGTTTTTTTGAGACAGGGTCTCACTGTGTCACGCAAGCTGGAGTGCAGTGGGTCAGTCATAGCTCACTGCAACCTCAAACTCCTGGGCTCAAGTAATCCTCCCACTTCAGCCTCCCAAGTAGCTGAGGTTACAGGCATGCACCACTGCACCCAGCTAATTTTTAGGTTTTTTGTAGAGACAAGGTCTTGCTATGTCGGAAATTGTTTTATTAAACTTGATAAACTTACCCGTTTGAAGGGATAGAGGTGTCAGAATTCTGGGTCTCAAAATGTGCCTTCCAGCTCAGTGAGATGTGTGCACTAAGGAAAGGATAAACCAGGCCTTAAATCGTGTTGGCCCTGAGGTTTACAGGTTCATAAACTCATTGTTCTCAGTTAATTTGGGAGAGAGCTGGCTCTGGGGAATTGATTTACATTAATCAGAGTTATAATAGACTGATTAATAAAGTTCAATGCCATTTATTCATTACCTGTGAGAGTTATAACTATCAGGCTGAAATTCATGCCTATTGGTCAGCACATACTCTTCTTGGTAGGAAAATCTATTTAAGAAACCAAATTAAAGTCAGAAGGTTAAATGTTAAATATGGAAGTTGAACAAATCAAGTTGGATGTTTTGAAAGGCTATTTTCATTAAGCATTGGAAGCCTGATACAGACCTTTTTCACTACAGGGACATACAGTCCCAGTGGGATAACTGACCTGCCATTCAGCTGGACAAAGAAGGCCAACACTGGAGAAACACTGGCAAATTCCAACTTTCAGCCCCTCCTTTTCTAGGTCTGGGCCTCTGTTTCCCAAAGGGTGGCCTAAGGGCCATATATAATTGATTCACCTTGGGGATTATTAAAAATGAATTTTCTTTTTTTGAGACAGAGTCTCACTCTGTCACCTGGGCTAGAGTGAAGTGGCGTCATCATAGCTTAAACTCCTCAAACAACCTCAAACTCCTGGGCTCAAGCGATCCTCCTGCCTCAGCCTCCTGAGTAGCTGGGACTACAGGTGCACCACCACCCCTGGCTTAAAAATGCCTTTTCCTAGGCTCCATCCCACACTTCTAAATCAGAATTCTGGTTTTGGGCTGGGAATATGAATTTTAACTAGTTTTCTGGAGAACTGTAATGCACACTAATGTTTTGCAAACAAACCACTGCTAGCTGCTAAGCTATGTAACCTCAAGCGAGTTAGTTACTTAACTTCTCCAAGCTCCAGTTTCTTTGTCTGTAAAACAGGGGTAATAGTAGGTTCTATCTTCTAGGCTTATTGTGGGATCATAGAGCCAAGACATGTAAAGCCCTTAGAACAATGTCTAGCACCTAGTAAGCCCTCAATACACGTTTGCTATTATTATTATTTCCACCATTTTCACCATCTTTTTATTTTTATTATTCAGCCTACCACATTTTTGTTTGCTCACAGATTTGATTTTTTTTAATCAAGCAAAGCCGAGTTTCTTGGTTACTATATTAAGGGAGGCCACACCCTTGACAAAGTCTTAGTACCATCTCCCAGATTGTTTCTTATCAACAATATTTCAGGGTTTCTGCTTCTCAAGTGTGGAAAATACGGAATCCTAATTCATCTCCAAATTGTGCAACAGGATATATTTATTTTTGGAAAGGTTTCTAATGGCATCCACAGTGTTTGGCTTAAAGCTTACCTTTGATCTCAGAGTTTGGCACATTTTTCCCTGCCTTTAGAGTTGGATTGCATCCTATTTGGGGGCTAAAATTGTCCATTTACTGACAACAGCAACATACCAACTTGTTTAGCGTCATCTGGCCACATGTCACTTATTTTGAATTACCTCATATTTACACCTTCCTTTTAAAAATGAACAAAATAGAGAAATAGAGTCCTCTAAATTGACTGAATGACAGTGATTCTATTAAATAAGAAGGAATCTTGGAAGTGCCATGTTAGGACATTTGGAAGTAGAGTACCAAAAAGTAACTTCCAAAAAGTTGCTTTGTGACTTGTCAGAGTTGGTAAGTAGAACTTGGAACAAACAGCACCATTCCTATCAACTGTCTCTTCATCTGAATACTTCAAAGTGAGTTATGAACATTAATTAAGCCTCAAAGCATCCCTGTGATGTGGATAATTATACTAGCCATTCCTGCCTTTTAGATGGCCACGCTGAAGGAGGGAAAGGTTAAGTGATGTGAATTCCCCAGGTCAGGCTGAGTCAGCAGCAAAACCACCCAGGGAACTTGTCATCTTTGCCACAACCGAAAGACTTCTGCACCCAGTTTCCCCAAGCACCAGCGTAACATTCAAAACTGAGTTGTTGAAAAATGAATGCAATTTTACAAAAACAAAAATTAAAAGCCTAACCAGGTGAACAGAAAAGGAAGGTATATCCCGGGATTAGCCAGAGTTTAGCTACTCTGAGCTTCTTTATGTCCAGTCTGCTTCCCAGTGGACTTTTGTCCTTCCCTCTCATTTCCACTGCCTAATAACCTGAGAGCCTGCACTCTGCTTTGGCCTTGCAGTGAGTTATGGGTAACAGGCATGGCCTGAGTTATGGGTAACAGGCATGGCCTCAACAGCTGGCTGAGAGAGCCGTGCCTACCAGACCCCAACAGTTGCTTGGACCCAGCCCATCTCACTCTGCCACTCTCTGCTAAACATAGCCCAGCTCTGAACTATTTTTAGCCGGGGCCAGGGCTCAGGCCAATAAATCTAAATAGGTAGCTGAGATTCAGCTCTAGTTTCTTTTTTTAAATAATGTGGTTCCTCTCATCTCAATTTATCATTTCTTCATTTTAGACTTTTTGGAAAATATAGCCAAGGAAAAGGTGAGAACATTTAGAAAACATAGCAAAAATAAGAACATTTAAATGTCCTGTAATACTCTTTATTGAGGTATAATATATATGGCAAAGTGCACTAATCTGAAATATACACTTTAGTACACTTTTATGAAAGTATATACTTGTTTAACTGCCACTAAATCAACACAAAGAACACTCTAGCGCTCCCAAAAGTCCCCACTTGTGCCTTCCCAGTCAACATTCCTGTGATCCAGAAGTAAATCCTATTCTGACTTTTATCACTTTTGATTAATTTTACCTGGTTTTGAATTTCATAAAAATGAAATCATGCGTATATACTTTTTATGTCTGCTTTTTTTCACTCATTATAATGTCTGTGAGATTTGTCCATGTTGTTACATGTAGTAGAAGATTGGATTTTTGTTTGTTTTTGCTGTGTAAAATTTCACCATGTGAACATGCTATAATTTCTCAATTCTGCTACTGAGGAATATTTTTTGGCTGTTCAAAATAAAACTGCCATGAACATTTCTGCAGTGCCTTTTAGTGGTCATATGCACTCATTTCTCTTGGGCGTATAACTAGGAATGGAATTGATAAGACACAGGGTGGGCTTAGATGTAGCTTTCATAGATGTGCCAGTTTTCCAAAGTGGTTGCACCATTTTACAGTCCCATCGGCAATGTGTGAAAGTTCTAATTGTTCTATATCCTCATTAACACTTGATGTCATCAGACTTTTTATTTATTTATTTTTATTCCAAAGTATTAAGGGGGTACAAATGTTTTTGGTTACATGGATCGCTTTTGTAGTGCTTGAGTCATGGCTATAAGTGTGCCCATCACCCAAACAGCCTTTTTAATTTTAGTCATTCTGGAGAGTGTGAGTTGGTATCTCACTGTGGTTTTCATTTGCATTTTCTTGGTGACTAATGATGTCGTGAGTACCTTTTCAGATACTTATTGGACATTTAGACATCCTCTTCTGTGAAACACTTGTTCAAGTGTTTTGCTCTTTTTAAAATTGGGTTGTCTTTTTCTCATTGGTTTGTAGGATTTGAGTTCTTCATTGGAGAGAGAGAGATGGACAGATGGATTGCAAATACCTTCTCTTGGTCTGTGACTTGCCCTTTCACAAAAGTTCTTAATTTTAATGAAGTCCAATTTATCATTCTTTCCTTTTATGGTTAGTAATTTTTGTATCCTGTTTAAGAAAGCTTTTTTTTTTTTTGAGACAGGGCCTTGCTCTGTCACTCAGGCTATAGTGCAGTGGTATCATCATAGCTCACGACCTCAAACTCCTAGGGCTCAAGTAATCCTCCTGCCTCAGCCTCCCAAGTAGCTAGTACTATAGGTGTACACTACAATGTCCAACTGATTTTTCTATTTTTTGTACAAACAGGGTCTTATTCTTGCTCTGGCTAGTCTTAAACTCCTGGCCTCCAGCAATCCTCCCGCCTCGGCCTCCCAAAGTGCTAGGATTACAGGAGTGAGCCACTGCACCCCACCATGTCTTCAGAAGCTTTATTGTTTTGCCATTTATGTCTATGATCCATCTCAAGTTAATTTTTTGTATATGGTATGAAATAAACATCAAGGCTCATTAGTTTTTATAAGAATATCCAATTGCTCCAGAATCATTTATTGAAATGATGATCTTTTCCTTCATCATATATGTCTGAGTCTGTTTCTGGACTCTATACTCTTTTCTACTGGTTTATTTATCTATTCTTGCACTAACGTCAGACCGTCTTAATTACTGTAATTTTAAAATCTTTTAATCAGATAGCATAATCCACCAACTTTGTTCTTTCTCTTCAAGAGTATCTTGTTTATTTTAGATCTTTTGCATTCCCATATACATTTCAGAGTCTACTTGTCAATTTTGACCACTCCTACCCTGAGGCCAGGAAAAAAGCCATTGAGATTTTGATTAGGAATGCATTGAATCTATAGATAAATTTTGAGAAGATTGATATCTTAATGCTGTGTTTTCCAATTCATGAACATGAACATGATATATAGCTCCCTTTATTTAGGTCTTCTTTAATTAATTATAGTCTACTTTTTTTCACTTACCAATATTTATGTATAGTAACTATGTCATTAAATATTCTTCTATGACATGATTTGTAATGACTTCATAGTATTCCACTATATGGAAGTACTACAGTTAGCATTAGGCATTTAAGTTATTTCTAATTTTTCACAGTTATGAGCAACCCTGTTATAGTCATTATTGTAGATCACATCAGAGAAAATGGGCTGCTCTGTAGAAGAGACTTTTGAAGAGAAGAGACAAGGGTTCTCTCTCTCTCTCTCTCGGGCTTTCTTCCCTACTGGTCTCAGACATCCATCAACACACACACACACACACACACACACACACACACACTATAATACTTAGTAGGCAGAAAGTGTTAAAAAAAAAAGTTTTTTCTTATGCTCTGAGTAGTTAAAACATCACATTATTCACATCTCATGGCCCAAGCAAATCCCATCCTTTATAGGAAAATCCAGATATTTTTAAAAACTAGAAGACATTCTATTCACCTTAGCTACAGGAAAAAATTTGGTTTTAGCTACTAAAAAATGATAATTTTATGGCATTGTGTAAAGCAAATTCTCAGACCCTCAGTTTCCTCATTTATAAAAAGACTAAGGACCATGGCACTAAAATTCCTCCAAGCGCTAACATTCTATTCTTTTACTTAAGGAGGCCATCAGAGACAAAATAGATAATAAATAAAACATAAAAAACATAAAATATGTATTAAAAGGAAAACACAGAATGAACAAAATTACACATGCTAAATATAAACAATAGGAGCTTCCCAGCCAAAACATACTAGTAGAAATTGATACAAATACATTCAAATATGTAAGGTCAATGCCCAATTATATTCCATAAGTGATCAAGGAAAGTGAACAGGAAGTTTGCACATTTGATTATAAATATAGTATATAACCATCTCAAAAAATAGAGAAACTCATTAAAAATGGAAATTAAAATGACATTAGCATATCACTACCCACCTATTCAACTAGCAAAAATAAATAGAAATGATTTTTTAAAAACAGTAATGGCTAAACTGCAGAGAAACATGATATTTAATGGCTGCATAATATTCAGCAACACAAAGATATCATTGTTTAACTGGTTTCCCAGAGTTGAGCATTTAAACTGTCATTGGACAAATCTTACTGGAGAACAATCTGTGAATATGTACAAAAGAGCCACAAAATTATTATATCATTAACTGATGATCCCATTTTGGAAAATATATTTCAAGGAAATAATGTAAATGAAAGTAAAAAGTTTACAAAAATATTAATAACAGTATTTATATTTTTATTAACACAGTCCAAATGTTGCAGTCAAAAAATAGCTAAGTAAGTGGGGGAATACAGTTTTTAAAAGAAGATTTACTCATGCCTTCATGAGAAAAAAAATATTTAAGAGCCTATTAAGAGAGGAAAATGAATTTTTAAAAGAAGAATTAGGTATAGTCTCATCCCTCAAGGAACTCAAACTCAGGGAGATAGATATGATATTTATAGGGAATATTTCTTGAAGGCTTACTATGTGCAAGGTACTATTTAAGTGATTTGCATGTATAAACTCTTAATACTACAACCTTGTGAGTGGGTATTGTTAGCCCTGATGCACAGTGATGACATAACTTGCTCAAGGTCATAGCAGTATAGGGAAGTATTAGTTTATTTAATTAACTCGATCATTAGGCCCAGCTGGTAAGTAGCAGGGCTGGGATTGGGATGAAGGGTAGGTGGCCCCAGGGCCTGAGTTATGAACCCCTGCACCAAATACCTTGGTCATTTTATACAGAAATATTGGGGAGATAAGTAGCAGTAGGCACAAAGTACCATGGGAGCACTAAGAATAAAACTGTGGACATGGCAGGGGTGGAGGATGGAAGGCAAGGCCAGAACTGGGAGTAAATCGGGGAGGAAAGGAAATGGAAAAGTAGGCAGAAGCAACATGGATTGTGCAAGGCCCTGTACACCCATCTCAGGTGTTCAGACTTTATCCTGAAGATGATGTGGAGCACCTGAAGGATATGAGCAGGTAAGTGGTGTCATCATGCTCGTCTGGTGAAGGATGGGTTGGAGGGTGTGGAAGGAAGGGCAGGTTTGAGCAGTGGTAGTCCCAGTGAAGAAGAAGAAGGGGAACTAAATGACAAGGGCGTGGGCCCCACTGATACACAGAAATATGTTTATGGAATAAGGGGTGATGGGGTCAAAGAGCACAAAATGACACATAATACTGACCACTTCTGGAAACATACATGCCGAACCCCAAGGATGTAAATAGGGGAGAGAGGAGCTGTCACGGTGGCCCATGCCTGTAATCCCAGCAACTCCAGAGGCTGGGGTGCGAGGATCACTCAAGCCCAGGAGTTCGAGACCAGCCTGGGCTATACAGCGGGACCCCACACACACACTCACTCCAGTTTCAAAGAAATAAATAAATGAAAACTTTTAAAAATTAAAAAAATAGGGGGAGAGAATGAACCCAAACTGAGGGCTTGCCATGTCCTGTCATAGGTTCTTTATGATTATTAGCTCATTTAGTGTTCGCAACCCTGCCAGGCAGGCATCATTATTCCTATTTCACTGGCAAGGATACTGAGAACCCCGGAGCTTAAGTGAGCTGCCCTTGGGGTGTAGCTTGTAGGTGGTGGCGCTGGGGTGTGAGCTCCAGTCCCTATGATCCTAAGTGCCTGCTCTCGCCACTCTGTCATGGAACCTTGTCCATTTTAGTGAGAAAGAGTATACCACCTTCTTTTTTTCCATGAAGTTTGGATCCTGACAACTGAGGGAGAATTTTAAACTTGGAAAACTAAGGAGGGAAAGATTAGCTTGGAGTCATCTTTGACTCATCCCTCTCCACCACTCTATAAATCCTGGGCCACCAACTTCTGGTAATCCCACCTCCAAGACAACTCTAGATGCTTCTTCCTCTGCATCCCCAGTGCCATCACTGTGGTGTAGCCTGTGGCAGCCCAATCCTGCCCAGGCTGGTCTGATGCCAGGCGAATGCACTGAACAGCATTCTGCTGTTTCTCTGATCAGACGTTTCAGGAAGGAACTCTCAAGATCTCCTAATGCAATTGCTTCCTATGTCATCTTCCTGCTTCCACTTGCTTCCCTCACCTTCTGAGTGATTAGGTCATGCCTCTGTCCTCAACCCTCTTGTAGCTCCTGTCACACTTAGGACACAACAGTGTCCCTGACACAGCTCACGCCGTCTGACCCTTCTCTACTACTGACCTCCTCTTCTCCTTCTCCAACCTTTCTGCCTAATTGCTGTTCTTCATCTATGCCAAGCATATTTCCACCCCAGGGCCTTTGCATGGTAGTACTCTTTGCTGGAAATGATCACCCCTCCCCAACTGCTAGGGTTTGGATTTTTGTCTCCTCAAACCTCATATTGAAATTAGATCCCCAGTGTTGGAGGTGGAGCCTAAGGGGAGGTGTTTGGGTCATGGGGGCAGATCCCTCACAAATGGCTTGGTGCTGTCCTCCCAGTATTGAGTGAATTCTTGGTCTATGAGTTCCCAAGTGAACTGATTGGGGTTTTTTGTTTGCTTGTTGTTGGGGTCTCACTCTGTCACCCAGGCTGCAGTGCAGTGGCATGATCACAGCTCACTGTAACCTTGAATTCCTAGACTTAAGCTATCCTCCTGCATCAGCCTCCCAAGTAGCCAGGACTACAGGTGCCACCATGCCTGGCTAATTTTTTAAATTTTTTGTAGAGATGTAGTCTTACTATGTTACCCAGGTTGGTCTCAACCTCCTGGCCTCAAACAATCCTCCTGCCTCAGCCTCCGAAAGTGCTGGGGTTATAGATGTAAGCTACCATGCCTGGCAGAACTGACTGTTAAAAAGAGTCTAGCATCTCCCTCCCCCATCTCTCTTGCTTTCTCTCTCACCATGTGATTGTGATATGCTGGCTCTTCTTTGCCTTCAGCCATAAGTGCAGCAGCCTGAGTCCCTCACCAGAAGCAGATGTTGGTGTCATGCTTCTTATACAGCCTGAAGAACCATGAGCCAAATAAACCTCTTTTCTTTATAAATTACCCAGTCTCAGATATTCCTTTATAGCAACACAGACTAAGACACCAGCCCACCTTCAGATATTTACATGGCCCCCACTCTCATTTTATTCAGATTGCTGCTCATTTGTCACTTCCTCAGAGAGACCGTCCCTGACAGCCCTATGTAAAGCAGCATTCTTCTTTACCCCCAACCTTTTACCCTACTTTATTTTTCTTCATGGCCCTTAGCGCTAAATACATACACACAGCCTACCTCCTAGAGAACCAACAATCCTGTTTTGCCCAGGGATATTCCTGGGCAGACTTTCAGTGCTAAAACCCAGAAAATTCCAGGCAAACTGGCATGGCTAGATCACCCTTTCCCTCTCCTACCAGAATATAAGCTTGATGAGGGAAAGAACTTTATTTTGTTCTCTGCTATACCCCCAGGACATGGCACAGTGCCTGGCATGGAGTAGGTGCTCAACAGATATTTATTGAATGAATGAATACATGAATAGTTTCCTGTTTCAACAGCTTCAGGTTTAAATTCCCCTACCTAGCATTCCAATTCATCCTCAACTGCCTTGTCTTGTTAATAATACCCTACCGCATTACCTACTACTTCCTCTGATGCTCCCCTCTGCTCCACACACCTTAGTCTACTCACGCTTCCACAAACTTCACCAGAAACAATCCCTTCACATGAAGAGCCGTCTCCTGTCTCTTCTACCTGAATCAGACTCTTTAACATATTTTGTTTTCTTTTTTGATATCTGTATCAGTGAAAAGTGGGGAGGGATGAATGGGTCCCTATCAGAATTTCCCAGGCCATTGTTTCAAAATATATACTCCTTCATTCCCAATGCTGAGAATTAGTTATGATGTTCTTGGGGCAGGAGGAGAAATCAAACACCAGAATTTTGAAAAGGCTCCCTAGGTGATTCTGACAACAAACACACAACCATTTTAATTGAAGGTCATTGATTTAGTCCATCAGTGGATCAATCAATAAAGAAAATGTGACACACACACACACACAGTGGAATACCCCTCAGCCATAAAAAAGGAATGAAATCCTGTCATTTGCAGCAACATGGATGGAACTGGAGGTCATTATGTTAAGTGAAATAAGCCAGGCACAGAAAGACAAATATCATGCATCTCACTCGTATGTGAGAGCTAAAAAAAGTTGATCTCATGGATGTAGAGAGTAGAATGATGGTTACCAGAGGCTGGGAAGGGTTGAGGGTGGGGAGTCAAAGAGAGCTTGGTTGATGGATACAAACATAGAGTTAAATAGAAGGAATAAGTACTGGTGTTCAATAGCACAGTAGGGTGACTATAGTTAACAATATATTATATATTTCAAAATAGCTAGAAGAGAAGATTTGAAATGTTCCCAACACAAAGAAATGACAAATGTTTGAGGTGATGGATATCCTAAATACCCCAATTTGATCATTATACCTTGTATGCATGTATCAAAATATCACATGTACCCCATAAATATGTGCAATTATTTTGTATCAAGAAAGTCATTAATCTAAATCTCACAATACTTCACAACCCAGTTCAAATCCTTTAGTGTATCACTGCTATTAAGACCTTGACTGATGTTATTTCCTTCCTGCTCTTTGAAATTCTAAAAAGCTTAGGGTCTGAACCATACCCCTGAGCACTGGTCATGAAGGCCTGGCATAGGAATGTGGCCTGGGATAGGAATGTGGACAAAAGAGAGTCCTCAGATGTGCAGGGCAGGCATTCCCTACCCTTCCCCTGGTGGTACCCTTGGGATGAACTCTTCTTCTCATCCCTCAAAACTCTGTCCTACTGACAGAATCACCCACACACTGTCCCCCCATTCCTGCAGTGAGCTAACAATCCTTGCCATCAAAGCACATTATATCCTCTGCCCCACCACACCCCCCTACTCACTTTATCTCAATTCTTCTCACAATAGTGTGCCAGAGCTGGTCCACCTATTTGGGTGTGGTGGCACACACCTGTAGTCCCAGCTATTCTGGAGGCTGCGGCAGGAGGATCACTTAAGTCCAGGACGTTGAGGTTGTAGTGTGTTGTGATGATACCACTGTACTCCAGCCCAGGCAACAGAGTGAGACCCTGTCTCAAAAAAAATAAATAAATAAAAAGCAAGTGTGTCTTTTTAAAAAAGTTCCCAGCACAATATGTTCACTCTGTTTCTTCCTTCTGCCTTTACATTCCCTATCCTTTGCTTTGGGAGCCAACTCCTTCCTAGCAACCAAACCTCCAGACATAATGGACTATGCTCAGCCCACCCTCTTATGGATTCAGAGGTATCAGAGCACCCCTCACTCTCCATGCTGCCAGTCCAGTCATTGTCTCCCATATAGGCCCAGGTTTGTCTGTGAATTGGAACTAAAATTGTCTTTACATCTATTGTTCAGGGTAGCAGAAAACATTGAGAGATGTTTTCTGCCATGCTGAATCAGAATCCTCAATGGATTTTCCCCATAAACTTTGTTATAATTGATGGTTAGAGTCCATATTACCATAGTTACTCTTCTACAGTTACATTAAGGATTAAATTGATTTTGCAGACTGATCTGGGAATTTAACCACCATTTGTACCATGGGCTCTGTGGGAAAATACATTCTGTGTTCTGAACAATTGACCTTTTGGAGTTGATCCAGTTCCTAAGTTGGGGACAGCATGTACAATATTATGTTACATTTTGGGCTGCATTTGTGTGTCTTAGAATCAAAGACTTGTTAGAGCCAGAAGAAACTTTGGAGATCATTTATTAAGGGAGACATTTTGCAGGTAACAAAGCCAAGGTTCAGAGAGACAGATTTGTCTAAGGTTTTTCAGCCACTTTGGTCTCTCATATCCAAGCCAATTTTACCCACTATCCAAGTCATTTTGTGGTCATTTTCCCACAGAGTCATTAAATTACTTGAAAGTTGGGATGTTATGTCTTCTTCAGTACAGACTCAAATACTCTTAAGTGTTTCATAAATTCTTAATTGGTTCATTATTCATTTTGCTTTAGAGGTCTATTCACTGTAAGATTTCTTTAAATAACAAGTACCACAGGGCATTTCAATTAAAAATTTATTTATAGTAGATTGGAACTGGTTTAAAGCAAGATTTAAATAATAATTCATAAATATTCTATTCAACCAGTGTTTTCTACATGAAAGGACCTATTGGTGTTGCATGTAACCCTGATGAATATTTTTCACAGCTCACAGATACATTTGGCTTAGTTTTAGGAGGTATATGCTATTGATTTTAATGTGGTCTTATACATTATGAGAAGCTACTCATTTTTTAACTACATTAGAAAACTTAATGCTTTCTTTGTCTTATTTACCAAAACCAATTGAAACGGAGATTTATGAAATCATTCAGAAATAAACCTCCAACTGAAAAGGTGAATCATACATAATTTGATATGCTGTATGAGAAGAGAGCAACTATCTTTAGAAACAAAATACTTACAGTAAGTTGTTTTATTTGAAACAAAGTTTCATATTTTGTATATATTTCTTCACCAACAAACAATTATTGGTTATTTCCTCATATCTTGTTTGAATGAGCAGGGTGGGAGGGCATTGAAAGAGAAACATTCTTACATATGTAGACAACATGGTTTTATTGTAACAAACTAGGACTGACCTAAATAGACAACTGGCCCTGTAATCTAATTACAAGAAAAAAAGAAGGGCCACAGATCAACTCTTCAACAATTACATAGTCATTATTTGTGGTAGCTGTTCATCCAACTTTAATTGCCTTATTGTTAACAGTTCTAAAATAGCCAGTTAACTCCTTCAATTACTAGGCATTTATTTTACAATCAGTTTATCTTGAAGCATATACTAGACAGTTAGTTTAAGATAAAATGCTCCACTGAGAATATGTGTGTGGGGTGTGTGTGTGTGTGTTGGGGGTACAGGGGAGGTTATTGGCCAAGGGCAGGAAAAGAGGTATTTGGTTATATTTGTTTTTAAATGTTTTAGGCTAAAATGGCTGAGAACATGCTTTATGGCTTAGCTGATAATTTTGGCGCCTTGATTATTCTCTCATATGTATGCAGAAATGAAACCAAAACCAAATCTTAAGGAAAAATTGTGGTCCTGCCTGGGTGTACCACCAAGGCCTGGCTCTGTATTGAGAGGGGTAGCCTCCTATTGATGCATGAGTCATTGTCTGGTTTTTTAATGTTCTTGAATTGAGTGGACTACAAAAGCCTATGACATATGATACAAAGAATGGCTACCCTCCAGGTACACCTAGTAAAATTTAAACTTATTGCTACTCAAGACTTATTAAAGACTTGATTGAGGGGAATCACCTTTATGGAAAGACAGCCCAGTGAATGTTGATTTGTTTATTTAAAAGGTATCTTGCATTAAGCCAGGGCAGCAAAGAGCTGTGTATCACAACCTCCACGTTTTGCTACCTAAACTTACTCACTTTCACACCGTATTGGCTATTGGCCAATAGTGAGAAGCATATAAGAAAAACATCCCCATGAAAGTCTTCACTGTGTTTTCTAAAAGGAGTCACAAGGCTGCTGTTCACTATGTTTCAAAGTGCCTTCTGTAAGGGCAATCCATTCGGACATTTCTCTGGTCTCAATACAGTGATGGTTGGGTTCCTCTCAGCACTGGTCTGCCTTTATCTAATGGAAACAGGCATTATCTGTTAGTAAATAAAAATAAGATCATAATTTTATTAAGATCCCCAAATCATGATGCCCCAAGCTCCTTGCAATCAGGAAGTCCAAATAAAAATCAGGGGTTTCCCCTCCACAGACATTTGTGGAATTAACATGCATGACCCAAATGTCTCCCTAAGCCTGATGGTGTGCTGGTAAGTGTTTAACAACAGTTATTCAGAAATAAGACAGGAAAGTGGTTATTTATGGCTGGTGAAATTATAGGTGATTTTTAGACTTTTTTCTTCACTTTCCAAATTTCCTTCAATAAACACATTTTACTCTGAAAAAGGGAGGATACCTACTTTAGTGACAAATCTGACCTGAACTGATATGAGGCCAATTGTAGTTTTTATCTCACATGATGTGAATACTCATATGATTTTATTCAAAAAGAAAAAAAGAATTAATGTTTTGGATTATGGTGAGCTGCCCCAGAAGCTGTTGGGGTATTAAGTAACTTATGGTATATGCACCAGTTTGACTTCAAAATCTGAAGCATTCTGAATTCTTAAATAACTCTTTTAGAGGGAAATCCCACAGAAAAGTTGGTTAGACCCCTAGTGATAAAGCTCTTTCACTTTTACAATGGCCCATTCTTTCCCAGGGTTCCAAAGCACTGGAAAAGCCAGTGGGGATAGAGGAGACACCACCAGCAGGCAGTACTCAGAGCCACTCTCCTATGGCCTTTGACCTTTACAACTCTGCTGAGACTGACCTCACTTTGCTCCACTTGTGGGGATTTGCTCTTTGATGCTCACTTTCTTTGTGCAATCCAGTTTCCTTTGGGTGTTCCTTGTCCTTTAAATACGTCTGCATAATTTGAACCCTAATTGTGGACAGGGTTCATTCAAACTTCTTTTTCATGGCATTCATGGGCCCCATAAAAATTAGAGGATAAGCAGACACCTATTTAAGTGTTCTCAAGCATTCTGTTACACTTAAAGAGGTTCATGGAAGAGATTTGGGGAAGTGGCATTCAACTCCACAAGTTACTATATTCAAGTCCCAGTTCCAGCATAGCCAAAACACCTACTCAACTTATAACTGATCTTTTCCTTGGCTGCTAGAAAGCTGAGAGTCATATTTGTGGCCAATCTCTAGCAAACCAATAGGACCTTACACCATGCATTTTGCATACAAAACTGCTGGCTTAATCTTATCTTTCCCACTCACAGTTTTCTTTCATCCTATTTTTCTCTGTACTTATTTTTAATTTACTCCGCTGTACAAATTTATGCAGACTACGCTAAATCCCTTCTTCTGGAACGAAGTAGGGTAAATGTAGTTTAACAAAGCAAGAAAGAGCGATGATGAGCCATTTCTTCACCCCTGAAGGCCCCAAAATGAACTGGCAATAATCTGTGAAAACTACAGACTACTGCCAGTTGATCTCTACAGATTACCGCAGTCTGTGAAAACTACTCCAGACAGGACCACCATTATAGCTTGTTGCCTGTTCTATGTTCACCATCAATGCACAAGCTAAATCCTGAAAGGGAGAGAAAACCAGAAAAAAAAAGCATTAGGAAACCCTAGCTCTATAAGTAATCTGGACATTATAAAGCACGTGGTTGGACAATGCTTTTTTTCCTTCCCAAAAACCTATATTTTCTACTCTGCGAGCTTGTGCCATAGCACATGTATGTTTAAACGTCTCAGTTCATGCGCACTGAGAGGGAGTATATCACAATTGTTAAGGGTGCAGACTCTGGCACTAGCTGCCTGGATTTGAATCCCAGCTCTGCTGCTTACTTACATGTGTGATTTAGGGCTAGGTATTTAACCATTCTGTACCTCAATTAATCCCATCTAGGAAATAGAGATAATAACAGTACCTATCTCATAGGGCTGTTGTAAGGATTACATGAGGTAACACGTGCATAACATTTAAAACAGTGCCAGAGCACATACAGGGACCTCAATAAATGTCACTATTATTAGTGACATACGAGTGGTGGCGGAGAGCACTGCTTTGGACTTCGGGCAGCATCATGTCTGGGTTTCTGGAAAAACACCCGTGGAATGAGCAAGGTCTGACCATCTCCTAAAACAGGCCAAAACCTCTGGCTTGCCTAGATCCTTGGGGTGGCTATTCTTCTTGCCTTTCTAGAAGCAGTATGGTGTGAAAATACTTGGGGGGTGCTGTGGGCACAAAGCTAAATGTGTTTTTATTCCCTAGGAGCTGAGTCAAGTGTGGGAGATAAATGCATAAACAATTACTAGGTAGGATGATTAAGCAATATACTGGAGGTATGAACAGAAAAGCACTGGGGAAAAACAGTATCCACAGAATGGATGGAGATGTGACAGCGCTAGATAGAAGGCAATGAGCGGTACCCATGTAAAATGTTATCATTGCTGACTCTTCCAGGGCCCACTTTACACTTCTTTCATTTAGGAACGCTTGCAGAACTGGGGAATGGCAGTGTCTAAAACCCCTTATTCGCAATGTCAAACTTTTTCAGCACGCTTCCCACACGCGCAAACTGGGGTTTCAAACACGGGTAACTGCAGTCCGCATTTCTGGATTAACAGAAACATGAGGAATTGCTTGCAAAAACAGGGAATGGAGCCAAGAAAAGGAAAGCGAAGCAGGAAGGGCACAACCACGGCATCAGCGAAGCTGCCGAGGCCCGGCAAGCCGGGAAGGGAGAACGTCAGCCCTGCCCACGCGCGCTCTGCGTAACAGCAGCCTCCTCGGCGCGGCAAAGCCCGGGAACTTCGGACGCCTGCGCCGCCGCGGCGATTCGGCGCAGTGGACGTGCACAGGGCGCGCAGAGAGCGGCGCACCTGCGCGAAGGCGGCAGTGGTGGGCGAAGCCTGTTCAGTGCGGTTGCGCGAAGGCCCGGGCGCCTAGGGGAGCCGTGCGCGCGAGCACGCGGTGCGCCTGCGCGGAGGCTGCGTGGCGTGGCGGAGGGCAGGGGCCGTGTGGAGTGAGTGGCGCTGCGGGTGGGGCCGTCGGCGGCGCTGGTGAGCCTTGCGGAACTGGGCGGTGCCGAGGAGAAGGAGGAGGAGGAGGAGGTGGCGGCCTGGGTCTGACGCGGCCCGGTTCGTGGGGGCCCCGCTTGTTTATTTATTTATTTATTGTGGGTGCCTCCGAGTGTGTGCGCGCTCTCGCTGCTCGGCGGGGAGGGGGTGGGGGGAGGGCCCGGGAGAAGGGGGAGTTGGAGCCGGGGTCGAAACGCCGCGTGACTTGTAGGTGAGAGAACGCCCAGCCGTCGCCGCAGCCTCCGCCGCCGAGAAGCCCTTGTTCCCGCTGCCGGGAGGAGAGCCTGTGCCGACAAGATGGCGGACGGGGAGCTGAACGTGGACAGTCTCATCACCCGACTGCTGGAGGGTGAGTGCGGCCCCGGGAGGGGCCCCTCCTTCGTCCCCTCGCCTCCCCCCCACCGCGGCCGGACCCCGAGGGGACCCTCTTCCCGTCCCGAGGCAAGGCTGTGGGGGCGCGGCGGGGCGGATGAGCCGAGGAGGGAGCGAAGAGGCTGCTCGGCGCGGAGGAGCGGCCTCCGAGAGCGCGGTCGGGGGAGATCGGGCGAGAGGGCGCCGTCCCCGCGGACCCTCGGGGACCGAGGCGCGCCGGCCTGGGCATGAGAGGAGCCCACATGTGGGAGACAGCCTTTCAGAAAGGCGGCTGGGCTCCCCTCGCCGTCGTGCTCGCCTCCCGTGACCCTTCGTAGGAGGGTGCGAGGATGCCTGCCGCTGGGCATTGTATGTCCGTGGAATGTATTTCTTCTCTGTTCTCTTTGTGCATTGCCCTTGGCTGCCTCTGCTTGTCGTTCTGGGAGTAAATTTTATAAATTTAAAAAAAAAAAAACAAGAAAAAACCCTTGTCTTTAATAGGATTGTTTCATTTGTTCTGCATTCTTACACGATGCTGTAGACTGGACTTTTCTTAAAGGGAGGATAAAATTAGTGGGAATTTACCTACTATTATTTGGCGTAAAAACAAATAGTAAAACAAAATCTTTGGGCTGAAGATGCACATAAGAAATATGCGATATGTGGATAGGTTTGCTGAAGGGATTGGCTTTGGGGTTTGAAATTTTAACAGGTTTGAGCAGAGCTTAATTTCTGCACAAACTTAGCAAAGGTTTTTTTTTTTTTTGTTTTTTTTTTTTGTAAAGCCTCTCGTGTGTTTAAAGATATTTACAAGTCTTTGTAGCATTTGAACTTACCGGGCTCTGGTGTTTTAATTGGAGTTTTATGTTTGTTGGAAGGTAGGGGGGAAAGGGAAGAGGTGGGACAGGCCAGAAGTTAAATGTATTGATTCAGTGCAGGATATTATTCAAAGTTAAATGCAGTCTTCTGCCAGAGAGTCTCTTTACCCTAAAATTTGCGTCATCACTAATTGTTTTGTGAGCGTGTAGAAAAGCGTTTAAGCCTTTTTAAACAACTTAGAGTCCTCTTTGTCAGACACCGTCGAAGGATTGCATATGTGCTGCTGTTATTTGTTTTCAAATTACCTGAAGGTAATTGTTTACTCCAGTGAAGCGGTATGTACTTACTTATATTTGGAAAATCATCAAAGAAGGTTGTATGATTTGGAGGCGGGCGGGGGAAGAGGCTAGTTGCTTTTTTCAACGAAAATGTCGGTATCTAAAACATCGGTTCTGTGTGTACCCGTTCTGTAACTAAATACCGTTTATTTGCTCCAGATGTGAAAGGTTTCCAGCAGTCTTAAGACTGGATAGGAAGCAGAAGGAAGCAAAAGTTTTACCAGGAACTCTTATTTACCTTTTCCTTTACTATCAAGTTATTCCTGGGAGGCCCCCTGGTGCCTGCAGTCAGTGTTCACTGCTTAAGACTTTGCATCTTTAAAAGATATGGACGTCTTGTTGGGTCTGTGAGAAATTTGCTTTGCAAAAATTATATTTTGTAACTGTGCATTTCTCTATAAGGGAAATATAGTTATTTTTAAAATGTTTATTTCTAGTTAACATTTGGGGAAGTTTAGGCTTACCACCATTTTTAAGTATTTTAAACTTGTAAATTTAAATATTTTAAAAATCTGATGTTTATATCACACCTTCATATTTTATTTTTCACGTATTTGTATACTTTATAGGCATAAAGACATTTTATGTCTTTTAAAATGTTCGATCAGACACACCTTTTTATGATGACAGATACTTAAGAAACTTCTCTAGTGGGTGGTTCAAAGTTACTGGAAAAAAAGACACGGGGGTGGGGGGGGAGGCCTAAGTGATTCTGTTTGTTTTTGTGAATTCAAATTAAATGTTTGGTTTTGGACAATCCTTTCTCTTTTCTGTTCTTTTCTTTTTTTTTTTTTTTTTTGGTGAGAATTCTAGTCCAAGCACATTTCCCTCTTAATTTAGCAAGTGTTTATTGACCTCCTCTGTGCCAGGCACCAGGAATCCAAAGATAAGACACAGTCTCTTCACTCAAGGAGCTCCCAGTCTAAACAAGTGATTTTCAGGCTTTTTCCAGTCTCCTCCGTGTTCCTGTGTTCAACACACTCTATTAGTAAAGAGTTTCATTACTTCAGTCTTCAAAGAAAAATTTGGTCTGCCTTGATTTTCGATGATGTTACATTCTAATTTAACTCAAAGTCAAGTGATGGTATTTTTTAAAGCTGCCTAGCAGAATAGCTATGGTTAGTTTTTTTCTTAGTGTTAAATGAAAGTGCAAGGGAAAATTTGGCAAAACTTTCTCTGCATTAGCAGAAAACATTCCACAGGACCTGATCTCATTTTAAAATGCTGATTGTAGTCCCACAACATATTCCAGATTTTTTTTTTCTTTTGTACTATATCAAATTGCCAATCTTCTCTACACGCTTTTAGTAAATACATTTTATGAGTTGCTTTGTGTTTTTCTTTTTTAAGCAGACATATTATTGATGTGTTTTCAAAGAGCATTTAGGACATTTTAGTAAATTTATGCTATTATTTAATATAAAACAAAAGTACTGATTGTATTATTTGAATGGTGCATATTCCTCCAGTATATTTTCTTGGATTAAGTTTTACTCATAACTGAAAACCAAAGACTTCTACCACTTCTTCATCCCCTGTAGTGACCCTGTTGGCCACATTCTGGTGGCTTATCATAGTGCTCTTGACTCATTATTTAAATTGAAGCTAATTTGTATGGATATCCTGGAAGATTCAGTAAAAGCTTTTTACTTAAATCAGTGGTTCTCAAAGGAGTTAGGATGGGAGTGGGAGTATAGCAAAATTACCTGGGGAACTTTGTTCAGACTATAAATGCTGAGTTTATTTTGGGGGAAGTAAAATGGAGTGAATAGAATCTGATGCTGTTGGGAGGAGGTTAGTATGGAATACTACTGCTGGGTGATTAAGATAGTGCCAGCTCTGTTCCAAGTATCTTGATCCAAGTATTTAAAAACTGGGCCATAACAGTTAATGTAATGTCTATTATTTATCATATATTTGATAATACATATGAAACTGTTTAGGATTTTTTTCTGATTATTAAAGTTAGGTATTCCTACTGTAGAAAACTTGTGAAACAGAGAAGTATAAAAGGGAAAAAACCTCCCCCATGATTCCACAATCCAGGGAAAACCCTTGTTGAAATTTTGATATATTTTCGTGTTCACATCCTTCACATCATTAGAATATTCTTTATATAGCTTTATGAGTTAATTTGTCATGTAGCTTTACATCATGAATAGTTTCCCTTGTCATTGAAATGTCTTCAGAAATACCTCAAAAGCTGTTTTCTGTGTGATAGAATAATTTTCTAAGTGTTTTTTTAACACATTGCCACAAAGCTGAGCATGACAATTACGAGTTGTAGAATATTAGCACCATGTAAGCTTCCATGGGAGAATATGATTATGTTTCTATTTTTGGCCTACTTATAGCTTTATGAGAATCTTTGAATGTGTTTGTTCTTGTTTTGTTTTTAATTCATTTTTCACTTAACCTTGACCTGTCAGTTGTCTGAATCTGTGGCTCTGCTGTGGTCATTTTAGTGTACATATCCCTTTCCTTTCTTAGGAAACATTTAAGATTTAGTTAGGCTGACAGACTAAACAAATAAGTTTTCCTCTTAAGTGTCCTTTTGAAGGTTAAAAAAAAGGAATGGACTTGAAAAATGAAATAGATTGATGGAACTACCTTAAAGCCTACCCTTTAAAAATGACAGATTTATTGAGATACAGTTCACATACCATGCAGTTCACCTATTTGAAGTATATAATTCAGTGATTTTTAGTATATCTACAGAGTTGTGCAGTCATCACCACAATCAACTTTTTGAACATTTTCTCACATGCACACCCAAAAAAACCCTGTTCCAGTAATAGACACTCCCCATTTCCCTTCATCCCAACCACCCTCCCCCTAGCCCTAGGCAACTATTAATCTATTAATACTTTCTGTCTCTGGATTTGCCTATTTGGACATTTCATGTAAATGAAATACGCTATGTGGTCTTTCCTGACTAGTTTCTTTTAATGTTTTTAAGGTTCATTCATGTTGTAGCATGTATCAGTACTTTATTCTTTTCATGGCTGAATAGTATTCCATTGTATGGGTATAGCACATTTTTAGTCCAGTCATCAGTTGATAGACAGTTGAGTTTTGCCCTTTTTGGCTATTGTGAATACCTGTAATGCTTTCATCAACATTTGAGTACAAGTTTTTTTTCAGTGCTCTTGGGTATATAGCTAGGAGTAGAATTGCTAGGTCATATGGTAACCCTATGTTACACCTTTTGAGAAACTGCCAGATTGTTTAAAGCCTCTTTACTGATTAAATTGTTTGATTCTGACCCAGCAGTCTAAAGGTTAGGCAGTTTAAAGGAAGTGCTAGTTGTTCTGGCAACCTCAGCTTCCACAGGGAGAGTGTTATATATAAATCCAAGGCCAAAGCTTTAGAAAAAAGCATGTTGGGGAGTGGGAGAGATCACCTGAGGGATACTTTATCTCTTCTCATGATTCTTCTGGATGAGAGACTAGAGGAGGCATAAAGATGGTGGGATATTTTTTAACTGTTTTAGAGATTAATTGTGTTTTTTTCCTCATAATTAGTTCCAGCAAGTTAGGGAAACTATAACAGTTTGAAGAAGTAGCCCAGAGGTGTTTTTATTTTGCTATTTGAATGCAGAGCTAGAGCTTTTCTGGTAAATATCTAAATCCAAGATAAGGATTCGTTGGGATTTAAAAATCTATTTAAATTTAGGCTAGAGAAAGGGTTATATTAAGATACAGGATTAGTGAGGAAGATAGTAAATTGTATCAAGTAGGTTTTTTCTCTCTTATTCTCCAAATTTATCGTTTAACAGAGTGTGCATTCCAATGGCATGCATTTTTAAACAATTCTAGCTGAGGTAAAATAATACAGGCATATAGGAACTCTAAGATACTTAGAAATACTGAGTGAAATTCTATTCTATTATTTCTGAAGCAAGGGTTATCCTCAAGTCTTGGGTTATAGGGAGGCAAGGGGGAGAAATGGTTTGTAAGTGTCAGTAGGCTTAGTGGTGTAGTGGATGGGGACTCCTAGTTGAGTCCCGTAGGTTCAGTTTTGATTGGAAACAAATTTATACCCTCAGGCAGCAATCACTGCTTCTCTGGTAGCTGTAAATAGCCATTTTTAAGGCTTAATCTTCCTGGAAAAATAGGGGATCTGTGGAGGTAGGTAGAAAGAGATTAAAGTCACAATTCTTCTTCCTGTACCCCCCACCTTACTCCCAAGATTGGATCAGGTTCCCTCTGAAGTTGTGGTTATTAGTAGGTACAGTGTAACTTTTTTTACACCTTGTTCTCTAAAACACACCCTGTAACAGACTTCCCATCTGTTTGATAAAATGAAAATACTTTAATGGATACAAAGTCTTTATGCTGCAATTAGAGGTAGAATAATTGCAGAAAAATAATTTCTAAAAATGCAGAAACTCATTCTGAAGCTAAATAATTAAAATAACCAGTAGCCAGTCTTTCTCTGGTTTGATAGAGGAAGTCAGTTCTTGGTCTAGGTGGGTACTTGTCATATAGTAGAAAAAAGGGCATTGATGGTTGTCCTTTATTCTGCCTCTGCACTATTCACCTGTGTAGCACAGTAATTTAGGAGAGTGTATATAACCTTCCTGAAAATCACTTGGCCTCAGGGACCTCCCTTCCCAAATGTGCCTGCATCTGTGCAAGAACAAGTAGAGGTATTTATATTGTGTGCACAACCCGAGGGCACATTGTTTTTGGTTTCTGATGCATGCCCACACTGCATCATTTGGGGGTTTTGACACAACATTTTTCACCATAAAGGAACTTTATTCCAAGAATGTTAATCAGAATATCCCTGAGTAACAGAAGTTCCCATCTGGTCAATTACAAGGTGACTAAAACACTTTCTTGCTTTGAATACAGTCATGTGCCACAAAAGGATGTTTTGGTCAACCATGGACATCACAATGGTGGTCCCATAAGACCTCCTGCACTGCCAGTCATATAAAAGTAAAGCATGTACAATTATGTAGTACAGTACATAATACTTGACAATAAACAGGTGTGTTCCTGGTTTATGTATCTGCTATACTATTTATTGTTATTTTAGAGTGTATTTCTTCTGTTTATTAAAAATACATTAACTGTAAAACAGCCTCAGGTCCTTCAGTAGGTCTTCCAGAAGAAAGCATTGTTATCATAGGAGAAGATGGCTCCATTCACTTTATTGCCCCTGAAGACCTTCTAGTGGGGTGTAGCCTAAGTATGCATTGTATATGTAAAGTCAGCAGTAGTGTACAGTAGTGTCCTAGGCCTTCACATTCACTCATCGCTCACTCACTGAGTCTCCGAGAGCAACTTCCAGTCCTGCAAGCTCCATTCTTGGTAAGTGCCCTGTATGGATGTACCTTTTTTTTGTTTAATCTTTTATACTTATTTTTACTGTACCTTTTCTGTGTTTAGATACACAAATACTATTGTGTTACAGTTGCCTACATTACTCAGTACAGTAACATGCTGTGCACATTTGTAGCTTAGAAGCAATAGACTATACCATATACCCTAGGTATATAGTAGGCTATACCATCTAGGTTCGTGTAAGTACACTCTAATATGATCACAAAATGATGAAATCTCGGAACATATCCCCTTTGGTAAACGACACATGACTGTATTTGTCTCACACCATTTTGGCTTTCTTCCTAATCCTATCTCCCATTTTGAAGATTTAGAGAAATCAAAAGTTAACTTTTCATAATAAAAGAAATTCAAGGATGTCTGATATTACATAGCTTTCTTTAATGTTATATCTAGCAGTTAAAATAGTTCATTTAAAATTGTTAAATAGTAAATTGAGAAGAAATCTTTATAGGTACTTGTAGGTTTCATTTATGTTGTTTGAATATTTATCAAATAATTGAGCCAAAGTAGTGAGAGAAAATGACCAGACTTCTGAGTGAGAAACTTACAGACTTGTCAGTGAGAAAGACTAAGGTCTAATTTTAGATAGTGACAGAAAGGAATAGATTTTGTGAATTTCAGACCCCAGCCACAAGAGTTATGTGAATCCTGAATGATAATCAGATGTTTGTTTTGAGGTGGGGTCCTGCTATGTTGCCCAGTCTGGCCTCGAACTCCTGGGCTCAAGTGGTCCTCTCTCCTTGGCCTCCTGAGTAGTTAGTATCAAAAGCTCACACCCATGGCGCCTGGCTGATAATCAGATGGTTTACTCAATTAAGTCTTTACTCAAGAAATATTAGTAAGCATTGATAAAATGGGAGGCCATGTTGTATAATATTTACTTAAGGATAGAGATTTTGAGTGTTATTTAATTTCAGCTCTGCCCTAGTTTCTTCTGTATATTTAGGATGATAATAAGTGCCTTACATCATAACGTATCTGTAAAAATTAAACAGGTAAAATACTTCAAACAGTTTTTGGCACATAAAAGCTCAGAAAATCTTGGCTGTTGTTATTGCTTAGTACAAACCTGAGCTAGGAAATAGGTGACAGAAAGGTCTTTATGCTGCTGAGCACTGGACCTTCCCCATACTAATTTTTGAGAAGGGTCTTTCTTGTGAATACCTGGCAGATGTTATGTCCTCTACTTTGTGTTTATTGCGTACAGCCACCATTCTTGTATGTATGTATGTATAAAAATTTCTTTCCTTTTCCCGTTATCCAGAATTTATAGTCTGTTTTGACATACCAGTGTGGTACTGATGAGGAGCAGTATTTCTAGGCAGAATAAAATGGTGAAAAGTGATTTTAGGAGATATGTTATATGCTTTCTTTTGGCTAGGGACGAGGGCAGTTGATCTTAAATTTTGATTCTTGGAACCCCTTTACACTCAACTTCCCCATACTTTTTAAAAGAATTGAGGACAAAAGTTTTTATTTCTGTGAGTTATTAATACTGCATTAGAAATTAAAACTGAGAATTTTAAAATATCATTTAATTCATTTAAAGTAGTAACTCATTACATTTTAGCATAAAAAATTTTTAATGCAAAAGTAATTTTACTAAAACAAAAAGTTAGTGAGAAGAGTGCCGTTGTTTTTACATTTATGCAAATCCCTGATGTCTGTTTTAATAGAAGGCAGCTGAATTCTCATCTCTGCTTAGCTTCGGTCTGTTTTGATATATTGTTTTGGTTGAAGTATATGAAGAATATCTGTGTTCATACAAATATGTAGTTGGAAAAGGGAGGAGTATTTTAATAACCTTTTTAGATAATTGTGATATTATACCAAAAGTCAGCAAGTGGTTAAAGAGTAGTCGCAATGCGGAATCTAAAATGGTATCAGTGAATTTTTTTATTCTCTTACATTAAGTTTCAGTGATCTTTCTTGTACTTTAAATGGATCCTATAACATAACATTGGTCATTTGGAAAATATTGGTTTGACTGAGTTATGCATATGTCCAAATGTTGACACATCTTATTACACAGTACATTATCAAAAAATGACATTGTTAATATTATAACAAGATCTCATCAGAAGAGTCTTCAAGTATGAAGAAGATATCAGATTGATGGTGCTAGATACAAAGTTTCCAAAATTTTAGTTTTCACTTGAAAGCTTCAGTTTTATCATTGGCAACAAATACTGTCAGTTGTTTTCCTTGAAATGACAGGCTGATTTTGTTCATTTTCAGGAGTATGTGTTAAATATCTAAGTCTGAACAACCATAATTAGTCAGTTATGCTTTCCAGCAAAAAAGGGGTTCTGTGGAAAAAGTGGCTAGCTCAGCTTGGAACTAAAACAGTCATGCAAGTGCTTTTCTTTGTGACAACTATTGTACTTTGGTATGCAGCAGAAGTGCTTTATGGGTAATTTCCATTTTATCATATAGAATATTAAAAAGATGTATATTCAACGATTGAGATTTAATAAAATTAATAATTTTTACTGCTTCGCCGAGGGCATTCTTAAGTGAAGCTGCCTTTTTGTGTTTTACTGCCTGTTCGTGGCAGGGCACAACACAATGACTACCAGTACAGTTTGATGCCACTGTCTTGATATGAGTTGAGGTGCAGTTTTACCCACCATTGCTTTTGCACCATCAATGCAGATGTCAACACAATGAAAAAAAAAAAAAAAAAAACCACCTCCTCTATTCCTTAAATGTCTAGCCCTCATTTTTCTTCTTTACTCTTTTCTCATTATACCTGATATTTGTTTACTAGTGTACCTGGAATTATTTTTACTTACGGTAAATCACAGACCCCTTTGAGAATTCAAAGAAAACCGTGAGCCTTCTCAGAAAAATATTTATGTACATACACAATATTATAGACAATTTTATACTGAGCACCTCAAGGCCATCTTTGGGCTCTGAGTCCACATTAATTATTCCTATCAGGCAGGATTAAGATGAATTCAAAGTATGGCAGCTGTGTAGTGTTTTCATTTAAAACCAAAATTCCACATTTTAGCCAATTGCAGAAATTTTTCTTTTTGTTGCTTAAAGGCAGGCTTCTGTACTAAATATGGAGAAATTGCCAGAAAAAAAAATCAGGAAGTCTAGATTTAAGTTAATTTTGCCATTAGTTAGTATGTAATCTTGGGGGGGAGTAGAGTGAGAATGAAAAAAAATCTTTTGATTGATGCAAATTACTAAGATCTCATGAGGCAGATATGCCTAGGTAGTGAAATTAGTTTTTTGTTTTTCTTTTTTTTATCTTGCCATATTTTCTGTTTTAGAGAAGGCAGTTACAAGTGAGAACTTGCTGGAGAAAGTAGCAGGTGGTGAAAAATAAAATTTAGTATGTACACAACACACATAGACACATATGTATCACATACCCTTTATAATTTAAAAGACAAACCTGCATTGGAAAAATGTTTACACAAAAATAAAATTTGAAATATAGTGGTTGAGTACAATTTTTTGTAATCGTGAGAATAATGGAATTCTTTGGGAGAGGATAACATTTTGCTTAATTGAGGTTCAGGATCATAGTTAGTGTTCTCTGTCATCAAAATTGATTGCAAGTGGTTGTCTGTTGATGTTGATCTGTAATCAGATTTTATGTATTTCATCTTAGAAGATGTCTTTACACATATAGGTACATCCTGCCAAATGCTAATATCAGTCCAAAAGCATATGATTTTAGTTGAGTGTATTCATCACTTGGAAAGCATTTGTGTAATTCTCTTGACATTTGCCTTTTAGCATGTCATCACAGTGCAGATTAATCACTTCACGTAGAGGGTTAGGTGGAAGTTCCTCAGTGGCACAGTTAAATGGATTTTGATATATGGAAATTTCTTTGCACTTGAGTCAAGTTCTGAAGAATGCTATAGTTTGAGCTTGGAAAATGTATCTGCTGCGAATCTGTGTGGGAATGAAGATCTCACTTGTTTTAACTTTTGACAGCATGGGAAATGTATAAAGCAGCTTGCTTGTGATTCGGACAGTATTAGGTGTCAAAATGACTTACCACGCACTATAAGTTTCACATATAAGTATGTATATTTTTGCCTTATAGTTTTAGGTTGAATTTATTAAGAAACATTATCAGATTTGCAACAAAATCTAATTTCTAGAACTATTCTGTGTTTGGTAATAGAGATTGAGGGTGGCTCTTGTTTAGAAAAATTTCAGTATCAGCCCTGAGCTTTAAAAAATCACGATAAAGCTGTCACAGCTAAGCCATTGAAATTCTTTGTGGTGGGGCAAATCAGGATATTCAGCTTTTATTACTGACAAATATTTATGAAACTGACTGGTCAATCATGAGAGCAAATGAAGCTCACTGTTGATAGTACTGGCTCAATAATACATGATAGATTAAGATGTTTTTCTGTAAGGTAACTGCACCATAGACTTAAAACACCTTACATTTTCACAAGCTTTGTAAAATTGTTCAACTAAGTCTTTTTCTACACCACGTGTCTTTTTACCACCATCCGTTGCAAGATGTCTTAGCAGATTCCACTACAGGTTGTACTAAATTAGTTTTTCTCTGCTTCTTTGAAAATATTCTTTTTTGTTTTTGAGATAGAGTCTCGCTCTGTCGCTCTGGGTAGAGTGCAGTGGTGTCATCATAGGTCACTACAACCTTAAACTCCTGGGCTCAAGGGATCCTCTTGCCTCAGCCTCCTGAGTAGCTGGGACTACAGGCGCATGCCACAACACCTGGCTAATTTTCCTATTTTTGGTAGAGACAGAGTCTCGCTCTTGCTCAGGCTGGTCTCAAACTCCTGAGCTCAAGCTATCCTCCCACCTGGGCCTCCCAGAGTTCTAGGATTACAGGCCTGAGCCCCCACCCCTGGCCTGAAAATATTTTTGTCTGTAGTTCCACCCAGACTTATTCATAGAGGCTAACTATTCAATCACTTCAAATTCAGCATTGGCTCCTTGAATAAGCAACTTAGGAGTGTTGGGAACATCTGCCAACTCATCAAGAGCCCAGGAAAACCACTCAAAACCATTTGTCTTGTTTTTTAATTGTTTATTAATGTTACTCCCAATGTCCTTAAGTCTTCAAGCACTGTTCTTACAGAAAGACTGATAGTCTTTAAAAATTTTATTGTCTCTTCAGCCTCTCTAATCAAACACAATTTACTTAACCCACCATTAGTAAATGACTTACCTCACTTGGCTAACAAATGAGCCAGTTGGAAACTTATAGTTGCAGACTCATTTTTATGTTTGTGAAGAAATTCTGCTGTAATGAGATATTTCATTTTAATTTAAAAAATTTTTCTGACCATTGCTTTCCTATGAATTGAGAATGTTGTGATGAGTGCTCAGTCTGGCAATGCCAATATATTAATATATTGTATTTTTTTAGCACACCTATGGTATCATTGCATAATCAATACAATGACTAACCGTCCAATTAAATGACAAAATAATCCACCCTGTATTGTATCTTAAAAGCACAACATTCCAAGTCCACTTTTCTTGCTTTGACATGATGAGAATGCACTGGTAGTAAAAGTAAAATAAGATGTCGTGGTACAGCAATAAGCAGAACACCAAGGGTTCTACCAGGTTCTAACGGCATCTCTACAATTTGTAGTATGCCGAAAAGCAGTGTAAGGCGATGGGAACGCCACATGTGATCTCTCTCACAGCTATTCGGCTCTGCCCTTGTAGCATGAAAGTGCCCATTGGTAAAACATAAACGAATGAGAGTGGTTGTGTTTCAGTAAATCTTTATTTATGGACACTAAAATTTGAATTTCATATAATTTTTATGTGTCACAAAGTATTCTTCTTTTGTTTTGCTTTTTCCCAGTCATTTGAAAAAGGTAAAAATCATTCTTAGATCACAAGCCATGCAAACACTGGCGTTGGGCCAGATTTGACCATTAGGCCTTAGTTTACTGAACTCTGGTGTAGTTTTTCTGCCTTTCTGATGTAAACATGATTGTAGAAAGATTACCTTACTAGGAGTTAGGAAACCTTGGTGCTCCCACCAAAGTTGTGTGACTGATTAAGTCACGTAATGGGATTAGGGCCCATGATGTCTAGTCCTTGGCAAGGTGTTCCTCAAAACTCTTTATATAATCATCTGAATTTCTAGTGTGTACCCAATAATCACATTTTGTGTGCCTCTCTGTTCATATTTGAGCAGCTATTTCATTGTTGAAGAGCAACCAATGCAGAAAATTTTTGAGTGGTTTTGATCTTTGACAGAAGGGAAGCACACAGTGTGAGCTCACCAGGCACCGTGGCTTTTTTCTGGAGGCATTTCCTAGTTTGTGGTATAGGGGAATAGAACCCAAACAAAAAGTGGCAGTCCAATGAGGCAAAGAAGGAAAGATGCAAGTCTGAGGCCCTAAAGCAGTTGAAAGTTAAATCAGGGAGAGGAGGGAACCACATAGAATCTAACCTCAAAATCTGTGGTGAGGTCCCTCTAAAGTCATTAACTGACCTGAGAGGTACACATGCACAAGAGAAGATTCTGAGCAACCCAGCAGAAAACAGCTGGGAAGCTAAAGATCTGAGCAGACATTTCAGCATTCACCTAGCACCAGAAAGGCTAATATTGAAGTTCAAACCCTGCCACGTTAGAGGGGCCTTATTATTTCCTGAGTTTTTCATTGAGACCCCATCATGGCTGCTCTAAGATTAAGGTCAAAACTGAAATAGGCCAGCCCTCAGGAAAATGGGATTGACTCACTACTACACTGCTGCCAATAGAACAGCCCTCTTTAGAGGGAGGTATCATCTAGAACTTTTACAATTTTTCATCTATAATCCAGTATTCCACTCAGCAAAATATTATAGGGCATGCTAGCAGGACTAATTGACCAAAATACAATAGCAAAAAGAAACGAGTTCAGTAGAAATTGTCCAGTTATTCAATGCTGAGAGTTGGGAGAAAAATGGAGGGAAAATACAGAAAAGAGCATGAGAAACATGTGGGAAACAGTGAAAAGGTCTAACACATATAATAGTCCCAGAAAGACGGGAGATGTACAATGGAGTAGAAGAAATATTGACTAATAATTTTCCAAAACTGAGACAGATATCAAAGCACAGATTAAAGAAGCTCTGTGAATTCCAAGCAGGATAAAAACAAAGAAAACCGTATTGAGACCCATCGTAAACTTAACTGCTAGAAATCAAAGAGAAAGGAAATCTTAAAAGCTGCGAGAAGAAAAAAGACATTACCTTCAGGGAACAGTAATAAGAATAATGGCTCATCTATCACCTGACACTGTGGAAGCCAGAAGACAATAGAATGACCGCTTTAAAGTGCTGAAGAAAAAAATGCTAATATCAAATTCTGAATCTGGTAAGCATATCCTTCAAAAGTGAAGGGAAAATAAAGACAAACTAAAGCTGAGAAAATTTATTGCTATTAGACTAGCACTAGAAAATACTAAAACAACTTCTTGGTGTTGAAAGAAAATTGTATCAGATAAAAGCAAAAGAACTGCAGAAGGAAATGAATAACAGTAAGGATAAATGTGACTAAATTAAAATTTTGTATTATTATTAAAAATAATAATTGGCTTGTGGAGTTTAAAATATGTGGAAACAATGTATGACAACTGTAGAACAAAAGGTTGGAGGGTGTTAATAAGTCAAAAATGCATTTGTAATCTCTAGAGCAACCTCTAAATGAAATATTACGGAATATATAACTAAAAAGCTAATAAAGGAGAAAATGGAATAATTTAAGAATAATTGATTACTTCGAAGAAATGCAGGAAAGGAGAGGGGAGTAAACAGATGGAACAAACAGAAAGCAAATGGCAGGTTGATAGACTTAAACCCAACTTTTTTAGTAGTTATGTTAAATGTAAAAGGAGCAAACATTAAAATTGAGACAAAGCTCAGAAGACCTAACTATATACTGCTTACAAGGGACATATTTTAAATCTAAGGACACAGATGAGGAAGCAAAAAAATGGGGAAAAGAAACAGATCATGTACACATTAACCAAATGATGCATGGGTTGGCTGTATTTATTTTGGAAAAACCTGTAAGACCACAAGTAACACTAGAGGTAAGGGCATTGCATAATGCTAAAAGGATAAATTCAGCAGCAAGATATCTTTAAATTTTTTATGTATCTAATAATAATACAGGTCTAAAACACACAAAGGAAAAGTTGACAAAACTAAAAGGTTAAAAGAGACAAAACCACAACCAGATTAATGACAAGTTAACGCACCTCTCTCAGCTGGTAGAGCAAAACAAAAAATCAGCAAGGATATAGAAGATTTGAACAACACAGCCAACTTGACCTAATTGACACACATGGAACACTTTACTCAACAACTGCAGGATATACATGCTTTTCAAGTATTTATGAAACATTTACTAAAATGTACCATATGCCATACCATAAAGCAAATCTCAGTAAATTTGAAAGAAATGAAATCACAGATATGTGAGCCAAAATCAATTTATTGAAAAATGTGAATGGCTGCCATACTAAAAACTATAAAATATTGCTGAGAGAAATAAATAACAACTTGAAAGGTAGGGTCATGGATTGGAAGACTTAAAATTAGGATGTCAATACTCTCAGACTTATCTATTCCCAATTAAAACCCCCACAAATTTGGGGGTAGAGGGATAGATAAAAGCCAATTTTAAAACGCATTTGAAAGTGCAGAAGGACCTAGATTATTAGCCAAGGAAATTTTATTGTATTATTTTTTTCCCCAGAGACAGGGTCTTGCTTTGTCACCCTGGCTAGAGAGCACTGGCACAATCGTAGCACACTGCAGCCTCAAACTTGGGCTCAAGTGATCCTCCCACCTCAGCCTCCTGAGTAGCTGGGGGACTACAGGTGCACACCACCACACCTGGCTAATTTTTTCAAAAAAATTTTTTATAGAGAGGGGTCTTGCTGTGTTGCCCAGACTGGTCTTGAACTCCTGACCTCAAGCAGTCCTCCTGCCTCAGCCTCCTAAAGTGTTGGGATTACAGGCGTGAACCACTGTGCGAGGCCCCAGATACTGAGACTTTACAAAAAGCTACAGTAATTAAGACAGTGTGGTATTGATGTAAAAATAGACAAATAGGGCAAGGGACTGTATGGTGTCCAGAAATATACCTATTCCTGTATGGTCACCTAATTTTTCTACAAAGCTGCCACTGTAGTTCAGTTGGGGAAGGGGTGATCTTTATGATAAATAGTGCTAAGTCAGTTGGACATCTGCGTGGATGAAAACCTTGACCTTAGCTGGATAAGCCTGCATGCACCTGTAGTCCCAGCGACTCAGAGGCTGAGGCAGGAGGAAAATAAAATAAATTTTAAAAAAAATCTTGACCTTTACCTCAAACCGTACATAAAATTAATTTGAGATAGATTATAGAATGAAAGGGGTTAAAACAGTAAAGCATCTAGAAGGAAAACATAAGGTAATATATTTAGAGAAGGCAAAGATTTCTTGAACAAGATGCAAAAAGCACTAACCAAAGAAAAGAAAAGATTGATTAAATTTTAATCAAGATTATTTTAAATTTAAATTCATTTAAAAAACTTCTGTTCATCAAAAGACAGCATTAAGAAATGGAAAAAAAGACAATCCAGTTTTAAGGAATGAACAAAAGACTTAAAATGAACTTGTCCAAAAAAAGATGTCTAAATGGCCTGTTAGGCATATGAAAAGGTACTGAACAACCTTAGTCATCAGGGAAATGCAAATTAAAATATCACTGAATACCACTATACACCCAGAAAAATGGCTAAAATTTGAAATAGGGTAATATGCAGTGTTGGCAAAGATGTAGAGCAACAAGTGTTAGTGGGATTATAAATTGGTCTATAACCACTTTGGGAAACTGGTGGTATCCGCTAAATAAAACGGTGACTCAGCAGTTCCACTCCTATGTTATATACATCCCCAACAGAAATGTGCATGGATATTCATAGCGTTTGTAATACCCCCAAACTGTAAATGACCCAAATAGAGTAGATAAATATATAGTTATATCTTCATACAACAGAATACAGGTTGAATATTCCTTATCCGAAATGCCTGGGACCAGAATGTTTTGGATTTCGGATTTTGGAATATTTGCGTTATACTTAAGCAGTTAAGCATCCCTAATCTGAAAATCTAAAATGTGAAATGCTCCAGTGAGCATTTCCTTTGAGTGTCATATAAGCACTCAGTTTCAGATTTTGGATTTCAGATTAGGGCTACTCAACCTATATTCCAAATGACTGCTAACCAAAACACAATTATGTGAATAGATCTCACAGATACGATAATGAGCAAAAGAGTATATACTATATGTTTCTATTTATCTAAAATACAAAAATAGGTCAAATTAATCTATAGTGAAAGAAATAAGAATAGTAACCTTGGGTATTCCTATTATTGGTTAGGGCACAAGGGAACCTTCAGGGTTGCAGGAAGCATTCTGTATCCTGATCTGAATGGTAGTTACTCAGGTGTATACATAGTTAACAATTCATTGAGTTGTACACATAAAGTTAATACGCTGTATGTGTGTGTATGTAATACCTTGAAATATTTTCTAAACAGTAGTAGTATTGCCAGTATTTCCTATCTGGTTTTATCTGGTTTAAAATTATTACAGCTGAAATTTTTTTCCAGGAAATTTTTGATCCAAAAATTTTATGTGGTGAAGTGGGATGAGTACTGGCCTTTGAGTTAGTAGATTTTGGTCTAAATCCTTTTCTGATGTTTTTCACTCCCTCCAGTCTTGTAAAACCTGGGCACTGTGATCTTGTGCAGGTTATTTAATCTCTTTCTATTGTTGTACAGTGGAGATAATAACTACCCTTTCTAATTCCTGGTATTTCAAAAGGATTAAATGAAATGATGTGAAAGTGCTTTGTACCTAATTATGTATGCCAGTTTATAATATCTTTATAATCCAATGAGATGTTTATGTCTAGGCTCATATATCCAAATACTGGAATCCCTTATGCATTTTGTGATGGCAGTCTAGCTGCCCCATGTAATAAGACACCCTGATTTCTTCATTTTTTCAGATAACTGTGAAAAGTTTGAAGTGCTCTTAGAAATCTGGGAGTATATAAGAGAGCGTGACGTTTGAATAGGAAGACGGTTGGGATTGCCCTGAGACATCTACCTTACTCTCCCAAATTTTTGGCTAATTTATTTCTAAGATTTGATCTCTTCTCTAACTGCATTTCATCATCTCTTAAGATGGCACTTTTATGTGCCACTGAGAGGGGAAAGGGGGAAAGTCATTGCCGATTATGATTGTAAGAAGCTATTGATCACAAGGTATCTCACAACGTCAGAGATAACTGGGGAAAAATATGTGCATCCTAGAATCAGTGAAATATAAAAGGTTTTGTGCAGTGTGGTTTTGGGTTTTGTTTTGGTAAAATTTTCAGTAGCTGTGGATTAGTATGACTTAACAATTTCAAGCGTTTTATAGCTCTGTATCAATGTTAGTCAAAGTTACACAATTACTTGGGAGATCAAAATTAAACACATACAGGGAAAGTAAAATAAATAAGGTAAAATATTCACCACTGTAATCGGACTTTAAATTGATACATCGAGGTGACCCACATTAGTCTTTTGACTCACTTAATGATGACTGCCATCAAGTTATAAATAAATTTTGATAGCCTAGTGGGTTGTTTTGTTTTTTGGGGGTGGGGGGTGGGGGGTTATTTTTAATTTTTTTTTCTTTTTAAGACAGGGTCTCACTCTGTTGCCCAGGCTAGAGTGCAGTGGCATCATCATAACTCACTGGAACCTCAAACTCCTGGGCTCAAGCAGTCCTCCTGCCTCAGTCTCCCGAGTAGCTGGGTCTACAGGCCGCACCACCCTCCCCAGCTAAATTTTTCTATTTTTTTGTAGAGATAGGGTCTCTTGCTTAGGCTGGTCTTGAACTCCGGGCCTCAAGCAGTCCTCCCACTTTGTCTTCCCAAAGTGTTACGATTACAGGTGTGAGCCACTGTCCCCAGCCTAGTATCATCTTATTATGGAATCACAACATAAATTGTGAACATTTTTGTAAGAGCCAAAAATGTTTTGTCTTTCTTGTCCATTGCTATTATTTCTAACAACTAATATGCAGTAGGCTCTAAAATATTTGTTGAATGAGTTAATACATTTTCTGAGTAATCACTTTTAGCTGTGTATTTGTCACCTGAAAGCAAGCAGAGAGTAATCCTTCAAGGTGAATGCTTTTTTCCCCTTAAACTAAAATTTCCCACATTTAAAACTAATGCCAGGATTAAGAATTGTTCCTGAATCTAAGCTAGTATTCCAGATATTTAATGGAAGGTACAAAGCTAGATGTCCTTTTTGGTCTTAGAAAAATTCAAATATGCATCAGAAGTAGGTAACTGATGTTTTGAGAGCTAGTACTAGTGTAAAAGCTATGTTGAGTTCCCATGATAAAAGCAGTTCTGCTGACCATTGATTTGAATTTCAGGGATGGTCTTATAAACTGGAACATTTGCTGAAGCACATTTGAACATTGTCTCTGTCTCATTTATCTCCTCGTTACTTTTATATTAATATAGTAATGGAATTAATGGAATATATAGGTTTTGCATGTGGGGGGCTGACCTTTTTTTTTTTTAAAGCCTGTCATTGACCTGACAGAAGAATCATAGCAATTTTTAGGAAGAAATGTGTGGACTTTGTTGTAAATGGGAAGTAGTAGGGGTATACAGAACTCTGTTTCCTTTTTTAAATGCCTTTTCAATTAAGATAAAAATGAGAGCTTAGCAGTATATTTAGAGATTAAAAGCATAGAGCCAGTGGAGGTGATAATGAGACAAAATGATTACAGATCCAGTTCAGTAAGATGTGTAAGGAACTCTCCTCTCTCCATGTACCATTCTACTCCATTCCATCCCAGAAGTTACTGGGATATTTTATTTTGGATTTTATTGCTCATTTAAGGAAAAAAAAAAAAAAAAAGGCTTTACTCCATCGAAATAGCCTTTAGAGGTTTTTATATAATGCCCTGTTTTGAATATAATGATATTAGTATGTTAAAATTTAATAAATAGCTGGTATTCTTTTTATATTTGTTTTGATCAGGAAATGAAGGTAGTGGTTGCTAAAATTCTTGGGACTGCTGATAATATTTCAAGGAAGTGTGTAAAGCTAAATAACCTACTGACAATTACTTACTGATCTCCCTTACTTCATAGCCACATGTTCTTAGTGATGCTATTCTAGCATCTTACTAGAATGCAAGATTACAGAGTAAGGCTGACTGTAAAGGGCACTGTCCCTGAAACCTTTTAGTTCTTTTGGGCTGCTAAGCCTCAGGTTGGCCACTGGAGCACAAAGAAGAGGATTGCAGTTCATTGGCAGCACTCTGGAGGAGCCTCATCAGGAACCAGCAAAAATAGAGGCAGAAGCCAAAGATCATAGAAAATAACCTTATTGTTAGCCATAGGACTAAATATAAGGGCATGACTCTTTTTAAAGGATTATTACTTTATTAATAAATTTCAGAAAACTGACTATCTTACTTACTATCTGTCAGTACGAGGATGTCGTCCGGGAAAGATTGTGCAGATGACTGAAGCAGAAGTTCGGGGCTTATGTATCAAGTCTCGTGAGATCTTTCTCAGCCAGCCTATTCTTTTGGAATTGGAAGCACCATTGAAAATTTGTGGTATGTAAACTGGTGACATTGGAAACAACTCTTTTGAATCATGTTTTTCCTCCCGTATTTACATTGAGGATGATTTAGAGAAAACATTTTTGAAGATTTTGTATAAAAGGGATCGATAGGTTTTATTAAATAAAATTAAATAAAAATCGAATCTTTCATAAAAATAAGTTACAGACAAGAAAATATTTGCTGCATATACAACATATAAAAAGATTGCTATTCATAATATATAAAGAGTTCTTAGAAATAAATAAGGAAAAGACAATATAATACAAAAATACCGAAACACAGAAAAAGGTAGATCTTAGAAGAAATTTAAATGGCCGATAAACATAAGGTCCTTAGCCTCACTAGTAATTGGTGAAATGCAATTTAAAACAAGTACCCAGCTCTAATCAGATTACAAAAAATGTCAAAGATTGATATTTAGTGTTGTCAAGGATGTAGAGAAATGGGCATTTCAGTACACTGGTTAGAACAAACAGGTATAGAATTTTGGGGGTCAGTATGGGAATAGTCTTCTAACTTTGTGATTGGTTAAATTTATTTTGAAGGTTATATTACTTTATAACTTGTATTTGTTCTTTTAAGTCTTACAGTGGCTTTTGGCCAAAAGCAAAAACTTGTAACCTTAAGTGAGTGATCTCATTGTTACAACCAGAAAAATTGTTGCAAAGAAAGTAACATTTTTCTGTAGTTTACATAACAGCAAGAAGTAATAGAAATAATGTATCACACTAGCTTTTAGTTTGATAATGCAGATATTCTTTGTGGTGGTTATTTGTGCTTATGACATAGCTTTCGTGGACTTACCATCAGCTTCTGCTCAAACAAGGGTAGTTTGCTATATGCAAAAATTTTTTTTCTCCTGCATGTTTCTTAGTGATTCACATTCACATCATGTAACTTGTAGATGATCAGTGTGCTCTTTAAATACTTTTTATTCTCTTCTTTGTGTGGTTTATTAAATCACGTGTTTGGGGCTCCTTTGTACAGTGCCCAGCAAATAAGAGATACTAGCTAGTGTTTGTTGGATGGATAAATTAGTTAGTGTATCACACCATTAATTAAGAGCTGGTAGTTGGAATTATGGGAAAATAATCAATCCCCTCTATGAATTTAAATGCAGCACATGTAGTTTAAGATCGTTTGTAGTTGACCTTAAAATGATTTGAAGTATTCTTTAAAGATATTCTTTAAAATGCTGTAATATAGAAATAACTTGAAGGTAATAGAAGTTATTTACTACATATTTCTAAGTTCTTACTATTTGTCTCAGTGTTTTGGCATGAAAAAGTGACCTGAGTTAAACTACCGGATAATAAAAGTAACTGTACTAGTTGCCTGTTGTTGTATAACAAATTACCCCAAAACTTTGTGACTTACAATATTAATTTACCATCTCACAGTTTCTGTGGGTCAGGAATTTGGGTACAGCTTAGCAGGTCCTCTGGTTCTGGGTCTCTCACACAAGGCTCCAATCAACGTATGATCTGGGGCTCCAGTCATCTGAAGGCTCAACTGTGAAAGGAGTGAGTTTCCTAATGGGCTTGATGTACTGAGGGCCTCTGTTCCAAATTAGCTGTTGGCCAGAGGCCTCCCTCAGTTCTTCGCTACATGAGCTTATTCATAAGACAGTTGGTTTCATCAGTGAGCATGGAAGGTGAGAGAGTGCAAGCAAGACAGAGTTACAACCTTTTGTAATCTAATCTTGGAAGTGGCAGCTTATCTCACTTTTGCTGTATCTTATTTGTTAGAAGTCAGTCACTAGGTATAGCCCACACTCAAGGGTAAGGGATTGATTACATGGGGTATGAACATTGGGAACCATTTCATAGAAACTGCTTACAACAGTAACCAATTTTTCTAAAACTGATTTTTTCTGTTTTTAGGAGATATTCATGGACAGTATACAGATTTACTGAGATTATTTGAATATGGAGGTTTCCCACCAGAAGCCAACTATCTTTTCTTAGGAGATTATGTGGACAGAGGAAAGCAGTCTTTGGAAACCATTTGTTTGCTATTGGCTTATAAAATCAAATATCCAGAGAACTTCTTTCTCTTAAGAGGAAACCATGAGTGTGCTAGCATCAATCGCATTTATGGATTCTATGATGAATGTAAGTGAAAACAAAAACTAAGACAAGTAATTAATGGAAACATTCCCTAATAATTTTTTGGTTCAAAAGAGTTGCGTCAATTCGGAAGCTTTTTCCAAAATATGATCTATCAGGCATAGGCCCAGGAAGAGGAACCTGAAACGGTAACGTGTACTAATTAAATTGTTTCCTTGGGGTCTTCTTGATCATGTTGTTTGAGATTGATTGCAGCTTACTAGACTGAAGAGTCCCTTTATACATTAGTTTACCTAGTAAAATATCCAAGTGAAACAGGACACTATAGACAGTGACTTCTGCTTTTCTAGTGTCCATTAAAGTTTTAGCTCTCAGCATTCTTGTGATATGACAGAAGTTCTTATTAGCCCTGTGTCACAAGAATTATTGAGAAGGTCTGTGAAACTATTTAAAAGTCAAAGTTTTATTAGAATTTTAATCTATGTCTTCAAACCTAGGGAGACAAGGATACTGAATACTCTGGTGTGTCCTTATTTTATTCTATTCTTTTTCATCAATAGGAAATCACTGATTTGCTGTTGTGTGATAGTGTTTCCAAGTATTACTAAATTACCCTACATTTGAATTTAGTCTTTTGGTTTTGTTAGAGCAAGTATGGGAGTGAGCATGTGTTTGATTAATTATAATTTAGAATCAATTATAATGATTTTCAAATTGAATTTATTTATTTATTTATTTTTTGCAGAATTCCCCTTTAGAATCTAATTTTGCTTTTTTCCATTCTTAAATATGGTAGAGTCCTATTCAAACTTACATCTCCTTGATTAATATAATGATTCAACGAATATTTGAAGATATGTTATATGTGTCAGGCACTATTCTAACCACTGAATGAAGCCATACACAATACAGATGATCTCTATTCTCCTGAAGCTTGTGTTCTGATGGGAATGATTCTATATTTGATTTTATATTGCACTTTTATTTCTGAGATGTAGTATGTGGTTTGAATTGTTTAAATCAGACCAGGAGAGAGGAAGTGGGTTGGAGTACATGAAACTATAACAATTTTCCTAAAGCTACATCAGTAATAAAGGTATATATTCTTAAAGGATAAAAGATGGGCATGAATATCCTTGAGGCTAGATATGACATCACATGAAATAATGTATGCGAGAGCAGCTTGTAAACAGTGCTTTGAGTTATACTTTTCATTAGGAGGCAGCATAGGAAAATTAGTACTTGTAGCTTTCATCCCTTCCTTGGGTTAGTAGTTGCACCTTACTGCCAAATTCAGGAAAGTCGAGTAACTCTAAAAAGGTGAACATACACTTGAGGTTGTCTTTGTTGTAGCTGTTTATGCTAGGCCATGGGAAAATTATAGCTTTTGTGTCAAATCTATTTATACTTGCTATTATATTAATGCCAAGTGGTAATTCACTCAAAAGTGAATAGCAGTTAAGCACTTGGAAATTTTCCCTTCTTGGCAGTAAGTTTATACTGTGTTACTCAATGTATTAGAGTTAAAATGGATAGTCTTCAGAGGCACCCTTTCACTCTCCTTACTTATTTGGCTAGGTATTTAGTGCACATGTTAAAGGGAAAAAATGAACTAATAGCCTATTTCAAAATTTCTGTATTGTAGTGATCTTAAAAGATAAAAATTGTTGTGTTTGTTTCATAAAACACTAGCACAGTCTTTGAGGTCTTTGTAACTGTATTGAAGGTTCTGAGTGTTTATTATATTTATTACCTTTTTAAAAGTATACAAATAATACTTGTGCATTATAGAAAAACAAAGTGCTAGATATGCATAAAGAAGAAAATTGAAATCATTCATAATACTGTGACTTTGAGATACCCAATGAGAGAACAGTTTCAGACTTCTTATTTATTTATTCTATCTGCTTGTTCTTTTTATAGGCAAACGAAGGTTTAATATTAAATTGTGGAAGACCTTCACTGATTGTTTTAACTGTCTGCCTATAGCTGCCATTGTGGATGAGAAGATCTTCTGTTGTCATGGAGGTAGACTAGTAAATTTGCCTTATGGGTTTTTCTTATTGTTCTTATATTATTCAGAAGGGACCTGTACTAATGAAGATGCTATGGGGAAACAAACCAGTGCTTGTGTGAAAACTTAATTTATTAAAACCATTTTAAACGTGGCTAAAACTTCTTTTAATAATTAGAAACTTATGATTATTTATGAATGAAAATGTAACACTTGTCTTTAGAGTTTCACATATAAAGAGGATAACTAGAGTTTTGTTTGAAAAAGTCTTTCCTTTGCCTTAAGTTTTGACAGAAAGATACTTCCGCTATCAGTAAAAATGAGGGGATCATTATCTTCCTGCCTGTATTGAATGCCTTTCATCAGAATCTAAATATAATTGAATTTAATATTCACATATATCAAGAGTTCTAGGCTTCATGCAGTATGTCTACTTTAGTCCTAAAAATAATTTTTTGGTAGAATGGTAAGTTACTCTATATGACTTATAAAATAAGCTTGAGTATGTAAAACTTCATTTGAAAAATTAACATATATGTGTAGTACCTGACTAGAAGCCATAAAAATATAGTGTATGATCTGGTCGTCTTGAAAAATTTAAAAACCTATTGATAAATTGTATTTGTGAAACAAATAATTGAGTAATAAAAGCGATTTAATTATGTCAGTACTTCTAAGATAGTAATTATTATGAGAAGTCATAAAAAGGAAAGAATTATTGGGCATATGTGTGTGGAGGCATGGGTTTTAAAAGACAGATAGCCTTTGGAAGAGTGAAAAGGACTTGAGGCAGTCTTTGTATGTTGTCTGTCTGGTGTAGGAAATGTGCAAAGACTGGCCCAACTATAATGTCAAGTATATGTTGGGGAATGTTGGGATCAGATAATAGAGATTTGAATATTGAACAAAGGAGTTTGTTGAATGATTTAATAACCATATTGAGTTTTTGTACAGGGAAGTAATTTAATGAAAATAGTGTAAGAAAATTAGTTTTTCATCAATATACGGGAAGAATTAAAGTGGAAAAACGCTGAAAAGATAGATGCACTTGCCTAGGCCTGAGGTAATAAATAGTTTATTCTCTGGCAGAACATAATTCCCTATATTAATTGAAACATGTTTTCCAGTAGATACTAAACATTTAAGGAATTGTAGTTCTTGCACATTAGTATAGCTAAGGATAGAAATGTAGCCGTATGGAATATGAACTAGTTTAGATTCATTCCTTGTGATGGTACTTGGATTGCCTACCAGAGAAATAATAGCTTATATTAATATACCACTTCAATGACTGCAGAGTATTTTTATGTGCTTTTTATTATTTATCCTTCTAATCAATTGTTTATGCCTTCATGAAGATAGTGAGCTTGTTGGAGTGGGATGTGAGAAGGTCTTAGGGGACCAAGTAAGGCATTTTAATTTGGAAGTTAAAATGTTTAAGATTAGAGTGGTGAGAAATGACGGAAGTGGTAGGAAGGCTTGCAGTTAAGTATGTTCCTCCGAAGGACAGGGAATGATTGGGAAGTGGTGGGATTTGATTTCCCTAGTAGGGAAAAATGGAGAAGATGACAATCATAATGCTGTGTTACATCAGGGGGATTCATAATAACTCATTATGTTGACCTTTAATATAACATTAAAAGGAACAATCTAAGTATCTTTAATTTTACATGGTGAATCTATTTTGATTAATAGCTTTTTTATTGAATAACTATTAAAATTTTTTAGATATCAAGACTGTGTCTCATCTTTTTATTTATAGGCCTGTCACCAGACCTGCAATCTATGGAGCAGATTCGGAGAATTATGAGACCCACTGATGTCCCTGATACAGGTAAGTATGTAGAGAAGTTTAATTAATTGTTTTGTGTAAAGTGTTGGCATATTTGAATCTAATTATATTTATTGGAAGTAGGATTGACTTATGTAATAAATAATAGAGCTCTTTTTTTGTAGTCATCAATAAGCTAACTATATTACTTTATTTGCACTAATGTAAAATACTTCACTTTGCACTAATCGTTCCCCAAAATGCAGAACTTGAAAATTTTAATTATAACCATAATATGGTTCTGTCAAACTTGTTTGATCACAAAAAAGATTTTGCTATTGATACCTCATATCTTTCTATTTTTGTAAATTCCCTCATTCATATTGTCATTGCTTATGTTTTCAGAAACTTGTTAAATTTAGTAAAAAGTTTTAAAATAATCTATCTTACCTTCTTAGGCAAGGATACAGTTACTTTCCTTTAACTTATCTAGTTTTCCTCTGTTATTTTCTGCACCATCTAAATTTGAAATTTTTAGAGCTTTTTAAATTTGGAGACGGAATCTTACTGTGTTGCGGAGACTGGACTTGAACTCCTGGGCTCAAGCAATCCTCCTGCCTCAGCCTCCCAAGTAGCTGAGACAGGCACATCTGGCTTAAATTTTTAGAGCTTTTAAGGGTTTTAGAGGCATGTGGCCAATTTTATGAAAATTTATTTTTAAAATATGTGCAAATTTGTGGGAAAAATTATGAAAATTGACTTCAGACATTAAGAATTAAGAATAACTCGTAAATTGTTAAGCAAATCCAAACAAAAGCAAGTAAGTTCCAGTTGAGGATAAAATGCTATATTGATTAACTAGTGAACCTAATGTAACTTTATAAATAAATGATAGGCACAGTTGCCACTTACCCTAACTTTTCTATTGGCTTTAAAATGTTATTACTCATATTTGAATACTAGTATGTACTAAGATATCTAATCATAGCATTCATATCGTAAAACATTATGAAGACCTATTGAATTGAATGCAGTTAAGTTGCTGTGCTTCCTGAGTTCAACCTTTGCATAGAACATCAATACCTTTCTATGTGGTGTTTTCTGATACCAAATGTGTGTGGTTTTTCCACACCACAACCAATTCTTTAACACTAACTGGGTGTCTGATTCAGTTCTGACACTAACTCCCAAAGTTAGCATAGTCTTTACGGGTTAAGGGGTCCATTCCATAAGACTGCCCCCACTTCAGATGTCAGCCCCAGGTGGCCCACACTTCTGCCTAGCCGACTACATATTTGGAGGTTCCCACAACCCCCCTTCTCAGGTGCTTTACTTACATTACTGGTTTATTATAAAGGATACAACTCAGGAACAACCAAATAGAAGAGATACATAGGGGATGGTATTGGAGCTGGGGAGGGGGCACAGCCCAGAGCTTTCATGCTCTCTCTGAGCATACTACCTTCGCAGTACATCAATGTGTTCACCACCCAGAAGCTCCCCACATCTTGTTGTTCAAGAGGTTTTGTTTTTTTTTTTAAAATAAAGCTCAATTTCCCAAAGGAATGGGGTAAAAATTTCTACCCTCTACTCATATGTTTGGTCTTTCTGATGACCATTGTCCATCCTGAAGCTATCTAGGGGCTCTGCCATGAGTCACCTCATTATACCATAGGCTCTGATGTGGTAGAAAGGGGCTCGTTATAAATAACAACAGACACACCTGTCTTCCAGGAAATTGCAAAGGTTTCAGGAGCTCTGTGCCAGGACAGAACTGAGACAAAGACCAAATGTATTTTTGTTATATCACACTTGCATACTATTAAAAACATTAACATAAGCAAAATTGCCCATTCCCTGTTTCTGCCAGAGACTTTTTTAAAAAAAAAAATTTACCTTATTGGATTAATTGTCTCATTGTTATTTGTATCATCAGATCCACCCTTTATGTATTACATTTGTCAGTTCTCAGCAAACTTAAATATGTTCACGATGGGGATTGTCTGGTGGCATGGGATCTAGAAATCTTATTATGTGTTACAAACGTAACTATATATGAAAAAAAAAGACTCTAACTTACTGATAAGATGATTGTTTATTGGTAATTTTGGAAAGGGGAATCAATTATTTATCAAATAAATATTGGGCTAGATGATCACTAAATTCATTTCACACTCTTAAGATTCAAAGATTCTATAGACCGATAAGCATTAAAAAATATTCATGGACCAATGCCCGAGGAAAACATGGCTAAAACTCTAAATCAGGCTCAGGAACATGCGTTTGGTTGCTGATTTTCAAGTGTTACTCTGTTGCTCAGTGTACTTGAAAACCTGATAATATCACTTTAAATGCTACTTGTGGCTACACATCAACCATTATAAGTAGTCGTATAGATCCTCTGATGTCAGTAAGCCATCTCAAAACACTACATATTATAAGTTGCCTCACAGCTTACTCGTATAAGTAATACAACTTATTTGTGTCAGGTATAAAAAGAAAAATATGTATTTTACCACAGATTTTGATTGTAATTATAGATTATATTTGACTTAATAGAAACTTAATAAAATAGGATTTTATTTAAAATGCTGTTTTAAAATAAGGTATAATATAAATATATATTTCTAGTCGTTCTTCAGAATTTCTTTTTATAGTTCAGATGTAAGTCAGTTTCAAAGGTGTTAGGTTTCTATTTTCAGCATATTTTAATGGGAAGTTTCTGAGGTGCTAAAAATTATTATTTTGATCTTTGATATTCACTGCAGCCCTCAGAAATTTAATTTATAAATTAACACGTTCTTTAAAACGTGTTAATTGATTGTGATGCTTATTCATTAAACATTGGATCTTGACTCTGAAATTCTTATCTTGACTCCATTAAGATTAAAGAATTCCAGATTGCTGTTACTGCCATTATTTGACTTTTTACATATCCAAACTATCACATTTCCCAAATCTTTTTTTTTTTTTTTTTGGGAGGCAGAATCTCGCTCTGTTGCCCTGGATAAAGTGCAGTGGGGGCATCATAGCTCACTGCAACCTCAAACTGCTGGGCTCAAGTGATCCTCCTGCCTCAGCCTCAGAAGTAGCTGGGACTACAGGCACTTGGCTAATTTTTCTATTTTTAGTAGAGACAGGTCTTGCTTTTGCTCAGGCTGGTCTCGAACTCCTGAGCTTAAGCAATCCTCCCACTTCAACCTCCCAGAATGCTAGGATTACAGGCATGAGCCACCACACCTGGCTGCACATTTCCCAAATCTTAAAGAAATTATATTCTAATTTTATACAGTTTTATTGTCACACTGAAATTATAGATTCTTAATACCTTGGCTTTCTGTTCACTGCTTCATCTCTGGAAGCAGACTAGAAAGTATGAGCATTAGAAAGCACTGTATGTGTATGTGTTTTAAAGATGAACTTCAACCAGAAAGGCTTATGAATTGAGACTATCCTAGTGGATTTTGTGTGCTGGTTGATTTCTTAAAACGTAGCAGGAACTTAGGAAATATCAATGACAGAAATTAAGAGTACATTGCCACTAATTACACAAAGGATTTTAGATAATTCTCCTATTAAGACAAGCTATGCTATAAGTGAAAATGAAGATGTCCTTTTCTGCTAAGTTATGTTATAAAGTTTATGGATTCTTAAAAAAAAAAAAAAACCTTAAAACTGACTCATTCTATAAAAAATATCTTCCCTTAGCACAATAGTTCTTAGGAAATTACTGAATATCACCATGTCAACATCCACCGCCCCCTCAATCTCACTACAGCTTGACTTTTACCCACTCTCTTGCCCTCAGCTGTCAAGAAACTGCTTTCATTAAGGTCTGATGATCTAATTGTAAGTGGCACATTTTTGGTCTTTGTCCTACTCCACTTGTTCATGACACTTGAAACTTAACCATTTTCTACTTCTAGAGAATTCTTTCCCTTTCCTATACTAATCTCTCTACTACACTAATCTCTTCCTTTTGTTTTTACCATTCCTTCTCAGTAATTTTTGCTCATTTCCCTTCCTCTGCTTGCCTATTAAATATTCAGATTCCTCAAGAGTTTATTTACTGGTCTTCTCACTTTGTACTCCCAAGGTAGTCTGCATCTACCTTGTAAGATTTTCACTACTATTAATATGATGAAGATACCTAGATAAACGTTTTTAGCCAACCTCTTTTCGCTGATCTGATCAGGGAATAAGAATCTGATCTGATTTTACTACTCCACTTTTTTTTTTTTTTTTTAATCCTTGAGGCCTCTGTAGAAAATGGTTTCTTTCCTTAAAGTGATATGTAGAGCAAATACGATTCCAGTGAAATCACAGTTGAGTTTTTCATGGAATTAGGTTGATTCTGAAGTTTATGTGGAAGAACAAAAGATCAAAAAGTAACCAAGACATTTGTTGAATTAAATGGGGATACTAGCCCTACCAAATACAGAAACTTACTAAAAAGCTGTACTGTGTTACTGGCTCAGGGTTAAATAAAGTAGACTAGTGGAATAGACTGTGGTGCTCAGAAACAGTGTAACTCTTTAAAGCAAGGATGAACTATTCAGGAAATGCTGCTGGGTTCGTTGGTTATTCATATGGAGAAACTATATGCAAAAGATTACTTTTTCATATATTGTTGTGCTCAGTGTGTGCCATACACATACTTCCTGTATGTAGGAAGGGTTGGAGAGTACTGCCTTAAGAGGCCAGGCAAGATTATATTTGTATGGTTACTTTAACAAAGTAAGTTAGATAGGCTGGCATACTTGGACAAGTGATTGTCACTGTTTATAAATGGGTGAGAGGGTGGAAGAGGAATTGAAATGTAATATATGTGAGATAGATATGCTTTATGCTAGAGATTTGGGGTGGCTTTTTTCCCACTGCTGTATTTCTTTTTAAAGGTTTGCTCTGTGATTTGCTGTGGTCTGACCCAGATAAGGATGTGCAAGGATGGGGAGAAAATGATCGTGGTGTTTCCTTCACTTTTGGAGCTGATGTAGTCAGTAAATTTCTGAATCGTCATGATTTAGACTTGATTTGTCGAGCTCATCAGGTATGAAATAGAAGACTCTTGAATACTTTAATATTTGTTAGCTTCACATAAGTCCTCTCATTTTGTTTTTGAGGAAACTGAGATCCAAGAAAACTAAATAACAATCTAACGATTTGTTAACCTTTTCTCACCCTATAAGAGGAAATGTTTCAAAAGAATATATTTTGTAGTACACTGCAATCCTAACAAAATTTTCAGTGCTTTTCTGAAGCTTTCTAGACGTGGTCTAGAGCTTTATATATTATTTATATATTACAGATAACAATCAAATGCATTGTGTGAATATTGTTTGATACGCCTGGGATTTGCTTTAAAATACGTCAGCAGAGAAAAGGGGGGAGAAAAATATAAACCAATGTAGCAAAATCCTGATAATTATTGTATCAGAGTGATGAGTAAATTGGAGTTTATTGAACTCTTCTTTAACTACTTTTGTGTATATTTGAAATTCTTCACTATAAAAACATTTATACAGTTTAGGGTTTTGGTTGTTTTATGTCCTCTTTTACCAAGTAGATTGTGCATGCTCTAAGGAGGGGCTTATGACTTATTTTTGAATCTCTATCGCTTTGTACAGTTGCTGATGTATTGTAGCATATCATAGCATGCACTTAGTGTTTGTTGAATAAATGAATTAATGAACAAAAGCATATTTTAACAATTCTTTAATGTATGTCAAGTGCTCATGCTCCCTACAACATAACTGGTATAAAATACAGTGCTTGAAAGGCATTTAAAAAAATCTTTTGGTTATTTTTTGAGGTTCCTAAAAGTATTTGAAATTAATTAAGTATATGCTGTCCCACAGTACTTACCTTTTTTCTGGAGCTGTGCTCCCTGGAACACTTCACTACTTCTGCTTTTTTGTATGATCCTAAGTGATAAACAAAAATGACTGGTTTTTCGTCTTCTGCATGTTACACTATTACATGCCTCTTTTTTAGCAGGATTTCCTGGTCATTCAGTTGAAGTCATGTTCCCAAATCCTTTGCTTTTGGCAAAGTTGTTTTTTAATCAGTAAACATTATGTTTATGATTTTGATAATTAAGCCTTCTATTAGATAACAGGGCAGAGTTGCTAAGTGGGTAACTAAAATAACCCACCGATAATCAGTTTTTTTCAGCCATAGATCTCCATTGGCTGGTCATTTTTTAAAAATAGATAATGACTTTTAAAAATCGGGTTACTGAACTGCTTTAGTTTGCATGGTCTTATCTTTTCCAGAAACCTCCAAAATCCTATTATGCTTATTTTCAAATGTGTTCTCTAAAATTAAGAGACTTACAATAGGAAACAATACAAACTACAAATATTCCATTAAAGGAAATATTGGAAAGAATGAACAAACCAAGAAACTAAGAACTAAGAAATACATACTGAGTGCCAAGCACCGTGCTGAGCTGGGGATAGATAAGGTAGCCACAGTCTTAACAGAAAAGGTTAATATCTAAATTGTACCGTGAGGTAATTTCAACAGAAGCATGTTCCTAGTACTGAGGATTAGGAGTTATTTTAACAAGTAAATGATTTTGGAGGTACTTTCTTGTATTAGCAAGTATTGTGGGATAATTTTGTTTATCTAAGGATACCTAAAATAGACTTAAAAATATCTTGTCTACTGTAAATAAATATAAAATGTTTACATGTTATTGCCTGTCTCAGATTTGTAGGGCTAAGAGACAAATTGTGTAAACTACTCAGGAATTGACAACAGATTCTAGAAATCATGTTAAATCATTAAGGAAAAGAATTATATGTTTAAAAATTCAATCTTAGCTAATTTTAAAAGCATGATTAAATTAAACTCAACTTAGTAATGTTTTCAGTGTGTAGCTCTGTAATAGAAAATTTAAAAGCAAAGCAAGAAAAAAGCTCTTTGCAAAGTCTATCTTTCATGGTCTGGTTCTTGCTCATTTAATTAAGGATTCTATAGTTGGATTATAATGTCACCTTCAAAGTACTTGGTGTCCCCCCAGAAAAATTTAGATTAATTAAAATTAAATTCTAAATTAAAAAAGTACTTGGTGTTCCAGCTCCCAGTCGTCGCTATACCTATTAGCATATTTTGTTTTTGTCTCGTGGGGGGCCTTGAAAATGATACCATTTTTAAGCTTTTTAGTAAAATGAATTTATTCTTTCATTTAAGCTAAATCCCTGCTGTTATAGAAAAGGCACACCAATTTTAATGCTCTAAGCAAAATTTAAGATAAATATCACAACTTCCAAAGGAAAACGGTTTTCTTGGCCTTTGCCACATTGATATTAGTACAGATGGTTGAGAATTACCTAATAAATGGTTTTTTTCTTTTGACATTTCCTTTGACAGGTGGTGGAAGATGGATATGAATTTTTTGCTAAACGACAATTGGTAACCCTATTTTCAGCCCCAAATTACTGTGGCGAGTTTGATAATGCTGGTGGAATGATGAGTGTGGATGAAACTTTGATGTGTTCCTTTCAGGTATGATATAAATATAAATTTATAAGAACTAAAAATCTAATTAAAACTATTGTCCAAAGAAGTTTTCTCGTAGATTTGTGGTCTTTCCTTGAGCAAGTATTGAAAATCAGCTTAATTCAGAAGTGATTTACCACTCAGACTCATTAGAGATTTCTATTTTTAGGCACAAATTTTCCAGCATTTTTGGTATATACCAAATATGGTTTTAGGAAACCTAAGTTATGGCAGTCATTCTTGATTCAGATGTTTAAATTGTTAAATTCCCCTATGACCTGTTAGATAGTGGCTTGCTTACTAGAAGAATGTGAACACAATGAATAATTTAGAGTTTTGGGTTTTTTTGCAAGGTGAGGGGTAGAGCAGACATTGATGAGAGAATTATAAACTCAAATGAAAATAAAGTAGAATACCTACAAAACAAACTATCAAAGTAATAGAAACATTTACATTTTTTCAAGAGGCCAGCTATAGTTTTAGTGTGTTGCTTACAAATCATTCTTGTTCACTGAGTAAAACGGCTCTGATACTTTGTTTTTGCAAAGGTTACTCTATATCCTTGATGCGCACACACTACATTTCTCTCTTTAAATGTAGTGGGGCTTTCCCATCTGTCTTTGCCTTTGTTGTATTATACCATTTCCATCAACTAGTACAATAAAATGGTAAATTGTTGATTTCTCATTTATAATTTAAAGAAAGTAACCAGGCCCTTTCCTTCAACAGTTGTTATGGTGGAGTTGGATTAATATATTCATTTCACTGAGGTATTATGCTCTGAATAGTTTTAAGAAATACTTCATAAATCTTTTCTACACATTTTTCTTGTAAAATTATGACATTTTCTATTTATAATGTAGGTTAAAACTCTGTTTGCACCCACCAGAATGAGTATAATAAAAAAAGACAGTAACAAGTATTGGTAAGGATATGGAGAAATTAGAATCTTCATACATTGATGGTGGAAATATAAAATGGTGCAGCCACTTTGGAAAATAGTTTGCCAGTTCATCAAAAATTTAAACAGAGTTCTCATATGATGCAGCAGTTTCACTTCTATACCCAAGAGAAGTGAAAACTTATGTCCACACAAAAACTTGTACATGAATGTTCATAGCATTATTCATAATAGCCAAAAAGTGTACACAATTCAAATGTCCATCAACTGGTAAGTGAGTAAACAAAATGTTTATCCATACAATGGAATATTATTCAGCAATAAAAAGAAACAAAGTACTGATACTAACTACAACTTGGGGGAGTTTTGAAAACGTAAGTGGAAGAAGACAGTCACAAAAAACCACAAAATATTTCATGATACCAATTATATGAGATGTCCAGAATAGGCAAATCTATAGAGACAGAAAGTAGCTTAGTGGTTGCTTAGGCTTTGAAGGGTTGTAGGGAGGTGGAGAGTGACTGCTAATGGGAACAAGATTTCTTTTGGGGCTGACAAAAATGTTCTAAAATTAGATTGTGGTAATGGTTGTTTAACTGTAAATATACTAAAGACCATCGACTTGTACACTTTACATGGGTGAACTTTATATAAAATGTATCAATAAAGCTGTTTTTTAATAAAAATACCTATTTATGCATAAAAATAAGGTCTGAAGAGTTTGTGACTTGTAGAAGAGTAATTACCCTGCTGAATTAATATGTCAGAATTATGATGAGAACCTAGGTCTTTTGACTTTTAAACCAGTGTTCTTTTCCTCATCACGGAGATATACTAATTTGAAAATTGTTTTACTTAAATCTAAGGATTTCGTAGTTGATAGGGTTAGTGTACTCAACCTTTTGTTACTACAACATGAATGGAATGACCTAATAGCAGTTCAGACATTTGCACACTTTAAATCTAAGAAATTATGGAACTCTGCTGTTTTGTTCTACATTTTATGCCATTTAGTGAAAAAAAATCTACCATTGGAACAGTTTTCTTAAACCTTATGGCACTTGAAAGAATAACCATTGTTTGTTAATAAATTATTTCCTTTAAGATACTGAAACCATCTGAAAAGAAAGCTAAGTACCAGTATGGTGGACTGAATTCTGGACGTCCTGTCACTCCACCTCGAACAGCTAATCCACCGAAGAAAAGGTGAAGAAAGGAATTCTGCAAAGAAACCATCAGATTTGTTAAGGACATACTTCATAATATATAAGTGTGCACTGTAAAACCATCCAGCCATTTGACACCCTTTATGATGTCACACCTTTAACTTAAGGAGACGGGTAAAGGATCTTAAATTTTTTTCTAAGAGAAAGATGTGCTACACTGTATTGTAATAAGTATACTCTGTTATAATATTCAACAAAGTTAAATCCAAATTCAGAATTATCCATTAAAGTTACATCTTCATGTATCACAATTTTTAAAGTTGAAAAGCATCCCAGTTAAACTAGATGTGATAGTTAAACCAGATGAAAGCATGACGATCCATCTGTGTAATGTGGTTTTAGTGTTGCTTGGTTGTTTAATTATTTTGGGCTTGTTTTGTTTTTTTGTTTTTGCTCTAATAATGGCAATTTTTTTTCCCTAAACGTTTTTAAAAGTGAAATATGGGAAGAGCAAGCTTTAAAGACATTCACCAACTATTATTTTCCCTTGCTGATCTACTTATGTACCTGTTCTTACTAAGGAAACTTATGCCTCATTTCATTACAGTAAAAAGGAATTTTAGAGGTTGATCATTTTTTAAAATATGCAAACTATCCAATCTAATGATTTTAAGCAAACAGTTTGAGCAAACTTTACAGCTGATAGTGAATATTTTGCTTTATACAGAAATTGCCACTGATTTGGATTTGTGCACTCTAATTTTTAACTTATTGATGCTCTATTGTGCAGTAGCATTTCATTTAACTTTAAGATAAGGCTCATATAGTATTACCCAACTAGTTGGTAATGTGATTATGTGGTACCTTGGCTTTAGGTTTTAATTCGCACGAAACACCTTTGGCATGCTTAACTTTCTGGTAACACCCTCACCTGCATTGGTTTTGTTTTTTGGGGTTTTTGTTGCTGTTTTTGTTTGTTTGTTTGTTTTTAGATCCACATACATGAAAATCCTTTTTTGACAAGCCTTGGAAAGCTGACATACTATCTCTTTTTTTCCTCCTTGTATACAAAGGATGTATTTAAATGAATGCTGGTCAGTGGGACATTTTGTCAACTATGGGTATTGGGTGCTTAACTGTTTAATATTGCCATGTGAATGTTGTATACGATTGTAAGGCTTATGTCACTAAAGATTTTTATTCTGATTTTTCATAATCAAAGGTCATATGATATTGTATAGACATGCTTTGTAGTGAACTATAGTAGCAATAATTTCTGTACATGATCAAGAGTTTATTGCAGCATTTCTTTTCCTGTTCTCTTTTTTTTAAGGGTTAGTACTAAATGGCAAGGAGTAGAAAAGTCAACATAAAGATTGTAGAAAGAGAACTTACAGGACACAGATTTGTGATTCTTTGGATGTGACACTATTGGATGTGATTCTAAAAGCTTTTATTGAGCATTGTCAAATTTGTAAGCTTCATAGGGATGGACATCATATTTATAGTGCCCTCCTATATGTGCTACCATAGATGTGAAATTCTTGACCTTAATATTGTCTTTGAAAATGTTAAATTGAGAATTCTGTTAACATTTTATGAATTGGCGCAATGTATTACCGCAAGAGAGATTTGATTTTCAGCACAGTGCAAAAGTTCTTTAAATGTCTTTTTTTCTAATTCCATTTTGTTTTAAAACACATTTTAAATGTAGTTTTCTCATTTAGTAAAAGTTGTCTAATTGATATGAAGCCTGACTGATTATTTTATTTCTTTTTTCTTTACAATGAGACATTTAAACATACATTTTATTCAAATAGGTATGTCCTTGACGTATATTGAATTGATTGTTTTCTGAAAGTATTCATGAACTGCATATGATGTGTTAGGTTAGGTCACAAAAGCTTTTATCTGATGTGATTTAAATAACTTCCTGATTGGAATGCAAGTTGAGCAGTTTCTAATAAAATTTTAGACTTACTCGCTTAGTAGTCGTATTGAAAGAGGTCTAGAAAATAAGCCTTTGGCAGGAAAGGGGGGACAGTCCTTATTAATCTCAGTATTAGTTAAACCACATTAATCTGGATCCTACTGACTGGTTTTTGTAAAAAGTCATCCAGGTCAAGGCTACATATGAAAAATAATCACTAATTAAGCTGATTATTGATCATTAAATTTAAAGGATGGAAATTTATGTTTAAAAATTATTCAAGCACTCTTAAAAACCACTTGAACAGCTTCTATTCATATACAAACAATGTGTTCTTTACAAATAGTATTTACTTGGCAACATTGCTACTTGAAAGAAATAAAACTTTCTTAGGAGAAAATTATCTGTAATCCCAGTGTCACTAATTTATATTGTTGTTCTCTCTGATTTTTCTCAGTTTAGTGATTTTTTTGTATACAATTTAATCCAAATGTTACGACATTCAAAAATCATTAAACATACTAGATATCTGTTAATAGTGTGATAGATCACATGGATTATAAAGCAAGGTTATTATGGTCAATTTCTCTTAGTTCTTGAATGAAAATGATCAACTATAGTGGATCCTTTGCATTTGAAGCTTTAACATTGATTGCTTTAATTTTGCCCAGGGACAAATTTTAATCATTAGCAAGACTAGTTTGTGCAAAGTGTTGAGTCATCAGGTACTTATAGCCTAGCCAACAGCCTGGTATCTACACTGCCATATTCCTTTATTGTAAAAGAGTACACCTAAACATTCCTGAAGTTATTTTTTTAAACTGAAAAATGCTGGCAAGAAGAATTCTAAAGCTTAAAAAATATGGTTAATTTGAAGTTTGAATGTGTTCAGGGGAAGCATTTGCTTTTCAAAAAAATATTTTTTCCAAGGCAAAGCAAGAAACATCTTGAGATGTGTCTCTTAAGAATATAAAAGTGTATTATATTGAGCCAAGGGACTGAAATAAGTCTCAGTTTGTAAGTTCAGGTACATTCCTTTGTATCCATGGCAACCATAACTTTTGAACCAAAAGAACTTTTTTAAAACATCTTTATGCTAAAATGTGTTAAGAGAAGGAAGAAGGTCAGGCTGAATTTGCTATTGCTGTCCCATCTAATCTACCACCTCTTTTCCTTCTGAGTCCATGCCTGAATCAAAGCTGCACCTGAGAAGACACTTAATATAGCGATATACACTTAGAAATAGGTTGTCCCTTCTGCTAGTAGATTCAATGTTTTATGATTTCCCAAAACACCTAAAAAGTGGTTAGAAGAATTTTAAAGGGACAGCATACCTGGCAAAATGAACAGTTAAATAGGAATTAAACTGTTTCTATATAAGTATACATCTGGAGTTTTACTATCTTTATTCTCTTTGTAATGTTTCTTTGGCAGAAGTGAAATTTAGATACAGTGTATCAACTTTGATCTGTTAAAATTGGATTTTACCTGTACATTTGAATGCCAGAATTTCTAAAGAAATCCCTAGATTAGGAAATTTTAAAAATCAAAGCTTGTTTCCTTCAGCCACCACTTATTACATTGGTTGATGTAGACCGTCAGCTTTTAAAATTTCTCATTGTAATTTTTCATTCACATTGCCAGTGTTTTATTAAATCTTAGTTTTACCAAAATGGCCATAAATCTTTGCTTCTTTCCTCTTAGGGATCTTTGCCAGCTAATGTGGTTATAAAATCTTACTTGTAACACCACATTGTTTTGGGTACCTACAGGATAGAAGATTGCAAGTGAACAGGGGTGTCGGAGTGGGAGTGAGGAGGCTCTGTGTGTGTGTGAGAGAGAGAGAACACAAGCTGAGGCTCATAGGTTGAGCATTCCTTTCAAAAAGATAGGAACCTATGGTCTTTTCCTAAGGTCTTTCAATCAAGCCTGTCCTGTGATCACCAAGTAAGATGTGTATTAATTTTTACAGGTGCCTAATCTGAGTAATTCAATAGAATTACAGGCCAGAATTCTTCCCCCAAAAACAGTGACATCACAACTAAACATCTGGAATGTTCACAGATTATTGTACAAATTTATTAAAAGGGACACTAACTTATGGTCTGTCATATATAAACACTGATTATTGACAAAGTCACAAAGACAAAAGATATTTTTGTTATACCGAACAGGAAAAAAAAAAGTTTAGAGGAGTCTCTTATGTAACAAGTTTAATTTAAACTAACTTTGAAGTACATTTTTTGAGAAAAGAGCTGAGGAAACAGAACTGGATTATTGAAGCTTTTTAAAATTAGGCAACCTCCAATATATAACTCTCAAACTGATAATTGGCACAGTGTTTGACACTGTGCCACTTACCAACAGGACAAACTGACATCTGTCTACCATTCTCAGTTACACATGAACTTTTGTCTCTCTCTTAGTTTAATAAGGATTCAAACTACTCAATTTACCAAATTAAAAATTAATAAGCTACTTTAGAAAATCTTGTGTGAGGCCCAGGGTCCAGATCTCAGCACGTGTAACTGTTACATGGTATATGACTTAAGAATTTTTAGAAACACAAATCTGTCTCCCAGGATAATTGCCTCTGGTTTTGTAGCCCATCTCCAACTAGAGCCTGGTAATTCCAGTGAAATGAATTCAGTTAATTAATCATACCAAAGATATGGTTAAAATCTGTTACTGGCTGGGCACAGTGGCTCACGCCTGTAATCCTAGCACTTTGGGAAGCTGAGGCAGTGGGAGGATTGCTTGAGGTCAGGAGTTCAAGACCAGCCTGAGCAAGACTGGGACCCTGTCTCTACAAAAAATAGAAAAATTAGCCAGGCGAGGTGATGTGCATCTATGGTCCCAGCTGCTAGGGAGGATGTGGCAGAAGGATTGTTTGAGCCCAGAAGTTTGAGGTTGCAGTGAGCTATGATGATGCCACTGCACTCTAGCCTGGGTGACAGAGCAAAGACTGCTTCAAAAAAAAAAAAAGAAAGGAAAACTTTCTGTTACTGTACTGTAAAACTTGTTTTTCGAGGGAGACCCTAATCGTCTAGCAATTGAGTTCCCTAAACTATTTGGGTGTGCTCACTGACAGAGTAACACAAATTGTAATCCATTCCATCTTTATTTAATAGAGCATCAATTATTCCTTAGATCCATTAGGATGTTGGATGTTCTTTCAAAACTTTGTTATATTTGGCCCCAACAGCCTTGAGGTCTAGATCAGTCTCATGTGACTAAAATGTAAGCTCCTATGGGTGGGGATTTTTTTCTCTTTTGTTCAGTGATGTTATCTCCCCATCCTAGAGTGGTGCCTGACACATAGTAGGCATGCCAGTATTTGTTTAATGAATGGCAAGTGAGTTTCAAAAATGACTACTTGTATTACTGTTTTGACACCTTGACTTTTTGAAGAACTTTGCCACAAAAAATACAGTTCCAGTTCTTATTTATCCTCATGTAACTGCTTTTGTCTCTTACTGCAAGAATGCTGGAGTAGTCTCAGGGGAAATATACTACCAAAATAAATGGTTCATTGTCAGAACTCTGGTCCTTATTTTTTAAAATGTTGGTAAGTATAAAAAGTGAAAGTGTTCGGTTACATGAAGGAACATTTTGCAGCCAGCACCTGACAGGCACATTTGACCACATTCATACAGCTAATAAAATGGTAGTGCCTGAATTCAAACCAGGTCTGTGATTCTAAAGTACATTCACTTTACACACCAACATGGTAATGTTAACTGAAGAAAATGATGCGTAAATTTGAAAAGGAGAGCTTTATTTCTCATAAAGGGTTGCACGCAGCCTATGGGTGGCCATTTCAACAGGCTGGAAAGCAAAGCCCCAGCCAGAAGCCAGGAGCCCGTGCTTTGAGGCAGGGATAATGGGAGTAGGAATTTATAATAAGTGGGATGGCCAAAAATACATATTTAACAAGCTATAGAAGGAGTTATGAATATTTATGAAAGGAGAAACATGCACATGCACATACACAGTCAAGCTTTAGGGCCTTTTATGGGGTCCATGTTCAGAAAGTGGTGGCCCTCTGTGTCAAAAGGTAAAGCAGAGGACATGAAAACCCTCTCTCTGCATACTCCATAGACTGGTTAAAATCACTCCATGGTCGGTGGTCTCTTATTAGAAAAAAGTGCTAATTGTAGCACAGAAACTGCAAATAAGGAGGGATAGATCACGAGATTGGTTTTGGGTCTAGCTCTTAAAGAAAAAAGCCTGATGGCCGTTAGCAAGGGAGGGGGTATAGAGAGGCATGTCTGACCTCCCATCCTGACATTACTGGGAACTCAGCTTTAAGGTTTGTCTGGGTTGCCTTTGGCCAAGAAGGTGCCCATTCACCGGGGGGCTTAGGATTTTATTTTAGTTCACAGTAACAAGACTCAGGAATGAGAACACTCATGAAGGCCTCACTGGTAGTAATCTTTAACTTAAAGCTGAAACTTAACCAATAAGCTGCTTCTCCAGTAATTTTACATTTATGTGTATTTGCTGACTTTTATATGTAAATTTTACATAATACAAATTCCTTTGTGCAGATTTTGGGATCCTAAGGAGTACCTTCTCTTAACTAGTTTTCCTTTGCATTGTATGGGTATATGCATTTCCCTCATGGCACAACTCATTGTGCCTTGTATTTTAGTTATTTGTGTCAGTATCTGTCTAGAAAGCTCTAGAAGGGTAAGGCCATGTTGCATTGATCATTGTGCTACTTTCCTTGCCTCCCATTTTCTAAGTGCTTTCCATGCAGTGGACATTCATTGTTCAGTAAATACACTCAAGGCTGGAAATTAGTGATCACAGGAAACCCTGATACCTTGTAAAATAAAAGAGAGGGACAGGGAGGGAGAAATCAGGAAAGATCCTCAGGAGAAGCCAGAGGAATGAAGCTTGAAGCAGCCATTTTCCTGAAGATTCTCACAACCACTTGATGCCACTTCGCCCATTCCCCCATTTAAGGGCCATAGAGAAAGAGTCAAAGCCATTTGTAAGAAAAAATTCAGTTCCCAGCTTGCCCCCTCTTCTTATTGGTAGGTGATTTCGTCACTCCCTTGCTGTGTGGGAGTCAAAGAAAGAAGGGAACTAATAAACTCGTTCTTCAGAGTTGCTGATTGAGGAGCTCATTGCTGGGAAGTACCACAAATAGGCAAGGCCAAATTGCTTTTCAAGTGTAATCGTCGTAGTAGCCAAAAACATCTGAAAGCAGTGCAAGTATCAAAATGGCTCAAATATGGTCCATCCATTCTGGAATATTATGCAGTCATTAAAAATGTTTAGAAAGACTGTAGCAACATGAAGAAAGGTCATGATAGGTTAACAGGAAAAAAAAGCAGGTTATACATTTTTAGAAGGGGTGAAGAGGAGAGGATATCAGAGGAAAAAATTAAAAAGCTATGAAGAATCCTTTCTATTTATTTATTCAGCAAGCATTTATTTAAGCACCTTCTACATGCCAGGCACCTGGCCAAGTGCTAGGATGAAGCCAAAAAGAAAGGATCCCGGCCGGGCGCGGTGGTTCGTGCCTATAATCCCAGCACTTTGGGAAGCTGAGGCGGGAGGATCGCTTGAGGCCAGGAGTTCCAGACCAGCCTGAGCAACATAGTGAGACCCCGTCTCTACGAATAGCGGGCATTTTTAGCGCCTGTAGTCCCAGCTACTCCCGAGGCTAAGATGGGAGGATCGCTGCAGCCCAGGAGGTCAAGGCTGCAGTGAGCTGTGATGACGCCACTGCACTCCAGCCTGGGTGACAGAGTGAGCTCTTGTCTCAAAAAATATATATATATACATATATACATATATATATATCTGTAGATTTAACAGCTACAACAGAGTAACATCACCCTCGCTCCTCACAAAAAGCTAAGGTAGTCACGTTTGGGTTTTTTTTAGTTTAAGCGCGCTCTTCCTCTTTCTATACAGTGATTTCAACCCCGCTGTAACTATGTGCGTTATCCCCGCTGCCGGCAAGTTCACCTCCGAGGTCCCCAGCCCGCGAGCGCCGCCGGTGTGCGTGCGAGGCGCCGGGCTCGGTGCCCGGGCAGACGAGGAGAGGCCTGAAGCCTCAGCCCTATAGGGCCTCACCGCCTAGCTGGAGGGAGTATCAGCGGACTTTGAGAAGTGTCCAAGGGGAAGAGGTCAAATCAGGAGGGTATGTGAGTTTTGCGGGGCCGAGGCCTGAGAGCGGCGGGCAAGGCGGGATAACCGCAGAAGGCGGCTCTGCGCCGAGCCTCGCGGCAGGGAACGCCCAGGGCGGGGAACGCGTGGGGCGGGGCGGGGGGGGGGGGTGGGGGCGCGGCGCCGGCGCGCGGCTCCTGACCAGCCCCGCCCCAGCGGCCGGCCCTGCGCGCTGATTGGCCCCCGTCGCCGCGCGGCCTGGCTCCGGGTTGGCTGGCGGTGTGCGAGCGCCGGGTGCTGCGGTCCAGCCGCCGGCGAGCAACCGTCTGAGGCCCGAGCGCTGTGGGGGAGGCTGACTGCCGCCGGCCCGGCCTCCTCGCACCCAGCCCCGGGGTTTCGCAGGTACCTTTGCTCGCACCGGGGTTGGGCCTCGCAGGCGAACCTTCACTTTCCGTTGTGCCTGCCCCGGGCGCCCCGTGGCTGCCAGCGCCGCCGCCCGCCTTGTGTGGGACGGTGGCGGCGTCTCCGCCCCTCGCGGGCGCCGCGGCCGCGGCCCATGCACTGGCTCCCGTGAGTGCCCGCGGGGGCCTGGGCGGTGACGAGCTCACAGCCTCCAGCTCCCTCGGCGCCGGGCTTGACAGCCGGGGGCGGGGCCCTGCGCAAGGACTGCGAGGGGCGTGGAGCGCTCGTGCAGGTTCGGGGGTCTGGCCGGGTTCGTGGGAGGGGAGGGGACAGGAGCGGAGCCCGGTCCCCTCAGGTGGCCCTAGAGGAGCCCCGGTGGGGCGGGCCCTTCCCGCGCACCTGCCTGCCCGAGAGGCCCTAGTGGAAGAGCTCCTGCCTCCGGCCCTCTCGCCTGCCCTTATTTTGGGGGGATAGGGGTGCCTCTTTCTCCTTGTGTCCCATGAAACACATCTGTTCTCCCGAGAGCGTCTGCACCGGAATCTTGCGATCGGAGCTGTTGTATCTCAGTGCTGTGGCCTTGGCCCGTTTCTCAAAATTTACAAATATTCTCTTACATGACATCCAGTACGACTGGAGACAACGAGCTTCAACTTTTTAAAAGTAATTTAACCTTTCAAGACTGATAAGCCCATGCTATGCTAAAATTAACATCTTGTCTGTTCACAAATTAACATTTAAATTATATTTATTTAGTAGCTGCTGGGGAGGCTGAGGCTAGAGGATCGCTTGAGCCCAGGAGGCTGCAGTCAGCTATGATGATGCCACTGCACCCCAGCCTGGGTGACAGAGTGAGCCTCCCCCCAAAAAATTAGTAATTGAGGTGAAATTTGACTGACTCTCCTATTCAGACTCTTCTTTCCTTCAAAGACATCCTTCCTACTAAAGAGCTATTGATATAATTGTTAGGTCAGAGCCCAGAGGAAGACACACAAGCCTGGGTACATGGTAAAATGCCGTTTATTTTGAGCACCTGAGTGCAGGTGGGTGGAGGCCGAAAAAGGCATCCACACAGGGGAGGGGAAGGTGGTGAGTTTTATAGAAAGTTTGGGGAGGGGAGTTCTGCCAGTTTCTGCCGGCTCCATCCCAGCCTTTGTAATTCAGAGTTATCTTTACAACCTCCAGAGATTCCTCTGGAGCCTGCAGCCTGCGGGGGGTGGGGTGGGGGGGGTTCTTATCTGACTTATCTACCGCATGCATTCCGGGGCAGACCCTACAATAATAATGATGCTTCCATATAGAGTTTTTGCTAAGCATTCAGCACTGTGCTAGATATTATCCATGTAGTTCCTTTAATCATTAATGCTACAAAATATGTATTATTAATAATGCCTAATCGGTAATTTTTACTGAGTACTTACTATATACCAGATTCTAAATAAACGTAAGTGCTTTTATTTTCTCAATATCATAAGGGAGGAAACTAGGCTCCAGAATTTAAATAGCCTAAGGTCACCTAGCTAGTGAGACAGAATAACATCTTAAATTCAGGTCCATTCTCCAGAATTTTAACAGATACACTCAACTGGTTCGGTCTCTTTTGCCTGTAGACAGGCCTAAGTATCCTTTGTCTTTAAAAACAAACAAAACCACTTCATTTGACTACTGTCCCTTCTGGCTGCTATTCATTTTCTTCCTTCTAATTTGCCATGTTAAAGGGGAAGGGGGCAGCACATACTCACACCTCCTGCCTCATTTTCTAGCACATCAGTCCTTTAATTCTATTCAATCTGGTTTGCATTTATTCCTACCACTTCATCAAAGTGTATTATATGTAATGCTCTTTTATTCACTAATAGGTTGGATTTCTATCAGATTTGAACTTTCTGAATCAGCCATGCCATGTAATTATTTTAGACACCATAGCACAACCACTTGGCTGAGGTCAAAAGTGTTCTATAACCATTAGATGATTAATTAAATTGAAAATATCTTTACAATATCAAAATTGTGGAGATTTGATAATAGCCCCAGCAAAGCTTCTAGTAATTTTGTCAGAATGTTTCTCCTAAATTTGCTGTATTATTTTTCAATACTTAGATCCTGCTGGTTATGATAGGAAAAAAGTGCTGTAATCATTTTAATAAGGATTCTTTTTTTAAAAAGAGTTATTTTATTTTAGCAAAAAGGTGATAAGCCCATCTTTCTTCCCCCCAGCAGTGGCTTGTTTAACCACTAAGTTAAACAAGTTTATTGTGCACACTTACACTACAAATGCTAAAATTAAATTCATATAAAGAGTAGCCAAGGCCAGGCATGGTCGTTCACACCTGCAATCCCAGCACTTTGGGAGGTCAGGGCTGGAGGATGGCTTGAGGCCAGGAGTTCAAGACCAGCCTGGGCAACATAGTGAGACCCCGTCTCTACAAAAAAATTAGCCAAGCATGGTGGTGTGCACCTGCAGTCCTAGCTACTTGGGAGGCTGAGGCAAGAGGATCGCTTGAGTCCAGGAGTTAGAAGCCGAAGTAAGCTATGATCGTATCACTGCACCCCAACCCTGGGCAACAGAGTGAGACCCCGTCTCTAAAAAAGTATGTAAAAATAAAAATAATTTCATTAAAGAATTTTACTATACGAGCATAGTTTCTCCTACTTCCCCCCTTTTTCATGTCTCTTGCCCTTCTTAAAGTGGTCCATATTTTATTGCTGTTCATTCTTTTCCTTTTGCTTGCCATCAGAACTCTCATTCTTTTAGTATATCTAAATAAAGAGCAAAACTAAAAGCTACCTCAAGGTGGAATTTGACCACGATTGTAGCATTGATAACTTCTCTCCTTAAGCTCCTTCTCCACATCTTTCCTGCCAGTGTTTGATTATTAACTTAAATGAATCTCTACTTGGGGAATTTCAGACATTTTCTTGTTCAAATTTCTCAAATATGAAGTATCCCAACACATACATTAGGGTTTAGTGGAATAATGTAAAGAGGCCTACTGTTAGCATGATGTTTTACCTTTTTGAATGAAAGAAAATTTGTATTCTATTTTATGATATATCCTTAGTTGTTTTAATATAAAAACACTATTTTAAGTGACTTACCATTGAATAAAACTTATGTCCTGGAAGATGTGCCACAGTTATTCCATATTCTGGTACATCTCACCTAAGTCTGTCCCCCACACCCCAGTTTGAGAAGCCTGACTTCTATTTAGTTTTTTCCATCTAGATGTAAGGCTGCTCTTACTTCAAAAAAAAGATGCAGATGAGGCCTCCAGCTGTCTCCCAGATAAGGTGGGTAGGAAAAAGCAGAAAGTTCTTATACAAGTCTCAAGGCTCAATTTATCACCTATTCTTCTTTCTATGGAGTTTGTAGTACCCCCACCCCAACTACATAATTGCCTTCAATTTGGCTAGACCTTAGGATCTAGGAAGAAAAGGTGAGGGGAGACGAGGAATTATAGAATCAGTTAATCCTCTACCTAGTTCTTCATAATCTAGCCTTATACTGTCTAATATGGTAGCCACTAGCCACTTGTGACTATTAAACACTGAAACTGAAGAATTTAATTTTAACTTTAATTTAAATCTACAAACTGAAGGAGTATAAAGTGTTTTTGTTACACACTACTTCATTTTTTTGACTGGAGTACATTTTGCTTTTACTGTTGAAAAATTAACATCAGAATTGAGATATGCTGTAAGTAGAAAATACACAGCAGATTTCAAAGACTTAGAATGTAAAATATCTCATTAATTTTTATATTGATTACAGGTTAAAGTGATATTTTGGATATATTGGGTTATAGAAACTATATTAAAATTTCACCTGTTTTTTTTTAATGTGGCTCTAAAAATATAAAATTGTATCTGTGGCTTGCATTATTTCGGACAGTGCTGCTGCTCTAGCCTCACTATATCCTATCTTATTTTCCGTTCCTTCCTTCAGCAGGGAAGTTTCTGAGGGTCAGGAAGGAGAATCTGTACCTAACTCCTTGAACACCAAGGGAGGCATGGCTGCCTGGGTCACTGTGAGTTATGGATTCAGAGGTTCTCATTAGGGTCCTAGAATAGTTTCCTGCTTTGCCTATTCACACTTTCATTTCCCATTACCCTAGAAATACTTGACCAGAAAAGTAATACTAATTCTAGTAATTATGTGATCACCACCAAACAAGACAATGGTTATGCACATTGTTAAATATTGATAGATTAACTTTGTCTCAGATTTTATTAGATTATAACATTGTACATTCATATACATTTATAACCAGCCACCCAAACAGCATTGTCATATACTCACAACTTTAAAAATGAGACCAATTTATGAAAATCCTTCAAAGTACATATAACATACATTTTTTGCTAGAATTGTTTTCACCTTTTCAATAAATACCAATAAATACTTGTTGAATAAGTGAATTTTGTGATATATCAGGAATTTACCAAGAAGAAGATATGGTTTTTGGGAAGGGATGATTTTTAATATAATACTTCCTATTGATAATAAGTAAGTTATGGAAATAGTTTGCCTTGTTTATAAAGAATTTGAGGTGGCATATAACAACCATATGATAAAATTATATTAATTCAAGCAGAGTAAAAAATTAGTAGGAAAAAAGAACACTACAAATAGATTATAAACTCAGCATAGTTTCTATAATTAACTTTCAAATTTGGTTTTAAGTTCTGTAGCCAAAGCAAAATGGTATGTAGTATCTTATTTGGGAAGAGGAAGTGTATCAGTTACCCAAAGGAAGTGTAGCTTTTCCTAGCACTAAATTCTAAAAGCAAATTTTTAATGTGAGTCACTGTTACAAATAACATTTTAATAGCAAGTTCAGTAACATTTCATATGACTGGGTCTGGTAGTATCATCCAGTTAGTTGTTTTATATAGAAATGAATGAACATGCTGAATAATTGTATGTTTTGTTTTTACAGGAATCTTGGGAAACCAAAATGAGGCACAATCAGATGTGTTGTGAGACACCACCTACTGTCACTGTTCATGTAAAATCAGGGTCAAATAGATCACATCAGCCTAAAAAAACCATTAATCTGAAGCGTCCTCTTTTTAAAGATAGTTGGCAAGCATCTGAAAAAAATGCACATAATAACAACAAATCTAAACGTCCCAAAGGACCTTGTCTGGTAATACAGCGTCAAGAAATGACTGCTTTCTTTAAGTTATTTGGTAGGTTTAAAATATTGTAATAGTGGTGATTATAAAGTACTCAAAAATTAGCATGTAAACACCTATTTTATAGTTTTCATAATGATCAAAGAGGATGCTATTATTTTGTGTCAAATTTCCCATCTCTAACCAAATTTGTTTTTGTTTTAGTCTTTTTAATGTTGGGTTTTTGTTTGTTTTGCTAGCTTATGGGTTAAAAATTCAGACTCATCTAGCTTCTAGACTACCTAAATCCAAGTGTCAGATGTAAATTCTGGGGAAATCAGGTTCAGAGCATGAATTTTGTTTGGTCTAAAGTAAAATATTACATAAAGACTGAGGTGTTAGAACAAAAAGGAAGCTTTTGTTCAAAAAACAAACAAAAAAGACTTAGGTTAACTGACCCAGTTTAAGCAGGCCTAAGGAGTTTCCCAGGACTTTCACTTCTAAAACCAAGCAAACCAGGAAGCTTGGTCAACCTAGAGATGATTCAGAATTACATTTTGGGAACATTGTTGAAAATTAACTATGCTTTATCATCATGTTCATATAATGAAATTGAGTTTGAATTTGTTTAGATTAAACAGTGCTACTTTGCTGATAAATTTCTTAACAAATTGGCAAAAAGAAACTATAGTACTGTACTTCTAACCAAGGAGGAGAAGGGATTTTTTTTTTTTTTTTGAGGTAGGGTTATAAAGTGGACAGATTAGAATAAGGGGTAGTATAGATGGGTTCTGGTAAATATCTGTGGGAATGAAACAAGTCAAGTAAATGCCACAGTCTCATAGATTTAGGTAACAGGCTTCCTTGTTTATAGAGGAAGGCCAGGTGCATTAAAGCAAGCTGGTTAAAAAAAGCAAAGCAAAATGAAAAGATGAGATCAGGAAAGAAAAAAAAAAAAGAAAGGAAAGAATGTAAAGAATATAAGTAGAAAAAGATATAAAGATGTTCCCCTACAACATCTAGAATGTTAATACAAGTTTCTCTTTATTAAGAGTAGAACAAAATTATTACCCACAAACTTTTTTAGTACCCATAACTGGTCATAAGAAGTAAGAGAAAATATCTGGCTCTACCATTTTAGGTAACTTAAGAAATAGAAATGGAATTAACAAGACAAATTATTTTTCATAGGAAATCAGTAGTTATTCTTGGGACTTTCTATATATTTGACTACACCGATGATATTTTAGGGTGTAAAAATGAATATAAAGAAGTTACGCTTTGTTACTTAACTTAAAATGAAGGGGAGGAGCTGGGCATGGTGGTGGGTGCCTACAGTCCCAGCTATTCGGGCTGAGGCAGGAGGATCCCTTGAGCCCAGGAGTTCAAGGCTAGCCTGGGCAACATAGTGAGACCCTGTCTCTCAAAAAAGAAAGAAAGAAAGAAAGAAAAATGAAGGGGGGAAGGGAAAAAAGCATATTTTCTCAGACTATATTCTGACAACTACTAATATATTTTGAGATTATATATTTTAGCCCTTTAAGATTGAAATGGGCTGAGTGTGGTAGCTCACACCTGTAATCCCAGCAGTTTGGGAGCCTGAGGGGAGAGGATCGCTTGAGGTCAGGAGTTCAAGACCAGCCTGAGCAACATACCGAGACCCTGTCTCTACAAAAAATAAAAATGAAAAATTAGCCAGGTGTGGTGGTGCATGCCTATAGTCCCAGCTACTCAGGAGGCTAAGGTGGGAGGGTTGCCTGAGTGAGCTAAGGAGTTCAAAGTTACAATGAGCTGTGATGGCACTACTGCACTCCAGCCTTGGCAACAGAGTGAGATTCTGTCTCTAAAAAAAAATAAAAATAAATAAATTTGAAATAAATGTTTTGACCTACTTTCTGGATGTTATTCTTTTTTAACAATATTTTTGTTTGTTGACCTTTTTATCCTAGTATTCATTTTTCCCAAAATGTGAATCATAAATAACTAATTATGAACCATTTTTATATAGACATTTTCATATGTATTTGAATAATGGAAAGTGGAACAGAGACAAGTAGGAGCAGAGAAGAAGAATCCAAAACTAAAAATACCCTGGAATATAAAAGTAGGAAGTGGTAGAAAAAGTAAAACATATTTAGAAAATATTAAGTATTAAGTCATTATTTTTTAAAGACTGAGTTATCTTTTAGCAGATCCCATTTCTACAATAAGATTGATTTTGGAAAGGAATGAAGAGCTAGTCTAGAGCTACCCAAGACACGTTTCTCAAAGTGCTATTGGATAGCAATAAACCAACACTTCTACCATTCCCCCTCCAACCTGAGCTATATATTAAGGCAAATCAGATGGGAAGATGAAGGATAAGGCAGTAGCTTTTTGTAAAGTCTTTGCAATGGTAAATACACCAAAGAACTGAAAACTACACTTTAGACAACACTGGTTTAGTCATTTTTGTTTGATTTCTAAGCATCATTTATAATTTCCTGATACAGAAATTCTTTAAAAGGAAACATTCTATTTTTAAAAGACAAGTTATAGCTATCTTTTGTTGTAGATGATGATTTAATTCAAGATTTCTTGTGGATGGACTGCTGCTGTAAAATTGCAGACAAGGTAAATTTGGTAGCAATATAATCATTAACCAGTATTATTATGTAACTGAACCATTAGAGCTTTAATGAGACCTTAGAGGAATTTTCTATCAATTAAGGTTAAAAAAAAGAGCAAGCCTACATTGCTCCTTCAAAGCAAAATCCTTGCACGTTAATTTTTGGAATTAGCATATAGCATAGATTCAGTCTATATTTGAGGAATTGTAGAATGTTATTGATTTGATTTAAATGACTTTAAGTCCATATCTGATTGAAAACAAAAATCAGTCTAGACTTAACATTTTGTTCAGAATTATTACCTTTTATCAGGCTGTGGAGAAAAAATATGAGACTTGCTCCACTAAGGGAGTCTGCATTTTAATATTTTGTAAGTAATTTAGCAAAAACAAATCCCAGTAATTTTGTAGGGTAAAATCAGTTTAGTGTGTTCTTTATTTAGGAATTAATGTTTCATAAAGGAATGTCTAACTTACATAATAGGAACAGTGATGTTTCTATGTTCTTTAGATTTAGTTGAATAGTTAAAATTTCAGCTTTGTAAATGCCATTTTATGCCAGGTAGTCGTATTAGAAAATTCAGCATGACTTCACATCACACTTAAAATAACGTGCTAACAAACAGAAAACGGAATGAATGGAAGGTTATCTTATGATTAAATACCCACAAAGTTGGTATTATGTAAACATTTTTTTTTCAAGCTTAGGATGACAAGGACAAAATAGGGGTTTTTTAATTTGTTTAAATTTTATTTTGGAAAATTTCACATACACACAACTTAGGATAGAACAAAGTCTCTCCATGTGCCTCTCATGTAGCTACAATAGATCAAAAACTCATGGCCATTGTTGTTTCTTCTAATCCCTCTCCCCAAAGACTGGCTTATTTTGAAGCAAATCCCAGACATCCTAACATTTTATCCATAAATATTTCATAGTATATTTCTAAAAGTTAAGGGATCTTTTAAAACATAATTGTAATGTCACTAGCACTTATAAAAATTAACAGTAATGCTTTGATATCAAATATCCAATTTATGCGGAGTTACAAAGTTTTAAACTTTACAGTTTTGAGTGCATTAAAGTCATTGGACAGGAGGGGGCAGTGTTTGAAAGGTAACTAACCAGGAGTATTAGAACCCTTTTTCAAGAGTCCTTTCCTGGAAGTTACTGTGAACACTTGGAATCACCTTTGTGATAAATCCTGTGAAGTGTTTTATGAGAATCTGGTGCATTAATATTATAACTTGTTTTTAATTTGAACAGTCAGAACCTGGCATGTGTTCTAATGTCAGGCTAGAGATGTATCTTTCTAATAATACATTTAAAACACATTTTCTCCATGAAAATAGAGCCATGTTATTCTAATTTCTGAAGTCATTGTAGAAGTCATTTTTACAAGTTATTTTAAAAAGTGAATATGGGCCAGGCGCAGTGGCTCACACCTGTAATCCAAGCACTTTGGGAGGCTGAAGCAGGATTGCTTGAGGTCAGGAATTCAAGATCAGCCTGGGCAATATCAAGACCCCCATCTCTACAAAAAAATTTTTTAAAGAAATTAGCTGGGTGTGGTGGCATGTGCCTGTAGTCCCAGCTACTCGGGAGGCTGTGGCAGGAGGATTGCTTGAGCCCAGGAGTTTGAGGTTGCAGTGAGCTATGATGACGCCACTGCTCTCATGCCCAGGCAACAGAGTAAGACCCTGTCTCTGGGGGGGGAAAAAAAAGTGAGTATGGATATCTGCAACTAACTTAAAGCGTTCAGAAAAAAAATGATATATATACATACACAAAAATAGAGATACCAAATGTAGGAAAATATTAATAATTGGTGAATCTAAGTGAAGAATGTGCAGTTATTCATTTTACTATTATTTCAACTTCTGTATAGGTTTGAAATTTAAGTTAGGAAAAATTGGGGTTTTAGTTCAAAATAATATTGGCTATAATGAAATTTAGGAGTCCATTCTAGTTAATTATGATAAATAGTCAAAAACTATTTCCCACTGTTACATGGATTACAAGAAGTCAAAAAACAAATGCTCAAATAGGTAATTATAAAAGGATAAATAATTCTTTGTTATTTTAGCTTATTCATCAGAAATTTTTAGGTTAACTATTTTAAAGCAGTTTTATTTATAAAAGCAAAACATTAATATTAATTTTTAACTTTTTTCCTTATAGTATCTTTTGGCTATGACCTTTGTTTATTTCAAGAGGGCTAAATTTACTATAAGTGAGCATACCAGGATAAATTTCTTTATTGCCCTGTAAGTATTCTCTCTACTGAGTGATTTTTGTGTTATTTATAATATATATGATACCTTAATTAAAACAGAGTCTATTTGAAACTTTGTATAATATCTTTGAATGCACCTTCCTGTATAAAAGCTATAAATTTTTTCTTTAATAGGATATTTTTATGTTCTTTTCACTGAGCTTATCATGCTATGTGCCTAAGATTTATTGTTCAATATCCCAGTTGAGTTTGTATTGCATCGTTTACATTTTTCAGAATGCTCCCATATAAATTGTCCCAAATTCTCCTCTTTATGACTTAAATATTTCTTAAAGCCAGAATATGCTCTTTGAAATTTCCAATTAATATGTAGTAAAAATCACCATGATCATTAGAAGAGTAGTGGAAAATTCTCTAAACATACTCTTTGTGGATCTATGTCTATAACATAGGCATTATTCATATTTGATAGCTTTAGTATTCACTGACTTTATTCAACACACTGAACTGTAACAAAGGAATATAGTTTGTTTTCCAATTTTTCCATTGACTTTATATTAACTTTGTGATCTGTTAAATGGTTTTAATCACATGGTTTTCCAATCTGTAGGTCAGGATTCAGCTAGATTCAGTGTAATTTAAGAATGTATTTCATTTTCTACTCTATAGTTGGATGATATACTGCAATTGGGAATGTATGAATATAATTTTAAGTATTTAACTAGGGAACTACATATAAAATACTTAAGTTGAATACCACAATAGCTGTCAGCACTGAAGAGTAAGTTTTTACTCAAAGTCTATTTAATTAGGAATTAGAGTTATAAAAGAAATAAGACTGGAAGAAACTGATTTCTGCCTGTATTCAGAAGACTTGTTTTCCAGTACGTAGGGAAAAATGAACTCAACTTAAAATTTGGTGATGATTGCTAAATTGGAAGACTATAATAGCATTAGCTAATACTGAGTATTACATGCAAGACACCACAAAAAATTTTTTTTTATTTATTTATTTTTTTTAATTTATTTTTTTAATTTCAGAATATCATGGGGTACAACACTTTGGCCATACACATTGCCCCTGTTCTGCCTGTGTCAGAGCCACAATCGTGGTCATCCCCCAAACTATGCTCCCCACATCCATTCAGTGAGAGTTTTTCCCATCCCTTCCACCCCCCTCCTGCCCGCCCGCCTTCAGATGAATGTTATTGCCCTGTGTGATGTAAGTGTTCATCAGTTAGTACCAATTTGATGGTGAGTACCAGTGGTGCTTGTTTTTCCAATCCTGTGACACTTCGCTTCGAAGAATGGGTTCTAGCTCCAACCAGGATAATACCAGATGAGTTAATTCACTGTTGTTCCTTATTGCTGAGTAATACTCCATGGTATACATATACCACATTTTATTGATCCACTCGTGTATTGATGGGCACCTTGGTTGTTTCCACAACTTTGCAATTGTGAATTGTGCTGCTATGAACATTCGAGAGCAGATGTCTTTATTATAAAATGTCTTTTTTTCTTTTGGATAAATACCCAGTAGTGGGATTGCTGGGTCAAATGGTAATTCTACTTTTAATTCTTTGAGGTATCTCCATATTCTTTTCCATAGAGGTTGTACTAATTTGCAGTCCCAACAGCAGTGTATGAGTGTTCCTATCTGTCCACATCCCCGCCAACATTTGTTATTTGGGGATTTTTTGATATGAGCCAATCTCACTGGGGTTAAGTGATATCTCATTGTGGTTTTGATCTGCATTTCCCTGATGATTAAAGAAGTTGAGCACTTTTTTATATGTTTGCTGGCCATTATTCTGTCTTCTTTGGAAAAGTTTCTGTTCATGTCCTTTGCCCATTTTTTAACAGGGTTGTTTGATTTTTTCTTGTTGATTTTCCTAAGTTCTGTATAGATTCTGGTTATCAGCCCTTTATCAGAGGTGTAGCATGCAAATATTTTCTCCCATTCTGTAGGTTGTCTGTTCACTCTAGTGATAGTTTCCTTGGCTGTGCAGAAGCTTTTCAATTTGATCAGGTCCCAGGTATTTATTTTGGTTGCTGCTGTGATTGCTTTGGGGGTCTTCTTCATAAATTCTTTGCCTAGGCCAATGTCCATAAGAGTTTTTCCAACATTTTCTTCGAGAATTCTTATGGTTTCATGTCTTAGGTTTAGATCTGTTATCCATTGTGAATTGATTTTTGTGAGAGGTGAGAGGTGTGGGTCCACTTTCAGCCTTCTACATATGGCCATCCAGTTTTCCCAGCACCATTTGTTGAATAGGGAATCTTTTCCCCAGTGTACGTTTTTCTGGAATTTGTCAAAGATCAGGTGACTGTATGAGGTTGGTTTTATATTTGGGTTCTCAGTCCTGTTCCATTGGTCTATGTCTCTGTTCTTGTGCCAATACCATGCAGTTTTGGTTCCTATAGCCTTGTAGTATAGTTTGAAGTCTGGTAGACAGATGCCTCCCAATTTGTTCTTTTTGCTTAAGATTGCTTTGGCTAGACGGGGTCTTCTCTGGTTCCACACGAAGCGTAGAATTATTTTTTCTAGATCGGCAAAAAATGATGTTGGTATTTTGATAGGGATTGCATTGATTCTGTAAATTAATTTAGGTAGCAAAGCCATTTTTACTATGTTGACTCTGCCTATCCAAGAGCATGGTAGGGCTTTCCATCTATTTACGTCCTCTGCAATTTCTTTTCTCAGTGTTTCATAATTCTCTCTATATAGGTCTTTGACCTCCTTAGTTAGATATGTTCCTAAATATTTAATCTTCTTTGTTGCTATTGCGAAAGGTATTGCATCTTTAATTTGTTTCTCGGCTTGATTGTTATTAGCATATATGAAGGCTATGGATTTGTGTGTATTAATTTTGTATCCTGAGACTTTGCTGAATTCATTTATCAATTCCAGTAATCTCTTGGTTGAATCTTTGGGGTTTTCTATGTATAATATCATATCGTCTGCGAATAGTGAAAGTTTGACATCTTCTGCCCCCATCTGGACGCCCCTAATTCCTCTGTCTTGTCTAATTGCTGTGGCCAGGACTTCCAGCACTATGTTGAAAAGAAGTGGAGATAGTGGGCACCCTTGTCTGGTGCCAGTTTTAAGGGGGAATGCCTTCAATTTTTCCCCATTCAGTATGATATTGGCTGTGGGTTTATCGTATATGGCTTTAATAGTTTCTAGGAATGAGCCATCTATGCCTATATTGTTAAGAGTTCTTATCATAAAAGGATGCTGGATTTTGTCAAAAGCCTTTTCTGCATCTATTGAAAGGATCATATAATCTTTGTTCTCGCTTTTATTTATATGGTGAATTACATTTATAGATTTGCGTATGTTGAACCATCCCTGCATCTCGGGAATAAAGCCCACCTGATCGTGATGGATTATTTTTTTGATGTACATTTGAATTCGGTTTGCAAGGATTTTATTGAGAATTTTTGCATCTATATTCATAAGGGATATTGGTCTGTAGTTTTCTTTTTTTGTTGTGTCCTTTCCTGGCTTAGGTATCAAGGTGATATTGGCTTCGTAGAATGAGTTTGGGAGGATTCCATCCTTCTGGATATTTTCAAATAATTTCTGCAGTATAGGCACCAGTTCTTCTTTGTAGGCTTGGTAGAATTCAGGTGTGAACCTATCTGGTCCGGGACTTTTTTTTGTGGGTAGATTTTTTATTACTGCTTCAATTTCAGTGCTTGATATTGGTCTGTTTAGAAATTCTGTTTCTTCCTGGTTGAGCCTAGGGAGGTAGTGTGTTTCTAAGAATTTGTCCATTTCCTCCACGTTTTCGTGTTTGTGGGCATAGAGATTTTTGTAGTATTCAAAGATGATGTTTTGTATTTCCACGGTATCAGTTGTGACTTCTCCTTTTTCATTTCTAATTGAGCTTATTAGAGTCCTTGCCTTTCTGCTTCTGGTCAACCTGGCAAGTGGCCTGTCTATTTTGTTTATCTTTTCGAAGAACCAACTTTTCGTTTCATTGATCGTCTGTATTGTTCTTTTGTTCTCGATTTCATTTAATTCTGCTCTGATTTTGGTTATTTCTTTTCTTCTGCTGGCTTTAGGATTGCTTTGCTCTTCCTTTTCCATTTCCTTAAGATGATTCGTTAGTTTACTGATTTGTGACTTTTCTGTCTTTTGGATGTGGGAATTTATGGTGATAAGTTTTCCTCTCAGGACTGCTTTTGCTGTATCCCACAGATTTTGATAACTTGTGTCCCCATTATCGTTCAGTTCAAAGAATCTTTTGATTTCAATTTGAATCTCCTCCTTGACCCAATAGTCTTTCAGCAATAGATTGTTTAGTTTCCACATTTTTGGAGGACGATGTGAGTTTCTGTTGGAATTGATTTCTAATTTTATTCCGCTGTGGTCTGAAAAGATACATGGTATGATTTCTATTTTTTTGAATTTGTTTAGATCTGTTTTGTTGCCTAGGATGTGGTCAATTTTAGAGAAAGTTCCATGAACTGATGAGAAGAATGTATATTCAGTGTTATCTGGGTGGAGTGTTCTGTAGATATCTGTTAGGCCCAAATGTTCTATAGTCCTGTTTAGGTCTTTTATTTCTCTATTTGTTTTTTGTTTGGAGGATCAAGACACCACAAAAATTTTTATGTAGTATTAACTAATTGAATCTTCCCTATGAAATAAATTTTATATTATCCCCATTTTACAGATGAGGAAAACTGAGACTTAGGAAGAAATTAAGTACTTTCTAAGATGATAAAAGTTAGGAAGCAACAAAGTTGGAGCACACATTCAGGTGTGACTTACCAAGGGCCAAGTCAGCCCTTGACCGCTAAGTTATATTGCTCTTTACACATCTCAGTATTGCATTATATCTGTATGTTGATGCAATATCTATTTTGTAGCCTTTTAAACTGAGAATTAAAAATAAACCAAAAGAAGCTTTAGTTTAAATCATACTAGATGCCTGAAGTTGAGTTTGTTTTATTTGTTTTGTAAAGTTACTACCAGCAAAGAACTATTTGGTTTATACAATATAGTAGTCTGTAAGGTTGCATATTGGCATATTAGAAGTTCCATATTAAAAATAACATGAATTATAATTTCCATTTTGTGTCTATTCATACTTTTTGCATAGCCTGATTCAGTAGTTCTTCTCATTAAATATTTTCTCAGTTAACCACAGTTCTAAAGCTCATTCTTCTTTTCTATGTAGTCTTATAATGTTTCTTTTCTATATATTCTTATAACACTCTGAACTTCTATAATCATTCTTCCATATTCTTTTTTATAGTTATTTGTTTCATACGTGCCTCCTCTAGTTAGTTATAGGCTCACTTATAGACAAGGAACGTGTATCTTACTTTCTATTTCATCCTCCAATGACTAACATACAGGAGGTTCTTAATTCTTTATTTGAATAAACATAATTAACTATTATGCAAAAGAAATGGCCTCTTCACCAAGGAAACTGACTATTTCAAATTAGAGGACAACTTCCATGTCTATGATACAGATATTTTGTCGTATTGAGCCTGAAAACATTGTTAATCTACAGTAGAATCATGGTGTAGTCCTGATGTAGCACCATAGTACATTATAGAGTTTCCATATTTTAGTCAGCAAGCATTTAAGGAACCAATCTCTAGCTCTATCTGCCCTTTGCTAACAGCTATTGAGAAAACTAAAATAAGAAATTGCTGTTTATAACTTCACAGAGGACATGATTTGACCCATATTATATAACTGAATGGGTTTAACAATGAGGTAGTTTGTAGTAAGGTAATATTAAAATATGTGCAATTACGTTAAGGGAGAATAAAGTAATGTGTAAGTGTTCATTTTATATTACCATAACTGGAAATAGGCACATGGTAAAAAAGTAAAAAGAAGGTATACAATTAAAAGTAAGTTTTTCTCCTATCTCAGACTAGCCTCCCTCTGACAGGTTAACAGTTTCACATGCATCTGTCTGGAAGTAATTTTCCATACATGAACCAGTGTGTGTATGTATTACATAAATTGAAGTATACTATACACACTCTTCTGTGCTTTTAATTTTTTTAATGTGTGAAAAAATAAAAGTAAAATGAATATTCACATACCCACGACTCAGCTTAAGAATGGAACATTGCCAGAATCGTAGAAGCTCCCAATATACAGTTTCCCAATCAGAGCCCCCTCCCTTCCACCATAATCATTTTCTTGATTTTCTTTATTCTATGTATGTATCTCAAAATAATATATTATATGGTTTTTCTTTTTAGCTCTATATAAAGGGATCATATGTACTATTATTCTGTGAGTTCATTCTTTTGCTTTATGTTATGATTTTCAGATTCATTTATATTGATATGTGTAGCTATAGTTCATTTTCACAACTGAATAATATTCTGTTGCTTATATTTTTGGATTTTTTCCTACCATCTTATGTACTTTCTATCTGTCCCATTTTTTTCTGTTTCTTCTTTCCCATCCATTTTTATCTTCTTTTTATTTGAAATGGGTTTTTTTGACATATTTTTCTCCTCTACTTGTTTGGAAATTATGCAGTCTATATCCTTTTAGCAATTACCTAGTTATCCTTATCATAAGAACCTTAAGCATTTTAACTCTGATCACCTCCTACCCAACTTATATTCTCTTGTTTTGCAATTCTGTAGTTCTACCTGATGCCCTCCAATAAGTTAGACATTGTTATCATTTTATACATTCAACATTGGTTTAGATTTACCCATATATTTATTTATTTGTTTACCATTCATTCTTGCATCTCAAGAATCCACTTAAGATCATTTGCCTTCCTTTCTGGCTACTTTTAAGACTTTTTAAAGACTGGTTTATTTTTTATAACCTGCTTGGGATTTGATAAGCTTCCTGGATTTGAAGATTGATGTCTTTCAATAGATGACTCTTGGGAAATTCTAGCCATTGTGTCTTCAAATCTTCCTCTTCCCCATCTCCTCTCTTATCTCCTTTTGAAACAAACATGTTATACCTTATTCTGTCTTCCACATCACTTATCTTTGACATATTCTATCTTTGTTTCTTTGGGTGCATTCTGGATAATTTATTTAGATTTATCTTTCAGGTCACCAATTTGATCTTTGGTTTCTAATATGCTAATTAATTTCATTATAAAATTTTTCATTTATAGGAGTTCTGTTATTTTTCAAATAGACTTACCCCCTTATATTATCAAGGTACTTTTATTTTTTTAATACAGACTGGACATAGTTAGCTTTATATTCTCTGTCAGTTAATTACAGTATCTTCAGACTTCAGGGTCTGTTTCTGCTTGTAGTGCCTTGTTCCCTTACGTGTTTCATGATATTTTTACTGTAAGTTGCCCATTTTTCCTGGAAAGTCATCTGTGGGGCTTACATTATTTCTGATGAGAAATCTGCTCCATCCTTATCTTTGTTCCAGTGTTATCTAATACGCCTTTTAAGATTTTCTTTCTTTCTTTCTTTTTTTTTTCTTTTTGACAGAGTCTCACTCTGTCACCCAGGCTAGAGTACAGTCATCATAGCTCACTGCAACCTCAAACTCCTGGATTTAAGCAATTCTCCTGCCTTAGCCTCCCAAGTAGCTGGGACTACAGGGGTGCACCACTATGCCTGGCTAATATTTCTAATTTTTGTAGAGACAGGGTCTTACCCTTGTTCAGGCTGGTCTTGAACTCCTGGCCCCAAGCAATCCTCCAGCCTCGGCCTCCCAGGGTGCTAGGATTACAGGCATGAACCACTGCACCCAGCCAAGATTTTCTCTTTATCATTGGTTTTGAACAATTTGATTATGATATAAATTGGTGTAATTTTCTTCATGTTTCTTGTGCTTTAAGGTTCATTGAGCTTCTTTGTGGGTTTATAGTTTTCATCAAATTTCAAAAATTTTCAGCTTTTATTCTCCCAAATATTTTTCTGTCCATCACCACCCTTCAGAGACTCCAATTTCACCTTTATTAGGTTTCTTGAAATTGTCTCATATCTACTTGATGCTCTGTTCATGATTTTTGTTTCTTTTTTCTCTGTGTGTTTCATCTTGAATAGTTTCTATTGCTGTGTCTTCAATTCACAAATCTTTTCTTCCAAGTATTTAATCTGCCATTAATCCCATTCAATATATTTTTCATTGTACACATTATAGTTTTCATCTCTAGAAGTATATTTTCAATATGTCTATTTAAATTTTGAACATATAGAATAGTTATAACTGTTTTAATGTCTTTATCTGTTATGTCTACCATTTGTGTCAGTTTTGGGTTGGTTTTGATTGATTTTCTCCTTATTATGAGTCATGTTTTTCTGCTTCTATGCATGCCTGGTCCCCCTCAGGTATTTGGTGGAATACTGAATTTCATATATTTATAAGGAAACTACCCAAGTCTGGAGAAAGACAATAAGAAAGGATTAGAGGGAACTGTGCCTATCATTCACATAGGACTGGAAATAGTGCCTGTTCCCACCAGGCAGACTGAAACAATTCATAATTCATAGAGTATTGAGAAGAGTATTCAAGAAGTTCTTGCCTCAGTAGTGGGGAATAAGTAGCCCAGAGTGAACATTGCTCCAGATAAATTGCACTTAAAAAATCCTAAAAGCAACACCTGACAGGATCAGACTATTTCCAAGTAACTTAACTGCATCCCAGAACAAAGCTGAGATTTATAGGAATAAAAAATACTCAGAACTCAACAAGGTAAAATTCACTATATCTCTATTTTTGTTCTGCATTTCTTTTATATAAGTAAGGCTGAATATTTTTTGTGTGTTTATAAACCATTTGTATTTCTTTTTTTGTGTGTGTGGACTACCTGTTCCTATCCTTTACCCATTTCCGTTTTGGGTTGTGGGTCTTCTTTGTTAGGTATCTGGCTAATACAGTTGAAGAAGATGAAGAAGAATCCAAGTATGAAATTTTTCCATGGGCTTTAGGGAAAAACTGGAGAAAATTGTTCCCTAATTTCTTAAAGTTAAGGGACCAGCTCTGGGATAGAATTGACTATAGGGCTATTGTAAGCAGGCGATGCTGTGAGGAGGTAAGGATTTTAAAATATATTATATATGTAATCTTTTTTTTCTGTGTATCTAATTTTTCTTGTTTTTTAATGTGCTTCTAATGTTTTGGGGGGGTTGTATATGTAAGGGTAGACCATTAACTTTGATCATTGCCAAGAGTCCAACTTGTATATTACAATGTTGCTGTTTTAATTTTGTATCATCATGATTAAAAATTGTCATTTCTGTTTTTCAGAGCAGTCTACTTCTTTAGTAAGTATTTTTATTTTAGAGTGTTTCTTCTGTCTCAAAGATCACCAATATATTGGGAAAGGGTGATGTGAACATACCAAAATATCTTATTGAGGATGGTAATAACACTGGCGTTGAGTAATAATTTCCACTAAATAAAGTATGTGAAATATCAGCTTTCCAAAATTGAAATACTAGCAGCATGGTAAATAATTTAAATAAATTTAAATATTTTTTTAAAACCTTACCTCTTTTCACATAGAATATATTAAGTAAGTTTTCTTGATGCCAAATTTTAATAAGATAAGCCAGCAGGACACTAAAAATTTAATAGTTATTTTATCAAATGTTCTAGGTTTTAATAAAGTTAGTATTTCAAACCAGAAAAAAATACTAGAGTAGAAAATTAAACGGAAAGCAGGGGTCACTGTAAACCCTAGTACTAGTTCAGAAAAGTTTGATAAATGTGGGCTAGATAATGCTGTAATTAAATGAAATTATATCCATTTAAATGACTACAGGCTGAAAGAGCCAATTAATGAATGAGTGTCTAACTTGATGGAAGACTCTAGTGGTGTGTCTCAGAATTCTGCCCAGAACTAACCTTGTTAACTATGTTTATTAATGAAATGGAGACACAGCAAATATTCATATTTATAGATTAAATTAGGAGGATTGTTGACTGTTGGGGGAAATGCAAAGATCCAAGAATAAATTAGAAGACAGTACAGCAGGACAAGCCTTTACAAGATTAAATTCAATAGAAAAAGAAGAAAAGTTAGGTGTATAAGACCTCCCCAAATTAAGGGATCCTCATTAAAGTATTTAAACTGGACTCATTCCAATTACAGGGCATTGAAAGAGTTCTGTGTTGTTATTGGTTTTTGGCACTACTTCGCCAGGTCAGGTGAGGATAATTTGCACACCTGTTGCTGTTCTTGGACGTGATAGCCAACCCTCTTTGAGTTCTCTGCTTTTTCAAAGTAAATGCTTCAGGCCCTTTGAGACATTCAGATAAGAGCATAGAGGGGGCGCAAGAAGCAAGAAGCCAGGACTGGTAGTGGCTTACCTCATGGCAGACCACCTACCTAGCCTACCCACTCTCAAGATACAATGACTAGCATTTTAACTGCAACAATGTTAATATACACTGTTGGAGCTGGGAATTATCTCAGCTGCTGGCACCAGACTATAAAAGAGCCAAAGAGAAGAATGTGGCTTAAGAGTATACATGTAAAAGATTAAAAAGTTTTAGACAGCTGTAAACCCAGTCGTGTAATGGGACTTACAGAAAAGTTTAGAGTTAGGCTGCAGAAAAGAGGAGATAATCATCAGATTATACCTAAAATACTGCATTTGGTTCTGCACACCATACTTTAAGAAGAACATAGACGAACAACTATATCCAGAGGAGAACAACTAGAATAGAGCAGGGTCTCAAAAGAAAAATGTTATATGTGGAATAATAAAAAGGATCAGAGATTTTTAGTATGAAGAAGAAGATTCAGAAAGCTCTCTAGCTGTTTTCAAGTATTTGTAGGACCACAGTGGGCGCAGGAAATACATTTGAGTTGTCTTTTTGGCTATAAAGCAGAGAATTAAGATCTGTGGGTGAAAAACTAATAAAAGAGTCAGTAATAGCTCAATATTATTCTAACGACTATCTGAGAATAAGATAGACTCTTTCAGAGGTAATGATTCCTGTCACTGGTGATTTTTAAAAACAAGCAGTTTGTTATGTTACAGAGGGGACTCAGGTTTCAGACAAGCAATTCAAATAGACTGCCACTAAATTTCCTTCCAACTCTAAATTTTGAGAGTGCAAAGTTATTATATTTTATAAGTTTTTCACTGCTTAAGCTCTTGCTGGGCAAACTAGATTGTTTCTTAACATTTGATAGAATTCATTTATTCGTTAATATACATCAGTTTAATGAATATTTAGTAAATATCTACCAGACACTATATTGTTTCTTTTAAAAAGGTTTGGCTGGGCACTATGGCTCACACTTATAATCCTAACACTTTGGGAGGCCGAGGCGGGAGGATCACTTGAGCTTGAGCCCAGCAGTTTGTGACCAGCTTGGGCAATAGTGAGACCCCATCTCTACAGAAGATAAAAAAACTAGCCATGCATAGTGGTGCGTGCCTGTAGTCCCAGCTACTCAGGAGGCTGAGGCAGGAGGATCGCTTGAGTCCAGGAGTTGGAGCTACAATGACACCACTGTACTCTAGCCTGGGCAACAGAGTGAGATCCTGTCTCAAAAAATAAAAAAATAAAAAAGGCTTGAAGCAAAACTAGCAATATTAACATCTATTAATTCTGGGCAATAGTAATATAGATGTTTGTTATATTATTCCTTATGCTTTTTCATAATTTTAAAATGCATAATTTTTTAAATGATTAATGGAACTTAAGTTTTTCCTCTTCAAAAAGGTTACCTTATTTAAATAAGTTTCTTTTATCCTCTATCACAGTATTTTGTTTGTTTCCTTCTATAGCACTGAACAAGGTTTGTAATTATTTATTTGCTTGCCTATTGTCTGTTTAAACTATAAACTGTAAATTTAATGAAGTCAAACATCCAGTACACTTCTACTATCTCCCATCTCTGTCCTCACACTCCGTTGACAACAATCATGCATAATTCTCTTCTACTGAGAAAATAGAAGCAATAGAAAAGAGTGTCAACATGCTTCCACCATATCTACCATCCTACCTGCATATGTACCCATATATTCTGCCCTCCCTTTGTAACTGTGAAAGAACTATCTTTGCTCCTATCCAAGTCCATTCCCTCTACTTGTGCACTAGATCTCATCTTTTCTTGCCTTCTCAAGGACATCACTCCAGTAATTGTCCCCCTTTCTAGCATTTCACATTTTTTATTTTATTTGACCATTGCCATCAGAATATAGAATTGCTCTAGGATCTCCATCAATAAAAACAAAAACTTCTTCCCCCAGCTAATACTACAGTTCTCTGCCCTGCCTCTCTTATAACTAAACTCCTAAAGAGGTATCTGTACTCTGTCTCCACTTCCTTTCCTTCCATTCTCCTTGAACTTGTTATACAAAGTCTTTCCCCCATCATTCTACAGAAACTATAGAATGCACCAAATATCTCTATATTGCCAAATCCAAAGGTTAGTTCTTAGTCGTCAACTTACTAAACTTAACAGCAACATTTGACACAGTCCCTCATTTCTTCCTAAAACACTCTCTTCACTTGGTTTTGAGGATACCAGGGTTTTTTTCAGCCAATTTTGCTAGTTCCTTTTCACCTTACCAACTTCATTACCATGCCTCAGGGCTCATTCATAGGGCTTCTTCTCCTCTCTATTGACATTAGCTCACTAAGTGATCTCATTCACTCCCAAGGCTTTAACACTGACAACTAACAGATCTCTCACAATTCCAGATCTGCATATCAAATTGCCTGTTGATATTTTATTATCTAATTGATACCTCAAACTTCACATGCATAAAATTGAACTCCTGATTCCCCCACACAAATGTCCAAACCTGCTCCTCCCGCAGTCTTCCACATATTATTAATAAATAGCAACTTCATCGTTTTAGTTGCATAGGCCAAAAAACTGTTCCCCTTGACTCTTCTTTTTCTCACATCCATACCTTGAAAAAATATCCAGCATCCTACCATTTGTCACTACCTCCACCACTAACACCCTTTGATTGTCATCTCTTGCCTTGATTATTGTCATAAGCTTGCAAATAGTCTTTCTTATAATCTTTCTCCCCTATAATCTACTCTTCATACAGCAGCCAGAGTAAATTTTTTAAAAAAGTAAGTCAAATCATGGCTCCTCTATTCAAAAGCCTCCAATGGCTTCCCATCTCACACAGGGTAAAAGGCAAAGTCCTTATCGTGGCCCTACATGATCTACCAATTCTCCTCTCTTATCTCTTTGGCTTCATCTTATATCCTTGGTCATTCTACTGTAGCTACACTGGCCTCCTTGCTGTTACTCAAACATACCAGGCACACTCCCACCTCAGGGTCTTTGTACTTGTCATTCCCATTACCTGGAATGCTCTTCCCCCAGATAATAGTATACTTCATTTCCTAACTACATTCAGCATTCTGCTTAAATGTCACCTCAGAGAGACCTTTCCTTATCACCCTATGTAAAGTAGTATCTCCCTCCATGGAATAGAACTGAAGTGTCCAGAAATAAACCCTTCCAATTATGTTCAATTGAATTTTGACAAGGGCGCCAAGAAAATTCAATGGCGAAAGAATAGTCTTTTCAACAGTTGATGCTGGGACAACTGGATATCTACATGCAAAAGAATGAAGTTGGACCCCCTACTTTATACCATATATAAAAATTAACTCACAATGGATCAAAGACCTAAGTTTAAGAGTTAAGATCATAAAACTCTTAGAAGAAAACATAGGGGCAAATCTTCATGACCTGGAATTAGGTTTCTTAGATATGATACCAAAAGTATAAGCAACAAAAGAAAATATAAAATGGACATCATCAAAATTAAAACCTTTTGTCCTTCAAAAAACACCAAATGAAGAGACAACCCAAAAAACGGGAGAAAACTTTTTGCAAGTCATCTATTTGATAAGGGACTTGTATCTAGAATAATATAAAAAGCTTTTACAACTCAATAATAAAAAGACAACCTGATTAAAAAATGGGCAAAGGATCCAAATAGACATTTCTCCAAAGAAGATATACAAATGGCCAAAAAGCACATGAAAAGATGTTCAACATCATTAGCCACCAGGGAAATGCAAATCAAAAGCACAAGATAGCACTTCATACCCACTATGATGTCTATAAACAAAAATAATAACAAGTGTTGGCGAGGATGTGGAGATATCGGAAGCCTCATACACTTCTGGTGGGAATGTAAAATGGTGTAGTTGCTCTGGATAACAGTCTGGCAGTTCCTCAAAAGGCTAAACATAGAGTTACCACATGACCCAGCAATTGTACTTCTAGCTATATACCCAAAAGAAATAAAAACTATGTCCACACCAAAACTTGTACAAAATGTTCGTAGCAGCATTATTCCTAATAGCTAAAAGTGGAAACAACCCAAATGTCCATCAACTGTTGAAGGGATAAACAAAATATGGTATATCTATACAATGAAATGACTTGGCAATTAAAAGGAATGAAGTACAAGCTACAACATGAGTGAACCTTGAAAATATTATGCTAAGTGAAAGAAGCCAATCACAGTGGACCACTTATTGTATGATTCCAATTACATGAAATGTCTAGAATAGACAAATCCAAAGAGACAGAAAGTAGATTAATAGTTACCAGGGGCTGAGGGAAGGGAGGAATGGGGTGTGATTGCTTTACTTACGGGGTGATGAGTGTTTAAAATTGACTGTGGTGATGGTTGTAGAACTAAATATACTGAATGTCATTGAATTGTACATTTTAAATGGATGAATTGTATGGTATTTGAATTATATCTCAATAAAGCTGTTAAAGTAAAAAGTGGTACCTCCCGCTATTACTCTGTATTCCCTTTCTCAGTTCCAATTTTCTACATAGCACTCAACCACCATATAACATACTCCTTTTTACTTATTATTCTTGTTAATGTCTATTTCCTCCACTAAAATATAAATTCCAAGAGGGCAGGGTCTTTATTTTGTTCTAATTGTTTTTCCAGTGCCTAGAACAGTGCCTGGCACATAGTAGATACTCAGTAAATACTTGCTTACTGATAGAATGAATGGAACTTAAAGTTTCCAATTCTTTTTTCATACCTTTTTATCTATGAAATAGAAAAACAATAAACTATAAAATAATTCTTAACTGAGGTCACTTTGCACTGTCCACTGTCCATTTCTTATAGCCATCACAGTGGGTGTGAAGGTTTATTATAAAGAAGTATTATATCATCCCTGCCCTAATGTTTGCTGAAGTAGCAAGACATGCTGTTAGAAATTTAAGCATTCTATGCATTTGTTATTGAAAGCCCAGTACAGATATACTACCAAACAAAACATTTCTTTAGTCCCATATCCTAAGATAAACTCAAGTTAGGATAGTAGCTACAAACTGTCTTACAATAATAATACTTTACCTTTGCATAGTACTTCACAAATTATAAATATTTTCATATAAGTTAGCACACAAATACCTGTGAGGGTAGTGGCATTCTCATTTTATAGCTGATGAAACAGAACAAAGGAGGTTAGTATTTACTCAAGATTACAGGTAAGTGGCAGAGCCAGAACTTGACTTCATATCTAGTGACTTCCTGGTGTTCTGTTTTCTCTGTGACATCTAGCCTCCATATAAACCTCTCATATTGGTTAGTTTAGAAAATGCATTTATATCTTCTGTTGGTCTTGGGAATTAAATAGCATTAAGTATTCTTTCCATTTCACAGATGAAAAATTGTAGCTTAGAAAGATTGTGATTTGTCCATGGCCATAAAGTTAATAAGTGGCAGAGCCAGCTATACTTAAACTCAGCACTCTTTCCATTATACACCACTGTCCAAAGAAAGAACATATGCTGTCCTTTCAGATAATGATGAGTTTCGTAATTTGTCTCTTTTCTTTTAACCTTGGCTGCAAAGAAGCTAAGAGCTAGGTATTAGCCTTAACCACATCAACTATTACATTTTATCACTGGCATGCCTGCTTTAGTCCAGTTTTCCCTTTTGGGTCCCAGTTCAATGACTTTTAATTTTCTTTTTCTTTTTCTTTTTTTTTTTTTAAGACTAGTCAAGTGCATCTGCACAGACTCTTACAGTAAAAAAAAAAAAAGACTAGCCAAGTGCAGTAGTGAGGGGGGGGGGAAAGAGTAGAACAAGGAGTTTGATCTGTAACTGTAACAATCAATTGAGATAATTCACTACTTCAGACCAGCCCAATGACTTTTTTTTTTCCTCTTTTTGTCAGTTGCCTCAAATCCTTTTTTGGAAAGAGATGGGGTAAGATTAAATTGAAAAATATACGTAGGGCTTCTCCAGAAAAGAGTAAAGACTATTTCCGTACTTACTGTGATCTTATTATCTTCTTACCATAAGGTTACCTTTTTGGACATTGGCTCCTTTGAGATGGAATTTATTTACATTGGTGATAGCCTAATTTCTAGACTGGTTCACAGATTAGGGAGGATGCCTATCTAGTGAGAGAGTTAGACTCCAATTGCAGCCCCTTTCATGCATCATGGAGGGTAGCAATTTAATTAAGAGGAAGTTTTTCTCTATTCCAGTTGTGTACTCTGGCCAAGATGCCATAATATCATCATAGCTGAGTTCTCCGTTAGCTGATACTTCATTCCAGATTCGGAATTTAGAAAGCAGTGATGTAATATAAGCAGTATGTTTGGACAGAATAATCCAATGACAGTATGCAGAAAAGACCCAATATAGGGAATGTACTGGAAACTGCTAAATTTGCTATAACTGAGGAAGCAAGGGTGTGAACAAGATTGATGGCATTTCATTTTGATATTAAAAATGAAATCGATGTTGGAAATGTTATAAAATTATCATTACTTTGTGACTAGTTGGATATAGGGCATATGGGAGAGGGAGCTGCCAGTTTTCAATCTATATAACAGGAAGAGTAATGGATTATATAATAGAAATAGGGAAGGCTACAGAAGCAAGCTGGCTTATTGGGAAGATAAGGAATTTGGTATTTAGACATAAGAATTTAAGGTAATAACTGGATAATTAAATGAATGGTCAATAGGTATGATAAGATGAGTCATCACATGTAAGTGATGTTTAAAGCTTAGAGTAGATAATAGAGTCAAAGTGAAAGTAATGTTAATACTTTTTAAGAACTTGCCAGGCATTATTCTTAGTACTGCACATGTATTAACTCTCACAACAATTCTTAGAGCTAGCTAGGTAATCCCAGGTAAGGAAACTAAGGCGCAGAGAGATTACGTGACTTCTCCAAGGACACACCATTAGCAAAGCCGCACACCAGTATATTCCACCCGAGGCAGTCAGTGCTTCTAACACTTATGCTATGCTACCTCTTGAGATCACAGAGAGATAGAGTATAAATAGAGAAAAAACAGAGCACCAAGTATCAAATTTTAGGAACACCCACCAAAGGCACCAAAGCAAATCACTAAAAATGAGAAAAGATAACCAAGCGTGGTGATGTATGCCTGCAGTCCCTGCTACTCACAAGGCTGAGGTGGGAGGATTACTTGAGCCCAGGAGTTCCAGGCTACAGTGAAATATGATCACACCACTGTGATCAAGGTAGACAGTATCCCCATTTTAGAGATGAAGAAATTGAGCCTCAGAAAGGTTAAATAACTTACCTAATATCATACAGCTAGCAAGTGACAGTGACAGGATAAGAAACTAAGTCTATCCTGACTCTAAAGCCCATGTTTTATTTAATAAACCTTACAGAACAATGCCTGACAGATAGTGAAGCTTTATAAATAATACCTCGTCTAATCCTCACCACACCTCTGTAAAAGAGACACTCTTATTTTCTCCACACTACAGATGAGGAAACTGAGGAACAGAGAGGTTAAGTAACTTACCTGTGTTCTTATTCACCATATCACTTGCCATAATTGCAAACATTTTAAGAGTAGCCTAACACACAGTTGGGAACCTCAATTACATTTTTTTAACCCCACATATTCCAAAGTTAAGAATTATGTAATGTTTTGGGGTAACTGTATTATCTTTCCCAAACTTAGAATATTCAGAATTAAAAAATAAATATCCTGACAACTTGGAAGGTTGCTTCAGTCCTATTTCCTGTTTGAAATAATTTAAATACTTTGTCAATTAATTGTCTTAATGATCCAAGCAATGAATCACTTTATAGTAATACTGCCTTATCTGGAAATGTTTTGTTTTGTTTTTTAAATTGGTAACTTGGATTTTTATCTCTACTTTGGAGACAGCTGTTCTTGAGTTATAATTTTTGTACTGAATTTTAGTGAATTCCAGGACCTTATTAAAATTCTAAAAGTAAGCTTTCCACTACAGGTTATGGCCATTGCACCAACCCATTATATATGGCAACGCGAACGCTCTGTTCATCACAGTGGAGCTGTCAGAAACTACAACAGAGATGAAATTCAACTGCCCCGGGGACCTAGTGCCACGCCAGTAGATTGTTCACTCTGTGGTAAAAAAGGAAGATATGTTAGACTGGGATTGTCTTCATCATCATCTTCATCCAGTGATACAGCAGAGGTGACGGAAAAACATTCTCAGGGATCACATGACTCTTTCTCAATGGACATAATAGTTGATCCTTCTCGAGCTTATAACTATTCTCAAGGTATGCTTTAGTGATATGCCATAATTAGATGTATGCATGTTATTTATTGAGCTCTAGTCAGTCTTTACAGGCAGGGATACATGATAATTTATATACTACAACAATGTGAGTTAAATTAGTATTGAAAGTTTTCCCCCTTTCAGTTACCACTTTTTGTCTTATGTCCATATCTGTTTTGTGGTAGCCTACCTAAACTACACAGATTTTTAATGTGACTTATGTTAAATTGAGACCTAATGCACCAAGAGCCTCCAGTATTTTAGGAGCCTGAACCATGTTTTTTTTTTAAATTAATTTTATTCAAAAGGGGTTTCAAGAGGAAAATAAATTTACTTGTAATCGTACCATCCAACTATTTGTTTTCTTCTGTATAATTTTCTACTTCTAAAAAAATTAGAACCATACTATATCTAGGCCTGGTTTTTTTCATCTGTCATAAAGCATTTTCCTATGTCATTTTTGAGTCCTTGAAAACCTGATTTTTAATCTTGGCATAGTATAAGTACCATAATTTATTTGTATATTTCGTTTTTGTTGGGATTTAAGTGGCTTTGAATGATAGTATCTTATATTAATTAGAAAATAACCATATGAGCTAGAAATGTAACTGCACCATAATTTTCATTCAAATTATTTTTATATATAGTATTCCTTTGGCATTTCTTTTCTAGACTTGAAACAGTACTAGAATAATATTCTAGCAGCAGTGATCCTTCTTACTTCTTGTAATGCCTTCCAGACTTTCACCCATCTGAAGATAGGACTGACAGATTTTTTTAATGGTCCCTTCCAACTCTACTTTGAGAAATTAATAGACCCGAATTATTTCAGAATTTCACCTATTTATTTTTACTACACCCCTATGAGATTAATGGTGGCTGCTGAAGTTTTACTAAAGGAGAAACTAAACTCTAAGACTCTTGAAGGTAGGGATCATGCCTCAGTCATTGTTCCATTCCTTGGCCATAGTAATCACTCAACAAATTTGGCTTACAGTGTGGTCTCTTCCCTTTCGACACCTTCAAGCACAATTTTTATTGTTTCACTCATATTTGAAGGTAAATAGGGTTCACCACAGGCTAAATTATAAAATAAGAATTACCTTTTGGCATGCCTCCCCTCTCCTGGCTTCTTTCACTTTTACACTCTTTGATTCTTGTAATAGGTAAGATTTACTAGGTGTTTAAAATTGTCACAGGCAATATATTAATAGTATGCATTTTACATTCATAATATCTCTTAATGTTCACAGCCAACCATAAGGTAAATAAATACTATTATCTCTATTTGGCAGATAAGAATACTGAGGCTTTGAGAGGTTAAATAATTTGCCCAAGGTGGTGGGGTGACATTTGAACCCAGGTCTCTGACTCTAGACTAAAGCCTGAATGCCTATTATGCTCTACTGCCCCTTTGATGAAATCCTGCCATTGGCAGGAAAAATAAGTTGCCATAGAAGCCTTCTAGAAGACTACCAAGGAAGTGATAAAAGCATTAAGAACCAAGTGTCTGATGAAAGATTGTATGGAATGAGTTGGAAGAGAATTCCAACAACAGTGTGGTTTTTATTTTTTAGAGATAGTCTTACTCTGTCACCCAGGCTGGAGTACAGTGGCATGATCATAGCTCACTGCAAACTCCAACTCCCGGGCTCAAGTGATCCTCCTGCCTCAGCCTCCCAAGTAGCTGAGAACACAGGCACATGCCACCACACCCAGCTAATTTTTCTTATTTTTCATACAGACGAGGTCTCACTATGTTGCCCAGGCTGGTCTCGAACTTCTGGCCTCAAGTGATCCTCCTACCTTGGCTTCCCAAAGTGCTGGGATTACAGGCATGAGCCACTGCGGCCACCCTCCAATAACAATTTGAACAGATACTTACAGAAAGCAGGACAGCAACAGTTTTATTTTATTCAGAGTAGCTTCTGTAGATATCAACAGTAGTAACACTGTATTATAGGCATTGACTCCTCAACAGGAAATTGGAGTGCACCCAAGGAGGAAGGGGCTCTGCCAGTCAGTGTGCTTTGAAAAAAAGAAAAAAGGTCTTTGAGGGATTGTGGATGAAAACTGGGGTAGTGACTTAGGGGAGTTGTAGAAGGAGCTGTGCTTTTACTTAGGGACAGGATTTATAGGTCCTATACAGGAAAGAACAGTATTTACCCATCATCACTGTTTTGTTCTGGGTATTAACTCAGGGTTAACTGTAAAACCCTTTGTTTCAGGATGTCAGAGGACTGGCAATACAAAGAAAAATTATTAATCACACATATATTTGACAGTAAAATATACATCCATTTTCCTCCAATAGGCTTAACAGAGAGTGAGCTAACTAGGGGGGACGGGAGGAGGTAGGGTAATATGGACACATAATGTCATCAGGAGTAGGGTCAGTCTCTCACTGCCTAAGCAGCTGCTGATTCCCAGTAGTGACCTCCACTAGCAAAATTTTCTTCCTCCAGTCCACATAAGGTTGGAATCACTTGATAGTTTGTGGTCGCAGAAAACTCAATTCAGCATTCTCTCAGACAGACACAAAAAGCTTATGTTCTGCTTCAGGCTTTTATGCTGTAACTTAGCATAGATGGTTATCAATGCTTCCACCTTTCTTTCAAACACAAGCAAGCAACTTAATTTTCAGGTAAAAACATGTTTTTCTACCTTTAACACTTTTTTCTTAAAAACATGTTTTAAAACATTTTACATAAATATGTTTATGACATTTATTAAGAACAAAATGTTTTTCAATTTGACAAGGTGGGGTGAAAACACTGTTGAAACATTTTACTTCCGTGGGGGATAAAAGAGGCATTCTTTACAAATTTACATACATCACAATCACCAGTCATGTGCTAGGCACTGTATAAAGGTAATCTCATTTAACACGCAACCCCCTAAGAAATCTTGAAGTAGCATTATTATACTTGTTTTACTGACAAAAAAACAAACTCAGAGTGTCACGCTGTTACCAGGTAAAACAATAACAACAACAAAAACAAGATGGGAAGCCAGAGCTATCTGAATACACAGCACATTTTTATACTAATGAAACTACTAATGTTTGTTTCTCTTTACCGTATGCTGTTGTAAGCCTTTTGACACCTAGGCTGGTCCAAGTGAAACATGGGTATGTATTGTTATGTATTATCTGATGACCCCTGAGATCTTAGAGTGAAGCCAAGAGAAAAAAAATACCAAGTCTTAGCCCTGGGTCAGGTAAGCAGGCATGGAACATTCCAACTGTTAAGTAATCTAAAACCAAATAATTTTTCCTCAAAAATAAATCCTTTGAGTTTTCTTATTTATTTTTGTCATTACCACTGTTCTAGTAATCCAAGCTTAAAATCCTTATACCTAATGAAGGCATAATCAGGGCATATAAATTAATAATCTGATAAGGAGCACAAAAGATTTCAGAATTAATTCTGTGGGGTGAGAGATTTGGTGAAGGCTTTTCAGAGAAAGTAATATATTAGCTGCAGCTCCCAGTCAGCTACAAAATCATGAGGGTTAACAACTGATACTCTACAGTGTACCGTATTGCCAGATGATTTTGCTCAACCATAGCTTAATGTAAGTGTTCTGAGCACGTTTAAGGTAGGTTAGGCTATGATGTTCAGTAGGTTAGCTGTATTAAATTCATTTTCAACTTATGATATTTTCAATTTAATGGGCTTATCGGGATGTAATTCCAACTCCATCATAAGTTGAGGAGTCCCTATACACAGATTCTCTTTCTCTGCATCCATTGTATTACCAGCTTATCTGGTTTTCTTTCACAATATTTTTTGTCTGCTCCTTTTCCACTACTAATCACCTCATAAATGTATTATGATGAAATCTCTAACAGTTTTTTCCTCCATTTAAGTACTCACAGATACCACTAACAGATTAACTTTTTTAAGATATCTCCTTTTATATGACCATGGAACATTCAAAAAGTTCCCACTGCCTCTGAAATATAAAGTTCAAAATGAAAGCCTTCCACAATCCAAGACCTATATATTGTATACCTAAATATCCCACTAAAACAACCAAGTCGACAGATTAAACAATACATGATTCAGTGTGGGCTTAAAGCCATCAGCAAACTTTTAGTGATCATTTACTGGGAGGAAAAGGTAGGGTCTCTGGAAGGCATTAGGAAGACAGTTTTCAGTCAGTCCCAAATCTCCAGAGATTATAGTAGGATAAAGGAGACTCACACATGGACAGAGAAAGCTAACATTAGAAGGTATCTGTCCCATAAACCAGATTGGAAACATACTTACTGTTTGAAGGAGGGCTGAAGAAAGGGCTTAAGCTGGGCCTTGATTAACTATATAAATAAATGCATATTTGCTTAGGTAGTTTGGTCTTCAACTCAACTTAAAACTAGGATGGACAACTACAAAAAAAAAGGGAGGGGAGAGAGAAGTGGGGGGAAAACTACAAAAAAAGGAAAAAAAAAACCCAAATGGACACTGGTAGGGAGATCTTCAATTCAACATGTACTGAGCACAGTGTGCTGAACAGAAACTAAGTATTCTATATGAGATAGGAGTAAAGAGCAGAACTTCTTTTTTTTTTTTTTTTTTGAGACAGGGTCTGCTCTGTTGCCTAGACAAGAGTGCAGTGGCATCATCATAGCTCATGGCAGCCTCACACTCCTGGGCTCAAGCGATCCTCCTGCCTCAGCCTCCCAAGTAGCTACAACTACAGGCATGCACCATCATGTCTGGCTAATTTGTCTATTTTTTTTTTTTTTTTTGTAGAGATGGAGTCTCGCTATGTTGACCAGGCTGGTCTCCAACTCCTGGCCTCAAGCAATCCTCCTACCTAGGCCTCCCAAAATGCTAGGATTACAGGTGTGAGCCACCACGCCCGGCCACTTTTCTTTTCTTTAAAGCCAGCCCCTTCTCCAAATAAACAATTGGGGCTTGACATATAATAAGCATTCAAAACATTAAATGAATGACAGAATTTCACTACAAGTTAAATAGGAGGGTAGAAGAAAAGGGAGTATTCCATGATGGAATTTAAAAATGTACTTCAGAGCTTCTATATACCATCATACACCTCACAACAACGTTTCAGTCAACAAGGGACCACATATATGACAGTGGTCATTGTAACACCATAATGTAACACACTACCTTTTCTATGTTTAGGTACACAAATACTTACCATTGTGTTATAACTGCCTACAATGAGTACAGTAACATGCTGTACAGGTTTGTAGCCTAGGAGCAATAAGCTATGTCATATAGCCTAGGTGTGTAGTAGGCTATACCATCTAGGTTTGTGTAAGTACATTATGACATTTGTACAACAACAAAATTGCCTAACGATGCATTTCTCAGAATGTATTCCCATTGTTAAGCAATGTATGACTATATCTGGAAATGTTATGAAAGCTATAAAGGCATTATTATTGTATAAGTGTTCAGATAGTTGTCACAGAGAATTATACCAGAAGAATACTCTACTTCTGACTCAATCAGTTCTCCAAATGCAGCCAGAGTGATTTTTTTCAAAATACAAATCTAACCACGTTACCCATTACTTAAATTCTTCTTAGGATAGACAAACTCTTTAACAGGCCTTTAAGATCCTGCATGGCCTGACCCCTATCTATCTTTCCAGTCTTTTTCATTCAACCCCAGCATCACTAGCATTTTTTGTTCTCATATTCCCTGCTGTAGTTAATTCCTACTTACCATTCAGGTCTCAGATTAATTGTTACTTGTTAGACCAAAACCCCTATTATGGCTACTCACAGGACCCTGTACTTCTTTTGGGCACTTACAACAATTTTAGTTTAAAATTTGTGTGATTATTTAATGTCTAGCTCTACCATAGACTGTAAACTCTATAAAGGCAGAGATTTTAGATTAAAATTTTCTACATTCTATAAAATGTTAGTAAAAAAATTTACACATACATACATATAATTTTAAATAGTTCTAGCCTAAGAGATGGAAATCTGGGAATAACAGCACTTATACCTCCCTCCCAGGCATTACCACTTTAAGACCTATACACCATCTATATTTAAACAATAACCTAACCACTCTAAGCTTCTGTTTATCTGTAAAATATGAATAACCTTAAAGATAAGTTGCACATATTAAATGAAAAACATATATAAAGCTCTTAAATTAATTCATGTTTCTAAAGTGTATTTCCCCAAACATTTGATTTATGTAATAACACTGAACGATTCTGATGTCCTTTCAAGCTGGTTAAAAAGATTCTGAGAGAGATAAAAGAGATTCAAGAACTGTTACATCTTTTGTTATAATTTTTAAGGTGATTCTATCATTCTTATGAGTTTTCCCCCTATTATTTACTATAACCCAGATTTCTTTATTATTTTTTAAGACACATCCAAGCCATTATAAGATATATTTAAAATATACAAATACATAACATTTATCTTAAAATGCATATTTTATTTCAGTAGCCAATGACCATCAATCAAACAAAGGAAAGAATACTAATTTCATGAAGAAAGACAAATCTATGGAGTGGTTTACAGGAAGTGAAGAATGAGATGGCTCAACTAAAGCAACTTGGAATCATTAACTACAAAATGTCAAACTAACTGCAAGACAAGTGTTAAAATGGACATTTAAGTAGTTTTACAATGTTACACATCCTTCTTTAGCTTTTGTTATTTTTCAAAATTATATGTAAAACTTATACAAATCATAGTAATAGGTAAAGATACCAATCTATGAAAGTAGTGATTTGCAATACAAAGTTCTATTTTGAAATTTTTTCATCTTCAAATCAGTTGCTGTCATCTAGGGCACTCAGTTAAATTGTGGTTTGACCTTCCTCAATTTGACAAGAAAAGCTAATTTAAGAGAAGAAAAAAGTAAGGTCATTACATTAGTTAGAAGAAAAAAAACGCCATTTAATATGGTTTGAAAACATTACTCACCTGTATGACCAGTTTGCCAGTGTATATAGGTCTAGCAATACAGGGAAATGATCCATATGGAAAATCAGAATGTGATTCTTCTTTTGTAAAACAAAATATGTACTATAAGCTACATAAAATATTTCATAATTTGTTCACAAAAACTGTTGAAATATAAATTACTCTCCCATCATTGTAAGTTTTTTTTCTCAGTCATTTTTTCTAGCATTTGTTTTAGAAGTACTCTGTCAGTTACTGCACAGAAACAACTTGTCAATGATTACATGATACATTTTATACAGTTTCATAACCGAATGGATAAGCCCATATCATAAATCAATGGAACTTTGAAAACTTGTTTATGGCCTAAATAATGAGTATACACAACAAGGACCTAAACTTAGTTCTTTAAAGAATTCCAGCAGCATCTTAGAAGTTGCTTTTTTGGAATATTAGCTATTTGCTTATCAGGTCCTATTAAATTCATTCTCTTCAGTAATAATTACTGATCTAAATTAAAAACATTCCTTAATATTTTTAAATTATTTCATAAACCAAGCTCCTTATGACAAGTGAAATATGAATATTATAAGAAGCTCAATTCTTCAAAGGTACCAGTTCTATATAAAAAGCAGGAAAAGTTATTATTCTGTCCTTTATACATTTTAATTTATCAGAATAAATACCACATTTCAATTTCTACAAGAAAAAGAAAATTCCTGATGAATATTTTTATAATCTGTTGGTCAATACACTCAGGAACCCATTCTCTATTTATTAGTGCAGACACATGCATAAAGTAAAATTGAAGCTCACTGTGATCATCCTCTTGAAACATCTCACCTTCAACTCCAATTTTCTTTTGAGAATGTAATTGTAAATCTGTGTTGATTTTAGGTTCTACTTTTTGAGGTAAAATTCCATTTTTCTGTTTGGCGAGGCAAAATTACCAGTCTCTGACGAAGACCTAGCTTATCTTTTCACATGAAAGAGCAAGTTCACAGATGTGAATTCCGTCTAAAAGTTCAATAACTTGTGTGATGCTTTCAGAAAAGTGAAAAATATACTTTACATTTCAACTAAAATAATGACTTTATAATTATTTTAAGTTCACTATACCTCTTACCCAAATTTAAACACTATAGTTAAATCAAGGAGGGGGGAGTTGAAAAGTCAATTTAGGATGCATAAGTAACTTCACACAAGACTAAGTAAAAAAATAGAGACCATAATTTAACATTACTGTTCACATTATGCTTTTAAAATTTTTCTTCCAAATTGTCAGAAGAAATATGCATCTTACATTACTATTTATGTAAAGGATGATTTAAACAGCAACATAAATGAATTTGGGGCATGTGTCATTTTATAACAGTTTTACGAGATGACATATACACCTTAGTTACAAAATGAACATTTTAGTTTGGTACTTAGGCAAAATAAAAGTGTATTTAAAAATCACTTTACAAAGAAAAATAGCCCCATTACTCACTTTGCTAGATACACAGTACATACACCACCCTGTTTAAGATTTGGGTATAAAACAGGCAAAGCAACCTGAGGATTTAACATATCCAAAGCTACCTGTGGAGGGGGGGAAAGAGAACTGGATCAGTCTGATTCTGTTTAAATAAGGCACAGGTTTTCTTGTCTTATTGTGGTAAAATGACACACTTTTGGAAAGCAACTACCCAATTAAAAAGTATTTCATTTTTTAGAATACAGTACTATTAACTGTCATTTTATTGCTCTCCAAAGGGTATGTTTATTATTATACAATTTGTCATAGTTCTTGATGATACATAAAAATCACAAAGGTATGTCTTTCACTTAGCAATGTTAATATAGAAATCCTTCTTTGGCTATGTATGTGTACACGAATATAGTAAAGAAAAGTTCCTGTATTGTCAATATTGCCAAGTGCAAAATGTGCCATTACAACATAAAAAATTAAAACATTTGCGATAATGTGAATTTCTATTGCCAAAATTTATAAACTTAAAAGCTTTAGTTAAGCTTTGGCAATAGAAATTCACATTATTTCAAATTTTGTTTTATGTTCAGAGGAAAAGCTCTGAATATTAATTTTAGAGGGTCTAAAATGTAAGAATCATGCCTCTTATTTCCATTTTATCCTTCTTTCAATTCAGAGTACAGGGCAATATTCACAAAAGATGCCAAGTAAGTACAAAGACTAAATGAATGACTGAAATTTTCAAATAAAAAATTAATTAGAAACAAAAAATAGATCTGGTCAAACCAGAAAATAAAGTAACGTTTATTTTTGGATAACTCCAGAAAGCTTAGAGTTGTTGGCACAACTGTTTACTAAATGATAAAATATTCTATTTATGTGTTTTTAAAAAACAGTATTAATGGGTCAAGGGACAACATTCACTATTAATTTATTCACCAAATATTTATTAAGCAACTTCTGCATGCCAAGCATTTTGCTAAGTGGTAAGGATAAATTGGGAGCTTATATTCTATTTTGTTTCATGGAAACTTACATTGTAACGAAGGGATAGACATTAAATAAAAACCCAATAAATATATAAATATATAGGACAGAGGGTGATGAGTGACATGAATAACTATAGAACTATAAAGCAGAATAAGAGGGATAGAGAGTGACAGGACGGGGAAAGGAGGTACCATGTTATACACAGGCTGGTCAGTGAAGAAAATGCTAAAGCTTACCGTGTGGAAATTGAGGAAGCATGCTCCAGATGGAGGGAACAGCAAACACATGCGCTCTCAGGCAGTAGGCTAACTGGCTTTACTCAGAGAGAAAGGCCACTGAAGACTTTAAAGAATGACATGCCTTGACCTTTTTCTTAAACTCTTGTGTGTGTGGTAAAATAAACATAGAATTTGTCATTTTAACCATTTTAAGTGTGTAATTTAGTGGCATTAAGTATACCCTGACTCATTTTTAAAATCTATACGCAGGAAAGACTGTGAGAATGCAAGGAAGGATGACGGTGGCAGTGGCTTGCAACAGCAAACAGCAGTGGGTGTGTGTGGTGAGAGGTGCTATGTATTTTGAAGGCGCAGCCACTTAGAATTAGGATTGGCTGTGAGATGTGAGAAAGAGAGCAGTCAAGGCTGAATCCCAAGTTCTTAGCCTAAGCCCCTGGAAGAAAGGAGGTGTCATTTATAACGAGGAAAATGATAAACACCATAGGAGGAGCAAGCTTGTGGAAAAGAAGAATTCAGGTTTGGACATATGTTTAAGATGCCTATTAAATATCCCAGTAGATATTTTGATGACTGAAACAAAGCATCATCACCAGATGGACATAAATGAGTTCTTAGACTGTAGTTTTACTATACTGTTGACTAGGACCAAAATCAGAAAACCAAGAAATCTGCTAATCCTCCTGAATGCTCTACTCTCAGTTAACAGCATTACCACTCATCCAGTTACCCAAACCAGAAACGTGGAGTTGGAGTCATCATTTTCTTCCCTCTGAACTCTCTTTGGAGAATCTATGGGGTTTTGATGCTTCCATTTGAATTAAAGTCCCACAAATCTACCTCTCAAGTGTTTCTCAAATTAATCCTACTGACATTATCTTAGGTTAAGACCTCATCATATCTTGTTGAAATATTACAATAGCTTTCTGAAGACTCCCAGCCTCCATCCTTCCACCAGAATTATTCTCAAAGAGAAATCTGGAGAGTCTACTCTCTTGCTTAAAAGTTCATCAATAGTTTTCCATTATGTACAAGATAATGTCCATACCCTCTAGCTTGATATACACACAACATTCTTCATTATCTAACCCCTTACAGCTGCATTTGCAGCCTCTTCTCCTCTTTGTACTCAATTCTATAGCCTTAGTGTTTTACACTTCTGAGTCCTTCTATTAATTGTTTAAATGTCTATTTTTTCTTATAGATTGAAAGCTCTTTTGAATGTATAATTCATTTTTGTCTTAGCACAGTATATGGCACATGGCAGGTCCTCAATAAATGTTTGTTGAATCAAGAAACAAAGTGGCCAAGTAATTCAGAGGAAGGTGATAATCCTCCAGCTAGATGAGTAAGGGATGTTCCATGCAGGAGATGACCTTTGATCTAAGCTCTGAAGGGAGAGTAGAGTTTAAACAGGTGGAGAAAAGGGGAAAGGAGGGAAATCTTAATGAAAATCATAACTATCATTTATTTAATACTATGTACCAGGCACTATTCTATGCACTTTACAGGAATTCTCTCTTTTAGTCCTAAACAACTCTATGAAATAGGTACTACTATTATTCCTGTTTAATACGTGAGGTGACTGGGGCATGGAAAGATTAAGTGACTTACCCAAGATCACACTGGCTGTTACAGAGCCCAGCAGTGAATCAGGCTAAATGGACTCCAAAACTTATTTCCCTCTAGTCCTTTCCCTTCCTTTTCTCTCCTCATAAATAGTCACTGTCCTGAAGTTGGAAACACTCCCAAGTAATTTTATACTTTTACAACATATATATGAGAGAGCTACAACCAATACATGTTGTGTAGCTGTAAACTTTACATATATGTGACCATTCCACATACTCTTTTATAATGCTTTTTTCACTAAGCTCCATGTCTTTGAGAATTATTGATGCAGACATAGTACATTTATTGTCAGTATTCCATCATGTCCATTCCCTTCCGATGGTTGGTTAGGCTGGTTCCAAAATTTGTTAAAAATTTTTGAATTCTTATATAAGGCATTTTCTCTTTTTCTATTCTCTTTGCCTTTGTGGTTTAACACCTTTCTTATTCATTTACAGGAATGTAGGCAGGTTATACAAAGGACTAGAGTAGAAAGGAAGGTTGAGATCAGATTCTGGACACCAAAAGTCTTTGAATAAAAAGCTCCTGATTGGGTTTTCAGCAGGAGAATGAAAGTACCAGAACTATATTTCAGGAAGATTAATCTAGAGATGAGGGGAATGGATTGGAAGAGGGAACACCCAGGAGGTGAGAAGGCAGCTAGCAGAGAAATTAAATAGTCAAAGGAAGCAATAATCAACTAGGATAACAGTAACCAGGGGGAAAATGGTGAGAACATGAAAAGAAATTTATGTTTATATATACCTTTTGATTGCTGATCAGGCACCTACCTTCAAGTAATATTCTTACCAATGGACAATTTTTAGAGAGTTTAAGAAAATTCTTCATGATCTAGCTTTTACTTAATTGTTCTGTATTATAACTTGTTTGTGAATACCAACTATAGTTCTTTGGCCCTAACAGTACATATTAAATAACTCTTCTCCAGCAGCTGACACCCCTCCTCCTTCTATATTCTTTCATACTGAGTATTTGTCTAGCATTATTATTCACGAGAGATTCAACTGAATAAATCTAATACAGAGTATTCTTTTTAGATCAGGGATGGTTCAGCAGGTTTCTATAAAGCTTCAACAACATCATTAAAACCCTTTGTTGTATTTCATGTTCATCAAACAAAATTGTGATGACCAATTAATCTCCCAGGTATTTTTGACATTCCTATGGGTGGCCTAAATAGAGCGCTTTCCTTCTCATTGAGTTGTAATGTGTAAGCCAAAGATGAGAAAAAAGAACTGTGGTCTTTGTGTACAGTAAGCTGTGCCACAACTATAGACTTTAGTTATATTAGAGATAAAAAAATCATTTTCTCTTCTCTTTGAACTTTTGCTTTATTTCTCACCAAATCAATCCAACCTTCCAGCAGCCAATCAAGGAAAGCAAGGAAGACTCCTTACCAAGGCCTCAGTCTACGGTGTCAAGCTATGAACTGTTAAGTGGCGTCACCAAGGATAAGGCAACTTATACTGGAATCCTGAAACTGTGAAGCCAGATAATACCTCCATGTCCCACACCTCCACCAGCTTTGGTCACAGCTTAAAATATCCTCTTGTCATCCCCCTTTTACCTTCATACGGTTCTGCCTCTTGTCCCTAACTCAGCCTCTCACTGCTCCTCTTCCACTCTAGTTTCTGGAGCTTTGTTCATGATAAATGCCTCTGTTCTCAACATCTTTCATGAACACACTCCTTTCTAGATCCTGACTTTAACTGTCCAAAGATGCCTCTTGCCTACTCAAATGGAGGCTCTCAAATAGAGGCTACTTATTCCCCCAGATCTCAAAACTCTGGTTAGGCACTGGGCTCAATATGCTCCCAATGCTGTTTCCAAATTATTCCTTTATCCTGGAAATGCTGAGGTTCCTGATGCTCAACTACTAGTCTTTGGTCACTATCCCACATTCACTGACAACTTTGGCACCTGACTCAGTATGTCTCTCTGCCCCAAATCCCACCATGATATTAAAGAGCACTAAAGGAAAATATTCTTTCCACCCCTAGAGACAGAAATGGTGCAAATAATGAAGGAAGACCCTTGCCCATACAAAAGAAGCCTGATCCTAATTTTCCTTCTACTCAAAAGTAATAACATAGGACCCACTTTAGAAAACTTACTGCATCAAATGTTAAAGATTTTATATCTTCAGTTGCTTCTGAAATATCCTTATGAATAAAATCCACATTGTCAGGCCACTCTTCTACATGACTTAATTTGCATGAATCATGCCAGTGTTTGTAATTCTTAGCCAGATCATGGTGGTCTTTTCGTATTTCAAAACTTATGACTCATCCTTGTGATCCAACTTAATTAAGTAGAAAATAATTTGATATTTCATAGTGTTAATCAGTTCATTAAATAGTGTCAAAATTTATTTTCCAAAGGTAATATATGTATGTGAAAAAATAATTCAAATAGTTCAAAGTTAAAAAGGTCTTTCTCCCATCCGTGATCCCCAATTAACCTCCCTCTTTAGAGGCAACCATATTTCCAGTTATTTACCCTTCCCATGATGGTCACTGTCTATGCTAGCATGCATCTATCTGTATTTAATACACATTGAGGTGTACTGTACACACTGTCCTGTACCATACTTCTTACTTACCAATGTCATTTCAGTGATTATAGATGTACTGCATTCTTTTTTTTCAATTGCATTCTTTTGAACAGCTACTATATTCTAGTATATGGCTATGCCATAGTTTATTTAACCAGTTACCTACTGATGAACGTTTAGCTTGTTTCTAGTCATGTCCTAATACAATAATACTGCAGTGAAATTCTTGTGCCTAACCTTTGTACCATGAGCCAGTGTATCTCTATAGGATAAAGTCCTAAAAATAAAATTGCTGGCTCAAGGGGTATATGAATTTCTTATTTTGAAAAATATTAACAAACTGTCCTCCAAACAAGTAGTACCAATTTATACGTCTAACAAAATTATCAAACTTTTTATCTGTGTCAATCTAAAAGGTGAATAAAGTTTATGATTATAGTTTTAACTCACATTTCTTTTATTATGAGGTTGAGCCTTTCATATATTTAAAATGTATTTGTATTTTGTGTGTGTCTGAAAAACTTTCAAACCATTTAGTAATAGTGCAATTCCAGAGAAGAGTACTATATTTTAACTTAAGGCAATTAATTTTCCACCCACCCCTATCTGAGGTGATTTGATACCATTTGGAGGTTATCCCAGATTGATCAGTCTACAGTTTACTAGTGAAATGCTTCCAATTCCAGGATGTCTTTTAAAATGTAACTCCAGCTACAAGTCATCATGTTCTTAGGGGATAAAAATTAATGTTAATAGCAACATAAGCTGAACAACTGGAGAAGAAAATTATGGAGGAAAAAGATATCCATCACATAGGAAAATAGCAATAATTTATTGATCACTCATGGTTTGGGATTACTCATGCCATGACACTCCTCTGATACTATATATTTTAGAAACATAAGCACTTCTCCTTTCTTACAAATTTTTATAAATCCACTTTGTCAAATGAAAGCATGCATTTAGGAATTTGTCATAGATTATAAGGAAATAACAACCTTTAACTATGTACAGAAAAGAGTCAAACAAAAGGTTTGAGGAGCCCAGAATGAATTTACTGTCCTAGTATAATCTGGATTAAGTTCATATGTGATGGCATTGGGTCAAAGAACAAAAGGTAGATACAAGTTTAACTGCAGTGTATTTCCATCTGTAATCTTTACAAAATCTACCCATTGAGTGTACTGTGACTGTTCAGCAGTCTATTATTAGGTAGGGAAGGGTCTGACTACACAGTCAGACCAGCCAAAGTAACCCTGACACGCAGAGAAACTAAGTACTCAAAGGGGGCACTAATCAACTAGGATAAAAGCAACCAGAAACAAAATAGTAGAAACATTTTAAAAAAAAATTAACATCTAATATATACCTCTTGATTTTTGATCAGGCACCTACCTTCAAGTACTCTTGAAGGTACTCTTACCTTGGACAATTTTTAGAGACTTTCTGAAAGAAAATTCTTCATGATCTAGGTTTTACTTAGTAGTTCCATATTGTGATTGATTTATTTATGAACACCAACTACACTTCTTTGGCCCTAACAGGATATAACTCTTCTCCAGCAGCTGACACCCCTCCTCCTTCCATATTCTCTCATGCTGAGTATTCATCTGGCACTATTACTCAACAATAACATGTACATATGTGCACCAAAAAACAAGGTACAAGAAGGCTCAGAGCAACACTATTAGTAATATCCAACTCAAATTTCCACTAAGAGTAGAATGGATAAGTTGTGATTTATATATGGAATAGAGTATTATACAGCAACTAAAATGAAAGAACTACTGCTGTGTGCAATGGCTGAATCTCACAAACATAATAATGAATGAAAGTAGCCAGATATAAAAGAGTACATACTTTATGATTCCATTTATATAAGGTTCAAATTAGGTAAAACTAATCACTGGTGATAAAAGTTAGATCAGTGGTCACCTTTGGGGAGGACAGGGACTGGGAGGGGACAGGAGGCCTCTATGGTACAGGAACATTCCCTGCCTTGACCTGGGTAACAACTACACAAGTGTGGTCACTATATAAAAATTCATTGAGGTATACATTTATGATCTGTACACTTTTCTGCAGCTATGTTATGCTCTGATAAAACACTTACTTAAAAAAAAAAGGCAGAAGCATTAGAAAGCGTGGAGGGAACAGGAGAAAGCAAAGAAAATGGAGGAAGGGTTAGGAAGAAAGTGACTGGAGTAAATGTACAAAATGGAAATAAAAATAGTTGCTTATATTTGGTTTTGAGGAGAATGCTCTCTATCACAAAGTTATGTATCTTTCCATATATCTTTGTCTTTTTCAACCTTCTATTATTAACAAATTGAATGTTTTGTCATTGAGATCCAGCTCACTTAACCCAATCTCTTACCTGCTTTGGATAAAAATAAGTTCATTCCACCAGAGCCTGAGCCAGCTTCCAAAACAGTATCACCTGGGTTGATATTCATCATCAACAGTATCATATCCATATCCTATGACTGAAACACAGTATGGGGACTCAGTGACTAAGCACCTACTCTTATCTTACATTGTTGGACATGGAGAAGAAGGGAGAGAAAAAAAGGATTAGACTCTGGCTCTGTCTACAGAGCATTTGTATTTGTGTAATTTTTAATTTTTCCCTTTTGTTTCTTAGTTTTTTTCATTAAAAAAGTTTTTTCCCCTTCCTAGCCAACAGATTCCAACAGAGAGTTTATAGTTTGTTTGATAAAATAAGAAAGATTCAAGAATCAAGTAGCAAACAAGGCAGCACTTCAAAATATTACTAAAATTATAGACAATACATTAGAAGCTCAGGAAAAGGAGAAAGCAGCAGACTGCCCTAGCTTAAAGACAAAGAGTAGAGAATTTAAGGAAACAATCACAAGGTAGAAACAGCTTTAAACAAAGTGGTAGTAGAATATAAACAGTTTACCCATCTCAGGAGGAGAGATAAGGAGACTTAAATGCCAGTATGAGGCATTTGAACTTGGCCTTGTAAACAACTAGGGCATGTCACTGAGGCAATATAAATGGTATTTTATGAAGATTAATCTGGCAGGGGAATACAGGGTCTACTAGAGAAAAATTAGAGGCAGGAAGATCAGTTATGAACCTATATAACATCTGCATGAAATGATGAACTTCTAATTTAGAATTAGGATACTGTACTATGAATAGATTGGAGGGCCCATTTGGTAAACACTATAATTGAAGAATTGTTTTCGTTAATGCAACAGGAATATCATAGATGACAGTAATAAGAGCTGTTTATTGAAGTTTTACCACATGCCAAGCTTCTGTGACTGTGCAAACTGCTTTCATAGATTATCTTGTTTAATCAAAATAATAATACAAGAAAAGTATCATCATCCCTATTACAAAGGTGAGAAATCGGAGGTTAAGTAATTCATCCAATGTCACACCGCCAGGAATTAAGTGGGGAAGTCAGGAGTAGAACCTATGTTGAACTCCAAAGAGCACACTGTTGACCATTACACTACACCAAATGTTACAGAGAGAGACTTTTAAATGTCAGCATTGATTTCAACATTCCCCCAATACCCAAACCTTTCAGAGTTGCCAATAAGCGGCACATCTCTTAAGTTTTCATTATCTTTTCCTTCTCTGCAAAAAGCTGCATGTGAAAATTCTAACAGTAGGTTTCTAGGATCCTTCTGTCCAGTCACAACAAAATTGTAAATTAAATATAGGTTTGTTTGCAAAAGTAAATATTTAACAAGCATAGTTGTCCAATTAAAAGCCAAAATGTATTTTCTAAAATGCTGGACTAAGGCTTGGACCAAATGACACATAGACACATCATTTTTAAGACGGATTAGTCAAAAAGCGTCTTTCACAGATGTTTAGTCTTTCAGATGTACACATCCTCTCCTATGTGTTGGCACCTCGGAGTAGAGATGGGAAGGGGGCACAGACAACTTCACGTAGGACAAGGAGGCAACTTGGGGAGTCGTTTCAATGGAATGCTCTAGAGCAGGTAGTTCTATTTTTTTGGATCTTTCATATAAGATAGAGAAACCTGGTATGTTATAAAATAAACAAATTGAGCACACTTTAGCTTTTGCTTTTTCCCCTTCAGGTTACATGGTCTCAATGGGATGAGTTTTCTAGGTTGGATCCCACTATACACATTTTAGCAATTTCAGTCTAAAATGTGGGTGGGACATTAGCATTTATTCATTTCCCTCTTTCCAAAAGCAATTTAAGGCTATTGGGAGACTCCTCCAAAGTTAAGAAATATCACTCTACTATTGAGTTTTCTACAGTTTTAAAACTTCAGGTTTTCAAACCCTTTTAGACCTACATTTTTTTTCTCAGTAGGAATTCTAATCTCTTTCCTGATTAATTCAATAATATGTATCTAATCCTTCATCTAAGATTTTAATAATTGAGCTGCACTTTAGTTTTTATTAAGTGGCAACAATTTCTACTACCCAATTGTCCTTATATAAGTGTTCAAATCATGCAAGTCAGAAAGGATTAATTAGAAAATTTGAGGATTGTTGCCATTTATACTTTTACTCCAACCCTAAAAGTGCTTAATATTGACCAATGTGAAATATTGACATGTCACCAGTATCTGTTAGGAAGTTACTTTAAAATTGTTCCCACAGACCTGTTTTTAATATTAATATGAAACTATGTAATTCTAACAGGGAGATCAGTTTTTAAAAATCAGTTAAGGTACTCCCTTAAGCATTTCAAAGTTGTAAAGGTTGAAGTCAAATTATCTGCAGCCACTACTTGGAAGTTAGAAAGAGAAATCAACATCTAGCAAGTCCAGTATTTAAATCCGTCCTTACAGTGGAATGCTGTCACTTTTATCTGCGACAAATGGAAAGGGAGAAAGTGCCCTAAAGATACATCTTTATAACTTTATAACTAATCTCGCTTGTCTAGTGGGGAGAAAACAAACATAGGGAAACAAGATAAAATTACAAAAGTCTTTTATTATGACTAGGTTGGAGCAGTCAAAAGAGGAAAGAAGTGATGTAGTTTAAAAAAACACAATAAAAGTTTCCAGCAACAGCTTATGATATCTCCACTAGCCTAGAGCCTCTGGGAAAGGTTTTTAGTCCCTGGGTATACCTTTTAAAACACAGATTAGATTCCTACTTAGAACCTTCCAATGGTCCTCCACTACACATGGACTAAAATACTCTCTCTCCAACCACATCTCATACCAGGTCCCTCATCGGACCCACTCAAACCACAACAGGAACTCTGCAATACTCTTCCCTTCCAAAGAACAATTCTGCTACTAGATCTTTGCAAGGATGGCTCTTCCTTATTTAGGTTTCCTATCAAATATACCTCGTAGGAGACCTGATCTAATCACCTCACATAAAGTACTTTCCCTCCTCCTGGCCGCCCACAACATAATGTTATTGTTAAATTGTTAATCTATTTGTCTTCATGGCACTTAGCACTACCTGAAATGATGGTATTCTTTCATTTACTTCTTTGTTCTTTGTCACCCCCTCTAGAATACAAGGTTTATGTTGAGCAAGGACTGCAATTCAACGCCATAGCTTCAACACTATACCTCTGAAAAATAATGCCTTGAATATAGAAGGTGGTCAATTATTTGCTGAATAAAGAATGAATGAACCCTCATTTGGGGAAAGAAGGAGTTGTGTACACTGTGATTAAGGATTGAAATAAACCACTAGGAATGGATGATTAGTATATGATTGAAACTAAGCATTAGGCGGTTAACAATTGTCCCCAAAAGTTCAACATTCTCTTGAATGCTGAACTTGCAAACTGAAGAGTAATGGGGAACAAATATATGTACTTATTTTGTGCCTAGTGAGTCCACAGCATTCTAATAGTAAATTGACATTGTCTTCATTTTACAGATAGGGAATCGAGGCTCCCAAATTAAAATTAAATCTGGTTGTTTCCTCTGAAAATTAGCTATAGCAATAAGCCAGTTTTCAAAAGATTTGTAAAAGTCATATCTATTGGTTTATAAAAAATGGCTAAGCACAATTTAAAAAATGAGATGTGCTTTGAGTACATTTATCAGGCCTGTAGCGCTGCACCTATCTTCACTTTTCCTGGAACCAATACACACCTAATCCCCATCGCATTACCTTTGGATATGTTACGGCAGGCCCTCTTTTCATCAATAAAACATAGTCTTCCATGTCGGCCTCCTCAGCATGAAGCGCTTACCGGAGGAACTCCTCAGTATCTGGCCGGGGAACTTCCTCACGATCTTGCTGAACGGGACTGCCCCCCAGCTATTATTTAAGTGTCCAGAATTGCTCAACCTAAGTAATTTTTAAAATTGTGTTTCTCTCTTCCCAGTCTCAGCTAAAATCAGGTCCCCGGCCTGAAAGGGTCCCTCTGTGGAAAGCGAGCAGCAAGGGGAGACGTGAAGCTGTTCGACCTCGGTCGCGGACCGGGCCAGGGCAGGCAGCGAGGGACCACCGGATCGCCGGTGTGCCGGATCGGACTGGCCCCGGTCTCCGCTCGAGTCCTTGAGCTCTCGAGCAGGTGACTCTTCCTGCGGCGTCAGCAGTCTGAGGCTTTCCAGTGACGAAAGTCCCAAAGCCCGGGATGTGCAGAGGGAGAGATGGGGAAGACTGCTCCTGGGGCTGTCCTTTGTGCCGCCTCGCGCTCTCTTTCTCCATTTCGCGCGTCCCTAGGCGAGAACTCGCAACACAGCCACCAGGCTCCCTCGGAGGGCGCTCGGCCACGGCCTCGCAGCAATGAATTGGTTCCGAGTCCCGACCGCCTCCGGAAGCGCACCAACCCCAGCGAGACCGGGCCGCGGTACGCCGCCGCCAGCATGGCGTCCTGCGCAGGCGCCGTCGCAGACGAGTGACGTAGCCCCGGGCGAGGCCCCTACTTTCGCTGTCCGACGCCCTGCGCAGCCGTCGCGGCGCGGGAGCCAGCGGGCAGTGGTTGTGGTGACTGTTGGGTGTTGGAGGAGTTTGACCTACTCGCGTGCCGGGCCCATTTCCTCTTCAGAATGTAAGCAGAGCAAAGAATTTACCGCTGACAAGTCTCCGCCAGCCTCGCTTGGGGACAGGAGGATTAAGCAGGACAAAACTTGTCAAAGAGCTGTGTCGGGCCCCTGGTGTAGCTTGCTAGTAGTCGTGAACACGAACGTCACCCGGTCGCCCCCAGGATGCATGAGTAAAACCAGCCCTTGGTTGAGTAAAACCAGCCACGCGTTTGACAGCGTGGGACGCGCTACCCGCTGACCCGCTCTCCTGTCCCAGCTGACCGCGCCGTCCTTCCCCCAGCCCCAGCAAGTCCCTTTGGACGCGGCTGTGACTACCGCCAGGCCCAGAGAGTTCGGGAAGGTCAATTCAACGGAACGTATTCACTATGTGCTTACGTAACAGATTTTTAAAATAATTAAAATATAACATTTAGTTAACTGTTTTACCCTCCCAAAAACTAAACAGAAGCGTCTTAAAATAGGAAAAGGTATCTTTGGAGTCCAAAGTTATTTAACTTTATCAGTAGCTTATTTGCTTATTATTAGTTTACTTGGCAAAAGTTTATTGAGGGTCTGGCAATATCAGGCACGTTAGATACTTACTTAAATTTATAACAACTCTGTGCTAGAAATAAGTATTCCCGTTTTACTCATAAGAAAACTAACCCAGGGAGATTAAATGATTTGGTCAAGATCCCATAGCTGACAAGTGGCATGCTAGGGTTTCCTATCTAAGCCAATCTGGCTCAACAGCCCACGCTCTTTGTATTGCAACACCCTTTTAAAAGACTGGTCAACAGTACAATTCAACTTAAAGTCGAAGTATGTTCAAAGGGCTATGAATTCAATATGAATTCTGTTTAAATATGATAGATATTTTTACTACTTTCTATGACATAAATTAATAGTTTCACATCTGTGCTTTCTAGGACATCGGCCACCATAAACTCCATCAACAGGATTTCTCTGTTTTAATACTAAAAATGGATAAAGAAACTGCTTTCCTCCCCGCCACAACTGCATGTCTCACTTTTGGTTTGGTTTGGTTTTTTTAAAAAGTTCTTATGACCACTGGGTGCGGTAGCTCAAGCCTGTAATCCGAGCACTTGGGGAGGCAGAGGTGGGAGGATCCCTTGAAGCCAGGAGTTCCAACGAGACCCGTCTCTACAAAAAAAAAAAAAAAAGTTAGCTGGGCGTGGTGCTCGCGCATGGAGTCCCCGCTGCTCAGGAGGTTGAGGCAGGGATTGCTTGAGCCCAGGAGTTTGAGGTTGCAGTGAGCTGTGATGACGCCACTGCACTCCAGCCTCGGCAACAGAAGGAGACCTCGTTTCTAAAAAAAGACCAAAAAAAAACCAAAAAACAAAAACCCAAAAAGCAGTTCTAATGACCAATCTTTTCCAGGATCATAGAGCTTTTCTCACTGCTTTTCCTCACAGTAGGCTGCCTTAGAGAAAAAGTCATTTTTGGATATAAGGTTCTTGGAATTAAAGAGATTATCATCACCAAACATCGGTCTGAGTTGGAACCTCCTCAATTCTAAGCTCCATGATGGTTTTTAAATTTATCATTCCTACTTTATTATCTCTTAAATATTATTAAGTGATACTTGACTGTTATTTCAGAAGGAGCAGGAACTGGAAAAAAAAAGGTATATTGACAAAAGTTATGTATCTTTGAATTTTGAGATAAACTGTGAACAGAAAATGGCATCCCTTTCTTTTCATTGTTTGAATAACACACAATGCTATAAATATTTTGTCCTATATATATCTAATGGAATGCATTAGTATATTTTGAAAAATGTAATTATTCCTTATTTATACATGATCTTTCAGAGTATTTAAATTCTCAAAAAAAAAGTCACTATGTGTGCTTTTCTGGCTATTCTTTTCCTTTCCTTCTGTCTTCTCTATGAAATTGTCAACCTGCATGCTGAAACTCTTCTCTGAATTTATGAGGCATCATCAAGTAATAATGTTTACATTATGCTATAAGGCCAAGAAAGACACTGTCACTGTTGTCTAGTGACATTTAGTCAAGTAATTACTTTAAAGTCCAAATAGCTGTCAAGAAATACAGTGGCTAATAGCTGACATTTTAAATTCTCCAGTCAAGCTAGACACTGGTTATAGTTCCACAAATGTACTCCTCTAGCTCTTTGCACATGTTTCCTCCCTCCATTTTGTGTAACTTTCCCTTGTCCTTCAGGTATCAATCAATCTCACATTACCACCAGAATGGTGGCTTTACCGATTCCAAAAGACCTGGAGAAATGCCTCCCTTTGTGCTCCCAGTGGGCCCTGTCTTTAGACCTATCATGGCACATGTCACGCTGTATAGAAATTGCTGTTTATTTACCTTTTTTGTTTGTTTGAGACAGTCTTACTCTGTTGCCCAGACTGGAGTGCAGTGATTCGATCATTGCTCACTGCAACCTCTAACTCCTGGGCTCAAACGATCCTTCTGTCTCTGCCTTCCGAATAGCTGGGACTACAGGCCATGCCACCATACCTGGCTAAATTTTTAAATTTTTTATAGAGTTTCACTATGTTGCTCAGGCTGGTCTGGAATTCCTGGCCTCAAGCAATCCTCCGGCCTTGGCCTCTCAAAGCACTGGATTATAGGCATGGACCACTGTGCCTGACCTAAAATTCATATTTTCAGCTGTCTGCTAGGCATATCACCTGTTGACCTGCTGGTACTTCAAACTCAGCATGGCCCAAACTGAACTAATCCATCATTTCCCCCATCCTTCTGTTCTTCCAGTCCCCTGGAACATTTGTCTTCTCAAAGTCCCTGTATTAATTAAAATCACATAATTTTCTATCATTTCCAGGCTAACAAGTTCCAAGTCACCTGTGATTCTTTTCTTTGCAGTACTCTTCCAACACAGACCGATGGACACACACTCCTACCCTCTGACCAATGGCCACGTCCTGTGGATATCCTTCCTGGTTCCATTAGCTGCCACTTTAGGCACAGTCATCTTCCTCATGGGCTATTTCAGTAGTCACCAAATTTGACTACCTGTGTCTGAAGCCTCTTTGCTCCTAGCCTACATTCTTTCATTCAGTTATTTGATAAACATGAGCTGAGTATCTACTGTGTGCCATGCATCACGCTAGGCTGGGGATAGAGAGATTGGAGAGGGGAGCAGGGCATATTTCTTGCCCTCAAAGAACTCACAATCCATTAGGGAAGATACAATGGTATACTGGGGTCAGAGTGGTGGGAGCTCTCTGTCCAGCATTGAGGCAATAAAGGGGTGCACTGTCTGTGAAGAATTCAAAAACAATACTAAAACCAACTAAAAGTCAGTCTGCTTCTTATTATCACCATGCACCACCAATTCTAAACAATGTTAGTGGTGAAATACTTCTCTTTCCCCAAATCTTTTAGTATTGGTTTAAGTCAAAACAAGTGCTATGCCAGCCTCCCCAGTAGCTGGGAGTACAGGCACATGCCACCATGCCTAGCTAATTTTAAAAAAAAATTTTTGTGTAGAGATGGGGGTCTCAATATTGCCCAGGCTGATCTCGAACTCCTGGCCTCAACAATTCTCCTAGCCCTCAACAATCCCCCTGCCTTGGCCTCCCAAAGTGCTAGGATTACAGGCATGAGCCATGGCACCTGGCTGAGTATAAAGTATATACATACATATGATAGAAATCATCCAATTAGCACATTTTTGTTACTTATCCTTTGATAAACATTGTATTTTATAAGAAAGTTAATTCCAAGGACTCTTAATTATGTAGTTGGCCCTGACACCAGTGGATGCAGTTCCAAGAGTTCTTTTTAAATTCTCAAAGTTTCAGAATCATTTAAGCTTGCTATGGGCACAATTTATGTCTCCAACCGGTGTGGTACTATATATTTCTGTGTTACAGCAGGAGATTTGGAATAAACAAGAATAGCATCAATTATAAAGATGAAGAAGCAGACTTGGGGTACTGCCATCCTGTAATTCTGTGACTGCTTGGGATTTTTATTTGTGTTTAAAGTATTTTAACTATAGAGACATCTGAAAGCTACCTAGCTACTCAAAACTAACAAACAAACAAACAAAAAAGGCATGGACAGTATTACAATTTCTCAATTTATTGTGAAACAGGGTTTTTATGAATCTCTACCAAGCTTATCTTTAAGACTTTTCTAAGTATTTGTGTATATGTTGTTTCATGTAAAAGAAAATATTCAAACTTAAAATGAATACAAAGTGTTGTCTAGCAACTGTGAACAAATATAGATTAACAAATCCACCAGCACTGATTATTGAACAGGAATATGTGAAGATCAATTTTGCAGAAGTCATTGACAAATCTTCAGAAGTTAAAGGCTTGAAAACAAAATTAATGTTATTATTCATTACTGCAACAAACCAACATGTAGGTATAAGCTCCCCCTCCTTTAAAAAATGTTTTAATGTAATTAAAAGTATTAATTCCTAACTTTTTCCTTTTTTATACTATAGTATTTATATTTTTTATATATATTTTTTAAACTAGCAGGATTATTTGTGTAGTTCAATAAAAGAAAATTATCAATGTGTTTCTTTCATTGCCTTTATTATTACTTGTTTCATTTCATGATTATTACTAAAAATATTTTTGTTTTACAGAGACGGAGGTGGATTTTTAAAAAAATGGTTGATTTGGGTGTTAGGTATGCTAGGTATGCCAGTGGGATTTTAATGCAATGTAGTAAATTAAATGACAGAAATCATGGCAGCAGAAACTCAGACATGGATTGCCTAAGGGGAGGATTTTGAGGTTGGATACCAAAAAAGACTTTTTTGTAACTTTTATGTTGATACAATTTCAAAAGGTACACAAGGGTCTCCCATACCCCAGGCTCATCAACTGTTTACATTTGAACCCTTTGCTTTTCATTCTTCTTTCTTCCTCTCTTTCTTCCTCCTCCTCTCCCCATCTCTCTCCATGCATACAACACACACACGGGCGGTTTTTTCTGAACTCTTTGAAAGTAGGTTGGAGACATTGTGTCACTTTACCGCTAAATACTTCAGTAGGTATATCCTGAAAACAAGGACATTTTTCCACCTAACCACAGTACAGATTATCACATTAAGGACATTTAACATTGTTATAATACATTATCTAATCTACAGACTACATTCAAATTTTGTCACTTGGCCCAATAATATCTTGTATAGTTTTTTTCCAGTCCAGGATCCAATCCAGGATCACACATTCATTTAGTTGTCATGTCTCTTTAGCCTTCTTTAATCTGGAACAAACAACTCCTCAGCCTTTATTGCTTGACCTTGACATTTCTTAAGAATACAGGCCAGTTATTTCCTAGAATTCCCCTCACTTTGGGTTGTCCAGTGTTTCTTCCTGATTAGATTGGGTTTATGCATATTTGGCAGAAATACCACTGAATTGAAGTTTTCCTTCTTAGTGCATCACATCAGGAGTCACATGGTGCCGGTTTGTCCCTGTGTTGATGATGTGAGCTTTGATCACTTAGTTAAGTCTGAGTAATTCTAGTATCTCCACAGTAAGGTCACTATTTTAACCTTTGTAATTAATAAGTAATTTATGGGAAAATACATTGAGATTAGTTTTGCATTCACTCATGATTTTTAAAAAAATTTTTAGAATCCTAGTGACAATCAAATGATGAATTTTTTACTTTATAATTTTTTTTGTATTTATTAATTGGCACTCTACTATTTAAAAAGATCTTAGGAAAGGGTCTCCTTTTCTTTTTCTTTTTCTTTTTATTGATGCTGTGACTCAGATATGAACCAAGCTTGCTGCAGACATAACAGGCTCTCCTTTTTTCTTTTTTTTTTTAACTTCATTGGGGTTAATTTACATAATCTTAAAATTTAACCATTGCAATTTAAATTTTAGTATAATTTAGAATTGTTTATAAAATAGCAAATCAAAGCACTAAACAAAAAAATTAAGTGATAGAATTGTTTAGTAAGTGAACAATCCAATGATTTTTAGTAATTTTATAGAGTTGTGCCACCACTACCACAATCCAATTTTAGAACATTTCTAACATCCTAAAAAGTTCCCTCGTGCCCATTTGCAGTTATTCTCTGTTTCTACCCTTAGCCCCAGGCAACCACTGAGCTGTTTTCTATCTTTATAAATATGGCCTTTTTGGATATTTCATATAAATAGAATTGTACAGTTTTTAGTCTTTCTCTTGGGTAGATACCTAGAAATACAAATGCTGGGTTGTATGGGAAGTTCATGTTTAATTTAAGAAACTGCCAAAGTGTTTTCCAAAGGGGCTGTACCTTTTCACATTTCCCCAATGAATAAGGGTTCCAGTTTCTTTAAATCCTCACCAACACTTGTTGTCTGTCTTTTTTATTATAGCCATATTAGTAGATATGAAGTTGTATCTGATTACTGTTTTAGTTTGCATTTCCTTAAAGGTAATGATGTTGAGCATCTTTTCATATGCTTATTAACCATTCATATATCTTCTTTGGTGAAATGTCTATTCAAGTCTTTCGCTGATTTTTGAATTCGTTGTTTATCTTCTTATTAATATATATTCTTTGCATGTGGATATCAATTGGCTCAGGACTGTTTATTGAAAAGACTATTCTTTGCCCATTTACTGTCTTGTTGTCTTGGCATGTTATCTAAATAAATTGACTTTAAAGGTAAAAGTTTATTTCTGAATTCTTGAGTTTGTTCCATTGCCTTATGTACCCATACTGATACCATTACCACACTGTCTTGATTGCTGTAGCTTTATAGTTAGTTGTGAAATCAGGTAGTGTGAATGCACCAACTTTGTTCTTTTAAAAATTGTTTTTACTATTTTAGGTCATATGCATTTCTACATAAATAGGTTAGGATTAGTTTATCAATTTTGCAAAAAAGTCCTGCTAAGATGTTTATAGGGATTGCATCGAATTTATAGTTCAACTTAGGGAGAATTGCTATCTTGACAATATTGAGTTTAACAATTCATGAATATGAAATATCTTTCCATTTATTTAGGTTGCCTTTAATTTCTCTCACCAATGCTTTGTACATTTCAAAGTGTAAGTCCTTTACTTCTTTTATTTAAAAAAAAATTTTTTTTTGAGATGGGATCTTGCTCTGCTATCCAGGCTGGAGTACAGCAGCCCAATCAGAGCTCACCATAACCTCCAACTCCTGGGCTCAAATAATCCTCCCACCTCAGACTCCCGAGTAGCTGGGACTACAGGCATATACAACCATACCTGGCTAATTTTTAAATTTTTTGTTGAGACCAGGTCTTGCCACGTTGCCAAGGCTGGTCTTGAACTCCTGGCCTCAAGCAATCCTCCTACCTTGCTTCCCAAAGTGCTGGGATTATAGGCATGAGCCACCATGCCTAACCCTTCTTTCATTAAATTTATTCACAAGTATTTTTATTATTTCTGGTGCTACTGCAAATGGAATTTTAAAAAATATAATTATCAGATTGTTCATTAATAGTATATAGAAATACAACTGATTTTTTTGAACGTTGATCTTGTATCCTGTGACCTTGTTATACTCGTTTACTAGTTTTTGATTTTTTTGTGAATTCCTTGAGGCTTTCTATATGTCATCTGTGAATAAAGACACTTTTACTCCTTCCTTTCCAATCTGGGTGCTATTATTATTAATAGTAGTAGTATTTACTTTAGTGCACCACCTAGATCCTCCAATAAAATGTTGAATATAAGTGGTGAGAGTGGACATTCTCTTTTTTTTGAGACAGAATCTTGCTCTGTCACCCTGGCTAGAGTGCAGTGGTGTTATCATAGCTCACTGCAGCCTCAAACTCCTGGGCTCAAGCGATCCTCCTGCCTCAGCCTCTCAAGTAGCTGGGACTACAGGTATGCGCCACCATGCCTAGCTAAGTTTTCTATTTTTTGTAGACACAGGGTCTAGCTCTTGCTCAGGCTGGTCTTGAACTCCTGAGCGCAACCAATCCTCCTGCCTCGGCCTCCCAGAGTGCTAGGATTACAGGCTTGAGCCACCGTGCCTGGCCAAGAGTGGACATTCTTGCCTTGTTCCAAATCTTAGGAGGAAAGCATTCAGTCTTTCATTATTAAGTATGATGTAAGCTGTAGGTTTTTTGTAGATTCCCTTTGTCAGGTTGAGGATATTCTTTTCTATTCCTAGTTTGTTAAAAGTTTGGTTTTTTTTAAATCATGAATGGGTGTTGGATTTTATTAAATTATTTTTCTGCATCTTTTGAGATTATCATGCAGTTTTTAATCCTTTATGCTATTAAGATGATATATTACATTTATTGATTTAGGGTGTTAAACTGACCTTGCATTCCTGGAATAAATCTCATTTGGTCATAGTATTTAACCTTTTAATATATTGCTGGACTTGGTTCGCTAATATTTTGTTAAGGATTAGAGAGGTATTTTAAATTAAAGCTGGTGTTACCTGAGCTGACTCTTTAAGATTGATAGGAATTAGTTACATTAAATTGTTAGTTGGGGCCACATGTGGTGGCTCATGCCTGTGATCCTAACACTTTGGGAGGCTGAGGCAGGAGGATTGCTTGAGGCCAGGAGTTCAAGACCAGCCTGAGCAAGAAAGCGGAGACACTGCCTCTACATAAAATAGAAAAATTAGCTGGGCATGGTGACTCGAGCCTGTAGATCCAGCTACTTCAGGCAGGGGCAGAAAGATCTCTTGAGCACAGGAGTTTGAGGTTGCAGAGTGCTAGCACTGCAGTCTAGCCCAAGGAACAGAGTGAGACCCTGTATCAAAAAAAAAAAAGTTAGTTTTTAAATTGGACAAAGGGCTAGACTCGGGGGCAGAGAGAGGATTGGAAGAGCTCGAATTAACTACAGATATGAGCAAAAGAGCAGATCCCGGAGTAAGTGTGGTAAGGACAGGAAACCACAAGCAGGCCAGGGTCTGGAGTGTGATATTTGAGGCAATCCATGGTGAGTGATAACACCGGGGAGGTTGACAGAAACCAGATTACAGATTATCTTGTAATCCATATATATTAAGCAGTGTAGGTCGTCTTCTGTGTGTACCAGCAAGGTTATAAAGGGTTTTCAGTAGAGAGATAGCATAGTCAGATTTATGATCTGCAAAGATCATACCAAGGGACCACCCTGGAGGAAGGAAGTCCAGTTAAAAGCGGTAGTGGCAGTTCAAGTGAGAGACACGAAGGTTTAAACAAGAAAAGAGAATTGGATGTAGATAAAGAAACTGAATAGGGAGTTATGTAAGAGAGAAACCAGGATCTGATGATTGATTTGACACGTGCGTGTGTTCGGGTGGAAGTGAGATGTGGGACTGGACATAAACAGAGCTGACACCTGGCTGGTGGCATTACCAACCGAGTCAAAGAATACAAAATCATGAGCAGAATTAGGTTCAGCTGCACAACCAAAAATACAGCAGTTTAAGAAGAAAGTTCATTTTCTTTCATATAAAAGAAGTCCAAAGGAGTTGGTCCAGGGCATGTGCAATGCTTTTGGGTTTCTAGATCCTTCTATCTTGCTGCTCCACCATTCTCAGTGTGTTATTTTCTCCTTAAAATCCAGTATGAATGGTCTAGTCCTGGCCATCACATTTGAGTTCCAGGATCAAAAAGGAAAAAGTGGTGAAGAATAGCATACCCTCTTACTTTAAGGATATTTTTCTACAAGCTCATCTCCTATGGCCTCACCTTATTGCAAATAAGGCTGGGAAATGTAGTCTGTATTATGAAAAGTCATATGGCCAGGTAAAAATTGAAGGTTTTTTTTGATATAGTAGAGAAATTTAGGAATAAATAGAATTTAGGGTACAAGTAGCAGTCTCTGCCACAAGATGTCTTAGAGGCAATGATGGGGACTTCCATTTTGACTTGAGCTTAAGGTGTTTCCAGTCAGTCATCCATACGGAAATGCCTTGCAGGTAGTTGGATATGTGGCTACTTTTCCTAAAGTGCAGCTCTAATGGAAGTGCAGCTCTAATGAATTCCCTTGTCTGCCCCAAGCTTTCAATTACTTTTTACTCCTTATACTGGCATTGAACCTTTTAAAAATGGTCCCAGGCTACAATTCCTCTCAAGGTACCAGCCCCACTTTCCTTGAATGTGCCCTATACATATCTATTTGCATGCCTTTGTTCTGGCAGTGCCTTCTGCTTAGAAATGCCTTTTCAAGAAATTTTATTCATCCTTTGAGTCTACCTCATTGGATTCCCCAAAACTGAATTGGATGTTACCACCTTCTAAATTCCTGTAACAATTTGCTTACACTTCTGTGCTTATCATATTCTGCTTTGTATATAAAAAGCACTCAATAAACACTGGTGAATTACATTGCCTTTGGCTTTGTTATTTGTCCCTCAAAGTGGCAAAAAAAAACTACAGAGATTTTCTATGTGCAGAAATCGCATGGCTTCGTACAAGGGTGAAATAGTGCCTTTCTAAACGTCTTCAGTGTGTTTCCTCAGAGAGCCCTTCCCTGACCCTATCCCTCCACATCAACCTACTTTCTCATACCTTGTGCTTTCCCTTGTTAGCACTTGTCACAATTATTCACTAATAGGTTAGATTATTTGTCTAAGGTCTGTCCCCCTACTAGACTTCATCAACCCATAAAGTCAGAGATTAAATCTCTTTTATTCCCCACTGTATCTCCAAGTTCCTATTTATATGTCCTGAAGAATGGATGAAGGAAAGTTGTAAAACAAGGACATAGTCCTTTCCTCCAAGTAACTTGCCTTATGAAATGCATTTGCCTATGATGCAACTTGACATAGGAAATATAAATCAGTGCCCAGGAATCTGGAGGCCAGGAACTTTCTGAAGTCACTTAACCACTCAAAGCATCAGTTTTTCATCTATAAAATACATAAGATGATCACTAAATTTCTTCAAGTTCTAACATTTTATTAATCGATATAAATAAGCACATGTGCGTAAAGTAAATTTCACTGTTTAGAAAATATTTCCTTTTTCCAGTTTCTTATTAACCATTATCATCCTATTATTCCAATAAAGGAGACAAACAGTGTTCACTTGCACATACACTTTAGGAAGAGGGTAGAGACTAATGAACTGGAAAATCAAAGAGGCAGAAAAGATTCCAATTTAATGACATTTATGGAGCACATACTATGATCCTGGGACACTGTAGTCCGCATGATATTGTTCTTCAGATGAGTTCTCTGAGTGTAGTATCCCCACAAACAGATGTGGAAGATCATTATGGCTGGATAAGTATGTTAAAGGCTACTGAGCAATGTTTTTTTAACTCTGTTTTTTATTTTTCTCCAAATTATACAAGAACATAGTTTAAAAAGTGAGTTCCATAAGGTTTTTATGATTAACTCCATTTCCATTTAAGCTTTCAAAAATTACTACATCACTAGATAATATTTCTTTATAACTAGTTCTTTTTTGAGACAGTGTCTCTGTCTGTTACCTGGGTTAGAGTGCAGTGGCATCATCATAACTCATTGCAACCTCAAGCTCCTGGGCTCAAGTGATCCTCTTGCCTTATCCTCCCAAGTAGCTGGGACTACAGGTGTATGCCACCACACCTGGCTAATTTCAAAATTTTTTGTAGAGAGGAGGTCTCACTATTGCCCAAGCTGGTCTCGAACTTAAGTGATCCTCCCACCTTGGCCTCCCAAAGTGCTAAGATTACAGGTATTAGCCACTGTGCCTTCCCTATTATTAGTTTTTGATTTTTCAATTTTATGCATCATTTATTGACTTCTTATGACGATAGAGGAAGATTTAGCTGTTTCACATCTTAGTCCACCCTTAACCCACAAACAGATACGTGTCTCATACCTGCATCTCTCAACATCATATTATTATAATTTTAATTAGATCAATATTCAATGTTCATATATAATTATGACATCATTATGACTATATAAATGCTATTTACAGCTGGATCACGTGTCTCATTGAGCCACATAAAATAGCTGTTTTAATATTTAAAATGGCTAAATACCGGCAATGACTTACAATTCAACAATCTAATAATATATACTATAGTTATTTTTTTCTTGTACAAGTTTTTGTTTTAATTGTCTTTTTGTCACCTTCATGAAATTTATGTAATTTTTTATGACTAGTCATTGATTCAATCCATTATACTTTCCTGGTTGTTTAAATGTCCATTCAATATCTTCAAATACACTGGTTCTTCTCTATGTTTCATCTGCTTCAATAAATTCCTCACAGAGACTTTGGATCTGCTCTCATGGGAGGTGGTCCTCTGCATGAGCTGTCCAATCATCTAGGAACTCACCTCACCTGGAGATTCCCCTGGCCTCTCTCTTATGTTTGTTCTTCTGTGTTTCCTATATTCTTGTGTTCCTTTTTCTCAATTTATTCACTTGTTTTGGTGGAGGACATCATTGTTCAATAGGATCCTGAGAAAAAGAACTTAGGAAGTAAGGCTTTTGAGACCTTGTACATCTGAAAACATCTTTATTCTACTCTCACACTTGATATCTAATTTTTCTGGATTAGAACTCTATTTTTCTCCGAATTTTTTTTTCTTTTAAGACAGAGTCTCACTCTGTCGCCTGGGCTAGAGCACAGTGGCGTCATCGTAGCTTACCACAACCTCCAACTCCTGGGCTCAAGAGATCCTCCTGCCTCAGCCTCCAGAGTAGCTGGGACTACAGGTGAGTGGCACCACGTCCGGCTAATTTTTTTTTCTATTTTTAGTAGAGACGGGGTCTTGCTCTTGCTCAGGCTGGTCTCGAACCCCTAACCTCAAGTGATCCTCCCACCTCAGCCTCCCAAAGTGCTAGGATTACAAGCATGAGCCACCACACCTGGCCCTATAATGATACAATTTATGATACATAAAGAGGGAAGCACAGCCATCAGGTAGGAGGGACGAGGGCTAGTGAAAAGATTGTGGGATTAATGGTAGAAAGATGAGCTGGAGCCTTGGAACTAGAAGGAGTGAGCTGGGAAGATAGGAGTTGGTGGTCAGAAGAGTGCGGTGTGGAAATTGAGATTATGAAGGTGGTGAAGTTATTATAATGACAAGGCCTGGGAAATGACCATGGGAGTGAGTGGCTGATGTAGGGCAGAGGCCAAGATCATTGAAGGCCAAGGTTTTGATATGCTTGGGTATGGGAGAATCATCTACGTGAATCCTACATGCACTCCTCGGGTAAGGTTATCAGTGCCCAAAGATGACTTGGGTAAGAAATCTAGCTCCTCCTCCACTTCCTAGCTCTATACTTCAGTTTTCTTATCTGAAAAATGGAGATACTGATAATTCCTACATTGTAGGGCTATCGTGAGGACTACATGAATCAATACACATAGAACACTTAGAACAGTGCCTGACATAAGTGCACTGTAAGTGTACTGTGCAATAAGCTTTTGTTTTTATTTGTATATTTATGACTAAGAATGTATAACTCTAGCTCAGACCTTTCTTCATAGAGACTCATATCTACTCTTTTATAATGAAAATCCTTGAAATAATTGTCTGCACTTGTCTGTCATCTCCCTTTTTCTCCTCTACTCTCTACAATAAAATTTTTTCCCTGCCCCTCTACTAAAAATGCTTTTGAAAAATTACCAATGACACTGATCTTGCCAAGTCCACCAGTTAATTCTTAGTCTTCCTCTTACAGCATTTGACATGCCTTTATCATATCTTGCTTCTGAAATTCTCATAAAAATTTGGTTTCCAGGACACTTCATTCTTCTGGACTTTCATCCTGCCTCACTATTATCTCTTCTCAATCTCCTTTGCTGAAAACTTCTAACACATTGCCACACTAGAAAAAAATATTTTTTTCCTTGGGGCCATGGTGTTTTATTACGAAAATAGGATTAAAACTTGGAAAACAAAATGATCCTTTCTAATTTAATGAAAAATTTGTTATTTTTTTATTGTCTTCTGTGCATGAGTTATATGCAACTGTAAAAATAGTTCAAGTGGCTCCCAAGGTAAAGAGATGTGTGATTTACATATGCTGCATTATGTGCCTGGGCTCAAAACTAGTGTGAGTTAAATACAACTCACATGGCAGTTAATGTGCTAAAGAACGGCACAGCTTGGTAAATTCTCTTTTCTATCTACAGTCACACCCACCATGATTGTTCCAGTCCCATGGTTTCACATAGCACCTGTATGCTAATGCATCCAAAATTTATATCTCTAGCTGTGATCTTTTCTCCAAGTCTCAACTCATCCAACTTCCTACTGAACAAGTCTACTTGGATGTATAATAGATATCTCAAACTTACCTGCCCAAAACTGAACTCTTCATTTCCACTCCACCCACACCTGTTTCCCCAATTTAGCTATGGGTATCACCATTCACTCATTTGCTCAAGCGTCATTCTTCACGCACCTCTTTTCCTTACTCCTCACAACCAATCCATTTAGCAAGTTCTAACTTCAGATTATATCTGCAATCTGACCACTTCTAACCACCTTCATTGTTTTCATCAGAGTCCTACTCACCATTGTCCTTTGTCCCAGCTAGTCAACAGCCTTTACTTTTGTCTTTCTGCTTTCATTCTTGCTTCTCTACAGATTCCATCTAGCAGCCAGGAAGTCCTTCAAAAATATAGATCAGTTCATGTCATTCCAATGCTCAACATTCTCTAGTGGCTTATTTCTACTATACTTAGAATAAAATCCAAATACTTTACTATGGTTTACAAGGTTCTATATAATTTGGCTGCTTCTGAACTCAGCTACAACCTTTTTTTTTTGAGGTAGGGTCTCACTCTATTGTCCAGGCTAGAGTGCAGTGGCGTCATCCTAGCTCATTGGAACCTCAAACTCATGGGCTCAAGCGATCCTCCTGCCTCAGCCTCCCGCGTAGCTCGGACTACAGGCGCGCTCCTAAAAAATGTGTATTTGATGTAGCAACATGAGATCAATTTCGACGAAGTAAGAGGGAATAGCCGTTCCCATCATTACTTTTACACTATCATGACTGAATAAATTGTTATTATGTGTGCACATAATTACAGCCTGGAGGTGAATAGGGGAAAATGGAAACAGTTGTTACAATCGTGCAGTTATAAGTGAATATTTCTTTTAAACATTTTGTTCAAACATGTCATTTTTTAAAAAAGTCTTTCTTTCTTTTCTTTTTTTTTTTTAAGGAAAGGGCCTTGATCGCGAGTCTACAGTCACGTTCCCCCAAATGCCCACTCCCGCCCCAGAACAAGTTAGCCAGAGGCCCCACCGGGCCACCGTCCAGAGGCTGGGCCCGCCCAAAGCTCGCCAGCGCCGCGAAGAGCCCCCACCTTCAGCTCCCCGCGCTCCCTCCGCCCCACTTCCTCCCTCCAGGCCCCGCCCCGCGGCGGTGCGCCTGCGCACGGGCGAACACGTGGCTGCCGCGGAGCCAGAGCAGCAATGGCGGCGGGCGGCGGCTGTAGTGGCGACCCCCTGGCCCCGGCGGGGGTTCCCTGCGCCTTCTCCCCGCACAGCCAGGCCTACTTCGCTTTGGCCGCTACCGACGGTCACCTACGAGTGTGGGAGACAGCCAACAACCGGCTGCACCAGGAGTACGTGCCTTCCGCACACCTCAGCGGTACCTGCACCTGTCTGGCCTGGGCGCCAGCGCGGCTGCAGGCCAAGGTAAAGCGAGCGGGGCGGCGGTGGGCGGGCGCCCACCTAGGCGCGGCCTGGGCGTCCCTCCGGCTGCATGGCGTGTGACCCGGCCTCGCGCGTGGCCCGCGGCGGCCGGGGCGAGGAGGCACGGAGCGCGGCGTCGGCGCGCACTGGGCCCACGCCGCCAGTCCCGGGTGCGGCCTATCGTGAGGGCAGTGAGAGAGGGCGCGGCTCGATCTGGCCGGCCGTGGACCCGAGCACTACTGGCGGGCTCCATGTGGTCTGCGCCCCACTGTCGCCAGGGCGCCATGTTCGCCCAGGCCCCCAGGGGCGGCTTCCTTCTGCCTGGCTTCGCTCATCAGTATGCGTTTATCGGAGCCCTGGCTTTTGACAGAGCCCCATCTTGGGACTCTCCTCCGTCCCTGACCCAACTCATTGGCTTTGCTCTGGACAGTTGGCCTGAACAAGTCTGTACTTGCTTCCGGACACCGCCCCCCCACTTTGGGTGCCGGCTTACCACGTGTTCTCTTCCATGTCCAGGTCGTGGGACTTTCACTCTTGAAACTTTAAACTTTCCCAGGCTCCTTTGCATTCTCAGCATTTTGAACCTTTTTAAACATCTGCTTGGCGCCCCCATTTCAAACCCCCCACCCCCCAAGTCTGAAGTCTGTATTAGGATATGGAGGTGAAGTGAGGAAATACCTTAACTTAATATGGTGTGAGTGTGCATGTGAAGTTTCCCTTGGATTGGAAACTGCTAAGTTAGGGAAAGCCTTTCACTGTTAGGGACCCGTCTCAGGTAAATGTCATTCACTGTTGAGTCACTCGACTTACGTCTCTAACTCATCACGCACGTGGTTACTGCAGTTACAAAGTAGCCAAACCGATTTACTTCAGTTGTGATTTGGAAGCATCAGTATAGTGAGGTGTGTGGCCTTGAGCTGTAAGTACGTGCAAAACTTCAAAGCCTCGTATTTAGGATAGGTCTTACTACATCTGACTACCTGGGGAACCTTCTGCTAAATTTTTGTGTTAGAAGAAGGAATACATCTAACTTGTTATACTTCGGGTGAGTATGTTTAGATATTTTTCACATTTTAAGCTACGTATTCATAGTTTCTCCTGTTGATTAATAAAAGAAACCTAGGTGTATAAGTCAGTCACAAAACTTGGACTTATAAAAAAAATCAGAGTTATTAAAATTACAGCACTCTGCATATTTTTCATTTTCAAAGTTGTTTTCTATGTTTGTATTTAACAGTCCTGTAAAGTAGTAGTAATATTAATGCTGAGAGAAATACAGAGCAGTGGTTAGGTAGGTGCATGGACCCAAGCTGTATTGCCTAGGTTTGATTCCAGGCTTAGCTTTATAGTAGTGATTGTGCCTTAAGTTCCTCATTTACAAAATGGGGATAATAGTACGTCCTTCATAGAGCTGTTGTGAAGATTAATATATTTAATAATGCAGAAAGCACTTAGGATAGTTCTTTGTATGTAAGCATGAAGTATTATTATTATTAATATCTTAAATTTGTGTTGTTACTCCTGCAAGGTTGATAAGGAAGGAACTTTCTGCCTTGGTTGAAGCGAAGAAACAGAAACTCTGGAAATCTAATCAACTTGTATAAAGTAAAAAAATGGAACCAGGATCAGAGCTCAGGTCTTTAGAGCTCAGTTCTTGGTTACCTGTGACAAATACTTAATATTAGGTTGACAAAAACTTGTTCACCAACTTTGCTTTTCGGTTAACTTTCAATAGCATTGTCCAAGAATGAAACTTTTTTCTAGTCTCAAAAGTCATGGTTTTGGATTATATACAACTCTAGGATACATTAGAAAAATAACTGGATTCAACTTCATAACCAGGACTCAACTCAAACTTTTTTTTTTCATATTAAGCAAGTTGCTTTAATTTGAGGGCCTCATTGACGAGAATTAGGCTACATTAAAAGTTTTTACACGTTTCAGTATCCTTTTACCTCTGTCTTTTTAGCCACACAACTATGAAATGCCCTGAAATTACTGCATTTTAAAAAACTGGGAATCAGAGCTAAGAAAGGTAAATGACTTGACCAAAAACCAATAAAGGAGTGTGGCCACTATAGTCAGGGTACCCTGATTCCTGGTCCAGCATCCTTACGTGGTTTCCCTCAAACTTCTTTTTTTTGTTTTTGTTTTGGTATCCTTCTTGGTTTGAAACCTTCAATGTTGAGTCACAGAACTGAGATACAGGAGAAATGTAGAGGCATCCAGGCCCCCGTCTTGGGGATGTGTCCTCCGGAAGCATCAATTTTACTTGAACACTAGGGAGAGAGGCAGTTTTCCTGTATTATAACAAAGTTGCACATACATTATGGTGTGGAATTTAAAAGTCACGTGATTTTTAAAGGTAAAAAATGAAAGCATTTGTAGCAACTGCTTTAACCTCTGTTCCTAGGTCCCTGTGTTATGTTTCTTGCACTTAAGTTTTAAGACGCTCTCATCATATTAAACCCTTCCTTTTTTACATCTTTTAGGCTTAGAGTATGAGGCATGAAAAGGATGTTATTCTGAAGCCCGTGTTCCAAGCATTTTGTCAGGGTCCTGGCATATGACATATAGTACTCTCAAACGTGAAATAGAGATAATACCACCCACCTTTCAGGGTCCTCAGAGGATTAAATGAGGCAATGTATGTGACTGGTGTAGAATGGCCTGGCATGTAGTAAGTGCGCAATAAGTGTCAGCTGTTGCTATTGAATGACTCAATGAGTGTTCTCTCTGGACTCATTTTATCATCAATGCTGCATTCCCCAATGTAAATCAGTTTGTAAGAGTATCCTGTATTTGGTTTAATAATTGGCAATTTGCCACTCAAGGACAAAGTGTGGTGATGATAACTCTTATGAATGGAGAAAGATTAGTTAATGCTGGCTTTCTTGGGTAACAGGTGTTTAGGTGGTGGTTCATAAGTGTTTAGAAAAATTAAATTGCTGCTTTTTGTTGTTGGTCACAGAATGATTACAATACTTTGCATTTATGCCACAATAGTTTTCAGAGGGTTTTTGTACATGTCATATAGCTGAGCATTTGGTTGATGGAGAATGGGAGAGGGGGACCTCTAATGATGACGAAATATTCTAGGAAAGTACAAAAAGACAGATTGATGGACTCTAGATGGATGCTATTTTTAGAGTTCCTCAGATTTATATGTGTAAACTGAGGCTGAAATATTAAATAATCTACCCAAGCCACACAGTAAGTGGCTGAGCCACCTAGGAACTGACCCTGCTGTTTGCCCTGTTAAGTCTCTCAAACTTTTCTACTTTTTCTTCCCTAACTGCTGTCAAGCCCTGGAGACCTTGTCTGTTATTGGCTATCACAGTAAATGTATTTATGCTGCTTTGCTGTCACTGCAATTAAAATGACCCCATACAGCTTAGTACTTGTGTAGTGAAGCACATGGCATTTCAGACATTGGACAGGGCAAATGGTAACATTAAGGATGTTTCCAGGAAAAATTTGAGCTGAGTATCGTATTGCCATCCCTTAGAGATGTAGCACAATATAGATGCATTCCTGTATAGTGCTCTGTCTTGAGGGCTTGCCAGTATTTAAACTTCCAGGAAAGTAAAGTTTGTAGATTAGATCTGATTCGCAGAAACAGAAGTTTCTGTGTATTAGAATTGTTTTGTTATAAATACTGTATGTAATTTTATGTAAAATGCACACATTTTGTTCATTGTTATCCATGAAACTTAACACACATGCCAGAGTAAGTGGCAGTAAGATAGGCCGAGAAATGAATTAGGAGACTAATTGCAGAATGAAGCTTAAAACTTGGGCATAATTTTCAGTGTCTAGAAGTCAGTATTTTTCAAAAGTAGATTTTGATCCATTAATGGATTGTGAAATAGATTTAGTGGGTTGTGACAGTGTTAAAAAAATGAAATAGAATGGAAAATATCAGAAAGTATTACCCATGGTAGGTTTTTTTATGAAACTCCATGTAAACTCTTCTTAGTCTGGCATCTCAGTCTAAAAAGTCATTGCTTAATTACTGATCCAATTCAGACTTCTCATCACTTGGATATGCTTTTTTTTTTTTTCTGTCTTCACCTCATCTGTACAGTTCCTTACTTTTATATAACAAATCATGCACATATGCCATTCAGACTTTCCCTCAGCCATCTGATTGTCTTCTGGATCAAATGCTGATCAGCTCTTATCAGACAGTCTTTGGTATTTATTGCTTAGTTCAATCTGCCCTTCATGCTGGAAAAGACTCCTTAGTCTAAGAAATTATGTCCTTTTGGTCTTCACTCCTGGTGCCTTTAGGAATTGAGATTTTCCAATTATAAATATATGAACTAAATTTTTTTTTTATCCCACTGTAATTCTGGGAATGAACTAAATTTTTAGTCTACCTTTTTTATTTATATATTTACATGTAAAATCAGTGTGCACATGACACTGTACTAGGCACTTTTAGAGGAAACAGAACTGAGTGTGACTAAGATGTAAAAGAAGAAATAAAGGCAATTCAGATTTACCATTTCTGTAATGTGGAGTATGACTTGTGCCTTAAGAGAACGAAGTTTCTGTGGAGGAGATAGTATTTGAGGTGGGCCTTAGCATGGAGAGGATTTTTAACCAATAAAAATTGAGATGAGTAGGAAAAGTCCCCTTCCAAGTGAAGGGAAAAACAAAGGCAAAATGAGTAAATGGGTGTTTCAGGAGTGTAATGCAGGGATGGAAACGGAGATAAGGCTGGAAAAGGTGGGCTGAAGGCAAATTGTGGGTGCTTTTGAATGCCATAGAGTTGTTTATATTGATTTATTTTTCTCTGGGGAGTCATTGAAGTTTTTCAATTACAGGAATAATATGTTCAGATAGTAAAAGGTGTGTCATAATCTATAATCAGCACTGAACTTTTGGTTTCAGAAATATTTAGTATGGAGTCATACTTAAAATATTAGATTTTGTTAAAGTGTACACTGGTTATATAAACTTAACGATCTGGTTGATGTATTACCTGTTTGGACATGCTTATCCTGCTGAATGAGAAGTTATTTTTAAAAAGACCATCCAACTCTGAAAAACATGAGTCAATAGTTCTTTGCAATTAAATTAATTTAATTATTTGGATTTAGACCAGTGATCCTCAAAGTTGGGCATAAATCCTGTGAATCTTCCTTCCATCTGCCTCTGCTTGCTTCTACAAATAATGTAGAGATATTGCAAATAGAGAAATTAAGGCTTTGACTATGTTAATATTTAATTTCTAAAATTTCTTCATGCTTTTTAGTGCAAATTCAAATCTGCAGTAAAGCATATACATATTTGGACCAGTCTTTGTTTCATACACTGAGAAACTTCAGTGTAGATAATTTTGATTTGATTTGGGAAACCAACAAGTAGAAGTATTTCCTGGAATCCTGAAGAGTTTTCTGATGAGCTAGTAGTAGGTTAATATATTATATTTTTCCCTCACTGTCCTTCCCTGAAATAGGTATTTGTGTTTGTAACCGTATACGGAAGTCATACTTGCCCTCTGGGATCATTCACAGGTAGCTTTAGAAATTCATGTAACTGAAGGTGGGATGGAGGACACTCCTAATGCTAAGGTTTCAATGTTTCAAGCAAATTAAATGTTACTGATGAAACCATCAGATTTTTTATACTTTGGCTTTTAATTGTAACGTCTCTTTTGGGTTAATTAATGTAGATACATTTCTAAGGACTTACAAAATATGCATTTTTTTCCTGAAAGTAAAAAGTTATTCTTCTTTGGTTAAATCATTTTGCTTTTCACCTAAGTGTATCCAACGAATCGAATTCTTCAAATGTGACATCCCGCGAAGATAACTAAATGAAAAAAAAAGGAGTATGCTTTTAAAATCTACTCCCTGATATTCTTTATGCACTGGTAACGTTGTAGTTGTCATTGGTGGTTCTTGGATTGGGCAGATTTTTATGTGTCCTGGGCTGCCTTTTTTTTTTTTTTTTGGTACTGTGAAGATCTTTCACTATTAAGAAACTGTTACCCTTTCTATGGTATTGGTTTGTTTTACACTAAAAGAATAGATTTCTCAGAGCTTCTTTATGCTAAAACATAAAGGCTGGTGAACTCTAATTAAAAAAAACACATGGAAGAGAAGTTCTAAAATAATAAATTTTCAGCACTATAAACTCTGATGTAGTACTCTTAAGTTACAATCATTGATTGTCTTTTTGGTGGACAGACGTGAGCTGTTAGCATCCCATTTGAAATAAATCAAAGAAGTCTTGTGGCATTTGCCACTGGGGTAAAACTTAGGCCTCTTAAGTTAGAATCACCAAGCCAGCATGGAACTCCCAGACTAGTGTTTGACCAGTAATTGGAGCAATTTCTCTAGTGTGTACTCTGAGCTACCATACTAGTTAAAACTATTTGTTGACTCAAATTGAAGTTAATGCATGTTTATAAATGTAAAGATGTTTGAGTCCCTTTTCCTGAAAGCTAAGCTAGAATATGAGGAGATATCGGGGCAGGGGGGAAAGGGAAGAATTGGCTGCTTGGGTGTGGATTTATGGGTTCATAGATCCTTGGGTATGGATCTCTTTGCTTGGGGAATGGAGGCTTTTCTTGGATTGGGCCTCTCAGGAGGAGTGGTCAGTTTCTGAGAAGTAGAAACAGCATTGAGGCTGCTTGGACCTGTTAGGAGAGTACCAAGAATATACTAAGTTGTCCTTTGCTGCCTTCCTTCCAGAGGGTAGGAGGGAGGAGAACAGAGAATTGTGAGCTTCTCTTTCTGTTGAAGGGATTCTTTTTTTAAAAGTAGTAAGAAATAAAATCACCTGAGAGTTCCCTCTGCCAAAAGTGTCTTTTTGGGCTAGTGGGCATTTATATTTGTGCATTAATGATGTTTTAGTGTTTGAAATACTAAATAAAAACATTGTTTTTCTTTTCTTTCTTTCTTTCTTTCTTTTTTTTTTTTTTAAAACAGGAAAGTCCCCAGAGGAAAAAAAGGAAATCAGAAGCTGTAAGAACAAGTGACCAGGTTGACTTGTTGGCTCTTGGGACAGCAGTTGGTAGCATTTTATTATACAGTACAGTAAAAGGAGAATTACACAGTAAATTAATAGTAAGTGTATATATATGTTATATAAAAGTGCTATGACAGGGAAGCTGATTTTTAGAGATTATTAAAAACAAAATACTTCTAGGTGTGTGACGGGATCTGTGCTATAGGGGCAGTTTTTTGTCTTTTCTGCATTTAGAGAGCTGAATAGTAATATTTGATAAAAGCTATAATAGGTAACATAGTCCTTATTATGGGTCAGAGTATGAAGAATTATTGACTAGGTTTAAAATAATAAAGGGTTAAGAGAATTCTGCCTCCTGCCTCAGTCTCCTGCCTCAGCCTCCCGAGTAGCTGGGACTTGCCCACCTAACTTTTCTGTTTTTAGTAGACACTGGGTCTTGCTCTTACTCAGGCTGGTCTCAAACTCCTGAGCTCAAGCAGTCCTCCTGCCTCGGCCTGCCAGAGTGCTAGGATTACAGGCGTAAGCCACTGGGCCCGGCCAGCTTCCATTTTTTTTGTTGTTATTGTAGAACAATGAATGTTTTTCTTTTCTTACATGGATTCAGAGAATCACTAACCTGTGATTAGTGAGTCAAAGAGTTTGATTGTTAAGGCTCTTTATATATGCTATAAAAATACTTTCTGAAAGAGTTTTACTAATTTGTACTTAACAGCAGTGATGTAAAATTGGTACCTGTACTTCAGCAGTGTTATTGCCACTACTGAATATCCCATTAAAACAGCAACAACAATTTTAACAAACCCAGCTAATTTGGTAGATTAAAAATTTTATGATTTTAAATCTGTATTTAGAAATCTGTTACTTGTTTTCATATTAAAGATTATAAAAAATATACAACTAAAAAAATAAAAGTAAAGCATTTGAAGATCCATATAGCAAAAAGGTACTCTCCCTTTACTCTTCCCCTCCTCCAAGTCTAGTGTGGTCCTCAGGTGAGCTCTTAGCCCTATTGTAGTTGGGAGCCTATCCTTTGGTTTGATTTGATGAGTCCTTTGTGGTCAGTAGTTGCTCAGCTACTGTGGCTTGCAGGCATGATGCTGATAGAGCCTGGAACTCCTTTTAAGATGAATTTATTAAAAAGGAGCCAAGAGGGTCTTGGTATGGTATGATGAAGTAGAAAAGGACCAGGCTTTGGAGCTAGTCTGTCCTGAGGTTGAATCCTACTAGTATGTGATCATGGATAGATAGTTTAACTTCTTACCTCTTAAGTGGGTATTATACAACCTACCTCGCTTGACTTTATTAGGACTTAGATGTAATAATATGTTGAAAGTGCTTGGTTTGTAAATGGTATTTAGTAAATGTTTGTTGAATGAGTAAGTGAATGAATGAGTGGACACATTGCCAAATTGCTTTCTAAAAGGGTATGCTAATTTCCACTGCCTCTAGCAATATATTTTAGTGTCATTTTTATTGTAAGTTCACCAGCATGGGCATTATAACGCAAAACAAATTGCTAGGTGAACAGACTAAAAATGCTACGTTTTTGTTTTGTATTTCTTTGATTACTAACAAGGTTGACTATTTTGATTTATTTTCTTACTGAATTCTTTCTGTGGAATTTATCTGTTTATATCCTTTGTTTAATCTTCATGTGTGTATAATATAGGACTTAGTTCTTTGAGTAGAGAGCTGATGAGGGAGGAAAGTAACTGAACTTACATTTTAAAATATTTTTCTTTTGACATGGGAGCAATCTTACTTGGAAGTAGCTTCAGTGATTTTGAGTCATTACTTTTATTCTTAGCTTAGATATATACATAGTGGTGTTTCATTGTGTGTGTATTTACTTTATGTGAATTCAGGTAGAAAGAGTGAAATTGCTTATGTTGTAGGTGATTTAGCACCTCATCTGCTAAGTGAGTTTGTCCTGGAATGCTTTTGAGATTAGCTCTTCACAGTTAACCTCTCTGTTCCTACATGGCCCTGAGTGAGCAGGCATCTTGCTACTGTGTATGTTTAAAGTATTGTTTATATGGTATGGTCCATAACACAAGATACATTTAGTGTTAACCTGAAGTAACAGTGATATCTTTTCTGAGAGATAGTTTTGGTAGTTTTTTAAAAGGGATTTTTCAAGGATATTTTTAACTAGACTTGATTTTTACTTTAAGCATTGATTTTGGACTCTGTGATTTGACTTTACTGGTTCACTGAAGTGTCAAACTTTTTGCCAGTCTTCATGGGGTATTTTGTCATGCTTAGAGCTGGCATTCCTGTCAAAAGCAAATGGCATTTGGGACTAATATCCTTTAGCTGGATGTGGTGGCGTGCACCTATAGTCCCAGCTACTTGGGAGGCTGAGGCAGGAGGATCACTTGAGTCCAGGAGTTCTGGGCTGTAGTGCACTATGCTGATTGGGCGTCCCACTAAGTTCGGCATCAATATGGTGACCTCCCGGGAGTGGGGGACCACCAGGTTGCCTAAGGAGGGGTGAACCGGTCCAGGGCGGAAACGGAGCAGGTCAAAACTCTCGTGCTGATCAGTAGTGGGATCGCACCTGTGAATAGCCACTGCACTCCAGCCTGGGCAATATAATGAGACCCTGTGTCTTTTTAAAAAAAATTAAAAAAAAAAAAAGGACTAACATCCTTTGACTTATGGTGGGGAAGTAGGTTTTTTTAAACAGGAGAAGGGAAAGTTTAACATTTGAAGTTCTAGCTGGTTTATCTCATTTTTGATGTTGGAAAACTGAAATGGACAGATGTAGGTTAAGGCTTTTAGTTAGGTTAAGGCCTAACATTTTAGTTAACTGTTTGGTAATGACTCCAGGGTTCATGTTATCATATTATATAATATCATATTATATTAATCTTTTTTTTTTAAATCTGCAGAGTGGTGGACATGACAACAGAGTCAATTGTATACAGTGGCATCAAGACAGTGGCTATTTATATAGTTGTTCAGATGATAAACATATTGTGGAATGGAATGTACAGACATGCAAAGTAAAGTGGTGAGTAACATAGGTGGCTCTGTGGTATTGGAGGGGTGACTTAGTTACTGCTTGGAAATGCAGTAGAGTTGGACAAATCATACTGGACACGTGGGGAATGTAGACATAATAAGGTTATAGACTCCGTTTTTAAGGAACTTTTAATCAAATTGGGCATGCAAGATTTTAATACATAAAAACTAAAAATGGTGCAAGAGTAAAGTAACTGTATAAGACATGTCGTGAGGTGGCATGTGATTACTTGTCAGATAAGTAGGGTAGTGTTGGGAAAGGTCTGGAGGAAGAGAAGGGATTTCAGTTGGATCTTCCAGGATAGATAAAATTTGGATAGAAGAGGGTGGGAGAATCCTTTCAAGGTTGCAAAAAGGAAGGTGGGGAGCTGGCAAGAGCAAAGGCTAGGAGACAGGAAAGTAAAAGATGTACTTGGCACTGAGTGAACTAATTTAGCAGAGGGGCATACTAGGGGATAATGGATGGTGAATGATATGGGCCAAAGTATCTTAAGATCCTGGCCTTAAGAGTCATAGATAAAAATCATAGATAAACTTTTATAGTTTAAGCATCTAATCTATGATTGGCTGTAAAGTAGATTCTCAGTAAATGTGGACTGCTGAATATATAACTTACTATGTAGATTAGGACCCTAAAGAGGATAATGATGCCCAGGGTCTAACAGCTAACAAGTGGCAGAGGAGGGATTCTAATCCTGCTCTTTCGAATTCTTGTACAGTGTTTTTCTACTAAAAGCTACTTTGTTGGGGTTTTAGATTCTACCTGGTAAGCAAGAGAGAGCCACTGCAGGTCAGTGTCTTGGAAATAGAGTAAACCACAACAATGCTTTAGGAAAAAGTAATCTGTCAGCAATGTGTAGAATTTAGGAGAAGGAGCTAGTTTAAAGGCAGAGATGCCAGTCAGGAGATTGTTACTGTATTTTGGTTGTAGGATGGTAAGAGTGGGACGTGAGAATGGAAATGATACCAAACAAGAGCACCTGGGTGGGCGGAGGAGAGGCATTGAGTGACGGAAAGGACTTAAAGGTAATTACTATAAGTTTTCAGCTTTGTTAACATACTAGGTGAGTAAACTAATTGAAAGGGGGGCATACTAGGGGATAATGCCTGGTAGAGGATAGAAATGTCCTCCAGGTAATAGAAATTGTGGTCAGACGAGGGAAATGATTTTCAGGTTTTTTAGACAAGTTGAATTTGAAATGACATTATGTGAAAGACAAGACCCAGCAGATAGGGGAGTGATGGAGGCTTAGAATTTCAGGGAGGGTTTGCGGCGGGAGGTACGGATGAGTAAATCTGCCTAGAGGTTCAGTAAGTATTTGTGCTCCATTTACCTGCAGCAAAGACAGTAGTTTCCACACTGGTGACCTGGGAGAAATACCTGCAGAGATTCTGATCCAGTAGGTCTGGGGCAGAGCCTGTGCTAATGTACTCTGGATGAGAGTTCACGGTTAAGGTCTTTCATATAGGGACTAGCAATATTCAAGGCACTGCTCAGCACATTGTTCACATGACTGTGTTTAATCATAACCCTGTGCGGTGTGCTCTGTCCCCATTTTACAGTTGTGAAATAGGTTAAATAAGAGCCTGGCCTCTCATCCACTAAACTATGTTTTTTCAAAATGTTTCTAGCTTTATTCTTACCATTCTTATGCTGCTGTTATTTGGTTTTATTTTCCATTTGAAATCCTATCTACTGATTCCCCACTGTGGAAGATGAGGATTTAGCTCTTATCTTCCATTCTCCTCCCAGTTCTCCCAAAGTTGTTATCACAGTTTTTCATTAAGCAGTATTTATTGTTTACGTAATAACTACTTAAATATTCTTACAGCTGAGCCTTAGGCTGTCCTATGTTTGTACATTTTTTTGGTACAAAGTTTTGCTTTTATTGGGGTTTATAATTGCCTAATTTTTCATTTGCTTAGTTTTATATATACCTATCATTAGTTCATTCTCACTTTTTTAGTACAGTAAATCTTCTCAGTTATTTCTTAATTTTTAATTTTTTTTTTTTTGCAATCACCTTTCTGAGGTTGAATCTATTATTTTTAGACACATCAGTTAGTCAGTTTTATTTATTTCTTGGAGGACTTCTCTGTCTTCCAAGTTCTGCTAAACAGTGATTGTCCTGGGATTTCCTTTCTCCATTATTCTAAAAATTTTCTCTTGTCGGATGGAGTCTGTGTTTCCTGGATTCCATCTTCTCTGTTGGTGTGCTCCCTCCTTTTTGGTGGGTACATCAGTTGGTAGCATCCTGAGAAAGAGTGCAAGAGGGATTTTGCTTGGTCACCAGCGTCTTTAATTCTGTCCTAAGAATTGGTTGATAGTTTGAGGATATAGAGTTTTAGGTTGGAAATAATTTTCCCTCATTAATTTTGAAGGCATTGTTCCATTTCTTTTAAGCTTTTTAGTGTTAATTATCTTTAGTATTCTAAAATTTTCTGTTCTTTTTAAAACTAATGAATTGCATTAGCACTTGATGGGATCATTTAGCCTAGAAATTTGTGTTCTGTGTTTTTCCTATGCTGTTTACTTGATAATTTCATCCTCTGGCTTTGTGTGTGTGTGTGTGTGTGTGTGTGTGTGTGTGTGTTTGTTTGTTTTTGATCTTTCTCTAGTACCATATACTGTTGTCTAGGTCTTGCGTCTCCTGGACTGATCCTTTAAATTTCTGACTTTTTTCTTTTATTTTTCCATTTTATGTTTTTCTTCTGTTACCTGTGAGATTTTCTCAATTTCATTTTCCAAGCCTTCTAGTAGATTTTTAAATTCCTCCTACCATATTTTTAACTTCCAGGAGCTATTTTTTGTCCTCTCTCTCTTTTTTATTGCATCATGTTTCTTTCTAACTCTGAAGGTAAATATAGGAGTTTTTTTCTTTTGCTCCTTACATCATGTCTATTGAGGGTATTTTTTTTTTTTTTTTTAAATAGAGACAGGGTCTCACTCTTGCTCAGGCTGGTCTCGAACTCCTGAGCTCAAGTGATCCTCCTGCCTCGGCCTCCCAGAGTGCTAGGATTACAGGCGTGAGCCACCGCGCCCGGCCTATTGAGGGTATGTTTTGATTTGTTTGATTTGGTCCCTGTCTTTTATGTTGAAGGCATTGTTCAAATTATTGTAGATCCTTGGCTGCCTGTTGCTATTTGAAAATGAAGCATTAAAAATCTGATTGGAAGTCCCGGGTGTGAGTGTGTGCCTTTTCAATTGTTGGGCTTCATTTATAATGACTGGGAAGCCTTCACGTGTCAGTATGTGTAGGTTGTTCCACTGCAACCAGACACATTTCCCATAGTGGAATTTTCTGATCCAGTGCTTTTAAAGCTTTAATGTGTATATATATGACTTGTGTATACAGATCTGATTTAGTAGTTCTAGCTAGGTTGGAGCTTGAGAGTCTGTAATTCTAACAAGTTCCTGGATAATGCTGATTATGCTTTGAGTTGCAAAGCTCTTAAGGAGGTTGGGGAGATGTGTTTGGGGAGGATATAGAAAAGGTATTAACCTCTGATGGCATTTTCAGTACTAAGTAGGGAAGTAGATTTAGGAAGCTTGTCAGCTTCCTGAAGGCGGGGTTGTGATCGTATCTTTTTTTATATGTATCAACCTAGTGAATATATACTATAAGTGAGCATTGAAGCTGTGGGAATTGATGAGAAATTGGCAAAAATCTTAGGAGCTGGTGAGGGTAAAGGAAAGGTTCTTTCATACATTATTGCTGCATTGCTTTGATTACTAGTGAGGTAGAGTGTTTCACATTTATCAACAATTTGTATTTCTTCTGTGAATTGCCTGTTAATATCCTTTGTCTGTTTTTATTTTGAGCTCTTTTTCTTATTGATACGAAGGAGCTATTTGAGTATTAATTTTTTGTCTGTAATATATATTTTTGGTATTTGCTCCTAACCTTTTACTTGTATTTTAATTTTATGACTTATTTTTGGCACAGAAGTTTTATGTAATTAAATCGGTTCATCTTTTCCTTTATGATTTCTGGTTTATAATTGCTTTAGAAGGCCTTTCCTAACACCAAGATTATAAAATTCTCATGTTTTCTTTTACTACCTTTTGATCAATTAGTAATTTTTGTGTGTGTGTGGCATAACATAGGAATCTAATTTTGTTTTTCCAAATGACTAATTTGACATGCTCCAATATGACTGGCAGAAAAATACATTTTCTTCCACTTTAGAATTAACCTGTCTTGGTAATAAGATTCTTACTGTTATTTCTTGATTTTTGTAAGTGAATAACCAAGTTCCCTGTTGCCTGTAACAGCATTAATGTGTGTACCAAACTGCAAAGACTTATGCTTCTAATCATATTTGAATTATTAGAAAGGAATCATCTATACCTAATTTATTTTACTTATCAGATGGGGGTTCATTCCTGCAGATTTGGGGTGGAAATAATCTTTTGGGCTGCAGCTTGAGAAATCATTTATGTTGCTAAGGGAATTAAAGGCCAACCTTCCAGAGAAAGCAGGCACCGTGAGGTGGGGATGGGATAGACTTGTGGAGGTCCACCCAGCGTGGTACTTTCCTGGACATGAACAAAGTCCATCTTATGAGTCACAGGATAATACAACTACCCATTTTACCTTCTTATTACTGTCACCACATGTTTCCTGATTTCTCTTGAGAATCTTTATCCTGTGCCTGCCCAAGGGAGGTCAGGCTGTGTTACGGAGCCCCACCGATGAGGCATCACTTCAGGGGCATGTCCAGGGTTAGTTATCTGATGCAGGCTTTTGGGGAATGTAGTTGGCACAGGACCTTAGGTAGTATTTTTAATGCTTGATTTTTTTTTTTTTAAATCTGCTGTGAGTAAAGTTTACCCCCATTTATTGAGATGCTTTTGATTCTTTTCACAATACAGCAAATGGAAAGGTGACAATAGCAGTGTCAGTTCCCTGTGTATCAGCCCAGATGGAAAGATGCTGCTTTCAGCTGGTCGAACAATCAAGCTATGGGTTTTGGAGACCAAAGAAGTCTACAGAGTGAGTCAATCAAATTAAGCATAGCAACCATAGAGTAAGTATGGAGAAAGGGAGAAGTTTGAGTCATAGAATATTGTAGGTTTTTTTTTTTTTTAAGGAGATGAGGTCTTGCTCTGTCTCCTGGGCTGGAGTGTAATGGCGTGATCATAGCTCACTGCATCCTTGAACTCCTAGGCTCAAGTGATCCTCCTGCCTCAGCCTCGTGAGTAATTAGGACTACAGTCGAGTACCACCATGCCTGGCTGATTTTTTTTTAAAGAAATGGGGTCTTTCTATGTTGCCTAGGCTGGTCTTAAACTCCTGGGATCATTCAGGCATTCCTCCTGTCTTGGCCTCCTAAAGTGCTGGGATTATAGGTGTGAGCCACCATGGCTGGACAGAATATTGTTTTAAGAATATACATTCTTTATTTTCAAGTATAGTACATCATATAGTAGAAATGATGGACAAAAATTAGCCTCCAAATCTGATTTAATGATGTTAAATAGGTTAGACATGTCTACTTCACATGTATTGGAAAAATGAATAGAACAAATATTTTTTAAAAAAGGATTTTGAATTAAAAATCTTCTACTGTACAATGCAATGATTGTGGTATTATAATTTTGGTTTCTAGCCTGCATCCATCACTTCGTCCACTTATAGTATTTAACTGTGGAGATTTAGTATTATATTTTTTGAGGAGGAGAAAATAGTTACGCTCAGGGGTTACTGAACATTTGGTGCTGTGATGATGCCTTAAAATTGTGGTTTCGACTCACTGAGAGTAAAATGAAGACCTACAATTCCTTGGCTGTGTCTGAGCACCCTAGCATCCCTTTAAAAATAGATAGAATTAAGTGAATCTTTATTTCAAAAATGGAAGAAATATAGGTGTGGGGGGTGGTAGGGTCATGGGAGTTATTTAATAGAAGGGGCATCTTAATTTTCAGTATTTTCGGATGGATTTTTTAAGAAGTGAGGGATTATAGCACAAATACCTTATTTGCTTAGAGTTAAATTTCATTGTTACTTCATCATGGGTCTCTGCTTTCAGATATGTATCGCATATGACTTGGTTATGATGCATATGGACTCCTCTACTTTTTGCCACTGCTTTGAATCTGTCCACTCCTAACTGATATTTAACTTTCTCTAGCACTTCACTGGACATGCGACTCCAGTTTCATCACTTATGTTCACTACCATCAGACCTCCTAATGAGAGCCAACCTTTTGATGGAATTACAGGTCTTTATTTCTTATCTGGAGCAGTACATGACCGGTTACTTAATGTCTGGTAGGTAGTTCTTTTGTTCTTTTGGATTTGAGAGGTAGCTTTCTTTGCCTTAAAAGACTCTGTCACAGCTTATGTGGTTAATATAAATGATGATTATGGAACTTGCTTTGTTGTATTTAATGTTGGATTTACATTGACTTGTAGTAAAGAATTGAGCCTGCCTAAAAAGATCGTTATGAGAAAAATTTAAGAGCATTACATAATAGAGCCTCCTCTGTGCTTGGACTGAATATTTTTGTAGTAGGGCAATTTAGAAATACCTTTTTAAAGTAATTTTTAGGAAAAGCTTTGATTTTGTTGAAGTGGATGTCATCACTGGGTTAATGCAGTAATGTCTATTTACTGATGGTTTACTGAGGACATAAAATTCCCTGGCTGTGTCTGAGAATTCTCGGTAGCCCTTTTTTGCAGTAGTTACTGTCACTAATGCCCTTTGAAACTACTAAAAGTAAAAATTAATTTGGCATTAAAGAGCCAATAAAGAGTTTTTAAATTTCAGAAATTTAAGAAATTCCTTGGATTTTATGATAGCATCTGATAGTGAGTTGATTTTCTTTTTAAGCCTGTTGTTCATGGGCAAAATAGGTAGAAATTTAAAAAATAGAAGTAGTTTCCCATGCTAGTAATAATTAGTTGAGCATGCTCTTGACCATATAAAGTTAGTATAAATTTATACAAGATGATACTCATTTAGAAGTGGGCCTCATCAAATATGTATTCCTTTAAAAAGTAATTTTATGGGAAAAGGTTCATGGGGCAAAATCTGGACCCTTCTTCACCTTCAAAACCACGGGCAAAGCCGTAGTTCCTAATTACGCCTCTCATAATTAAATTGAGTTGGTTTTCTGTTCTGGGTTTGATTTTTGAAGAGAGCCTATAAGGATAAATTCTTTTAGTTTTAGAGAGTCTAACACAAGAAATTAGTAATGCCAAAAAGTTTAAATCTGTTACCAAGGTCTGGCATTACTGAGATACTTCAATCTTAAATGCTTCACCTCTTTGGCTCCCTGGTACCTAGAAGTCTCCAGGTATAAAATTTCTTTCTATAAAAGAAAAGTTGATTTCTGTTACCTTAAGATCTTGAAAATAGTATCTGTTATGTTTGAGGCCTTTCTGGTAACGAAAGAAAGAAAGAAAAAAATCAAAACCTGTATGAAAGGCTACCCAGCAAGCTCTATAAACTTTGCTTGTTGGTAGATAGAGCAAGCCTAAGGTTCCCTGATAATTACTTTTGAAGGACACATTTCTGTGAGGAAATAATATTTGGAGGCTTTTTGCCTCTAATTGAAGATTAAGAAATAAAACAAAAACACCCAAAACCCCTTCTACATTACTATAAGGAGACAGTACTGTCTCCTATTGATGGGCAGTTCTGTATTACAGCGGTCTAATGGCAGAGATTTTGAACGTGTATAGTGCGAATAACTTCATGTTACGATGAATCTTTATTAAGAATTTGTGCATAAAAACATTTAAAGTTTATCATATCCACTCTTAATTTTCTTCTAGACTTAAAAATATTGAAAGGTTATTTACTGGTATATGTGTAAAATCTCACTAGTTGATAAAAGGAATCGATTTTTGAATCATGTTTGTAAATCATGTTTGTTAATCTTTGTATTTTTAAAATTTGTACCTAGATTTTCAAAAATAGCTTTATTGAGGTATAATTGACATATAATAAACTGTACATATTTAGAGGGTACAAATTGGTAAGTTCTGACATACATGTACATTGTGAAACCTTCACCACAATCAAGACAATGAACATGTTTCCTTGTGTCCCTTTGTAATCCCTCTCCCACTCCAGTCTCCAGGCTTGTTGATGGATTTGGGCCATTACAAATAAAGTTGCTCTGGGCATTTGTGTATAAGTCTTTGAACATATGATTTCATTTCTCTTGGGTAAATACCTCCTAGCGCTGGATCATGTGATAGGTGTACATTTACATTTCTGAGACATTGCCAAATTTTTTTCAGAGTGGTTGTATCATTTTACATTCCCACCAGCAGTGTATAAGAATGCTAATTCCTTCATATCCTCACCAACACTTGGTATGGCATTTAATTTTAGCCATTCTAATAGGTGGGTAGTGGTATCTCATTATGGTGTTAAATTGCACTTCCCTAATGGCTTGTGATGTTGAGATTTATGTTTTGCGTTATGGATATCTGATGATCCCATTACCATTTGTTGGAAAGACTATCTCTACTGAATTGGTTTTGGTATACACACACACATACACACACACACACACACACACAAACACATATTCATGTATCAATTTTTGTTATTTATAGTCTTTATGTCCTATAAAGTCCCCATGAGCACAGATTTATTCAATACTGAACCATTACTTTTTGGGAGAAATACAGGGTTAGGTTCCTGTGAGCCTTTGGTCATAGCATTTTTGTCTTTTAATCAATACCTAACCTTGTTTTATGTGTGTTTCTATTTAGAGACTTTTTATTTAATATATATCTTTTTGATTTATTAATGTTGAACTCACTGCACTATAACTCATGCCTGAACGAAGCTTATCTATTTCTGGACTCTTATCTTCAAAATATTATGATGCAAATCCTCCCCAAATTGATCTACAGATTCAGTGTAAGCCCAGTCAGAATCCTAGCAGGGTTTTTTTTGTAGGCATTGACAAACAGATTCTAAAATTCAGATGGAAATGCAAAGGACATAGAATAGCCAAAATAATTTTGAAAAAGAAGAAAAAAGTTGGTGGACTAACATTGATTTCAAGACTTAAGTAATGACTGTGGTATTGGTATCAAGATGGACAAATAGATCGGTGAAAAAGAATAGAGGATGTTATTTGTTACTCATTGTTTAAATTTGCCACAAATGTATTAATGTTTTCTCTTTTCCCCAAGCAACAATGCTATATGGTAGTGACATGAGTGCTTCCCTTATTTTGATCTTTAGTCACCTTATTGAGCTTTTAGAAGATGGAAAAGCCAATGGGAGTCTAATGCTGTGATCCACCCTTTAGCTGTTTGCCCCCCCCCCTTTTTAAATATAATTTAAAATCTGTCTTACTGTCTAAACTCTGATTTTGTTATCTAGGCAGGTCCGGTCAGAAAACAAAGAAAAGAACGCAGTGATGTCTTTTACAGTTACAGATGAACCTGTCTATATTGACTTGACTTTGTCAGAAAACAAAGAAGAGGTAAATGCCTCAATTTTTGAGAATTTGTTTTTGGATTTCACAGATGTTATTTTTGAATGTGGGTTTTAATGATTTAATGACTTGGGAAAGAGGGGTCATGTAGGAGTAACAACAAAATGTAATAAAAATCTTCGGACTATTCGAAGTAACTATGAAATCACTGATAAGCTCTTATGGGGGAAGGGAAAATTTTGTATACAAAGGTAGTATATTTTGGAATTCATTTTGGGAATTAATAAGTTATTGAGGTGGATTTTGTTAATAGAAGTATATATATGATTCCTCTATCAGATGCATTTTTTTGTTATAAAATCTTTTGTAGTTCCTAACTAAGGTGTATTTTGTTATCAGAGTAACATCCTCTTGTTTTTTAAAAATATTTTAGGATTTTTCCTATAAAAATTAGGGATTTGATGATTATAACTTATCTTAAGCATTAAATAAACCTGATGTCATTGAAGTACTTCTTGTTTCTGTTTGATTAAAGCTATGTAGGATTTTTGATTTGGACAGAATCCTACTTTTTCAATGAAAGCGAAGGATATTTCACTTTTAACACATTCTAGGTTTTGAAATGCATATGTTACACAAACCTCTAACTAGGATTTACAGATTATTTGGAAGTTTTTCATCATGTTTTAGTATTTTTTGAAAAGTGTTATAGTGGAAAAAGCATTGGTTTAAAAATCAAAAGATTCTGGTTTAAATATTGATTCTGTGGCTAACAAACTTGGTTTCTAATGTGAAGTGGGGGGTGTCAATGATTAGATCAGTGATTCCTTATAAGGATTTTTGTTTGTTAAGGTGTCCACATCAGGTAAAAATGAGATTCACAAGTATTTTTAGAAAACTCTAGTTGGAATCCTACACTTAACTGCAGTAATACTTTAATGCTTTATAAAGTTTTTTGGGTAGGCTTGTGTACATTCAGTGTGATCAGTGTGCTATCTCATGATGATCAGAGGTTCTGATCATGGAAAACTGATAAAATGAGAAACATGTTAGTGTTTGTCCCCAAAACTATTAAACACAGAGGTTGATTTAACTTGAAGTAACTTCCTAAAAAGTTTTAAAGTTATTATTTGTATATGTGTGTTTGTGTGATTTTTAGAGGTAGGTTCTTTAAACCTAAATGCAAGTAATTTATAGAAGAAAAATCACTTTCTTTCAGTAGCAAAACTTGCCCCTAGTCTATGTGGAGAATGGACTGAATTTTCGCTTTCTCTTTTTCTGACTGTGAATTCTGCTGCTACTTTTAGATTTAATTTTAGATTTAATTCACAGTTTATCTGGGAGTAATACTGGCATTGTACTTAAAATTATTAATGATAAAATAAAGGAGAATGCTGGGCTTTTTTTAAAAGATATTTTAAAGATACTAAACTAGGAATGGTGGATCAGAAAGCCAAGTTCTAATTCTGGTACTTGATATAAAATTATGTTTACAGTAATAACTTAAAATTCCAAAACAAAACTATGATCATGGTATTGCAGAATATTCTGCTTGTGTTACCAACCTCTGTAGACAGTTTGGGATTAGATTTGGATATCTTTCAGCAGGAGTTGTGTGTGGAAGGGGGAACTAGAAAATTTGTTGGGGAAGAAACAGTCTTTCCCCTGACAACATCCATATACTCCTAAACCTCAAAAAGAATGAAATTTTCTCCCCTTTCTGAGATGTCTTATCTTTAAATATACCAGTAAATGCCTTTTAAAATTTTCAGTGTTTTCACAGTTAGTTTCACAGTTAGTCTTAGAACATTTTATATATTTCAGTTTCTCCCAATATATTGGTTACTTCCTGAATTCGCCCATTGCATTTCTAACTAGAGATAGCAATGTTTTGGAAGTGCTAAGTAGTCATTTAAGCTCTCTCCTTAAGAAAGTTTCAGAACTTTAACAAGTAGAGCTGTAGAGAGGCTGTGACAGCAAGAGTGTCATGGATAGAAGCATCAAAACAACTAGGCTACTAGAATTGACAGTAGACAGAGGTGGAAGAGAGGCCATGGTGGCTTAGAATTCCACTCTAGCCCCTTTCCAGCCACCCACGCAGAATGGCATTTTCAGCAATCCTGACTGCTCAGACACATGGGGCATGTCAGTTCTGTGTTACCAGCCTCTGCGCTTGGTGTAGTAACTTTGTTCATCTAACTCTGAGGCTGGATTCTCCTTGACTATGTTATCTTCTTGGCCTAAGCGTTTATTTCGAATCTTGGTGACAACAACACTGATTGTTATTTTGATAGAGGTGGTTATTTTTAAAAGAATCCTTGCTGTTCTAACTTTTTTTCTGGTTATTTAAAAAGGTGGCGAGGAGAGTTGAGTTTTCGTAAGTTAGATTGGGGACTGAAGTATGTTATTCATTGTAATTAATCAGTTACGTTTTTCTTTTAGCCTGTCAAGTTAGCTGTTGTTTGCAAAGATGGTCAAGTCCATCTTTTTGAACACATATTAAATGGGTAAGTAAGAATTTTTGAAGTCAGAAATTTATTTCTCTTTCCCGGAGTTGTTACTTTGTCATACTCCCACCTCATTATTCTTTGCATCATATTATTATTCATTTAGGTTGTTTTGAAAGCGTTCTTCTTTATCCATGTGACTACATACATTCCCAGTGAGAACTCAAGTTTTTGGAGTCACAGGCCATTTCTTTGTATATTTGTGATTATGAGAGTAGATTCTTACGATGTATGCTTAGTAAATGATAAATTTATCTAATGATAAATTTCAAAACAAAGTGGCTCAGTTGGAGATACTTGCTTGTGAATTTTGGTTATGCTTTATTTCTGTCTTTGGTAGTGGCTTACTTCCCCCTTGCCAGTGCTCTTGTTTTGGTAGACAGAGGGAAGCATTGTTGGTAAGTTGTGTAGTAGTCATAGAGCGGGGGTCAGCAAACTTTGGCTGGCAGGCCGGATTCAATAGAGACCATATGTAGCCTGAAAAACATGAAATACCTACTGTCTAGCCCTTTATAAATAAAAAGGTTGCCAAACCATGTCATAACTGTCTGAAACTCAATTGTGTGCATAATTATGTTAAACTTTAAAATGGTTTCAGCCTTTTACTGTCTGTTGGTATCCTTCTTTTAAAATACTAGTATAGGAATTTATTTAAATATAAACTAACTATGAAAGTAGTATGTGCTTATTTTAAAACATTCACGATGCACAGACACTTGATTATAAAATCTGAGTCTTCCTCCATTGAATTCTACTCCTAGAGGTAACTTAACGTTTTAGTGTATAAAATTTGAGGATTTTATTTACGTAGTGGTATGTGTTCATGGAATGTATAATTGAGGCCCAGAAGAAGTGGGGCCCAGAAATAGTGGGCCATGGTGAGGGCTTGGTAAGCCAATGAAGGATTTTAAGCAGAGTATTAATGGGATTTGGTCTCAGTTTTAAGGCAGTCATACTGTCTGACATGTTGAGAATAGAAAATAGAGGGGTAAAGGTCAAAGCAGAGACCCCAAATCCTGGGTCTAGAGATAGTTATGGAGTCTGGATACTAGAAGGAGCGAGTTGGAAAGATAGAGATATTGGGGTGCTTAAAATTGAGATTATGGAAGGTGTGCAGTTACTGGGAATACGTGGCAAAAGACGTCTAGGGTGTGAGGATTGTGTGGCTGAAGAACAGAGAAGGGCATGGTCATTGGAGGTTGGAGAGACCAGAGTGTCAGAAGAGTCCATCACCCTGGATGCTGGATATGAAAACCACCAAGAAAGGAGTTTATTAGGAGTGGTGTTGGAAAGAATGACAGCAAGCCACTGAAACCTTTAAGAGATACAGGGAAGTGACTGAGAGATCATTGGATGGCAGTAGGAGGGAGAAATACCCAGAATCTGGTGACAACAGTTTCAAAGGTTTTGGGGACAAAAGAGGGAGAGACTATTACCTTGAAGTGTCAGTGAAGAACAAGAAGAACACTTAAATCATGTTCTGATGCCCCTGGCACAAAGGGTGTGGGAGAGAAAACAGCTACAAATTAGGAGTGCTGCAAGGGTAGAGCAAGAAGGGGCAGAGAGCCCTTAGAGAAGACATTGAGGACAAAACTTTGCTGCTGGAACTACAGTCCAGAGGTCGAGATGAGGCTTTTGGGGGTTGGGAGCGACTGGAGATGGGGCTAGCTACAATAGGATGAAGCTCAGGGTGGTGAGAGGTCATTTAGGAATTTGGGGTTGCTTCTTGGGGCCTGATAAAATGGGACAGAGGGGCAGGTGGGTCTCAAGGCTGATGTTGGTGGGGATAGGAGAAGTCTTGAAAGGAGTACTCATACTAGAGGATTGCCACATTTTATGATTTGATGTCAGCCTCAAAGAATTAGTAGGAGATGTTATTTCAAATTCTCTGATCTCATTTTTTCTCCCCATTTCTAGATACTGCAAAAAGCCTTTGACTTCAAACTGCACGATTCAGATAGCAACACCTGGGAAAGGCAAGAAATCAACACCAAAACCCATCCCTATTCTAGCTGCTGGTTTTTGCTCAGACAAAATGTCATTGTTGATTGTATATGGCAGTTGGTTTCAGCCTGCTATTGAGCAAGTGGTACGTAGCTGCTGTTCTGGAGTAAAACAATATAGCATCAACATGTCCATGGAAAAGAATGGTTTTAAAAAATGATACATTGGTCTACTCATTGTAATATTTTGAAAGAAATAATACATTCTCCTTTAATTGAAGGATTTTTCACTGGGTGATTTATTTTAATTTGTGAGAACTCTATATGTTTAATCAATGCAGCATATCAAAAATATCATTTTTAACACTTAATATAAAGCATTGTTTGAGATATTTAATAACCCTCCCCCCTCTTTGTATTACGTTTTGGAAATCTGGTGTGTATTTTACACTTACAGCACATCTCAGTTTGGACTAGCCACATTTCAAGTGCTCAGTAGCCACACGTTCCTAGTGGCTACTAGTTGGTCAGCACAGGTATGACTTCTGTTGAATTTTGCTCAATTACACAAAATGTAAATCTTAATAATAAGACACTTAGTATTAGCACCCATTGGATTTCCTAAGTGGAAATGTAATGGCAGTGCAATGATTTAATGTTTTTTACTGTAAAAGTTTCTGTGAAGACTTGTAAGTTATGAGCATGTCCAATAGGTTATTTCTTAAGCCTGTGTTTATATTACTGTACCTAGTAAGGCCCTTAGTGATACTGTGAGTGGAATATTATATGCCCAAGCAAGTTCTTGTTGAGTTTACTAAAGAAAACTTCAAAAAATTTAATGCATATGGTTTAATTTTTAAAAAGGAGAAAAGTGTTAAGCTGTAAACACGACTCCTTGGCATGTGTGAATAGCCCTGTCTGGATGCAGCCATTATTGCTTCTCTGTTCTTTGTCCGCTCAGACATTGACTACTTGTGTGGGCATATAGAATTACATAGAACCGTAAGCCTTTATTGGTACCTATGTTGTTTGCTGCATCTGACTGCCTCAATCCCCACTTAAATCATATCCAGACATATAGCTCTACCTCAGAGCATTTTATTAATCAACAGTGCTATCTTTGATTTGCTTGTGGAAAGGATAACAACAGAAATTGTAGGGCAGGACCATTTATTTTCAGCACAGATTATTCCTTATAAGGATAATGAACTGATATGTTTTCTTTAAAATCTGTTACTTCTTAAAAATCTGTTGGCATTTACAAACTATAAATGTGAAAAATTCAAGCAGGTCAAAACTGAGAAAAGTAAACATTGTGCCCAGTGTCTTCATAGTTTACCCATTTTCCTCAACTGCCATCAATCTGAGTGTAACCACAGCTAACGGTTTAGTGTGCAAGCCTTCCACACTTTGTAATATTTTTATAAAAATGCTCAAGTAGTCATTTGTTTTTCATTTTGTTCTTATTCGCAGTTGCTTTGCTTGACACTGTCTCTCTCTTTTTTTTCACTGTTTCTCTTTTTTTTCCCCTCCCTCCTCCCCTTTTAAATATATATTCCCAGGCACTAAACTGCAGAGAACCTCATATGTGTTTAGTAAGAGATATTTCAAACTGCTGGGCCCCAAAAGTAGAAACGGCTGTAACAAAGGTAAGCACATGACAAATTTGAAGTAAAGCAAAAAGAGACTTCTTTGGGTAAATTGGGTGAATTGAATTGTTATGTGGTATTATGCTTAAACTGACTTTTTATCTTTTTATTCTTTAATATCCTCTTTATGTTCTCACCTTACAAATTTTGTGGGATTATGGTTTTAGATATCAAGATTGTTAAATTTTCTTGATTTTTGTACTTAGTTTACAGAATGAATGAGTGAATAGATGAGTGGCAGTTGAAGACCTTGGATTTAGTTCTTCCCTGCCCACCATGCATGATTGTCTGGGCACGGAAATATGCAGGAATAAATACCAATATCAAATTTATCAATAAATGATTTTTATCAATCTCAGTACTTAAAAGAGCATAACTTTGTTGAGAAGAATGCTGTATTTCAGGTTGTAATAAAGCCATGATGTGGGCTGGAATTTAATACCACACATAGGCGTAAGAGTATCACTGTGGTGCCCTATTTTGAATATAACTAGGTATCTACATGTAGATATCCTATATTTGGTGGTTTCATGAGAAAAGGAAAGCTAAGACGTGCTATGATGACATCCAAATGGTTTCGCTACTGGCTGAGTTTCAGAGATGACGCCTTTCTCTTGGCTGTCTGAGCATTTCTGGCAAAGATTGAATTCTGGAGGTAGTCATAAAATGTGTAACTTCACTCTTTAACATTGTTTAAATCAATATGTCCTTGTGTAATCTGTAGATTTTGTTTTTCCTGGTATTTTCTTAAATGGTATTTCAGCAAGCTTTAAAACTATGAACTTTCAGATTATCATTTAAAAACTTATTTGCCAACATTCAACTAAAATTTATCTTTAATTCATATCATGTTAATTATTTTGAGTTTTCCAATTATGGAGCCTTTTAAAACTGTTTGTTTTCTGATTGACGATACATAAGGATTAAGGCGTGATTTCCCTTTCACATCCCTGCTATTCCTGTGTAACAGGTGAGAACTCCAGTGATGAATTCTGAAGCAAAAGTCCTGGTGCCTGGGATTCCTGGTCATCATGCAACTATCAAGCCTGCTCCTCCACAAACTAAGCAAGTAGAGAGCAAGAGGAAATTAGGGGGAAATGAGGTAATGCAAACACTTTGACCATATATTTGAATTTGAAACTTAAGTTTACTTGGAGGTTCCAACAAGTATACTGGATAGAACCAAAGTTAAATCTTTAGAAATTTACTGAGATTTCTCTTTTATCCCCAGCATCATAGGTCCCAAAATTCTAGGTTGTCACCTTTGTAAGACTTATTTAGCCTCTGTTCAACAGAGAAGATGGAACTTTTATTAACTAAAGAGGGTGCTGTTTGGGCCATTTGTTAATAGTTAGCTGGGTAATGTAAAATGAAATAAATCAAGCTTGGACTTGCTATGATGACTTTCATTGGGTTTCGCATGTTGCTGAGTTCCAGTGATGCCTGTTTTCTCTTGGCTGTCTGAGCAGTCCTGGCTGATTTAGTGCCATTTGGTTTTTAAATGTGATAGTCGTTATAACTGCTTGAAGCACTTATAAACTTCATTTTTTTCTCAATTCCCAAAACTTTCTTGTGGTTGCTGTGCTTGTCTGTGCAGGGTCCTCTTTTTTATCTTTCATTCACATTCTTCACTCTTAGCTGAGTAGTCTAGAATTTTAGCTGATTTGTTCATAGAGAAAGATTATGTTTCTGTAGCTGATCTTACATGTCTTTATTGGGTGGGACATTGGGTTCATAAAAATTACACCTCAATAACATGATATCTGACTTTAAATACCAACTTTATTTAGCTTGGCCTAGATTCACCTCTTTAATTTCCTCCTGCCCCTCCCTCCCCCTTTTTTATGTTTTTCATATGTTGGGATAACCCAAACAGGGGGCTTTAACAAAGCATGTGTTTGCTTTGTTAGTCATAGAACAAGTTTATATTTTGACTTAGTTACCAAGGGGCTGACAGATCATGGTTTGTTAGGCTTGCTTCAATCACAGATCAGTTCTATACAATTGAGTTTTTGTATATCAAATTGCATCATGTTTATTTACACTTAAATTTTATTTTTTTTTCTTTTGGGGACGAGATGAGACTCCTCGAGGAAGCCAGCACCTTCCCTACACTTAAATTTTAAATATTTATCAAGGACATTTGGTCGTAATATAGCATATTCTAGTTAATAAGTCATCATTCGGAACTCACTAATAAAAAAATAGGAAGACATTTTACAAATTGTTTGGGGAACATAACTGTCTTTATGCTTTTTTGATAATACTTTGTTTCATTTTGCAGATCTGAGGTTGAAGCTAAGGGATAGTTACAGTGGGGGAAGCTTCTGTGATCATAGGTCTTCTCTTGTGCATTAGTAATCGATGCCAGGTCCTTGTCTTTTGTGAATCTTCTTATAGGGGATTTTTATGAATCACATTTTCAAACCATGTGCTTCTTGTATAATTGGTTTTTTTCACTAGAATCTGGAAGCTTGGATTACAGATGTTTCCCTTGTCTCCAACATTGGCATTATGGTAATGATATTCTCTTGGAATGAGAATGAGCATATTTGTGTTTTTCAGGGTTGAGGTGTAAATCAGCAGTGTTTTTTAATCTCCAAACTACTTTAGGCCTTGTCTGGTTAAAATTAATAGATCATTTCTATTCTGTAGGTTAGCATTGAAGAACGCCTGGGAGCAATGCATATAGATACAAAAAAAGGAAAGGATGACCTTCTCCAGACGAATAGCTTTCCAATTCTTCTTACACAGGGCTTAGAAAGTAATGACTTGGAAATACTAAATGTAAGTATTATGGCAGTTTTTAAATGAATTAATAAGTCGCTTAATTTTTCTTAGAAAGTGATTGACATCGTACATTCACAGAGTGAATAGCAATGTTTTGTGAGTTTAGTCACATAATTTGGTGGCATTATACAGACAGTCACCCACCTACAAAGGGATTGCTTTGAATTATTTTGAACCTGGAATGCATTTTCTCATAGAAATATTGTTTTGAATTATAGGTTCTTAGGCTTTAGTTCACAAAAGCCTTTATAAACATAGTGTAGCTGAACTATAATTCTCAGCATTCTAGATCACAATTTATATTTTTTTCTGTAGGAAAATGCGTTCCTGAGTTTTTACTCTGGATTCCAGAAACTTATTTCCCCCTGGCCGTGAGAGGGGGCGGTGAGGTGGAACCTTGGCAATGGGTAGGAGGTTTGGGGGAAAATTCGAGAGGGTTGGGGGTTATGTTGTAAAATATTTAGAGGTAAAAGTACCAGAAACTTTATATATAAAGGGAGACATTTATGGTTTCTGTGTAAGTTGGTGACTGCTTGTATGAAGTTACTCAATTTAGTCCTTTTAAATTCTAAAATTTGACAGTGGTCTATCTAGAAAATTTTAAGTGTTAAAGACAATTGGATTCAGGCATTGCCTGGTCAGATTAAAGCAATTTACTCTCGTTAAGTACATTTATTCTTAATGACTCAGCGATGTTATGGTGTCAGTTAGTATAAATGTGACTTTTGTCTGTAATCTATGAATAGTGTCTCTGATTTTATTTGATGTAAATGGGAATATCTTATATTTATACCTAAGGTGATTTTGCAGAACAAGAGAGAAAACCAGCAGGTGTACAGATCTAAAATTACTTTTAAAATAGTTTGTGAATATATGTATTTTGGAAGGTAGATTTTAGTTTACTATGGCATAGAAACCTAGGTGAGGATTTGGTGAAAAAGAAGCAGCTACAGAAAACAATCAGCAATGTTTTTGAAATGGAATACAACTTACCTGCAGTCATTGCCGACTTAACTATGCTTTGATACCTTCCTCAGTAGGTACAAGTGAATCAAGTACCAATTTTTTTCTTTATTACTAAGAAATATTTCAAAACATTTAGAATAGTACAGTGGACCACCATGAACCCATTACCCAGTTTCAGAAATTATCAGCATTAGCCAGTCTATCATTGATTCATATGTTGTCCTACTTGCCTTCTAAAGAGGTTATGGTGAAGCAAATCTCAGAAATGATCAAATATTTTATCCATAAATACATCCCTATTCAACTTAAAAACTCCTTTTCAAAAAAATAACTACAATCCAATATTGTACCTAAAAATAGTAATTCTTTAAAATTATCAAATATTGTTAGTGTTTACATTTCCCTAATTATCTCATAAACTTTTTATTTTCAGTTTTTATTTCTGCTTTCTTTAAAACAGGATCGCAACAGAGTTCACACTGTGTTTGGTTGATATGCCTTCCTCTCTCTCTTATGATTTATTTTTTGAAGAAGGTTATTTGCCTAGTAGTCTCACATTCTGGATTTTGCCTACTGCATCTCTGGTGTCATTTAGCATGTTCCTCTGTCCATCATGTTTCCTAAACAAGTTAGATTTAGGAGCTTGCAAATCTAGATGTAGATCTAGTTATATCTAGAAGCTTGAAGAGATTTAGTTTAGAACCTTTTTTGGCAAGAACGTTTCAAAGGTGTGTGTGTGTGTTTGTTTTTAAGACAGAGCCTTGTTCTGTCGCCCCAGGTAGAGTACGGTGATGTGTGCCACGACGCCTGGCTACTTTTTGTATTTTTTGTAGAGACAGGGTCTCATTTTTGCTCAGGCTGGTCTCGAACTCCTGAGCTCAAGTGATCCTCCCACCTCGGCCTCCCAGAGTGCTAGGATTTACAGGCATGAGCCACCGTGCCCGGCCGTCAGAGGTGTTAATGTATAACTTTTATCAGTGTCACAGGGTTGTTGAAAGGACAAATGAAATGCTGTTTATGAAAGCACTTTTTAAAATGTAAAGGTTTTTGTTTATATTACTTCTTAGAAACAATTGGAAACTAGTTGAATGATGAAAAAATTTGTGCCAGAAAAAACCTTTTTAAAAAAACCCTTTTTTTGAAAAAAAAAAATTAAAAATACAGAAATGTTCTCATAGTGTATCATTACACTTATACATTCTGCACTCTAAAAAGAAAGAGATAAGTTTAAAAAAAATATTTTTTCCCCGTAAAAAAAGTCTTCCCCATTCCCAAAAGCTGCCTCATGAGGATACATGACACATGGTTAGGAGGACATTGAAAATAGGAATGAGAGAGGAAAGTGAGCAATGACAGGGATACAACGTGGGACTTTCTAAGAGGTTAAGGATGTCTGTCATAGAAAATGTGATGTTAAAATTAATGGCTTTCAGAGGGTGGAAAGGTAACCCAATGAAATAGTCTATAGCTTATGCAAAAAAAAAAAAAAGAAAAAGAAACCTAGTTATTTAAGTAATTCATGGCATTCATAAGGAGATAAATATTTTAGAGTATTTTTAAAAAGTTTCACTTTCAGTAGTACCAAAAAGCACCTAGGGTACATTTAAAAACGATGACTACCTCTACATTGAAGATTCTAACAGTTGAGAAAAATTAAACAGAAACTGAAGTAAATGGAGATCTAAACCATGTTCGTGGATTGGAATATTGTTTCCTTAAGGTGAGGAATTCTCCCCAAATTAATCTGTATGTTTAGTCTATTCCCAATTAAAATTCTAATAGTCCTGTCAGCCACCTTTGTAGAAATTGACAGACTGTTCCTAAAATTTATATGGAAATGCAAAGGACATGGAATAACCAAAGCAATTATAAAATAAGAAGCAAGTTGGAAGAATTACCCTGATTTCAAGGTAAAGCTATAGTAGTCAAGATAGTTTGATATTGGTGAAAAAATAAATGTACATTAAGAGAGCAAAATAAGAGTCCGGAAATAGACCGTATACAATTGGAAAAAAATGGTTCTCAGCTTGGCTTCACATCTTACGTAAAAATCAATGCAAAATAGACCACTGACCTGATTATAAAACCTAGAACTATAAAACTTCTAGAAGAAAACAGGAGAAAATCAATGTGAACAAGAGTGGGGGGATTTCTTAGATATATCACAAAAGGCATAAATGTTAAAGGAAAAGTAAAGAAACAATTGGTAAAAGTTTGAACAGACACTTCACAAAAGAATTCAGATGGCCAATAAGCGCATGTAAAAGTATTAAATATCATTAATTATCACAGAAATGCAAATTTCAACCACATTAAGATAATGCTGCATACCCATTATAGATTGATTAAAATGAAAACACCAGTACCATCTGTTGGTGAGGATTTGGAGCAATTGGAACTCATATCTTGCTGGTGGGAATGCAAAATGGTATAACCACTTTGCAAAACAAGTTGGTAGTTTATTAAAAATTAAGGATACACCTACCACATGATCCAGCCACTCTACTCATAGGTATTTACCCAGAGAAAAACAGACATATGTTCATACAAAGACCTTTATATGACTGTTCATCGCCACTTCATTTATAATAGCCAAAAACTGGAAAGAACTCATGTGTCCCTCTACAAGATGAGTAGATAAACAATTTATCTAGCAATATAAGGCGTGTATTATTGGTAGACCAGCAATATGGATGAATCTCAAGCTGTGTGAAAGAAGCCGGACAATAAAAAAGTAATAATGTATGATCCCATTTATATAAAAATTCTAGAAAATGCAGACTAGTATATACTTCAGTGGCTGCCTGGGAATTGGGAGTAGAAGGAGGGATACATTGTAAAGAGGCCCAGGTAGACTTGAGGGTGACAAGTCTGACAAGTCTTATAGTATTTGTTTCATAGGTAAATGTGTATATCAAACTGATCAGATAGTGCACTTTAAATGTGTGCTGTTTACTGTGCTTCACCTGTACTGCAGTAAAGTTGTAAAAGAAAAACCTCATCTTCAACACCATCTTGGTAGTTATAACTATAGGGTTGTTTCTTTAAATATATCCTTGACAGAAGTTAATGATGCTGACTCCTCTGTTCATTATCATTTCACTTAGTTTGGGATAAAGTATTTTTATTTGCTCATTTTAAACTTGAAAATTGTTAACCTTAGAGCCTCTGTCTTTAGTGGGCATAAGAGGTATCCGAGAGCTTGTTGAAAAATTTTCTGCCCCACAGTTTGCGATAACTTCTAAATAGTTAAGCCATGCTTTTTTGGTCTGTGACGGTTCTAGTTTATACTGCTCATCTTGGTGTAATTATTAATAGTGACTCCTTTCATTCACAGAAGTGTCCCGGTTTGGACAACAAATTACACCATCACTCTTTATTTAGAGCAATAGCAGATTTCACAGATCTCCTGTCTTTCAGTCCTCCATTATGTCCTCAGTCCTTCATTATGTTTCTTAACCAAGCTTTTGGTGTAACTAATAGGGAACAAGAAGTTTAGGATTGTATTCCTTGACCTGAAGCGTTGCCACCCTACTAGGCCTACAGGGAGGTTTGGGTGAACATCTTGTGAAAATTGAAGACCTTAGCAAAAGCATGTCTTATCTCAAAAAATAATTTGTAGACTAGTTCATATAGAATGTTTTCTGTAGCTTCTAGATCATTGGAACTTTGTGATAACTGATGTTTATAATGAAGAGGTAATTTGAGGAATATTTAGTATCATCAAGCACCTTCTGAACTATTATTAAAGTTATGATGAGCATATTTTGTTTTGAATCTTGTATTCTGGTTTTTTGGAAATGAAAATTTTAGGTTAATTGAGACTATTAATTCAGGGCAGTCCATCCCTCAATAATGATGTATAAAATGCTTTTATTTCTTTTGTATAAGAAACTAATTATGTGATAGTTTTAAAATAGTACTTGATAGATTTAGAAGGGCTTAGTGGTGTAAAGGTAGTTTTACAAGCAAATAAAATCCATCTGAAAAGATATGGTAGGAACTGTAAAAATAGGTTGGAAACTAACTTTCTGTATTTTTGCCTTTCAGTATCTCTGCTGTTTTTATTCTGAGCACGATTTTTGTAGTCATAACTGCCACCAAAACATACTTACACCATTAGGGAAGATCCTCTAGGAGTAAACGCTTTTGAAAGAATAAATATTTTAAAATATTTAAGAGGAAGGGGAAATCAGAGACCTGAAAGGACTCTAATTTTCCACCCTCTGCTTCTGTGAACCATGTGGGACGTGGAGAAGTTGAATGGCCTACCCAGGGGTATGCAGCTTCTAAGGGGAGAGACCGGGACTGATCTGCCCTGTCTTCTGTGCTATAACACAGGGTGGAGACTGGGTCTTTCCCATAGATGTATCCTTAAAGGGTTTTGGTTCAAGCACTTATTATGTTACCTTTTGATTGGTTTAAAATTTTGTCAAAAAGTTGACACCTAATTTAAGAAGATTTCTTGCTTTCTAAGTGTGATTTTACTAGTTTTGCTCACTCTTGGGTGGATGCAACTCTAATTTCATAAAATAGAGGTTTGGGAACATCTCTGAAATGGTATATATATCTATATTTAAATATCTAGAGATGTTCTTTCGTGTTTTATATTAAAAAATTGGTAAAAAAAGAAACCTGTTTAATGAAGTAAATTTCCTAATACCTGAAGACTGCTTGTCTAGTCGTCACACATGTAATATAACATTCTCCATTCAGTCCCTCCAGCCTTTATTTGCTAAACTCAGTTGGTAGTTTATTGCCTTTGTCTTTTTAAAATCATTTTTATAGACAATTTTTCCTGTAGTGTCCTTAGCTTGTGAGTGTACTTATTTAAATAATCCTTTTATTTTCTCACAGAAAGTACTTCAAACTAGGAACTTAAACCTAATAAAGAAGACTGTGTTAAGGATGCCCCTGCATGCCATTATCCCATTGTTGCAAGAGGTAACTAACTACTCTTTTCTTTCTTTAGAGACAGGGTCTCTTTCTGTTCCTCATGTGAGTACAGTGGCATGATCACAGCTTGATGCAACCTTGAACTCTCAGGCTCGGGCAATCCTCCTGCCTCAGCCTCCCGAGTAACTAGGATTACAGGCATGCATCACCAAAAGCCCGCTAATTTTTAAAAATATTTTTGTAGAAACGGGGTCTCATTATGTTGCCCCGGCTGGTCTCAAGCTCCTGGCCTCCAGCGATCCTCCTGCCTCAGCCTCCCAAAGTGCTGGGATTACAGGCGTGAGCCACCGAGCTCAGTCATGACTGTTCTTTTCATTTAAAGGTCCTAATGCTATAAATTAAAGAGAAAATCTAGTATTTAGAGTAAAGTATTTGTAATATATAAGGAGACATGGCATTTAGAGTGTGAATGATAGATGAATAGGAAGAAAATACTTTAGACAAAAAAGTGAAATTGGTGAATTCCTGAGGCAATTAAAGGAAAGTCACTGGCATTTTTGCCTTTATTAGTAGCCACTGCACTTCAGCCTGGGCAACATAGCAATTCCTTGTCTCTTAAATAAAAAAGTGTACATAATTTCACTGAAGCTTGCCCTAAGAGTGGGTACAAATTGTTAAAAATTAGGCCTAAAGATAAAGTGGATTCTTTGTAATTAGAAATTATAGTTGATTATATTTGTTTAATGTGCTGCTGAAGTATTTTGTGAGAGTGCTTTTGGTATTAATGGTGTGGGCTGGTTTACTGTTATTAGTAAGGGAAACCTCTGTGTTTAAAAAAGCAGTGGCACAAATTAGAAAAAGCTGGTCGTTTGTTTTTGGAATATTATCTACTTTAAAACAAAATTTGCCTAACTTTGATTTTTTTATTTATACTTAAAAAAATTGAGATATAATTCACATACCATAAAATTCACCCTTTAAAGTATATAATTTAGTGTTTTTAGTATGTTTACAGATTATTGTGCACTTGTACCCCAAAAGGAAGTCCTGTACCCATTGGTAATCGCTCCCCACTCTCCCTTCCCCCCAGTTCCTGGCAGTCACTAATCTATTTTCTATCTCAATGGATTTGCCTATTCTGGACACTCGTTCATATAAATGCTAGTGTAGATTTTTATCAGGTAATTATGGATTGTGGAGATGTATTCATAGAATATATTATGTTGGCTGAAAATAGACTACTAAATGAAATAATGATTTCCTAATATAGTCATTGTATTGTGGGAATTAATGGAGATTGGTTGCCTCTGAAGTGCTATTGCTAATAGTGTTTTTCTCTCCCTTAGCTTACAAAGAGGTTGCAAGGACATCCTAATAGGTAAGATGTTTAGGCAACTTAAATTGCTTTGTTTTTATAAATAGATTAGGGGTGATTGTGATAAACAATATCTGACAGCGTAAGATTAAATATTATGTAGTCCCAAATTCTAACTAATAAAACTCTTTAAGTGTCATATGTTAACCTTTTCTTTATTTGAAGTTGAATGACTTTTATTCTTAACATTTTATTACAGTTTTCTTTTAGAAAACTCCTATGTACGTATTTCAGCTGTATTATCTGGTCATTTAAAAATTAGTCTTAATTTTGTTTAATGATTTAGTCTTAATCATGATATGTAAAATTGCCTTTTATAGAACTTGTACAACTTCTGGTAGCTGCTTAAGGTTAAACATTTAAATCTGGAAGTTGGTATCTTTAAGATCCTGAGCTTGTAGTATAGTATTATCAGTTTCTATATAGTTAAATACATAGGCTTTTCTTTCCTAATTTTTTTTCCTGAAAGACTGTATTAGCCTTAATTAGGACTGACTTTTGTGCATTTTGGGTCTATATTTGCCTTTTAATGTTGGAGTGGAAGATTTTGCTGTTTTTTCCAGACAGAGAATAGCAATCTATTTTTAAGTTTGTCATGAACATGAAATGCAAAATCAGTTGCACTCAGTTTGGATGATTACTGCACTGATATCAGTTAATTACGAAGTAAAGCATGGGTTTTATTCTTTTTTTTTTTTTTTTTTTTTTTTTTTGGAGACAGAGTCTCACTCTGTCGCCCCAGCTAGAGTGCAGTGGTGTCATCGCAACCTCCTGGGCTCAAGCAATCCTTCTGCCTCAGCCTCCCAAGTAGTTGGGACTACAGGAGCGTGCCACAAGGCCTGGCTAATTTTTCTGTTTTTAGTAGAGATGGGTTCTCGCTTTTGCTCAGGCTGGTCTCAAACTCCTGAGGTCAAGTGATCCCCCTACCTTGGCCTCCCAGAGTACTAGGATTACAGGTGTGAGCCACCGGGCCGGCCTCTGGAATTGTTTTAAAGGAAGGAGTTTTTTCCTGTTTTCTGGTGTGTAACCCCTTTGCCTCATTAGTATATTACACAGATCTCAGGCTCAGTGAAAGAATGAAAGGACTGTGGTATTCACAGTGATTTATTTATTACAGTCATCTTCACAGAGCACAAATTATAGATCTTCTATTGCCTATATGGGTTTTTCTAATTTTGTAGCTCAGTTGTATTTAATTTAGAATTCGTGAACATTAGTTTAGTTGGATTTTTCTTTTTTTTTTTTCCAGTGCTGTTTTAATGGTTCAGTGGCTAAAATGTGTGTTAACGGTTCATGCATCGTACCTGTCCACAGTGAGTCTTTTCAGCTACGGTTGCTGAGTATGAATAGTTTGGCTTTGATAAGGATTATAAACTTTGATAAGGTTGGCTGACCAAAACCATCCTTTCTCCATCTGTCTGTCAACCATTAGATGCTTCCTTTAGAGATTTTGTTTTCCCCTTGGTGCAGTGATGTGAGCCCTTACATGATATCACTGGTCTCCCCACCATTTAAAAGTAATATATTAACATATTCTGTAGAAAACTTTGAAAAATATAGAAAGGAGAAAAATTATATATTGATGTATTCACAATCAAATGTTATTCTATATATATAACCTCAGTAAAATTGTCTTTTTATTGTATATATCCTTTCCCTCCCTTTAAAAAAATTTAGCAGGTTTGTAAAGTTTTTATGTATGCTAACATGTCTGCCCTGCCTTGTTCCAGGAGGATAAAAGGGTAGTTTATGGTAAAAATGACATAAAGTAATATTTACTACCTGACATTTTGCTGGAGCTGCTTTCATCTCTTGATTCTATGTAAGAAGAGAGGGAACAAATCTTAAAGCAACACAGAAAAAAACTTTTATATTCATAATATGAGTTGGGTTCTTTGCCATATCATTACATCAGTTACATTTTAAGCTAGAAGTAAAATTAAACAATTTTTGTTCTTTTGTTTGATTATCTAGCACTTTATAAGAAGTTTTCTTAAAAGATTTTAGTGGGTATTTGAAAAAAAGTCCTTAATTGTTTTTTAAACTGTAGCTCTTCTGACCTTCACACAGTTTTACCCAACTCGTACCTGGTGTCTGTTCCTTGCTCTCTGTCTCAGGCTCCTTTTGCTTTCAGTGGTTTGGAATAGCGAAAACTATTGATTAACCTGCTTTAAGGTCAGCAGTTTTTTCTTAGTGTGTCCAGGGAGAACTCTGCTAAGATGCTAGAATGGGGAAGAGTAAAACAACAATAATCGTGGGTGCTGGGTCTCCCGGCCTGCAGGAGTGGACTGGGGGCAGTGGCGAGAGGAGTGTGTGAGCGCTTAGTGGTCGGTGTGAAACGATCACAGCAGACGTCAGGGTCTTGGGATCTTCTTGGAGCTCGCGATCTGAATGGAGACACGTGAAAGGGAGATGATAAAATGAAACACGGTCACATTACAACTTGTTTTATTCATTTTTTTTGTTTATCTGCCGTTTAAAGATTTTAACATTTGACTGAAATACTCTTATTTATGTCACTGTCAGAAATAGGAGGGCAGGTAAAGGCTAATCAAAGGGCAAAGATTGGGGTCCCTTTTTCTACAGCTCTAGAGGGACAAATAAAAGAATTTCCTGCTTTCATTTCTTAAGCGTGGTTCAGAGGATTCATTAACAGGGAGTATGTTTAAAATGCTGTAAGATCAACTTTGTACTCTATCACTGTGTCCTGCTGGTCTCTGGGAGCTGGGAAAAGCTTTTTCTAGCTCCATTGGGCCTTATGGTAAGGGTAGCTAATGTGCTGTCATCAGAGGGTAAGAGTCAGAGGAAAGCCCCCTTTAGCCTGGAGATGGATGGTAGGGGTATTTTTTAAAATTTAATGTCTACTTTATATTGACTTTATCTGAAATATTTTGATGAGAGAAGTCCTACCCTGCAGTTTGTCCTACCTTGGAGTTTCTCCCTCTTGACTTTGTATCATTATTTTTATAAAACTATTATATTTTCCTGTTATGACATTGAGGGCCTTCTGTGAAAATTTGCAATGTTGCTAGGCTGTGTCACAAATAGCTGTTGCTACTGGAAGTAGTACTTGTGAGGAGATACTTGTGGTGCAGTGGCTAAATACTGAGGCATCACTGAGCATGATTTGTATGTTTGTCATTTCTATAATGTGATATTGGTATCAAACTGTCATCTTTTTTTCTAGTTACCTGACCTGGTACCCCAGCTGGGAACACTCTACCAGTTAATGGAAAGCAGAGTCAAGACTTTTCAGAAACTCTCACACCTTCATGGAAAGCTTATTCTTCTAATCACACAAGTGAGTAGGTCAAATTGTTTCGGGCTAAAACTTTTGGCTGTGGTAGGAATGGAGAGAAGAATAAGGATTGTTTACCTGAACATTGAGAGTTCCCTCTTCCAGTAAGAAGTCCAATCTTTCACTGGAAATTATTATCTGTTTGATAGTATGATAAGAGCTTAGTTGTGCCTGTTTCAACTTTTACTGAAACTTTGTTTTTACCATTATATTTCAATTGTTAATACAGTCAACAAAAGAATATTTAATGCAGTTAAAATTTTGGCACAGAAAGATATTCCGGTCACCTCAGAGGGTTTTTCAATTTTTAGAGAGTACTTTTTTTCTTCTTGAAGAATCTTTTTGCCCTGTATTTGATCCACATTGTATTAAGGTCATTTATTACAGTGGTGGAAGGATGAGTCAGCTGATGGTGGGGAAGGTTGGGTGTGGTGGTGGTTGTGGTACTTGGAACGTGCTTATGCTCTTCTTCAGAATAGTACTTTATCCTCTTTCAGGTTACAGCATCAGAGAAAACAAAGGGAATGACTTCCCCTGAACAGAAGGCAAAGTTGGTGTATGAAGAAGGTAAAGGTTGGGGGGTGGGGTAGAGTCTAGAATTGGAACATTTAATTTTTCGATGACTCAGTTCTGTCATCTTTGCAAAAACATCACTGTAAGTTCTTGCTTTGGCATACCTCCTGTAATAAAATAGGCAAGTGTGTGGCAAAAATAGGCAAAAAGCTGTGATAAATAAGAAAAGAGAAGGCACAAGTATAATCCAGTAACAAAATGTGGCATTAGGTGTGGAAGAGATTTAAATAGAAGAACACTATGAACATACTTTATGCTAATACATTTCAAGATCTAGCTGATATAGGTAATTTTTAAGGAAACTTTAGTGACCAAAGTTGACTTAAAAAGAAATAGAAAACTGGAAAAATCCAATGGCTCTAAAATTGATCACAGAATACCACGCCCAGAGATTTTGTGGGTGATTTTATCAGGTCTTCAAGGAACAAGTCATTTTTGTCACTTACAAACACTTTAGGCAGTTTATGAGTCAGTGTAATTTCGTTAACAAAACCAAAGATAGTCAAGAACAGAACATTTTAGACCATTCTCAAATATCCTAAGTAGCATATCGATTATAGAAATGTTTAGTATTGAGACTTACAAAGCTAAAGTGCAAGAATAGACAGACAAGTAGATTGGCTTAGTTACCCCCAAAAAACCCATAGCTTTGTGGAATCTTGGTATATTATTAATAATATTGATGGCATGTTTTATATCCGTGTGGAAAAGATAGCCTGTTTAGTAAATTGCTAGAAAAACTCAAACTTCATATGGAACAAAAAATTTTATCTGTATCACATTACACATAACTTATTTTCTCTTTACACCTTAATATGTTAAAGGAACATTTTCTTATTAGAGGAAAATAACATTAAAATGAATATAGGATATACAGATGATTTTCTGGGAGGTGGAACAAATGACTAACAACAACAGCTTTAGGGAAATGCAGATTAAAACCTCAGTGAAATAATATTTTGTATTGTGATAAATTGATAAATTTGAAAAACTGAAAATAGGTGTTGGCAAGGATTTGGAGTAATGGAAACTCATGCTGTGGTGGGAGTATATGTGCATTCTTTTTACAGAGCAACTTTATAATCTTAGATAAAGTTGAAAATTTGCATATTCATCCATTTGTCAGGGGTATTCCTAGGAGTGTACCCTAATGACTAGCACTTGTCAAAGTGTGGCCAGAGCACCCGTGGGGATCCCTGCGACCCTTTCAGAGGTCCATGATATTCTCCATTTTTCAGCCAATCATCTGTGTGAGGCTGGGTTTTCTTCATATAGTTCAAATAAATCAACATATCCAAGATATAAGATGTAGAAGCAAATACGAGAAGTTTATAAAAATGTAAAAACAATGCCACTCGGTGACTTTTTCTGGGGCGGGGGGAGAAGTATCGTTTTTCATTAAAACATGTTATTTGTGTTAACATGTAATGGATTGGCATTTGTAAATGAATTAAATATTTTTAAATTAAAAAATTTTAATTTTTAATGTGATAATATTGATAGAGTTTCCCCACATAAACAAGTTTTTGGGGCCCTCAATTTTTTAAGAATGTAAAGGGGTTTTAAGACTAAAAAGCTCAAGAACATGGTTTAAAATGTGTATGCAAGGAGGATTGTATAAGTGCGTTCATTGCAGCCTTGATTATAATATAAAAGATTACTTATAAACAACATAATTCTTCATTAGTGGGAGGAGTATTTGTAATGGTTTATTCCTTCAGCATAACACTATATTAGTGAGAGTGCATGAAGTAGAGATAGAAGTTATCTACATGGATAAGTATGATTACAAAATCAAGTCACAAAATGATATCTTTATAGTACCATATAATTGTATAGGTGTGTATACACACGTAAAACATTTGAAAACTCACAAAACAATAGTATAGTAGTTCCCCCTTATCTATGGGGGATACATTCCAAGACCCCCAGTGGATGCCTGAAACTGCAGATAGTACTGAACCCTGTATAATGTACTTTGGTTTTTCCTATACATACATACCTGTGATAAAAGTTTAATTTCTAAATTAGGCACAACAAGAGATTAACAACTATAATAATTAAGTTATTAGTAATGTATTAATATGTAAACTGAGGGTGACTTGAGCACAAACACTGATATTGCAACAGTTGATCTGATCACTGAGATGGTTGCTAAGCAACTAGTGGGTGGGTAGCATAGATAGCTCAGAGACACTGGACAAAGGGATGATCACATGCATGGTGTGAGATTTCATCATGCTACTCAGAACAGTGTGCAATTTAAAATGTATGAATCCTTCGTTTCTGAAATTTTCCAATTAATATTTTCAGATTGCAGTTGAAACCATGGAAGGTGAAAGCACATAAGGAGGACTACTGTATATGTTTTTCATGAATATGTACAAGTAATTCATGGGTACATATGTGCACTATAGTTGTATAACAGCATACACGGGAATGATAAATTCAAGATAGTGGTTTCTTTTAGGGAATGGGCTCAGGGAGATGGGCATGCAAGGGAACTTCATCTATATATAATTTATTTTCCAAAGAAAAAGTACACACAGGAAGAAAGTTAGAATATCTTAAAAAATAGGAACAGTATGCTATAATATTGGATAATATTAGCACACCTAACAAAATTAATTCCTTAGTTTTATCCAGTGCCCGATTCACCTTCATCTTCCCCCAGTTACCCCTAAGATGTCTTTTAAAGCTGGTTTATACAAACTAGGCTCCAGTTTTGGATCATGGTGTTGAATCTGGTTGCTGTATTTCTAAGGTCTCTTTTTAGTCTTTAAGAACTCCTTTCATGACATGGACTTGCTGAAGAGACTGGGTAGTTTTATTCCTTAGAGTGCCCCACCTTGTGGTTGTGGATTTGCTTCCTTTTGGTTTCTTTTGTTTGTTCCTCTAAACTCTATAATTCCTTTAAACTGAACATGAGGTCTAACGGCTTGATTAGATTTTAAGTAATATATTTTGGGTACGGGTTGCATTAATGTTGATGTGTTTTCATTTTGCGTCACACCAAGAGCCACATTGTGCTTGTTCTTCCATTAATGATGCTAAGATTGCTGACAGCGTTTTCCTCTGCGTTGTAAAATATATTTCCCATAGTGCTTAGAAAATAATCTGTGTTACTTTTTTTTTTTTTTTAACATTTGAATGTTTTGTTCCTCACAGCCATACATCTAATGTATCATTACTAATATTTCTGTAATTGGTACTTTCACTGTTAAAAACAATGCTAATTCTTCTATTTCTTCTACATTTTTAAGCCAGCTTTTTAATGTAGATGTTTTCCCTCATCAACTGGGGCAATTTGGTAGCCCAGAAATAGCTTAGTATTTTAAGATGATATTTTGTAAGCGTTTTGGTACTTATGCTGCCCCAATGAGATCTTGATGCAGGCAAGAATATTAACTTAATGTTATGTCTTGGGTGGATGATTGCTGAATATAAATAATATTTCTAAAAGTAAATTCAGGAATCTGGTTATGCTTAGTTTCCAGGGCTATGCCCTCTGCTTTGTTCACAAAATTAAGACTAAGTGTTTTCTCCCTACAGAGTCTTCTGAAGAGGAGTCTGACGATGAAATAGCAGATAAGGATTCTGATGTGAGTGATCTGTTTCCTGGTATATAAGTCAGCCTTTATGTCCTCATACTCTGTAAGACTGACACTTTCATAAATGCTTTCCTTGCTTGGTGTTTCTACTAGGATAATTGGGATGAAGATGAGGAAGAGAAAGAAAGTGAAAGAGAGGAGGAAGTTGATGACGAGAATGAAGAGGAAGATGAGGATGCTGAAGAAAAAGATGAAGAAAATGGTGAGGACAGAGAGGTGGCAAGTGAAAAAGAATTAAATGGAGATTCTGACTTAGATCCTGAAAATGAAAGTGAAGAAGAATGAAGACAGGAGAGCAGCCAGTCACACTGTAAACCCTGGCTCACCTTGACCAATGGTGCCGAGTTCTCCTGGGGAGGGTTGTCTCTGCCAGGATGCCGAGGACCGCTGTACATTTCCAAATTCACAGTGGTGGTTCCCATGCCACCTTGCTGTCCTGAGTGCCCCAGACGTAACTGTGTAAATAAGAGTGTTTCATTCAAATGTTAATAAACTTTACACAGTAAATAGACACAATTTCTGCAATGTACTGACATGAGTGTCCAATATATGGTATATTTTTATAATATAATATCCTAGTATGATTGGTTATATCGAGAATTGACTTAAGGTAAAGACCTTTCCCATAGGGTTCAAGAACTGGACTGTTGTGAAGGAGTCAGCTCTTATCTCAGGTTGGTATCTTTTATTAAATCCAGATACAAAGCAGCAGCACTAGTGAAGATTTTTTTAATTTGGTACATTTAATTTGGTACATTTTCATAAAATACGATGGGATCACTAAAAGCTGGAGTAAAAATAATTGTGATTTTTAAAAAAAATCACCAGTATCCTTAGCTTGTCTTTTAACCGTGGCAATCTGACTTGACTCAGATTGAATATTTGGAGTGCTTCCCCAAAATAACCACTTATTTTTTAAGCTGTCATGTGAAATATTTTTTTAAAACAAAACAAAAAATTATGATAATTAAAAAATTCAAGAGTTAGCCATATTAAGGATTTTTCTGGACTGAAAATTGCCTGTAAAGAATCATCAGTGTATAGACTTAGAAATGCTCGTTACCTGCAACTTTTTAAAAAATTCAGTTATAGCTGCTTTTGAAGAGGTTTTCATTTTTATTTAAATTACTAATGGATCAGAGAACAATTGTTTATTTTTTCTCTTTGGTTTTAGATATTAATGATAACCTTGTTGGAATTTTTTTCCAAAGAAAATATTTTTATAATTCAGTAATTTAATGTTTTCCTTCCTTCTCATTACCTACTCTTGGCAGTGTTAGGGTATCTCTTTACCTTTAAAATAATAAATCTGACTCAAGATTTTTTATGTATGTATAAATAAGTATTTTGGTGCGCTACAAAAGCCTTTTCAAATTATCAGTAAAACTTTTTTTTTTTTTTTTTTAAATAATGAGCCAGTATTTGCTTAGTGCTCACTAGGGGTTGTGCAGATGGAAGCTCACCTCTAAGGAAGGGCTGAGCAAATGGATTTATTGTTTCCCACCTGTGAATATGTAAAACAAAACCATTATCTCTGAGGGTCTTTTTAATATCATTGGCAGAACAGAGATTTCTGTGTTCAACTACTAGAGCTGGAGCCATATAAGCATCTTGGGAAAGCAAGTTTGAGTCAGCTATTGGTGTAATGTACAGTTATATTTGTCTATAAATGGAGCTGTTTATGGCAATTTAATACCATTCTCTTTGTAAAGTGAATAAATATTCATCTTTACCCAGTGCTTGTCTTGTGATGTATGTAGAGGAATACAGACACGTTTGGGCTTGTGGTGTGAAGGTTTTTACAAAGTGATTTTACCCCACTATTATTAATAGGTAAATGCGTTCAAGGCTTGGTGGATAACCTAGAATTTGTAACAAAATGAAAGAACCAAGAATTTTGTGTTAGTCTGGTGTTCGTTATAGCTGGTTGTTTCTTCATGTGTTCCCACTTGGCTGGGTTGTGACAGTAAAGAAAGGCATGTACTGATAGATAAGATCTTGTTATGGTAACCAGCACCTGGTTTATGAGTCAGATTTCCCTAACACCTGACTGTACTTCAAGAAGTTAATGGCAACAACTATGTGGCAATTTCTTACTAGTTTTTTTTTTGGTTTAGAAAAATTCAGAGTTAAATTTGGCTTGTTACAAAAATAATTTTCTGGTTTTAGGGTGTTTCACTGTCTTGTTCCGCTCCTAATCTGGACAACAAAGTATGTATGTTGAGATTAATTTTTCTTCCCAACTTTTTATTATGAAAAATTTCAATCCTCCAACCATAATCAAGTCAGTGATCATATGTTGTATTTGGTTATCTTATTGCTCTGTTAATCCAGAATATTCCCCCCCTCATCGTGTGTGTATGTGCGTGTTTTGATTTTGATATTTAAATGAGTCCACATAAATTAAGCTGTGTTGTAGAATGTGATACATTCTGGATTTGTCTGATTGTTTCCTTACGATTAGATTCTGGTTTAAATGTTTTTTTGGCAAGAGTCCTAAAAAGGTGGTGGTATTTGGGATGAATTTGTAAAAGTAAATTCTTTGAGTATAGATGAGTAATATGAGTATGTTGTGATGTAAGTAGATGTCCAGGCTTTAGGTTTGGGATTTTTGAAGCCTGAGTGCAAAGGTTTGTGCTCAGGGTGCTTGAGGGTCAGAAATGGGATCTGATAGAGGGAACATTGGGTGCATTGATGTATCTAGGGTTAATATAATTCCTGTGGGAAGTTAATTCCCAACATTGTACATTCATTCATTTAACATGTTCTTACTGACTGCCAACTCTGTTGGGGTTTATTTAGTTGCTTGATATGTATCAGTGAACAACAGCAGAGAAAGGTATTTGCCCTTGAGAAGCTGACATTCTACCAGGGAGAGTGTGGTCATAAGCAATGTGTGATGAGTGAGTAAATGCTATATAGCATGTTAGAAGGTGGTGGCTGTTATGTGGGGGGAAGCCCAATAAGGGGGTTGGGAATTAGGGTAGAGGAGTGCAGGTTGCGGAATTAAATATATGATCAGGGTAGGGCTATTGAGAAGGAGAGATTTGAACACAGACTAGGAGGAGGTGAGAGAGTTAGCTAAGTGGGTATTTGGCAGTGGAAACAGCTTGAGCTGTTCTAGGCAGAGGAAACAGCTGGAGCAAAGACCTAAGGCCAGCACGTGCCTGGAGTGTTGAAGGAACACTGAGGAGTTCAATGTGATGACCAGTGAGAAAGGGAGTGTGCATCGAGAGATTAGATCAGAAAGGTAATGAGAATTGGTTGCGCAGGACCTTGTAGAACATCATAGGGACTGGCTTACGCTCTGATGAAAACGGGGAGTTTGAGCAGAGTGACATGGTCTGCCTTCTGTGTTGAGAATTCGGTAGCAGCCTGGCTGCTATGTCGAGAAAAGACTGATGAACTGTTTCTTAACAGGCAGAAGCCAGTGGGGTGTTCTGCAGTAATCCAAAGGAGAGATGATGGTGACTTGGACCAGGGTGGTAGTATTGGAGTTGGTGAGAATTGGTTGACTTCTGGTATTGTTTTGAAGTTAGAGCTGATAGGATTTCTTGTGAGGTGTGAGAAAATTGGAGAAATCAGGTATGACGCCCAAGTGTTTTTTTGCTAGAGTACCTTGATGTTCCTGTGGGTATAGCAGGTTTGTGAGAGGAGATCGGGAATTGAGCTTTGGACACGTTGAGTTAGGGATATCTCTTAGGCATGCAATACATACCCAGTTGTCTTGGGGAGAGGGGTGGGATGGAGATAGCAATTGGGATTGACATGGATGTGACATTAAAGCCATAAGACTGGGTGAGTTTCCCAAGGGAGGGATGTAAATAGAGAAGAGTACCTGGGCTTGGTGCCCCAGCGCTGGAGAGGAGAGGAGAAGCCCCGGGGGACAGCAAGAGTGACGTTGAGTTGTGAGGAATGACTTGTTCTTCCATTCTTTTCAATTCACATTCATGGCATCCCTCAGCTGTGGTTTCTTTCAGCTGTGATTGTTAAGAATACTGGTGAATCCGCCCAGGCGGCAAGGGTTTTTATGATGCCCTTCCTATGCCCTTTGTTGATCCTTTCTTTGTAGGTAACTCAGGCATAAAATTGGATTTTCTTTTAATCTAGTGTGGTGGTCTTTTGTGGCACCTCAGCACTATCCCTTGTGCTGACAAAGTTGTATACTGGATCACAAAGCAGTGGCAGAATGAGAGGCCGCAGCAGTATAAATGGATTAGCAGACATCATCCAAAGTGAGGAAGCAGCATGGAAGAAGGCATAGGGGAGAGAGTGCTCAGTCTTTACTACGAGGTGCTAGCTAACTTGGTGTGAGCAAACTAGATTGGCTATACTCATGATGACTATAATTGATTTCTGTATATGTGTGGGTAATTTTTAATATGAAAATATTTCTGAGACTAACAGAGCAATTATTGTGTAGAGGGCAGTGCAAAATGAAGTTTACTTGGATGTAGTGTAGTATGTTATGTTGCACTTCAGGAGGTTGAGGGATGTCAAGTGAAAAATCCCCAAGTTGAAAATTACTACTTTAAAAATTGCCTGGCATATTCCAGGTAATAATGGCTGAGAGGAGAGGAAATATATTTTTTGGGTGCTAAAGTTTGAAAAGGATTTTCTAACAGAAATAAACAGGTAATGGAAGCATTTTGTTCTAGGTTTGCCTGTGTCCCTGTTGTAGTTTAATTTGTTCTAGTTCGATTCCTCCTTGACCTGGAGCTGGTAGGGGAAAGAGTAGAAGCAGCATGGTGGCCTGGCACGTGTAGCCACTGAAGTCAGAGGACAGGACTTTGTAACTCCCTTCATTGGTCCTGTGTGGTCATGATGTTCCAAAGCCAGGCCAAAGCTTCACAGGTTCAGCAACTTAATTTTGTCTTTGTCTCTAGAGCTGATGTGGTTCCACAGAGTCAAATCATTAACCAGGCTTCTAAGAGAAATTGTATTTACCTGTTGTAGTTATTTACAGTGAGAAATATACCTCAGTGGAGCAGAATATTCATGTTGGATAGTGACACTTCTTCTACACAGAAAAGTCACACAATAAACCAGTTTTATAATTGGAAGATTGTTTTTGAATCAGAGTGTGGAACTGAAGTAAGAGAAATGAATTGGATGGTCTTCATAGCTGGTGTCGTTGACAATGTGTTCTCTGTACTGATGGGGTTTGAATTCTTGGCTTCACTGTGTGTTGTGTTAGGTTCTCTCACTTCACACTGGCTACTCTCCTTTTGTTAACAGGAGAGTGACTGATTGGATTTGGGTGTTCTGGGTCTCCTTAGGCACCCATTAAAGGCTGCTGGTTAGGGGGCATTGTAATAATTTAGGGATAGCTTGCTGGTGACTATAGGTACCATAACAATATGGTTACACCTGAGAAGCAAACTTGATAGATGCAGCCAAACTTTGACCTTGTTAGTTATTATCAACCTGGCAAAGCCCTCTCCTCTTTTGTGGTAAAATATACATAAAAATAAATATATCATTTTAATCATTGTTAGGTATATAGTTCTGTGTCAAGTACAGTTCACATTGTGCAACTGGCTAAGTCTTGAAATTGGTGACTTTGTGATAGGATCAGGTACAAGAAATAAAAGGAGGGCAGACAGATGTACAATTAAGTCTGTTGTGAGAAGAGACTGAATTTAGGGTCAGAAGCTTGAGCACCAGTTCTGGGTTCACACCACAGTGTGGCAATGATAAATCTACTTAATTTCTTCCTTCTTTCTGGTATGTGATAGAAGAGTCACAACAGTGCCACCTGTCTCGTGGATGCTGCAAGAACCAAATGGAACAGTGTCTGTGGGTACACTTTAAACATCAGAGTTCAGTGCCTGGCTAAGGGAATATTTTCGGAGCAATTAATCATTAGATATTTTTCCAATATGGGAAGGGAGGATGGGGAATAAGTTCTATGGGAAATTCCTTTTTGTCTCTGGCATTTTAAGAAATTAAGACAGAGCCTAATAGCCTCCCTTTTCCAAAAGTGAAAAAGTGAACTTTATAATAAAATCTTTTTCCTTTTCCATAAAAAAGTTTTAAAATCTATTGTTCTGAAAATAATGACATGTTCCTTGAGGAAATTTTGGAAAATACTAAAAGATATAAAGAAGGAAAATAAAATCTCATAACAGAGATAACCATTTATAATGTTTTGGTATATCTCCTGTTAATTTTTTTCTGAGTACACATGTTTTTATTGTGAAGTTGGAATCAATACACACTCATTTTTTCCTATGATAAAACATAGCATATTGTTAATTATCCTTTGAAATAATGTTTGTGGTTCTTAGTATTCCATCCATGTTATACTTTAACCATTCTCATGTTTTAATTTGTTGTAAGTAATGCTACAGTGAACATTTTTAAACACATTTTGTATTTTTCTTAAATGTATGCTTTTGAGATATTTCTAGCAGTAGTATTACTGAGTAAAATGATAATGAATATTTCCTTAAGACTTTAAGAAATATGCCAAAATTTCTTTCCAGAAAAGTTGTATCAATTTTAAGTTCCATAAGCAGTGTTTTTGTTTCCATTTCACCATTACTCTCAGTTCAACTATTTTTTTTCATGTTCATTGCCATTTGTATTTCTTTAGTGTGTATTGTGGATTTAGATCCTTGTCTGTACTTAAAAGGATTGTCTTATTTGCCTGTAAAGTCTTCTTATAAAACATAATCGTCCCTTGCCAAACATATGCCACAAATATTTTCCACTGTTTGCCCTTTAATTTTTTTTCCTGACTGTTTTCCTATATAGTTTTCTTATTTTTAAGCTTAAAAAACTTTCCATTTTCTGAAGCTAGGCAGGTATTCCTTGCATTTTATTCTAGTCATTTAGGTGTGTGTGCACGCGCGTGTGTGTATGTATATATATATATATATTTTTTTTTTTAACATTTAACTCTCTAGTAAATGTTACCAAGTGCATTGTGAAGTCAAGTGGGTTGCAGCCACCGTATTTTAAAGAGGGAAGAGTAAAATAGAACGTATCAGTACATTTCGTGTAGTTAAGAGTACCTTGTTTCAGGGGGCATGCAGTGTAAAATGTGGTGTCGTGGGTAAGGCAGTTGAAAGCTGCCTCTAATCTATTGGAATTCTTTTTGGCCCTTTTGGCTCTAATCTGTTGGAATCCTCCCAAGCTGAAACTCCATGAGATGAAGCTCTAACTTGGGATTCCCACATGCACAAATAGCCAGTTTTGTCTCCATTGTGAAATACTCTTTCTATCCTGTATGTGCAGTTGTCCTTGCTTTGTCACAGTGGGTTCCTATGCATAGTCTGTTTCAGCCCTCTCCATTCTATTCCATTGAATCTCTCTTCTTGTGCCAGTACATTATTTTTAACTTTTGGAGCTTTAGAATTTCATTTTTATTGTTGGTGTCTTTATACCTCTTTGAAATATTCTAAATATTTTTTGCCTTTTCTTTCTTCCACTTTACTAAGTAAATATTCTTTGGTTGTAAGAAACAAAAACTGAGGCAGCTTAAGCAAAACAAGTAATTACAACTTCAAAGAATCTCAAGGTACACGGTGGGAATAGGTGGGCCGCAGGGTGGGATTGCAAGGTGCAGGGAGAACCATTAGGGCCTCTGGGTGGTCCCTTACCTGCTGCCTCACAGTTCTCTCTGGCTGCCTTACTGTCCATGAGGTTATGGCATTATGATCCAGCCACTTGCTGATTAGGAGAGCTGGGTATTCTGTCTCTTTAGATCCACTTGCTACCTTTCTCCATCTGCTTCATGCCCTTGCAGGTTGACTTCTACCAATGGCATCAGCGCAGCCCCCTTGCAGGGGACTGAAAGGTGGGAGGCCAGTGCCTTCAGAGTTAGCACTCCCCTGGTGAGCTCTGTCAGTATCTGTGGTTGGGCAGGGGCCGCTGTGGTCCTCTGCCTGTGCCTTCACCTTAGCTGGGATCCAGGGACAATTCCCTCCCATCGATCATTCTCCTCTCTTGCCTGTCCCAGAATGCCTCACCCTCCCCTGTTGGCTCTCTTAACTCCACCTACACCTTTTTAAGTACTCCCTTTATGAAAATCTCCTCTTTACCCTGTTTGAAAGTGTCATCTGCTGGGAGCCTGAGCCAGTCCAAATTCCCAATTCTAGGAGGGACTGTCCAGTTGGCTGCATTTTGGTTCAGGTGACCATCCTAGTCCAATCACCCAAGCCTGGGGCAGGGTCCCATCACACTGGTGACCCTGGAAGAGGGCAGTCTTTATGCCAAAAGTTGGGTTCATTGTGGACTGAGCTGGTGTCTACCTCACAGATAGCTTAAGCATTTAAAAAATACACCTATTTATATTTTTTAAAGTTGTGGTACAATATACATTATATAAAATTTACCATTTTAGCCATTTTTAAGTGTACAGTTCATTGGTAGTACATTCTCATAACTGTGTAACCATCACCATCATCCATCTCCAGAAATTTTTTATTCTCCCAAATGGAAACCCTATATCCATCAAACAGTAACCCCGCCCTCCAGCCCCTGGCAACCACCGTTCTGCTTTCTCACTCTGTGACTGAATGTTTTAGGTACCTCATTAAAATATAAATTTTAATTAGACAAGTAATACAGAAATACATCCTTGTAAAAAAAAGATGGAAATGTTACAGCTAAGGCTGAATTAGCTTTGCGCACCGCCTCTGATCCCCTTCCAGCTTAAAATGATTATATGCGGAGGTAACCATTGTTTATAATTTGGATTCCTTCAAATCTTTTTATGAACTTGCATATGTATAGATGTGCTCTTAGAAAATAAGTGGCTGCTTTTTCCCCACCTAAATGGTATACTCTATGTAGCATTCTACAACTTGAACTTGCTTTTTTTTTTTTTAAACCCAGTATATTTTGGAGGACTAATCAAGTTAATAATGTAAAGCTACCTTATTCTTTTGAACTGCAGCAGGATGATCTGGAGGGCTGGTGAAAACAGACTGCTTTGCCCATCCCTGGAATTTCTGATTCACTGGGGGTGGGGCTGAAGAATGCATTGCTAACATGTTCCCAGATGCTGTTGATGCTGCTCTTAGATCCACGCTTTTGAGAACCACTGCTGTAGTTTTAGGCTGTTGAACCATTCCCTGATCGGTAGACATTGGGTTGCTTCCAGTTTCTCAGTCAAATAAAGTTGCAATGAGCTTGTCTGTGCTTCCTGTGTACCTGTGCCAGAATCTTTCTAGGGTGGGTAATGAGAGATGGAATTCTGGTCACAGGCCATGTGTACTTTAAATTTCAATAGATTCTGTCAAATTGCCTCTCAGTGTGGCTATAGCAGTTTACAGGTGAGCTTTCACATAACTTCACCCAAATTAAAAATAAATCCTATGGGAGTTTGGATTGGGCTTGTGATAGGCTGATAGGTTAATTTATGAGAATTGACTTCATCATGGAATATTATAACATTAAAATTTACTTTTCTCATTTGCTAGGAGTATAATACAATGATGATGATGATTTTAAATTGAGGAATTGTGGCTCTCGCTTTCTCCAGCTGGGGTAATTACATTGGAAGAAATGGTCTTGATGCTCCTTCAGGAGTGTGTGCATCTAAACATCCCAGTTTAGGCAAAGTAAATAAGATTCTTACACAGAATGTGTACCAAGCTCTTACCTTATGAATGAATAGTTCTGTGTGTTAGAACTTCAATTTAGTAGGATAGGGGAGGGCCTGGGGGTCTGCATAGATAGAAGGCTTTTCAATAGGAAGGGTTTTTTTTTTTTTTTTTTCAAATTTTTGCCATTTTCTCTCAGCTGATACTCAGTGCCCTGCACAGTTGATTGCATTTGACACAGTGTTGGAATGTCCCTGGAAGTGGGACTATGACACTTAAAATTTAGGCATGAGGATGAGTAGGGAGATAGAGTTGAGCAGCTAGTTAGAATACTAGATAGAATGAGTGAGTGTCATTGACTTTCACAAGTGAAATGCTGTGGATACCATGAGGAATGGGAGATTAATCTGTTCCCAGCCAGGGATCGGAATGATTTCAGAGCGTGAAGGAAGGCCTTCTAGGGAACAGGAGCAATGGAAGTGAGGAACAAATAGATATTTAGTAGGTACGTTCTAGAAACTTGCAACTGGAACACTTTATAACTTAGGCCCTTGATTCCATTAAATGTGAGAGATTTTCTAGTTTTAAGAAACCAAAATGAGTTTTGATGAGTGGAGAGCCTATGGCAAATTTTTTTTCAGGGGTTCTCCCTTACTAGGCATTCTGTATTTGGATTTCTGGGCATGCACGTATGTGTTGCTGATTGCTGTTGCTTGAATTTGGTGACTTTAGTGGAAGCACTTAGAACCAGGGTGATACTATTGTATTTTCTCTCATCCTCTTCAGGCCTGTCCAAATTGTCCTAGTTATTTTCTCAGGTTAGAAGTACCAACGTCAATATAAAAAGTAACCACTAGGTGCCAGCCTTGCTTTGTGCAAATTTCTTCTTATCCAAGACCAGGCGCTTTCAGAAAAAGCTGCTGGTTCTGACCTCATCCTGTGTAAACTCCCATGGAGGGTGGGAGTGTGAGTTTTCTGAGGGCCAACCTTCTGGGGTTTGGCCCAGAGAAACTCTGAAGCGCTTCCAGCTCTTTCTTTTCTGGCACGCAGGTCCCGAAGCGGAGCCACAGTGACTAGCCCAGCAGCATGCATCATGAGAGGGATCCAGAGTAGATTCTCCAGGTGGCAGGCTGAGCCTGCAGCTTCACTGACGCAGGCAGTGCCCCCCAGCAGGCATCTGGTGTGTCTGTGCATCTCCGCCCTCGCCCCCTGCCCCGGGACCTGGCTGTACTTTCCACTAGACAACAAACCTAACCTGACAAAGTGCCCAGCTGGCATAAAAAGTATCAGCGGCTCCTTAGTCTGTCACAGTTCCTGAGCATAGGAAGCTCAAATTGCTGTTTCCCCTTTCTCATGTCCTTATAAAGTGAAGTAGTAATAAGCCAAAGTAAGAAAGAAATTACCCATACCATACACAAACTGCATTAATTTTCTCCATAGACTTTGACCATGAAAACCATGATTTTACCTATGTCAATGATAGTGGGGTGGGGAGGGGGAATAGAATTTTTTTCACTTCTTCTCCTAATTTATGAAAATTTCATATATACAGAAAAGTTAAAACAATAATATAAATATCTATATGTTATACCACTTAGAGTAAACCATTGCTAATACAGTTGTGTTGCTTAACGACAGGGATACATTCTGAGAAGTATTTGTGTATCTAAACATTTAAACATAGAAAAGGTACAGTAAAAATACAAATTGTCATCAAATTGTTACAATCTTATGGGACCACCATTATACATATGGTCTGTCATTGATCAAATCGTCTTTATGTGGTACATGACTGTATTTTGCTTCATCTATATTTGTGTGCATATATTTATTTTTGCTGATCTATTAGAAAATAAATTGGAGATGTCATGAAACTTTACTCTTAAATACTTCAGTGTGAAGTTCCCAAAAATTATGGCCGCCTATAATAACCATAGTACCATTATTATATCAAAAATAATCAAACAGTAATTCCCTAATATCATCTAATATACAGTTCATATTCAGTTTTTCCCATTTCCCAGTTGTCCCAAAATGTCTTTTATAGCTGGCTTGCTTTTCAAATCAGGATCCAGCCAACATTCACTCACTGGATTTGGTTGTTAAATCTTCTTTAGTTACTTTTTCTCTAGAACAGTCTCTTCCTCCCATCCCCACTTAGTTTTTTCTGTGACATTGACATATTGAGAAAACCAGGCCAATTGTCTTGGAGAATGAGCCACATGCTGGATTAGATTGTTTCTGTAGTGTGGGTTTAACTCATGCCCTGTATTTATCCCCTGTATTTTCTATAATCTGGAAGTTGTGTCTCAGCACTAACCTATACAACTTTCTGTGATGACAGAAATGTTCTCTGTGGTGTCCAATATGACAGTCACTAACCACAGGTGGCCAGTGAGCACTGTAGCCAGTGTGGCTGAATAACTGAATTTTAAATTTTATGTCATTTTCATTAATTTACATTTAAATTGGCACATGCAGCTAGTGGCTATGGTGTGGAACAGCACTGATCTTGAGGCTTGATTAGATTTGGGTTAAAGAGTTTTGATATCAAGGGTGATGCTATATATACTTCATATTGTGACACATCAAGAGGCAAGATGATGACAAATTGTCCCACTATCAGTGATTCTAAGTTTAAAAAAACCTTTGAGTTATAATTTATAATCTAAAAAATATTTTAAGCATACAGGTCAATGAGTTTCAAAAAATGTTTACACTCATGTAATAGAGAGGTAATCCAGATACAGAAAATGTCTATCACCCCAAAAGTTTCCCTTGTGCATCTTCCCAGTTAATCCCAAATGTCCTCCTTCTCCAAAGTCTGAGGCAACCAGTGATATGCTTTCTATCACTATGGAATATGTATCTTTCCTAGAGTTCCATGTAAATAACATCGTATAAAGACTGTGGTCCCCAACCCCTGGGCCTCTGAACCTGTACCAGTCCATGGCCTGTTAGGAACCAGGCCGCACAGCAGGAGGTTAGTGGAGGGCCAAGTGAGGGAAGCTCATCTGTGTTTACAGCTGCTCCTCGTCATTAGCATCACTGCATAAGGTCCACCTCCTGTCACATCAGCTGCAGCGTTAGATTCTCATAGGAGCACGAACCCTACTGTAAACTGCACTTGAGAGGGATCTAGGTTGCATGCTCCTTATGAGAATCTAATGCCTGATGATCTGAGGTGGAGCTGAGGTGGTAATGCTAGTGCTGGAGAGCAGCTGCAAATACTGATTATCATCAGCACAGAGATTTGACTGCACAATAAATGTAATGTGCTTGAATCATCCTGAAATATCCCCCCCATCCCCCCATCCCATCTGTGGAAAAATTATCTTCCATGAAACTGGTCTCTGGTGCCAAAAAGGTTGGGGACTTCCGTATAAAGATACTGTTTTTTTCCTTCTCCCATAATTATTTTAATCTCTGAAACAGAATTTCCTTACAAATTAATAGGTTTTTTTTCTTTTTTTGAGACAGGGTCTCACTATGTTCCCCAGGCTGGTCTCAAACTTCTAAACTCAAGTGACCTTCCTGTGTCAGCTTCCTGAGTAGCTGGGATCACAGGTGTGCACCACCACACTCAGCTCAAATTACATAGTTCTTACCATAATGACATTTGTCATTGATGGACTCTGTTTGTTTAATATGACTGTAGTCAGAAGGAAAGTTGGGCCTGTTATTTTTCTAGAAATTGATAAAAGTACCATCATTAAGGTGAGAAAGAAAGATTTGGATCCATCTTTCTGGGACATGCAAGGTGGGAGTGAAGTCTTGCAGTTGGAGAATTTGTGAATATTGCTATATATACTCTTAATTCTGGGTTTCTAATGACATATATTCAGTATTTTTAAGATTCATTGATGTTGCATATATCTGCAGTTCTTTTTATTGCCAAGTGGTACTGCATTGTATGGATGTGCCACAGTTTGTTTATCCCTTCTATTCATGGAGATTTGGATTATTTCCAGTTTGGCTTTGAAAGGTAGACTTTCCCTCTATGTGCTGCTTTGGTTGCAGCCCACAAATTTTGATATGCTGTGTTTTCATTTTCATTCAGTTCAAAGTATGCTCTAATTTCTCTTTTATGTTTCTCATTTGATCCATGGATTAGTTAGAGGTATGACTTTAAATTTCCATATATTTGAGGATTTTCTAAAAATCCTTCTGATATTCTGATTTAATTCTGTTGTGTAAGAGAACATACTCAGTATGATTCAATCCTTCATATTTATTGAGACTTAACTTTATGGCTTAGTGTATGGTCTATCTTGGTGAATGTTTCATATGCACTTAAAAAGAATGTGTATCTGCTGTTGTTGAGTGGAGTGTTCTATAAATATCAATTAGATCAAATTGTTTAATAGTATTGTATAAGTTTTCTTTTTGTGTCTACTTATCCTATCAATTACTGAAAGAGGTCTATTGAAGTATTCAAATACAAATGTGGATTTGTTTGTTTTTCCTTCAGTTCTGCCAGTTTTTGCTGCATGTGTATTAAGCTTTGTTATTGGGTACATACACATTTAAGATTGTTATATCTTCTTGATGAATTGACCCCTTTGTCATTATGAAATCTCCCTTTTTATACCTGGTAATATTTCTTGTTCCAATGTCTACTTTGCTGATATTATTACAACATAACTACTCCAGTTTTCTGGAGTGGCTTATGGTTTATATGATATTTCTTTTTTTGTCCTTTTATTCCTTAATCTGTGTTTTTATTTTCAAAGTGTTTTTCTTGTATGCAGCACATAATTGGGTCTTGCTTTTTATCCAATCTCTCTCTTCCTTTTAATTTGAATGGTTAGACTATTTATATTTAGTGTAATTATCAGTATGATTGGGACTAAGTGTACCATTTTGCTATTTCTTTTCTATTTGTCTCATCTGTTCTTTGTTCCCCTCTTTTCCCCTTCTTTTTATGACTTTTGGATTAATTTAAAAATTTTATGATATCTCCACTATTGGCTTATTAGCTCTACTTCTTTGTTTTACTTTTTAGTGATGGCTCACAGAGGTGGGGAACCTGTAGCCTCAAGGCCACATGTGGCCCTCCAGATCCCCAAGTGCGGCCCCTTGACCAAATACAAATTTCCTTTATTAAAAGGATTTGTTCTGTAAAATTTGGATTCAGTCAAAAGGCGGCACTCAAGGATCCAGGAGGCCACATGTGGCCCCAAGGCTGCGGGTTCTATGCATGGCCTTTCTGAGTTCCCTAGTGAATACTCTTAATTATCAGCAAGGACTCCCTTTCTGACCAGTTGGAACTCAAAAGCTATGTAAACTCTAGGACTCATTCAGCTCACTGTTTCTCAGTAGCTCTTTGACCTCCTGGAATTTTACCCTTCACATGCACCTCTTAGTATTCATTAAAGACTCAAGGGGGCCCCTGTGCAGATTTTTTTTTTTTTTTTTAGAGCAGTTTTTCTGCCTACTTCGTTTTTCAGAACTCCATCCTGTGACTTCCAGCTGCCTCACCTTCTCTGAACTCCAACCTCTGACTCCTTAATATAACTAGACTGGGATTCCCCTTCCCTGCACATAACTAGAATGTGCCTCCACGCAGAATGCTAGGACTCCTGTAGGCCTCACTTCATTTGTTAACACTTGTCTCAGGAATCACGGTGCTGCCTGTTGTCCACTGTCTGAATTTTTTCACATTTTATCCAGTTTTCTAATTGTTTCTTGTGGGAGGGTATTCTGGTCCACATTATTCCATCATGTCAGAAACAGAAGTCTCACTTAATTTTTGATTGTTAGAGTAGTAGACCATCTTGTTTATATAACTATGTGGTCTTTATTGTAATAATTTAAGAATGTATATAATTAATCTATGTTTATAGTAGAAAACTTTGAAATACCAATTGTAGTAAAAATCACCCATAATCCCCTCCATCCTGAAGTAAGCCAAATTAATGCTTTAACATATATCCTTCCAGACTTTTCTATGTGCATATGTATCTATAAATACAAAAATAAGACCATATCATCCCCACCACAAGGATAGTTTATGATGGCTGCCTATTCCCCAGGAACACAGAAATGGCACCCATTTTTCATCGCTGTTATGATAGTTCCTGAGTTTCATAGGGGAGCCTATTGCATTTCAGAGACATTTGAAGTCTGCAAGTCTGCAAATATAAAAGTTTGCAAGAGTAAGAATTTTATTTAATTAAGGAAAAAAAAAAAGGAAAGCAGTAGCTTTGACCTTACATTTTTAGGCTCCCAAGGCACTTATCATCGAGTGCATTGCTTAAGTGGGCAAAACTACACAACATTTTTTTATGGATTATGAGACTTCAAGAAATTTGCCAAATTCTGGACTGTTAATTTGGATCTTTTAAAATTAAAAAAGAAAAAAGGAACAAAAACCCATAGGCCACTCTGCTAAAAAATGTAGAAAGTAAAGTTCTGTAGCTGTTTTCATGAAATGTCCTCCCCTAGCCTTAGCAGAGATGGCCATGGGCTGACAAGCCTGCCTTTTCCTGTAAAGAAATTGAGTATCGCAAAGGCTTTGGAGTTGGGGTGGTGAGGATCCAGTCTCCAGTGCCTACTCTGTGACCTTTGGCAAACTGCCTACCTTCCTTCCATGAGCGTCAATTTCCCTGTCTACAAAATGAAGAGAAGAGGGTGGCTATGACGATGAAATAGTCTGTAATGTGTCTGGCGACCAGCACCACACGGGTGTTCAGTAGAATCAGAGATGTTACGAAACTAGCTTGAAACCATGGAGCCAGTAGTGCATCAAGTATAAGCTCACTTCTTCCAATCCTATGTGTGTATTCCCACTATCTTCATCTATTTTCCAGCTAGGGCCTCTCTTTTTAATAGTTAAATGATTATTATTTTTTCCATAACAGCAAATTCTTGGCTCCCTTGGCTTCTAGACTCACAGGTGTGTTCTGCTCTCGTGAGATATCTTCCTCTCCCCCCTCCCCTTCTTCCCCCCTTCCCCTCTCCCCTCCCCCTGTCTGAGTCTGCCTTTTTCCTCAGTGTATCTGGTTGTGATGGGGTCATCTTGGTCCTTTATGCCTTTGTCCTCCTCCTCCCATCCATACGCACCCTAGGAAAAGTGTGCATGTTGAACATGCTTCTGGGGAAGCACTCCCCTGTGTTAACCTTAAAGGGTCCTTAAGGAGCCGTTGCTTCTGCTGTGGTGTTACAGTCTGTTTCAGAAGCCGGCTTGCCCTGCCTCTAGGATGAATGAGGCCATCTGCAGGCAGCCCTGTGAGAAGATCAGAATGAGGAATACAGGATATTTGCTCTTTGGTCTCACCAGAAGATTGTGCCATCCACTATTCACAGAATGACAATGTCCATGTGTGTTTTATGATGACGTGTCAGGATAGCCTGTGCACGGAGAGGTTCCAGGAGGATTCTGGCGGGGCTTCAGGAGCTTTGCAAGGTTTGCACTGCAGGCCACCTCAGGGGGGCTGAGATTTGCCATGGAGATCTTCAATTCTTCCATTTAAATTTGAGATTACTGGGGTCTGAGAAGTCAAGGGCTTTGCCCAAGGTCACGCAGCATCTGTAGCTGCCTGGTAGGATGGGGGGCAACAGTAGTGAGTGCTGCACTGCAGCCAGAGGCAGGGAGTTTTGGTTCAGGGTGGGTGCTTTCCCAAGTGCAGAAGTTGGAGCCAGTGAGGCTTCCAGAAGACAAGCGGCCCAAGGGGACTTGAATCATTCATTTTTGTACTCATGACATCTTGGAGTACGAAAACAAAACCAAAAACACAAAAAACAAAGGTTTTGGAACCAGACAGGCCTTTGTTGGAATCCAGACTCTTGGGCGTCTGGACTACAAGATCTTCGCTACCTGACTTCCTCTATGCTTCCTTAACCTTTCTTGCAGAGTTAGAGATAAGCTATTATAAGTAACAGTGTAACTGCCCTGGCACACAGTAGGTGCTTAATGAATGTTAATGTCTTTTCTTTTTCTCTTTCCTTCCCTAAATTTGGGTTACCTTTTACATGATTCTTTTAACAGTCCAAGGACTTAGGGAAAATATTTTTATTCCCATTTTAGAGATGAGAAAGTGAGATTCAAAGAAGTTTAATGATTTGCACGAGGCCCCAGGGACAGAACTGGGTCTGGATCCCAGAAGTCCGGACAAAATGGTAGAATTGCTACAGAACTAGATAAGCTGGGTTTTAATCTTTTTGCTACCACTGCTAGTTGAGTGACCTCTCTGAGCCTCAGTTTCCTCATCTATAAAATGTGGACGATAAGAGTATCTACCCCAAGGGTTGTCTTGAGGATGAATGAGCTATTATCTAAAGTGTGTAGACTGGCAAATAATAAGTGGTAGCTCTGGCTATTAAATGAGCCGTTAGGAAAGGATATTAATCCTGCATATTAATGTGGGGAAAAGGGAGTGAATCAGTCTCCACCTATGTCAAGTTGCTTCTCTCTGGTGGTGAGTATGTGTTGTATGGGCCTGTGTGCACCGCGACAGAAGCCCAGGGTGGGCTCCCTGGAGCCAGACACCTGCCTGAGCCCACTCTGTCAGCAGACCCGAGCTTGCTGTCACCCTCTGTCCCATGTGTGTTCTGTGACTGTGGCTCTGAGAGAACGTGCTCTTTATATTCAATTGATGACTGACAGGCACCAAAAATTGATTTATATCCATGGTAACTGTCACCCAGGGGAACAGTGAGAAACAAGAGTCTTTTCTTTCCATTCACATCAAACAGAGCCAGTGCCTGGAGACCACTGGGCCTGGCTCTCACTCTGGCCGGCCCTGGCTTGTCTCCTTGAGAAGAAAGTGTGTGTCCTTTCCCCCTTCCCCCTCCCTCGCAGGAGACAACTGACAGCTTGACCCAGCAGGCCTGGAGACTGCGGAGCAGGAGCAGGACCCGGACTCCTCGCCTGGGAAAGCTCCCCCAAAGCCTGGCTCCTCAGGTACGGGTGGGAGGGAATCTCCAGTAAGTGTCTGTTAGTCACATTCCAGAAGAGGGCTGAAATTGCTCAAAAAAGCTTGTGTTTGGTGGTAAGTTTATAGTTTCTAGAGAAAGGATTGGTGGCGTATGTGTGTGTATGGAATCTTCAATCAACTTTCTTGTGGTGGGAAGATATATTCTGTCTCTTCCGACCCCTGAGTCTGGGTTTTATATCTTCTCTGAGGTATTTTTTTTCTCTGACTGTTTTTTCTCCCTCTTTTGCTTCTCATGACTTTTTGAGAGGAAAGTGATGAGGATGTTCAGCTGGAGAGAGAGATATACACCTAGGCTGATTTGGGCACCTTTCTTGAGATCTGATTTTTCTTGATGGTTCCAAGAAGTAAAATATTATTTGAATTGAATAAGTTTGTTATTGGATTGTTCTCAAATTCTGGGCTAGTTGCCTTGGAAACTGAAACAGACTAGAGCAGAATTTTGCAAGTGTTTTTTAAAACTCTGGTCTTAAGAAATATTTCATGAACAAACAAGTCTATATGGTCATATAGATTTGGAAATTGCTTCATACTCTGCCCCTTATTGGAACATCATAATACATGGAGTATATTAAAGGCCCTGAGATGTGGTAGTTAAGAAACTAGTTCAGCATTATTTAAGTCCATGTTTCTCAAACTTTCTATATCATAGAACATTTTTCCTTCTTTTTTCCACATTTCTTTCCACATTCTTCATTTGTTTCATGAAACACAGTTGGGGGATGGCTGGGCTGGAGATTCCCACTGGAATTCTCACAGGTCCAAGGGTGGCAAATTCTCTTAGTTTCCTTCATCCAAGAATGTCTTGGTTGGGTGTGGTGACCCATGCCCGTAGTCTCACCTACTTTGGGGGGCTGAAGCAGGAGGATTGCTTGACTGCACCACTGCACTCCAGACGGGCAGCAGAGTGAGACCCTGTCTCTAAAAAAAAAGAAAAAATCTTGATTTCATTTTCATTCTTAAAGAATATTTTTGCTGGGTATAGAATTCTGGGTTGCTAGGTTTTTTTTTTTTCTCTCAACATTTGAAAAATATGCTACTTCCTTGGGTCCGCATGGTGCCTGGTGAGAAATCCACTCTCATTTGTGTTGTGTTTCTCTATAAACAATGGTTTTTTTTAATCTCTGGCTGCTTCCAAGGTTTTTTCTTTGTCTTGAGTTTTCTGAACTTTGGTTATGATATATCTTGATGTGGATTTCTTTGGGTTCATTCTGTTTGGGGTTTGCTCAGTTTCTTGAATCTATAGATTAGTATCTTTTACCAAATTCGGGGAGTTTTCAGCCATTATTTCTTGAATATTTTTCCAGGTCCATACCCTTTCTACTCTCCTTCTTGAAGTCCAGTAAGACAAATGTCAGCTCTTTTGTTATAGTCCCACAGGGCCCTGGGCTCTGTTAATTTCTTCTCAGTCTATGCCCTCTGTTTTTGGTATTGAGTAATTATTCTATGGTTCTTATGTTTCAGTTCACGGGTTCTTTCCTCTGTCATAATTATGTTCATACTGTTGTTTATTTCAGTCATATTTTTCAGTTCTAAAATTTCCAGTTGGTTTTTCATTATACCTTCTATTTCTTTGCTGAGACTTTTTTTTTAATGTGTTTCAAGCATGTTCATAATTGCTTACTGAAGCATTTTTATGATGGCAGCTTTAAAACCCTCGTTAGATAATCCCAGTTATCTGTGGCATCTTGGTGTTGCATTGTTGATTGTCTTTTCTCATTCAGGTTGAGATTTCACTTGTTCTTGGTATGACGAATGATTTTCAGTTGTGTCCTGGACATCTGGGTACTGTGTTTCGAAACTCCAGATCCTCTTTTATCCTCTTTTGCAGGCAGTCTCCTTGTTTAGTGCAACACGCGGATCCAGGTGGGGGTGGAAGTTCAGGTCCCCACCGGGCCTTGCTGACTCCATCTTAGCAAGAGGAGGTCGCCGCCTCCCCCTGCCATACCTTTCCTCATTGCCGATGGGTGAGGATAGAAGTTCTGCTGCCCAGCCGGGGGAGGCTTTTTAAAAAAATGACAACACACATACCACGATATGCATATATCGTAAGTATGTGCAACATAAGCTTGATGAATTTTTACAAACAGGAAATGTGGGAGCATTTTAAGAGTTTTTTTATTTCTTTGCATGTTCTTATACGAATGTATCAAATTCTTTTTCTCCATTAGCTTCCAGAATTACTAACCTGTTGACTCCTTCCTTCCCCCCACCTTCCATTTCTCTTTCTTCACATTTGTTCTTCAGTTTCCTTCCCTTATGCGTTCATTCATATGTGGTTTCCTCCCCTCTCCTCCCTGCCCTTCTTCCCGTCCGTCTGCCCGCCCGCCTAGCGTCGAAGGAGCAGGTGTTCTCAGGCCCTTTCCCGTGGCTGCGGGGCAGGGAGCTGCTCTTCGCTCACATTTCCCTTTGGGGTGGTGGGGCAGGAAGGAGGGGGAGGCACACCCCATGTTGGGTGAGGGGTTGGCGTCTCTTGGGAGAAGGGCAGCCGGGGCCAGAAGCACCATCACCAGAAGGCCTCGGTCCATGATCTGTTACAACCGCTGATTTCCTGTGTCGCCTTTTGGGCCTCAGGTTTCATCCTCTGTGACGCAAACGGTTTGCATCTGTCCTCTCTCTGATCCTGTGGCTTAGGTTGCAGGTATTATTTTGGACTTTCCCAGGAACTTCCCAGGGAACAAGTTAACCCAGAGGCAGGTGCTGGCTGGGTGGGGCCTGTTCTGTGCCCTTGGTGGTATCTGAGCAACCTCTGCCCAGCCTGTGGTATCAGCAGCACCTCCCAGGCTCTGCCAGGCTGGGCTTGTGGGGTGGGGCTGGGGTAAGAGAGCTCCAGTGATGTTTTGGGAGGATGAGTCAGCCCAAATGTCATTCTAGAGACATGCCAGCTTGTCCCCGTGATCTGCTGCTCTGCCTGGGGGTGTGTGGCCCTTCTCCTCAGCCTGGGTCAGGGCTCAGGGTACTGGGCATCAGACCTGGAGTGTACTCAGCATCTGATCATCTCAGTTCACAGATGGCAGTTTGGAAGCCCAGGGAGGGCAGGGACTGCTGGAGGCCACACAATAATGTTGGTGACAGAGTCAGGACTGGAGACAACTTCCTGTCTCCTTTTCTGGAACCCTTGGCCCTGCCACACACGAATCATCTTTAGTCTGGGCTCACTTTATCCTGAGCCTTCCACCTCCTTGGGGTCCCCAGCAGGGGCCCAAGTGGTCTGACGTCCAGCCGTGGCTGGGATGGTCCTATGTTATAATGGGGCAACACCAGCCAAGGTGGTCAGAACACCCCTGCCTGTCCCCTGCCATATGGTTTATGGTGCCCAGACTCTGGTCTGTAGATTGGAGCAGTGAACATTGCAGGGGAAGGGGGTTCTTGGGCTGCTTACTGTTGCCTCCTCCCACACGCAGTCAGGTTTGAGGTTTGTGTCTCTCTCTCAACACGTGTGTTGAATGTCTGCTGTAGGCCCTGGCTGGTGCCAGGTTCTAGAGATACAAGCCGTGGACCCTGCCCCCACAGAGCTCACAGTCCAGGTCTGTGTGGCTGGTGGGTGGGCCGGGCGGGGTGGGCAGCCACAGTCAGTGTGATGAGTGCTGCTACCACGGGGGTGCAGGGGCCAGAGGGGCAGAGTAGAGGCATTTCTCTTAGCCCAAGGGAGTCGTCGAGGCTCCCCTGGAGGGGGTGGGTATTGGCCAGGGGACATAGGTGCACATAAAGGGGTAGGAAGGGATATGGGAAAGGCTTTCCAGGTGGAGGAAACAGCATGAGCAAAGGCTGGGAGAGAAGAGGAGGATGGCAGTTGTGTCCCAGAGCAGGGCAAAGACCCCTCAGTGGTGTCCCTATGAAGAGCCCAGCTACGTGTGTAGGAGGCTGTTTGGATATTTTCACCAGGACATCCAGGTAGTTTGCAATGGGAAGTGGGTTCAGGATATCTGGTCCTTCACGTTGCTAGACATAGAAGCAGCTTTGTTCACATTACCGATCAGCAAGGGCTAAGAGGATCCTCGGTGACATGTTTGTTGAGGGAACAGGATCAAACTTTAATAGCCTTCCGCTGACCAAGTTCATCAGCATGGAAAGTTAGAGAATGTCAGTTTCTGAGATCTTGAGTGCTTTCTGGGGCAGAGGAGGGCTGTCCTATGTGGATGTGGCAGGGGCTACTTATCTGCTGCTTTTAAGAGCCCTCCTCCTGGCTTGTGATTCCATACCATCCATTAGTCAGTTTAATTCATACATATCAAAACTATGTGTTATATGGTTCTGGGGTGGGCCGGTCCTTGTGCAGGCACACCACGAGAGTCAGGTGCCACGGCAGGGAACAGTGTGCACTGGCAAGGGACAGGCGCATGCCTGGGCTCTTTCTTGCTGTTGAGCCCTTCCGAGGGTCTGCTGCTCGTCCACCAGGGGCTGATCCAGACTTTGCGAGGCTTGAAGCTTAAACAATTTGGGAGGCTTCTTTAAGGAAGGAGACAAAATTAGGTATGAATATATTTCTTTAGAATGATAAAAGAAATCACAACAAATTACTGGGGCCTAGAGATTCAAGTTCATTTCTTCTCAGATCTCATCAGGGGAGTTGCTGAAAAGCTTCCAGCCTGCTCCCCTGCCCACCTGGAGCACTCTCCTACCTGGGCAGCTCCCAGTACTCCACAGGCCCGAGGCTCAGGCTGCATATCAGTAGCTGCCAGCCATGCCCCTCCCCTGGTCTGCTCCTTACCTCCAGATTTCATGTTGATGTCACACCTCGCTGCGGCTCACTCTCATGTCTCATGGTCACAGCATGGGTGAATGCCTGCTCTATGCCAAGGGCTGCGCCAAGTGCTTTCTGAGGGTCACTCTCGCCACCCCTGCTGGGCACTTGAGGGAACTGGTCCTCTGAGAGCTTGTTTCTTGCCTAAGACACCATTGCTGGGATCAGAATCCAGTCTGGCTTCAGAGCCCTGGTTCTTAAGGGCTTTGTAAAATACACCTCCCTTATTGTAGGTAATGCAGGAAGGAGCAGGTCGTTACCTGTTGGGGCCTCTCTCCGTCACTCAGCTCCCAAGGGCAGGCTGTGCTCTCTCCAGCACCTGGCACAGGGTGTGGCACAGGCCACCTCAGTAATGCTTAACGCTCATCTGTCAGCAAAGGCAGAGTGTGGAGAGCGAGGGAGCTGAAGGAGGATGGAGCCGAGGCCTAGTTGGAGGGCTTGCTGCCCTTGGCACTGAGTCTGGCCTTTTCCCCAAGGGTAGTGGGGGCCACGAGGTATGTCCAGTAGGGGTGTGACTATTGGATCTGTGTTCTAGAAACTCTGACTCCGGCTGAGAAGTGAGGATGGGTTTTGGGGGAGGTGCACACACCCCCTCTCTCTTGCAGAGCTAAGGGACAGCAAGACCTGCTCCCACCCTTTCTGGGTTCCCACTGATGAATTGCTCTCACTCAGAAGCTGTGTAACATGGTGCAAGGGTTTACCTTGTCAGGCCGCATTTTCCCCACCTGTAACCTGGGGCATCTTAATACCTGTCGCTGGGGCAGAATCCATGTGGCCACCATTCCTGGTTTGGAGAAAGCGCCTCTTTTCTGGACCTCTGCTGGAGGGAGTTCAGGCGTTCAGTTCACCTTGTCAGCTGTAACTTCCAGCCTGGGGCCAGTGTCTGCCGTAGGGGGATCATCTTCTCAATCCTTACCGGCCAGTCCTCCTGTCCCCTCCTGGAGCTTGGTTAATGCCAGCTGCTCCTCCCAGGGCCTTCCCTCTGTGGCCATCTCAGGGCAGAGGAGAGAGTCCCAGGACGGAGCTGCCCTGGAGCAGTTTGGCAGGCCAGGCCTCCTGGAGGTGCAGGCAGCCTCCCCGCAGCAATGTTCCCTGCGTGTTCCACATGCCTGCTGATTCCTCTGTACAGAACACCGTGAGGAACCACCTGGAAAAATTCTTAGTGTCTTTGGGCAAGTGACTCTTGGCAAGGCCCAGGCCCAGCTCCCCCTGCCACCGCCCCTCGGGTGGGGTGAGCATTAGAAGGGTGAGGAAAGGGATCAGCTGTCACTTCAGGGGGATGATGCCAGCCTGAGGTTTCTGCCCAAGGGCCTGGGCTCTGTGAGGAAGCACACAGGGGCTGCTAGGATTCACATTTTAAAAAAGTTGGGGTGGAGGAATCTGGTTGGGGAAGGGGCCCCAGGCTTCCTGCTATGCAAGTATTTCTGAGGGTAATAGAGAGCCTACCATGTGTTAGACAAAATCACAAACAAACCTGTTACATGAACCTGTGTAATCCTTATAGCAACCCTATCGAGTCGTTATTATAATACCCACTTTATACATGAGGAAGCTGAGGCCAAGAAAGGTCAAATACTGACCAGAGGGCATGCAGCTGGAAGTAGCAGGGTCAGGGTTGAAACCTGGCTCTACCTGTGGCCAAGGGCTGGACACTCACCCTGTCTGCCCATCTGCCTCCAGAAGAGCTTGTGAGCAGAACCAGGTTGGGCCCAGAGGCCACGTGAGCAAAACCAGGGGTTCAACTGCCAATGACATCCCTGTCCCAAGCCTGCTATGCACTTCCTTGCTGCAGTAACCACGCAGTGGAGCCCAGCTCTCTCTCTCTCCGGTGTCCATGGCCCCAGAGGACAGTTCAGCCACTTGGGAGTGCTCAGAGCTCGAGTGAGCCACAGAGGAAACAAGGCCAAGGGGAAAAGTCTCCTGGCTCCGTCTCTCCCCAACGCGGGGAGCTGTGCTCCTTCAGAGAGTGGTTGCTATGCAGCCTTGTTTATTCAAGGAGAGCCTTGCACAGAGCAGGAGCACACCAGCCGGCCAGCAGCAGGCCGCCCCTGCACCCATGCGGACTGGAGACCGTGGTCCAGGGCTGTGTGGTGGGGCCCGGGCTGGGGCTGCCCCGTCCTTGCCTCCCTGGACCCATGGGCAACATCGTCTCCGGAGAGACCAAGGACTCTGGATTCCTCCAGTGACAGGGGTTTAGCCTCTGGACACAGAGGTGAGAGGCAATGTGTCCACCAAGCTATTTGTGGGGGAGAAGGAAAGGGGGGTGGGTCAGGACTACTGAAATCCTTGAAAGGAGGGATAAGGACCTGACCTGCAGCTACCACACAGGCACAGTGAGAGAAAAGGCATGACACCATGACATGGGGGCTGTGTGATGTGGGAGGATCCCTGCCCCTCTCTGGGCCTTCATGTCTCTGAGCGCTGTGAGCCAAGGAAGGAGGGCAGTGCTCTCTGTTCCACGGCCCCCTGGGGGTGCTGAGGGTGATGGTGCAGGAGGGATGAGGCCATGCTGTGGGGACGGCGCTGTGCTTTGGGGCGCTGGGGCCCGTGTTAGAGTGCGGCCTTGGAGGGGCTCTGCTCTGGGTTTGAGTTCTAACGCCACCTCTTACAGGCTGTGTGGACCTGGGCTCTTTGCCCCTCTGAGCCTCAGCTTCCTCATCTGTGGAGTGGTGGTGAAGTAACGCCTCTCGGCGCTGCCCGTGAGTGTACAGCAAGCAGGGCAGGTGGCGTGTTAGCCCAGGTGCGAAATGGAAGTTAGTGTTGCTGACGCTGCTTTCGTGGTGGAGAATATCATACTCTTTTCTGGAGCAGATTTCGATCTCCTGAAACTAGGGTTTTGCCAGCCACTTCTCCAGAATAAGAACCCACGTTAGTTGCGGACCATGAAGGGCTGATATTTCCTCAGGAGCGCTGGCAGGGGTCGGGGGATGAAGGAGCCCGAGCTCTGTCGGTGTATCACTGAGGCGACCCTAGGGCAGGTGGGCGCCTGGCCCCCAGCAGTGAGGGGCATGTAATCTGGGCAAGCCCCACACTGCTCTCCCCCACACCCTCAGGCAGGGCCCTGCAGCCTCCTAGCCACAGGCTGCCTGGCTCCCAGGCCTGGCTCCGTTTCAGCGGTGGAGCCTGGGCCTAGCAGATTTGAAGAAAGGGGGATGTAGTAGGGACAGGGGAGGGGGTGATGTCAACCTGAGCTCCAGAGAGACCTGCCTCTGAACACAGCTGCATCCTCCCATGGCCCCCAGCACCACCTCAGAGGTGCCAGACTCTGCTCACCAGCACAGAGATTGGAAGTTTATTACTGCAGACAGAAGAATGTATAAAATGCATGAACAGCTTAAGGAATAATTAGGACACACTGGCAGCCTCCCAGAACCCACCCCATGGCCTGGTCCTTATCACAGCTACCTCCCTTCCCCTTGGGTTAGTCACTCGCCTGATTTTTCTTGGCTTTTCTATAAAGTTTTCCATGAATGTATGCATTCCTAAATGCTCAGTTAAATTTTGTCTTCCTTTGAACTTTATGTAAGTAGAACCATACTCTATGTAGTCTTTTGGGTCTGGCTTCTTTCACTAAACATTACGTTGAGTAGGGCAGTAGTTTGTTTTCATTGCTGTGGAATACTCCATGGTGTGAGCACACCACGATTTATTCCTCCATTTTCCTGTTGGACATTTGGATTGTTTTCTGATTTTGGCTGTTATCCACAGGGCTGCTATGAATATTCTTGTGCTTCTTTCCTGGATCACACGGGCAAGATTTTCTCGAGGGTGGATACCTAGGAGCAGAATTGCTGGGCATTGGGTTTGTGCATCTTTAGCTGTATTAGATGAAGCCAGACACTTTCACAAGGGGTTGTGCCCATTTACACCTCGCCTGCCAGCCATTGTGAGCCTTCCTTTCGCTCTGCATTCTCACCAGCACTTGCTGTTGCTTCTCATCTTAATTTTTGCTGATCTTTGCAGAGCGGGGGTAGCACCTCGTTTGCATTTCCCTGATCACCAGGAGTGCCTGCCCCCAGCCTTTCTTCCTTCCGGCTTTCCTTCCCTCTCGTGCCTCCCATCCTCTGCTGTCTGCTCTCTCAGCCCCTTGTGTACTCAGGCTTTCCACATCCATGTTTCTCTCTGCCCTCCCACCCCTCCGTCCCTCTCCCCCATTCTTCTTGGAGGCCAATCACTGTTCCACGTTATTTCTCTGTGGTCAATCTTTGAGTTACAGGCCTGGCCTCCAGAGCTGCTGTCTGGAGTTCTGAGTTTTCCACTTTGTCTGTTTCAAAACCTCTGGTTCTTGGCCCTACTCGCATCCCTTCCTGAACCTTGGATTTCCCTTCAATAAAACAAGGACAGGAAAAAAATGCCCTCTACAGAAGCCATTTACGTTTCCCAGGCAAAACCCAGCATATGCCCTGGAAAGGCACATGTAAGACCTGGCTCTTGTTCAAAGAGAGTCGACTTTCTTATGGACCATTGGAAAGGACAGAGCTGGGGTCTGAAGTCCTCTGAGCTTCTTGCAGGGAGACCTTTGCCCAGAGCCCTTTCCTGGAATGTGATAGACATTCAGATGCTAGAGCCATGGTCGAAACAACTCTGCTGAGCCTGATTGGAAAAGATGTTTTATTCTTCCCAGTCCCCTCTGGTCCTCCAGGTATCTGTAAGTGCTCATAGACTATAGTTTGAAGATTTATGCTCCAGCTACTGGGCAGGGGTCCTCAACTGAACAGCCAAACCATGCAGAAAGCTTTCCTGGGCAGTGGACCATGCCATTTTTCACTGAAGACTCAAGGTCTATGATCAAGTGCAAGGATAACTCATACCTCACTGGTGAAAATCTCAGGATGGGCAGAAGGTTTCCAAGCCCCAGCCCACAGCTGTGTGATTTCGGGCAGGATTTGACACGATGGCCTCCAGCTCCACCAAGAGCCTAAGTGCTCAAGAACACACTGCATGGCTCTGACCAGGCACTGCAGTGCCAAGGTGACCATTTTGGGGAGGCTTTGGTGGGAAATGGGAGCCCTGCTGAAAGCCTTGCCAACTGGTGGCCAGTGTGATGCCTGTCAGGGTATGGGCCCTGGGATTGGCATAGGCTCCTGATGGCCTTGGGTGTGTGTTACAGACTGAATGCTTGTGTCTTCCCCCTCCCCACAAGTGCATATGTTGAAGCCCTAATGCCCAATGTGTTGGTATAGGAGGTGGGGCCTTTGGGAGGTAATTAGGGTTAGATGAGGTCATGAGGGTAAAGCCTTCATGATGGGATTAGTGCCCTTATAAGAAGAGACCAGAGAGCTTGGTCCCTCTCTCTCTGTCACGTGAGGACGCAGTGAGAAGACAGCCATCTGCAATCCGGGAAGAGTCCTCACCTGGAAATGAATCAGCTGGCACCTTGACCTTAGACTCCCCAGCCTCCAGAACTGTAAGAGATAAATTTTTGTTGTTCATGCCAGCTGGTCTATGGTACTTTGTTACAGCAGCCTGAGCAGACTAAGACAATGTGTCGTGCAGCCTCTCTGGGCCTCAGATTAATCCCTTACTCACAAGTGAGGAGACGAGCTGACCTCCAAGGTCCCTTCCAGTTTGAAATTTAGTGACAGGAGAAGCAGGTACAGAAAACTTTGTTAAATTCTAGCACAAGTTCTGATTAATTTACATTTGCATCAACGTGATACACAAAAGTGGGGGCAGGGTCAGAAGATTTTGAATTTTGTAAATTTATATATAAGTTACGTACCCTTTGTCTGTGTCACAGGGCCACAGTGACAAAGGGCTTGTACAGTTCCTTTTGTGAATTAGAAAAAGATGTCTCTTTGTTAAGACACTTCTATTTATCAGAAGAGACTGTAATAAATGTACAAATCTGTAGTTTTTTTTTTTCAGAGAAAAATTATCAAACGTATTTAATGTGTATACATGGGAACTCCCAGAAAATGAGGATTCCTAGATCTGTAGTTTTTACAGTGTGAATGGTGTCCCCTTAATTATGATACCCTTGTGCAGTGCCCAACCTGGACAATCAAACATCGCAGCCCTCCTTGTCACCTGCCTTCATTGTTTTTCAAAAACAGCCTAAATAAAACTCTCTTTCACCATAGGCTTTCTCATATCTTTTAGACCAATGATTCTCATATCAGAATTCTCTGGGCGGGTGGGTAGGGGGACTGTTTCAAATGCTGTGGCCCTAGACTTATATGCAGCTCTTTCCTTCCTCCCCCTATCCCATCCACCACCCCTTCCCTCCCCAAATACCCACACTGAGCTGCAATTACAAATTGAAGTCCACCTTTCTCAGCTGTGTTGGGCATAAAAAACGGTTGCTCCACCCTGTGCTGGGAGGTCATAAGGTGCAAGTGTTAACTGCCTCCTGAACAGACTGTTCTGTTAAGAAAGGATCTCCTGGAGTTTCCAAGCAAGGTGTTACTTGACCTATTGTTCTAAGTGTCCTGCCCCAGCCTGCCCAGTGCTTCCTGCTCACCCCAGAAAACTTAGCAAATGAAGGACATCCTGCATTTTGCCAACCTGTCTCAGACAGACCTCTGTGGCTTCTTGACCTAAAGACTTTCAAAAGGGACATTTCCCCCCTTCCTAAACATCAGAACACAGCAAAACAGTTACTAAACAAACAAGAATATTAATAGCTATTGTTTATTGAGAACTTGCTAGGGGCCACACATAGTCCATTAAATGCTTTTTGTTTTTTTTTTTTTGAATACTCTCAATAACCTTGTGAGATAGATATTACTATTTCCATTTTGCAGTTAAACAGAGGCTCAGAGAAGTTTAGTAATGTACCCGAGGTCACACAGCTAGCAGGTGATGGAATTTAACCCAGGTCTATTTACTCCTGAATGCATGCTCTGAAATACTATGTCCTACCACCTCTGTGAGCAGAAACCATCAGCCCTGACTCATCCACTTAGTAGCTCTGTGGCCTTGATCTAGTTACTTAACCTCTCTGAGCCTCAATTGTCTTATCTATAAAATGAGGATGATAATATCTATTTTCTTGCTCTATTTTTAAAGTTAAGTGTCATAATATTTGGAAACATGTAGTACAGTGCCTGGCAAATAGCAACATAGAACTAAAAAATGTTAATTCCTTCAGTTAGTTTCTTTTCAACAAGACTATCTGAAAGATGTGCTTTAATTTTGAATTCACTCATTCATTCATGCTATAAACCATCACTGAGTTATTACTATGAGCCTGGCACTTTGTCTGCATTTCTTCATATTCCTGTGGCCCTGCTGACTGTCCTGCACCTCCTGTTGTCTGGAGGACAGAGGGTTACAGGAGCATTGACCTCACCTGGTCCCACAATGGTAGGGGAGATGGCATCTTCAGTAGTAGGGTAGCTCCAGGGCTGGTAAGGGGGACCACTTGTGGGAGGGCCTTCTCATCTGTGAACGGCCTTTCTGCTGGCCCATGTGCCAGTCATAGCTGGAGCTAGGAGGCTGAGTTGGGGTGCAGGGCCTTGGATGCCCCCACAGGGGGTCTGGTGGGTGTGGGCATCAGTCTTCTGGTTGGGAATGGGGGTGGCTCTTGGGACCACCCCTCTAGGAGTGGCCGAGTCTTTATCTAGAAGAGAGGGTCAATGTGAGAACCAGCCCTGCCCCAGGCTAACAAAGATGGAGGCATCTGGGGAGAGGAAGACAATGGTCTGGTTTTTCTGGAGTCAGAATGTGCCCTCTATGCCTGTTCCAGAACCTCGTGCTTTCCTGAGTCCATCTGTCAGGGGCAGCACTCTGTCCTCCCACTTCACTGCCAACATCAAGGCTATCCAACGTGGCCTGACTTCCTGACTGCTCCCTCTATGGGAGGCTTGGCTCTTCCTCTAGTGCCGAGGACTAGGCCCCCCACCCCTGCCCAGCCTGTGCCCTCTCCCCACTGCAGCTACCATGGGGCTGCTTCTCTTCCTCTCATGTCTTCAGTCTTTCCCTCAGCGCTTTCTCCTCCCCCTGTGAGTATGCTCATGTCTTACGCTTCAAAAAAAGAGAGCAAACACGCACACACACGCAAACAAACAAGCAAACACCACAACTTCATCCACTCTTCACTCCTTTCCAGCGACTACCCAGGCCCTTGCCTGCCTTTCTCATCCCAAATCTCCAGAGTTGTCTGTACTCAGTCTCTACTTGACCTTCCACCTGCTCCTCAACCCACAGCAACTTTCTGTGACCACCTCGTGCCCCCAATGCACAGAAATTGCTCTCACCAACCTCCTGGGTGATTCTGTAACGGTCACATCCAGTCGGCATCCCCAATCCTTACCCACCTCGACTTCTTTGTGGAGCTGACACCGCTAACCGCTCTGCTCGCTTGGCTCTCCTGGTGCCAACCCCCCAGTCTCCCCAGCGCCCTTGCCCTGTCTCCTGCAGGGCTTCCCCTCCTCTGCTTGCCTCTGCAGTGCTGCTGTTCCCTGGGCTGTTGCTTGGCTCTGGGCACTCCCTTGTGGCCAGCTCTTCCTACAGACATATCTGCCCTTGTGGTTTCAATTGCCTTCTGATTACTGGGGATTCCCAAGCCTACAGTCTGGCCCAGACCTCCCTCTCTGGAGCCATAGACCAGCTGCTTGCTGCACGGCTCCACCTGGGTGTCCTAGAGGAGTCACAAACCAACCCTCCCCAAGCAGACCCGGTGTCTCTCCCAGGCTTGTTCCTCCCGCGGTGTTTACCATCTTGGCAGTGAATGGCACCCCATCCTCCACCCTCTATGCCAGAACCCTGGACTTGGCCCAGACTCCCCCTAACTGCCCTTACTAATTAGTCTCCCAATCCTGTTGACTTGCCTCCTAAATATTTCTCAGCTCTGCCCCCTTTCCTCAGTTGCACCACCACCACACTGCTCTAAACCAGACTCATCCTCTGTCTCCAGGATCATTTCCACAACCTCTCGCCCTCTCCACCCAGATCTGTCCTCCACCTGCTGATGCCATTACACTAATGCCACTGTGTATTGATTACTTGTCAGGGCCCAGGCACAGTATTAAATGATTTTCATATTTTATTGGGTACAGTATTGAAGTGAGATAGATACTGCCTCCATTTTTGCAGGTAAAAAAACTGGGGCTCAGAGAAGTTCAGTAATGTGCCTTCAAACAGCTCGCAGGTGCTGGATTTTAGTCTTATTCACTATTGTATCCTAGTATCTATAACATGGTTAAAAGAGTGAATGAATCACAGGCTTTCAGTGACAGCCTGAACCCTGGAGGTCAAGGTCCAAGAGGCCACCTGAGAACATCCAGAGTTTTCCCGGGAGGTGCGTGGGACAGGCTTCCTCCCATGGGGGGAGCGGAGGTGGGTGGAGGGGTGAAGTGTGTGTGTATGGTGAGTGGAGGGGAGGTGCTGTTTATCCTCAGGGAGACAGCACGGGATACAGGAAGGAGAGTTCTGTCCAGTCTAAACCCTGCCTATGCCCAGTGGCAAATCTTGGTTGAGTTATCTTCCATGCCTAGTCCAGAGGCTGGGCTAACGTCTCTAAGTTTCAGTCCTTTAATTCTGTCAAAGTCTCCCCTTCCCTAGGAAGTCCTTCCAAGGCCCCTCTCGAGAGGGTCTGTGTGAAACCACAGGTCAGATTGTGGCATTCCCCTCCTTGAAATGTCTTGAGAGTCCCTTTGGCTACAGAACAAACCCAGACTCTCTGACAGAGCATTCTGAGTCTCCCTACCTGGCCCTCCCCCACCTTCCCAGGCTCCAGCCCTCTTGCCAGACCCCAAACTCACAGAGGCATTCCCTCCATGCCTTTCCCATTTCCTGCCCGTGTAGAGCCCACTTCCCGCCAGGCCCAGAAAGGACACTGCTTTTTCTGTGGAGCATCTCCAGGTGCCCTAGTCAGACAGTACTGACGGTCTCCCTGCACGCCCACCCCTGCAGCAGGAGTTACTTCGTTCTGCCAGCATCACCATGAGCGTTCAGTCATTCTGTCTGGTGTGACTGTGAGCACTGATTTATTCTTTCTGGCCTTAAGTGAGCGTTCGTTCACTTGTTCTTTCTGGCGTTGCAGTGCGCATTGACTTAGAAGCGTGGGCTCATGGTGAGAGCTGCAGGAGGTCGAAGACACCGTCCGTTTAAGCCTCTCACTCTGTAGACATACCCATCCCCTTCTTATGAGGGGGCATCTACATCACCTGGGTCTGTCTTGTAGGATGGAGGGCTGGCCCATCATAACTTTGAAGATAGTGTGGGTGTATGTACATGCATGTGTGTGTTGGGGGGAGGTGTTGTTTTTTCCCAGGGAAGAAGGAGGAAGGTTCAGACCTGACATTATTGAGCAACTGCTCTATACCAGCATTGGTACTAAATTATTTCTACACGTTACTTTAATCCTATCAAAATCCCTATTAGGGCATTTTTTTCAGAAGAAGAAACTGAAGCTCAGAGGAATTAAGTCACTTTCCCAACTTAATACAAGAGAGGTAGGGCAGGATTCCAGCCCAGCTGTGTCTGACCCCATAGCCAGCATTCTAGGTGTTTCAAGTCGGAACAGGAGCACAGTGGTACAGGGGTGTGGGATGGGAGGGCGCCTAGATCCAAGGCCTTTCTGCAGACAGTATGTCCCTGGGGGACATATTTTTGGGTTCAAAAATTAGGGTTTGTAAACTCTGCCACCTTTCCCCTCAGCCTGGGCCACCCCTCCTTCCTGTCTCTATTACCTTGGCGTGGGCACTGTTGCCCCACTAGATCCATCTGAGGAGATGAGAAGTCTGTCCTGCTAGAGCCCAGGTCTCTAAAGGAGGAGAGGGTTGTGTCGTGACATAGCCAGAGGAGCTGTGGGAAGGGCAGCCTGGGCTCGTTGTGGGGTCACGGGCCATCTCCCGCCTGCCCTCCCTCTGTGAGCCCTTCCCAGCCCTCCTGCCTGCGGGCCGTTTTCTCGCAGATGATCTCTGCCCAGCTCCCGTGGGAGCAGGTGGGCACGGAGTGGGCCACTGGCTGGGGCCCAGGGGCGGTTGGGATTCTGTGCTTGGGGCTGACGTTCTTTACTGGGCCAGTCCTAGCTTTTGTTTCCTTCCAACTTGAAACATGAGTCCTTTCTGTCACCCTTCTTCATTCCTGTGGTGCCAGTCACTAGGGAACCTCTGTAGCCATAGCTTTAATGGAAGGAGTGGACAACAGTCACTTACCTTGGGCTGCCCCACTCCTTGGGCTGGGAAACTGAGGCTGAGAGTGGAGAAGCCAGCCATGCTGAGCAATCCTGGCCACCAGAATTTACTGACTTATTAAGCCCTTTTGGTCAGGGGCTGGCTGTTCTAATAAGGGAGAGTAATGCCTTAGTGCCCAGAGCAGTTCTGGGCACAAACATGGCCTCAGTGCATTGTGCCTTGGGAGTTGGGTGCCCTCTGGTGTCCATGCTAAACCCCAAAGCTCTGCCCACATTTGTGCTGGAATTTCTGATTCTGATTTTTTATAGTTTGGACATGGATCATTAAGTTCCCACAAGGCACCTGGGGAGGTGCCCCTCATTGCTCTCACATAAGACATGGTTGTTTGTCCAAAAGCAACTTTGGCCACATCCTCTTAGGCAGGTGCATAGCAGATCCTGCACTGTAGACACTTAGGGCCTTGAGAGTCATAGGTGTGGACCCTGGGAGGATCTCAAAGGGGCTCTGCTTGAGGCCTTGGCAAGCCATGGAGTGGCTCCAGGTGTCCTTTCTGTACTGGTGGTGTCCCTCAGGACATGGAGGGACATGGGCTGTCTCGGCCTGTTGACCGTCTGACCACCGAGGAGGTGGCAGGTGGGAGAGTGGTCTTGTCTGGAATGCCCACTGCTGTAGAGTGGCTGTTGACGCTTAGGCATCCTGTACTCTCAGGCAGCTCCACAGCTTTCTTTAGCCTCCTGGAGAGTGATCTCTTTAATGAAACTGAGGCAGCAATAACCACTTTATAGCCTAAGGTGTGAAATAGGGGTGAGATCTTATTATAATGTGAATCCGAACTGTAGCCCAGAGGTTCTCAGTCCTGTTTGGACATCAAAATCACTTAGGAGTTAAGGGGCAAAAAAACCACACAAATTGTTTCCTAGAAGACAGTAGAGGCCTGAGGTGGGGCCTTAGAATCTGTAATTTTAATCAACTTATGGCTATTTGGATCTGTAGCCAAGGTTGAGAACAAGGGCGATAGCTAAATGTGGCCTTCTCATAGAAATTTTCATAGCAAGTGTAGTCTGTGGTTAGAGATATGGGTAGCAGGTGGTGCCTTGCTGCCCCCAAAGCCCTGAACTTCAGCTTGTTTGCTTTAATTCAGCTGTGAAAGGTCTATCCCAGCCTGGAACATTCCTGCTAGGCTTTGCTGGGAACATAGCTGCCTGGCCAATCTCTTGAATCTCTTCCCCAGCTCACTGGAATGAAGGTTGGTGTGTTGGTACCTGTGGAATAGAATCTTCCTCACCTTGCTTGGGAGAAGTCCTGTGTCTCACAGATGTTCAGGGCTGCTTTTCACTACCATGTGGCCAAATCCCAGACGACTTAGCTCAGTGGTCACTAGACAGGGAGTTGCCTTCTTCCCTAGTTGTGAGGAAAATTCTCTTCAGACAGAGAACCCAAATGTTTTGAGGGCCTAAGCAGTGAGCCCGGGCCAGGCTGGCCAGGTGGCTGGGCTGAGCTGCAGCCTCCATTTGGCCAGAGGGTTGCTAGGAGGTGTTCTGCCTTCTGGGGCCTGGGACAGTGGCGGGCTGGCTTCCAGAGAGGAGACAGATCTTCTCAGCTCCTGAGAAAGGAGTTGGCACAGTGTCCTGCCCTGTCCCCAGATGATATGTGGAGGGAGCTATTGTCTGGAGTAGACATTGGGAGATGTGGGCGTTACCCCTGATTTTACCACAGATCAGCTCTGGCTGTCCACCTCCCTTACCTGTCAGGGGAAACAGGTCACCCTGATCTCAGCAAAGAATTTATAAAATTGTGTGAAGTCTGTAGTGAGACCCTCTCCCATGGAAAGGAAATTAAGTTAGGTCGAGGGCATGAGCTGATGGCTGACCTCGGAGGCCGGGGGGCTAGGGAGAGGCTTGGAGTGGTCAGGCGCTCAGGACAGTGAAACAGCTGAGGGGGCCAGAGCGGAGCTTGTTCAACCAGGTGAGCACGAGGGCTGAGAACTTCACATGGGTGAAACCAGCGCATCCTGAAAGAAAATGAAAGCTGGTTTCTGGGAGGTCTTGCCAAGTACGTGTGCTGAGCAGGGCATGGAGTCTTCATCAAGAGCTTCCAGGGCAGCTGGTGGATAGATGGGTGTTTGAAGGAAATAGAAACTGATGGAAAACAAAGTGTCAGGCTCTGCCTTGAAAAACTGCATGTTCCCAGGACTCTAAAGGTGCCCACGTCCAAGTGACAAGGGATGACAGGTTAATTGGTTTCGTTGATGCTCTTCATAATGAGCTCTTCCCACAGAGTCGAGCAGCCTTGGCATTTAGGAACTTTGAAGCATCTGAGAGAGTCCATATGTCAGAAAGAAGTGTCCTTCGGTCCAGTGGCAGATTTCTTCATGACAATAATGATTTAGCTCCTGAGGGGCTTTCTGTGAAGCAGTTTAGAAGTGTCTGTTACTTGTTTTTACTGACTTCTTCTGTCCCTCCCCACTGTAGGTCCCTGGATGTTACAGGTTGGAACCCTCTGGACCCCCACAGACTGTCCTCACAGCCCAGGAATAGCCACTGCCTCTGGGAAACCTCTCAGGCACCTTGTCCACCCAGGGCATGGGCACCCGTGATGATGTCCCCCCAGGTAAGGGAGGCCTGTTCCTGGTGTTTTCCGGGGTGGGAGATCTTCCTCGGATACCCCAGGAGTCAGGCTGTGCCTGGGAGATGTAGCTGGGCGGCTGGGCCTGTCCAACCCAGCCAGCTGTCCACGTGCTCTGGTCCTTCCTGCTCAGCTTGCTGTCTGCATAGCTCCCTGCCCAGGGAGGGGCTCGGAGTATTCTAGGGACTGACCGGAGCTTTGCCTCCACTCTCTGAGGCCGGGTGGCTGGCTTCTCCAGAGGCTGATGCTGTGCTGTGCGCAAGAGTATGTGGATGGACAGAGGATGTGGTCCAGGGCCTCGAGGAGAGTGGACAACCCGTTTCCTTAGCTGGCCAGGCAGGGGAGTGGAGACAGTGTGTAGCCACTTAGCGCCAGGAGATGGGGCTCTGGGCCTGGCTCTGTCTTTGGGGAGCCAGTTGTGTAAGCTTCAGTTTCCCCTGGAAAGTGAAGGGGTTGGTCCTGCCCGAGATGAAATGGGTGCTTGTAAGATACAGAGCTCTTTACCTGCAGGGGCTGGAGCAGGGGCCAGATGGCCATTTGGAAGGTAGGCAGAGAGCCAGGATGGCAGAGCAGGGCAGTTCAGGACACCCTGGGGCTTTGGCACATTAATATGAAAACAATTACATAATTTAGAACTAAATGAGATTCCAACTGACAGTAGATTCTAATGGGGAAGTGGGAGGTGCTGCAGGCTTAAGAAAAATCTACAAATCTAGAAATAGAATGAAGGTGTTCTAGACCCCCTGGTGCTGTCCGACTCCTTTGCTTTAGTGATATGGGAACTGAGACTCAGAGAGGTTAGCTTTTTCCCTCAAAGTCACACGGGTGACAGAAAGGGGAACCCAGGCTCCTGAGTCTCTGTCTAGGGGCCATCCAGCCTGGGGTGGGTGGGCTGGATTTCCGCTTGTGTGGGGGCTTCTCCAGGTGGCGGGTTAGGGCCCCACGGATGGTCCTGAGGTGTGCTCAGGAGGGGCTGGGCTAGCAGGGTGTGGGACAAATGACAGGATTTCATTCTTTTTTTTATGGCCGAATACTATTCCTTTGTGTATACACAGTTTAAGTGCCTACTGAGAGGCAGGTACAGCACCACAGAGATGAATAAGACATGGTGCCTGGCCCAGGAAGCTGCAGGGCAGGACCAGAGAGTGGCCTGGGGAGGAGAGAGTGACATGGAGGTGTGCCTGGGGCTGTGGGAGCACAGGGGAGGGAGGGCTTCTCTCTCTCTCTCAATACATAATAGCTGTACGTATTTTTGGGGTACATGTGGTATTTTGATGCAGGCATACAATGTGTAATGATCAAGTGAGGGTGATTAGCAAATCTATCACCTCAAACATTTGTCTTTTCTTTATATTGGGAGTATTCTAATTTTTTTCTTCTAGCTATTTTGAACTATATGTACATTATTTATTGTTAACTATAGTCTCCTCACTGTGCTGTGGAACACTAGGCCTTATTCCTGCTTCTAACTGTATGTCCCCAGTAACAACCTGTCTTCATTCCCGCCCCCACCAGACTCTGGCAACCATCATTCTACTCTCTACTTCCATGAGAGCCACTCTTTCAGCTCCCACATGTGAGTGAGAACATGTGGTATTTGTCTTTCTGTGCCTGGCTTATTTCACTTCACATAATGGCCTCCAGTTCTATCCATGTTGCTGCAAAGGACAGGATTTTTTTTTTTTCAATAGCTGAATTATATTCCATGTGTATATGCACCACATTTTCTTTATGCATTCTTCTGTTGATAGATACTTAGGCTGATTCCATATCCTGGCTACTGTGAATAGTGCTGCAATAAACATGGGCATGCAGATATCTTTTTAATATACTGATTTCCTTTCTTTTGGCTGTATACCCAGCAGTGACCTCAAAAGCACAGGCAACAATAGTAAAAACAGGCGAATGGGATCACATCAAGCTCAAAAGCTTCTACACAGCAAAGGAAACAACAACAGAGTGAAGAGGCAACCTACAGGATGGGAGAAAATATTTGCAAACCATCCATCTGGCAAGGGATTAATAACCAGAATATACAAGAAATGCAAACAACTCAATGACAAAAAACCAGATAATCCGATTTAAAAATGAGCACAAGATGGGAAGGCTTCTTAAAAGGAGTAGGTGCCTTGGCTGAGCCTCACTATCCTCTTTTCCTGACTCCTGCTCCTGGTTGTGGTCTCAGCCCAGGGTCCTCCCTGTGGGAAGCCTTCCCTATCCCCGTCCCTGTCTAGGGCTCACAGGCCCCTCACTGTCGTTGCTTGTCAATCATTGTCTTCCCCACCGGACTTCAAGTCCCACTGAGCACCCAGTCAGCCTTGCCTGCTGTGTGTCATCAGGGACTTCAAGGGGCAGAGGCCCTGCACAGAGCAAGCATTGACAAATGTCTGTGGTGGGGATGGGCAATGCCCTTAGCTGAGCTTGGGGAGGTTAGGGGAGAAGAGAGAGAGTCAGTGTAGGACATGGTGTCAGGTGCTTGGGGCTCCAAGAGAGGCGTTGGCCAGGTAACCAGAAGCTTTGCTCTGCGACTGGGGGCATTGGTCAGGGCTGAAGCCCCAGGGCAAGGGGTTCTCTGAGTGGGTGGCCGTGAGGAGGTGGCCCAGGGAGAGCAGCTAGCAGGCAGAGGCCAGGGCTGGGCACACCAGGGGTCAGTGTTGTTGGGGTGAAGGGGAGGGGGCCCATGAAGGAGATGGAAAGGCATGGTCAAGGGTTTAGGGCAAAGCCAGGAGGGACAGTGCAGGCAGAGTGTGAGGAGGGGGCAGTGAGTCTGAGAGGGGTTGGGAGGATTGTGGAGACTGTGGGCTCCCTGCCCGGCCGGCCAGCTGTGTGTGCGAGGCTGGGCCACCACATGCCTTGGTTCTTCGGGCACAGACCTTGAGGGGCAGAGCACTCGGGTACGACAGAGGTGTTCCTGGTTTGTTCCCAGTCTTGGCCTTAGAGGACCCTAAGGTGCCTCCGCCTTAGAGTATGCAGGAGAGCGCTGGCAGGCTGCAGACTGCCTGTGCTGTCCTGTGCTCTGTCCCCAGCCAAGGTTCTGGCTCCGGTGGCTGTGTACTGCGGGAGCGTCCCTCGGACCAGTGCTGGATCCCATGTGCTACCGCCTGGAAGCATCAACTCCAGTCTGCTGGCTTATGGAGAAGGTGAGATGGGAAGACCTGGCCACACCAAATGGCCTTCTAGTGCCCTGAGTTGCCTCTCTGGGGACTTTGGGCAGAGGATGGGGAGGCTCTACCTGGCAGCTGCCCAGTCAGGGCCACTGGTCACGGGCAGGGCTTGGGCCTCATCCTGGAGGGAGGACAGGAGTGTGTTAGATGCCAGGCTACATTCTCAAGCTGCCAGCAGATGGCATTTTTCCTGTGGCCCCTGGTTTTGGGCAGATCATTTCAAGTCTGTGCCTCAGGTGATGGAGGTACACAGAGGGAGACCTGCAGGAATAGGGAACAGGGCTCTCAGCATGTGCCCAGCTCCCCTAGGAACCCAGGGGCAGCCTGCAAGGCCCAGGAAGACAGCATCTGCCCCTGTGGGGCCTTCCTCGGGGCCTGGAAGTGCTGTCAGCATCCAGGGCGGCAGTGGGCTCCTCTAGCAGATAGCTGCCGCAGTGGTGGCTTTCATGACACCCACTCAGTTTCTCTGCCACTTTCTGCTCTGTGACTCTCTGCTCCGCTGTCTGGCTGCAGACTGCCTTTTCTGCAGAGCTGCAGGCCCGCGGTTTTGCATGGAGAATCTGATTGCTCCGGGTGTCCTCTCTCAGGCCAGCCCCCTTGCAGGCCTGCAGCTGGCCCAGCATTCCGCTGCCCTTGGGTCTGGTGCCAGCTGCAGTCCAGTATCTGTGGCCTAGCCACCAGCGTCTCCAGAAGAGCAGGGGTGTGGTGGAGCTTCTGAGAGCTGGTCTGTCTGATCGCTTCCCCTGTTCCCCTTCCTCCTTGTTCCAGACTCCCCAGGGCAAACAGACCACTTTGTGAAGGTCTTCCAGATCCTTCTCCCCTCAGTGTGCACAGCATTTTGTTTCTGCCTCTCTTATGGCACACCTCATGTCCTACCTTGTACTGAACCTATTTATGGACATTTCTTATTTCTCCAATACAGTGAACGTCCCTTAGTGACAAAGACCGTACCTCACTCATCTCTATAGCCCCACTGTCTGGACATGCTTGGCACCTAGGAGATGCCTACCAAATGCATGTTGAATGAGTAACTGGATGAACGAGTGTCTGTTAGCAGTGGGTATGATTTGCTCTGAGTTGCCTGGCTTCTCTTTTCAATCTGTGTTTGGCATATGTCAGTGCTCAATAATACTGATGACTCTCTCGGACCCTGGAGATTGGTGGTCCCTGGGCAGATGGCCTTCCCTAAGTATTTATGGCCTCTCATCTGTGCTGTGATAGGACTGCATACTGGCTCCCTTTAAGCCCCTGAGTGCTCATGACTTGGGTCTTGTCAAGGTTAGGTGCTTCAGAGACACTGTCGAATGAATGACTTGCCCCCAGGAATGACTGAAACCTTGATGGCTGGAATTCACTGGGCCAGCGGCTGCCTGTCTCCAGACAGCAGTACCAAGGGCCTTGCTGGTGCCTTGTGCCACCCTGGGCCCTTCGTGCCAAGCTACTCATGCCTCTGTCTTCCTCAGCCTCCCTCCAGCCTATGCCGAGCATCCTGCTGAGCAATGAGAAGCCATCACAGCTCCTGAGTGGACATGGGGACCTGGGTAGCCTCAAATTGGATGCCCCTTTGACGGGCTGGAAGACCAGGAATGGTCACCCCAGGAAACTTGGGACCCTGTCTTTGGGGCCTCACCCCCTGGTAGAGTCGGAGGCCAGCAGTGTGGCCCGGGACACCACCCAGATCAAGGACAAGCTCAAGAAAAGGAGGCTCTCAGAGGGCCTGGCAGCATCTTCCCCAGGTGAGCCCTGGTCCCTGCCCCCCTATCCTAGCTCAGGGCCCCTGGCCACCCAGGCCGTGAGGATCCACAGGTGTCCAGGTGACACACTGGGCCACCCGGGGCTGGGCTGTGGGCACCCGCCAGGCACCCTCTCTCTGTGGCCTCAGCTTCCCCCCTGCAGTACCACCTCCGTCCTGGGCCTCTGTCACACCTTCCCTGCAGCCTCCCCATTTGCACCCTCGCCCCTCTAGTCTGCTCCAAAGGATTCTTCTTAAACAAACATTCTTCTCCCCACTCCCACCAGCTATGCTTAAAACCCGCCAGTGGTTTCCAGATGAGCTTAGACTAAGGCCCCAAACGTTCCCACATGCACAAGAACCTCTGGCCCTGGCCTCACCTGTGCCTGGGTCACTCTATCCCCTTGTCTCTGCATCAGGCACATGGACTGACCCTCCAGTGCTTGGAGCTCTGGGCTCTGTCCTGCCTGAGGATTTAGAGTCCCCCACCCCTCCTTCCCCACCCTTCTCCATTCCCCGTCCCTCCTCCCCTCTGGCTCAAAAACCCTCCTCAAGAGGCCTCCTTGTGTGAACTGCCCCTTGGCCTGCTCTCTAATAATGCCCTGTTGTTTTTCCTTTAGTTTTTTTCACCCTGTGACCATTTGTTTAAAACTTGAAGCTTACACATGACTTTCACCTCCAAGAGTGCAGGGACTGCGTCCTCAGTGCAAGGCATGGTCGCCTGGCACCTAGGAGCTCTCAAGAAATGTTTGTTGAGGCTGAGCGCAGTAGCTCACTCCTGTAATCCCAGCACTTTGGGAGGCTGAGATGGGAGGATCTCTTGAGGCCAGGAATTCAAGACCAGCCGGGGCAACATACAGAGACCCCTGTCTCTAAAAAAATAAAAATTACAAAAACGAGCTGGGCATGGTGGTGTGCACCTAGCTACTTGGGAGGCTGAGACAAGAGGGTCGTGTGAGCCCAGGAGTTTGGGGCTGTAGTGAGCTGTGATCACACCACTGCACTCTAGCCTGGGTGACAGAGTGAGACCCTGTCTCAAAACAAACAAACAAATAAAAACAAAAACCAAACAAAAAAATGAAACGTTTGTTGAATACATGAGCAAAGAACTGAACAGCAGGCGCTTTATATTTCTCTCTCATCTGGGTGGTGGGCGAGCCAGGTAAACAGACCAGGTTCAAATGTTAGCCCTGATAGGTACTGGCTCTGGGGCCTTGGGCAAGTGGGTAACCCTTCAAGCCTCAATTTCCTCCTGTGTGTAATAGGGATGCTAATACTTCTGTGTTACCATGAGGGTTTAATGAAAAATTATACACGGAATTCTCAGCACCTGGCATGTGGGAAGAACTTAATAAATTGTGAATTTCCTTCTTTCTCTCCTCTCCTCCTGGGCACATCATGTAAATGGGTCTTTTTAGCTGAACAAACTCTTGGGTGACAAGAGGGATAAGAAGGCTTGAAGTCTTAGGGGGGGAAAGCTCTCGGGGCCCGTGGGTGCTACTGTAAAGCCTGGAGTTGTCATCGGCTGCCCCCCTCCCCTAAGCAGCTGCTCCCCAGCTGGGGCTTCCCCCTGGGGCCTTGATGAGGGGTCTTCAGCTCCTGGGAGCCCAGGCGGATGCAGGGGCACCCTGCTGAGGACTGGCCTTGCCGGGACATCACGGAGGCAGCTGGTGGGGTTTGGAGTGCCCCGTGCTTGCTGAGAATTTCCAGGTGGTGCAACTTCTGGAGTTGCCAGACCCATGACTCCCTCCCTTCGAGGTTTGAAGTCTTTTTCTAGACCTTTCGTTTCTTTTTACAAAGTTCCAGTGGAGGAGAAAAAGAATGCGAGTTGTTCTTCCTAATGTACAGATGGGAAGTGACCTGTGACCTATCAGGTCCCCACAAGTGTGGAGGGCCGGGGGTCTCTGGCCCCCTGAGCAGGGCTGGGGCTGCCCTTGCCACCCTTCCCTGAGGTGGTGTTGGCTCCTCTGTATCCCCAGGGGGGACCAAGGTGGCTGCTGGGCGAGATGGGATGGGGCCGGGGTGCTGAGGAGTCTGAGGCACACGAAGCATTGATAGAGGAGCTGGAAGTGTGGTGTCATATCACAACAGCTGCACCCCCATGTCATTAGCCCAAAGGAAAGGGGAACAGAACTGGTGTCATTGGACCTTTGTGAACACCCCATTTTGCAGAAGTGCGCAGGGGGTTCAGATTGCCAGTGGCTTGCCCAAGGTCACACAGCTTCCACCCAGGGCCAGGCCTGCTGTCCTCGCTCCTGATCTAGCACTGATTTTGTGTCCCTTCCTGCCCACATTGCCTCTGAATTCTAAACGGGTGACTTTGATTGGCACTTTCAAATAGAAAATGACACTCAGTAAGTCCACTTGCTCGTTCTGCTGGAGGTGTGGGGCTGGGGGCAAATCTGTCTTCTCCCCTCGCTGCCCCAGCCTTCCCCAGGACACAGGCCCTGCTGCTGGGTTCTGAATCCTGCCCCTCCGACTCCATATTCTTCTGGGACTAACTGATTCCCCACCCCTGTGCAGGCTCGTTGGATCCTGGGGGAGGCCCCAAAGAAGCTGCCCTGAGGAACACCATCCCCCGTGCCACCTCTCAGAGGCTGCTGAGGGTGTCCAGGCCGATGCCTCCCATCCAGAGCATCCCTACCACCCCCGAGGCCAGCGGAGCCAAGAAGGGCCTGGATCCACCTGGGAGCAGCCAGGGACCCCAGGAGTTGAGACCCGGCACCCAGGAGGTAAGGCAGTTCCACTGCTCTGAGTCCTGCCCGCAGCTTCTTACACCTCCTCATCCACCTGCCTTTCTACCCTTCACCAACACCTGTTCCCGTGCTCTGAGTGTCTCTGGAGGTGTCTCCGGGGCTGCCCTCAGGGTGGGGCAGCCCTGGGAGAGGCTCCGGCCCTCATTGCACCTTTTCCTACAGCGCCCAAAACCTGCAGCTGCCTGGGAGTTCAGGTGGCTGCACAGGGGCTGCGTGACCACCTGTGCTAGAATGGATGGTCCCCTGGGCCTTCTCTGGCCCAAATGCTCTAGAACTCTGCCTGCTTTCTGACCCATTTCTCTACATTTTAAGAAGGGAGTGTGGCAGAGGGGAAAGGCTGCTGGGCCTTGGTTTCTGCTCTGTCCCCCACTGGCTGTGTGACCCTGGGTGAGTCACACCCCTCTCTGGGCCCCCATTTGCACATCTATAAAACTAAAGGTTTGGAGCAAATGTTTCTGAAGGTCCCTTCCAGCTCTGATATCCTAGGATTTTTCTGAAATGAGAAGAACAGGAAAACACATAACAATAAAAAAGGGCTTGCCAGTCTTCTCACCTGGAGTGCTAAGGAAGCCATCAGCCTTCTGGGGACCCAAGGTGGTGTGGCTGGAAAAGGAAACCAGAGGATGTTTCCTAGCACTCTGCCCCTGCTAGAAGGACCCACCCTGTGTGAGGTACCCGGGAAGGGAGCATCCCGCGTGGATGTTTCTGTGGACCAGACTTTGCCCCACCTGTGCTCGCAGGTGCAGATATCCCCGCAAGTCCTGCACTGCAATGACGAGAAGATGCGGAAGTCGCTGGGGGGCCTTGTGGTCCCGCCCATCTCAAAGGCCAGCATGCAGGTTGTGGCCTCCTCCTGTGCTCCTGGCTCCCTTCCCAGCCCATGGCCTCCAGGCCAGGATGTGCCCACAGGCCAGAGGGCCCCATGCATACGGTAAGAGCCCTAAGAAGCCTTCCTTGCCAGCTTCTCTCCCCCTAGCCCCCAGACCCACTGGGGCTCTGCGAGGCTGAACCTCCATGCCAGGGCAGAGCTCTGGGGGCACTGGGCAGGGGAGGACAGGCTCCCCCACCCATGAGCTGCAGACCTGGGCAGGCCACAGCATTGTGTGGGGCTTCTTTGCCCCTTGGCTCCAGCAGGCAGGGTGCAATGGCATAACAACATCTCTAGCCTCTGTCTCTAGCCAGTGTCTTAACAGATGCGGCTGCTGGAGAGGTGAATACAACACAAATTATTTTAAAGCACGATTGAATTCATGGTAGCTCTTTGTTAGTATGTATTTTCTTAATTGATGGAGAATGAAAATACAGCCATTGTTGTTACGTGTATGGGGTGTGGTTCACAAACTTCTGGACTTAAAAAGGAGTTTTCATACTCCCCAAAGAAGAGGGGCAGAGGGTCTCTGTATCGTAAGAAATCTGGGTTCATGCCTTGTAAGTGCGACAGACGATGCTCTTCAGATGGCCAGCAGCACCCCCGCCGTCAGTCCAGAGTGATGTTGGAGCAAGTGTGTTTGAGAACGTGTGTGTGTGAGTGCATTCATGTGTGTGAGCATGTGTGCGTGTACTCACATCTACGGGCCTGGCTCACCCAGCACAGTCACAGTCAAGTTCCTGCTGTGACTCTCCCTGCCATCCCCCCCGCCCCTACTCTCTGCACTCCCTGCTGCCTTCCCTCTGTCCACACACACATCCACGCCTCCCTCTAACCCTGTGGGGGTGGGGACCCTCCCACGGACTTGCTCCCAGATTTGATTCTCTGCTCAATTTTTACCATCAGCCTCCTGAGACAATTGCCTGCCCCAGTGCCCTCTGTTTCCTCGAGTGGGATGGCTCCTTCTCCTTTCCTGCGCAGACACCTGTCTCTTCCTCCCCGCTGGGCAACGCTGTGGTGGTTCTAGGGACTCTCTGACTCAGGCTGGTGGCCTTTCCTCCCATCTCATTGCTTTTGACTTTTTTGCATCATTTGAACCCTTGATGGCCCTTGAACTTTTCTCCTTCCTGGCCTTCCTAATGTTACACCTGCTTCTTGACCTTCTAGGTGGTCTCCTGTGTGCCCGCCTTCACCCATCTCCAGGCCCTTTGCTCTGGGGACCCTTATCCATGCCCAAGCCTTCCAAGGTGGCGTGGGTGTGGGTGGCTTTGCGTTTCCTGCCCTAGCCCTGACGTCACCCAGACGCCAGGCTCTGCGTTGCCACCTCCTGTTGGGCACCTCCAGTTTCTCCCGGCTGATACAGTCCAGCCTGAGAGGGAGGGAGATGGAGGACGTGCCACCATCACGGCACTATGGAGCACCTTGTGTGTCCCCAACCTGCCCCCTCCAAGACCTCCTATTTCCCTCAAGGTGCAGACGTTCTCTGTGGTCTTCAGATCTCAGCATCGTCTTTGATTCTTGCTCCTAAAAGATCACCACATCCCCCAAGCCTTCTTATAAACAACAAAAATACATAAACAGCTCCCTCCCCTTTCTTGCCCCTATCTTTTCCTCTTAGTTTGCACTTGCTGGCTCCTTCCAGAACTCCCTGAATAGCTTCTAACCTGTCTCTTTGCAGCCCTTTGCCCTCCACCCCCATCTTTCATTTTCACCTGTCCCCCCCAACCCTCTTCCACGCACTGCCCCTTCACTCACTTCCTGGTGCCAACTGCAAAGGCCGAGGCTCCTTGGCCTGACATTCAGGGTCCATCCCCTGCCCCTGCTCCACAGCCTCCGGCCACCCAGCTGTGCTGCTCTGCAGGGCCTCCCCATGCCCCAGCCCCTGGATGGGACCCTCATGTTTGCAGACGGTGCTTCCCCTGGTCTATTCCTGCAACCCCAACACAGGCCTTTTCCCCCGGCCCCACCAGTTCCGTCTCTACCAGTCTGTCCTTGCTTTAAAGGGCAGCAGGGAGGGGGAAGTGGCCTTCTTTGCACTGTCCGTGGGGCATCCAACCCAGGGACTGCCTGATACCTCCCTGCCATTATTTCGTTTATTTAATTTTACATAAACAAATTTTAGTTACTTTATTTTATTTTTATATTTGTTTATTTTATTTATTTTGTTCTAGTTCAGCCTCATTCTATTCTTTAACTTGGAGCACTACAGGGCAGGGGCCATATCTCAAAAATCTTTGTGTCTCCCATGGTGCCAAGCGTGGTCCCTGGCACGGATTAGTTACATAATAAATATCTGCCCCTTTGCTGTCTGCTTGTGATGTGGATTTCTCTTCATTGACTCTGTGAGGCTCTGTAGCGGATGGGGGAAGGCGTCTCCGTTACCATTCCCTCCCTCCCTCCATCCATCCATCCATCCATCCATCCGTTTACTCACTCAGAAGCTGTTAAGCACCTACTACATGCCAGGAACTGTGGAAACAAAGCCGAATAGGACTAGTCTGTGTGCTCTAGGAGCTCACGAGATATTCGCCAGTAAATCATTGAGCCGAAGCCCAGAGAGGTGAGCCCTGAGGCGGGAGGCTGCCTGAGCTGTTGGGGATCCCGGTGGAAAATGATCTGATTCTCACTGGGAAGCTTGTTGGGGGAACTGAGGCCTGAGCTGGATTCTGAAGGCTGAGGGAGAGTTTTCGAGAAGGGGAAGAGGGAGAGCCATGAAGGAATGAGGCAGGCTGCGGGGGGAGTGGGCTGAAGGGCCCGTGTGCTGGATGAGGAGTGTGAGCTTTATCCGGCAGTGAGGAGGTGCCATGAAGGCTTTCTGTTGAGTGCACGGCATCAGCTCTGATTTAGAAAGGCCATGGTGGCAACCACAGAATGGCGTGGGCCGTGCAGACTGAGGCAGGGCTGCTGCAGGAAGGAGGGGAAGGCACAGGTGGTCTGCAGGGTGACCATGCAGAAGGCTGGGCAGTGAGGGAGGCTGGCACAGCTGGCGCCATGACAGGTACGGGCCCCTCACGGAGACAGGGCGGGGGGATGAGAGACAGGGCTTGGGGGCAGTGGTGAGGCCACTCGGGTGGTTCCAGCTTGTGGTGCCCTGGGACCCGGACACGCTTTGATGTCTGGCCCAGAACAGGCAGGGGCTCTTGCTGGACGCAGGGCTTTGCTCTCCTGCCCCTCTCCCTGGGGCCCAGGAAGGACCTCAGCAGTGGTGGGCTTTCTGGGAGGGTCAGCAGGGGGAGGGGGGACTGGGCGGCCACGTGGAGAAGGGCAGAGGCTCCGATGAGCATGGTCTGCTGAGGGGTCTCTAGGGAAGGGGAAAGCGAGAGGCTTCCCTAAGGCCCCAGCTTGAAAGAAACAGAGCCAAGTCCTCTGAGGCCAAGGCCCTTGCTCAGAGGGGAGGAAGAACAGACTACAGCTGACGCCAAAGGGGCAAAGCTGGGCCTGGGTAGGATGAGGCCAAGCCTGGGAGGAGGGAGCGGCATTAGGAATTTTGTGCTCACCTCGGGCAGCCTGGGGCCCCCATGAGTCTTAGTTGCCGGGGGCAGCCCTCAGGGCTTCCCAGCTCCACTTCTGCCCCCGGCCCCACCAATCCTATTAGTATACTCAGTTGGGCAGTGGTGGGGTCCCACGGCAAATGCTTGGTGGGGGGCTCCCCAGGCTGGGGGTGCCCTGGGGCACTCACTCACTACCTCCAGCCCACACAAGCCCTCCCAAGAGGCTGTACCTAATCCAGGGGCTGAGTCCTGGCTGTGCCGCTTCAGTGGACCCAGGGTCCCCTGACCTCCCCTGTCCCCTGGGATCAGGGTTCCCTAGATCAAGGCAGGCGCTGAGGTGGGCTCCCCTACTGCCTGGCCTCCAGCCCCACCTGGCCTGGGTCACTCTGCTGAGGCCACACCATGGGGTATTGTGTCCCAGTGCTTTTGTTGCAGCTTGTTACCCTGGCAGCTCCCCAGTGGGTCCTGATGTCCTGCAGAGGAGGGACACTTGTGTGTGACACCACACAGCTGGTCTTCATGGGAACCTAGGCTCCTTGAGAGCAGGGATTGTCATCTCTTATTGTTGCTCTATTCCCAGTGTCTAGAACAGGGCTTGGCATATAGTGGGTCTTCAGTAAGTTTCTGTTGGATCAATAAATGGTGCTTCCAGTTTAAAAACTTAAAATTAAAACCAGTGCCAGGAATGCCCTGTCTTCCCTCCCTGCAAATAATTGGGAGTGAGCTTCTAGTACAAAACAGTGGTGATGCAATGGGATCCATCCCTCCAGCCCCTGGGGGTGGGGATGGGGAATGGGGATTAGGGTCAGAGGAAGGAGAATATTTAGGGGTCACTGTGCTCTCCCGGGGCTGGGGCAGTTTGGAGAACTTGAGCTTGGTGTTCTCTGAGCGGGGAGGCAGTTTACCCCTCCTCTGCTGCAGCCACTCTCCTGCTCCACAGGCCCAGGGCGCACAGCGGGGGTGACACTGCAGTTTTCATGTGGGTGCCAGCTTCCTGGGGATGGGCGCTGTGTCTGGACACCCAGCCTGCCGGTCAGTCTGCCCTCGTGTTTGTGGAGGGAGCTCCCATCTCGTGCAGCTTGAACCCTGGCCAAGAGCCTCTGCAGGGATAATAGCCCCCGCCCATGTCCCCCGTTTTGGCTGTGGGCCCATCCTGCAGCCACCCTGGGCTCCTCACGCAGCAGCTCCATCCTGCTGTCACTCATGGTGCTTTTCTCTCCCTCGTTCTTTTAAGATTGGCTCGGGAGAGTGGGTTTCGGGAGAAGACCCCTAAATCTCTGGGTACGTATTCTCCAGTGCACCCCTTGTTATTTGACCCTCCGGTTCCTGGGCTGAGTCATGGAAGCAGAATTAAGGCCAGAGGAGACCTGAGAGCTCTCATGCCGAGGCCCTCATTTCACGACAGGGAAGCTGAAGTCACCGGTGGTCCCACGCTGGAGAGTGGCGGCAGGCCTCGGGGAGGCTTGCAAGAGAAGCAGTGTTTATTCATGCCTGCTCTGCCAGGCTTGCTATACACCGGCGAGACGGTGCTGTCCCCATTTGACAGATGACAGCTCTGTGAGCTGGACGTTCTCCCTGGTCTCAGAGCCCCATCAGACTTGCTCTCAGGTTCACACAGGTCCAAGGCTGGGGCTCTTGACACCTGGTGCAGCTGCCCCTGTACTGTTCTAAACAAGCAGAGGGGAGTATTCGTCGCTGCAGAGAGTGAGAGATTAAACCACATCCCACAGACCCCTTAGTCAGCCGGTCCCAGAAGGTTTAAATGTCAGGGGAATAGGAACAGCCCAGGGCTGGAGGCCAGGAGAGGGGGCAGGGTAGGAGGAGTTTACAGAGGGAGGAGGGGTCCTTTCTGACCCTGTGGAGAGGCGGGAGGGGGTGGTGGTAGGCCAGGGATGCCAGGCCACAGCCTGTGTGCAGGATGGGTGGGAGGAGCGCCCTGAGCCCTGGTGGCGGGTGGTGGGAGTTGGCAGTGGCTGCTGTGCTGACCGGCAGCGGGGGAGGACACTGGGACCAGCTTCCTGGCTGGGCACTCTGCTAATCAGCACAGCAGGTGGGCCAGTTGGCCAAGGGGGGCGGCTGCCCAAGAGGCCCTGGGATCAGGACATGAAGCCTGGCCTGGGAAGCAGGCCTGGCACAGAAACCACTGTGGCAGCTACTTCTCCCCTGTTCCGAGGCCAGGCTGTAGCAGGGTGTGCTCGAACAGTCTGTGGTGACACATACCGGTACCCAGAGTGTCCTTAAGAGCTGGCCCAGAGAATGCTGGCATCAGGGTTTGGGCCAGGAGACCTCAGCCAGTTCTCCTCCCTCCTCAGGCTCACCAGCTTGCTGCTTGAGCATCAGGTCTCCAGGGGCCTGTGGGCAGGGGTGGGCTGCTCAGACAAGGCTTTCTAGGATGGCCCTTTGGGGTGTATGTGAGGAAGTGGGATATAAAGCAGCAAAGTCCTAAAGGGCTCTCTGACCCTCCAGCTGTCTGCTGGGATGTCGTTGCCCAATATGTGTAACGTGCCCAGCACAATAGGGGCTCACGTGACACTGTGTGAAGCTGGGGGCTTCCCCAGCCTTGTGGCATCCTGTGGTCCCTACCCTGGTCAGTTGGCCCCTGACCACCTGTGCCCTTTGCCCTGCCTCTTCCCCCTGGGCAGATGGAGGCTCAAAGTCCCTCTCCCCCTCAGCCCCTGCTCCTTCTCCCTGTGCCAAGCAGAGGAAGGCTTTGCAGAGGTATGGGCTGGCAGGGGTCAGGGTGACCCAGGAACTCTACAGGGGCTCCAGACTTAAGATGCTTTCCCTGGCCTCGGGCAGCCCCAGATTGTGGTCCCCCTTTCAGCAGATTCCTGGATTTGCAGGTTCCCCTGAGGATGGTGAGCTCAAAACCTTGTGAGCAGCAGAAAGTTAACGAATATCCCTGCCCTGCCTCCATGATAAGCAATGTCCCTTTAACATCCACTGACTGGGAAAATGTAGAATGACAAAGAGATACGTGGATTTGATATCATTTGGAAGTGAATTTATATTTTATCAATCACAAGAGCATCTGAAGGCCCCTGGCTCTCAGCTTTCCTGTCTGTGAAATGAGAGGCTTGGCCTAGCATTAGTCAGTGCTCTGGCCCCTCCAGCTCTGCCCTTTCATGCTGTGTCATAGTTCCAGGCAGGCCCCTGGTCATATAAAAGGGTTAGTGGACCCATTTTATTTTTTCTTTTCCTGAGGTGCATATGTCCCAGGTAAGATAAACTTACGTTCTCAGAAAAAAACTTACACCTCCTAGATAACAGATCTGACCCTATTTTCTATGCAGGCTCCTCACTCCTTCCCCTATCTTAGAATAAGGTGTGCAATATTGAATGAATGAAGGAAGGAAGGAACGAAGGTGATGCTGGTCCGCAGGCAGCCTGCCCCACGCCGGCAGTGCTGCTCTGTAGGGTAAATCTGACTGTGTGGTTCTCCACCGAGGAGGGGGTGGGAGAGGAATTGCGGGTGGGGCAGAGAGCGCAGGCGCAGCCCGGGGCGGGTGGGGCTGGGCGGCCTCAGCTGTGCCTGGTCTCCGCTCCACAGGGCCCGCACCTGCCGCTGCCGCCGCCGCGGGGAAGCCCGCCCGGCCCTCCTCTCCGTGTGCTCCCGCGCTGACGGCCTTCTCCTCTGGCCGTGCCAGAGAGGCCCACCCCTTGCTGAAAGAAGAGGACCAGAAGGAGACCAGCACCAAGGTATCTGGGAAGCGAGGGGAGGAGGAAGTGGGGGTCGAAGCGCACACGGGAGGCATGAGGCGGTTTCTGAAGTCCGTGAGTGTGGGGCGGGCAAGAGCCCAGAACCCGCAGCTGGGGCTGGGTGAGGGCCGACAGAGGAAAGAGAAAGCGGAATGGAGGCGGGCAGGGTGGGTGGGGCGCCAGGTGCAGGGCCGAGCACAGGGCTGCTGAGGGGCAGGGGTGAGGGAGGGAGGATGTGGGGAGGGCAGAGGGGCTCAGGTGAACCGAGCAGCTAACACCCAAGGAACAGGTGACAGGCCCGCCAGCCAAAGGCTGTGCTTGATGGGCTGGCAAATACCTTGCTCTGCTCAGGTGACCTTGGGGAGGTGGCTTCTCTTCCCTGGTTGGGATGGGTTTAGTGAAGCTCGGAGAGTCACTGTTGCAGGGGACCTGTGTGCTCTCTTTGAAACAGAGATAGAACAGTTCAGTTCAATAAACATCCTGAAGGCCTCCTGTGTGTGTGTGCTACGTTAGAGACTGGGATTCTGGGTGACTGTGACAAGGCCCAGTTACCACAGCCCTCCCACTCTAGGGAGGGTGACAGAACATGAAACAAAATAATACTAATTCAGTGCAGCAAAGTGATCTCAGCCCCACCCCGCCTTGGCTGCTCACTCGCATGGCCGTACCACAGACCTTGGCATTGCAGATGACACCACCCCCGCCACTGTCAATGTCAAGCATCCATGGGCTCACCACCATCTCCTCTCGTCCTGGCTCCATCCACCTAATACTTCGACCTTGGCATTTGTTCCCTCTCTTGCAAAAACAATATTCTCCTTGACATGGGGTAATTCCTATCAGCATATTGGCTGTTACCTCTTTCATCTTAAGAAAGCAAAACCAAACCAAGACAAAACCACTGCCATGTCTCTCTTCTCATTCCCTCCTGAGTCTACTCCAGATGGGCTTAGTCTGCTCCACGCCACTGAAACTGCCCACACTGAGGTCACCTGTGGCCTTCACTCTCCCAAATGTGCCATGTCTCTGTCCTCTCCCGCCTTGACCCATCACAGCATTGGCACGACTTGTGACTCATCCTTCTGAATTCTCCATCCAGGGCTGGAGGAAGGGCTGGCTCGTTCTTACTTCTCTGCTACGTTGAGAGGCAGCTGCTTCCTGGTCCTTTTCTGCTGGCTCCCACTCATCCCCCTGACCTCTGGATGCTGGTGGCCCGGTGCTCAGTCCTCCAGCCCCATGTGTGTTTATATTTACCCCAGTTCTCATCCGGCCCAAGCATTAAGTGCCATCTCCATGCTGAGGATGCCCTCGTTTCTCCTGCCAGCCTAGACCTCCCCTGGCCCCCAGATGCACATTTTTAGCTGCTACCAACATCTCTACTTAAGTACCTGAAATACTTCCAACTTCTGTGTCTAAAACTCAACCCTGGAACCCTCATCTCCCAAAACCTCCTCTTTCCCCAGGGTCCTTGCTTGGTGGATGGCAGTGAAAGGCAGCCCCCGCCTTGCGGTCGCTCAGGCCGGCTGTCCAGAGCCTGTCTGTGGCCCCTCTCTCTCCCCTTCTCTCTCTCCCCCCTTACACCTCATGTATTGGCAAAGACAGTGAGCTCTCCTGTTGACACGTCCAGAACCTGGCCACTCCACCCTCCCCATCACCACCATGCTAGTCCCAGCCCCGCCACCTCTCGCTTGGACGGTTGGCGTCTCCTCACTGCTCTCCTGGTGCCTGCTCCAGACTTTTCCCACATAGCCTCCTGCGTGACCCTTAGACATCCAGGAGTCAGGATGTTCTTAGGGGCTGTGAGATATTGTCATTGGGGAAGCTGGATGAACGGAAGTCCTGGCTCTATTTTGACAATTTCTTATGAGTCTTAAACTATTTTAAAATAAAAAGTTATAAAAACAACATTTAGAGACCCCGGCCCATGGAAGCAGGTCATGTGGCTCCTCTGCTTGACACCTTCAATGGCTTCCTATGTCCTTCAGAGGAAAAGCCCAGTCCTTACCATGGGCTACGAGGCCCCATGTGATGTGGGTCTTGTGTCCTATCACTTCCCTGACCTAGAGAGCTCTGGCCAGTGTCCTCCCCACTGTCCCAACCAACCAGGCACATTCCCGCTGCAGGGCCTTTGCATTTGCCCCTCTGCGGGGAACAGTCTCCCCTGGAAACCTGCCTGGCCCACTCTCTCCCTTCATTTATGTCTCCACTTAAATTCCACCTTCTCAGGGAGTCTCTCCTGCCTTCTGTCTAAATGGAAAGCCATTGTCACCTCTGTCTCCTTACTTTCCTTGTAGCACAGTTGCCTGACATTAGCCGTGGTCTGTTTACTGTCTGTCCCCCATCCCATGAAGCTCCTGGGAGCGAGGGCTGTGTGTCTTTTGTTCACTTCCAGAGCAGCGTGTAGGAGGCACTCACATTTTTGATGACTGAATGAGCGGGGGTTTAGGAGGTACGACCGGGTCCCCAGGCTAACAGCATTCGCCTTGACCTTGTGCCAGATCCAAGTCACCATCTCCAAGTCTGCCCAGGAGAAGATGCGTCTGAAACAGATGAAGGAGATGGAGCTGTTCCGGAGGGCAGAGGAGCCCGAGACAGAGAGGGAGCCCCAGGGCGTGGGCTCCCGGAGAACTGTAAAGAAGGAAGGTACTGAGTGCCCAGGTGGGACTCCCTCAGGCTGGGGAACTTCTTGGCCACCCCCTGGGCTCTCAACCCTCCAAAGGGAAGCTGTCCACAGCTCCCACCCTCCCCATCTCGGGACTGGCAGGGAGCCCCTACCGCCCTCTTGTATCCTGCTGGTGGGCCCATTTCCAAAGGGGGATGCTGGGGCTGGGGCAGGCAGGACCATTCAGCCCTGGGACTCCTTCTCCCTCCACAGGCCTCCTTCCCCTCCGGGGCAGCGGGACCCTGTCTGTGCCCACGGGGCTGAATAGCCCACGGAGAGACAACATCAGTACCACCCTGAGGAAGCGGGCCAACCGGTCTTCACTGCCCAGCATCCCCGTCAGCAAGCAGGAGCCCTGCTTTGCCCGCCATGCTTCAGGTGGGGCCCAGACCCGACTGGCGGGGGACATGTGTCCCTCTGCCTGTGCTGCCTCAGGAAGCTCTGAGACATGGCAAAGGTGACCCCAGTGGCTTTACTTGTGCCTGTAGTCCATGTTAGACCAGGGGCCAGCCTGGGGTGCTGGTCACTTTGCCAGAGAAATAAACAGTGTCTGGGACTCATAGTTGTCTATGGGCCAGGCTGGGGACCCAGGACCTCACAACTGGATGGCTGGGCAGGTGTCCTCAGCCTGGGTGACAGGTCCTAGAGGAGTTGCCAGTGCACCAGGGCCAAAGGTGCTAGACAACAGCATCCAAGGAAGTAGCTGGAATGTCAGGAAGAGGAAGAGAAGGTTCTGGGAGGACCTTGGCTTCCTGCCTGTTGCCTCATAAAATGCCAGGGCTGGACAGGGCTGGTTATAGACTGGAACCAGAGGACCCAAAGGTTCTAATAGGACACCTCAGGGAATGTGCCAGAGACAAGGGGGCGGCTCTGTCCCCATTCCATCAGAGGAGCTTCTATTTGCCTCACTTTTTTGTATACTGGGCATTCACAGGAGATTTCATTTGAAAAGATTCTGCTACGAAAAAGCGTTTGAAATCAACCAGTCTGGTTCGGAGTTTCTAAGTGTGGGACGTGGTGCACCATGATGGTAGGACAGCACGGTTTCAGTGCTGTGAATAATACCGACTCGCCTCGCTTTTCAGTCTTCTCTCGATCCTTTTGATTGTGTCAAGAAGAAAGTCTTAATTTGCTGCTAGCCTTTAGCGCCTCTCTTTTTTAGCAAAGAGCTCCTCCTTCAGGCTCAGAGGCATCAGAAGCTGTCTGTAAGTTTATAGCTAGAGTTTTTAACATTGTTTTGCTTTTGTTGTAAGTATTCATCCTATTCTATGACAAATGATATTAATTTGCCAGTGATGATAGTGACATAAAATTTCCCTTCAGATGAATTTCTTTAGGATTTGAAAAGTGGTTTCACTTGAAGAAAAGTACAATGTGAATAAAAGGACAGGCTGTGAAGAGGCGTGGCAAAAGTCATGAAAGTGGTAATCGAATGATTGACCTGGGAAATACTGATCTATCTAACCCAACCCACTCACTTGATAGGCAGCAGAACTGAGACCCAGAGACTCAAGGTCACCCAAGGTCACTCCAGGTGATGGTGGCCACAGGGACTAAGATTCTGGCTAATGATTCTTGATGCAGGATGGTCTGTTATTGTCGTTCCTCATTTGAGCTGTCTGGTGTGTAGAAATCAGACCTTCAGGTAGATTAGGTTGTTGGAGTTAAGGAAACAAACCAAAGCCAACATTCTCCTCTCAACAACCTCCCTGGAAGCTGAATGTGAATCTTCCTCCTCTTTTTCTCCCTCTTCCTCTCTCCTGACAGTAGACAAGGTTGTCATAAGTTGCTTCATAGCTGGGACCTGTGTCTACTTTTGGTCTGGCTGGGAATGATAGGCCTCAGGACTGTAAACCTGGTTGTCCTCCTGGTTCTCATAAGCCCCGTGAGCTTCCAGCCTTTCTTGGGAGAACTGGTTGGTTTAGGTGAGCTCAGCTGGGTCTACTTGATTCCTTCTGGTTTGTGTGTGCAAAGAACAGAAATTTCTGAACCCAAAGGCATAAATGTGATCATTATTGAAGAACTTTCAGGAGTAGGGGGTGGGCAAAGGCAAGAAAACACAAACCTTCAAGAGACCAGCGCTGGAGCCTCCCAGCTGGTGCTTTGTGTGGGTTTGCTTTGAAATCTAGGTGGATGCCGGATGCCACAGGAGGGTGAGGTGAGGCGGGCTGGGGGGCAGGAGGCTGGACTGCTGGCTGCTCACTCTGAAGACGGATACCTCCTTCGAGAGCTTTGAAGACAGGGCGTAATTCGTGTCCGCGCTGTCTAGGAAAAGATAGGGAGGTTGGATGTTACTCCTGCCTACCAGACGGTGACTTGAAGGACCGATTAAGGCACATTTTTAATGCCAGTGGCAGAGCTGAGAAGAGAGTCCAGGAATGAGGTCTTTATATCTTGGCTTTAAATAAAGGGCTGACTCTCAACTTAGATTTGCCAAGGACCTCCTGGATATACTGCAGTGAAAGTCATGCTTGTGGAGGTGAACCTCTGGACAGGGCTAGCCAGGAAGTGAGACATGGCAGTGAGAGCTCTGGATTGGGAGGAGACCTTGTCCTGGCTGTGCTGACGGAGGAGCTGAGGGGCTGGGGGGCCTCTGGGCCTCTAACACCTCAACTGTATGATTAGAGCATTGGGCTCGATGGAGATTCCTTCCTTTATTTCTGGGAGTTCATGATTCCAGAGTTTATGATTCTGTCTGTCCCCAAGGAAGAGGAGCCTAGAAAACATGACAACCTGCTTGTTGTCAGTCCCTGCAAGAGTAGGACCATGTGGGTGCCGGTTTGCTATATTGTCCCCCGCCTTCCTCCAGCCATCTGCCCCTGGACCACTTCCCGGCTGTGGGCAACTTCACAAAAGGCTGGGTGGTAGGAGGGAAGGAGGAGACGCTGGTAATGCCACAGGCCTCTGTGTAGGAGCGAGGTTAGAAGGCTGCCAAAGTGAGCAGGGAAGTCACCCATCTACGGGCTCTCAGGCCGCACCCCAACCACAGATAGGGCAAGATTGGAGGTGAGCCACTGGCTTGAGGGCCTTGTCGCATGACATCAAGCAGCATATCACAAGCCAGTTGGTTTGTAATAATCACATTGGCAATGGTGGGAGTGGAAAAGGCCAACCAAAGGGAGAGAGTTAGGTGGTTTCCTGGCTCCCGGGCTGGCTTCTCAGCCTCACCAGTCTGTCCTCCACACACCCTCCCCTGTTAGTGGGCTCAGGGTTGTGGGCCAGGCCTCGCGTGGTAAGGGTGGCCGGGGCAGCCCCTCCTGCCACCTGGGTGAAGCTCTTGCCTGTCCTCCTGGGTGCAGCCTGCTGTTTCTTTTCTCTTTTGTGAACACAGCTAACTCGTTACCGGCGGTGCTAACTTTGGGGTCTCCTGAATGGGAAGAAGAGGAGGAGGAGATGGATCTTAGAGCCTTTAAGGAGTTGAGGCCTTTCTCAAACCCAGAGCTGGGGTTGGCAGATGCCCTCCAGTGCCTCAACAGCAGCGACTGGTGAGGAGATACCTTCCCCGGGTGCTGTGGCCTGTGTGTTTCTGTGTGTGTGTGTGCACGCACGTGTGCTGCAGAATAGCTCATGCCCCCAGCTGCCCTCTCCCACTCCCAGGCTCTGGTACCATGGAAGGAAGAGCGTGTGCACATGTGCACGTGCAAGTGTGTGCATGTGTATGTGGTGTGTGCCCTGGAAGCCTCCAAGTAGCCTGTGTACTGCTCTGGGACGTGACAGAGCCATGCGTGGCAAGTGTGTATTTGACTCCACGGCATGGGGCCAAAGAAAGGTCCCAGCCCTTTATTTCCCTGAATCAAATTTAATCTGAATGTTCCTCCCACTGCACTGGCGGGACACACAGTCTTGGTCCTGGGCAAATTAGTGACGTGGGGTTCAGAACACTTGCAGGAAGCCTTTCTTAGTCTTCGGTCCTCCCTGGTCAAACGCCTTCTTTTGAGGGTGTTGGCTTTGTGTCAAGGACCCAAACGGGTCCTGGGGGTGGGCTGTAATCCCAGCATTGCCAGAGCTGAAGGCCAGCCAGGAGCCCCATAAAAATGGCCTTTACTGAATGGTTAGGGTTTCAGGCCAGGGTGTTGCCCCAGGAAACTCTGCTCTGAGGTCATGGAATCCCACCCTGCTGTGCGTGTGGGGTCGGGGCTATGCTGCGTGATGTGGGTGCTGCTGGCCTCTGGGGGGGACTCCCCTCCTCACCGCCTGTGACAGGCCTGGCCTTGCTTCTCAGGCAGCTGAAGGAGAAGGGCCTGGCGAGCATCCAGTGCCTGGCGGCCTGTCACACGGAGGTCCTTGCTGGGAGGCTGCACGAGGTGTCCTTGGCGGTGACAGGGGAGGTGAGGCCTCCCAGACAGCCTGTGTACTGTGTACTTTGTCCCCACCCCAGCTGCTCGGCACAGCTACACAGCCGCCATGGAGGGGCTGTGGCTCCTGGAATGTGCACATCCCTGCTTATTCTGAGCCCTCAGCCACTGAGGTAGGAGGTAGCCACCTGTTTCTCAGATTGGACAACTGGGGCCTGGGGTTTCCTTATTCGTAATCTTTGGGAATTGAAACAATTAGAATCTTGTATGCCCATTTGTCATAGCCTGCATTGTCCTCTTGTACTCCAAATGCCTGAGGAGGGATGGAGTGTCCTGGGCCAGGTTGCCAGTTTCAGGGCAGTGGTAGCATTTCCCAGGGCCTTTCTCCCAGGGGTCTGGGCTTGGCCCAGGCTGGGCCCAGAGAAGCAGTAGGATGTGTTTATCTCATGCGGTGGCCGTGCTCCACCCTTGGGAATAGATTGCTTCAGTAGGGTGGGGTGGGGTATGAAGACACCAGGTTGACACGCAGGGGCTGGGTTGTGCCAGGAGTCCGTGCCTTCCTGCATGTGGCCGGGGGTCTCTGTTTCCTCCTCTGCAAAATGAGTGTCATATACAGTACCTACTTCTCATTGTAGTTGTGAAGATCAAATTGGACATTTTTTGCAAAAGTGCTTTGAAGACTAAGTTCTGTACACATTTCAGAGGGCAGTGACAATTATGGGATTAATAATTATGATGATAACAAAATTGGGCTGTTTTGCACCGACCTGCTGGAGGTTTGCGTTTCCAGAGTGGCGAGGCCTAGGCCAGGGGAGGGTGGGGACACACAAGGGGGGATGCAGGGCCCATTCTCTGTATGTTCCGGAGCCCTTGGCCAGGTCCAGCTGTCCTGGAGGATCCCTGTCCTCTCTCCAAGGTCACCAACCTCCGCTCCAAGGTGTCTCGCCTGGCCATCAGCACCCTGGGAGACCTCTTCCAGGCCTTGAAGAAGAACATGGACCAGGAGGCTGAGGAGATCGCCCGCTGCCTGCTCCAGAGGATGGGGAACACCAGCGAGTTCATCCAGAGAGCAGCCAACCGGTCCCTGGGGGCCATGGTGGAGAACGTGACCCCTGCCCGCTCCCTCGTGGCCCTCACCTCGGCGGGCGTCTAGTACGTTGTCTCAGGGTGGGGGTCCCTGTTTTCTTGGGGTGGGGGTGAGGTGAGGGGAGGGGCCCTGGGATGTGAAAGGGGGAGGGAGGGGCCCAGGGGTTGGGGACCGCAGAGCTAGTAGATATTTGCTGATTGCACCACAGCATGCTGTGAAGGGTGAGACGCTGCCAAGCCACATCTCCTGGGTTCATATCCTGGATTGTTACTGCACTTCTCTGTGCCTCAGTTTCCTCATCTGTAAGATGGGGATAATAGTGGCATCTACCTCATGAGGTTGTCATGAGGAGTAAGTGAATTGATTCATGAAAGAGCGCTTAATGCCTGCCTCCACTTAACATTTACTGGGTGTTTACTGTGGCCGTAATTAACTTGGGAGAACGTGTGCTTTTTTCTGGATCCTTCCTTTGCCTCAGCTTCCTCCTCTGTGAAATGGGGATAATAACAGTAGCTTATGGGGTTGGTGTGAGGTAATGGATAAAAGGTGCGCAGCACAGTGTCTGGCGTGGAGGTTGAGGCAGCTGACCATTGTCAACAAGGACCAGGGTCATGTGTCCCCAGGGGAGCGCAGAACAGGGCCAATGGGTTTGAATCCCTGAGGACCTTGTGAAAATTCTGACTCAGATGCCAGTGCTGCTGGTACATGGACCACACTGAGTGGGGAGAGCCCAGATGTCCCCCTCTGTGTTCCTCTGGGGTGCATCTCGGGGAAAATGTGGCAGCATTGCCTGATAAGGTGTGGACACAGAGGCCCTGTGTGAACCAGGTGACATCCCAATGGCCTTCTCTTATACAGCTCAGGTTCTGCCTGGTATGGTCACTAGCTCATCCCTCAACCCTTCCCCTCCTCCCGTCTCAATTCAGTTCAGCAGACGTGTATTAAGCTCCTGCTGAATGCCAGGCTCCAGCAAGGCCCTGGGGTGCAACAGGGAGGGAGACCTGGTCCTCACCCCCAGGGGGCTGGCAGCCTCACAGGGTGCTGCATGGGTGCACCTGTACTTCCCAGAGGACAGAGACTGTGCTACCCCAGAGGGAACATTTAATTCTGCCTGTGGGGCTGGGAAGGAAGAGGAGAATTTGGTTAAGTAGATTTTTCTAGGTAGAGGGAAGATGGGGAAGTGTATTTAGACAAAAGGGAGAGTATGTGCTCAGGAAGGCCCTGCACACGAGAGCGGTAAGCACGTGGTGTATTTGGGGAATATCGCGTAGCTTCCTGTGGTTGTCCTTCCCTGTCCCATTGTTGTTGTCACCCTGTTATTAGGAAGTGAGAGCTCTTTCTTCAAAGATCCCCCTCAGCCCACATGGGACAGGTTTTGGAGCCCATGGCTGGCAGGCAACATGGGTCTACAATGGTAGGTCCTTGTGTGCCGGCCTGGGGGCCCCCCACCCACATCCCAAGACTGACTCCTTGGCTGTGATTTATTTCCTTTCAGCCACCGAAACCCCTTAGTCCGGAAATGCACTGCTGAGCACCTCTCGGCCGTCTTGGAGCAGATCGGCGCGGAGAAGCTTCTCTCGGGCACCAGGGACAGCACAGACATGCTGGTGTACAACCTGGTGAGGCTGGCCCAGGACTCCAACCAGGACACCAGGTAGGGGGCCCGGAGGTCTGAGGCAGACAAGGCAACCAGCCAGCCCTCGGGGTCCTGGCCAATGCAGCCCAGCCATGCAGGCGTGAGGCCTTTTTCCTGGAGCTATTGACGACCACTCTTTTGTTATTATGGATACAGCAGTGAATAAGAAAAATTAAGCCCCTGTTGTCTTGGAGCTTACCTCCTAGTTGAGGGAGACAGATAATAAACAAATAAATAATTATGATAATTTTAGACACAATAAGGGATAAAAAGAAAAAACTCAAAAGCTGTAATGGAGAATGGGGCAGGGGCTACTTTAGGTCGAGGGTCGGGGGAGACGTTTTTAGAGAGGGACATCTGAGTTGAGGACTGAACGGCCGGGTGGAGCCAGCTCTTTGAGCATGCGCGGTCGAGATCCCGGGCGAAGGAAACGGCGCAAAGGTCCCGGGGTGGGAACGAGCTCGGTGTTCAAGGGCGAGGACAGCCGGGCTCGGAGGAGCAAAGTGAGCGAGCGGGTGGGGGCAGGCCGAGGCTGTGGAGGGCCTCAGGGCAAGGTCAGGAGTGGGGATTCTGGGTTGTGTGTGATCAGAAGCCATCGGAGGGTGTTCTAGCAGGAACATGAGGAGGTATTGAAGTGTTTAAGCAGGAGAGTGATAGGATCTGTTCAAAAGCCAGGGCCGGGGCCCCGTTCCTCTCACTCGGTTCACTGCACATCACCAGCACATCTGTTTGGATGTGAGTGTATATGTCTAGTCCCTCACTCCACCCCCACCCCTGCTGGAGGTGGTGCCACACCTGGCACAGCTCCAGAGCCACGTCCACACTGCGTCAGCGTTGCGTTCCAGGCAGGGCACTCATGTGGGGGACCATATCTGCGGGTGTTTCCTGGAGGGGGGCAGTGCCCACTGTTCCTCCTGCCCTGCACTGCTGTGCAAAGAGCTGCACGTCACCTCCTTGCATGTGTCCCCTGCTGGAGCCGAGAGGGTCTGTCCTTGGGAACATGCCCAGGTGCACCCCTGCTGGGTCAGATGCGTATACACACCGGGCAGGGCCCAGAACTCTCCAGCGTGCTGCCTGCATCTGCCTCCCTCCTGCCGGGCTCACGTGTCCTCCTCCTCACAGTCTTGCCGACGGGTGGCAATATCTGGAATTCTAATTTTTATCGATCTAATGGGTAAATGTGTAGCTTGTTGTTGTTTCAGAGTGCTTTTCCCCTGATTACTAATGAGTTTGAGTATTTCTTTATATGCTTCCTAGCCTTCTGATTTTTAAAACAATCTCTCTGGCTGCTGCAGGACTGACAGTGGGAGAGAGAAGCAGGGCTGGAGGAGGGACAGCAGACAGATGGCAGCCCTGTCGTCCAGGCAGGACGGGCTGGAGGCTCGGACTGGAGAGTGGTGGGTGGCTCTGGCTATATTTCAAAGGCAGAGCCAACAGGATGACAGTGGTGAGGGTTTCAGAAGAAATTGAAGATGCCTCTTAGGTTTCTTTTAACTGAAGAACTGGGCGAATGATAGTACCATTTACTGAAATAGGAATATTGGTGGAGAAGTAGAAGGTTTTGGTTGGTTTGTTTGCTTGCTTTTAATTGTTGGTAGAAGGATGAAAATCAAGATCTACTATTAATGTTTCTCCAGATCTAATATCCCTCTCCATTCTGATCTCTGTCTTACATTAGATGACATTGGCTACATTTCCTTTACCTTTCTGGAATTCTGTGGATCCCGGTTTCCACGGCATTGTTCTCTCAGGGTTCTCCACGTCCCTCTGTGGCCATTCTCCCCCCGCCTGCCATCTGAGTGTAGGTGTCTGCTGAGGGGTCTTTAGACCTCGTCTCCCTCTCCTGGCTTCCACTCCAGGCACCAGCGACACTGATACTGCCCAATCTCTCCCCCCAGCCCAGAGCTTTCTCTGAGCATCAGTCCCACAGCTCTAATGCCTCCATGGGACCCGCCACCCGATGTCCCACTGTCATCTCCAGTGCAAATGAACTCATTGCCTTCTCTCCAAACCTGCTTCTCTGGCTGTTTTCCCTCTATTGTTAGACGTCACTATTATTTACCAAGACACCCAAGAAGCAAACTGGGGACTCTCATACTTCATTGAGTCTAAGACACATATATTCCCCCCACATTTTAATATCTTTGAAATTGGCGTGTATCTTACAATCAGAGGCATGTCACGGTTCCTGTTGGCCAGGCAGCAATTATAATGTGGGATTTTTTTGTTTTGTTTTTAGAGATGGGGTATCACTGTGTTGCCTAGGCCAGAGTGCAGAGGCTTGTCACAGGCACTATCATGGTGTACTACAGCCTTGAACTCCTGGGCTCAAGGGATCCTCTTGCCTCAGCCTCTCGAGTAGCTGGGACTATAGGCATGCACCACCAAGCCCAGCTTTTACTATCTGCAAATTTGCAAACTTGGTCATTGTTGCTCATAGTGTAAACTTCTTAATTAAATTTTGCATTGTGGGAACTACACTATGAGCCTTTTGATTTATTTTCAGAAGTAATTTTGGATGCTCTGTGGAGAATTATTGAGTGTAATTGCTATTTAAAGTGTCTTAGAAATATTATGCTATCATTTGGCATTGAGATGAACAGTTATCATGTTTGAGAAAAGGTAACATAGCAGTGGACATGCATCAGACAGCAAGCAAACACTCATTGTGGAAGGAACAGCCAAATTCCACATTTTCTTGCAAAGTAGCGACCAAGAACTTTACCTGACCTGATGAAAGAGAATACTGACAAACAGTGTTGCCTTCTTGCGAGATAGCATGTGAAGGGGTCACCACCACACATGGGGCAGTGTCATTGGAGGCGGTGGAAATCAGCAGTGTTTTCTTTTTCTGTGTTTTACTTAACGGAAAATAAAGTAAGAGTGCATTTTACAATTAATGGAGTTTTGGGTTGAGTGAAATGTAATTCTGGGTGCTTCCTGTTCTACCTCCAACTGGCTACCAAATCTTGCAGTGGCAACCGCCTTAGCAGCTCCCGAATCTGCCGCCCTTCCTCATCCGCACTCTGCTGCCTTATCTCAGGCCTTTGCCATCTCCTGCCCAGACTCTTCTGGTAGCCTCCTCACAGGTTTCCTGGCCCCTAGCCCTGTCCCCACTGAGCCATCCTCCACACTGGTGCTAGAGACATCTTGACTAATGTGCAAATCTGGTCATTCTTTGGCTTCCTGTTCGTTGCCTGCAGTCTGAAGCCCTGCTCCTTCCTGTCTGCCTCCACGGGGTCCTACCATCTTCTCCCGCCCGTCCTCTTCCTGTGTCCAGGCCCTGCCTACTATTCTCCAACCATATCCTGCTGACATGTCAGACTGTGTTGTGGACCCTGGAGTGGCCCTTCCCCTCCTATGTACTCCCTAATCCCACCCCGCTTGTGAACTCCTACTCATCTTCTGAGTTCCACCCCAAGGGTCATCTCTCCTATGAAGCCCTCCTTGATTTCCTCCCCTTACCACCACTGTTCACCAGGTAGAGGTCACCACTCCTTCCTATTCTGTCCCACTGCACCCTTCCTCAGACTTCCAAATGTTACACATGAGAAAAAAGTTAAGTACCTTTTGGTACAGCCATTCAACGGAATAATGTGTAGCCATTAAAAAGGATGTTTATGAAGAGTTAAGAGTTTAACGTGATTAATGATAAAGTGAAAAATCTGGATACAAGTTATATATACATCCTGACATCAACTAAAATGTATATGCGTAGAAAAAAGACTATAGGAAAATACATAAACATTTAATAGTGATTTTCTCTTGGTAATAAGATTATGGATGATGTTTATTCTTTTATGAATCTAATTTTTAACAGGGTAGAGATTACTTTCATAATTAGAAAAAGTATTAAAAACTCTCTTACTTTAATTATAAAAATTATGTAAAGCTATAAAGCAAATTTATTATGCATTTTTGAGGCTGTTTCTTCATCTTGCTCTTTCTCCTGTGGCAGATTTTATGGCCGGAAGATGGTGAATATCTTGATGGCGAACACTAAGTTTGATGCATTTCTGAAGCAGTCCCTGCCATCACATGACTTGCGGAAGGTCATGGCAGCCATTAAGCAGCAGGTGAGTTGTGGGGCAGGAGTGGGTCGCAGTCTTTTGGGGGCAGGAGATCAGGGCTGAACTTGGCAGCCCTCGAGTGGGTCAAGGAGTCAGGAGTGGATTCCAGAGGACTTAATTTCACCCACTACTCCTGACAGGTGGGATAAATGTTATTTCTGTCCCCTGTGCTGACACTTGGTTCCTCCCCTCACTGCCTATCTTCCTTGAGCCTCCCTGAGTCTCCACACATTCATCCGTTAAATGGGGATCTTGATCTCTGCCCCAGCTAACTTTAGGGCTCTGGAAGGCTCAGCTGTGGCCTCGGAAGCTCTTCCAGGTAGAAGGGGTTATTGCTTTTGTTATGTCTATGCTGGGAGGTCTGGAAGTTCCCTAGAGGGCCACTCCTTTTGACTCATGTTCTGTGTGTATTTTTCAAGGGAATAGAAGATAATGATGAACTTCCATCTGCCAAAGGCTGCAAGGTGTCACAGAGTCTGGTGTGTGAGAACAGGCTGCCCATCAAGGAGGGGTATGACTTGTCTCTCTGGGCTCCGCACCCAAGACTGCTGACAGAGGCAGCCTGCTTGCCCATGGCCAGAGGTGTCGCTGGGGTGGATGTGTGGATCTGGGGTACAGCTGAGACCTAGTTGGGTCTGCAGTAGTAGTAAATGAATTTATAGGATGTGTCCCCCAACCCAGATCTCAGGGAGGCCAAATCCTGGGCTTGGGAGCATCTGCGAGTACAAGTTGGTTACTGTGGTCTTGGCTGAGTGGGTGTGATTCCGCTAGCACCCGGGGGATGTGTTGTTGCTTGGGCTCCTCTCTGTGTGAGCTCAGCGTTTCCCCGTTTGCTTAGAGCAGCAGACCCCTTTAACCACCAGAGTGGCCAGGCTGGGACTAGTTCAGAGGCAGAGCTGGAACAAAGGCAGGTGAGGAGGCATGGGCTTAGAGGCTGGAGGGGGCTGGGAAAAACCAAGCAGGAACCCGATGGTCACTCCTGTGCATGAAACTGAAGCCCTTCTGCAATGTCCTGGGCAGATGACATCTGAACTCTGTAGCAGGGTACCAGGGAAGCCCCTAGCCCATCTCCTCAGGGGCAACTCCCTGCACTTTCTCCCACTCTCCCTCTCTCAGCCCGAACAGCGCAGCTCACGTCCCCTGCCCTCCGCATCTTTTCTCCCTACTGTGCCGGCCACACCGAGAACATGACTATTGATTCTGCAAGAGTCAGCTCACCTGTCTCCTCCTCCTGGAGGCTCCCTCTGCCTCTCTGTGTGCCCACGTCCTCAGGGTGGACAGGCTGCCCCTACTCATACCCTGTCAGCCCAGTTGACTCTGGCTCCTATAGGTCTGTGACCTCCTAAAGGCACAGGCCGTGCTTTCCTCTCCCTGTTCTCTGTACCCAGTGCAGCTCTTGGCAGTCAGCAGGCAAGCGTGTGCAATGCAGGAATCAGTAATGGAATGGATGATGCTGGGCTCCACCAGGTGGGACCTGGGTGTAGGGCATGAGCTCAGTGACCCAGGCTTTGAGCTGGGGCTGGGAGATTGGAGTTCTGCGTGGAGCTGTTCTCATGCTGGCTGGGACAGGCCGGGGGCTATGACAGGTGTGTGATCCCAACGTAAGAGAATGGGCTTCCTCACGTTTCGCCAGTCACTGGAGGAGGGTGAGCAGAGCCTGGCCAGCCAGGGCTCGGGACACAGGTGCCAGCAGAAGGTTGGCCATAATGACCTCTGAGATCTTTCCCTGCGTTCAGCTTAAATGTGCGTCAGTCATCCTTTCGTGGAAAACCACCCCCTCCCTCCCACCTCCCTCCCATTCTTCACATATCTTCTGAAAAGAGAGAAAAAAAGGCAGCAGGAGAGAGCCCTGCCCGTGACAAGAGGATGGGGCCCTAGGCAACCATGTTGTTGTCCCTTAAGGAAAAGAGAGTTCCAGAGTTCTCAAGGCCGGTGACCCCAGGCAGCAGGTGAAGGAGAAGCTGGGGGTGACTAAGCTGCAGGTGACACTCTTGTCTCTGCCCCACCTGCCTGTGGGAGGGGGCATGGGACCAGAGGTGTGTTCATCCCCTGGGGCTCTTCTTCCCCGGGGGTCAGATGCCCCTCTTTCCACCTAGGCTCAGCTCCAATGGCCTGCGGCTGGCAGGGCTGCGTTCCTCCCTGCGGGGCACTGGGGAGATGGGGGAGCAGCTGCGGGAGCTGACACGGCTGCTGGAGGCCAAGGACTGCTGGTCTCGGATGGAGGGTGTGGCGAGGCTCCTGGAGCACTGCAGAGCCCAGCCCCAGCTCATCGCCACCCACCTGGTCCAGGTGCGTGCTCCTGTCCCTCCCTCCCGCCTGTCTCTCCCTTGTGGTGCAACTTCAATTTGCAAAACTCTGAGCAGGGTTGGACATTGTGTCAGACCTCTTAGGGTGTCAGGAGCCTGGTAAGAACTTGCTGTCCAGTTGGCTTTCGTAACGTGGTAAAGCGACCTGGAAATGGCTGAGGGAGTGAGGGCACTGCCTCCTGCTCGCACCTTGGAAATGATGTCCTAGCTGTCTAGGTGTCTGTCATCCCTCTAGCAGATTTATGGCAAGGATGATAGGAGGTAGAGGACACTGTGACTGAGGCCTGGGGGTGCTCTGGTTAGGGAGATGCATAATGTTTGGGGGCAGAGCATGCAGTTGGACAGGGGAGTGGGCCATGGTGGCTGGACGGGGGGTTAGGAGCAGGTATGAGCCTTTCACTGCCGAACACCAGGGTGGATGCCTGCTTCTTCCTGGAGCAAGGCTGCTGACAGGCAGCCACGCAGCAGGGCAAAGACATGGGCTCAGAGTCGGCAGACCTTGGTTTCCATCCAAGTTTCTTACTAGCTGTGTGATCTCAGGCAAATCATTTAACCTCCCGGAGCCTCAGCTGCTGTTGTTTATGGGAAAGTGGAGATGGTAACATATGCTTCACGGGTTGTTGAGCTCATTCAGTGAAAGAGAGAGTGCAGGGTACCTAGCAAGATGCTCTGGACACAAACTGAGCGCTCAATGCATGTTAGTTCCTCCCCTCTCACCCACCCCGCTTCTGAGGAGGTGAGCGCCCCATCCCTGGGCGTGCTGTGGTGCAGGTCAGGGATGCAGCTGGCTGGGCTGGGTGAGCTCCAAGGCACCTGTGCTGCGGGACTCCTGCCCGGCTGTCTTCCCACAGGCGCTTGGTTTCTGTTCCCTCAATAGGTCTTTGATGCTTTCACCCCGAGGCTTCAGGACTCCAACAAGAAAGTGAACCAGTGGGCGCTGGAGTCCCTCACCAGGATGATCCCCCTCCTCAAAGACAGCTTGCGGCCCATGCTGCTATCCATCATCATCGCTGTTGCAGACAACCTCAACTCCAAGAACTCAGGAATTTACACTGCGGCGGTGACTGCGCTGGACGCGATGATGCAGAGCCTGGGTGAGCTTCCCGCCTCACCCCGCAGGCTCTGGTAGGCAGCCGGCTCCCTGGTCACTGTGTCCACCTTCCTGCTGGGGAATCTGCACAGTGGATAAGGCCCTGGTGGGTTCTTGGGCTAAATGTTTCACCAGAGGCTGTGTGGGGCAGAGGTGGGGCCCAGGGCCTCCAAGGCTCTCGGCTGGCAGGTTTTTCCTTGTCACATCCACCATGCGTCTAGATGGCTAGAAGTAGAGGTGACATGGAGATGTTCTGGTCTAGCCCCCTCATGGACATACAAGGGAGATGACTCCCCAGGGCCACCCAGCACCACAGCGAGTGAGTTGGGGGTGCTGGGGAAGGCTTATATGGGGCCAGGCCTTGGGGCAGGGAGGGTATAGTGAGGTGGCAGGAAAGATGGAAAAAGGAAGGAGCTATGGAGAGACATCAGGGAAGGCGAGAGCATCCCAGTTCCTGGGTGCTCTGCAGTATCTCAACTCGCTTTTTGAACGTTCGGTGGAGTTTTTGGTGCATCTGATTCTGTTCTTGCATTCCTTTCATAGATGATAGAAGGTGATATTTGGTGTATCCAGGACATAGATTGAAGTGCAAGGTCAAACTCCACTTGCACTTCAAGTGCTGAGAAGGTAGTACGTGAGTAGACTTACGTCCAGACCAGTAGAAAGATGAGTTTTCACAAACAAGTCTTGCCTCTATGTGAGGAGGCTTATGGTCTGAAAACTGTCTTGCCTCATCACTGTATGTCCTGATGAGCATAGAGCAATGAATGTCTTGTCTTTAGCATCTGAAGACCATTCCGTGGTGAGGCTGGAAACACCTCCTGGCACACTCTCCCCCATGCCTTGGCCTGAGCCCAACTCCCTGGGGCTGGGACAGCAGCGTGTCCTTGGCTGGAGCCTCCAGGAGAGGTTTCAGTTGCAAATCAAAGGCCTGGTCCGCCTCTTGAGTTCATAAATATTGTCAGTTTCCACTCTTCATCTCAGAAGGAATTTATGATTTGCTGAGTTTGTTGCTGTAGAACAAATAATATAAATCCAGCTCTAAATTACGGCTTGTTCTCAGCGCTGTCTGGGTCGGTGAGATTGCCGTTGGCAGTAACCAAGGCTCTTGGTAAATCACCGCAGGCCCTGGATTTATTGGGAAAACCTGCGCCAAGCAAACTAGGCTTTAGCTATTTGAAGAGGAGAAGCACCCTTGTCAGGGGAGAGGACTTTTTAACTCTTCCCGCTCCAGGTGTTTTAGTTCCCATTTTTGCCATTGGGCTAGCCTCCTAGAGTGTGCTGGAGCTCTGGAGCTTTGGGCAACACAATCTTGTGTCTCACATTGTCACAAGACTCAGGTCCCCTTTATCTGGGGCGCTGTTGTACCCACCTGTGGTGGGCGTCCTGGGAGGGGAGCCCGGGGTTGGCCTGATTTTGGGATCTAAACTCACCTTGAAGCAGGGTTGCAGCTACCAGGAAGACGCCTGGAGTTCTCCCTTCCTTCTGGGACAGGATCTCCTTGAATATGGCTGACGACACCCCTCTGGTCCATGGGCCAGAGGCTTCAGTGCAGGTAGAATGGAGGCGGGTGTGAGGGGGACTGTCTTCCTCTCTAACCTGCAGGTCAGTGCTCGGGCTGGAACGAACAGAGCCCAGTAAATCCCTGGCTAAAGGCTCCTGTGGAGCCCAAGGGGTGAAATTCATTGTCTTGGTTCCAGACAATTTTTGAGCAGTGGAGGCAATGGGCAATTAGGGCCAGGTGGCTTTGCCATGAGCCACACCCTCTCAGCCCAACCAGCAACACTGGTTTGGGAAATGTTCTTAACTATGAAGTGACAGACTGATTTCCACATCTGTGTAGGCCAGAGCCGGGGAGGTATTTAGGTTACCAATAAGAAGAATTCGTAGTGCCAGGGAATACCGAGGGCAGAATCATGCTGTCTCTGGGCATGGGTCTTTTCTGCCTGTGATGGTCTAAGCCTGGCCTGCAGATTCAAGTAACCAAACTTCCTGCTGTCCCAGGGGATTGGGTGGTAGCAGCAGAGACTGGGCAGGTGGGACCGAAGACAAGGGGCACACATCTTCCCCGATCACCCAGGCTGAGCCTGGTGGTTCTAGTGGTTTCTTGGGGGACCATTAGCCCTCAAGGCCTCTCCTGGAAGTGGCTTGGATTGGATCTAACCCAATTTCTTTGATGGAAGGAGCTTTCTCCCAAGCCTGCTTCTTCATGCCCCACAAGGGATTCTGGACCCCAGGCTGGAGATGAACTGTTAAATGCTATGAAATACTTAAATGTGGAAAGTCACATGTTTGTTTCCTGCTAAACATGGGGGCAAAGGGTTCAAGAATAATGCCAGGCTAGGCCATCTTCTGGCACAAAGTCCAGATCACACAGCCAGATTAGGAGGTTGGCCTTCCTGGGTGACCTCTTCAGACATCCCTCTTGGTTCTGGAATTCAGTGCTAAGGGAGACTCATCTGCTGAGATCATCCCTTCTGGACCCCTGGTCTTCCCCAGAGTGGTTGGGGTTGAGTGGTTTGTGGGTTGACAGAGCAGGTGGGGATTTCTCCTCATGTCCCCTTCTTGGATGTGGTGAGGAAGGCACATGTTGGCAGCTTGCTCTCTGACCTCTGCCATTTTTCACTGTCTGCCTTGGTGCCTCTCTGGAGTCAAGGCACAAGTGGCATTCTTCCTACTAGCACCAAGACCTTCTGATTTCAGGGGAATTACTCCGGGGAAGGCTGATTGGCTCTGTCTTTGGGCTCCGCTCCTGGGTTAGTTACACAAGAAACTTCACTAACTAAAATATCAGGCTAGTGACAGCTCATCCCTTCAAGGTCAAATCTCTGCATTCAGGCTTCTCAGTGCCAAAAGGAGCTCTCCTAATTTAGCCCAGCCCCTGGCTAGTACTGCAGAGAGCAGATAAGCTTGGGGGTGGGGAGCAGGGCAGTGGCTTCAGATCAACTTTTACTATTTTGCTTTCTGACTTTAAATTTATCACCTTATATATAAATCATATGACCAACACTATATTGTTAATGGAACGTAAAAATTCATCTAAATGTCTCTGTTATCTTCTATTTCTTATCTGCATGTATACAAATTTCCCTAGTTAAAAATCATAATGTAAATACAATTTTGATTTTGCTGCTTTCATTTAACACTATCCAGTTTCCCGTGCTACTATACAGTTTTTCTAGTTAACCGAAAAATATAAAGTTCACTTCCACCACTGTAAAAGTCATACCTATTATTGAGAAAATGGGAAATACAAAGCATTTGAAAGGAAAAAAAGAAACCCTCACTTATAGTGCCAACTCCTAAAAGAAACCATTATTAACATTTGGCATTTTTCACTTTAGATTTTTTTCTGTGCATATTTGTGTGCATAGTTGTGATCATATTTTACATGTGAATTTGCATCCTGCTTTTAAAAAGTCAGAGCGTGAGCATCATTTACATATGATTATATACTTGAGTCACTTTAACAGCTCCATCACGTGGCTGCACCTGCACCATAGCTTGCATATTTCTGTGGATCATTCCCAATTTTTTCCCTGGATGAATATACCTGGTGTTGGTAGCCACGGTGGATCCGTCTGTGTGGCACATCACAGCTTACTGAGTCTTGCAGTATTTCTGGGAGTCCAGTTTGACTCCAGTGTCTTTGCTTCCATTGTCCACACTACCATGGTTTTTACACTTTCTTAAAAGCTCTTCTCTGGCTTCCCAGTAGCCTAAGGATGATGTGGCCTGGTGGCCTCAGGACTTGGTCGAATGGGACAGGTGCAAGGCCCCTTAGATCTCCACCCCATTGTAGAGAGGGGACCCTGAGTCCAGGGAGGGCAGGGTCCCTGGCCTGCAACCTGTGGCTGTTTTCTCCCTGTTGCAAGGCCAGTCTTACCTTCCTTGTGATGAGAAGAGGGACCTATGTTAGCCTAGGCTAACAGAGTGTGGACTTTCAGCTTTTGAAAGTTAGATTGTAGCCTCTTCATGGGTCTTTCCACAGTGAAGTTTACTGGGCTTTCAGAGCATTTTAGGGTAATAATGGTAATAGTAACCACAGTAACTGATACTTACATAGTAACCATACGCTCTAGGCACTATCCTAAGCATATGTTAGCTCATTTAACCCTTACAGCAACTCTGTGAGAAAGGTATTAGTATCATCCTTATTTTATAGATGGGTAAACTGAGGTATAGAGTAGATAAGTGGCTTGTCCAATGTTCCACAGTAAAACATAGAAAAGCCAGAATTCAAACCCGGGTGATCTACACCCAGAGCCCCCAGCCTTAACCACTGTGCTTTAGTGTCTGTCATTGAACCTGGGTGTGACCCGAAAGGTGAGCCTTCACCGTAAAGTAGACAGGGGAAAGACAAGCCACCTGCTTGGGCATAGTGCTCTGGGGTTTAAAAACCAGCTCAGACAAACTGTGTCTGTGTTTTGATATTGCCCTGTATTCCGCAAGCATCTATCCAGCACCTGTTGTGTGCTGTGCACGGTGGGAGTGTGGTCTGGCCCAGGTGTCTGTTGGGTCTGCATCTTCCAGTAGTCCACAAGTTCACTTTCTGGCTCTGGGGGGGTCATATCAGGGGCCAGGAGTAGGGAGCCCCAGCTGTGTACAGAGAATGTCTTAGACTGAGCATCAGGGGAGGTGACTAAGGAGGGAGAAGTCCTTGTCTTCAAATGTGAGCTAATGGTGAATGGTGGTGGTAGGACAAATAGAAACACCTGGAAACACTAACATGGGTGATGTTGACATGAAAACCTATCCTTACACAATTACAACTTTACCAAGACACGCTGAGACCATGTCTTGCTAACTACAATATTCTAGAAGCTGGCAACACTTTTATCTCCTAGGACAAATTATTTTAAAGACTCTTGCCTTGTGGATGGAGCTTTTGCAAACAGCAGAGGTGTACATGTGTACATTTTCCTCCTCTGTATCCCTCACAGGCCTCAGGAGGGAAGCAGGAATTAGCTCTTAGCTAAATTTGTTGCCCAATGAGAAAAACAAAGCGTTGAGTGCACATCTGTGGGGATGTGGGGGCACTGTGCTGGGGTGTTGAAGGAACGTGGAAAATGTGGGACTGTCTGGAAAGATTTCCTCAGGTAGGGCTCTAAACTTTGACCCCTGCAAAAAGAAGTCTGGCCTTAAGACGGTCAGCTCCTGGGCCCCAGGACGAATTTGCTGGGACTGCTGTGGCAATGCCTACACGGGCCTCCCCCCTCACCTCCCTGACAGGTGCGGGCAAGCCTCACAGCCACACCTGAAAATGAGTTTTGTTACTTGCCCCACCTCCCATTGAATTAAGCTGTGATTGCTGTGGCTGCAAAATGTTGGGAGCTGGGTGTGCTGGTGCCTCCTCATACAGAGAAGCCAGGGAGCCTTTTTATCCTGAAACGTCCCCACCCCATTTACTTGTGATTTCACCATCAGTGGCTCCTCTCTGTAATAAACACTTGTACCTTTTAGTTCTCTTTCAAGACACAAATGGGGAGGTGCCTGGTCCGCAGCACTTCATCCCCAGCTGTGGCTGGGGAGCCTGGGAGCTGCACCCCGGGGCTGGGCATGACTGGAGAGCTGGTGGAGTTTGGTGGGGGGTGCTGGGACAATTTAAAAAATTGATAAAAATCCCTCTTTCCCCCAAACCTCTGAAAGGTGAATTGGGGCATATGGAAGATAAACTTTGCTGTCTTTGCCAGTACTGGGCCTGGGGGCTCAGGCTACCCGGACTTCACAAGCAAGGGGGAAATCATATGCAGGCAGTGAGGTTGTATATAAATGACTAAGAGCTAATACCTGCTTCTTCAACCCCCAAATTCCCTCCTCTGACCCTGCCAGAGCCACTCAGGTGCTTCTGCTCCTGATAGGACGACCAACCATCCTGGGTTCCTGGCACACAGGACTGCAGTGCTAAGATGGGAAAGCCCTGGGCTGACCAGGACAGTTGGTCACCCTGGCTTCAGACCCCAGGCTTTTGGTTACGAGAGCACAGTGCTTCCCACCCTGTGTCAGAGTTCACGTTTAAGCGTCTGTCTCCTCAACAAAGGAGCCTCTTGAGAGGCATGGGGAGGACTTTTTTGTTTGGTTCCTAGCTCCATGCCTATTACATAGAGGATGTCAGCAAGTGTTCAGTGTGGAAATAACCACCACCTGGCTCTGGTGCATCCTATTGGTTAGGGCATAAGTTCAGACTTTGATGAGAACCATAATTTCTGAATTCTAACCCCAACCCTTTATTGCCCTTTGTGTAACCATGGCTCAGTGCCTCAGTTTCCCCTAAAACAGTATCTGTAAATCCATCCATATCATCTATCTGTCCACCTATCTATGCTCTTTTGCCCCAAATCTCATGGCAGTTTTGAGAAGCACAGACAATAGGAACCCCATCTGTGGGAGTGCATCATGAGGCCTGTCTGGGAGCCAGTTTAACTATATTTCAGGCCAAACACCCTGTTTACTCTTCCTCAAATACCCCACATACATTCCCTTTTTAAGTGGCCCCATTGTGACCTGGAAAATTAATTCAGCTCCCCAAAGGGTCTCTTCCCAGGCAGGTGTTGTGGGTCTGTGGCCCTGTGATCTGCTGGTGTGGTGGCTCTGCCTGCAGCATCATGGCCACTGACATTCCCCCATCTCTTTCAGATAACCTTTGCCTCCTGCAAGCATTTGCTGGGCGGGTGCGCTTCCTGAGTGGCCGCGCCGTGCTGGATGTCACAGAACGCCTGTCAGGTGAGCCCCTAGCACTGCCCCCACCTCCTGGTGGGTCTCTGTTCTCTCCTGGCCTGTGGTCGAACCATCCACTCATTTATCTTAGACCCGAAATAATCCCCTCAGGTCATTTAAAAATTTTGATAGTCTGCTTTTTTAAATGGCATTCTCTACATTGCCAGAAGACAATCTTTGCTTTTGATCACAATGAGGCAGGTTTGTACAAAACCAAAATAGTTTTAAAGAAATTATTACAGGTTGAGTATCCTTAATTTGAAAATCTGAAATGATCCAAAACCTGAAATGCTCCAAAATCTGAAACTTTTTGAGTGTCAACGTGACTTTCAAAGAAAATGTTCATTGGAGTATTTCGGATTTTGGATTTTCAGATTAGGGATGCTGAACTGGTAAGTATAATGCAAATATTCCAAAATCTGAAAAAAACTGAAATCTGAAATACTTCTGGTCCCAAGCATCTCAGAGAAGGGCCACTCAACTCTCAGGTATTTCTTCTTTTGCAAACAGGGCTTCCTCTATCTTATAGGGAACTTTTGTGTGAATCAGGAAAAGCCTCCCCTTCCAGATAGACCTGCCTAGTGGGTGCATGTCTTGGTCAGGTGACAGCACTGTCATGAGAATTAGAAAAAGTTGCCCCTTCTTTGGCATGTGCAGCCTGGCACACAAGGTGTGGGCTGGATTTCAACCCTGTTTGATGCCTTGACTGGTGCTGGGACTATATTACGGGGAGACGGGGCCTCAGCCTGAACCTGCTCTGCTTTATTTACACTTCAGCTGAGGAAAGAGTGCTCCAATCCTATTTCTGCTCTGAGTCAGCAGGATAGGTCTAAGTGATTTCATTCCAGGGCTGAACCCTGCTCCTGTGGCCCTTGAGGTGGCCACATGGCAAGGACACAGGCTTGTGGGTCAACAGACCCATCTGCCACCCACCAGCTCTGACCCCGGGCAGGTCACTTACCTTTAGTTTTATGGTTCTTTTTGCTTGCCCAAAGCCTCCTCCCCTATCTTGGGCAGGTCCCATCCAGGGAGGAGGCAGGAGGACTCTGTCTGTTCCCTAGACTCCTAAGAGTCCCCCTGCAATGCAGGCAGGTCATACAAAGCCCTGTTTAAATCCTTATGAGGCTCCTGAGCTGTCTTCTGTATTGTGTCCAGGCCCCATGGAGTGGCCCACAGGCTGTCACTGCCTCTCTAGGCTGTGCCCCCTTCCTCTCACCCACAGCTGTGTGCACCAGATCATATAATCCTCCTGACAACCCTATCAGGAGGATGTAGATTCCATGGTTGTCCCTTTTGTAGAAGGAAAGAAAATGGGGCTCAAAAAGGTGAATCACCCAAGGTCCCTGGTGAGGAATCCAGGATGTATCCCCACAGCCTGGCTGCAGAGCCGGGCCTGCAACCCTGGGCCATGCTGCCTCTTCCTGAGCACCCTGCCTCTGCCTCCTTCGTGCTAGCATGTGCCCTCTGTGCCATGGCCAGCCTCCCCCCTCTCACCCTTGCCTGCCACCTGTGGCTGCTCTGCCTAGAAAACCTTCTCCCTCCTTCCTCCACCTGGACGATGCCCGCTTGGCTCTGGTTTCACCTCCTGGCTCCCTTCTCCCTGTATGCTTCTCAGGAGTGCGTCCGCACGGTGTCACTAGTCTGTTGTCCCGCCACTGTGAGCACTTGGAGGGGAGCTTGGCAAATGCTGCCTGGCTGAGGACCTTGGTGCCAGCTGCTCTTTCAGCTCCTCCTCTGCCCCATCTCTTGCTCTTGGCCTTGCCTCTGTGCCCTGGTTCCATCCCCCCAGCATCCCTGGAGTGGCCTCTTACCTCCTGTCTAGGTGCCAGAGCTTCTCTGAGCAGGCGAGTGAGGCAGGGTTGGTTGCAGGTGCCCTAGGTAAGAACAGGGCACGTAACTAAGATCATCCTGGACCCTTCGTTGTTGCTCAACATCAGCGTTCTCTGCATGAAACCCTTGCCTGTCTTTACCTAGGTAACTCATGGGGCCCAGAGGTGGGTGAGTATCCTCACTTTAGATTATCCACTTACTGTACCGTAATCTTTTCTCATCTATTTCCAAGAGACCTCAAAAGCTAGAGTTCCTCCATAGCTCTTCTGCTAACTCAATGTCAATCAGAAACAGAGAAGAAAATTTTTATTGACACAGGCATGGACTAATAATAGCACAGCTTAATAGGAGTAAATTTTCTGCTAATTACTTCAGCTGCCTTCTAAGCTCTAGTTTAATGGGGTCTGCTCCCTCACGCTGACTAGCAGAAGGGCGTCTGCAGCCTTTGCCAGCTTGAGCGATCTACCCCTGCCAGCCAGGTGACCCCCGCACCCTTGCGCCTGGGCACATGGCTCTGAGGCAGCCTGAGTTCTGTCAGCCAGGGGCGTGTGAGCAGGGAAGGCGGAGGGGGCTGCGGAACCGTGTCAGGGCAGGGATTGCTGCTTGGAGGGAGAGTTCCAGGAGCAGGAGTGGGTAAGATGTGGCAGGGTGGGGAAGGGGGCTCTGTTAGGGGCAGGTGAACCCCTTCAGCCTTTGTTGGTGTCCACGCCCGGGCCTGGTTTTCGGGAGTTCTCGCCTTCTTCTCCTTCTTGGTTTTCATCCATGCTATGTTTCATTGTGCTCACCTTCTTCTTTCTTCTATTTTTTTATTGTTAAAATACACATAACATAAAATTTACCATCTCAACCATTTTCAAGTGTACAGTTCAGTGGTATTAAATGCACAGTGCAAATGCATAACCATGACCACTCATCTCCCGAGTTCTTTTCATCTTGCAAAACCAAAACTATGTCCTCATTAAGCACTAACTCCCCATTCTCCCCTCCCTCAGCCCTGGTAACCACCATTCTACCTTCTGTTGCTATGATTTTGGCTATCTTAGGTAGCTCATATAAGTGGAATCATAAGGCCATGAAGCTCTGAGCCCTGGACCCAGAAAGTTTCTGGGGCTCAGCCCGGTCCATGGAACCTTCCAGTGTCTGTGCTGCATAAATCAATACAGCACTGCTCTTAGTGTTGTTTGCCTTCACTAGCACTTATTGTTTGGCAGGATGACAGGCAGAGTGTGCAGATTGCAAAGCAAGCTTTGTTAGTGCTAATGCACTTAGGGTAATGCAGCCATAGCTGAAGGCTTGAGCAGCCTCTCCGCAGTGACCTGGGATAGCCCTTGATGTGGCTTTGATGTTGGCTGCAGCCCTGGCATTTACTCTGGTGATGAAGGGCTGCTGGCAGGTTTAGCTGGCTTCTGGGTTTCCCTGGGTTTAGGAAGGGTTGGGGGTCTTGGGTAGCCAGATTTGGGGCACTCATCACTGCGATGGAGAGTCTGCAGAGCTTGGTGGTTTACAAACATGCTCATGCATCATGGATTGCTGATGCTCTTATCCTGAGGTTTGGCACACAGGTGCTGTCTTATCTGCCAGAGTGCTTCATTTGAGAGAGTCTTGACATCTCTCCCTAGTACAGTTTGCCTCTGTGTTTGTGTGGACTTTCATAGGAGGTGGTGTGGATTAATGCAATACTAATACTAGGTACTATTTTTCACCTGCCTACTTAAAGGTAGGTACTTTACATATATTTATTATCACATCTCTAAAGTTCTTGAGAGCTTAGTTCAGGATTTTTATCCTCACTTTACAGATTTAGAAGAGGCTCAGAAAAGTTGGGGGCTCTCTCAGGCTCACACAGCTAGTAGATAGCAGAGGCAGGATTGCAACCAGATGTGTCTGCCTCTTTCCCCTTCTCTGGGCTGCAGGAACCCATTATGATTGTCACGGACTCTGAGTACTTCTGCCTTTGTGTACCCCTCCTTCCATAAAAAATATTGAAAATTATATTTTATGACTCGGTATAAATATGAATATAAACCAGCTGGATATATGCATATTTTTTTTCTACTGATGTTAAAAGAAATTAAAATATTTTCATGGGCCCCTAAATACGATCCTTAGGCACTGTGCCTAGGGGGAAAGTCAGCCCTGCTGGGCTGCCTGCCCTTTGGGAGACAGAGTTGGTATCCCAAAGAGGGTGGTGCGAGAGGGAGAGAGTGCCTGAGTCAAGTGAGTCTCCCTCTTTTCTGCCCAACAGTGCTGGTGGCCTCGGTCTACCCCCAAAAGCCTCAGGCCGTGGAACGGCATGTCCTTCCCATCCTCTGGTACTTCCTGAACAACAGGATCGGGAATGGCATCCAGTCTGGGAGTGGCAGGGACGTCCGCACAGTGGTGTGCCGCCTGTCCAGGAGCCTCCAAGAGCAAATGGGCTCCCGCCTGCAGAGCTTGGCCGTCGGTCAGCCAAAGCATGTCCTTAAAACGCTCCAGGAGCTCTTAGACGTGGACTCCCTGGGAGGCAGCCTCAAGGCCACTGACAGAGGGGTGGCACCTGACGGCAAGACAACTGGCAGCTCACGCCCCTTTCAGCAGGATTAACAACAGATCTGAAATGGACAATTGTTTTTTATCTTATTTTATTTTTATGATGGAATCATCTCCTGGTCTACTTTCCCCCTTAGAGTTCCAGATGTATTTTGAGGTAGAAATAAAAGAATTACTTATTTTTCTAAGGTTTTATTATCTTGTATTCTTTTTAACCTCAGAGAATTTCCCAGTAACTAGTTTTGTGACAAAACAAAACAAAACATGATGGCAGCAAAACCGTTGCAGGTGATACTGAGATGAAGGGTTAGGAAGAAAAGGGGTAGCACAGACCCGGGTGGTGTGGCCCATTTGGGGGTATAGGCCCCAGCCTGTGAGCGGCTGGATAAGCCCTCCTAGGCCCAGGGCCCCCGAGGTGGGCATTTGAATCTAGTCCCTTTGTTACCGGCCTGAGCAGAGGTGAACGGAACAAGTATCTCCAGGGACATCAGGCTGCTGCCCTGCAAAAGCTACAGTGCAGCATCTGTGGGTCCTATGGGAACCTTCCTATGAGATGTGCCCAACTTATCAAAAGGCAAGGACAATTTGACACTTGCATTGCTAACAGCCTTCTCTAGAAGCTGGTGTTCTGGCTAGTTCTGGAGAGGACTGGGGGATGCTTCACACTTGAAACACCGTGAGTGAAAACTGGAAGAGCATAAAGCATTACACGGTATGCAGATGTCACGTGGAATCTGTGAGAAGTGTGTGGGCGCAGCACGGGCCGGGACGTGGGGAAGCAGAGAAGGTGTTGGTCACTGATGGAGCAGCCAGTGGAATGGGGTCCTGGCCGTGGGGTGGGGGGACGTCTGAGGCTCAGGCTCTGGACACAGTAGGGGTGGCTCTGCCTTGGCTGAGGCCAGTGGCAGGTTAACAATGATGTGATCAGAAAGAATCAGAGCTCAGGTCATTACCTCAGATGCACTGGAAAGGCAGGCCTGGTAAGGGGAAGGTTGTAGGGGCAGCCCCCCAGCCCTTGCCAAGAAGCCCAGCCCACAGCCACACTCTGGGGCAGATCCAGCTGGCCAGGTCCTGAAGCCCCAGCCTCCTGCTGGCAAGTTTTCCCGCAGTACCCCCCTACCCCAGCAGAACCCCTCTTCACTGGCACCTGCTCCCGGGTCTGACATCAGTTCCACATCCTTGTTCCGACTGTCTTCTGGGGAGTCTGGCTCTGGAAGCCCGAGAATCTGCTCACTTATAATTTCCTGTGGCTGCAGAAGCCGCTTTTCCTTCTTGCCTGGGTTGCCAAGTGTAACTAGGCCGGCCCCTCCCTATGCCCTGGGGTGAGGCTAGGGTTGGGAAGTCATCCTGGGACTTCGGCTTTTCATAGGCGGCTTAAGTGTTACTCTGGGTAATTCCAGCCCTAGGAGAGCTGCTTCTCACCTAATTGTGACCCCAGCAGGGGCTTCTCTGCAACCACCTTGCTCTTTGTTGATTCTGACTGAACCAGGTCAAAGGCCTGCTAGACAGGGAGCCATCCGAAAATGCCCAGGAGGCTGATATGAAATGTTTTCAAAGTTTTGCACAATTTAATTAATTGTGTTTGCCTGTCATCTGAGAAAATTGTTATTTTTTTGGTTTAGTTGGGAGACTTGTATTTTTTGCTTGTTAATATCCTAGAGTGTATCAGAGTATTTCAGGATTTTTGAGAACTGTAGGAGCCCAGGAACATAGAGTCTGGCAGGGATTTTGAAGGCAGAAATTAAGCTCAACCACACTGACTGTCTTCCTGTCTTCCACGCTGCTCCTCACACACGAAGTTTCCTGTCCCTTGGGTTCTATACCCATCCTTGTGGGTGGAGGCGTTGAAAACAACTGGAAACAGTGGAAAAGCAAAGAATAGATTTTTGCACCATTCTGGTTCCCTTCATTATTTCAGGTTTACTCTAGTCCCAGGCAGCTGAGAGCTCTGCCGGCCACACCCCTGGATGCTGCTGGGGGGGCTGCGTGGTTTGGGTGGACTGTGGGGAAGTTCAGTCTCTAAAGATTTCCCCACATGATTACCTTCAAAGCAAAGGGTAGACAGCACCTTAGTAACCTGGTCGTGGGCCTGTTGGGAACACCTGCAAACACCTCAGGGGAAATGAAGATGGTCCCGGGGGGCGGGGGCCGAGCCCACCCACCCTTCCCTGGGCTATGTGTGCCCGGAACTCCACCCGTGGGACATGCTCTTGAGGGTGGCAGTGAAGCCTCTGATGATGGAAGGTCGCTCCCTCTCTCCCAAGCAAGAATCACAGACTGGAGACTTGTCTGACAACTGCAACTGCCGAGGCTTCCTTTCACAGCAAGTGGAATATTCCAGCTTTTAGGAAACTCCTTTCAACAGGCTCCACCTTTGGTCTTGTTTTCTCTTTCTGTTACTGTCTCCCACCTTCTGAGATCGTAAATGTTTCTGCCCCTCTCATTGTGCTTCAGAATCACCCCGGAGATTAAAAATATACAAAAATACCGGGATCCGGGCCCCTCCCCCAGGGATTTTGAGCCGATTGGTCTGGGGTGAGGCCCGGGTAGCTGTATTTTCCTTCCTCTTTTTTTAAACTCTTCAGGTAATTCTAATGGCTGGCCACATTCAAACACCGCAATAAAAAAAATCGAGGCGTGAAAAGTGGCCGTGGGTCTGGCCCTGTGGGCTCCCGGCCTGCCAGCTCCCTCGTCCCACGGCCCGGGGGGGTCCTGGGGTTGGAGGCAGAGAGGCCTGTGGCCTGCTGGCCTGTGGCTCGGGACCCCTTTGCCAGCCTCTCTGATCTTCGCTCCCCTTGTCAATCTAGTGTGGCGAAGATTAGCAAGCTGATTCTTGCGAAGCACTCGGTGCAAGGCCGTGAGCACGGGGAGCGCTTGAGAAACGCCGGCCCTACGTGTCCGGGCGCCATTGCTTTAGAGCAGCGGCGATCAGGGTCTTGTGCGGGCTCTGCCGCCCTTGCGGCTGGAAAAGGACAGAAGGTGCCTAGGGCTTGGTGGGGCCTGAGATGCGCTGTTAGTCTCCCGGCTTGTCCCTGAGGTTGGGCACGCGCTGCGCCTCTCTGCTCAGGAAGCTGGGGCTGTTCTCACACACGAGGGCCTGTGCTTTCTCCAGCTCCTTCACCTTTCTCCGCCCCTGACACGGCCCTCACAGCCACCCGTCCCCACCGGAGGAGAAAACCTGGAAGCCCTTTCCCCTGCATGGCTGGCTGTCCCCTCCCCTCCCCTCCTCTGACTCGCAGCTGGATTTGGAGCAGAGCAGACAACTTTCTTGGCAAGCATTTTCCGGTCTTTCTAACTCAGTTCTGCCGTTAGGAAAAGCAAGGGGAGGATGATGAGGGTAAGAGACGTCTTCTGTTCTCCGGGAATGGAGGGAGGAAGATGGGGGCCCAGGAAGGGAAGGTGAGCGGAAGAGCCCTGCTCTTAATTGAGTGTCTGCGGTGTTCCAGGTCCGCCATTCTTCTCGACATCTTTTAAGGAAGATATTGTTCCCCCTCCCCCCCCATTTCCTGATGAGGAAACTGGGCCTCAGAGATGCCTAATGAGTGACCTCAGCCGGTGCACAGGAGTCACCTGGGAATCTCATCAAAACGCAGATTCTGCTCCAGCAGGTCTGGGTGGGGCCTGAGATTCTGCATTTTCCAACAGCTCCCAGGTGATGTCGATGCTGTGAGTCTGGCAGGAACCACACTTTGGGTATCAGGCCCTAAAACACAGCTAGAAAGCGGCTGGAGCTTGGATATGTGCCCAGGTCTGTTTGACTCCGAAGCCCCTGGCCTATGTTCCAGGATACTTTATGGCTCCAAGACATTTACCTCCCCTCAGGTCAGTCTGAGCCCTTTGAGAGGACCAGTTGAAATCCCACAGGTTCCTGCAGTTAGTCTGGTCCCAGAGTTTTGCCCCCACAACCTTCAGGGCAGAGAGGGTCTGCTTGCTTGGCTCTGATCGTCAGGACATGCTGTGGACACTTAGCTGTCCAACCATGGCCTCTGGTGGGCATAGGATTTGGGGAAATAAATGAAGACCAAATGAGAAAAGCATAGACTATTCAGAGCTTGCTATTGCAAGGGAGTCAGCCATGATTACTTGCATTTTGGCAGAGACTGAAAGGCAAGCAAAGGGATGCTAAAGCTTTATAGCGGAAAAAAGGAAGGCTTCAGGCATGCCCTGATGGGAGGCTGTTGGTCTGGGGAAGCTGTGGGCAGGAAGTGTGGATTGTGGCCTGCTTGCAACAGCACCGCTTACAATACTTGCTAAGTACAGATTCCTGGTTGTACTCCAGACCTGAATCAGAACCTTGGTCACCCTTACACACCCTCAAGGCTGAGAACCTCTGTGCCAGTCTCAATGCTTTCAGTGGTTGTTAGGTTCCCAGGCTAGCCCACACCTGGGAGGCAGCATCCCTAAGCCAGTATTTCCCAAATGTGGTTGATGAAAAGAATTCCTTGGGGGCATGGAGGAGAGAGGGAGACAGGGACAAGTGCTGGTTAAAAACCCAGATTCTTAGTCTAGCTGTAGATCTGTCTCTGGAAGGAGGGGCCTGGGAATCTGCAAATTATCAAGCAGCTGATTCCCAAGATGAGGCAGGTTGGGGAAGTAGCGTCCTAACTGCCTGCTCCCAGCTGGGCTCCAGGTGGCATGGGTAGCATCACTGTGTGCAAACGTATTCACTGGTGGGTATTTCTGGGTCAGGGACCACTTGGGGGCTCCCGTTTGGTCCTTATCACTATTGGAGTTTGTTCAGAGAGCGTGACAGCTTTGCTGTAAGCCTGTCCCTTGGTGTTTCAGTGAAGAAGGCTATAACGTTTGAAGGTTTTGTTTTGTTTTAATCACGGCTTTATAATTACCTCTCTGCGGGTTGACAGCTGTTATTAGCATCACCTTGGATTCTCCTTGAGAATTTTTACATCCAGAAAGTGATCCAGTACCTCTGCAGCTGGTGTCAGAAGCTGTTAACTAAATAATAGCTTTAAAAAGTCACCAGGTTTTGTAAACATAGCCAATCCTGTCCCCTTCCAAAGGGGAAAAAAATAGCTAGATAAATAACTTTCATGAAGGCAATTTGTTTCCCAGGGTCTATATTCCTTTCTGTCTCATCCACTGGTTTTTACTGCTGTGGGGCACTGGCAGTAAAGAGCTGTCTCCAGACAGCTGATGTGTCTTGAGCCACCTGATGCAGGGCTCAAGACCATCAGTGGCGGGGGTTCATCTGGAAGCCCACTTCAGGGACTAGTGGCAACGAGGAGCAAAGAGTTTTGGAAAAGACTTTTCTTTTTTCTTATATGTGTGTGGAGGGTGGGGGGAGGAGGGGGAGTGGTTGAGGCTTGTGGAGGGGATTATTATTTTTAAAAAATTCTCTTGGGTATTCCATTCAAGCTCGCTTGAGAAATGGCTGGAATGACAGCTGAGCTTTGGCTAGATGTGAAAAATAGTTTCCTGCTGGTGAATATTGGAGAAAATGGAGAATTTCTTCCAAAGAAAGTTGTGATACCTCCTTCTAGAGCTGCCCCTCTGGAATAATCTAGACATTGCTCGCAGCTGGCGCTGGAAGGCAGGCTGGCGGGCGAGCAGGCCTGTCCTGCACTAGCCGGTGCCGAACAGCAAATGTCTTTGGAGCAAGACATTTGCCACCTCTCAGCCTCATTTTTAATTTTCATTTATAAAAGATATTGAAAAAATACTTGCTTTGTCCATCTCATAGAATTTTTTCAAAGATTTAGTGAAACAGTGTAGCTAATTGTATTTTGAAAAAGTAGAGCGTTACATACAAAGGGAGGTACACTTACTACTAACGCCAGCCTCCTCCCGTGCTTTGTGTGAAACCTGCTGTTCAGGAGGCACTGGGAGAAATTGTCACCCGTCTCTCTGACTGACAGACAATCCTGGGACTCAACAGGGGAAAGATGAGCAATTCAGAAGCTTAATTTGTTTTTTTCATTTGGTAGGTTTGACATATGTACTTGTGATTGCAAGCACATGTTCTAAAGTCTTTTCGCTTTGAAAGACGCGGAAACCTTCTAAGAAGGAAGTCAATGCTTGCTGAGTTTGACAGCTGTTTTCAACTTTCTCCAAGGGTCAAAGTGCAGCTCTGGAATGAGAGGAAAATGACACTGACTCTTCGTCAGAATCTTAAAGTGCAGAGATGGCGGAGAGAACATTCAAAACCAAAATGGCGATGGGAGTATGAGTCCAGTTCCCCAGGATGACTCAAAAAGCTGGCTTAGAAAGGACAGGTTGGCTCATGTCTTGCAGATGGCAGGAGAAGTCAGCTGGCATTATCATCGCTGCTTTACAGATGAAGACACAGGCCCAGAGAAGCCAGGTCACAGAGCCGGGAGATGGAGGTGTCAGGACGCAGGCGCTGGTGTCCTGATTGCAACCATCAGGAGCGGGACAAACTCTGGCTTCCCGGGGTCAGGGGCCATTTTCCACGTCCCTCGTTTCTTTCTCCTCCTCCCCCTCCCTCCTCCTCTTTTTTCTGTTCTTCTTGCTCCAATTTAGGCCTGTCAGGTTTAGTGCTCTCCCTCCCGCCAAAACAGGTCGCTGGCTCGTGTGCTAGACTCCAAGGGTGGGGAATTACAGCGTTCAGCGCCAGGTGACTGGGCCGGGAGCATCCTATAGCCACCCGATGCAGGGCCCACAGACCATCAGTGAAGTTACTTTCTGAAGTCCATAAGCGTAATCAAGTCAGCAGCGTCCAGGGGCTCCATCAAATTGAGCTAGAGTGCCGAGTGGATGAACTGTTCGCGCCTCTTCTTGTGCCGTGCATCTTTAATTACATTTCATAAAAACGTCTGGACGGATTGATGGAACTTTATTTAAACTTCAGGTAGGCAGAGGGAGTAGATGATAGTGCAGTATAACATGTTCTGTTAATATAGGCTCAGGACACATTTACTTTATGGCAGTTCAACTGAATCTTTGATGTGGGGCTACTTAAAAATATATTACCTTTGAAAAGATTTCCTTTGAAAGATGGAGTGAGCGCTTAGCAGCCTGTAAGCTGTCAACCGGATGATCAATTGACAAACATGTCAGCGCTTATAATTCACTGTACTGACTCCCCTGATACGTGCAAAACACTGGTTTATTTTAGAAAAAGAACACATTTCTCAAAATCTCTTTCATTCACATTGTAGGGTTTATGAGGCAACTCTTGTCAAATATAAACTCTTCACAATGAAAGAAAAAGTCTTTTTGGTCTGTCTGCCCTGCAGTGCCTATCAACATGGACTGTTTTAGGTTCTGAACTGGGTATATGATGTGAGGAAGGAAAATAGATGCTGCTTATAGTAAACAAAGGCACAGACCCAAGCTGCAGGGGGAGGTTATATTTCATCTGGAAGATTGTATTTATACTTGCAAAAAGCTATCACTGTCCTGCCAGAATATTTTATATATATATGTATTTTTTTCCCTCCATGAATCCTTTGGCTGGAACCAGAAAATTGTGTTTTTCCCCTGGGGTGGAACTGTTTGCTATGTAGCTAATGTGCTGGGCTTAGTACCTCCCTCTCTGCAGCTCTGGGGGCCTCCATGGGTATGAAGGATGAAGGCTGTACCCCCCAGAAAGGAGCTGGCCCAAATAAGAATATGGCTATGATATGTACCTGTTAAATTAATCTGTGGTGGGCTCTTCCTTGTCTATACACCCAATATGCCTTCTTGGTTTCTAACTCTGTGAAGAGAAAGTGCCGACTCACGAGTCCTTGATAAGTTGGGTCCATTGGCTTAATAAAACAAAAACATAAACAAAGAAAAACTATCCTCCCTTCTCCCTGAGCAGAAGAAGTGGATTTGGCCCGATAAGGATAATGTTCTTGGGTGGGGGGGAGAGGGTGGGCACTGCCCTCTGAGGCTCTGTGGAGTTGGGCTTCCTTCCTGGCCACCAGCAATGTGCTCCCTAAGGCAGAGCCACAGATGTGGGTTTATGGAAAGGCCCGGTCTCTAGGAGATGTAAAACTGAGCTGATGCCACAAAACTGGTTTGTTGTGGTGGATTTAATTTCTTTAGTACAAAGTCTAATTTACGTGTAATTTGAGCTAAGTCTGGTGATGGGTTTGGCGGCCGAGAAACACATATTTGACCCACCTGCTCCTCTGCCAGCTCAGCACTGCTTCACCTTTGACCTCACTGACCACCAGCCTGCAGCCCCTTGGCCTAGGCAACCCCTCCTCATCTGCCCCAGGGGGAAGCTGACTTGGAATTCCTATGGCCTTCACATCACTGGGCAATGCAATGGCTATATCAGCTCATTGTCCCTGCTGCCTGGGCCTGGTGGCAGCTGGAGCCTCTTATTACATCATGTGTGGGGACCTACGGCAGGAGCCTAGCCCTGTCCTGGCACATGCAGGTGCTCAGTAAATAAGGAGGCATCATGGGTTGCTCCATGGCTCATGGCAGGAACCCTGGAGCCCCATCCCCTCTCTGTTCCCTGCAACTTGGGCAGGGGTCCTTGCTGCTGCTCACCAGCCTAGCTTGGGGGAGAGGGCGACTTCTAGTTCCAGAGAATCTCCTATTGTGCACACGCATAGATGGCAGCAGTAGTTCCTTCCAGACCCTTCCAGGGCATTCTCTGTGATGCTGACACCCTCTGTGTGTCATGTGCCGCCTGGCTCCCAGCTGCCCCCTCTTGCTCCCATCCCCACAGTGGGGGGGCACTTGGCCCCCACCTCCACACTCAGCCCAGCCCTGAATTCTGATATGAGGCCCTTTAAGAAGGGGCCTCCCTGGGCTGGTGATTCAGCTCTGCTTCCGCTCACTGCTGGTCTGGCTCCAGTTTATATCCTGGTTCCAGTAACTAGGCTTTAGTGTCCCTGTGACTACACCCCCACATGGACCCGAGTTCGACCTACTGTGTCCCTATCCAATCTCCCTGCAGCTGGGGTTCAGCCTTGTTTCTTCAGACGTCTGGGAATCCTGCCCCTAAACTCTAGCCCAGGGGTGGGCACTTTCTGACCGGTCCTGCCTGAACCCACTTACCTGTGAGCTGGGTCTCAAAGGCTACCCATAGTGTGGGCCTCCGGCTTGCTCAGCTCGGCACCCGGCCTACCCGGGGCTCACCCCCTGGTGACCTGAGCTGCCTGCCCGCCCACGTAGGGAGAATGCTCAAATCTCTGTCTAGAAAGTTTCCTGAATCTGGTTCATTCTCATGTGCTTACCTTAGCCCCTGCCCCCCCTGGGTAACTGGACTTCCTCCCATTGCCTGCAGCCCAGGCGGTTCCCGAGTGTCCACCAGCGGTGGGTGTGGCTTGGCCCCAGAGACAGCTGGCCTGGCCGCTGGCTGGGAACTGCTCTGAGATGAGGGAGCGACACCAGCAAATGTGAGCCTATGGCTGGGTGTGTGTAGGTGGTGTCCAATAGAGGGGTGGGCATGCCTCCCTTGGTAGTGTAATCAACTGTTCTTTGGGTGTCTTTGAATAAGACACCCAGGTCAAAGGGAGATTCATTTACTCCGAGTCACAGCCTCTGAGGGTGGTAGCAGTAATCCCTAAGACCCACTTTACCAACTTTTTGAGGCCACAATCTATTTCAACAAGAAAGGATTTGAGGTCTATAATTTCCCCAAACTTAAAAAATCAGCTTTGCAGCAGATCTGGAGGATTGTCCCTTGGCTGTACCCCGTGGGTGAGAATTCTTGTCTTTTGACAACGCACTGAGTCGGCATCGAATCACCCAATTACTGCAAAATCTTTTCTAAATAGAAAGCCTACCACAGCCTCCAGTGGAAAAATTCCAAGATCTGCAGCAAATATTTAGTTCATTGGCAGAAGCAGGTTTTGGCATGAATGATCCCTCTTCACTTTAATTTCCACTCCAGCAGAAGTCCTGCAGATGACCTGGGAATAGAGTTGGCCAAGAAGCCTCCAGGGAGAGACTGGCGTGCGAGCGTGTGCCTCGCCCACACTTTCTCCTGAGCTCTAGTGCCCACGGGGTGCGGAGAATAGGCCGCCTTGTTGGGGAGGCTTGGTTGTACCCACTCAGTCGAGAAGCACGTGGAAGTGTGGGGTGGTGAGAGCGTTCGCTACGCGCTTAGGCCGAGAGGCAGAGTGGCTGTGGTTGTGAGCTGGCAGCTTTAAGTTTACAATATGTGAACTGAGCTTGGGAGGGAGGAGAGGACGGAGGGTGGGCGGGACGGTGTGCTCCGCTTTCAGTCTTCTCATCTTGGGAGCAATTAGCTTCTAAACAAAGCTCTCAGTGGGGACTTCAATGCTGTGCCACTACTTAATCTTAAAACAACAAAACTTCCCAAACCTCGTACAACCATATATGCTTTAGGCAGGTGGGGTGATGGGATAACCTTGAGAATGAAACGCAATGAAAACAGCAGAGATTCTAGTGCCAGACACATCTGTATAAAGTTTTGCTCTATTTTCTTCTTAGCTGTATGACATCGGGCAAGACACTTGGGGGCCTCCCTCCCCACACCTTTGGTTTTCATATCTGCAAGACCGGAGGATGCTAGCAACTTCATTCATTGTTGTGGGGCTTAAATGATTTTGTTGCGCTAACCCAGGTAAAACACCTGGCCAGCAAGCATGCCATAATACATTCTCCCCCCAGCCCCTGCAAATTAAGGCCGGCCCTTGAAGGATTAGAGTAACATTGTGGGGTCTAAAGTTCTGTTTAACCTCTGAACCCCAAGGCAAAGCAAGGTCTGGGACTGAAATGGCGATTGTTTAAAATTTAGCAGACTTGCTGGACAGTGCACCTCCGAGGCCTGTCCAGGACACCTCAGTAGGAGTTTGGTTTGCCCACCATCTCTGGGGCAGGCTGTACACTTGGCTGTCACCCTTTGCCTGTGGGGTGACTGGTGTCAGTGTGACCCCACTGTCCAGCCTGTCAGGCCACCTCCTTCTGCTGGGGCGGTGATTCTGGCTGGGATTTGTCCTGGATGCAGCCGGCGCGGGGTTCCCGTTGCAGCCCATGGCCCAGCACGCAGAGCTCTGGGGGAGACGCACGCCTGCTGCCACCCTGCAGTTCTGGGGCACAGGGACTGCTCCGAGGCTCTGAGTCCTTCTTGGGGCTCTCCTCACTGCTGCTGCCGAGAGAAAGGACAAGGGCAGATCGAAAGCTGCTTCTCTGTTCTTCCTTCCAGCCCCTCTCCTGTACTCCACGCTCCCTCTCTTGACCCCTCCCCAACCCTTCTGCACACAGGCTGGTCGTCTTCCTGCTGGGCCTCTGCCTCTCTGTGTCAGGCTTGCCTCGTGTGCCGTCCTTGCTGCGTGCCTGCCTGGTGGGCACTGTGACAGCCGAGCTGACAGAGCTGCAGGTTGACTCCTGTTCTTTCCCCTGATGTCCTGCTGCTCTGAACAGAGCAATTCCCTCAGGAGCTCCATGAGCTGGGCCTTTATTTTATTTTTGTTTTTAAAGCACTTCTTGTTTAATAAAGGGCTAGGCTTAGCTAGTTGAAATAACAACAACAAAAAAGAAAAAAACCCAGCTTTGCACAGCTGCCTTTTCCTGAATAACGTGAAATGGGAACTGCTGGGCCCGTCCCCGGCCTGGCATTAGGCTAGAGCAGAGCTTCCCAGCTGCTGAGGGACGAGTGACACAGCCAAGAGGGGCTCTGAGTGAGGAGGGGGTCCCCATGTGAGCCTCAGTGTGACTGGGCCCCTGTCAGGAGTGCAGAATGGAGGGGGTCACAGCACGGAGCAGGCCTAGGCCAGCAGGGGCCAGCTCAGAAAGCCACACTGGCAGTGGGCAGGGAGCCTCAGTGCTGCCAGGTAAAGGTTGGAGTCTGGCTGCCTGGGTTCGAGTCCTGGCCCTCCCACTTACCAGCTGTGTGCCCTGTGACATGTTAGTTAGTCCCTTTGAGTCTCCATTTCCTTCTTTGTAAAATAGAAATAATAATAGTGCCCATCTCATTGAGCACTCATGGGTATCAATATTGGATGAAGGGTATACAACTCTTAGTGTACTAACTAGCACAAGGTAAGTGCTCAGTAAATGGGTAGCTGTCACTATTGTGCTGCACCGTAGAATTAATAGGAAGTCACACTGGGAAAGGATTCTAGGGACCACCCTCTCATACTGTGGTAGGCACCTGAGGCTCAGAGAGTTGGGATGTTGGTCAGGGCTCTTAATCAGTTGCCTCAGTACCAAGATAGGACCCCAGCCCCCCACATGGGAAGACCAGAAGGCCCTTCTCTCTGCCCACAACAGCACATTCTTGTTTATTCCATGAGCTTTATCACGCAGTGTGCTCAGCTCTGGGTGGTTAAGCTTACATGGGATGCCAGACCAGTGGAGGACAAATTTGCATGTAGATATGAACAAGAGCAAGGTGGTGGGAGTCAGGGGTAGAGGATAGTGGGGTGGTTGCTAGGACGGGAACACAGCCATGGTTTTCAGGCAATGAGGAGCCCCTTCACTGTGCCTCAGAGCCAGTCTTGTTGTGTTGGCCTCTGACCCCATCACAGGGCCTGGTGTGATCAGTGGGTCACAGTTCCCACCTTCCTTCTTCTCCCTGAGCCCCTCATGGAGCAAGGGAAGGCATGTGCAGGATGTACTTCATCCATGACCCGAACCTTGGCCGCTTCCTGGCAGGAATGGGAGGGGGGCATGCCCAGAGGAAAGGCTGTGGCATGGAGCTCTGCAGAGGCTGACATTGTGGCCTGACAATCAATTTGATCTAGAACTGTATCATCCCTAACCCCAGCCAGGATCCATGTCTGTGTGAGGCTCAGGCTAGCTTGGTTTTCCTGGTTGTTAACCACGTGGCTGTGGTTCTACCTTTTCCTGGAACTGTTGGGGAGGCAGGCTGCCCACCCACTACCCCGCTGGCCATGGAGTAGCCTGACCGGGAGGCTGAGTGGAGGCTGCAGGGTGCCTGCCCAGGTAGTCTAGGCCAGGCAAATACTGAAAGTGCTGCATTTAGGGGAGAAGGTCTGGACCCTTCTTGAGTGTGTACAATGCCCCCATCATCCTGAAACCCAGAGACTGGCACCTCCACTAGGGGATTCAACACATAAATAACAGTTGAAGCTCAGTAATTGAGCTTCCTGGGCAAGCCTCCAAGGACTGTTCCCAGTCCCTAGGGCCCCAGGATCGGGAGGATATAAACATCACCCTTTTTTCCAAGAAGAGGGCTCATGCCCTCCAGCACAGGGTGACTGGAAGGGTGTCAGGGCTGAGTGTAGCCCATTCACTCTGCAAGCTGCCTCCACGGCAAGATGCACGGGGTGTGCCTGTGTCCCTGCAAGTCCCTGCTTGGGGAAACAGCCTGTTCTGAGTAGTCTCTGGCTTTCTGGCACTGGCTTGCTGCACAATCTTAGGAAAATCATGCCCAGTCCCTGACATTGTTTCCCCATATGCAGGATGGCAAAGGCTTGGTGCTCTTATAGCAGGCATACTTCTGCTCCCTGATGCCAACTTCACACCTAGGGGTAGGGTGCTGGGGAATGAACATTTCCCCATGATGTGCTCACAGTTTGGAATGGCTTAGGGGTGTATGGTCATAGTAACAGGCAAGGGAATGGGTGTGAGTCATTATGTGACCTTCCACGTGACCTTGGGAAGGCTCCTGCTTATGCATCCTCTTCTCTCTTTTAAGCCACAAGCACCTCCCCCCGCCAAGTATTGAGATTCAGGATATAAAACAACCTTTTAGGCCGCCCTGTTCCGAGGAGAAGCTGGAGAGAAGGGCATTATTTTCTTCTTGAACAATTTTATGTTACTTTATTATTGCTCCTGCTGTTTTAAAACGTTAGTGTTTTTAATTAATGGCATTTTATCGTCCCTGTTCTCTCAAGCTCCTCTCCTGAAGGGCACAGTTTTAGAAATCTAATAACTGCATAAGTGGTTAGAGTGAGGAATAATGTATTAACATTTATAGAGGTTCTTAGATGAAAACCACTGTGCTGTAGGAAGCTCATTTTAGATTCAAGAAAAGAGCAACATTACATTAAGATCCTTGCAAAAATAATCAATATTTCATTTCTTTCAAGTGGCTGGGGATGTTTATCTAACTATAATAATGCACAACTTTCCTGAGATAATATCTTTATTTAAAATTGACTGCCGACATAGTGAGACCCTGTCTGTACAAAAAAATACAAAAATTAGCCAGGTGTGGTGGTGTGCACCTGTAGTCCCAGCTATTCAGAAGGCTGAGGGGGAGGATTGCTTGAGCCTAGGAGTTTGAGGCTCCAGTGAGCTATGATCAGGCCACTGCATTCTAGTCTGAGCAACAGAGTGAGACCCTGTCTCAAAAATAAAATAAAATAAATTAAATTAAATTAGAAAAGGTTGACTGCTGAAAACTTTGTAAAAAATTACCATGTATGCCTGGACAGATTGTGAAGTCTGCAACATGCATCATTCTGGCAGAAATAAACTGCTGATTTACACAATTGTGGGCAATGCAAAGATAGCAAGGACTGGTGTTGGTTGAGCTTTGTCTGATCTGATATTAAGGTACACTGACAACATACAAAAATCAGTAGCATTTCTATGTGCCAATGGTAAACAATCTGAACAAGAAACCAAGAAAGTAATCCCATTTACAATAGCTACAAATAAAATAAAATACCTAGGAATAAACTTAACCAAAGAAGTGAAAGATCTCTATAATGAAATCTATAAAACATTGATGAAAGAAGTTGAAGAAGACACAAAAAGATGGAAAGATATTCCATGCTCATGGACTGGAAGACTCAATATTGTTAAAGTGTCCATACTACCCAAAGCAATCTACAGATTCAATGCAATCCCCATCAAAATACCAATGACATTCTTTACAGAAATAGAAAAAATAATCCTAAAATTTATATGGAACCACAAAAGACCCAGAATAGCCAAAGCCATCCTGAGCAAAAAGAACAAAAACAAAACTGGAGGAATCACATTACCTGACTTCAACTTACACTACAGAGCTGTAGTAACCAGAGCAGTACAGTACTGGCATAAACACAGACACATAGACCAAAGGAATAGAATAGAGAACCCAGAAATAAATTCACACATCTATAGCGAACTTATCTTCAACAAAGGTGCCAAGAACATACAGTGGGGAAAAGATAGTTTCTTCAATAAATGGTGCTGGGAAAACTGGATATCCATATGCAGAAGAATGAAACTAGACCCTTATCTCTTGCCATATACAAAAATCAAATCAAAATTGATTAAAGACTTAAATATAAGACCTGAAACTATGAAACTACTAAAAGAAAACATTGGGAAAATGCTTTAGGATATTCTGGTCAAGGACTTCTTGAGTAATACCCCCAAAGCACAGGCAACCAAAGCAAAATTGGACAAATGGGACCACATCAAGCTAAAAAGCTTCTCCACAGCAAAGCAAACAATCAACAAAGTGAAGAGACAACCCACAGAATGGGAGAAAATATTTGCAAACTACCTGTCTGACAAGGGATTAATAACTATGATAGAATATATAAGGAACTCCAACAACTTGATAAAAAATAATCTGATTAAATAAACAAATCAAAAAATCTAGCTCATTAACATAAAAAAGACACATTGATAAGAGTTCTTCTCTAATAGGCCTCAGATTTACATTTGTTTTCCATGCTGCAATTCCGGAAAAGGCACATTTCCCCGTGTATTCTGTAAAAGAACCACTTAAGCAAATGAGTCCCTCTCTCATGCTCATGCCATTGCTGTGACTCATGCCCCCCCGGCAGCCATGTGCCAGGCCTGTCTGCACAGGTGGGTCAGTGACATACACGTCCGTGGCCCTGACGAGAAAGGCGAACTCGGAGCTCAGCCTCACCTAGATTCTGGGGCTCAGCACCCATGAAGAGTCTTGTTCTTACTCCACAAGCCTCTGACATTGGAGGAGAAATAGAGCCAGATCCGTGGGGTGTGGAAAGCCAAACATTTGTACTCGGTGCCTCCAGGGCCAGCCATTCTTCAGCTGTGCTCTGGGGACCCCTGGGTATCCCCGAGACACTTTCTGGGGGCCCATGAGGTCAAAACTAATTTCAACATAACACTAAGGTGTCACCTATCCTTTCCACTCATTTTCTTATGACAGGTTCTTTTGGGTTCTCAATAATTTTGGAGCGTTTAAAGGGGTCCTGGGAGCACATAGTTTGAGAACCTCCCAGCTGGATGCTGGGCCACTGCAGTGAACCAGAAATAACAGAAACCAGCCGCGGGTCCTACACAGGGTGGCAGAGAGCCCGTCCCGGGCAAGTTGTTTCATCTCAGTTTCCCCAACCGTAAAATAAGGCGTGGGTGGGGTTGGACTAACTGTACTGTTTTGGACTTTATTTCTAGTGTAGCAGAGCCTCTTTTCAATTAAAATCTTCCCCCCAAACCCGAAATGTGTAGCAGATGAGAGCACAGGTGCTCAGGTGAGGGGAGATGGGAGCTCCACCCCCACACCTGTCTATTCCAACTGCCTCTTCTTTTTTTTTTTTTTTAGTTTCAGAATATTATGGGGGTACAAACGCTTTGGTCACATAAATTGCCTTTGCACCGCCTGAGTCAGAGCTACAAGTGTGTCCCTCCCCCACACAGTGCACACCGCACCCATTAGGTGTGAATCTACCCATCCCCTCCTCCCCCTCCCACCTGCCTGACCCCAGACACTAGACACCTGATGAATGTTACTTGCATATGTGCACCTAAGTGTTGATCAGTTAGTACCAATTCTCACCCACAAGCACCACCTACTGCCTCTTCTCTTGGAGCAGAGTTTGAAACTACTGACCCAGATCCTCAGGGCCACTTACTCTGCTTGTTTCTATTCTAAGCAACAGAAGGGTAGTGGCCCCAGGGCAGTCCTTACCTGCTCTGGCTGTGCTGGGAGTCACAAGAAATGCTGGTGGAGCCCGAGGCCGGCAGCGACAGTCTGGCACCTGGCTGGCGGTCAGATGCTGTCCTTCTGACAAAAGGCAGAGGGTTGAGGGCACACAGAGCCACTCGCCTCTGTGAATCCGCCCTCAGCCGAGGCCCTGAGTTGCTCCTCCAGCGTTCTGCTGGGCTCCCAAGAGGGCCCCCAGCCTCTGGTGGGGTCGGCGGGTGGGCTGTTGAGAGAGGCGATTTAGCTCCAAACAGAGAGGAGTTGGCCGGGCAGAATATGGAACATGTATTCCCAGAAACTTTGGCTGTGTCTGCTTGACTGTCTTCAGAGCCTCTTGTTTCCTTGTGCCCCAGAGACGGGGACACTGGGGGGGATGGGGAGGGAAGAGAGGAAGGAGAGCTTGCTTCTGGGCGCTGGGTGGGAGGGCTGGAAGCCTTGTGCTGGTGTGGTGGGGAAGTTTGCTTCTTTGTTGTTGGTGGGCTTAGCACCCTGGGGCTCACTGGTGGGCTGGGAGCTCCAGGGCTGAGTGGTGGGCTGGGAGACCCCTGCACAGTGGGGGGACTTGGCTGGGCAGGTCTGTGAGAGGAGGGCAGGCTCAGGGGCCTCTTGTCTGCTTGGGGCACCCAGTGTGCCCTTGTGGGAGAGGTCTTCCTGGCCGTCGGGGGGCTTCTCTCGCGGCTCTGTCTTGGGGCCTCAGAAGAACGTGGCCCTCGTGTTGGTCTGGCTGGGCTGGGATCTGAGGTCCTGTTTTGCCCAGACGTGTGGCTGGAGTGGTGCCAGGGCATTGCCTTCCGGGGCTGCTTGTGGAGGCTTGCGGCCTTCTCTGCCTGTACCTGGCTCTGAGCCCCGCCCTCCACCTCTGGGTTTTGGCTGGTGGCCGGCAGGTGGTTCGGGTCCAAGGCAAGCTTTCTGGGGTCACAGCCACTCTTGCTGCTCCCTGGCCCTGTGCTGAGGGGCCTGGTAGGGCTGGCAGTGCTCTTGCTGGGCAGCAAGTCCACAGGGCTCATGGAAGCTCTAAGCTTTGGGGAAGCCCATGTTCTCCTGGCAGGACCAGCTCCTCCCAGCCCTGGTAGCGGGGTCCCTTCGGGGGAGCTCTCTGCTGACTTGCTGCTTTCTGGGGACTCTAGAGAAGTGAATGATTTGTCCATCAGGACTTCCAGAGGCGGTGGAGGAAGGTGCTCTGGGTCTCCCTCCATTTCACTGTTGATGTCCGCACTCTTGGGTGCTTCTGTTGTAAGCACAGGGGGAAAGATAGGTCCTAAGGGCCTCCAGCCTGTGCCCACTTTGAGAGGTTCTCTGCCTAGTGCTGGAGAAATTTGGGGCTTAGGATACAAAGGGGCAAGCCCCCTATAAATGGGAAATCTAGGTGGCATGATGGGGACCCCCCACCTCCTGAGGCAGGGGCTTGACCCAGAGTTCTTGGAATCCCCCAGAATCCTCACACTGTCAGTGGGACTGAAAGTTTCAATAAGTTTCTTGACTGACGTTCTGGTGGGACAGCCCCTGTCCTTGGCCCCAGGAGCCTCGTTGTCCTTCTCGTCTGATGGGATGGCATTTGGAAGCTTCTCAGCTTTCCCCGGGCAGGGCTGTTCGCCCTCAGGGTGGGGACTGCATTTCTGCAAAATACTCTTGTCCTGACTAGGCAAAATGCTGAAGTTCTTGGTGAGGGATGCCCTGAGCTTGCTAGTGGTGCTGCTTGGCCCGACTTTGCAGTTGTTGGGCCACAGAGCTGCCGCTCTGGGCTGCAGAACCTGCCCCTGGCTCTGCCCCTGCCCTTTGGCACCCAGGGCATAAAATGCCTCCAGCCTCTGACTGAGGTCTTTCTGGACCCTCCGCAGCTCCTGGAGGGTGGGGTCCTCCACCTGGCTCTGAATACATGACTCTGACTGGGACCTCCTCTGCCTCTCGGGGGCCCGCCTGCCACCACTGACTGTGCTCGGTCTTGGGGGGACCACTGACCTTCCCTCCTCCTCCTCAGCCCAGTCCTGGTACCCAGAGGGCACAGGGACAAACTTGATCCTTTCACTGATGGCTTCCTTCATCTTCAGAATCATTTCCTGGGCCTGGGGGCTCCTAAGCCTCCTGGGGCAGGGCTGAAATGGGCTTTCCCGGTCAGCAGGTGAAGACTGTGGCCTGGAATGTGGAGCTTTTTCCTGCCATGCACACAGATTCAGGCTGCTGACTTCATCTTCCTCCTCCTCTGGGCTGCTGTCCTCAACTTCACTAAAGGATGGAGCATCCATCAACCTGGAGCTTTTAGAAAGATGTGCTTCTGCAGGGATCCCAATCCTGAAGGAATCACATGGAGTGCTTTTGCCCAGCTCCAAAGGCCTGGAGGTGCTATTCCCTGGACCTGTGCTGGAGGGGCATGGGCTCCGTCCTTCACCCTGTGCTGCTGGCTGAACCTTTGCCATAGGAGACCTTGAGAGCGGGCAGTCCTGGGGCCTGTCTGAACCCATCCAGGACGGACTGCGCTGCCAGGCGTGTCCTGACAGCCTGGTCTCCGTGTGGGATGAAGTCACCGGCTTCCATTCTACCTGCTCTGGTGCAAAGTCCCAGCTGTTTTGCTTGGCCAGCTTGTCCACAGACTGCATGGACTCATTGTCGGCACCAATGCCACTGTCCTCAGAGCACAAGGGTGGACCCTGCACTCCAGGGTCACCATGGCCATTCGCCAGGCTCTCTAGCTGTCCCAGAGCCCTTAGGAGGCGTTCATCCATACTCCTCTTCGTGCTCAGCTTATTTTCCAAGTGGCTTGCAGTGGAGTGGAGGTAGCCACTGGAGCCCTCCAGGCAGCTGCCGGTGAGCGAGGCCACCGTGCCGTTGAGCACCTGCAGCTTGCTGACTGTGTACTGCAGCAGCTGTTGCAGGAGGTCTGGCTGCTCCTGGTGCTCTCCTTTCCTTGACGGCCAAGCCAGATCCTCCCTAACTTCCTGGAGCAGCACTTCTCCATCCTTGGAGATCTCCCCCAGCAGCTGGCTGACCTCCTCAAAGCACAGCAGCAGGAAGCTGACCATGGGCTGCAGCAGCTCCCGGGTCTGGGTGGCCTGATGCATGATGCACAGAATTGCTTCGTATTTGGAGAGGCTGGAGTGCAGGTAGGCATAAGTGTGCTGGTGGGCCTTGACCAGGGGCTCGGGGAAGTCCACTTTGCCTTCAGACCCATGAGCAGGGAGGGTAGTTTGGCAGCAATGGCACTGCTTGCCCAACCTGTGGCATTTTGGCTTCCTTTCCCATTTGGAGGTCTTCTGGGAAGTACTATCCTCACTCTCTTCCCCAGAAAAGGCTGCCCCTTGTGAGCTGTGGGAGCCCTGTGTCTTGAATGGAACACCCTTAGCCATGTGGCATTGTGATTTGTTCAGCTGGGATGGACATATTTTGTTTTCTGGGATCAGTCCTTCCACATCTTTCCTTTTGCATGAAGCGGGATCTCCCATGAGCTGACGAAGACCTTTAGCCGTGGTTGGGTTCCTCCTGGAACCTGGCTGCTCCTCCGCTGGCCTCTGTCCATGGGGCAGGTATCCCCCAGAGTCATAGCAGGAGGAGTTTTTAACCAGCAAAGGGATGGAACCTCTTTCACTGCCCCCCTGACGTCCTGGCAAAATTGCCTTGGGCTTTTTCAAAAACTGAATGCCACTCTTTGCAACGCTGTTTACAATGTCACTGTGCGAAGGTGTACACCCCATGATTTCAGCTTGTAGTCATCTTCCATCGACAACCTTCACAATTTTCAGAGAATCATATTTGAAATAGGAACAAAAGGCAATCTTACTAGTCCATGCAGGAAATTTTCAGACTAGAATCCTTTGAAGTCTGTGGTGCAACGTTCTAAACTTGTAACTAGCTTTCTTTCTTCCTTGGCCCCACCGTGAAGAGGGCGAGGTACTTGCCGTCCTGTTGTCGTTCTAAGTTTTGAACTCTCTGCTGTTAGTGAGCAACGGGACAATTCCGAAGGCGCTCAGTCTTGTGGATTATGGGCCTGTGTTTTGCTCGTGTCCTGACAGCTGTGGATGGCAAGTGGAGCTTAAGCCTATTAGGTTAATCATGCCCCAGCCAGTCAGCACTCACAGTGTGTTCTAATATAGAACTTCTCAGCATTTACTATCTTGGGAAGTGGATTATTTTTGCACGTGCTTATGCTTTTAATTCTGTTCAGACGCCTGCCATATGAAACCTAGAGAAATGAGCCATAATTGCAAAAGGCTCTGGAAGAGACGCATGTGTAGAAGAGAAGAGAGGGCTTGCTGATTACAGAGCCTGGAAGAGAAGTGACCTTCACGGTTTAGTAAGGGCAAACTAACCGAGTGTGCTCCAATCTGCTGTTATCAAGAAGACCCCAAAACACACAATAGACAGTAATCGAAGCCATGCATTATTGTTTGTGTGGCTTATAAAACCCCCACGACTTAGTGATGGAGAACGTCTCTGAATAAGACAGTGAATGAAGAAGGCAAGGTTACTTTCCTTTACACCAGAAAATGGAGTTAGATAGCAGGCAAGCCATCCTCTCTGGTATGGAGGGGGAAAAGCAGAAAAAGTCACTGCCATTTAAAGCTGAAGGCCAGTCACAACGGACCACAGGGGTTCAGGTAGGCAATATACTCATGGGAATAGGCCCTTTATTAAACCGTTCTCGTAGGAAAAGAAGCTACAGCTGGGCTGTGGAGAGCCATTTGGTCATTAGGAGGAGAACTCAAGGGGAAAATCTGTGTTTTTCTTTTTCAGCCCATCTCTCTCCTCAAGCTGAGCATGGTGCTCCTGCCAGCTATCTGTGGCTAAGGGTAGCAGCTGCCCACTTTTAAACTCCTTTTAAACTTTATTTGCTGTCAGTAAAGTCTAGCAAGGGCTTGGAGTAAAGAGACTTAAATCCCAACACCATCTCCTTTTGGTTGGGGGAACTTACTAAAGGTTTTTACCTTCCCCACGGCAGAGCTCATCTTTAAAATGAAGATAATGGTACCTGCTTCGTGGAGCTGTTGCGGGAATGAAGTCAATCAATGCCTGGTAAGTGCTTGAGCCCGTCCCTGGCACAGAGTGGGTACTGAAAAGAAATGGAGTTCCTTTCCCTTTCCCCCAGAAGCTAGGCCACCTACAATAATAAAAGTCATAAGGAAATTCACTGGCTGTTAAGGACCAGGCTCCAACCCTTTCCTGAATGGTCTGGAAATAACTGCCTATTAGTGGGCTTGGGGCCCCCTGAACCTGGGTCTTTGACCCTCCTGTGCTCAGCGCACTGCTGCCCCAGGAATTTTCTAAGGCCTCATTGTGTAATTAATGTGCTCTACACAATGATTCCCACTGTCTGCAGGAGGAAGGGAGCTTTCATTTAACCATTTCCTATTTTTGGACATCTAGATTGTTGCCAATTTTGAATTTTCCAAATAGAAAAAATATTGCTTTGAGCCTCTCTTAACATCTCCTCAAGTTGCTGAGATTGGCATTGATATATTCTGGCTTTACAGTCTTCATTTTCTCGTACTAAGCCCTGTACAAAGAATGAAAATAACACTGTGGGTTGTCAGGACATCTCAGAAACAGAAAGGACTTAGAGCCGCCTCCTGTGCTAGCTGGCGACTAGCCACTGGGGCTGTGTGCAGAGTCTCATGCCTGTCACAGCCCGATGCCCCAGAGTGCATCATTAATAAAGTTCCCTGATATGTTTATCTGAAGCAGAACTCAGGGGAAACACAAACCCAAATCAGTGCCTGTGGGCGAGCTGCATTAGGCATCAAGATACTGTCTCATTTGTCACAGCGCTGGGCTGGCCCCGTAAACAAGGGCGCTGTGTGGGAAGAATCTTCTTTCCCCTTCACATCTTCCATTTAACAGCATCTCATCTGAAGGATGCTTTATGTAAATGCTTCTCCCCTCGGGATCTGGGTCCCTACTTGACTCATCTTTGTGAAAAACTTTGATCTAAGTGGCGAAAATTATTTCCAAACCAATGATCAAAATCAAAGCATTTGCTTGGAGGATCTGCTATCAGAAAACTCTGTACTTCGTAGACTGCTTTCCTTGACTATTCCAAATAATTCGGGAAGCTCTTTATTCACTGCAGTTCATTTTTCATTAAGACCAAGTTTTGTTTTTCCCTCTTTTTAAACTGGGGTTGCTTCCAATGAAAAAGAAAAAGAGGATTATTTTGGGATGGGAATGTAAAAATGGCACAACTATTTTGGAAACTGATACTTAAACATACACCCTATGACCCGTCAATTCCACTCCTAAGAATTTACCCAAGAATATTGAATGTAGAGGTCCTCAAAGAGACTGGTACAAGAATATTCACAGTCGCTCTATTCATAGTAGCCTCAAATTGGAAATAATCCGTATGTTTATCAATAGGGAAATAGATACATTTGATGTAATTGTGCAATGGACCGTTACCCAGCAATAAAAGGAACAAACTATGGAACAGCATGGATAAATGTTAAAATTATGATGATGAGTAAGAGAAGCCAGGTATAAAAGAGAATGTATTGAAAAATTCCATTTATATGAAGTTCAAGAACAGGCAAAACTAATCTATAGTTATAGAACTCAGAAGAATGGTTATCTCTGGGAAGAGCTACTGACTGGTTATGGACATGAAGGAATTTCTTAGGGTGCTGGAAACGTTCTACATCTCGACCTGGGTGGTGGTTATATGAGTATATACTATAAAATTCCTTGACTTGTACAATCAAGTTGTGTACTTTATATATGTTAAACGCACACACACACCCCTCTTAATAAAATACAGTCTTGTATGCTTTGCTTTATGCCTAAGACAGTTCTAGCTATAATTCTTTTGGTCTTGGGAAAGGGTCTCTATATTAGTTGTTTGTTGTTGCATAACGAATTACCCCCAAATTTAGCAGCTTAAAATAACAAACATCTCACAGTTTCTGTGGGTCAAGAATTTGGGAGCAACTCAAAAAGGTCTCTCATGAGGTTGTAGTCAAGATGTCAGCTGGGGTTTCTATCATCTGAAGGCTTGACTGGGGTTGGATGATTTGCTCCAAGATACCTCATCCACATGACTGTTGACAGGAGGCCTCAGTCACTCTTCATGTGGACCTCTCGGTAAGGCTGCTTGAGTGTCCTTACAACATGGCAGCTGGCTTCCCCCAGAGTGAGTGGTCCAAGAGAGAGTAAGGAGGAGGCCACTGTGTCCTAATTTTGGAAGTCACCTTCACTTTCTCCACATTCTATTCTTTAGAAGCTAGTTACTAAGTATAGTCCACACTCAAGGAGAGAAAAATTAGGCTCCACCTTTAAAAGGTCACTAAAACAAACAAACAAACAAACAAATAGATTGGGGCATATTATAGCTCATATCATGATATCCAAATCAAAACTATGTATAGTAAACATTAGTTTATAAGGTGCTAGTCCTTACCCTTCAGCATGTTAGATAAGTTCCATGCCATTTTGTTTCATGTGGCTCTGAACTAATTGATCAGCAAAAGGTGGTTCCAATGTGGCATCCATTTACAGCCAAGACTGAAAGTCATTTAAACAATCTGAGAAATGTCTTATCTCTCAAATTCTATCAGCTTCACTAGTGGGCTCTCCTGAACCTTAAAAACTAAGAAAAATTTTTCACTAGTCAAGGCCTACCTAGATCTTTCAGATCTGAAGGGATGCTCTTTGCAGCACAATTCCCTAATCCAGACGTGGGATGAATGGGTAACAGCAAGAAAACCAGGCAAGTACTGTTGCGAGCTGGCTGGGAAAGGGAGGTGATGTTTGTGTTCCAGGCACTATGTTAGGCACTTCACATATATCTTTTCAGAAGCTGGCCTCGCCTGCTTTGCTTTGGAGAATCGTTAACCATCATGAAAAATATTAGTCTAGCTACTATTATATACCATATAGCAATCCATCCAGAGTTGCTCATGTGATAAGCAGTTCTATCAGAAGCCAACATGTGACATTCAGGTGTCCACTCTAAGTGTTTTCTGATTTGGCGATCGTATTAGAAACAGCTGTTTGTTTTTATTGACCCTTAGCATGCATGGCTTATTGTCTGAATTAGTCATCACACAGGCACCTTGTGCTTTGAGGTTGACTGCTTAACACTTTGAGGTGCCTCTAAGGATCCACCAAAGTAAATTTCACGTACCTATGTAGCTTATATTTGGAATCAAAGTATCCTAAATCTACCCCAAATTTGGAAAAAATTCATCTAGTTTTTTTGCATGATAATAAGAGAATATGTTTTATTGAAATAGATTCAATTCTACCTATAAATTAGGTATTTACTTCAGGGTAGGCTAATTGCTATAATAACCCCCAAAATTTCAGTGACTTAAAACAGAAAGAGTTATTATTGTTCACACAATGCCAACGTAGAAGTTCCTAGCTGGGATGCTCTCTTAAACAGCTCTCCTCCAAGTGATGACTCAGGGATCTAAGCCCTTCCATCTGAACCATCAACATCTTCAGTACACGACTTCTGAGGTAGAAAGGGAAGAGAGTATAGGGAAGGCAGACTGTCTTTGCCCAGAGGTGGCACCCATCATTTCTGCTCACATTCTAATGGCCAGGACTTGACCTAAGGCCCCACTTAGATGCAAAAGAAATGGGAAATGTAATCAAGACAGCTGTTTTCTAACAATATCTGTATACTATGGAAGGGGAGTCCCAATTTTTGGGGTCAAGTAGCCTCCTCTGCAACACCCATGTTTCTAGATGAGCAAACTGAGGCTGAAAAAGTTAATTTGCTCAAGAAATATCTGGGTTTTGAATCCTGGTCTGATCCCAAAGTCTGTGTTATTCCTACTATATTTTTTCTTTTCTTTTTTTTGCAGTTTCATATAGCAATTTTTTAAAATTTCAGAATATTGTGGGGGTACAAACACTTTGTTTACATATATTGCCTATGCACTGCCCAAGTCAGAGCTACAATCATGAACAGCCCCCAAACAGTGTGCCCTGAACCCGTTAGGTGTGAGTTTTCCCACCCCCTCCACCCCCCTCCCACCTGCCCAACCCCTGATGAATATTATTTCCATTTGTGCACGTAAGTGTTGATCAGTTAGTACCAATTTGATGGTGAGTACCAGTGGTGCTTGTTTTTCCATTCTTGTGATACTTCACTTCAAAGAATGGGCTCTAGTTCCATCCAGGATAATACCACATGTGTTAATTCACCATTGTGTTTTATTGCTGAGTAATACTCCATGGTATACATATACCACATTTTATTAATCCACTCATGTATTGATGGGCACTTGGGTTGTTTCCACATCTTTGCAATTGTGAATTGTGCTGCTATCAACATTCGAGTGCAGATGTCTTTATTATAGAATGTCTTTTTTTCCTCTGGGTAAATACCCAGTAGTGGGATTCCTGGATCAAATGGTAGTTGTACTTTCAGTTCTTTGAGGTATCTCCATATTAGTTTCCATAGAGGTTGTACTAATTTGCAGTCCCACCAGCAGTGTATGAGTGTTCCTATCTCTCCACATCCCCACCAACATTTGTTGTTTGGGGACTTTTTGATATAAGCCAATCTCACTGGAGTTAAGTGATATCTCATTGTGGTTTTGATTTGCATTTCCCTGATGATTAGAGAAGTTGAGCAATTTTTTATATGTTTGCTGGCCATTATTCTGTCTTCTTTTGAAAAGTTTCTGTTCATGTCCTTTGCCCACTTTTTAATGGGGTTGTTTGATTTTTTTCTTGTTGATTTTCCTAAGTTCTATATAGATTCTGGTTATCAGCCCTTTATCAGATGTGTAGCATGCAAATATTTTCTCCCATTCTGTGGGTTGTCTGTTCACTCTAGTGATAATATCCTTGGCTGTGTGGGAAGCTTTTTAATTTGATCAGGTCCCATTTACTTATTTTTGTTGCTGCTGTGATTGCTTTGGGGGTCTTCTTCATAAATTCTTTGCCTAGGCCAATGTCTATAAGAGTTTTTCCAAGATTTTTGTCTAGAATTCTTATGGTTTCACGTCTTAGGTTTAAGTCTATTATCCTTTGTGAGTTGATTTTTGTGAGATGTGAGAGGTGTGGATCTAGTTTCAGTCTTCTACATGTGGCTATCCAGTTTTCCCAGCACCATTTGTTGAACAGGGATTCTTTTCCCCAGTGTATGTTTTTGTCTACTTTGTCAAAGATCAGTTGACAGTATGAGGATGGTTTTATATCTGGGTTCTCAGTCCTATTCCATTGGTCTATGTCTCTGTTCTTGCGCCAGTATATTTTTTCTTTTTGATAAGACATCTGTATTGCAAGCTTCACTTGGGCTTGGAAGTTCAACTACATTGGCTTTTTCAGTCACATGCCTAGATTCTGGCCCCACCAAGAGGAAGGCAATAGGAATCTATGAAAAGCAACTAACAGATTTGCTCTTCGGCCCAAGGAAGTCCTCCAGGTTGTCATTCTAAACCTTTTTTGTCTCTGAATAGTCTCTTTAGATTGATGACTTGGTTGAATGGTCACTGGTTTTAATTTTGTCCCTGGATGGGGACTTTCAGATACCCTTAGCTCTGAATTCTAGATCCCACAGGAAGTCCCATGCTCAGCCACCTCTGACCTCAGTTCCAGACTCCAGACTCCTGGACCTCTGGCCCTCAGCCGGCCACCTCCAGGACTCTACCTTGCCAGAGTGGTGGTAGGGCCAGGAAATTGGACATGTGGCTTCATATTAACCACGGATTAAAGTCTCTATTACAGGAAAAAAGGGAATGTACTTCTATTCCCAGAGATATTTTAAAGTAAGAGATGTTGATTTCAGCAAAAAAGTTTGCATTTCATACAAACGTTTGAATTTTACAAGCATTTTAATTTTAATTTTTGCTTATTCCCTTCCACTCTTTTCTTCTATGTATATATATTGTATATAGTTGCTAGTCATAACGTATATACCATTGTGTTATTCTTGTTCACTTAACACATTATAAACATTTTCCATGTTAAATTGTTTCACAGTACTTAAGGAAAAAAGCACAATGTGTATAATCAAGGCAACAACCTCTTACTTTAACACAAAGATTAATAGCAAAGAGTTTGTAGGTGTAAATCGAAGCACGGTGCATGGATTTGCTCACTGTTCTTCCTCATGCAGATACTTCCCAGGGAGAGGTCATTCACAGAAAGGCGTATGGGTTCTGTGAATGACCCAGTGGCATAGGGGGATGGAGAAAGGGGTAGCCAAATGTACAAAGCTTGAGAAGCCAATGTCTGTGGTAGAGACAAACAATTTGAAAGTGGTCAAACTAGGACTTAAACCTCAGGTCTGGCAGACTCCAAGGCTCCAGTTCTTTCTACTGTCCGCTGTGACAACTTCAAAATGAGGGGATAGAAATATGTTAATGACTTTCAAACTCTGCTCTAAGGAACCCTAGGTAGATCTATGGCAAATCACCTCCACTTTTATCTCTTTAATATATTGGGCTTTCCTGTGAAATATCTTGTAAGAGATTTAGCAGGGACCTATTGGGGCCTGGAGTGGACCTGACTAGGGGCTTTCACAATCACTATGACATTTATTAATAACGGGTGGTTTCCAAGGTCCCTTCTGCCTCTAACATACTCATAATTAAGAACGTAGTTCTTCAGTAGTTTGGCCCTAACAGGAAACAAGGAATTTCTCCTTCAGAGCAATAATGTAAAAGTGTGATTTCCTAAGGTCTGATTTCTATCCCTACCTCACTAGTGATTATTAGAGGAACTCAAATCTAAAACTGTGTATTAAACATAGAATTCTCTTATTCCCCTCCTTATTGGTCCAGATTTATTGATCTGGTTTCAATGAAATAATATAGATGCTAATCAGATTAAACAATACCTTTGTGCTTGTCTAACTTTCTTAATGCAGCAGTTTTTCATCATAATATTATCAAAATTTAAATTCTTTTACTGTTTTTCTTAATAGAAACACAATTCATGCACATAGGAAAGTCAGAAAATTTTTAGTAAGTAAAATATGAATAATCTTATTGACTCAGGGATGATGGTGATGATGATGTTTACATTTATTGAGTGTGGCAGGCTCTGTTGTAAACACTTTATGTGTCTTATTTAATTGTGAAATGGAGCACCCACTGATAGAATTTAGCATTACTAGACAAGATTCCACACCAGGAAGAGAGGAAAGATCAAATTAGTTTAGTTTTTCTGGCACCTGGTTGCTGAGGTGGTTGTAAGAAAGACTCTGATCTGAAACGTCCCTGATTCTGCTGGGTGAATGGACGCTCTTCCTTTCTTCATTCCTGCCTTCTCTTCTACTCCCCAAGCCTGTGAAATATCCCTAGATCTTTGCCTTTTCCCCCTAGGTCTCAGTCTCTCCACCTGTAACAGAGGATTGTCCCTTCCCTCTGGAACTCAGCTCTGGTATGAAGATAAGATGGCACACGGGAAGGAATGGTGGCTTTGAGTCAGAACAGGGAGCACAGGGAAGGGATTGATTGAGCATTCTTCTCAAACTGTTATCAGAAGGACCTTTGGAAAAACTGTGTCAATGTCTGTATAAACTGTGGGACTGTTTGCTAATTCCCTGTGGGGAAATAACAGCAGACTCTAACTTCTTAAATTTTAAATGATTAGGTTTTTTTTCTTTTTGACAGCACTGTCAGCTAGCCTGAATGACTGATTGTTTATTTACTTTTAAATGGATGTACCCTGGGCTTTGGAAAAATGATGGCTCCTAGTTGTACAAACTTCTCAAAATAGACTCTTCACTCTTGTTTATGACTTTGTGTGTGTACAGCAAATTGGGGGAAAGGCATTGGATGACATGAATTCATGGTAGAATGTAAGACAGAACTGAGTTTCACAATTTCCCAGGGTTAGCCATGCAATAAAAGAGAAGCTAAGAGTCTTTGAAATATTGTAGACAACTCTGTGCATTTTTCCTTATATTTAAATACTGTAATTTTTTCTGAGAGTTCAACAAAAATGCCCTTGGGTGGAAAAGCGAATAGCAGACCCAGTTCTCCTTCCCATGTGTCCATTAGAACGATTTATCTGTGCTGAATGGGGGATGGGACATCACCAGCCACTTACAACCTTATTGCTGGGAAACTTCGTTCCTCTCACTCACAACTTTTTTGAATACATCCCACTTATCAATTTAGAATTACTAAGACAAAAATATTCCCTCCTACAAAAATTCCCCACAAATATTCATAATAACGTTTAGGGGAGATAAATTACCCAATGCTGACTCTGAAGAATAACCCAGGGAGGTGATGATTAAAATACTTTGACCTTATGAAACGAGCATGCCTGTGGACTGGATTAATTTCCTTTTGACATTTATTCAGAACAGGGAGTTGATCTCTGCAGATTCTAATATACAATGATTTCAACATTTTAAATGGACACTGAGAACCAACATGCCTCTAACCTGTTGTACATCAAAATGACTCTGTGTTTGTTTGTTGTTCTGACATTAAATGGCAATAAGTAGAAGAAGGGGACCGATATTAGGAACCCATTTAAACCATGTTTAATAGTAATTATATGAGCAGCTCACATCACTAGCCTTTTAATTTCTTTTTACTTTGCAGCATTAGTGAGGTATAATTGGCATGTGTATTTAAAATAAAGTTTGATGAGTTTATACACACATGTACACATCCATGAAACCATCACCACAATCAAGATAATAAATATATCTATCACCCCCAAAGTTTCCTCATGCCCCTTTGTACTTCTTGCTGCCACCTCTTCTCATCCCATCTCTAATGGTTGATCTCCTTTCTGTCCTATAGGCTAGTTTGCATTGTCTAGAATTTTATACAGATGGAATCATATAGTATTTAATTTTTTGGTTTAGCTTCTTTTCCTCAGCATAGTTGTACTGAGAGTCATTCATGTTGTTGTATGCATCAATAATTCATACCTTTTTATTGTAGTATTCCTACTTAATTCACTTTTGATTAATAATTTGAAACTTCTCCTAAGAGAATATGCCCAACCCTGAGGCAATCTAAAATGAATGAACTGGTTTACCTCTAGTGCTGACTACCAACTGCACTGTTAACATGAGAGTTAAGTGCACATTTTGTTTTCTTCATCATTGCTTATATGATGCAAAATATTATGTAGAACTTCAGTAATAATAGATAAAACTATAAATATCACCTTTACTTTCCAAACTAGCCAAAGGGAAATGCAAAACCTGAGCTAATCTCAAACATTATTGTACCCATTCTTACAAAACCTTATTTAATTCAATTTGTGTGTTTTGAATTGAAGAGGTTAGTCATTCAAATTTTGTGTCTTTTTCTTAATAAAAATATTGCTCAATATCTTTTTAGATAATTTGGGGCTAGAAATTTCACAAATGTAATGAATGGAAGATGGGTCATTTAACACAAGTAAACAAATTTAGAAAATTTCTGAGGGAATCAGTACTCATATAGACTGGAGGATTTAGTGAGTATAATTTAGATATTATCTTTTAAGAATAGCATTTTTTAAATTATAGAAACAATATGTTCAAAAAGAAACTTGTATATGAATGTTCACAGCAGCGCTATTCACAGTGGATACAGATGGAAACAACCCAAAGGCTCATCAACCGAAAAATAGATAACAGAATTTAGAATATCCATACAAGGGAATATTATTCAGCCATAAAAAGGAATCAAGTAGTGATACATGCCATAACATGGATGAACCTTGAAAACATTATGCTAAGTGAAAGAAGCTGGGCACAACAGGTCACATGTATGATTTAATTTATATGAAATATCCAGAATAGGCAAATCCACAGACAGAAGGCAGATAAGTGGTTGTCAGGGACTGGGTGATAGGATGGGAGTGACTGAAAATATTCTGGAACTGGGTAGTGGTGATGGTTGTACAACATTGTGAATATACTAAATGCCACAGATTTGTATACTTTAAAATGGTTTAAATTTAATAAAATGAATCTATCTATTTTTGTCTTAATAAAGACAGAATCTTGCTGTACCTACAATATGTAACCTAGTTTTTCTCTTAATATAAATTATTATCATCAAATATTCTGTACAGCATTTTTAATGGTTATGATATTCCACTGAATAGAGAAAAATTTTCTTTGGCCAGACTCATTATTAAACATTTAGGTTATATCTATTATAAATAACACTGAGATATCCTTGTAGGTAAATCTTTGCCCACATTTGTGATTATTTTCTCAGGACAGATTCTTGGATGTGGAATTGCTTAGCTAAATAATGTGAACATTAAAAAAAATTGATAGACTTTATTTTTTAAAAACAGTTCTAGATTTATAAAAAAATTGAGTGTTGGGTTCCCACATACCTTCCCCCTCCACACAGTTTTCCCTATTAGTAACATCTTACATTACTATGATACATTTGTTACAATTAATGAATCAATATTGATACATAATTTTTAACTAACGTCTATACTTTATTCAGATTACCTTAGTTTTTACCTAATGTCCTTTTTTTGTTCTTGGATCCCATCCAGGATACCCCATTACATTTAGTTGTCATGTCTCTTCAGGCTCCCCTTGGCTGTGAAGTTTGTCAGACTTCCCTTGTTTTTGGTGACCTTGACGGTTTTGAGGAGTATTGGTCAGGTATTCTACAGAATGTCCATCAGTTGGAATTTGTCTGATGTTTTTCTCATGACTAGATTGGGGTCATGGGTTTTTGGGAGGAATTACAGAGGTGAAGTGCCATTTTCATCACATCGTATCAAAGGCACATATACTATCAACATGATTGATGACTGTTGGGGTTGACTTTGATCACAGGGTGCTCCACTGTGAAGTTATTCCCCACCTGCTTTCCATACTGCACTCTTTGGAAGTAAGTCACTGTGTGAGCCACACATAAGGAGTGGGGAATTATGCTCCCATGAATATAAACATTTTTAAGGCTTTTGCTACAAATTGTGACATTATTCTTCATAAAGATTGTACCAGTTTACACTTCCCAGAAGCAGTGTGAAAACATCTACTTTACTGCAAGCTTGCCAGCATTGGACATTATCCTTTAGAAAAATCTCTGCTGATTTGAAAGAGGAAAAATGGCATTTCATTTAAATTTGCATATACTGGTTTTTAGTAAGTTTGTGTATTAAAAATATATAGGTTTTGTTGCCATTCACATATTTTCTTTCAGGGATTGTCTCTATATATACTTTGTTCATTTAAAAAAAGTAAGATGTTTATTTTATTAATTTTCAGGATATTAACATTTTGTCTGGTCATATTTGTCACTAGTATTTTTTTTAAACTTTTTCTTTTGCCTTTAAATTTCATTTATGATATTGCAGTTCAGAGTTTTCATTGCTATCAGTCTTTTCCTTTATACTTTCTATCCTTGTTGTCATGTTTAGAAAGACTAAATTTATATTTTGTAAAATACCCTGATAAATTTTTATTTACTTATTTAATTAAAGTATAATTGACAAAATAATAATTGTATATATTTATGATGAATGATGATATTTTGATACATGTATACATCGTGAAATGGTTAGATCAAGCTAATTAACATATCCATTACTTCACATACTTATGTTTTATGGTGAGGACATTTAAGATCTACTGTCTTAGCAATTTTAAAGTATACAAATCATTATTATTAATGGCTGTCTTCCCTCTGTGACTTCACATGTTCTTCCCTCTGTGTTTGTCTGTGTCCTACTTTCCTCTTCACATAAGGATACCAGTTCCATTGGTTTAGGGCCCACCGTAATAAGCTCTTTTAACTTTCATTACCTCTTTAAAGACTCTGTCTCCAAATATAGTCACAATCTGAGGTATTGGGGGTTAGGACTTCAACATATGAATTTTGTGAGGATGTAATACAGCCCATAATGCCATTCTTTAGTAATTTACATATCCAAATGAGTAGTTGGAGATGGGGAAGTGGTGGTAGGGGTGGCAAAAATGATGCATTTCAAGTATTTCCCAAAAATGATTTCAGAATAATCTTTTACAATTTTCCTATGAGCCAATTTCAGTCATGAAATAAATTATTCCAATTACTGTTAGTTGTATCTCTCAAGGTAACATGATAAGTAGAAACAAACCAGACTGTACTGTGGCAGAATGGGCTGTGGAATGTTACTGGGTGTGCTTTTCTCTTTCCTTATACTCATCAGATTTCTTCAGTGTACCTCGAGCACCTTTCCTCACAGCCATGGTAGCTGCTGTTTTGCGGGGAAGCTGCTCAATGAGACACCTGAAGCAAAGTCAACAAATCCTTGACTTCTAAAGTCAAAGGCTCCATTCAGGTATGACAGAAAAGGTTCCCAGAAAAGGGGAGGGAGCAGACACAACCGCTGGGGATTGGGAAAGTGTGAAAAGCCACAGGGTTATGTGTGAGTGTAGGGGGCTCTCTGTGCCCTACTTCTGATTTCAAGGCCTCATCTGAAGGGCCTGGGGCAGAAGGGGTGCTTGTGGCACCCCTCCTGGCCATAACCTGAATTTGGGGAGAGAGCAAGCCAGCAAGCCTTGGGGAGAAATGTTTCGTGTCATCTTGGTGTGGCAGAGTAGGAATGGTGTCCAGACACAAAAGGATTGGGGCCTGCTACCCCCATCTCCCACAGGTCTGACTGGCACAGAAGGGCACCCACAATGTCCTAAAGGCTTCCACATAGAGTACAATGTAGCAGAGAAAGAGAAAGCCACTGGGTCAACTTGGGGGAGGTGTGGGAGGCAGGTGAGGAGTCTCTCAATGGATAGAACTAATGGGAACCCCTTGTGGCCCACAGACCAGATCCCCTTGCAAGGGAGCACCTGACCTCTGCAATGCCCAGAGCCAGACAGGACAAATTAAGACCAAGAAATGAACTCCTTGAATATGCCCTAGGGAGCTCAGATTCAATTCCAGGGCAGAGGGAGAGAGGGGAAAAATAATGGAGAGAAAGAGTTTTAAACTGAATTGTGACAGAACTATAAACTTGAATTGACTAAGAAATGACTGAATTTGAATGAGTTTATCTGAAAGTGACTAGATTAAATTTTCTCTGCTTTGAGGCAGAATGGAGGCTCAAGGCGGAAATTATACTCAATTATAAAAGAATAGAGAAAATTACGTTTTTGCACACTCAAGTCAGTGACCGTGAAATTTGTAGTGGCTCCAATAATTATAGGCAGCCAGGTGTCAGTAAAATCTCCAGAATAGACCAAGGAATCATTATGCGCTGTTCTTCCAAGTTATTACCTGATCTGTGGCTGTAGTTCAAAAGGGCAACACAATGCCTTATCATCAGAAATCGTGATGAAACCCATTCAAATTTCTGTTCAAAACGTTCTCTTGATATTAGAAAGCAGAGCCAAGGCTTGTGAAGTGGAAAAAGTAATTTTTCAGAGTTCTGAGGAGGCCTGGTCCAGATTATAACCCTATGACCAAAAGGCGGTTGAAACTGCAGGTTGTGCTGGGTATCTTCTGCTCGCCCCCTGCAGACCCACTCTCCACACCTCTCCAGGCTTCTCCATGTCCAGGGAGGCAGAGACCTATGGATGGCGTCGCTAGGGCTCATGCCCTTGAGAGGCATTGGCAGTAGCCCAGAGGAAGAGAGACAGAGAGCTGGGATGTAAAGTCCTTCGTCCTCCAAGTTCCCCATGGGCCAGCTGCAGCCCTCTCTGGAAGACCACAGCTCCTATCAGACAACCTTTTCCATACAGCTACCCTTTCTGGGCTCCAAAAATCACTCTCTCTCCCCTGCTTTCATGCTGGGGCAGTAACGTGCTGTTAATACTGCCCAGGAGTACTGCCCCTTCTCTTGGGGGTCTCCTTAAACTTTGCCCACATCCTTGAAAATCATGCCTTTATCCAACTCTTCTCTAATTACATACTGAGGCTACTGTGGTGTTCTTGGCTGATGCTTTGAGGACAGTTATGGAAAGTTGAGTGGTATCTACTTGGACATGAAGAAGTGGAGCATGCTGACATCTGTAGTATAAACAACGTGTTTTCGTTGCCCAACTGAGTGAGAAGCCCTGAGTGAGGGACACTAATGATTTCTTCTTGACATGCTTGTGTACTCCAGTGCAAGTTCCAGAGTCTATTGTGCGTGATTCTAGATGTACTTTGAGATATTGCAACTCTGTAGGGTCTTCATTACAAATAGTTGTTATTGCTACAGATATTAAAAGAATGATAATCAATAGAAAATTCTGGATACTAAGAGGTTGGCTATTCTTTTCAGAGAAAATAGTAAACACTTCTAGATTAAGGATATGTATTAACTAGACAATGGCTGAGAATTCCTGTTCAGATTGAAAGAGGAGAAGGCAGCTTCTGTTCTGCCGCAGCCAGCTGAGCTGTTTCAACAGAAACTGCTCTCCCCATCTCCTAGCCAATGGTTTCCTGTTAGAAGAAAATTCCAGAATCTCTAAGGCCTCCCTCACCTTGACATGCCCACCAGATTGACATCTCCTCAATTTCTTCAATGTTTCTTATGCCATAACTCAACACTTTTTATATTTAATTTATGATCCTGATAACTGGTATTTCCTTTTCTTTTTCTTTTTTGGAGGGAACAGCTTCCTCCTAGAAATAACAGTAACAGTTGGGGCAAAAAGGCTTGCAATTGATTAAGAGCTACAATCATGCCTCATGTTATGTGTGTCACACTCACTTTTATAGTCTGGAAATTAGACAAATGCTACCACAGGTTATTTTCAGCTAAAATGAATGAAGTTAGACTTTATCTTTCCAAAGACTTGCCACAAACTGAGAAGTTCTGAGCCTGGCATTGGACTGCAGTTCTTTCCTTGAGCATGAAGTGATGGCTGATCTGTTTGCACAAGACAAACCCAAAAAAGACTCAGCAATTGTTATTGCCCTGCTCTGTTCCTAAGAGTGTATCAGAGAGCACAACTTCAAAACACACTGGGGCCACACATCTCCCATTAGTCAAGGAACCGCCAGCAGCCCAGTCTGAGGTGGTATGGCAATGTGGGCAAAGCTGGTAGCCAACACTCCCTATAGCCAAAGGAGCTTAGATGGGCTGCTACTTCCTTAGTTCTTACCATCCAGGATTCTACAACATAAAGTTTAAGTCTTACAGGTTCCATGACGCGAATGAAGCTTGTGTCTTATAGACACCCAGTTCTGGAAACAGTCTTTTCTTAGTCCACCTGAAGAAGTTGGACAAAGCTTCAGGAAAACCGATATGGAAGGAGCCCCCAATTGGGATGCAGGGTGACCAAGGTCCTTAGCAACTTGATGGTGACTTTGAGAGGGTCTCTTCAAACTTCCTGGGCTGCTGCTTCACTGTGAAGGGAAGGTCCAGGCCCCATTCATGTTACTTCTTCCTCTGTTGTTGCTGCTGGCAGCCTAAGAGGTAGGTCAAGGGTCATAATTAATAGTCTCTGGCCCTTTATATTTGGTCTCCGTAGCACCTCAGGCAGTGTCATTATTATGTGTTTGTTGCCTGTAGGGACACTGGCTGGTGCCCTCAAAGGAGGACTCCACCCACCAAAGGGAGGCAAGCCAAAACCTGCCACCACCACCCTGGCTTTCTGTAATTGGATCCGCATAGGGGCCCCAGGGAGCCCATTATGAAAACACCTATTTCCATACATTCCCAATCAACATTCTAAACAATTTGTACTCTTGCTGAGGAAGATCCGTGAGGGGTTGAAGAATTTTTTTCTGGGTGACATTGAGAAGACAGTCACATGATTTGGTAAGTCTCCCCATAAAATGAAAACAGGATTCTCCTGTCTACCCAGCCCTCTGATGAAACTCATTTCTGCTAAGGCAGAGGTGAATATCTTGAACAAAGCATAATATTATTTTAGACAAATGAATATGGGTTTCAGTACTTGGACATATACTGTGAGGCAATTTAGACATATTTTACAAAAATACAACCTTTTGTACAAAATAGAATGATCAAAAAGTCTGTTCAGTGCTACAAACCTGAATGGAGTATTAAAAATGCTTCACAATGCATCTTCCCCCCTCCCTTTTTACAATCAATGACTAGATATCAATACATTATTATCAACAAAAGCCCATAGTTCATATTAGGATTCACTCTTTCTGGTGTTGTACATTATATGGGTTTTGACATATGCATAATGTCCTGTATCCACCATTACGGTGTCATACAGAATAGTTTCACTCCCCTAAAAATCCCCTGTGCTCTACCTGTTCGTTCTTCCTGCCCTCTTCCCCGGCCCCTCACCACCACTGATTACTTCACTGTCTCCATAGTTTTGCCTTTTCCAGAATGTCATATAGTTGGAATCATATAGTATGTGGCCTTTTCAGACTGCCTTCTTCACTTAACAATATGCACTTTAGGTTCCTCCATGTCTTTTTGTGGCTCGATAGTGCATTATTTTTATTGCTGAATGATATTCTATCATATAGATGTACTACAGTTTGTTTATCCATTCATCTATTGAAGAATGTCTTGGATGTTTCCAAGTTCTGACCATTGTGAATAAAGTTACTACAAACATTCAATGTGCCAGGTCTTGTTTACCCATATCACTTGGGTAAATGCCTAGCAGTAGGATTGTTGGATCATATGGTAAGGCTATGTTTAGCTTTATAAGAAACTGCCAAACTGTGTTCCAAAGTGGCTGTACCATTTGGCATTCTCAGCAGTGTTGAATGAGAGTTCCTGTTGCTCCACATCCTCACCAGCATTTGGTGGTGTTGGTGTTTAGCATTTTAGCCATTCTAGTAAGTGTGTAGTGGTATCTCATTGTTGTTTTAATTTGTAATTCCCTAATGACATATGATGTTAGCATCTTTTCATATGGTTATTTGCCATCTGTATATCTTCTTTGGTGAGGTGTCTGTTCAGATTTTTTTTGCCCATTTTAAAAATTAAGTTTTCTTATTGTTAAATTTTAAGAGTTCTTTGTATATTTTGGGTAATGGTCCTTTACTAGATAGGTGTTTTGCAAATGTTTGCTCCCAGTCCGTAGCTTGCCTTTTCATTGTCTTAACAGGGTTTTTCACAGAGTAGAAGTTTCAAATTCTAATGAAGTCCAACTTGTCAATTTTTTCTTTCATGAATTATGCCTTTGGTGTTGTATCTAAAAAGTCATCACCAAACCCCAAATCACCTAGATTTTTTCCTATGTCATCTTCTAGGGGTTTTATAGTTTTGAATTTTATATTTATGTCTATGATCCATTTTCAGTTAATTTTTGTAAGATGTGTAAGATCTGTGTCTGGATTCATTTTTTTTTGCATGAAGTTGTCCAGTTGGTCCAACACCATTTATTAAAAGACTATCCTTTTTTCCTATTAAATTGTCTTGGCTCCTTTGTCAAAGATCAGTTGACTATATTTGTGTGGGTATATTTCTGGGCTCTCTATTCTATTTTATTGATTTATTTGTCTATTCTTTTTGCCAGCTCCATAGCCTTGATTACTGTAGCTTTATAGTAAATCTTTAAGCCTGTAGGGTCAATCCTCTGAATTTATTCTTCTTTAATATTGTATTGGCTATTCTGGGTCTTTTGCCCTTCCACATACACTTCAGAATCAATTTGTTAACATCCACACAATAATTTGCAGGAATTTTGATTGGGATTACACTGAATTTACAGATCATCTTGGGAAGAACTAACATCTTAACAATATTGATTCTTCCTATCCACAAACATGAAATATGTCTCCATTTATTTAGATTTTCTTTGATTTCTTTCATCATAATTTTATAGTTTTCCTCCTATAGATCTTGTACATATTTTGTTAGATTTATACATAACTCTTTCTTTTTTTGGTGCTAACGTAATTGATGTTGTGTTTTTAATTTCAAATTCCAATTGTTCATTTCTGGTATATAGAAAAACAATTGACCTTTGTATGCCAGTTCACTCTTTAAATGCCTTCTTTGTCTTTTTCTCTCTTTGTTTTCTTCTGTCTCTTGAAAGAGGGAAACTCAGCATTTGGAGAAAGATATTAAATGAAACATTTTTTAAATTAATAGACTTTATTTTTAGGTTTATAGAAAATTGAGTAGAAAGCACAGAGAATCCCTAAATGCCCCCTCACAGTTTCTCCTACTATTAAGGTCTTGCATTAGTGTGATACATTTGTTGCAAATTTAAAATTTAAATTTAGTACAGCAAGTAGGTATTGAATGCTTTTAGGCATACACAACAAATGTTCCTTGCGCCCATGGAGTTTTCAATCTCACTGGGAAGTCAGGACAAAATGCTTCCATATGAGCCACTAATACAAAATAGTGTACAATTGCGTTTTAAAATGTGCCCTCCTTAGCAAAGGGGAGAAATCAGTGTAGCTTGTAGTTGTTAGGGTGCTATTCACAGAGTAAGTGAGAGGTAGGAAGGCTCTGGAAGGTGGTAGGATTTGGATAGGTGCAGGTGAGTTACAGGCAAAGTCTAAGCAGAAGGAACGGCATGCACAAGGACAGAGAGGCAAGAGTGTTAAATGGAGGGGCTTCATCACATCACATTGTGCAGAGGTGGGAAGTGACCTTGAAAACCAACCAGGACAGGGGCCTGAATGTTGTATGAGTAATCAGAACTTGATAGGTGCTTCGAGTTGAATTTCTAAGCAGATCCTTTGGGTCTGGTTCTTTTAGGACCATTGGTTTTTGGCTTCACATATATCTCAAGGCAGATATTCTGCATCAATTGCTTCTTTGAATCAAAATTAAAGGCTCATGCCAGGGAGTGTTTCTAAAGAGAACCACGGCCTTTCTGGGAAAAAGCTACCAAAGGGGGCCACAGCTTTTTCATTTTCCACAAGAGCAGAATTTTGTGTATACACATCAGGAAGAAAACAACCAGCTTAGGAGGTCAAAAATAGCAACACGGACCCCACTGGGAAGTTGCCCTGAGTTCTCAAGGCTCCTGGCCTGGGTTGAACTCTCTCTCTTTGAAGAGATTTGTCATTTCTGGTAGGCAGGAGAACCCTGTGGGGTCTCTCTGGAGGAAGGAAAGCAATGAGGGAACTGAACGTATCCCGTTGCTTTAATCTCTTCTCACTACTAGGGGAAGAGGAGGAGGGCATTAAATACCCAATTTTTTTTTTCTTGATCATAGTTAACTTGTCTCAACAGGCCTCTCTAGATTTACACATATTTACTTATTCAGGTCATTAATAATGAGACTGCAGGGTCCCAGGAAAGTTTTGTTAGTGAAAAGACATGTTCATATTCACAACTTTGGTCACACCTTTCCCACAAACCTCACCTTCCTTCATCATGTCTCTATGCATCCACCATACTCTTTCCCCCCACTCCTGCTGCTGCCACCTGAGCTCAGGTTGCCCATCCGACTGTAAGGGCAGCCACGAACGTGATCTCCCTGGGTAGAGACCCTCTCGTAGTGGTGGTTCAAAACATTGGGGGCATCTTGGATGGTTCTTTTCCCTCACACAGTCCCAGTCATTCTTTCTCTGATGTATCTCTTCCTTTTGACTCCTATCCTACCCCAGCACCCCAGAGCCCCAGCACCTTACCTCTGACCCCCCCATATGTTCTGCATCAAGTCTCTTGTCCCTCTCAAAACTTACAAGCCTGTCCCACGCGTTGCTCCTCTCTCTGGTCCACTGTTGCTCATGCTTATCCCTCTGCCTGGCATCTTTTCTTTCCTCCTCCTCCAAAGAACAACGTAAGTTCTGCCCTCTCTATGTAGGGTTGCCATTTTGAGCAAATGAAAATATTAGATAATGGGTTAAATTTTAATTTCAGATAGACAATAAATTTTTTAAAATATGGGACATACATACCAAAATTACTTGTTTATATGACATTTAAACTTAATTGGGCAAACTATATTTTATCTGTCAACCCTACATCAATGGAGCCTTTTCTGAATGATCCAATTTTCCCTGATCTTTTTTTAGTTCCTAAAACACCTAATTTAGCATTTAATTCAGTAGCTAATTCTATGCTATCTTGTACTTATTAATTCTATATACAGTATTAACACTTATTGAGCAATTATTCAGTATCAGGAACTGTGCTAAGTTCCTTTAATACAATAGCTGATTAAATTCTTATGAGAAACATGATAACGTAGGTACTACTATGATACCCATTTTATAAATGATGAAGCTGAGTTTTTGAGAGGTTATTTTATTTGTTCAAGGTCCCAAAACTAATTAATAACTTGAATTTTGATCCGTCTGTAGGGTGACCAACTTGTTCCGGTTTCCCTGGCACTCTTTTGTTTTTAAAACGGAGAGTCCTACATCCCAGGGCCCCCCCAGTCCTGGGCAAACCCTATACGTCTGACTTTAAAACCCAGGATTCTATCTTATTTCTCATTTTTTGTGTGTTTTCATTTTGTTCCCTCAGTTAGGTTATAAAGTCCCTAAGGACAGGGACATATCTAATGGTATTTACCAATACTAAGAAATACTTAGTAAGTGCTTGGCAAATGGAGAGTGGGAGTTTCCCTCACAGACCACAGCTCTTTTCTCTGGCCTTTTTAGATTGCACAAGCTGAGGACTGTGTAGACCAGTGTGCTTGAGGGTGGCAAATCTCAGATGCAGCTGAGACTTGATCATGGCCGGTGGCCTTTGCAATAGAGACACACATGTTTTCATAATGTTACTGGGTACTGCTTGCAAAGGTGCGAGGCTATTGCTACCAGCAACAATGCCTCTAAACTGGTGAAAAAGCAACTTCCTGGTAGGTGTGGGGTCTCACTTGGCAAGCTGAATCCTGAGAGACTCCTTACTGTGAAGTCTGAGTCAGGGTGTGGGTGAGGCTAGAGAAACAGAAGCCAGGGTGTTAGGAAGAGCAGGGTGCCTAGGGTGGGCAGCAATCCTGTCAGCACCTTGTTGGGTGGGACAGCACTGTAGGAAGGGGTGTGGCTGTTGTTTCTTTGCTGGGACTGTGCTTTTGTCTAATGGACACATATACAAAAGAGTATATATTAATATCATTACATTATTATGTGATAACCAAGTGGTTAAAATGATGATATGTGGGTGTTCTGTTTATGCTGCAACACATTTAATGAGGTGTGATGGGAAAGGCAGAAACAATAGATTTCCATCCCCCAGGGGCACCTGTATAGGTTGTCTTAACTTAATTTTGAATGCAGGTTATTATTGAGCACACATTAAATATAAAAACTAAGCAGTTTGTGGAGAAGCCATTTATAAAAATCACTTGCTATTTTAAAAAAACCTATGTAAGGTGAACTGATAAAGGCTAGGCTCTCAAGGCAACTTTGTTTTCAGTTGCTAAATTTCACTTCAAAATACTTGAATTTTTTTATATGCTTTTAATGTTCAGGTTTTTCTTTATTAAGAGAGTATAACAGATGTGGGGTGTAAAGGTTAGGCAGGAGTTTTCATTTTGGACAGTGCTGACAGATTGCTCAGTCTTTCCCTCTTTAGAAACTCTTGCTGACACTTCCTGTCCCTACAGGAGAGCCTCTTAGCCTTTGTGTGACATTCAAGGCCATTCCTCGTCCAGCTCTTTCTTTCCAGCACATCTCCTACTAGTGCCTTACCATAATCTCTGCTGCAGCTAGACTGCAATGGGCTGAATGTTTTCTGTTCGCCAAAATTTGTATGTTGAAACCTAATCCCCAACGTGAGGGTTTTTGGAGGTGGGGCCTTTGGGATTAGTGCCTTTATAAAAGAGAACCCAGAGATTTCCCTTCCCTTTTCCCCACGCGAGGCCACAGTGAGAAACGGCTGTCTATGAGCCAGGCAGAGGGCTCTGGCCAGACACTGAATCTGCCAGCGCCTTGATCTTGGGCTTTTCAGAATCTACAACAGTGAGAAATAAAATTTCTGTTGTTATGAATCACTCAGGCTCTGGTGTTCTGTGATAGCAGTTGGAATGGACTAAGACATAGACTCTTCTATTACCATCTTCTAAATACCCGTTGAGCTTTTCTGCCTCCAAGCCTTTTCTATTTTAAAGCATCATGGTTAAGAGTTTAATATTTGAATCTAGACTGTCTGGGTTCAAAAGCCGGTTCTGCTGCTTACTGTGTGATCTTGGGCAAGTTGCTTAACTGCTCTATGACTTGATTTCTCCAACTGGAAAAATGGAACTAAAATGATATTTATCTTATAGGAATCAAAGAATGAAAGTAACATTGGAATAATACACAGCACACACTAAGCACTCAATAAATGCTAGCTCCTCATTTACATAACTAGATCTCATTATCCTCGCCACTTAGCTCAAAATATGTCTTTTCCTTGAAGCCCTTCCCCAATACCGCATCCTGCAATGGGCTCCCCCTCTTGGGGAGTCCTGAGTACTGGTGCTGGGTTTGGCAGGTGGTTGGTTTTCTTTTCCCATGCTTGTGTCTTATGACCACAGCAATTTATTGAGCACGCACTCTGCATCAGGCCTGTGCTCTGTCTACAACACCTGGGGGAGGGTATTCTTTATCTCACTTTACGGAGAGGCAGACTGAGGCTCAGGGAGGTTAAGTGACTTGCTAGGTTTGCAGAGCTAGAGAGAAGGGATTCTGGGGTTCCAATCCAGGTTGCCCTTGATGGCAACCATGGCACTCTCCCTATTTTACTAGAAAACAGGGAGTGAATCTTACACTTGGTTCCAGCATATTTCTGATGATTTGATGGACCAGTGTGCAAACTGTTGCCTATCTAAGTGCCATTTGGTGTTTTATAGCTGTGATTATCTTGATGATGACAAAGATACTGCATGATATATTTTGATAGGCCTTAAAAAGCTAGACTAATTCTTTTTCGTCTTGACCTCCATGTGAATCTAAAAAAGCAATTCTCATTTATTTTTACCCTAGGGGTCCCCTGCTGTTTCAAATATGGTTGGGTGAGGAATGTCAGAAACTATCTTATTATCAATGCTGTTTTGGTCACAAAGGAGACTTTCTCATGACTCAGTACCAGCTAATTGGTCTGTCAATGGCATTCGTTCCTTAGGTGAGTCATTTGATCCATTGTTGACAAGGTGCCAGCTGCTTTCTACCCACTCTGTGGCAGCTCCAGTGGGTCTGACATTTTCTCAAGATGTTATTAAAGCTGCTGACGGTTTATAGCCAACTGGGATGAAACTGGATTGGTTCTGTAAACAGCTGCTGAAAGACAACTCAGTGGAGCTTTAGTGATATATGAATGCCTCACATTTTTGAGTGATACAAAGGCAACTTCTGTGATTTCTAAATTCCATGGATAAAATAGTCTACCTTTACTGAGACTGAAATTTCTTTTTTTTTTTTCAGATGAGGTCTTGCTATGTTGCCCGGGCTAGAGTACAGTGGCTATTCACAGGGGTGATCATAGTGTAGTATAGCCTCTAACTCCTAGGCTCAAGCAATTTTCCTGCCTCGGCCTCTCAAGTAGCTGGGACTATAGGTGTGCGCCACCATGCCTGGCTCTGAGAACGAAATCTTAAGGAACCTGGTCCATTTAATCAACACACATTTAATTATTGAATTTGTACTATGTGCCAGATATTGTTCTATGTACTTGGGATATGGCAGTGACAGACTAAAATTCCTGCCCTCTTGGAGCTTCTTTTAAGAGAACTTTTTATTATGGAAAAACATTCAAATTTATGCAAAAGAAGAAAGAATAATATACAGTAGTCCCCCCTTATCCACAGGGGATATGTTGCAAGACCCCCAGTGGATGCCTGAACCAAACCCTATATGTACTATGTTTTTTCCTATACAAGCATACTTATGATAAAGTTTAACTTATAAATTAGGCACAGTAAGAGAGTAACAACAATAACTAATAATAAAATAGAACAATTATAACAGTCACTTTGATACTTCAACAATCCATCTGATCACTGAGATAGCTGCTAAGTGACTAACAGGCAGGGAGCATGTACCGCGTGGAGACACTACACAAAGGGAGGATTCACCTCCTGGTTGGGACTGAGCATGGTGGCTCGAGACTTCATCATGATACTTAGAATAGTGTGCAATTTAAAACCTATGAATTGTTTATTTCTGGAATTTTCCATTTAGTATTTTCAGACCAAGGGTGATGGTGGGTCACTGAAATTGCAGAAAGTGAAACTGAGGATAAGGGGGCACTACTGTACCCATTATTCAGCTTTAAAAATGATCAATATTTTAGCATTCTTTTTTTGTCTATTTCCCCACCACACGTTTATTTTTAAGAAAGCACTTTAAAGCAAATCCCAGACATCAAACATTTTTCATACATACTTCAGTATGAATCTCTAATAGATAAGAATTTTTAATAAAAACATAATCATAATGTCATTCTCCTACCTAACAAGATTAACAAAAATTTCTTGATATCATTTAATATCCAGCCCAAGTTAAATTTCCCCTAATTGCCTCAAGAATATTTTTATATTTGTTTGTTTGAATCCAGGTCCAAACAGGGTCTGCACATTATAGGCTGAGGATAGAGTCCTTGTGTCTGTTTTGATCTATGACACTTCCCCTCAGCTATTTTCTGGTTGTTGGAATTGGGTTATTTTTTCTGTAGATGTTCCCACCTTTTGGATTTGGCTGATTGTATCTCTATGGTGTTTTTTTGATTCTTTTTTATGCTTTACATTTTCTATAAAATGATAGTTATATCTAGAGGCTTGGTCAGAGTCAGTTTCAATGAGGTTGGGGAGGTGGATTATTGGAACTAACATCCCTGTGGAAACTGGTTTGATGCTGTTTTTGTGTGCCAGAGATGTTTCTGGAGGTGTCTCAGTGGCCAAACTTTGGGTGGACAGTGTAAAAAAACTTAGTTCTTGTGCCACAGTGGCAGTTTTGATTCTGATGCCATGAAACATTCCCTTTGTTCCTTCTTCCTTTATGTTGGCCTATAAAGAAGACTCTTAAAAGTGGTTGCATCACGTGGTGTCTGGGCATGGCCCCAGTTGGAGGGCCTAGGGAGCAGTGCCCCAGTAGGAACATGTTGGGTTTGGAAAATTCCTTTGTTAGTGTCTTCTTGGGAAGTAGGGCTAATAAAAGAAAGAATAAACTTATAGGATAGCATGAATCTAAATTAGACCAATTGAGTTAGAATATCTGAGGGGGTCTTTAGGGTTGGTTTTGCAAAAGATATCCAGGTGGTTTGAATGTGCAACCAGGAATAAGAACCACAGATGCAGAGAATAAGGCTTGTGTGGTTCACCTGAATCCTCTTCAGTTTGTGGTCTACTTCAGCAGGTGGCCCCCACCTGCAACCTTGGGAAAGAAGAGGAGACAGGTCAGAGGAGGGCAAGCCCGAGTTGAAGCAGTAGGAAGTTTCTGGAGCCTCCAGCAGCTATTGGTTTATAAGGATTTCCATGGTATTGATGTATTTCCTCAAGAAATGATGTCATAAACTTTTTAAAGAATGAGGACAGGGATTTTGGTTTGGGGAATCCAGAAATATGAGAGAAAGAAAGGATGACTCTAGTGAACAAACTGAAGAATAGAGTTGCCACTTACTGACATGGTGAATGTTATGGGGAAGGGTTCCCTTTTGAAGTTTTTATAGTTGAGGTATGTTGTACACTGTAGAGTGGATGTTGAGTAGGCAGTCAGATACATGTCTGGAGTTCAGGGCTGGAGACAGAAATTTGGGAATCATGAAAATAAAGGTGGTATTTAAAGCAATAGATTGGATAAGATCACCTGGTGAGTGAGAGATTGGCTTCCTGGAAGCCTTGAAGAAAGTGCTTATAGAACTATTGTAAGGGTTTCTGTAAAGTATACCAAGGAGGTTGCTGACTCTTAAAGCATACTGACAACTTTTTTTCACTAAATGCTGCCAAATTGCTCTACAGAATGTATTTATCTGCTCAAATTCCCATCAGCAGTGCATGAGGATTCCTATTTCCCCATATCTTTGCCAATATTTGGGATTATCTTTCTGATTTTTGCCACACTGATGGGTACAGCAGTGGTGTGTTGGAGCTGGCTCACAAGAGCTGATTGAGCACATTTCTTTCAACTTCTTGTTCAGTGATCTCACACTGGTAGCTTGAAATCGGAGGTAGTCAGAGTATTTGCCCCATGAAAATTGGCAAACACTACAAATTAGGACTTTTCCTCCCCTAGAAAGCTGGATTTAAAATATACCCCAGCATACCACTGGCTGTGGGTAGTATTACACTGTATATTTCCATTCTCTGATTACTAGTGAGTTGGAGCATCTCTTCCACGCTTGTTTGCCATTCTTGTGTTGCTCACCCTCTGTGAAAAATTGCAGCTATTTACATCTTTCTTGCTTGTGAATACCATGTTCTTTTACAATTTGTCCAGTGTTCTGTTTTACATTTGCTAAAAAGTCATAATTAGATATCATTTTAATGCTTGAATGCATGCTACCCTCCCAATTTCCGTTGCTTCAGATTTTCTTTCAATTGATTATTCCAGAAAAATTTCTGTGCAGCAGTCAAATCCTACATTCTTTGTCTTTAAGTTTGGTCTTTCACTTACTTGTTTTCACTGTAATGGTGCACAGGGACCAACGATTCTTTTCTTCTAACTTAACAGTAGTCTTTCCTCTTAAGAGCTTCTTAATATTTAACGGTACCATTACTTTTGTTTCTTAACTAAAGCCTTTAGCCAAGGCGCTTCTAAATAATTTATATTTTTTCTCATTGATTTGTGGTACTACCTTTACATATACAGAGGCCTCATTTATGCATGGGGCTGCTTCTGAGTTCTGCACTATGTTTCATTGCTCTGTTTGTTCCTATACCAGCACCATATTATTTTTATGACTATGTGATAATGACACAATATCTGGCAGGGCAGGTCTCCTCTCTTTGCTCTTGCTTTTCAAAATTGACTTAACTATTTAAAATGTTATTTTTCCTTATATGTTTTACATGTTTATTGAGTTCCCTAAGTGTTTAGTTTCTGCTGGAATTTTGGTTGGTATAACATTGACTTTGGCGGTTAAATTGACATTTTTACAATGTAAAGTCATCCTATTCATGGTATATGTCTCTATTTATTCAGTCTTCTTTTATGTTCTTAAATAGAGTTTTAAAATTTTCTCCATAAAGTTCTTGCAACTTGTTAGGTTAATTCCTGGATATTATGCTTTAGAGTTTATTAAACTTTATTGCTATTGTGAATGGTCTCTTATTGTCTATTTCCTGGTTGCTTACTGCTGATAATAGACAAAACTATTGATTTTTAGAAACTGATCTTGTACTTGGCAACCTTGCTGAACTAATATTACTTCTAATAGTTTGTCAATTCTGCAAACATGACATGTCATCTGCAAACATGACAGGCAGGTAGATTTTAAGGGCTCGCCCAGTGCTCTGATCTTCTGCATTTAACCACTTCTGCTGGTCCAGCTCCAATCTGATGCCCCAATTCTGACAGCTGGGTGTCTTTCACAGTCTTAAGGCCTTAGTCCCTCTGTACACCACAATGTGGAAACAACCTATGTAGGTAATGCAAAATAGTGGATCAACATAGGCCTTCAGATCAGACAGACTCAGGTTTGAATCTCATTTCTGCCCTAGGGTACACAGAGCAAGTTACAGCCTCCTGAAGTCTGTTTCTTCATTTGTAAAGTGAAGACAAGATCCCATAGGTAAAGTGCCTTACAGTGGTCAGTCAGTAATGCCCCTTCTTCATACTGTAATGTTGACCACTGATGCTGATTACCTCCTGGCACTGGGGTTGATTGCTACATTGTTCATGAACATTGTGCCTTCAGATGGAATTGAATCTCAACAGCTATAGCTGGTCCATATCCCCATGTGTCTTCCCACCCCAATGGATAATTGAAGTTCCAGGTTCTGGCCCTGTATCATTGTCCGGTCTCTGTCTTGTTCTAAGACTTGTATGAGACATGTGGTATTCCAGGAACCATGACTTCAATGAGTGCTTACATTCTTGATGATGGATGATCTAGGGAGTAACTTCAGTTTTTTAAACAAAGGCAAGTAGGTGAGTGAGAGGCTCTGTCTCTGATGGCTTGGTATCCTGGGAATTTGCATATGTACTGTATGGTGTTTGGGTGTAACAGAAAAAGCCAGTGGCCTGGCTGGTTCTAACAAAGACCTCTGTTATAGCTAAGAACAACTCAGCTAGCCACACCTTGTCACTTACTAATGGTGGTATCTCAGAGGAATAATTTAAATCAGCAATAAAAGTAAGCTGTACACCTGTGGAAACTTCACCAACAGCTCCTTCTGTTACACATAGATCTTTATGAGTTTCTGTGGTTTAAACAGGCCTCATTTACAGGTGCTTAAAGCCAACCACGGGCAGATTGCATTCCTTCGGTTAACCAGTTCAAGAGGTAGGTGGGTCAGACTAGAAGAGAGTGTGATGAAAGCAGGGAAAGGGAGGTGGAGTCCTCAAAGGGAGAAGGAAGCATCCCTGTCACATTATCATCCCTGAGAGGGTGCCAAAGGTGCTGAGCCTGCAGGGACAGAGAAACTGGCAGCTGACCAGGGATGTGGGATGGTCATGGTATTTAAATATTGCATAAACATTATGGACTTTAGTTGACAGTGTGCTCCACCCGATTCAACAATGCGATGTGACCGCTGCAAACTATTTTGATATTTTGAGCTCTGTTAACACAAGCATAGGACCTAGAAAGAGATGGTAGCCTCTCTCCTCTTTGCACTTGACAGCCACCCATCCATTCCTGAGCATCACATTTAAGAGAGCTCTAGAGAAGCTGGAAGGTATCCTAAAGAGTCCCCCAAATGCTGGTGAGTCAGATTGTAACTGTGTCAGATAAGGAGCAGCCTAAGGGACAGAGAATGCTTGTCCTAGATACCTTGGAGTCATACTTGCTCTGGGAGTCCCCAGCGTAGAAACAGAACCCAATAAGGAGGAGATGCAGGGAGCTGGATTTTAGCTACCGTGGTAGAAAGAAATTTTCCAAAGGTTGGTTAAAGATAAAATGGCTGCCTTAAAAGACAGTGAGTTCCTTATTACTGCAGGTGTTCAACTGTGGCCACTTGGTGGCAGGATGTTGTAATGAGGATTCAAGCAACTGGAATAGGGTCTTTTTCTAGTCCCTGGAATCAGTGATTCTAACAGGAAAAGATGCTCTGGTGTGTGGTGAACACTTACCTATGCTCTTGCAGAGACACTGGTAGACATTCATTCAACATGTTATTGCCAGGCACCATGCTTGGTGAACAACAGAAGTACAGTGTAGTGGTCTGTGTAGGCCTCAGAGGGTTGTTACGTGGTGTAACCCTACTGATTACGTGCTTCAAACCTCAGTCATGGTCTCATTAGGTCTCCTCATCAAGGGAAGTCATTAAGTGGCAAGTAACACTTTCCACCAGATGACAGAAAGCCAGGATGTCAGCGTTCACGGCTGTTAGGTGTCACAGTTTCACCACTGTCTGGTTCTTGGGAGATGGGGAAGGGGATCCGAAGAGAGGGTAGGTGAGGAGGGAGCAAAGCCATAGGGGACAGAAACTCGTGTGTGGACTACTCACCCCTCCCCTCTGCCTCTGCTGACACTTTCGATTGTGTAATTGCTTAGCTCGGGTATAGCACTGACAAGGACTTTTACAGCAAGACCTGCACACAGGTAGTTGACTGAGGGATCTACTCTAGGCTCTGTATGGCTAGACACTGGGGAGTCCAAAAAGGGTAAGTAGTGGTCCCTGCCCACAAGAAGCTCATAGGAACGCTTCTAGCCCAAGATGCTAGACAGGCCAGATTGGGCTAGCCAAGGGCTTTAAAGGAGGTGGGTATGCACAGCGTGCCAGGGGCTCCTGCCCCAAATCATTGCCCGGGGCCATGCGGGGTTCCTCGGCGAGTCTGCCTCACCTTGGCTGCGGCGGAAATGTCACCGCGGCGCCTCCGCGCGCAACAGTAACCCAAGAGGGCCCTCAGACTGGGCTACGGTCCAGACCGCCGCGGCACTGCGCGCAGCCGATCTTCTGCCTGCTGCGGGGCGCAGGGGCGCAGGCGGGAGGCAAACGGGCGCAGGCGCGCGCTCCCCGCCCTCCGGTCCCCTGACTCGCCGGCGCGTGCGCGGGGCCGAGGCCCAGGCTTGCGCGCAACCCGGGCGCCTGCACTGCGCGCGCGCCGACCTCGCGTGGGGCCCGGCTCCGGCGCGCGCGCGGCGCGGACGCGGCAGGCGGGAGGGGCCCCGGCAAGGTCGGGGAGCGGCGCGGCGGGAGACTCCGCTGCCGGCCACGGGAGACAGCGCCGGGCGGGGAGCGCGCCTCTCGGCCTTTCCTCCGCGCTCCCGCGTCCCCAGCCCGTCGCCCCGAGAGGACCCGGAGGAGGCAGGTGGGGCGGGGGCGCGCGGGTCCCCCGGAGCGCTGGCTGGCGGGCAGGCGTGCGGCGGCCTGCGGGCCGGGGTGGGCGGCGGCGCTGGGGCCCAAGGGGCGGTTGGCGGTTCGGGGAGGGCCGCGCGGAGGCGCTGGGGGCTCTGGAAGCTCCGTGGGCGCCGGTGTCGCCGGCCGCGGGGAGGCCTCCCTGGGGCGGCGCGGCCCCCCCGGCGGGGAGGTGGCGTGCTCGTTTCTGTTGCCGACGGGCGATCTAACTTTCGGATGAGGTGCCGCGAGGTGGCGGGACCGGCGGGACCCGGAGCGGAGCTGGGTGCTGGACCGCGCTCTGCCGCTTCCGCCGCGGGCGCCCTGTGGGTCCCTCCCGCACGCATTGCTGTGCTGCGCGCTGTGCACTGTCCGTCGTCGTCGTCCTGTCACCGGCCTCTTCGGATTTCTCACCTGTCTCCCCTTATTAAATTGTTGAGAAACCTTTTCCCAGTGGGTATTCAAAGCTGAACCAAATGACTGTCCTTCCAGTCCTTGGCTACCGTGAGACTCCCTGATGCTAAATCACGTGCATTGGGAAGGGAAGTTGGAAGAACACTTGAGAGGAGACCGGTCCTAAACAGACCCTTTTGAGCCCGCATCCTTGTTGGTTAGGTCCATGGGCGTATAATGTTAGCGTTCTTTCGAAATACATGTCAAGTTGTTGGCTTCTTCCAGAGACTGTATGGGCCACATGGATTTCAACCCTGTTCTGAGACAGTGTTGTGATGTATCAGAGGATGGTATTCTTATGGGATAGTAACTTGCTATATGTTCCAAGCTAGACTGCTTCATATTGTAGCAATATCATAGTATAAAACGGTGCCTTGAAATATTTCAATAAACACCCTTCTAGGAAACATCCGCCAATACTTTAATTGTACTTCACCTTAACATTTGTCATTTACGAATCTTCTGCACAATTTAAAGTAAATCGTCTAAATAGCAGAAGATCAGGTGGTGCAGGACATGAAGCACTACAGAGGAAAAGCAGAGACTTGAAAATGACAGAATTCTAACTTTCTACATTTTTGTGTTCCAGAACCATCTTATTTTGCTAATAAATATGATGCATTTTTTAATGCTTTCATTTGATGTGGGCTACCTGGACTGTAAGATTGAATCTTGAAATGCATGGAATGTGTTTATTTCTCTTTCGGAGGATATTTAACACATGGTTTACTATTTTAGGATTTATTTGAGACATTTCAGATTTACTGGATACAGTCTTACCAGCAAGTCCTTTTTAAAAAAAGTGATATTTATATGTTGTCTTTTTATTGCTTACAACAACTCCAGTTTTGAAACATATGTTTGAAACTAGTGATCTTTAGGTTATAAAATCAACTTCACTCTTTCTCTCTGTATAAATCTTCAAACATCTGGTTACTGTTCCCTTGTTAATTATTTTTAATTAACTGTGCTGCTTATGGGCTTGCTTTAGTGTGGTAGCTTTTCTTTCTTGTTTCACACATCTGTATATTGTTCTCTAGAGAATGAGCTGCATTGTTTTCATTTAGTACTGTTCAGTAGAACTTTCTGAGACCAGGGAACTGTTCGTTTTGCATTGCATTGCACAATATAGTGGCACTAGCCACTTATAGCTTTTGAGAGCCTGAATGGGGCTCGGGCATTGGAAGAACTGCATCTTTAATTTAGTCACATGTGGCTAGTAGCTGCCTGGTCAGACATCACAGCTTTAAATTATTAGTCCCTAGGAGGCAGACCTTCACTGACCCTCTTGAATCTGTGCTCTGAGGACCCTGCTCTCCTTGGTAATAGCACTTATTACATTGTATACTAATTGCAACTTTATTCTAGGAATCCAACACTAGGCTGTATTCTACATGAGGCCAAGGGCGTATCTTTTTTTTTTTTTTTAACCTTTGCTATGCGCAGTTTAGGACTTAATAAGTAACATTCAGTAAATATTTGTTGAATGTATAAATGAACATGTTGAGGGCAGTTATCTTATCTTTGATATTCTCTTGAGCTGACTAAGTGTCCAGTACTGTAAATACCTATCTAGTGATTGAATGGATGTTATGTAGGTAGCAAATAAGATCACTGGAGGTATGCTTTAAATACTTACATGGTTAGATTACTTTGTATGGAATCTCATGAAAATGAGACTCATGACAGAGTACTACAGGAAGTTGGGTGAAAGGGTGTTATGATTCCCACTAATGTGGACACAGCGTGGGTCTCCTATTAGTTGAACAACTCAAGGATGCCGCTCTTGAGCGCTATTGGAAATAAATCCGAAGGAGTCTCTTGGCCTCAGTGAAGCTCTGAACCACTCTGAAGACATCAGTGGACATCCCCACTTGCTGCTGCTCTGTGTTAAGGCATGGACCAGAGATCCTTGAAAAATCATGAGATACTGGAGCCATGTTACGAGACACTTTTGCTCAGAGCTAACTTGGGGTGATAGAGTAGGATGGAATTTCCATTTAAATCAATGTTTGGGGAATTTGATTCTAGCTATTGTTAAGTATCAGGAGCATCTGTTCTATACACAGTTAATTAGGGCCAGCTTTTTATCTTAGGCTCATTTTACATACTCAGGTATCACTAGTTAACCACAGTAGGATTCGGAATGAAAGTATGTACTCAACCCAGGTAAGTATACCTCTACATTTGACCAAGATTCTACGTGTCATAGGTCTTTAGATCCAGAAATTGCTTTTAGGGAAGGATTCTGAGACCATATGGAAGTTTATAGAGGTGTATAGTTTTCTTTGGTGGGACAAAAGGTAGAATGCTGGGTTTTTCATGAAGGAAAGGAAATGGGACAAAGGAAAATGCAGTGAAGAATGTTCCCTGCATTGTTCAGGTGATATTGTAGCTTCTCTGGACTTGGAGGATCTAACATGTAAAATAATGAAGTTGATTACATCTTGTTGCATGTTACATCTTTCCACCTTGAGTCCAGGATTTGAATTTTTGTTAAATATGTGTACGACACTATTCCAACTCCTGTGGTAAATGGTAGTTGTGTAAGATACAGTTCTTATCTTTAAGAATCTCAAAGGAAATGAAAGGTGCTCTGGGGATCACTTAAAAATATTTTTTTTCTTTTTTTAATGGGAAACCCTACCCTTTGAAAGGGAGGTCATTTGGTGGCTCCTCTTAGCTAGCTCAGAAAGATAACCACTTAATCACTTTGCTGAAGAATTAACAATATAAAAACTATCTGAATCCCAAAGTGTGAGTATAGTCAGATTAGTCTTCCTAAAACAGCTTTAATCATGCCACTACCTTTAAAAAAAATAGTAGTTTCCCAGTGTTTGTGGAAGTAAGTGGCTTGATCTTTGGTCAGGTATTTAAGAACTCTGCAGTAGCCTTACCTCTCACTCTTTTCCTAGCCTTACCCCAAGTTTCAGCCTGCTGTTCCTTTAACATGCCCCCCTTTTAAATTTCTACCCTAGTTTCTGTCTACCTGTCTTTCAAGACTCATCTCAGGTGATACCTTCTTCACTGCATCATTTATGATTCTTAGAAGCTTCCATAGCAGATTTCCTGGTCCTTATGTGATGGGACATATCCCATTCTGTCTCATAATCTATAGTTATTAGTGATAGTTTATTCATCCTAGTAGATTGTTAGATACCTAACAAGCATAGACCGTCTGTTTCTCTTTTTGTATTCTCTGAAACATCTAGAATAGTGCCTTTTATCTAGTGGTTCCTTAATAGATAATTGTGAAATTTTATTTCTGTTCCTCGATTTAAAAGGAAGCCTCATACCTTGTGTAGAATATTTGCCCAGATTTACTGCCAAGGAAGTAGAGGCCAGCAAGTAGAAGTCCTGAGTTAGGGAGGAGCTATAGCGTGGAAGGAGGGTTGTCTTGTCTTTGCGGTGTGCTTAACTGTTTGGAATTGATAGTGTTTGAGGAAGATCACCACTGCTGTATAACACCAACTCTTTGATCTTGTCATTTGCCTATTTATGTAGCAAGGTTAATGTCAAAATGATTCAGAGTATTGGGGGGCAAGTAATTTTAGCGTCCAAGAAAACTTGAATACCTTTAAAATAGTAACAACTGGATTGCATTATTTAATATATAATATCCATGTCAATATAAATGTATACTTTTTGAGAAAAAAGAGAGCATCCTACTCTTTACCAATTACTGTGAATATTTGGAAAACATATGAATCAAGTTGGGAAGAAATCAGCTCAGAGAAGTGACTGTTTCTTGGAGTGGGGTGATGGTAAAGATTATGAAGTTAGACATAGGATTGGTTAACCAAGTATAAATAGAGCACATGTTGAGTAATATCTAGCATGGCATTATCTGCTACTAGATTAAGCTATCAGTTGATAACTATTTTTTTTTTTTTTTTCTGATTCTAATTGTTTTATTAGCCAGCTTGTAACATCACATTTTTTTTTGTGTATACTGTATCTTCTTATTCTAGGGGACACTAATTTGTTTTAAATGATGTTAAATACCATGCCTGCATGATAACTATTTTTTGCTTTATTCTTTCTACTGCAATAATCTAAAATCATTTTTATCTGGTTTTATAATATGATTTTCTGCTTATATTTAAAAACAGAGGGATTCATGATATTTCAGATTTTAAAGATCTGATGCAAAATAAACTAGAAGGTTTTTAGCTTCATAGTTTAGTTTTACTTAGCAAGCATTTTCTCTGCTTCCTACATAATTTCTGAGCTGTAGGCTAGGGTGTAGCACAAGTCTAATTTAGAGCAAATTTATTCTAAGTACTTACATTTTCTGGGAAAAAGAGGTAGTAAAAGCCACATGGTTTAAAAACGCATGGCCTTCCATCTTCTGCTAGGATAGAATAAATAGACCCTTGTACATTGTTAAGTGGAACAACCTCAGCTCTTAGATTTGTAAGAGTGACATGATTAATTTTCAGTAAAGTTTTCTTGGATATCAGAAGATAATGGAAATATTTTAAACTAGACTGTTTTCATATGATGAACACATGGCATGAGTTATTGGATGACATATGCTGTAACCTGTGTCAGCATTGTGGGAAGTTAAAGATCCACGTATAAGGGATAATTTGCCCTTTTTTGTTACCATGAGTAAGAGGTTGTCACCCATTTAGATTAGCTCAGCATTAAAAAAATGTTTTCACCTATTATTGGGAAATAAATGTTTTAACTTATGGTTTATTCTCCTGAGCTTTGTCTAGAAAGATTACATGTGCTGCTGACTGTATGAGACAGTGTGAAGCAATGGGTTTTTTTTAACAACGGTTTGCTAAAAGGAGTTTTTTTCCCTTTTGTAAAAGAGATTCTTGAAGGTTAAAGTTGAAAATGTCGGTAATTTAGACATTAAAAGAACTTTTAGGATTTTTGTGATTGAAGGCAATCGTTCTAAGGTGCATACAAATAAAACAGGAACACTTTTTTCTTTCTTATTATAGGTGGCTTTCTAGAAGATGACCATAGAGGACCTACCAGATTTTCCAGTAGAAGGAAATCCTTTGTTTGGAAGATACCCATTTTTATTTTCAGGTTCTGATACTCCCGTTATCTTTTCCATTTCTGCAGCACCAATGCCTTCAGACTGTGGTATGTTACGTAGCTGTACTTATTTTCTGTGAACTGGTAACTTGACTTCTGTATTATGCCCTTTTTGTACTCATAATTTTTCCTAAAATCATTTTTTATGGTTTTTTATAAAATTGCTAAAGTTTTCCTTTTTCAAAAATACAATTGCTTATTGCTTTTTCTGCCTCTTAAGCTAAATGCTTTATTTCTGCTGTCAGCATTTTTATTATATTATGTTAAAATGTTCAGTTTAAGCAGCATGATGGATTTAGAGGCTTTTATTTTTAGAATGCAGTGGTGCTTGGATATCTAGCATTCTTCTGCTATTGATGTATTTATTTTGGTTAAATATACTGGACTAGCTAAAAAAAGTCATGTACTTAGAGAGGGTGAGAGATCCTTCCCTGGAATGTGGAATGAGATTCGTTAATATTTAAATCGGTCCATTTAAATCTTCTCTGTAAAATGTTAATTTAGAGGCATTCCACTTTTCATCTGTTTAGACTTATTTCCCCCAGGTAGCTGATAAATGAATAAAAGAAAACAAGGAGGTAAATTTGATAGGATAGTTACATTTCCAATTTAGAGTTTTTTAAGTAAAATATTGGGTCACTATTTCAAGTTGTCTTTGGAGGTAGAGATAATACAGTTTTTAAATATTAGTGGATATAAAGTTATTGGATTGGATATGACTAAAAAGACAAGTCCCTACTCTAGTACAATAACTCCTCATCTCCAAGTATCCTTTTTTGTTTTTTGTGTTCAGACTCTGTAGCAGCTTACCTATAATAGCAATCATTGAAAGTATTACATAAAACCTCTACCTTGATCCTAGGAATTATTTGCAGCTTTTATAAAAATTGACTGGGTTTATTTTCAGATATAACAAAATCAGTTATGCAGGGAAAACCTTGAACTAAAGCACACTATACCTTGCTTATGACTCTTGTCTCATTTTGTCTTGAATTATAATTGTCTCATTTCCTTTGCTAGACTGTAGCTCTTTGGGATGGAATAGTGATCATGATTTACTTTTATCTCATAAAGGCTAATATGGTCATTTGTTGGTATTAATAGTAGTTGCTCAATCAATGTTTGTTGAATAAATACATTGAATGAAAGGTGATATTGGATGTTGATTCCTTTGTATAACTGAAATTAAACATTATCTATGTTCTTGGCATTACAGATTCTATCTGTATGGACCTATAGTTCAATTTTCCTTATTTACCTCCCAGTAGAGTAATGGGAAACTAATAAAATAGTCAATTTTATTGTTAAAAAGCTTTAGTTGTAATAAAATTATTTTTGTATATGGACTCAAAATTTGTCTTCCTGAAACTTTGGCCAACTGATACTAGTTTGATATATGGAACAAATACTTCTTTATATGATAGCCTTCAAATATTTGAAGATGAACTGAACATTTTCACTTAGTCTGTACTTCCTTAGGCTACACATTTTTTATCCTTCACCAGTTTATCATCGTCAGGATTTCTAGACCCTTTTCATCCTAGTTGTTTTCTTAGCATGCTGTAGTCCGTGTCCCCTTAAAAGTGGTATACACAATTATGTTTATTGAGCAAGTATTTATTGAGGGCCTCTTATGTGCCAAGTGCTGTCCTGGATGCTGGGGATCTCACAATGACCAAGACAGATCTTCTAGTAGGGAAGACAAACAAACTAATAAGCAGACAAAACAAAAACAGATTATGGTGAATTCTGTGGTGCTGTGGTAGAGTCTGGCAGGGGCAGTCATCTAGAGAACCGGAAGAAGCAGGTCGCAAGAAGAGCCCGTGGAGAAGTGTTCCAGGAAGAAAAGCAGCATTAAGGGCAGAGTTGGGGGGAAACCTTGATATGTCCTAAGAATTAGTGGAAGGGCTTGGTGGCTGAGATGCAAAGTGAATGAGGGGGAAGGGTGGGAGGAGGTGAAGCTGGAGAGTAAGGCAGGGGCCAGATCACACAGGGTCACACAAGTAGGCCTTGGTAAGGAATTTGTATGTGTGACAGACTAATGAGATTAAAACCAAGACACAAAAACAAACCAATCCACAAAGACCAGAGGCATGCAACTCAGTGTTGACGCTCAAGGTAGTTATCCTGTAAGACTATATACTGTCCTTACACAAAGATTTTTGGAATCCTTTGCTTTGAAATGCCTTCAGTGTCAGTTCACACAGAACGCAATTACATATATTATAAACACCATAATACCTTATTATTATTTTTGCTTAAGAGGTGAATTATCTGTTAAATTTAAATAGTAACTTAAAAATCTTATTTACCCACGTAGCTGCCGTTTCTAGTGTTCTTCATTCCATTGTGTAGACCCAGATTTCCATATGATACCATTTTCCTTCTGCCTAAAGGGCTTCCTGTAGCATTCCTTATAGTGCAGGGCTGCCAGTGCTGAGTTCTTTCAGCTAGTTCATGTCTGAAAAGTCTTTATTTCACCTTCTTTTCTGAAATATGTATTTGCTGGGTATAGAATTCTGGGTTGATAGTTTTCTTTCAGTACTTTAGAGATGTTGCTGTACTCTCTTTCCACTTGTATTGTTTCTGATGAGAAATCTGTAATTTTTGTTTCTCTGTATGTAATGTCTTTTTTTTTCCTGTCTACTTTTAAGATTTGTCTCTTTATTATTGGTTTTGAGCAATTTTACTGTGATGTATTTAGGTATAATTTTCTTTATGTTCTTGCACTGAACATAAAAACCGTGCTGATCTGTGGGTTTCAGTTTTCATCAAGTTTGGGAAATCACATTATTTCAGATACTTTTTCTGCTCCTCCCCCTTTTCAGAGACTCCAGTTACGTGGATGTTAGACTGCTTGGAGTTGTTCTATAGCTCACTGATGCTTGTTTCGTATTTTAAAAACTTTTTCTATCTGTGTTTCACTTTGAATGGTTTCTGTTGCTGTGTCTTCAAATTCATCATCTTATCTTCTGCAGTGTCTAATTAATTAGCTGCTGATCTCATCCAGTGCAGTTTTCATTTCATTCAGATGGAGTTTTCATCCCTAAAGTTTGATTTGGGTATTTTTTATGTCCATGTCTCTAATCAACCTTTGAACATTTGAAGTACAGTTTAATACCTGTTTTAATGTCCTTTCCTATCACTTACAATATCTGTGTCAACTCTAGGTGTGTTTCGATTTATTATTCTCCCGGTTATGAGTCATGTTTTTGTTAGGTTGGTACCGAGAGGAAGACACTCAAGCCTGAGACACAGCAAATGCCATTTATTTTGAGCCACCTGGGTGTGGGTCGGTGGAGGCCGGAAAAAAGCATACACCCTAAGAAAGGGGAGAGTGGCGAGTTCTGTAGAAGGTTGGGATGAAAGCTTGGGATGAAAGCCTGGGGAGGGAGGACTTCTTTCTGGGACATCCGCCAGTTTCTGCCGGCTCCATCCCAGCCATCTGTAGTCTGGAGTCATCTTTACAACCTCTGGAGTCTCCAGGCGCCTGTGGCTGTTGTTTCACCCTCCATGCGGTTCTTATCTGAGTTCCTCATCTAGCCTACTCCCCAGCAGACCCAGCAGTTTTCCTCTTTTTTGTGTGCCCGGTAATCTTTACTCGGATGACAGACATCATGAATTTTACCTTGTTGGGTGCTGGATATTTTTGTATTTCTGTAAACATTCTTAAACTTTGTTCTGGGATGCAGAAACATGGAAATTTGACCCTTTGAGGTCCTTATCAGTTTATTCAGTCCCCTGTAATTCTTGCTCTGCTGGATTTTGGGTTAGCAGCCTCACAAATCCGTCAGTTTTCCATTAGAGTTCTGAAAATTCTTACCCAGTCCAATGGTATGACCTTAAAGTTATCAGAAACCTGTACTTGTCAGAGTCTTTTCCATAAATCTTCCTGCAATTTTATGTCATTGCTGATTGCAAAAGCTTTCAGGGAAACATCAGAGTAAAATAATAACTTTCTATAGATGGCAAAAGACTTAAAATGGCCATAGTTAAAGATTTGATGATGGTTCATTATAATGCAATTGACAAGGAAATTTGGTTATTTCTGTGACAATATTTTAAGATAATAACTGGAATTATGACTGATAATATTATGCCAGGACATATTAGATTTTTAGGAATTTTATACAATTTCTGAAACATTTATGTCCGTAACATTCAGTCAAAAAAAATGTAAAGAAGTTTTAGCATCACCTTTAGTTGACAATGCTTCCCATCTCTGATGTTAATCTGAGGTTAGTCTGAGGTCAAGAAGACTTCATCAGAATTTGATTTTGGGGAAGTTTGTCAAAAATCTCAAAAGATTCAAAGCACTTGATTAAATATGATCACAGGTATTTAGTTATCCATTTAACCAAAGTGACAATCAAAGATTTCAAAGGCAAATTACAGAAAGCCATATAGTTGTTTAAAAAAAGACCAAAATCCTTGGCTCTTTAATAGAGGAGTTTAAGTAATCAAAGGCCTGGCAAAGACAACATGAAATACAGGAAGTTATCTTGACAAAACACAGAATCTTTATTTCCTAGGCAGACCACTAAAAAGTTAAAGAGAAACCTTTCACAATCTCCTAGCAATAACAGACCAATACTCTTAAGAAAATTTTGTCATTTTAACACAGAGGAGCTCGTATGCTAGTTTTGCATCATTTTGATATTACTGATAATAAATTTATTCAATTTTAGCCAGCTTGACCACACAAGATTCTCTCTCTCCCTCTCCCTCTTCACAGCTTTATACAGCCATTTAGTTTTTGTCCTTCATTTTCCTTTGTCCTCAACAAAAAACACATTTTCATACCACATAGTTTTTCTGTCATGCTAGCATTCTGTAGATTGGCAAATCTATGAGTACACCATAATTTCTAGAAGCATATGTTTCCTCATAGTATAGTTTTTCCGTGTAGCACAGGGCATGTTTATTAACAGACCCAAATATCTTTAGTTCCTTTGTCCAAAAGTAGATAAACTTATGTTTAGCAATTAATGTTTCAATATTTATCTTATGTGGTCTTAACATCAATTTAATTCACTTGTTTTTAACAATTGTGCTTGTATTACTCGTGAAAATTTCATGAGACATTAAATAGCTAACGATCATCTTATTTTTCTTGCTCAGAAATTTTGTAACATAGAGATAGCATGAACTTGTTTGTAATTCACTTGTTTTTGACATGAGCTCATTTGACTAGTAAACCTAGGTAGAATGAAAGTTGTATGTCTGCATTATAGTTAATGCTGACAACTTTTTAAAAACTAAACCAACAATATTTTTATTTATAAAAGATTACCCAGGTCACATGAACTTGAAAAGCATTTGGCTTAGTTCTTATTTTTCTGAGAGTTTTAGGAATACTTAATTTATATAAGAACTTGTTTTTACTTATGTCTATTGAACATACTTAAATATACATAAACATACAGGCATAGAGATTTGATAGCTTTTATTTCAAAATTTTAGCCATGTTTCAAGTACAATAATACAAAGTTACTAGTTTATAAAAGAGGCTGGATCCAAATTGTGCCTCTGGCAGATGGAACAAGTCAAGGTTACCTGCTGAGATGGCTAAAGCTTTTTACCAAAGATTTTTCATTTTTAGAGAAGGTATTTTTGAATCATTTTTGTTTTTAGAAGCTTCTGCATACAAATCAAAGAGTACATTTCATTGTCTCTGAGAGGTTGAGGATCCTCTTTCCTCAAGGGCACTCCCTAAGGTGGAATATCTTATCTAAGTTGATGATTCCCCATCTTGGTCACTGCAATTCCAAATTATCCTTTGTAAAATGTACAAGATCCTGGTCCACAGTTGGTTTTGGATGAGGTGGAACCCATCTTTGCATTAGATTCTTTAAGAGGTCTTAGCAACAGAGGGGTCCTATTTTTCAGCCGCTGTTCTGAAATACAGGGAATCACATGTTTTTCCCCTCCCCCTTTTGAACAGAATAGGGTGACCTACTGAGAAGCTTCAACAAAGCTTGCTGAACAAAATTGGAGAGCTCAACACACAGGGAGTAGAGCTCAGATCCAAAAGATACCTATTCTAAACTCTATAGTTCCGGGGAGAAAGCAGTGAGTACAGTGGGCTCTGTGGGTACCAGAGCCTGGTTACTCACTGGCCTCAGGGGTCTTCTGATCCTGCTGACACCAAAAACTGTCAAAATTCAGAAAGCTTTTCTTGATATAAATATTTTATTGAATGAGAAACAAACTGTGAACAGGGAGACTTCAAGAACAAAAGTGGTAAGCAGCTTATCTTATAAAGGTCGTGTGAGGTTTATATAGTGTAAAAGAGGAAGATAATACAGCTTAATTCTCATTGGTTAGGATGAGTGGGTTAGTTAGGCCATTGCTGATTTGCTACAATGTGCTGAGTCATGTTGAAAAAGAAAAAGCTCAAGCTTCATTTACTGTTTAAGTAGGTATTTTGGGAAATGGGTCTTTATACGTTTTGCAAAGCTGGGTGTGGGAGGTTGGCTTAGAGGCAAGGTTTGTCTTGGCCTCCGTTTTGATTTTTGCTTAACAGGTGCATTTTGTTGTCTAAGATTTTGAATATTATTTCATTCCGGTTTTAGTCTTCTGCTTTTCTTCTACTGGACTGCTGCTCTACTTTTATACATGTCCTTGGTTCTGTGCCTCTCCTTTCATCTTTTAGTTATTCTGACTCTAAAAGTAAGAATTATGTATACATAGTATAATTTTGGAACATATATAAAAATACAAGTAAGAAAATTTAAAAGTAACATGAGTCCCACTACTAATGTATGTTATTACAATCTGAGCTTGATAGTGAGTTATCATAGGAAGTAGCATAGTAGAAGAAAGAAGACTTTGGAAACAGACCTGGTTGTCTACCCCGGATTTGCCACCTACTGGCTGTGTGACTTGGAGCTAGTGTTATTTAGTCTGAGCTTTGGTTTCCTCATACACAAAATGAGAGCGATACCTGCCAAGTAAGGTGTTTGTGAGGATTTGTGAGGTGTTTGTTAAATTGTAAATGCTCAGCAAATGTTAGTTCTCTAATATTTCCCTTATTGGAAATTTCTGTTTTAAAATTCCCTACCTTTTTTGATTGTTCAAGACAGTAGAATGTGATTTTTTTCTCTTGAAATGTTTTTTTCCTTCATGAGCCATTGTCTTTTATTCTCTAGCCGTAGGGTGATACTAACTTTTCTCTGAGTCTTAGGAAAGAAAGAAGTTTGAAGAAATATTTAGATCACATGTTCAATTTTGTTTAGTATTCCGTGTTTTTACTAGTACAGATTCCAAATAACCCAGTCACTTTGTCCCAAGGTTTCTTTCATTTCTGCATTGCAAGGTATTACTTCTGTATTGGTTGGTGTAGCATTTCCCCTCGTGTTTCTTCAGTGGGTAAAAAGTGATGTTTGCTTATTATAAAAATTAGGAAAATACAGAGAGGTAAAAAGAACATTTAAAATTACAAGCTTTCCTAGTACACTTAATGTTTTGTTATATTCCTTTTTATATATGTTTTAATCGTAGATGTGAATCTGCTGTTCATAACATTTATGTTTTGAGAGGCAAACATATTGATAAAATTTGACAAATTTTCTGTGCCTTAGAAACAGTCCTTGGAGAATTCAGGGTTTGGGATCTATGTACTCCCATTTGGTTTCATCTGAAATAAAGCCTGGTATGATACGTGGAATTCTCGTGTCATGACACTTTAGACATGCCTCATACTTTTTGATGATCCAGACTTTGGTTTTCAGAATTGCTTAAGGTGAACCTACTTTTACTAGCATCTAAAGATATTTGTTATCATTTGAACCTTGGTCTTATCGTTTATTATTTGAAATATATTTATTTGAAACTTTTAACAAATTTAATTTACACCTTTTTTATTTAAAACAGAATTTTCTTTCTTTGATCCTAACGATGCATCATGCCAGGAAATTCTCTTTGATCCCAAAACTTCGGTCTCAGAATTATTTGCCATTTTAAGACAGTGGGTTCCTCAGGTCCAGCAAAACATTGACATTATTGGAAATGAGGTAAGGAATTCTTAAATTTTAAGTTTTGCATTGTTAGGATTGTTAATAATATAGAGTTTTTTCCATCTGAATATAAAGATAGTGATAAAGGGGAAATCCTTTAAAGGTTCTGATGTTTATTTTTATTTGTATTCCCAGGTTTTTCATGAGGCAGTGAGTTGGTACTATACATTCCTCCTGCTATTCCTTCATGCTCTGTACTTTCTTACACCTGGAGTTCTGACATTATGGACTCTTGGTGGGAGCAGGGAGAGGCATTTTTCATATTTTCTTCTTTTTACAAATTAATTTTGCAAACTTTTATGCATTTCATGAAGTGATTTGATTACCATCATGTTCTACCTACACTTGTGGGTGGTTTGGTAAAGATCTAGGCTTACACATAATTTTTTTAATATTTGATTTTTTGAAGGAGGATTCCTTGACCAGCATGTTGTCATATTGTAGGAAGAGAGTGCTTATACATTTTTCAAATATCATTACACCTATTAGAAAGAAAATTCTGCTCATGTTTGAGAGGAATGTATTTGGAGTGCCAGATTACTTTGGAATAATCTTTAAGAATTTTTTCCAGTCTGGTGATGAGTTCAATTTTCATTATTGTTGTTGAATACAGACTTAAAATTTACTCTCAAGAGAGGCCATATGTGTACTTTTTACTGAGAAGTAATTCAGATAAGGTAGACTGACTTGGTTCCTCAGCACTGGGTTGAAAGTAATCGGTACTTCAATAGTTAAGTTGTTATATTTTCCTTGGCTTCTTCAGATTCTTAAGAGAGGTTGCAATGTGAATGATAGAGATGGACTGACAGATATGACTCTTTTGCATTATACCTGCAAGTCTGGAGCTCATGGTATTGGTAAGTATGTGGTAAATCTATTAACTGCTTAGTTCATCTCCATTTGTTCTTATATAATCAGTGTTTATGCCAATCAGGAGTCCCTGGCTGATGATAATACTGCCTGAAGATGTGAGGATTCAGTTAGGTCTTTCCAAAAACCTTGTTCCCTTTTCTCTTATAAGTTCTGGGATGTGTTTATACCCTCCTGGTCCCTCTCAGCTTTTCTGAAACAGGCTTCATGTCTGATTGCTTACTAGGTGAGCGTAACTGGTAACATCGTAAAATCTTTCTGAGGGTTTACAGCAAGGTTTGACAATCCAAGGTCAGTCTTCCAGGCATACTAATCCCTACAGACCCCTTTCTTTAGACCTGTTTAAGGTCTATTCCTACATACATAAAGTACGGGCATATTTTCCAAAATTAGTATTCTCCTGTGCTTTACAATTTTATGAACCTGCCTCTCTTATTTTGATCATCTCTTCCTGATATTCTTAAACTATTGGTGGTGAAGGACTCTTTTTTTTCTCTTTTTGCAATCCATTATGAACTGATACTTTTGTAAAATAAAATAAAAATGAATTTGTAATACAAAAATGAAATAAAGACACAAAATATAAGCCCAAATATTTTTCAAAAGGCATGAAATTACATTTCAATTAATATAATCAGAAGAAACATTAAATAGGGGAAAAAAGTTACAGAAAGTATAAACAGATTACGGTTTGGGACTGGCAATGGTCCACAGAATTCACTTTGAGTAACACTGATACAGCACATTGTATGTGTCGGTGGCTTCATAGTATTCCATTACATGGATGTCTCCATTTATTTAACCAGTTTCTTATTATTGTACTTTTAGGTTATTTCAGAATTATATTAATAATAAACAGTGCAGTGATGAACATCTTTACAGCTAAGTATTTATCTGCATCCCTGAGTGTGATTGTTTTCTTAGAATAAATTCCTGAAAGAGAAAATTTTGAGGTGTAAGCATATATTCAGTATGTTGTTTGCTTTGGCTTTTATATATTTATTTATTTATTTTTTTGCTTTGGCTTTTAAAATGAGGTAGATAGTCATCCATTGGAACTTAATATTTGTACTGAAGAAAAATAATTTAGAAAATCTTCTGTAGGTGATGTTGAGACAGCTGTAAAATTTGCAACTCAACTTATTGATCTGGGAGCAGATGTTAGTTTGCGGAGTCGCTGGACAAATATGAATGCTTTGCATTATGCTGCTTATTTTGATGTCCCAGAACTTATAAGAGTAATATTGAAGACATCAAAACCAAAAGGCAAGTATTATCAGCTCACCATTAGATGTTATTAATTGAACACTTTAGTAGTGGCATAAAAATTATAATTCAAGGAGATTTGTACTTCTAATCCATCTTGTTTCATATGCCTTTTTACCGCCATTTTATTTCTGAGATAGTTTAAAATTTCTTTATGGGAGATTAATTAACTATTCTTTCAAAAAAGTCATCATACAAAGAGATACAAAATAAGAAAGTGTTCCCTGGGTTTTCATGTGTTTACAAATTCTGCAGTATAACACGGATTTTATATGTAATTAATTGTATGTCCTTTATGATTCTTTGTCTTGCTTGGGTATACAGAAATAGAGCAATAAAGCCTTCAGAGGTAGGCACTGAAATAATAAAGACTATTTATTTTAGATGGCATTTGGTTCTGAAATTCTGTGATTTAACTTAAAGGATAATATTTCAGGGTTTTTTTAATTCCTATCTTGATGGTGATATCCTAAAATTGAAGATCAGAATGTCTTAAGTCACAGTCCTGGTATTTTGACTTTCTCTCTGGTCCTCCTTTTAGAGGGGCCATTTTTTTTTTTTTGAGGAAAATATGAGAGCGAGTGACTAGGATTACTTTAAATTAAAGAGAGTGTATGCTATTTTCCCCATTGTAGAAGACATGTTTTAGAAATTCAATGGATACATTTCTTAGAATGTTATTTCTAACCTCTGATTTGCATAATTGTCCATTTTCTCTTTCAAATTATAACTTTTCACTTTCTGAATGATATTGGGAAGAAAATTTCTGTCAATAATACTATGTCTTTAATAATTTAAGAGAGTTTGTCCTGAGCATGTCTGGGTTGTTTGAAGTTGTTGGTAGGGCGTGTGGGGGTGGTGTCATTTAGATTAGGGTAGGATTTGCAGTGCCAGAGGAATATCAAACTTTTGTTACAGAAAACATTCAAAATGGGATTGCCAAATCTGGAGGATTTCCTGTTTTTTAAGTATATCATAATGATGATTTATTAAAAGTTGTTAAAATGTCCTTAGAATTACAAGATTCCTATTCTTATTTTGAAATCCAAATTCATTTATTGAATAGAATATTATGAATCAATATGTATATAAGCATTTGTATGTTTAATTAGACTTTAACTGATTTGAAAATTTTGCATTGTTTTAGCTACCAGGGGTTAGCGGTCTTTTTCTGTAAAGGCCAGATGGTAAATATTTTAGACTTTTGGGACCATATTGTCTCTGTTGAAACTATGCAGTTCAACCGTTGTAGCATGAAAGTAGCCATAGAGACTATCTAAATGAATGAGGGTGCCTATGTTCCAATAAAACTTTACAAAAACAGATGGTGGGTTGGATTTGCCCGGTGGGTCATAGTTTGCTTATCCCTGACCTAAACCCTACTACTGTACCTCACTGTAGTTGTCATGACAAATAAGCAAGAGATTTAATGAGAGATTATGGTAAGCTAGTTACTTTAACAAATATGAATTATTGCCATTAATTATTTAAAAATATGATTTAGTTAGTTATAGTTGGAAAACCCCTGATAATATCACTCCATTTAGTAATGAATTTTATTGTACTAGGAAAATAATTATTTTAACCAGATTGTAAAATAAAGATTTTGTTCCATTATGAAATAGTGCTTCTAGTGGGTTGATTCAAGTCTTATAAATGCTAAAAAAAAGTCCCTTCCCCCCAAAAAAACCCTCCTGTCTCATTTTAAGTTATAATAGCTAAATTTAAAATTTTAATTAATATACTTGGGATGTTTAATTGCAGATGTGGATGCTACTTGCAGTGACTTTAATTTCGGAACAGCTCTGCATATTGCCGCATACAACTTGTGTGCAGGTGCTGTGAAATGCCTGTTGGAGCAGGGAGCTAATCCTGCATTTAGGGTAAGAGGTTAAATTAAATGTGAAAAATATTAAAAGAATTTTTATCTTCCAGTGGAGCATTGAATCTGGATGTTGTTATTAGTAGAACTCTTATATCAGCAAGTAATTTATATTTTAGTGTCACATATAAAGAGTAATGATGATAATCATGATAATAATGATGATAATGATGATAATCTTTATCTTAAATAAATTTAAGGTGCCACAATGAGTTTCAACCCTCTTATATTGATGAGTTCTACACAACTTACTTCCATTCAGGAAAGTAATCCTCCTTAAAGTATCATAATCTTTAAATTTAAGTGTCTTTCATTTAGGCTTTTGATATATTTATGAGAAATTATCTCTTAAGTATAAATGCATATATTAAAGTTATATTTTTTCTATTAAGTCATATTTTAAATTTTTCTGAAAAAAAATTCATTCCAGAAAGTTAAAACAAATGCACATTTAAGAATGGAGTAAATCTTTGAAAATAAATGTTTAAAGGAAAAAAATATTTTTTCATAGTAATAATGTCACTGATTTACAAAGTTAACACACAGGATAGAATTTCATAATCTTCAAATCCTTTGGTATTTTATTGTTTTGAGAAGGTGGTTCTCAGTTTTCATTTCCCTTATATTAATAAGGATGACTTGCTCTGGCAGGGCTTCTTAATTGGGTCTGTACCCTCCCTTGAAGGGGGGTTAGGCATGGGCTGAGGCGAGTGTACAGTACTAGAAAACGCCTCCTCTCCCTGGCCCTCTTTCCTATTTTCCCTCTGCTCCCTAGTTCTTTGCCACTTTCCTTTCTGTTTAGACCCGTTAATTAGTCCCCAACTGTTAATTTCCTCCCTCCCTCCCATCCTCCTGAGCAGTGTTTATTGGACACTGGGAGAATACAACAATATAGTAGATAAAGTCCTTGTCCTCACAAAGAATGTCGTCTAGGGAGGCAGGGCAAGGAAGCAGTCACTTTTACTGTTTGTGCTAACTTCAGTGTGACACAGTGGAGCGGGGGTGGCACAGAGTGTGGGTGTCACTCTTTAGGGAGGGGCCTTTCCCAAAGGCTTCAGAGAGGTGACATGTGAATCGAGTGGTTAAACACAGGAATTAACCACTTGCTGGAGGGAGGTGAGAAAAGCATTTTAGGCAGAGAGAATAGCGTGCAGGAAGGCTAGGAGATGGTGATTCAATCTGGCTGGCATGTGAAGAGGATGCACGTTTGCTTTTGCTAGTACAACTGTCAGCAAAGCCCTGTAAGTGGGGACCATGTTTTGAATTCAGTAAGATGCTGTGAGGTATGTCATTGAGTTAAATTACCAATTCGGGCCAGAAACAAATTAATAGATTGCCATATTTTGAAAGTTAATACTTAAAAAGCAGCCGCCCTGTGGTTCAGCAGTGGCCCTCAGATGTACTTGGACAGCTACCGCTTGGAAGAAGATGGAATTCTGTGGTTAATCATGAATGAGCCTTCTTATGTTAGGAATGTATCATCATTGTTCTTTTATTATCGTTATCACTATTTAGTTTTTTGGGTTTTTTTTTTTTGGTGCTGTGGCTCGGATTCGAACCAATGTTTAGTTTTCTTAACAGAAGTTTTGATTGTTAAATTTTATGGCAATTATCAGAAGTATGTGACTGGCTCTAAAAAGTGAGGACATAACAGAAGTCCAAAGTAAAATATTTGTTGTAAATATAGCTTACAACTTATCAGTCCAGGTGATTTTTAAAAAAATTTCTCTCTCTCTCAGAGGGTACACATTAGTGCAGTACTTCAAATATAATCTTCGTTATAATAGTTGTATTTTTTCTTGAAATCTGGCATTAAAAGAGTCCATCACCATCCCAGAAATCTGATAACATGTCTTTCTTCCATATTTTTACTTAGGACCAAACTGACTTGAATTTTAAAACAAAAAATATGAGGCAGTTGTAAACTGAATGTGTTCCAAAAGTTTCATTCTTTTATCTGTGTGGATTATTTGAAGATTATCAGCAGTGAAGAAGAAAAGGGGAAAAAAGTTTCTCAGTTAACAAAAGAATCTTCCTTTGTCATATTAAAAGGAGATTATAATCTGGACTCTTTCTCAGTCTAAGGTTTTTGGTTAGGGATCATAAGAAGACAGATAATTTATATGGTAGGGCTTTGATTATGTAAACACCATGCAAATGACAGTGGTATTATAACTGGCCATTTTATTTTGTCACAGGGTAAATCCCAGGATAGTCTTGCTTTTATTGTGAGAACAGAGCTGTTTTCTTGATTATAGCCCCAATTTTGGAATTATGAAACCATCGTTTCTATTTTTTTTTCTTTTTAAGAGATGGGATCTGGCTCTGTTGCCCAGGCTGGAGTGCAGTGGTGTGATCACAGCTCACTGCAGCCTTGAACTCCTGGGCTCCCGCGATCCTCCTGCCTCAGCCTCCTGAGTAGCTGGGACTACGGGTGCACGGCCACACCCGGCTATATAGTTTCTATTTCTGAAGTCTGCGTTCCCTCCAGGTGGACAGGAGAGATCACAGAGCCCCGGTGGCAACAATGGAATAGTTGGATCTGGGATTGGGAAGCCAGTCAGTCCTGTGACTTCTGTTCCCAAACTTGCCTGCTCTATACCTGTGCAGCCAGGGTGCTCTCTACTCATAGCCTTAGCATTTCCCCGTGCACGCAGTGCTTTTCCCTACCAGGTAACCTGCATGGCTCTCCCTCACCTCCTTTGGATCTCCGTGTGAGTGCATCTGATCAGTGAGGCCTTCCCTCACCACCCTATATAAAGAGCTCCCCCTACAGCTACCTCTGTCCCCAAGTTTTCTATTCCCCTTCCCTGCTTTGTTTTTTTTTTTTTCCCTCCAGGCCAATTGTTACCATTTGTTATACCATGTCGTTTACTTTTTTATTTTTTTTATGGTTTGTATCTCCCACCAGAATGTGTGCTCTTTGAAGGCAGGGTTTTTATTTTCTTCACTGTGGTATCTTCAGCACCTAAGATGGTGCCTGGCATATTGTAGGTGTTCAGGAAATATTTTTGAATAAATAAATGATGAATGAATTTAACTTAAAATTCCTCCATCAAGACTTTTATGTGACTGTATGGTGCTCTAAGAACATAAGAGTTGAAAATTTCCTCTTCTCTTTATTTGTAGAATGACAAAGGACAGATCCCTGCTGATGTTGTTCCAGACCCAGTAGATATGCCATTAGAAATGGCTGATGCTGCAGCAACTGCCAAAGAGATCAAGCAGATGCTACTAGATGCAGTGCCTCTGTCATGTAATATCTCAAAGGCCATGCTTCCGAGTTATGATCATGTTACTGGCAAGGCAATGCTGACGTCGCTTGGCCTGAAGTTGGGGGATCGTGTTGTTATCGCAGGACAGAAGGTATAGTAAGCAACTGCAGTCTCTGAAGCTGTGTCCAAGGTCATCATGTCCGTGGCCTATGTTCAAGGGAGCATACAGTGTGGTCAGAGTTTTGAATTTTTGAAAAAAGGTTCAACATGTAGGTAGAAAGATGCTTAATGGAAAATGTGAAACTTAGATGCAAATTTACTATAAGGTATGATCTGAGAATACAAACTGTTTGAACTTAATAGTGAAGACATCTGTATTTGAATAAAGAGTGGAGTATAGTGGAACTGTTGAGTGGATTTATAGACGTGAGCTGAGGGATGGTCTAGCCTGGAGGATTTTCCTTGCAGCCTCCCACCACCCCCAACGGTGCTTCTCCTGCTGCCACTGCTCCTCAGAAGTGGAGCACAGGAGACCCTGGATGTTCGTGGGTGTTTGTCTTTGAGATCCCACAAATAGGGAAATCTGAAATATTATATAACCTGATAACAGATTTACACGGAGAAGAAGACTCCTCCTACTCCCACCATCCCATTGAAAATTCTCCAGGCACTTCTTTTTCTCCAAGCTTCAGTTTCCATACAGCAGTCACTTGTTGCTAGTTTCTTTCTTTCTTTTTTTTTAATACCTCATGTAGGAGGTTTTTTTATTTCTGTTCTTAATGTTGAGGTTACTAGGGAGCTTGGTATGGAGAATGGAATGGGGGATTCCTGCTTGCATATTGAATTTCCCCATATAGTTACATCTCAGTATTTGGGAGGTCTTGTGGGGAGGGTGATGCAAGTATCTGAGAAAAAACTGAAATTTAAAGGTTTGACTTATTGAGAAAATTGCTTCAAAATGGAAACAAAGCTGCAAACAAAGTATTATGTTAAGAGAATGGCACTTACCAACTTACAAAAGGATGCATTTATAGGACATTTGTTAGTTTTTCATTGTCTTGTCTGTGGAGTTAAAATATCAAGAAATTATGAATTGCATACCTTTTTTAAACTTAGGATTAATGTCCAGCTTCTGTGGTCTTTCTATGTCGTGTCTGAGAATGAACTTAAAAAGTAAAATAAAACAATAGAACAACTCTTACTTTGGATAATTTTAAGCTATACAAAAGTAGAAGTATGTATAATGAATATGCTCATACTACTAATAATCAACGAGGTTTAGTTTTATCAATTTATGGCCAGTCTTGTTCTGTTTATATTTTCTCTCAGCCTATTGCTTGTCTTTTCATTCTCTTAAGAGTATCATTCAAGGAGCCGAAGTTTAAAATTTTGATGAGGTCCATTTTATCAACTTTTTTCTTTTATGGATTGTGTGTTTAGTATCATATCTAAGAAATATTCTATGTTCATCCAGAAGTTTATAGTTTAGGTTTTGTGTGTAGTTTTATATTGTAGAGATTGGGTTTCTTCCTTTCTTTTTCCTTTTTTTTTTTTGCGTATGGTTATGTGTTTGGTCCAGCGCGATTTTTTGACAAGACTGTTCTTTCCCTGTTGAATTGCCCTTGCAGCTCTCCAGCAATCGACTGGCCGTATATATGTGGTTATATTTCCGGATTCTACTCTGCTCTGTTGATCTAAAGACTACCCTTTCCCCAGTACTGTCATGGTTACTGTTGCTTTATACTGAGTCTTGCAATCAGGTAGTGTTAGGCCTTCCATTTGTTTTTCCAAAATTGTTTTGACTATTCTAATTCCTTTGCCTTTCTATGCAAATTTTAGAATCACCTTGTGGATTTTTATTAAAAATCCTGCTGGGATTTGAACAGAGTTGTGTTGAATCTATAGGTCCGGTTGAGGAGAATGGACATCTTAAAAATACTGAGTCTTTGAATTCACAAGCATAATATATCTATTTATATAGTTCTTTGGTTTATTTCATCATTTGTAGTTTTAAGCATACAGATATTGCGTATGATTTGTTAGATTTATACCTAAGTTTTTCCTGATTTTTGGTGCTATTGTAAATGGTGGTGTTTTTAAAATTTCATTTTCCAATTGTTCATTACTAGTATATAGAAATACAGCTGCTTTTTTAATACATTGACTGTGTATTCTGTAGGCTTGCTAAATTTATTAGTTCTATTGGCCTTTTTTTTTGTGGATTATTTGGGATATTCTTTGTAAACAATCATGTTGTCTGAGAGTAGAGTCAGTTTTCTTTCTTTCTTTCCAATCTATATACATTTCATTTATTTATTCTTTTCTATTTTGTTGCCTAAGACCTCCAGTAACATAATCATAGGAGTGATGAGGGCTGACGATGTCTTCGTCTTGTTCCCAATCTTGGGGAAAGGCGCTCAGTCCTTTCATCGTTAAGTATGATAATTGTTAGCTGTAGATTTTGTGTAGATGCCCTTTATCAAGTTGAGGAAGTTCTCATCTATTCCTAATTTGCTGAGAGTTTAAAAAAATTATTATCATGAAAGGATATTCAAATTTTCTCAAGGCTTTTTCTCCATCTGTTAAGATGACAAGTCTTTTCTTCCCTTTTAGTCTGTTGAGATGATAAATTACATTGATTGATTCTCAAATGTTGAGACTAGTTTGAGAATCAATCAATAAATTTTCTCAAATGTTGAGAAAATTTGAGAATCAATCAATAAATTACATTGATTGATTCTCAAATGTTGGACTAGTCTTGCATTCTCATGATAAACCTCACTTGGTCATGATGTATTATCCTCTCTGTATATTGCTGGATTTGATTTGTTATTATTTTGTTGAAGACTCCTGTGTCTGTGTTCTTGATGGATATTGGTCTATATAGTTTTCTTATAATGTCTTTGACTGATTTTGGTTTCAAGGTAATGTTGCCTTCATAAAACGAGTTGGGAATTGATCCCTCCACTTTTATATTCTAGAAGAGTTTGTGTAGAATAATTATTTTTTCCTTAAATTATTTGGTAGAATTCACTAGTGAGGCCATCTGGGCCTAGAGGGTTTTTGTTTTGTTTTGTTTTATTGTTTCCTTTTTTTTTTTTTTTGGGTTTTTAACTATAAATTCAATTCAGGTATAAGCTTTGGCAGTTTGTGTCTTTCAAGGAATTGGAGCATTTCATCCCATTTGTCAAATTTATGGGCAGAGAGTTGTTCATAGTATTTTCTTACTATCTTTTTAAATGACTCAAGGGTCTGTAATAATGTCCATTTTTCATTTGTGATGTTTGAAATTTGTCTTCTCTTTCTCTCTTTTTTCCCCCCTTGGTCTCCAGCTACAAGTTTATTCATCTTTATCCTTCCAAAGAACCTGCTTTCAGTTTCATTGATTTTTCTCTATTGTTTTTCTGTTCACAATTTCTTAATTATTTCCTTCCTATTGCTTCCCTTTCTAGTTTCTTAAAGTGGAAATTTAGATCATTGACTTGAGACATTTTGAAATATAATCATTTAATGCTGTAAATGCTCCTCTAAGCAGTGCTTTTGCTGCATTCCACAAGTTTTGATATATTATCGTTTTCACTCAATTCAAATTATTTTCTAATTTCTCTTAAGACTGGTCCTCTTTCACCCATGGGTTATTTAGGAATATATTGTTTAATTTCCAAATATTTGGAGATCTATGTGTATTTTTCTGTTAGTGATTTCTTGTTTCATTCCATTATGGTCTGAGAACGTATTTTGTGTGATTTCTGTTCTTTTACATTTGTATTCTGCTGTTTGGGGCAGAGTGTCAATTAGGTCAAGTTGTTTTATAGCTTATTTTAAACTGATTTTCTACCTGCTTGGTCTATTGATTACTAAGAGAGGTGTACTGAAGTCTCCAGCTGTAATGTGGATTTGTCTATTTCTCCTTTCAATTCTATTGGTTTTTACTAAATGTATTTTGAAGCTCAATTGTTGGGTGCGTACGTATTTAGGATTCCTAGGTCTTCTTGGTGAATTGACTCCTTTATTATTATTTAATGTCCCTTTTTATCTTTGGTAATGTCCCTTGTTCTGAAGTCTACTGTGAGAGAGTGAGTTTTTAAAAACTTCCATGATAAAGTAAATTTGCAAGAGTAGGACTCTTGGAATTATTAGTAAGACTCAAAAGTTATTCTGATTTATATTTTCTTTAGGTTGGGACATTAAAATTTTGTGGAACAACTGAATTTGCAAGTGGGCAGTGGGCTGGCATTGAATTGGATGAACCAGAAGGAAAAAACAACGGAAGTGTTGGAAAAGTCCAGTATTTTAAATGTGCCCCCAAATATGGTAAGGTTGATATTATTTAACCTAGTAAGAATTAATTAAAAATAATTAGGTTTTACTCTTTTACAGTCTTTATATAAAACTTGTCTCCTGGTTACCTAGGTAATAAATGAGGGCTATGTGGATTTGGGGAGGACTTGTTAAAAATAGGATATAGTTACACTACGTTGATTCACACTGATGGGAATGACCCAAGAGAGGGAGAAATCGACGTTGCAGGGGAGAAAGGGAAAGTTGTAGGAAGAATGTTCCTAAACAGTTAGGATGGGCTTCAGTATAAAGGTCAGCCTTGCATTGGGTCAGGCGCAGAGCAGAGAGGAGAGAGGTGGTGGGAGGCTGAGGTAGTTCTCTTTGGATTGTTTCCGTTTTCTCAGAAAGTATGAAGTGAGGCCGTTAGCTGATGTTAGGAGAGGGAAGGGTGGCGGGAGGTTTGAGAGGAGAGAAGGTGTGAAGTGCTCATGCAGGAGAGCGAGACTGTGAGGAGTTCAGGGAGACGCAGTAGATGGCCAGGTGGTGCTGAGGGCCCATCTGGGATTTGTGGCCATGCACTTAGAGTGAGACCGGTGTACGCAGTTAGGAGTCTTTCTTCAGTCATGTTAAACTGCTTGGGTACAGGTGCTGCATAAGTAAAGAGTTTGGTTTCACTGGGGTTAGTTTTTTTCTAGAATGTAAGACAGAAAGAAAGAGGCAAAGGAGTTGAGGATGTCTGCAAGGGAGTGATGAGAACAATGGATCGTGGCGGCTAAGCCAGTTAGGGAGGAAGATGAGGACTTGACGGGGAAGATGGGCTGAGGGAAAGTGGTAGCACCGGTCGTTTCTGAGGAGGTGGAGACGCTGGGTGTGGCGCTGGAGCAGGGCCTCTGGCGTGGCAGGAGACGGTAGGTGCACTCAGAGAGGACTCTGGACTGGCAGGTTATGACCAGCCTGCGGAGTGGGGTGGAGGGAAAGCTCACTGGAAGTGAAGCGCTTTGGAGCTGGCAGCCAAGACGTTAGGCGGCTGTCTGGGGGGGCGTTGAAGTCACCATGAGTGGAGACAGGAGGAGTGAAGGAGAGGGGGGCGGGGAGCCAGCTAGCTGCAGAGGTTTTCACTGAATGAGTGAGTAGCAGTGATTCCAGCTTGAGTTGGCGGCTTCCAAAAGGGGAGGTAGTAGGTAGAACAGTCTGGTGGCTTATGCCTCAAATAGCTTCTCTCTCTCTCTCTCTTTCTCTCGGGAAGTAAATGTTGTGAAAATGGCTGTGATGGCAAAACCAAACAAAATAACCACTTTACCCCCTCACAGCTAGTGTTAGGTGATGGTGTGGGACGCACAGCAGCTACTGCATGAGAGGGCTTCAGGGAAGTGGCATCTTCAGGGGAAAGCCAGGTGTCAGCTATAGGGAAGAGGTGAAGAAGCAGGGGGTGGGACCGATGTGAGACGATGAGTTCCTCAGGTCATGATGCAAAGGTTTGGAGAGTGTGGGGAGGATTGGGTTATTGGGTCAGGTTAGTGAATTTAGGGAAACAGTTGACAGGAGTCTTAGGCATCTGGTAGTGACCGAGATTTTTTTCTTGATGGTCTTTTTGGGAAAGTGTTTTTCCTTGCAGTTGGTCTCTTGAGTGGTTTTTAGTGGGGAGACAGTGATGATGGTGATGATAGCAGGGAGGGATGCTCTCGTCTGTAAAGCATGAGCTGTGGGCTGGCCTTGGTCCTTGCTGTGAGCAGTGCAGTGGTTGGGAGGAGGCCTCCCCGCAGGAGCCCACCCAGCCCTGTAGACCTCCCTGAAATCCTGCTTATGGTGGTGTGGTGGCTGAGGGAGGGCCTCTGTTATCGGGGAAATACGGAGTCTGGAGGTCATGAAGAACTTGAGAAACTGGAAAAGCAAGTGAGGCCAACTTTATAACTGTACTCCTGAGCTGGGACGATTCTTTCTCTTTCTGACAAATGTTTAATCAAATTCATGCATACATACCTATTCTGCATATTGATTTCAGTTTGATTTCATAGTCATTTCTGTGTTGTGAATATTTTTCCTTGTGCCGAAATATTCTCCGTGACATTATTTTCCATGATTGTGCAGTATTTCATCTCATAGCCCGGTGGGAAGGCTGTGTGGTGTAGTGATGAAGGGTGGACTTTGGAGTCTGACGGCTTGGGTGTGAGTCAGCTTCTCTGCCTGCCAGCCATGCAACCTTTCTCTCCTCGTGCCTCAGTTTGTCTTCCCTAAAATGGGGATAACACTCTCGTGAGGATTCATGCAGGGATTCCATGTGTTGATAAACATGAAGCACCTAGAACACTGCTTGATTCCCTGTAAACACTCAACAAATGTAAGCTATTGGCCAGCTGTTACAAATTTACCAAAATTACAAGTTTCCTGTCATCACACACTTAGGAGGGAATCTCACTTTTTGTTTATTAAAACATTTTTTGTTTATGAAAAATGCTCATTGTATAAGATTTGAAAAACATAAAAAAGAAGAAAATTAAAATTCTACATTTTTACTTGATATTCTATTATAATTTCCCTAAATCCTTATATATTATTTAAAAGTGTGATTTTTTAATGGCTCCATTTCCTTTAATTTTTCCAATTTGATGGGTGAAGATTTCTATGTTTGCATTCATATTTCTCTGATTGTGGTTAAGTAGAACATTTACATGTTTTGTTGTAGTGTGTGTATTTTTTGTGTTATCTTGACAATACCTGTTCATTTTGTTTAACTGGGACATTAGTGTTTTAAAACTGATGAGTTAAAAAAATACATATTTAAGGATATTAAGCTTTCATATTTATTATAGATAATTTGCCCAGTTTGTCATTTGCCTTTGAACTTCGTTTGTAATGTTTTTGAAAATTTAGTTTTATGTAGTTAAAAGACTTTTCCTTGATAAATTCTTATATTGCTTTTATGCTTTGTTAATTCTTCCTGCTCTAAGGATTAGTTATAAATTATATATTTTATTCCTTTGAATGTTTTAATTTTTTTCTTTTATTTTTAGTTGACATAATAATTGTATGTATTTATGAGGTAGAGAGTGATATTTTGATACATGTATATTATGTGTGATGATCAAATCAGGGTAACTAGCATATCCATCACCTCAGACATTTATCATTTCTTTGTGTTGGGAACATTCAGAATCTTCTCTTCTAGCTTTTCGAACATATACATAAATTCTTGTTAACTATATTCACTTTACAGTGCTATAGAACACTAGAACTTAGTCCTTCTATCTAGCTGTAATTTCAGTGTTTTAATTTTTTTTTCACTTATTTCATCCATTTGGAATTTATTTGGTTAGTAGTGTGAAGTAAAGAACTTAATTTTAATTTTCCTCTGATAGCTAATTTTGGCAACTGTCAAGCAGGCTAAAGCAGAATCAAAAGCTTTATACAGGGCCAGTGTCATTCAGATTTATGGGAAATACTTAGATTGTCAACAGAATGCATGTAGACTCCCAAACTCTCATCACCTGGAGGAAAGACAGGCGTGGCTATGACATAGCTGGATACCCCAAGGACCTTTGATCTACCCTCCTTTATGTACTTAAAGGCAAGTGGGGGGGGCCAAGGGCCATGTGTTGGATTGTCTGGAAATGGGAGTAGCCCTTCCTGCTAAATCAGCTCAGTGCTCTGAGCCGGGTCATTGCTGAGCCGCTTAAGGTGGAGGGCAGGGGAGTTGGGGAATCCCCTGGCCAACCAGCAGCTAAAGAACTTGTCTTTTCTCAGCAGTAGTTTTCTCTCTTTCTAAATCTATAATTTTTTCCCTTTGGCTTGTTGTGCTTCTTTTATTATAAATTAAGTTCTTATAAATGCTATGGTTTGTTTCAGGATTGTTTTATTCCATTGATCTGTTAATTCTAGCACATACTAAATTTTTTTAAATTGTAGAAAATTTATAGTAAGTTTTCATACTTGTTGGTAATACTGTTTTTATGTCTTTTAATAATTATCAAAGTGAATATGTGCACATAGTTTAATAAGTCAAATAGTGTTGTAAACTTTATTAACAACAACAACAACAACAAAACCCTCCCTTGGCTTGCTTTTCCCTGACCCTGAGTCCTGCTCCTTAGAGGCGAGAACTTTTTCAACTTCTTTAGCTATATCTTCTGATACCAGTATCTGTATTTATAAATAATATATTTATAGGAATCTTTCTTGATTTTTCCAATTCGAGACATCTGTTGACTTCCTACTATGAAGAGAGAGATTTAGTGCTCTTTCTATTCTAAGTCAGTTTCTTTTTTGGTTTACTTGGTTTGGTGAATCAAATCCTTCAGTAGCTTTCTGGCAAAGGACTTGTGGGAGGTAAATTTTTTGAGATCTTCCATTCTAAAAATATGTTTATCTTTAACCTTGTACTTCATATGATAGTTGGGGATAAGGAATATTAGGTTGGATTTCTATTCCCTCAGTATGTTGAAGGCAATACTCTATTGTCAAATGTAGAGTTTGGCAAACTTTCTGTAAAGGGCGAGATAGTTAATATTTTAGGCTTTGTGGGCTATACAGTCTCTGTTGTGACTATTCAGCTGCGCTGTTGTAGTGAATAAGCAGCAATACATAATATATAAACAAATAGATGTGGCTATGTTCCAATAAAACTTTACAAAAACTGGTGGTAGGCAGGATATGGCTCTTGTGCCATAGTTTGCCAACTAGTACCTTCAGCTTCCAGGGTTGCTATTTAAAAGTTTTGAAGCTTTTTAGCTTAATCAGTCCAAGACCATTCTTCTAAGTAAAGTACCTCGAGAATGGAAAACAAACACCACGTGTACTCACTATTAAATTGGAACTAAGCGATAAACACCCATGTCCACATATGGTAGTAGAACTCAACAGAAACCAAGTAGGTGGGGGGGGAGGAGGGGATGGGTAAATTCACACCTAACGGGTACGATGCACACTACCTTGGTGATGGGCACACTTACAACTTTGACTCAAACTGCGCAAAAGCAAATCGTGTAATCAAAACGTTTGTACCCCGTAAAATTCTGAAATTAAAAAAAGTAAATAAAAGTTTTGAAAGCTCTCTGGCTTCTATTTTTGACCTCCCCCCCCCCCGGAAGTTTTTAGTACTTTTTCTCCTTTTCTTTTTTTCTTTAGAATTTATAGCATCTTTATTCCTTATGGATATTTTAGTGGGGTTTTGGGAGGAATTGGAGTTAAGCACGTGTGTTCAGTGGGCCATGTTTACCTGGAAATGTATTACTCTTGTCTTTTAAAGGAATTCTTCATAATATGTTTATTTTTAGTTCTATCTAAACCTATCATAATATGTTTATTTTTAGTTCCATCTAAACCTAATGTGTTAAGATCTGAAATTTAAAAAAATCTGAGGAAAATCCCATCAGTGCTTTGATTAGCATGAGTAACTGAGTAGCAAGGGTAGCCTGTGCACTGTGCATCCAGTCATTGCTTTAAGTTTGGTTTTGGTTCTCCCAAATTACATGGTTAATTAAAAAGATAAGAAGAGTGAGAACTGTATAGATGAGGATTTATATGCTGTAGAGCTCTTTTTAAGCAATAGAATTAAATATTTAATTCTTTTTAAAAACAAATATTAGTATATAGAAATTTTCTGGTAAGATCTTGAAAGAAAAACCACGTATTTTCCCTCAAATTAAAAACATTTATTAAACTACATTATTATGGTATTAATGATACAAATCAAACACATTAGAAAAATAATACATAGTCTGACTGTTCTCATAAAGATTTTGATTTTCAGTTTTTTCCAATCCTGCCTATATCCACACATACAGTTTTTTTACAATGTGATCATAATATAATCAAATAAATAACTTATTTTTATTTCTCGATTAACTTTTCATATTTTTTCTGTATTACTATGTGATCTTTATTGTTTTAATTGTTAATGGTGATATAGTAGTTTATAGATATAGTTACTTCATCATATTGCTAGAAAGTTATGTTTTCCCCTGTTTATGAATAGTATTACAATGATAACATATTCAGGTATACAGTCTTTTCCTCCTGTTTGGGTTACTTTCTTATGATTAGTTTTCAGAAGTGTGGTTGGGTCATAGCAGTAAACTGGAAATTGGGACATTCTAGTAAACTAGAAATTGTTTTAGTTCTTGAAATGTGTCCCTTAGAGTGTACAAATGTAACCTTGTAACTTTTATCTGCACTTTTAAGTATAATTATTTCCTTATAATTAATTCCATAAAGTGGATTAGGTCAGGATTTTTGTCTTTTGGAGAAACTGTACAAATTTTACATTCCCAAAGTATAAAATAATTTCTTTCTTCAAACATTTGGCGACACTGGTTATCACCATCACCATCACCACCACTGCCAAGCTTGAGAGAGAGAGAATGTGTGTGTGTGTGTGTGTTTGGGATGGAAGAGAATTTAGAGAAAGAATAGAAAGTCAAGGAGAGTTTCATAGGTAGGAGACAGAAGAGAGAACATTGTGAATAAGACAAAAAAAAAAAAAGAGGTAGGAAAATCAGGATAAAATAGTATAGAATCCAAGGTTAGGAGAGAATTTCAAGATTAGCAAAAAAGTAGTATAGTTGGCACATTTTAGCTAAAAACAGTAATTTTTTGTAGTCTTGAGCATTTTTACTCTACTTTAACACAAGTTATTTTTAATATAGTCCATTTTAGTCATTATGTGTATTAGGTTGTAAACACTCAGTGAAAGAGGGTAATATACACATTATGACTTTATTTTCTCTCTTTAAATATCTTAGCAAGATTATCTTGATATTTATAGTTTGTATGCACTATCTCTAATATCTTTGCATAGTTATTTATACTGGCTATTTTATTGCCTGGATGAACTCCTTTTTAATGGAATTTTATACTCCCAGCTGCTGTAGTCGGGCAGCCTCAGCCCCTGCACGCCACTCCTCCCCAACACACTGTACTGTTTCTGATTGTCAGGAACTGAGGGCTTAGCCTTTGGGGGGATTATGTTTTATAGTCAGGAAGATTTGTTATATCCCTACTATGTGTAAGGCTCTGTAATTGGGTACAGTGGAGGAATGCAGAGTTGAGTAACATTTGAATTTTGTCTTTAAAAGGTGCATAGTCTGTAGGACAGATAAGACTTGGATATAAAAAGTGATAATGTGGGATAAATATAAGTTCCAAAGGAGATAAAAGGTGACGTGGAAGAATAAGATTTTGTACTATATAGCTCACCGTTACTTGCCCATAGCTTAGAAATAATACAAAACTATTACCTTTACTCATTTCACTTTTTCCCTGAATTTCACTTAACACCTGATTACGTATCTTTTATGTGGTTCTTAAATTATTGGTGTGTTGTTAGTCTTGACAACTAGATTGTAAGTTCTTCGAGAGCAGGTATTGTCTTTTTTTTTTTTTTCCTGTCTCTCACTACAGGACATGTGGGCACCAAAAAGGAACTTAAAGATTTATATTATTAAGTAGTTGTGCTTGCCCCTTTGAGATGCTTTTAATTGTTTAACACTAACTCAAATTCTACATTCTCCTTCAGGTATTTTTGCACCTCTTTCAAAGATAAGTAAAGCAAAAGATCGGAGGAAGAATATAGTACACACTCCTTCTACAAAAGCTGCTGTACCTCTCATTAGGTCCCAGAAAATTGATGTAGCTCATGTAACGTCAAAAGTAAATACTGGTAGGTCAAACCAGAAAGTTAGCTATCTTCTTCAGCATTTTAATTTTATTTGTGAAATTTCTGACATTTATATTGTTTTACTTTTTTTTGTTAGCCAACTGTGAAACCTGAATTGAATAAAACCTGCAGTGTTTTTAAACCTCAATCACGATTAATGATTTCAGCTCCTAACAAGAGAATTTCAGATTTGTTCCTTCCTTTTCTTTCCCATTGTCTCCATAACTTTATCACCCCGTAATCTAACCTCAAAGCTAGATTTTTTTTACCTCCTTCAAAGCTTTATGAAACACAACTAGCTTTATGTTCCTCACCTATTCGAGGAAGTTTAATGACTTCTTTTTTATCAGAAAAAGTCCTGACTCTTGAAACTAGCAGTCAAAGTCCCTTTTCTTTATTTGATGTAGTCTCATACTGCTCCCACTGTTGAACTGTGGATTGCTGTATCTCTTCCCTGTCTTTCCCATACGTTGTTCTCACTCCTCCCATCGTGATTTTGTCTCATGCTCTTTATCTGGGTACAGTAACTTCTGCCTTTTGACGTCCTTGTCATTCTTTGCCTCCTTGTGCAGATCCTGTTTCTCCGTGAAGGGTTCCCTGATGACTCTCTTTAATCTTCTTCATTCTCTAACTTTGTGTGCACTTTTTATCCATACCACAATTGTTAATTGTTATCTTGGGTTTTGTCATACAATTGCTTTATTTATGCATATCTTTTATTCTCTCAGCAAAATTTTTAAGCTTTAAATGGATTGTGAGAGTATTTTGTGATTTTGTATTCACTGTAGCACATAGCACGAAATAGGTGCTCCATAAGGACTGGTTAATTCATCAGTAGCTGAAGCAGAAGGCTTTCTACCAGGATGAAAGGATTTTGTCCAAGAATTTGGCTGGCCTTTCTATTCTGTTCCATTGGGCTGTTTGAATATCCTGTGTCAATGCTGTACTCCCTAATTATAGTTTTAAAAAATAAGTCTCGATATCCAGTAGAGGAAAGCCTCCTCCCTCATTCTTGACAATTTTCTTCCCTATTTCGGGCCTCTGTAAATCACACTTCCATGTAAATTTTAGAATAAGCTGTTAAGTTTCTTTTAAAAAAAATCTGTTGAGGTATTAATTGATATTTCATGTAAACCTTAAATCAATTTGGAAAGAACTGACATCTTTATAATAGTCCATCTTTTATGAGCTTGGAATATCTTTCTATTTAATTAGGTACTTTAAAAATATCCTAATAAGTTTGTATATTTTCTATAGATATTTTATACCTGTTTCATTAGATCTATTCCTAGGTACTTCATACTTTTTGATGCTGTTATAGATTGGTATCCCTTTAAGCTGAAACTCAGAAGTGCACAGTGGGTATGACAGGAAGCTCTAAGAGTAGCCCCCTCTATTTCTGGTCTGGAGAGCAGAAGAAGATGTGGATGTGGAAGAAATGCCCTGTTTTTTTTCTTGCTTGCTGTTTTTCCCCATTGGTTCTCTCCCACTCCAGTCCTCAGCAGTCCTGTGTGGTACAGCAGCAGCAGGGCATGGGCAGGTACCTAAAACCCCAAGGAAGGGAACCCTTGTCTCTGACCAGAGAAACTGTGGTCCCAAGAACATGCTGCAAGAATTAAGGGTGAACACTCTGGAAACAAATGGAAAGAAAGTTTCAACAGAGAAGTAGAATATATGAAAAAGAACCAAATGATACACACATGTGTACACACATACACACACACACACACACACACACACAAACAAGTACAAGTAAACCTGTGGTAATCTAAGATTGGTGAATTGCATCAGTGTCAGTGTCCTGGTTGGGGTATTATATTACGGTTTTACAGCATGTTACCTTTGGGGGAAGCTGGGCAAAGTGTACAAGGGATCTCCTTGTATGTTTTTTACAACTTTATGTGAATCTCCAATTATGTCAGTACAAATTCAAATAAAAAGAACCAAATGGATATTTTAGAACAGCAAAATAACTGAAAAATAAGAAATTCGCTCTGCAGGTTGCCTTCATAAAATCTCTCTAACCCACCGCCTCCAGTTTCTGCTGGTCTAGTTCAGACTCTCTTACCTGGACTATTGTAATAAATTCTGACTGGTCCCTGATTCCAGCCTCTCCTCCTCTGGTTTCCTTCTAGACCTTGCCGTCAGGACAATGTTATTTAACTAGAACTCTGTTCATGCCAGTCCTCCTTTCAAAATCCCAGCAGAGGCTCATTCTCTACAGTAGAGTTGCAGTTCCTTAGCCAGGCACTGCTACCCTCTGAGGTTTTACTGAGACTTGTCTGTCTTCTCCCACATCCCAAAAGTACTCTATGCCAGCCAAATTCCTCACCATTCTCTGTGTCTTTCTTTAGGATTTTCTTTTTGTCCAACCGGAATTCCTCCTCAGTTCTTCCTGACTGTGCTGCCAGTATTTGCTGGAAGAAATCTGACCTAACCCTCAATCCTTAGTGGATTGTTATATAGGTTAAAAATATATTTCAGTGATACTTGGGGAAATTGGGGTTTCCAGATGGGCTGGGAACGCATTCTTTTCTTTCTCCTTTAAATAATGAAATATTGGTCTCTGCTGTCTGTGAATTTATTATCCAGCATGTTTTCACAAGTGGGTAAGATTTAGATAATGAGGGATGCACGTACTTTTAAAAAGTACAGTTTTAATTTTAATGTTAAACAGAATTCTTGCTGAAAGTATTTTATTTCTGTCCTAGGATTAATGACATCAAGAAAAGATAGCGCTGCTGAATCAACACTTTCATTGCCCCCTGGTGAAGAATTGAAAACTGTAACAGAGAAAGATGGTAATATAATTTATAACTTCTGTTTCTCAAATTTTAATTTCTGATGGAACTTTAAAATAATATAGTAGAAAAACAGCTTATGTGGGGGTCAGGTTTTAAAGTTGATGAAAATTACCCTTGAAAATCCATTAAGCAGCACGTAATAAAGTATATACCTAATTTTTTTTTGGTATAAAATCCTGTACTGTGATTCTTATGTCTTAGTTAAATTAGAGAACTATTGGACTAGATTAAAAGAGGTGATAAAAGGAAATTCTAGTACAAGCGGCTTGACAAAAATGTTTAAGTTGCCTTTAGCTACCAGATCATTAGGTGAATACAGCATGAGTATTCCTGCTTATCTTCCGGTTTAACTCAAAACATTTTAATATTAAACTTTTGTTACCTTAAAACATATTAATAGCATTTTTTGTTTTTTGTATAAATACGATGGGACTCTACTATCTTCTCTAAGGTGAGAGGTGAATGATAGTGGTGGTTAGATTAGATAGTCAGTTTACATTAATTGATATGGTGACATGTCCTATAGAAGATTGTGATCTTCAAGTGTGAATCCTTAAAATACTATTGCTTGTGATATAAAATCTTTTATGTATAAATTACCATGTCTTTGGATGAAATTAGGCATTAAATTTGACACTAGATAATCCATACCTGAGGAAGCTAAATGGAGAGTTTCAGAAAGATTTGCCTGGAAAAGCCTCTTATTGGTCCACTTGTTTTCCACCCTTTGATATGTTCTTTTTTGTTAACTGTTTTAGTTACCCTGCTTGGATCTATCAGCAGCTCCTCTTCTACATCTTCTTTGGAACACAAACAGAGCTACCCCAAGAAACTGAATGCAGGCAGCAATACCAAGAAGACAATGAGCAAAAGCTCTTCTCTGTCATCTCGAGCCAGTGCTGGTATCTATGGCTTTTTCAACCAGGCTTTCTTGGTGTTTTTTATCTTGGTTTGTTTGTAAGTAGATTTGCTCTTTTTAAATGTGTAGAAGGAACCCTTTACTTCAATCAGATTGAACTACTTTGCACTCTTCCCTGCCTCCCCCTAAGCCTTAAGCCTTAAGGTCTCTTCATTTTGCTGTTGGATATAAGACTTTGCATTTATTTTCATTTAATTTATTCTTAGTGGTTTTGTCCCATCCAAAATTTTGTTTCTTGCATCTTGCATACTAGCTTTTTCACATGCCTTTGTGTCATCTTCATATTTAAAAAGCACATCCTCTGTTTTTATTTAAGTGATTGTTTAAAACCATCACTTTTAGGTTTTTAGGTTTTAGAACAGTCTTCTCTAGGAGAAGGTCAGAGGGTCCCCTTTCAGGATGACAATGACAGCCTGTTCTGAGGTGGCTTAAAACTAGCTGTGGAACCTGCATAATCTCATTCAGTCCACATTTCTTCAGTTATGTGTAAGGATACATAAAATACTTTATCAGATTTCTTTTTGAAATTGATACAGATTGTGTGTATTGCAGTTCACTTATTTACCTATTTAGTAAACTTGTCCAGAAAAAAAAAAAAATGAAGCCATCTTGGCATAAATTGTTCTTAATGAACCTTGTATTACTAGATTCTTTTTCTAATACTTCTAATACTTGTATTGAGCCAATATTTTATTATAGAAAATGTTCATGACAGGTTTTTTTTTTCCTTTTGAAATACTTTGTTGGATAGGGAAAAGCCCCCAAACCCTCACAGTAACGTTGACATAATAAACCTTAAAGTTGGGACCCTAAAAATAGGAAACATGGAAGTTTTGCTGAAATATTAATAATTACTCTCTGAGTTGCTCCCCCTCCCCATACCCCAGCCAATTTTGCTTTAAGGTGTGAGGAGCAGAGATGAGGAGGTGCAGTGATGATATCCTGTTTGTCCTCATTTCGTGTACATTTCAAGGCCCCTTTCGTTTGGCATTTGGACTTTTGACGTTTACTTCATTTTAAGATTTATAAGTGGGTGTGGAATTACCTTTTTTATTTTATTTTTTTACCTTTTATACCAAGTAGTTCTAGTGTGCCTATATGTTTGCCTTTTTAAAAAAATTAATTTGAGAGTTATGTAGACTTAAATAATAGCGAAGATGAAGAGAGTTTTTGGAGCGAGAAAGAGGATCTTTCACAGGGGGGAGAAAGGTCTCACGGGGTGGGGGCAGAGAATGGGAGATATGTGATAAAAAGTCTCTGTCGGGAACCCCAGAGGCATTTCCTAGACGCGTAGATATTCCACTCTTTCTATAGATCTGCATTTTAGGGAGATGTGGACTGCAGAGAATGGACAATAATGGAAAGCTAGGTTGAAGAATTAGAGAAAGAAGAGTGGAAAGAGAGGATTTGGGGAATGGGAAAGGCAGGGGAGGAAGCCTGTGGTCTGGGCTTCAGCCTCATCGTACCCCATTGTTGAACTTACCACCTTTGGTCCATTATCTACAGGCAACATGGGGACAGGCCTGAGATTTCTGGTCAGATGGTCTGGGTTTTCATCTAGATGTGCCACTCACTGGCTGTGAACACTGTGCCTTAGTTAATTCTTGCGTTTGTATCTTATTTATCATTACAATTTTTATGGAAAGCACTTTGTAAACTATGAAGTGCTATAGAACGTTAGTCCTTATGAGGGCCTAGGACTCTCTGGTGTAGTGCTTTATCCAGACCGTCTTTCTCCATGGGTTTATGTCCCTTCCTTGTTTACCATATTTTTAGTTTCTCCCTTTTACACAGTATGACGTATCCTCCATCCCATGTACTCTTCTAGGGTTCTCTAGGCCTTCCTGGATGACAGCTATTCAAATCTCAGTTTATGTACTGATGGAACAAGTCTCAAGGGCCCATCTCTTCTCTTTCTGCTGTTATATTTGAACAGTTTTCTAGACAGTATTTCTCTAGGACTTCTGATGTTTCATAGTGGGCATTTCAGGGTTGAGTTTTGAATCAAGTTGAGAGGGGAAGGGTTTTGTTCTTAATAAGGGAATCAATTTGGGGTAATTGAAATCTTACAGCAATTTTACCTTCAAATCATATTCCTTTTTGTATTATTTACACTGAACCCAGGTAAACTACTATAATTCTAGCATTTTACTAGAATAGGAATTGGCATACTGTGGCCCATGGGCCAAATCTGACCTACCACCTGTTTTTGTAAAGTTTTATTGGAACACATCCATACATATATTTTTCAGTGTATTGTCTGTATTTGCTTTCATGCCATGACAGTAGAGTTGAGTAGTTGTGGCAGAGATGGTATGGCTTGCAAAGGCTAAAATATTTACTATCCGGCTCTTTATAGAAAAAGTTTGCTGACTCCTGCTCTAGTAGAGAGTGCACCAGACAATCCTGGCAGAGTTGATACTTTCCTAAGAATCAGGTTTTGTGAATTTCCCACAGCAATAATTTTTTCAGGAAATCCTTTCCTTTTAGTAGCCTGACCTCACATGTGAGAAATATACTACTACTGTAGAGACATGTAATGAAAGGCATCAAATATCAAAATCTCCAACTAGGTAGACTAGTTAGAATACATAGTGAGTTTTTGGCTAATGTGCTTTTTAAGTTTTTCCCCCTTTGTTTTCTCTCCTCTTTTCTTGCCTTGCACCTTTCTGCCCACCAACCTCTTAAACAGGTTTGAATTCTTCAGCAACATCTGTAGCAAATAATACCCGTTGGGAAGGAGAGCTCCACCTTGGAGATCGTGTGTTGGTGGTAGGCCAGAGAATTGGTACCATTAAGTTCTTTGGGACAACAAACTTTGCTCCAGGTAACTCATCTGTATATTGTTTGCTCAATTTGAACTCTTTAGAATGTAAAAGTTTTAAAATTTTTACATGTAAATAAAATTTAATTATAGAGAATTCTTTAACAGTTCTTTTGGATGGTAGCTATGGCACAGAAAATGTAAACAATGATTAAAACTCAGACTGTTTTTACTAGGTTGACTATTATCCACCCATAAATTTTTCTTGCCAATTTTTTAAAAATTGTCTAATGTTAGAATTAATTGTAACTCTCTAGTTTTACTCTCCCTGATTGCCAAGTGTGCTAAATGACAGGAAAAACATATTAGGATTAGATTTTTGCTAAGGATAATCTTTAAAGTGAGCAGATAATGAGTTAATGATACAGCTTTTATCTGAGTGGCTTGGAGAGAAAAGTGGGCAAAAGGGCTTACAGGAAACTAAAAAAAGCTTTTGCATACCCTGGGACCTTAAAAAAACAAGTTTGTATATTTATATATATATTCTAATCTGTACTTAATATTGTGTTTCTAAAAGTAAAGATTACTTTCTTTTGCATTTTCAGTGATTATAATTTTAAATAGAAGTCAGTTGAGTAAAACCATGTTTTTATGTTTTAAATAGCAGTATGCTATTTTAACACATGGTGGCATTGCAGCATTTTAGGAAAAAGTTACTTAGAACATTGATTTAAAAAAAAAAAAGAAGTTTGTAGCATTCTGCCAAGAACACTGAGGGATCTGAGGTTTTACCCTACTTGTGTGCTGACAAATTAGCCTGCCACAGTTTCACAGATGTTGGTAGAAGACATAAGAATCCTGAGTCAAAGACAAAGGACTTCAGTACTCACAATAATAGCAGTAGCCAGAGTATCAGCATTTTCTTGAACTGTTCCCTGAGGCCCAATTCCCACAGGGTGAAAGAGAGAGGGCTAGGTGACACCTGCATGCCCAGTGGTTTATGTTCCAGGAGAGGAACCCTGAGCATAAGGAATCTGAACCTTTATACTGAACTTACTGTTCATCATGCCTTCCTTTTGCTTTGGAGAGAGCCTCTATGACTATCCTCCAAGGCTGTCCCCTCTACAGACATCCATGAAAAGATAGTCTGGAACAAAGGTAGTCACTGCTTCTGCCCATAAGACACGGAGAAACATGAGAGAGCTGTAGAGATCTGTCTCCCAGCACATTCTCGTTTCATTAATACCACTTTTAATTGTAAGCCAACTAATGGGTTTGAGATGGGTTATGTGTTTTATAATTTGTGACTCTCTTAGGTCTCCAGGTAGTAATTGAGATTAGTTAGGATGTACTTAATATAGTCCTTAAATAAAAACTGAAGAATCCCGCAGGTAGGTTATTTTTCATAATTACTCTATAATCAGAGAGTTCCCTTTCTCTGATTATATTAAATTAGGTTAGAATGGTTTGATTCTTTGAATACAATTCATCATTTTAGGTTGACTTTTAATTTCTGAATTCCTAACATAAAGCATTTAGAACTTATTTAGAAATTTGGGAAGTAATAAGCAAACATAAAAGTTGGTAACTTTTTGTTAAAATCATTCTGTCTTGTAAGGAAGTAGTGGCACATATTTCTTTTGGCATCAGAATTTAGCTCAGTCATTTCTATAGAACAGTGGTAATAATCTAGGCATTTTCAAGATCATGAGATCTAGACCTGGGAGAGGTCATGTTTAGCCTCTTCAACATTTTTATCTGTGCTACCTTGGAAAGGAAATTAACATTTTAATGGGAAGATAGCCATACCACATGACTACCAATGTGTAGTCACTTGGTTAACACTCAACACAATGTATTTCTGCTGTATGTTCCACATTTTCGAGAGTTATATGGTAAACGTGTAGCAATTATATGATAAATTAAAAATGGGAAAATGAAAAAATCATATAGGAAAGTATCAAAGACAGGAAGTAAAACTTGAAAAATTATAGCTGTGGTACTCAGAGGAATAACAATGGCAGCCAGACTAACCTGCTTTAGGACATTCAGAGACTTGATGACCAATTTTCAGAGCATTAGTGTGGCTTAACAATAGGTTTGTGGACATTACTTATATTACATAGTAGAACTATGTAAGAGACCAAATACACTTACTGCTGTACTCTCCTTTTAAATCACAAATGAATGGACTATTAGACATTTTAAACTGGTCTCAAGGCACCCTCAGTTTTTGAATATCCTTATTTTAGGAGTATGTGTCCATTTACCTTATATTGAGTGGAACCGCAATAAAAGCAACCTTGCTACTTTAATTTTAGCCTCTCTAGAAAAGGAAATCCCATTATTTTCCTCAGAAAGAGTATGTCCTTTTAAATACTAAAAGTCTTTAAAAAAAATTCTTCTTATTAGCTAACCTAAGCCTTCTCATTTAGGTAAAAAATGATTTTTCTTTTTATCTTGGGTGGAGAAAAAGGAAAAAGCAAAGTCATTATGATGTCTAGGGGTATTTTCTATATAATTTTTGTCCTTTAATTGTTTGAGAACTGTTTGTGGTGTTCTAATATTGGGAGAATAAAATGAAAAGACTGCATGCTCGTCTTGTGATCTGTACATCTCAACACCGTCTTTCACTTCTCCCACTGAGACATGCTATATTACTGAGTCAAGAATGGACAGTTTCTTTTTCATTATAGCTTTTAGATATATTTTCATCATACATTGCTTGCATAATAGCTAATCCTTGTCCAATTTGTGTTTTTGCATTTTATTTTCCTCCCTTAATGTACTACTCTGCAATTATGCTTGTAAGAGGTTTTTCCTGTTCATTTTAAAATTTTCAAATTTTATTTTCTAATTTCATCCTTTGAAAGCTTAATGATTATGATGATCTTTCATCATTTTGGTCATTTGTGAAAATGTTAAACCATCTAGACTTTGGGTTTGTATAATAGCATGATGATTTTGGATAAAGTGCAGATTCTTTTAAAATGCAATATTCATGTTCTAGGATATTGGTATGGTATAGAGCTTGAAAAACCCCACGGCAAGAATGATGGTTCAGTTGGAGGTGTGCAGTATTTTAGTTGTTCTCCAAGATATGGAATATTTGCTCCCCCATCCAGGGTGCAAAGGTGAGAAAATGGAATTTATGTTTACTCACAGGAACTTTCTGTAATTTGCAGTGGTTTATAGAGACCCTAATTTTATATTAAAGACGTGCCCTGACTGTAGCTCACGTCGACTTTCAAGGGGTTAACCAACCACCTTCTTCAGAGAGAAAGCTCATGGAAAGCTAAATTTGCTTTGCTGAGGATTTGCAATTTTGAAAACCTCCTTTATTCCTCATTTGCAAACCCTATGAGTATGTGTAGGCTATTAGAAGTGGCGTTTGCAGCTAAGAACAGTGAGAGCAGCAAGCTTAATCTGTCATGCAAACAAAAGTAAAAATGCTCTCTGATTGCTTCAGTCACATCCTAACTACATTAAATTTCCTGCCAGCAGGCACCCCATTCATTCTCCTACAAACGTAATGGAACCAAAATGGCTTTTTCCTCTGATTTCTTTAGTTTTCAAAAATAGATAGGCAGTAGATCTTTGGGGGAAGTGAAGCTCCAAGGATTTTTATATAATATACCTCTTGGTGTTTCTTCTTAAGATAGCACACTTTCATATCGCCTTATCTGTTTTTAAAAAATAAGTTGAGCAGAAACAAGTCCTCGTGAAATTCCAGGTACCATTAGGTGGAATGACTTCTCTTATGTGCTGAAAGAAGTTGGCTTGGTATGCTTTTCAGTGGGTGGGAAGTGGGATACTGATCTTTACATAAGCAATAATGTATAGGGTGTAATCACATTCATGAGACTAGAACTACAATTATAGTCTGGGAGTCTTGTCTAGCTTTTCCTTGCAGCTGGACTCTTGTGACTACCTCTTGGCCAATTTAAGTTTTTATATCCATTTATTCCTTAGTTTATTTTTCTTATTAAAAAATTACATGTAATTTTTATGTTAATTTCCTTCTTTGATGTACTTGATATCATAAATAAGAAAAAATTATAGCATTTAACATACGATGCTTTGTAGTTTATAAAATATCTTCACTTAAATGTTTCCTTTGGTCCCAATAAACATTTGGTCAGGTAAGCTGGAAAATAACAATAATCATTACAAATATTTATTGAGTATTTGGTAAGTGGTGGGCTCTATACAGTGTACTTTAGATGCATATCCCATTAATTGCCCCAAACCCAGTGAGCTGTAAATTATTAGGATCATTCCCATTTTGTAGTGAAGAAACAAGTTTCAAGAGATAAGTAACTTAGCTAAAGTCATATAGCTAATTTATGGTGGAGCTGGACTCAGCCCAGGCGTGTTATTTCGTTGTTAGTGTTTTTTCCTAAGCGCTTGCTTTTAGACAGATTGCTCTTTTTTTGTAGTCATTTTATAAATGAAGATAAGGAGGTAATAGCTGTGTATAGTGTTTCTGCGTGCTGAGCACTGTTTTCAGTGATCTCCACGTGTTAAGCCCTTTTCCCCTCTACAGCAACCCTGTGGTTATCCCTGTTCACAGGTGAGGGAAGTGAGACACAGGGAGGTGAAGTGAGCTGCGCTCCCAGGTAGTCTAGTGTCAGAATGTGTGCTCTTCACCATAACCCTAAAGCGGTTAAAAGAACCTCGTGACTTTCTTCAGGACCTGTATCCTGTAAATGATGGATTTGGGAGTAAAATCCATGCTGAGTCACCAGCTGTCTTCTGTGTCCTCACAGTACTTTGGGCATGTCTCCATCAACACATGCCACAGTCTCTTACAAGTTTCACTTGTCTCCTAGTCGTGAGGACTGGGATTCTCCTTTCCATGTTTGATTACCCAGAGTACATAGTCTGGCATATTTTAGGCACGGTAAGTATTGATCAAATCCGATTCCTAGTGCAGTGCTTTTCATGCTGTAACGGCCTTTTCTACTCCTTTGTGTCGTGAAGCCACTTCCTTTCTCCTGGTTTCATTTTTTCCCCTCACTTTGTTTATGGAGCACGCGTTTGTTACGTTGTTTTTTGCTCAGCTTCTCTTTTGGTCGTCTTTAAGGTGGTGCATTTAAAAGCAGCCCCCTCTTCTTGAAAGGAAGAGGCTCTGTCTAAATGAACTGCTCTCCCGGCCCAGCTGCCTTCCTGTCATCTTCTGGTGGTTTCGTTCACCATCGTCAAACACTATTAAGTATCTTTTAGCACTCGTGCTGTGCTAGGCATTCTGCAAGCAAATAAAACCGACGTGGTCCCTGATTTTGAGGAGTTTCTAATCTAAAGCAGCTTTGGAGCTCCTTGAAGACACCACTCATCTTCAAGATGGAAGTATTTTAAACTGGGAGCTGCCCGAGGACAGTCGTAATCGGGTAGTGACCAACCACAATCCACCTTTCCTCTTACTCCTCCTCAGGGTTGTAGGTGGCATATTTTCCCCCTTTCTGTTTTTAAAATGTGCCTGCTATCCTAGAACCTTTGCACATGTTATTTTCTCTGCTTGGATGGCTTTTTCGACCCACCTGCTATCTCCCAACTGTCACTTAGTTAACACCTTTTTTTCCTGTTCATATATACATCAATTAAAATTTCTTTAGAGAAACTCTAAGAAAACTGACTAGATTTAATCTAATCTCACACACACACACACACACACACACACTGCCCAAGTGATCTTCATTTGCACTTCCTTAGCTCTTACCATTAGGCACTTTTACTAATGAACTGATCACTTTTAGAGTTAAGTGCCCCTCAACTACCTGTTACCAATTCATTCAAGTATCTGTCCTGTTCGTCACGTCATATTCTTTATGTCCATCAGTCTCTCATTGATTGTTCTATGTTGTGTATCATTTAAAAAGGATGCATGTGAGTTGCAAGATGAAATTGCAAGTGTAGCAAGAGTTGCAGGGTTTCTTGATGGTAATAAAATATGCCGGAGGAAGTGATTGACAAATGAAGGACTTGCAGATTTAGGTCAGTAAACAGTTGAAAGGAAATGAGGCTGTCAGGATTGGCTTTTTTAAAATAAAGAATGATTTGAATATCAATAAATGAAGGGAAACCCATTGGGAAAGTGACCCTTATGATTGTGCTTAGAGTCAAATAAAAAGTAAAGGATGTTGACCTGTATTAGCCGTACAGTTTTGTCAGAAAAATCATACACACGCACAAACTCAGCCAATATCTCTTTCTTTCGGTTTAAGAATTAGTGATTTTTTTTTACAATTTTAACCTAACATTTGTTAAATTTAATATAAAATAAACGTATTTTCATATTTTTTAGTTTCACCTTTGAAGATAAACTTCCAAAGAAATAGAGTCAGGTCCATAGTTTAAGGGAATTCACTTTAAGTTGACTTTTTCCATACTGATTACCCTCAGATAGTGAGGACCTCTTCTGTTTGACTATTGCCTGTCTCCTGTGCACATTGAGATTCAAACTCATTCCTGTTTCATAATGGGTGCTCAGTAAATATTTGTTGAGTGAATGAAATAACAAGTAACAATTGGTGTGAAAACCTTAGTTAAGAGTCAGTCTTAAATCTGGAGATCAGCTACTTCTAATGAGGTGTACTTTGTTTTATTCATAGACTAACAGATTCCCTGGATACTCTTTCAGAAATTTCTTCAAATAAACAGAATCATTCTTATCCTGGTAAGATTACACAGTTTTGTGTTCCTAATACTTATTTTCTTGCTTTCATTTATTGACAGTTTTTTTATTGTTAAGTATATATGTAAGCAAAAGAGTATACAAAATCTATGTGTATAGTTTCTGTAAACATGGAGTAAACATGTGTTACCTACCCTCCAGCTGAAGAAGATGATTACCTGTACTGTAGAACCCCTGAGCACCCCACACCCTTATCTGCCTCCTTCTTCATATACCCCATCCTCAGGTATATGGGTCTTGAATTTTACGTTAATTATTTCCTCAATTTTCTTTATATTTTTAAAACCCATATATAGATGTATCAATAAATAATATATGTTTAGTTTTGATTGTTATTTGCTACTTTGTTATTTAGCATTCCTTTGAAATATATTATTCATTCCATAATTGATGGTCATTTGGGTTATGTCCTGTTTTATAATATTACAAACTATGCTATTATGCACATGTGCAGAAGTTTCTCTAGGATTGCCAGGTGTGGGATACCTATATTCCCAACCCTCGTAGGTAATGCCAAACTGTATTTATTGCACACTCCCATCTGCAGTGTATCAGAGTCTCTGTTCCTCTTCACCTCGCTAACACTAGTCTTGTTTGATTTAGAAGTCTTTGCCAATCTGATGGGTTTAAATGGTATCTCATTATGGTTTTAATTTGCATTTTCTAGGTTACAAATGAGGTTGAGCCTGTTTTCATGTTTATGGACCATACACATTTCTTCTTTCATGAAGTGTCTGTTCAAGTCTCTTGCTCATTTTTCTTAGGTGGTTTGTCTTTCTCCTGTTAATTTGTAGGCTTATTTATATATTTGAGGTACTAATATTTTGTCAGGTTTATGTGTTGCAAATATCTTGCCCAGTTTGTGACTTGTCTTTTTATCTTTTAATTTTTTTATATATTTTTTGGTATCTTTGGATGAGCAGAAGCCCTTATTTTTTATGTAGTCAAAATAGCAAACCATTTTATGGTTTGCATTTTTTTGTCTTAAGAAATTTTTTCCTAAAGCAGAAATCATAAAATATTTTCCTATGTTGTTTTCTAAAAGGCTTATATTTTTGTGTTTCACATTTTTCAATTTACTTGGAATTGATTTTGTATATGGTAAGTATCTAATTTTATTTTTCCCCCATATGGATAACCATCTATAAAGAGTGATCTGTATGGTATCAGTCCTTAAATATCTATTGAGGTTAATTTTATGACCTACGAGTTTTCACCATTCTAATAGGTATATTGTTTTAACTTGAAATTCTCTATGTTTTAATTTGGAATTTCCTAAAGATGTATGATGTCGTATTAGTTTGCTAGGGATGTCATAACAAAGTACCACTGACGGGGTAGTTGAAACAACATTAATTTATTATTTTCTCACAATTCTGGAGGCTAGAAATTTGAGATCAAGGTGTTGGCAGGTTTGGTTTCTTCTAAGGCCTCTCTCCTAGGCTTGTAGATGGCCGTCTTTGGTGTCTTCACATGGCCTTTTTCACTGTGTGTATCTGTGCCCCAGTTTCTTCTCATGAAAGTACTGGTCATATTGGATTAGAGCCCATCCATATGACCTCATTTTACTGCTTTAAAGCCCTGTTTCCAAATATAATCACATTCTGAGGTACTAGGGGGTTAGGACTTTAACATAAGAATTCTGGGGGGACACAATTCAGCCCATAACAGATGGTGAGTATCTTTTCATATACTTATCTGGTATGATTTTTTATATTTTAAAAATTGATGTATCATAGTTGTACATATTTTGGGGGTACATGTGATATTTTGATACCTATATACAATGTGTAATGATAAAGTCAGGGTAATTGGGATATCCATCACCTCAAACATTTATCTTTTCTTTGTGTTGGGAATATTATAATTCTTCTAGCTATTTTGAAATGTGCAATAAATTACTAACTATAATTTCCCTACTGTACTATTAGTATGAATACTAGAAATTATTCCTCTATCTAACTGTATTTTTGTGTCCATTAACCAACCTTTCTTCATACCCCACCCCCCTTGGCCTCTGGTAACTACCATTCTACTCTCTACCTCCATGAGATCCACTTTTTTAGCTCCCACATACAAGTGAGAACATGCAATATTTATCTTTGTGTGCCTGGCTTATTTCACTTAGCATAATGACCTCCAGTTCTATCCCTGTTGCTACAAATGACAGGATTTCATTCTGTTTTTATGGTTGAATAATATTCTATTGTTTTTATATATACCATATTTTCTTGACCCGTCTATCTGTTGAGGGACACTTAGGTTGATTCCATATCTTGGCTATTGTGAATAGTGCTTCAGTAAACATAGGAGTGTAGATATCTCTTTGATATACTGATTTCCTTTTGTTTGGTTATATACCCAACAGTGGGATTGCTGGATCATATGGTAGTTCTTTTTTTAGTTTTTTGAGGAACCTCCATACTTTTTTCCATAATGGCTATACCATTTTACATTCCTACCAACAGTGTACAACAGTGTCCCATCAACGGTGTTACTATATCTTCTTCAATGAGGTTCAGATCTTTTGCTCATTTTTAAATTGTTTGTTGTTTTCTTCTTGTTGAGTTCTTTGTATATTTTGAATACCAGATACGTATCAGATATGTTTCGCAAATATTTTCTCTCAACATGTGGCTTGTCTTTTCATTCTCTGAACAGTGTCTTTCATAGAGCAGAAATTTTTAATTTTAGTGAAGTCCAAGTTATCAGTTTTTTTCTTTCATGGTTTGTGCTTTGGTGTTTTATCTAAAAAGTCATCGCCAAACCCAAGATCACTCTGATTTTTCTCCTATGTTATCTTCTAGGAGTCTTATAGTTTTGTGTTTTATATTTAGGTCTTTGATCCATCTTGAGTTAATTTTTGTGAAAGGTGTAAGGTCTGTGCCTAGATTTTTGTTTTGCATGTGAATGCCCAGTTGTTCCAGTAGTATTCATTGAAAAGACTATCCACTGAATTGTCTTTGCCCGTCTGTCAAAGATCAGCTGACTGTATTTGCGTGGGTCTATTTCTGGGCTCTCTGTTCTGTTCCATTGATCTATTTGTTTAAATCTTTTACCAGTACCACACTGTTATGATTACTGTAGCTTTATAGTAATTCTTCTAGTTGAGTAGTGTCAGTCAGTCCTCTGATGTGGATCTTCTCCTTTTATGTTGTATTGGTTATTCTGGGCCTTTTGTCCATATAAACTTGACAATCAGTTAATATCAACAAAGTAACTTGCTAGCATTGCATTAAATGTATAGATCAAATTGTGAAGAACTGACATCTTAATATTGAGTCTTTTAAATCTGTGAACGTGAAATATCTCTCCATTTATTTATATCTTCTCTGATTTCTTTCATCAGAGTTTTATAGTTTTCCTCATATCAACTTTGTATGTATTTTGTTAATTTATACCTGTGTATTTAATTTTTTCACATTAATGTAAGTGGTATTGCTTTTATAATAATTCTTTTTTTACCTTATACCAGCTTTCTTTTGGTTGAGTATTTGCCTAATGTATCTTTTTCTACCCCCCTTTGACTTGTAAACTTTCTGTGTCCCTATGCTTTTAGAATATTTTCTAAATAGAATATAGTTGGTTTTACTTTTTAAAAAATATTGTCTGACCGTCTTTGTTTTTTAACCTGATAGTTTTACCCATTTGCATTTATTGTAATGACTGATGTATCACTGATATTATTTATGCTGTCTTACTTGTTTTCTATTTGTTGAGTTTTTTTTTGGTACTTAAACGTTTTTTCCTTCTTGACTTTATTCTAGTTATATTCCTATATTGCCCCCCTTTTAAAAATTTCATTTATCCCCTCTACTTGTGTAAAAGTTATACTCTAGGAATATGTTTCTTTTTAATTACTGTAGATAATTTAACATACGTATTTAGCGGAGTCTAAAGTCAGTCATTTTTACCCTTTCCCAAGTAATAGAAAATCCTGAGAAACTGAGTTGTCCAGTTTCTATTTTATTTCTCCTATAAATTTGGCATTATTGTAATAGTTTTATATAATATTTATTTAATTTACTCCATATTTGCCAATATCTTTACTCATCAATCCTCAGAACTTCTACTTGGGATTCCTTTTGTTTTAAAATCATGTACATTCTATAAAAGTTCTTTTAGAAAGGGTCTATTGGTAGCGAAGTCTCTCAGTTTTGTCTTTTCTAATGATAGTTTTACTGGTTTATGGATATAGAATTTTAGGTTGAAAGATATTTTCTCCCTTTACATTTGACAATATCATTCTACTGTCTTCTGGCTTCTCTCATTGATGTCAGCCATGAGTCTCACTAATCCATCTTGTTGTAGGTGATTTATCTTTCCTTTTTGGATGCTTTTAAAGATCTCTGTTCCTTTAATACTGTGCAGTTTCACTATGATGTGTCTAGGTGGAGATTTCTTTTTGTTTATCCTGTTTGGCATCATGGGTCTTCCTGGATGTGGGAATTGGTATCTTTGATCAATTCTGTAAAATTCTTATACATTATACTTCATGCATTTTCTCCTCTATTCTCTTTATTTTTTCCTTCTGAAACTCTGTTTAGTAGTGTGTTGGACTTTCTCATTCTTTCACATGCCTCTTTCGTATTTTTCACAACTCATCACTCTGGACTGTGTTCTGGTTGTCTTCAGACCTGTCTTTCTGTTTCCCGATTCTCTCTTCAGTTATGTTTATTCTGCTGCTTAATCCAGCCATAATAATTTTAATTATACAGATTAACCTATTTTTCCTTTTGAAAATCTGCTTAATTGTTACTTACCATAGCTTATTCTTTCCCCATATTTTCAAGTTTTTCTTTTATGTCTTTAAACATTTTAAATTTTGTTATCTTTTATTTCATGTTAAATAATACAGTATCTAAAGTCTTTGTGAGTCTGATTCTGCCATCTGTTCCTGTTAAGCCTAATTTATGGTGCCTTCTTTCCTTGTGAATTTTGTAATTTGTTATTGTGAGATGCTTATTTTACTCAGAATTTTATATATGAGGATTCTACGAGGCCCAGGTAGATGCCTCCAGAGAAGATTGTATTTACTTCCTCCAGTTGCCTGGAGGCACTGCTAACCTGGGACTACTTTAATTTATCTTCATTGCAAGGTTTTTTTAATATTACACAGATAACATGAATTTGACTCATGGTCACAAATTCTGAGGGGAGAGAATTTTGCCTTCTGAGTATTCAGGTTGATGCAAGCCACTTTCCCTGGTCTTCCTCTGACCGGTGTTTCATTGTGTTTCTCCTTCCACCTTTCGCTGAGAGTGAGCTGTGTGGGATCCTCACTCTAACCAAGAGTCTTTTGTGAGAATCCCCAGTTGGCAGGCCCTGGCTTTATATCCTTCCCTGTCTCCTGTGCAGCCAGTAAGGTGGGAGCTCATGTTCTCTAAGTTCAGTGGAAACTGTGGTGGTATGAGATGGTAGATGACTTTGGTGCTTGGTGACCTCTAATGGTTTCTCTCTTTGTTTTTTAGCCTCTTTGAAATTGTGCCTTTTATGTTAGCTCAATAGTATTTTTAAAAAATTATAGTTGCTTTAAATCAGAGTTGTTTCAATCAAGAGATTCATTCAGCACATCTGGTGTGTCATAACTGCCAGAACTGGAAATCTTATTTCTTTTTAAAAAATCTTAAAAAAATTTTACCTTTTGTGAAGTCTTTTTGTTTTTGTTCTATTATTTGGAGATGCCAACAATCATAAGCCCTGAAGTTCATTGTTCAGTGTTTTAAAAATGGGATATCTTTAATGATAGTGTTGTAAAACCATTTTATCCTTTTCTTTTTTCAAGTGATCATTAAGATTATATTTGATAGTAAAACTAATCAGCTTTATCAATGTGTAATTAAGTTTTATTTTATTTTCAAGATACCTCGTGATGAAAACCTCTAAAAGTAATGCCACGCTCTTAACTTATTCATATATGTGCATACTTTGATCAGGAAGGTAAAGATAAAAATTTGTCAAGAAATCTAAACCACAATTATATTCTGTATATACTTACCTTTGCTTTCTTTTTCCAGAGAAACATTTGATATAATAGAACATCTGTGGAAGAAATGATAAAAGATAAATTTTAATAAGAACTGTGAAAGTTTGTGAGTTATTTTTCCTCTTCTAACCTTAACTTTCATATTTAGGTTTTAGGAGAAGTTTCAGCACAACTTCTGCTTCTTCCCAAAAAGAGATTAACAGAAGAAATGCTTTTGCCAAGTGAGTATTAAGAAGATTTAGAAAAACACCTTTCAAGATGAATGTGATGGGATTCTGTGCAGGAAGAAAAATGGAATTTGTATCTTTTACATTGCTTGGTAGAATTTTAACACTTAGGAGAAAAGGTGTCATGAGTGTATTGAGAAGAGTTCTTCTCCCTCCTTTGCAAGCTGAATTAAAAATGTTACCAGTGACTAAAAATAGTACACTGCATATATTTTTCTCTTCACAGAGGTTAGTGCTGTTAATAAAAGTTGGAGGAGTTTATATTTTGTGTTTTCATTGAGTAGGGTGGATTGATTTTAAACTTTGTTTTCTTAAATATCAGAGATTTGATTCAATAGTATCAGGAATACATGAAAGAAATGTATAAGTCCGTTTGCATAAAGGAATCTTAAAATTATTTTTAAAAATTCTCCCACTTCCCCCGGTAGACTATATTGCTCAAAAAGCTTTGTTTGTATCTTTGTAGAGGGGATACCCTTTTCTCTTTTTCATTTATATTTATCTCCCCCAGACCTACTTCACTACTCCCAATAGTTTTCTGAAACTTTTTGAAACTTTTTTACTTTTAGAGGAACGTGAGACTCTTCTAGACATTGTATTAAGAGGTTCTTTTTAAAAATACTGCCAATGAATCTATGCATAATACCCTAGGGGAAAAGGCTTAGCTGAGTAGGGAAGTGCACATTCTTAAGTAGTAGGTCCCTAGAAGCCACTAGAAATTAGAGCCCAAGGGCTAGAAGTCCAGCTGAGCACAGGCAGGTAGTTTGTATAGCAGTCAGGCATGAAGCTATTGGAAAGCTTTACAAAGATCTGAAATTTCGCTTGAAAACCCTGGCTTGTCCTAAAGGACTGTTAGGTGCTGTTTAGAGGGTTGGTGTTTTTTTTTTTCCCCCTTTCTCAAAACCATCACCAATTTTGAGAATTTTGAAATTGGTCTCCTCCCTTGAGTAGCTGAAAGAGTTTAAGGGTGGTTACTTTATGCTCCAGTTTATTGAAGATATTCAGGAGTTCTTAGGCAGAATGGAAGACACTGATAAGAAGAAACAACCAGAATATAAAGGATTCTGAAGCAGGGGAGAGGTATCAAAATCAGTGTCAAGATGTTGGTGAGTGGGAGAATGTGATACAGACAAACAAGAGAAGGAGAAAAAAAATCTGAACCCTGGGAATTATATAGCAGGTATGATTATGCACAAGATGATCTGTTGACGTGAGGAGGAAATATCAGCCCTTATCTGTTTTCTATGAAAATAAAAAAGTTAAGCTTTACTAATATTTGTACTTTATTCATATAAGATTGGCACTGGTACCTTTTTTTAAAAAAGCAATGAAGATGCTTTTATTGAGGATATATAATCGATTTTTGAAATTATTTATTTGTATGTGACCAAAATGTTTGGTGATCGCTGTTCTCAGGAACGAAAGACTTTGAGGTGCTGGCAGGTCCTCGGGCATCTGTCCCTTCTCTTAGGGGTGGAGACAGCACAGTGACTGGCTGACCCTCTGCTGTGGGGGCAGAGTTAACACTGTGCTGTGCTGTGCTGTTGCTAACCTAGAAGCGTGGTGTATTCTGAAGAACATGTGTTGAGAGAGTGAGTTTATTGAGATTTACCAAACACTGTACCTACCATTTTCTGGCTTATTTATATGGAAATAAATGATACTTCCAGAAGAAATATGGAAAACATAGTCAGAGATGATGAAAATTCCTGGGTGAGAAACTTGAGGGGTGTGGGGGCAAAGGACGTGTTTGCCACGTGAGTGAAAGAGAGCTGGGAATAGGGTGGGAGTGGCCTGCCACGGCATTTTTGTGGCAGGACAGAAGTCTTCTAGATTAGTATTGACCTGGTAGCAATTAATGCATTTCATTCAGGAGGAAAAAAAGACAGAAAGAGGGTTGGAAGCAGTTCTCTGTCTTCCGAATTCTAGGTATGTCCAATGCCAAGAATGGGAGTAATAAAATGAGCTTGAGATGTTAACACAGTAGTCACCGAGACCTGACCGGCGCAAGGCATGCATCTTCTCTCACGCTGTGTACATCCAGCCGTGACCTATATGTATCTTATCCCCGTCCTTACCAACTTATTTCAGCTCCTCTCGACACTATCACGAGTGTCTCTTCTAATATAAATAGTGAATTTACAGTATAAACATTAGGAAAGTTTTCAAAGCCTTCGTTAGGTCCTGTCTGTAGATCCAGCCCATTGGCACGATTTGGTCAGCCCAAATTTGAACGCCTTCGGGTAGAACTCATGCAACCCAGATTGCCACAGGCTCCCTCATTTCACATCAGATGTTTGCATTTTCTGCCTCTCCCCAAAAGCTTTGGAATTCTCCAACACAGGATGAAGTCCAGATCCGTGGCACGGCATGGAAGGGCCTGCATGACTGGCTCCCGTGGCTTCCCCTGACTTGCCTCTCGTGGTCCTGTTCTCACAAGTGACTGCAGTTCTCTAAGCTCTCTCTGCTTTTCAAAAAAATAGGAAGTAGTAGGTAAATTTTACTCATGTGACGACCTCTGCTTTCCCTTTCCGTGTGCTTATCTTTCAAGTTAGCTCAAGTGTTACTTCCTGGCTGGAGTGTCTTCCCTGAGACCTTAAGAGAGGAGAGATTTCCTCCTCTTTTGTGCTCATTCTGCACCTTACACTGTCTTCATTGTAGTATTTATAACACTTTACTGATTATTACGTACAGATTCCTAGAACCTAGCCCCTTGCCTGCCATTTCATAGGTGGCCAATAAATGTTTTTGAACAAGTAAATGAAGTTTTCAAATATGCTGTAATTCTAAATTTCTCAATTCTCTGCTTTTGAGCTTTGACGTAACTTGAATCAAATTAATCTTTCTTATTAGAATGTTAAGTGTTTACCCAAACCATTAATTTTTGGTTTAGATATTGAATTCATTTATTATTACCTTCTTCTTTCTTTAGAAACTTTCTTTAAAAACTTTTTTAATTGTAAAAGTTGATTGTACAGTATTTGAAAAATTAAGAAAAACTCAATGCAGATAAAGATCATCTGTAATTTTGTCACCTAGATGTGATTATCACTGTTAGCAGTTTGGTATATACTTGTGGCATATTATGCATGTGTCTGAATTTTTAAACAAAGTTAGATGAATCATATTCTATTATACCATTTTGGAAGCTTTTCCTCTTAATAGATCATGTGCATATTCCCGTATTCTTTAATAGATTTCCTCAGCTTGACTTTTGTAATGCTTTTAAAGACTGTACTATAATATGGAAACATTTTTATGGTACAATAATAAATGAAAAGAATCATAATTTAATTAATAATAGATGCCTAACTTTTAAACATGTATCTGTCTCTTCCCCCCCACTCCCTGCCCTCCATGTCCTCCCCATCTCTCTATGCCTGTCTGTGTGTGTGAGATCAGATAAATATCCAGCTTTATTTTCTCCTAGCTTTTTTTCCAGTTAGCTCTTTAATCTATTTGGAATGTTTTTTGATAAATTCTTTTCTCTCAAACAACTAATTTTTACAGCATCCCTAATTCAATGTTCATTCCTTTCTCACTGCTTTTAAGTTTTACTTTTTATCACATATAAAATAATTATTTGTATTTTTCATTTTTCATTAAATCTTTACTTTGTCATTTAAAAGTACATTCTTGTGCCAGAGGCACATTGTTTTAACTATTGTAACTTTATAATTTAATATAATGGCAGTGTAAATCTTGCCTTATTATTTTTCAACCTCTTCATTGCTGATGCCCTTGTATGGTTGTGATCGAGAGCCCGGCCTTTGTGCTTGGACAGCCTTGGCTCTGAGCCTCATCTCTGCTCTTACCATCTCTCTGAGCTTGGGCACATAGCTTGATTTTTCTGAGCCTCAGATTCCTCTTCTGTTATAAGGAGGTAATAATGCCTCCTTCACTGGTTTGGGTGAGGTTGAATGAGAAAATGTACGTGAAGTGTTAGGCACGTAGTAAGTGCTCAGGAAATGATAGCCATTGTCATTATTTATGTGAAAATTATGGTAATTTTGTCAGGTTGCAAAAAATATCCATTGGGGTGAATTTGAGGAGAATTTGCGTACATATATTTCTTTCTAGGAATAGAGCTCTTTCTTTTTTTGTATGTTCTTCAGTAAAGATTTATGCTTTTTCTTATAGGTGTTACATAGTTATTTGTGAAATTTATTATTGTATTTGTGCCTCTGACATGTAAATAATCATTTAAAATATTTTCTAATTAGAATTCTATCACTAATTGGCAAATGTGGCTTAGGATAAATCTCTGGGCCTCAGTTTTCTTATCCATAAAATTAGAGTCCTCTTCCTTTCTTATAGTGGGGTTAATAGGAGCAAATGAGGCATGTGTGTGATAGTGTATGTGAAATAAAATGTAAAATAAGTAGGACTCAGATTCCGTTCACAACAAGATCCCATGCAGTTTTGGTAACAGGTTGAAAGGTTCCTTTGGAGGATAGGTGGCGTGGGACGAAGGCTGGAAGGCTCCGGGTGGCGTTGGTGGTTTCTGGATAGCCATTGTGGAAGGTCTCAGGTCAGAGGACAGCAAGATGCTGGTATTGTTTCTATTGTGGGTGAATATCAGGGTTAGCTCCTTCCCATTGACAGTGGAGGATGCTCTGAGGCAGGTGGGCCTGAGGCCTTGGATGACTTCATTGGTGAGTCCCAAGCAGTTTTATTATCAGGTCAGGTTAGTAGTGGTGGAAGCTAGGAGGCATCTCTAGTACCTTATAAGTAATCTTAGGTTGTAGGGGAAAGGAAAGGAATTCTGCTCAAGGCAACTCAGACCCTCTTATACGTTAGTGGCAGGGAGGTTGCTAAACTCTTTAAGTGTAACTAGAATTCATACACAGAAGATACATACACACATACACACATACATGTACATATATAGACACACACACACTATATATATAAATTTATTTTCTAGAGTTGTGGATTGACAATTTTTAAAATTTGCTTTCATATGAAGAAATATTTTAAAAGTGAACAAAAAGTAATTTTAATTTACCACAGCCAAAATACTAGATTCTTTTCTTTTTTCTTTATTTGATAATACTGATGGCAGTTAAATAGCTATAAGTGTATGTTTTCTGATTACTATTTTACTGAAAGCATATATATGTGTATGTGTGTATATATGTATTTTCCAATATATATATGTTTTATATATATTTATAAATTGCAAGTGAAATCTTAAATCCAGATTAGGTGTAGTATTAAAATAACCAAAAGAGAAAAACTTTTTTAATGTTAAAAGTACAGATGACTCTTGTACAACGCAGGGGTTAGGGGTGCCAACCCTTCACCCCTGTACAGTTAAAAATACATGTATAACTTTTGACTCCCTTAACTACTAATAGCCTACTATTGACTGTGAGCCTTACTGATAATATAGACAGCTGATTAACACATATTTTATATGTTATATGTATTATATACTGCATTCTTACAATACAGTAAGCTAGAGAAAAGAAAATGTTAATTAAGAAAATCATAAGGAAGAGAAAATATATTTACTCTTCATACATTGGAGGTGGATCATCATAAAGTCTTCATCCTCATCTTCATTTTGAGTAGGCTGAGGAGGAAGAAGTGGAGGAATTGGTTTTGTTTTCACAGGGGTGGCATGTGCAGAAGAAAATTCACATATACGTGGACCTGTACAGTTCAAACCTGTATTAAGGGTGAACTATATTTTCTGACACTGCTATTTAGAATTTTAAAACAATCAAGTTGTGACCATAAAGTATTCTCTTATGTGAATTAAAATAATGAATTCTGAGTCCCGCAGTGGAAATGAATATGATAGATTGCATCATGTGGCTCTCACACTGAAGAATTTTTCTTTTTCCCTTCTGAACAGATCAAAAACTGCTTTACGTCGCAGTTGGAGCAGTACTCCCACCGCAGGTGGCACTGAAGGGAGCGTGAAGCTGCATGAGGGGTCCCAGGTCCTGCTCACGAGCTCTAATGAGATGGGTACTGTTAGGTATGTGGGCCCCACTGACTTTGCCTCAGGTATCTGGCTTGGACTTGAGCTCCGAAGTGCCAAGGGGAAAAATGATGGAGCAGTGGGTGATAAACGCTATTTCACCTGTAAGCCAAACCACGGAGTGTTAGTTAGACCAAGCAGAGTGACCTATCGGGGAATTAATGGGTCAAAGCTTGTGGATGAGAATTGTTGAGTTAAACTTCTAATATATTGAATGAGCTCAAATATATATATATATATATATATACACACACACATATATACACACACACACACACGTATATATAGTATATAGTATATATATGGTATAAATAAAGAGTCCATGGCAAATGGTTTATTTAGCCATTATTTAAATTTTGAAAATACAGTTATCTTCATAAAAACCATCACAACAGTTCAGAGAGAGTCCTTTAAAAAGCCACAAGTATGAACTCTGCGGAATCATATTTCTTTTAAAGCAATTTTAAAATAAGTACTGGGGAAATCCTGGGACTTGGGAAAAAATGTGCCATTAGGTGACCATCTGATGCATTACTTAGCTTATTTTGTTTCATTTTTGCTCATAATATTGGGTTTTTCTTAGTGCCATAATTGTGAAGGTTTTTACTAGCTTTGGTTAACATATAATGTTCACATGACCTTTTCTGTCAAGCATTTTTTGGAGTTTTTCTTCCTGTGCTTTATTACTAATAAGTACAATAAGAATATTAGCTAAATGACCAGTGTATTTTTTATATTTTTTGGTAAAACATTTGCCCTTTCAGAAATGCCTCATCTAAAGAAATGTTAGAACTTTGGAGCTGGAAGGGGCCTCAGCAGCTCTCTATCTCTGCCTGTCACCCATTGCCAATACTGAAATGGAAACCTGTCTTACCCAGGCTCACTAACTAGTTGGTTCACAGAGCTAAGAGTAGAATGTGGGTCTCCTGACTTTTGGCTCAGTGCTCTTTCCTCTATACAAAGTGTGTCATCTCAGATTTTTCTTCTGCTGCTCCATGATTAAGGCTTATGAATTCAAGTCATAATTAGAATTTTTTGCACAAAGTTATTTAACTTCCCTATTGGATATGTTTGTAACACACACGAAGCACTTTTAAAACATGATGCACTTTTTATATTTGTGGAGAATTTGCCATCCTTTCCTCCTGTGATATGAAAAACATTTAAAAAATGTATTTAACAGAAGAGAGCAAATTAAGATGTGTTAGGAAGGATATATTTGTTATTCATTTAAATGTTTATGATTTCTGAATTTTTTTGTTTTATTACTCATAAAACTGTGTGTTTGCTATGGTTGCTGTTCTATTTCCAATTGTTGTAGAGTTCAGCCTGTTATAAAGCTACAGGACTATATCATGTTTTTATTTTCCTTCTTGAGCACATGTTAAACTAAGCTTCATATTAGAGTGATATAATAATGTAAAACGTTTGTATTGTGGATATGTATTGAAGTTTTGTCCTGTATGTGTAAAGATTTATCTTTTATTGTAAATATTTAGACTTTACCACAGAAATAATGGAGCAGTTTGCTTTATAAGATTAAAAGTATCCTTCAGAATGGAGCTTGCTTTGTGCTTAGAAATAATATGTTGAACTATTTTGCAATATACTATTTTAAATCTAAATTCTGTCACTTTGCTGCCTTTTTAAAATAGTGTGGTATTTCGAATATTGGTAGAGCTATTTTCCTGAAATACATTTGCAAAATAAGGCTGCTATATATTATTTTTATTGATTGAGGAAAATGACTATACTGCAATTCAAAAGTAAATTTATTTTATTATACAGATTATTTCTTTAAAACTCTATTTATACTTTAACCTTAATGAAATCCATTATTGCACCAAACTTGGGTGTCCATAATTCTTCCTGTTAAATATAGAACACTATAAGTTAGAAACAGTAATGCCAATACTGAATTTATTTTTGAAGTCAAAGAACCAGTTGCTCTCTTCATATTTAGATTAGGATTATTAAATCCATATAATGTGTATGTTTATATATACATACAAATTAGGTGTTTTCGTTTGTGTTTCGCTTATTAAATGTCATTTAAAGTTCACTTCTTGAGCATTAATAAAAAGGGAAGCTGTTTGGTTTTGAAATGGTATCTTGTCTTTTACCTCTACCTGCAACTCTCCTTTTCTCAGTAACTCGGGGTACATATGCTGTGGACTTTTTTCCCCCTCATAGTAATGGCTTGGATTTGTCCCTATAAAGAGTCTTAAAAAGTATCATACTTTTTACTCAACAAATAAAGTTATGTTTTTAACCACCCTCCTATTAGTATTGTTTTGATGAACAGAGAGTCATTTAAGAAAAGTGTGTTTCTCCAGTTTTCCAAATCACTTAACTTGCTCTTATGAAGTTTTTTCATTTGTTTATTTAGAGTAGGATGGAACACTTTGAATTTAGATTTAAAAAATATAAACGATTACCTACCTTTTACTAAAAAGCTTTGTTTTATATTTTGGGTAATTTGGGGGCAATATTTTTCAATTCTTAAAAATGTTCAGATGCAGATTTTTGCTGAATTGCGACATTGTAATCTTGATAGGAGTCCCTGGCACCCTCCTCCCAAGAGCTTCTGTTCCCCTCTTGTGTTTTATTTTTCTCCTTGACATTTACTGCCTTTGGTCATGCTAAATTTTTGCTTACTATTTCTCTCTTCTGTCACTAAATTGAGGGGTGGGTTTTTGACTGTTTATCCCCAACTCCTAGAATAGTACTTGGCACCTAGGAGATGCACAGTAAATGTTGGTTGAGTGAACAGAGGTGGTGAAGGCCATGGATTGTTGAAAATACAGATACTGTCTACCTAGCTTCAGATAGATGGCCTTGAGAGACTAGGCTGCAGAACAGGTAAACTCTACTACATACGGAAGGAAGGCGGACAAGAAGGATTAGGAACGTGGGAGCCCAGCTTACCCCTGTAGGGTGACAGTGAAGAGTTAAGATGTCCAGGGGTACAGGGGTAGGGGACTCGGGGAAGACATGATAGGGCCACCCGAGGCAGCGCCCTTTCTGTGTTGCCCGGGGCTAACTTTGAATTCCTACTTTAATATGACAATTTAGAGAACGTGGTAATACGTGTGGTCTAATGTAGAGAGAATGTACTGGATCCTACCCAAGTGTGTACAACATCGATCTCCAGTGCTTAATATTTTTATTTCAGAGTTTTATTGAGGCTACCTATTTAGAATGTGTGATGTTATTTAAACCACATTGACCAATGGCTAGAAACCTAATGTGCTAAGAATCATTTTAAATTGATAAATAGATCTAATAATTTTAACTACTCACTGGATATTTGTTATTTAAATGATTGACTCAGAGACATATAATATGTATTACCACATTTCAAGCCAGTAGGAGAATTTTTTATTTTTCTTCATGCCCTTTGTTTCACTATACTTATTTGTAATACAAATACAATAGCTAATACAAAACTCATTATGACATATGTTTAATAATTGTTTAATAATATCCCTTGGTACATGGGCCCTTACTTATAAGCAGTGTCACATAAGCTGTTTGGATATACAGCAAACATTCCTAAAGATGCTTGTGTAAAGGCTGAGCAAGTTAAACTTGTAGGACATGTTAAGATTTTATTATAAGCAGAATATGATGCCTTTGTGTAGGCAAAAAGATTTTTCCTACCAAAATTTTTGCTAATGCTCCTCTTTACAGGAGGGAAAAAGAAGTATGTGTGTGTGATTAGAGTAGACAAGCATGTGTTACTGATATTAACATAGTTTTACTATGTTTGGTAGAAATGAAACTTTCTGGTTTATAGCTCTCCCTTAAGAACAGCTCAGGGGGAAGGGGAACCTTGTATTCTCTTTTTAGAATGCCTTCCAAGGAATAGAATTTTCATAATGATAAATCAGCAAATTTCATCATTTACTATACCTCTCAAATAGGGAAGTGTGGTGGTCCTGGTGGGCTGAGGAGGGGTGGGGAGTTCCAAATGATGTAAAGATATTTCAGGTGTTTAAATTGAGGCTATTAGCTTAGAATATAACCTGTTCCCAGTGATCACTGGTGTCATTTTAAAAATGCTCATAAATCTGGTAAGTTTAGGTCGAAAATCCTAAGTGAACCCAGATGTATGAGTTTATGCTGCTGTGGATATTTACACACACACATACCCTGACAGATTTCTTTGTCAGGAGGAGTTTGGTCTCAGGATTGGATAGTCAGAGTTGTTTCAATTGGCTAAATAAAATCAAATAGAGAGTTTCAGAAATCTACCTACGCTGTACTGGATTTGAATTTTAGGCGTTTATAAAGCACAGCAGTATGCAAATGCTTGTGTCAATCTTACAGAGGTTAAATTCTTTCAATTCTAGCCTAATAGGGCCCTTCATGGCTTTACTCAAACTAGACTTAAATTACTGAAGACTGAACTAATTATTATTTTTCACATAACAAATCAAATCAGGCTGACATGGAAAAGAATCATGTTACAATTATATGCACAGCTTCAAGCCTTTTTAAAAAAAATTCTCTACTGTGTCTTCTGGGATTCAGCTTAAAACTCAGTCAACAGTGTTAATGACATTGGCTGCCCCTGACAGCCCTTGTTATGAAGTACAGGTGTTTCTATCCAATATCTTTGGAAAAAATATCCTAAAATGGATTTTTAAATGAATTTCAATTGTCATAAAAAGTCTCACACTGAGGATGGGGGAAGTGGATTTTGCATTATGGACAATATAGAGCATTATAGAGCAGAAGAGTAAAGCAAAAAATTAAAGTCACCTTTATTGAACCTGCTAATAATGATTTCTAGTAAGAATTCCAATAGATTATAGATATCAGTTTAAAATAGTATAATTTTTTTAAATGGTCTTTTCTCTTTCTTGAAAGGAATAATGCTTAGGGAATTAAGAAATAGCTTGAGATTCTTGAGGCCTCAGTTCACACTCCCTGGTGGGTGACAAAGGAAAATCCAGCATAATGTTCTGCTTTAGTTTCTTATCCTTTATAAAACATTACCAGCCACTTACTGGTACATACATGAGGAAAAAGAATTTCTGCCTTCAAAATTACTTTATTTCTCCTGAGAATGGTGAAATACTATATAAATATTACTTTGAGAATAATGCAAAAAGATTTAAATTGTTTTTTTCCTCAACCATTAGATGCAGTAAAATGTAGGAAATTAGCCTACAGTCTTCACAATCTTTTCTTTGTGGGATGTTTGAGTTAGCTATCTTTTTGGATTCCCTGTTTCCAGATTCACTATAAATCTTCATTATTCACAACAGGCTTCCAAAAATTGCCATCCGTTGGCAGTGGGTGGTATCTCTCTAAGCCTGAAAAGAGGAATTCTGTCTAATCCTACGGTAATTAGGAGAGAGGACTCCTGTTCTTAATGAATTCCCTGTCGTAATGGCACCAGGATGCATTTGTGGAGGGAGAACCACCAAAATCCATGGACACCTCCTGGTCCCAGACACCTGGTGCGCCCTGGGCTTTGCTACCTCGCTTTGGGAATGGGCACCGGGAGGTACAAATTGACAACTGACAGCAAGTGCGTCGATACGTCACCGTATGTGAGGTGCGGTAAAATAACTGGTATGATTTTACTTTGCTAACAAGGCTGCAATTGTAGCAAATATAAGAAAAGAGAAATAAGTGGTGTGACATTGAAGGCATGAAGGTCATTAGATGGACATGACTCCCACAGTCCTGCTGGCTTTGCTGCTTTCAGGAAGCCACCCCTGATTAACCTCACTCTGCTATGGTAAGGGTTTTATGATTTGTTAAGGAGATCTTTGAATAAACAGAGGACAGATGCTAAACTTCCTGGTCTACTTCATAGAAAGATCACATATAATTTGTCTCACTGGGATACAAGTCAGAGACAAAGACACATGCGCGCACACACACACACACCTGTCATGTCCTGCTGATTATGGGCTGGGTGTTGGGATTTGCCTCACACAGGTGAAGTTTTACAGAATCACAGACTTCAGAGTTGCAAGCGGCCTTTGAGATGAAACCCTTCATTTTTTAAATGAGAAAATGAGAGGTTCAGCAACTGGAGTCACATAGGTAGGTAATTAAGATTAGTCCTAGATCGCTTCTCTCCTGCCCAGTCTGCTTGCTGTTTTCTCAAGTAATTGGTGAGCGCTAAACCATCCAAGATGATATACTCATCTGAAATTTCATTAATTTGGTATCCCTCTATATTGGCAAATAACCTCTCTTAATATGTAAATATTCTAGGGAGAATTTCTACCCTAGTTGCTAAGGCTTAGTGTGAGTTAGTTTAATTGGACTGCCTTTCGACTAACACCAGCCGAAATGAGCATTTAGTGATGGGGGGAATAATTGTGGGCAATGGCTCACAAGGAGGCAGTAGGCCTTAGGAGACTGATGGAGTGGGGGAGAGCCCGAGGGCATGTTGAGAAGAGGGATATAAGAAATGGATGTGCAAAGGCACTAAAAACTAACTTTGGTATTTGGTTTTTCTGACGTTAGGCTGGTAGTGCCGTTATTACCTATGAGGGATAACATACTTGTTTTACATTTACTGAATGCTGAGGAGAGGAAGATGGTTGCTGTGGTTTTGTAGTCACAGTTCATGTACCCCCCCCCCATCGTATATAATCATCTGGTCTTACCAAGTTTTTCAAATGTTTTAGAGTTGTTAAGCTAGATCTAAAAATAGCCTTGTACTTGAGTAGAACATTAAAAATTAAACACACCTACTCAGGATACCAAATGAAAATAGATTCTTAATAGAAGCCTTACTGTTTGTTCTCCGTAATTACCTTTTTATTTTGGGGCATCGTGTTGAGGGTTATGGAATGCTGGTTTTGTTTTGTATGTTCACACAACAACACAGGGAGCCATCTGCTGCAGTGAAATTTGCAAAGTCAGATTGTTATGTTCTTTAGGGACCCATTTAAAACATCATTAGCTGAAGACAGATTGACAGCACACTTCATACAATTTTATGAATCTTGTCATGGGAAGTCTGTTATTTAGAGTATTTTGAATTCATATGCATCTTGTTTCAGGTTTGCCAAGCTCATATGAATTTTAATCCTGCTATTGTGAGAGAAGATCTATTAAAATAGCCTGATCACTAGAATTTCTTGGTGGTGTGCCTTGTGAACTTGGATGTAAAGGCCCCACATTTTACAGAATAAAGTTAATCTGCAGTTACATAATATTTTACAGCTACAGGGTTTGCCAAGTACTATATGGAGATGCCAAAAATTTTAAGAAGAGAATTATTCAAATTGATTAAATAGATTCTTTTATGTGATATTTGTTTTTAAAACTTAGAACTTAGTTCTAAGTGTGGTAGAGAGTCCTGGAGGGCTTGGTTCTGGTAGGGTTCTTGCTACTCTCATTGAAGTTACAGTTAGGAAGAATAAGTTTTGGTGTTCTGTTGCACAGTAGGGTGACTGTAGTTAACAATACTGTGTATTTCAAAACAGCTAGAAGAGAGGATTTTGAATGTTCACATCACAAAGAAATAATAAATATATGAGGTGATGAATATGCTAAGTACTCTGATTTGATTTTTACACAATGCATGCATGTGTCGAAACATCACACTGTACCCCATAGATATGAACAATTATTATGTATCAATAAAAACAAAACAACAATAGCAAAAATATAAGTGACAGATAAAGTAAAACATGGTACAAACAGAAGAACCAAGAGAGCTGGATGTGGGTGGGTATGAGTACTAGCACAGAGTGTGAGGGCAGGGATGCGTGGACACTCTGGCCTGCACCCAACCCCATGTCACTTAGGGACTGCAGAGGAGGAGTAAGAGGAGGTGATTGTGCTTTAACACAGCTTATGATCCCCCTGAGGGGTGGCGAGGAAGGGAAATTGTTGTCCTTTTATATATGGAGACATTGAGGTACCAACAGGCCAAATAACCCAAGGGGAGTCAGGCCTCAGACCCTAACTGGTGGAAGAGAATCCAGTCTTCTAACTACTAAGTAGAGCATACTCTTAGGAAAAAGTTTATTCCTGCTATTTTGAATTGCTGTAATTTTGAGGTGCCTCATGTTAACAAACTGGTCATTTCTTGCCAGTTTCCCAATGGAACGGTTGTGAGCTTTTGGTGGGCTTCTTTTATAGGCATGGAATACAAATAATTATACCAGCTTATGGCTTAATTAACATAGCTTCCGCAGACTTTCATTTGTGCCTGTTCACATTCTAGGTGGAACTTTCTATCATGGTTAATAAATGTATTTGAGTCCATAGCATCTATATGAATTGCTGTAGCCATACGGCTGGAGTGATATTCAAGAGGACCATAGTCCAGATTAATATCACGCCAATACCTCACAGTTACACCAAATTAAATGAAGCATCTTGAGGTCATCATATCTCAGTGGAGTTGTTTATTAGCTTATCCATGTATACAGGCTTTTAAGACTTGACTGTTATTTACATGAAAATTGATACCAATAAAGACGATTAGAGAAAAATCAACAAATCAATCTCAGTGGTAGAAAGGCACAACCTGAAAATGTAATGGATTTGTAGTTTTTAACAATGGAAGGAATAAGATACCCCCCCTCCCCCCATTAATAACAAACAGTAAAGAGTTGGCTGTTTAACTATGTAGCTCACTCCCTGCTTAATTGGTTACTGGTTACAAATATAAAATGAAATTGTTTTTCTCAGTTATTGACAGCTCTTCTGTCATTATCCTTTAGGAGGGAGAGTGTTTCTTACAGTGAAATTCTTGAGCCCCTTCTGGTGGTTTGTGGGTTCAAATAATGTGTATATGATTAGACTACTTTTGTGCCTGGCATGAACCAAAACTTTACTGAAGTGTAGTTATTTATAGATGAGTTGTTCACTGATGTTTCATCTTCATGTATGTCTGATGAAAATATTTTTGGCAGTTAAGCGGATAAGGAAAGGTAGTCCTCAGGGTATCCATGCTTCTGCAGATGTACAGCACTACCAACTCTAGGGCAAGGCAACTGCCTTCGGAGGAATGAACAGTTGTCTGATACTGGCTTAGAGCATAATGGCTTTCCCACATTCAAAGTGATGCTTCTGATGTAGGTGAAACTGAGAAGGTGGGAAGGAGGCATAAATAGATATGCATGTATATGTACGTATAAATATAGATATATATACACACACACAGTCCTTTTGTTTGGGAATGTTTAGAAACTAGCAAGTAATAAAATATGCTTTCCTCTCAAAGGGATGCTTTGGCACAGCTACCACCAGGGAAGAAACTGGGCATGAGAATAGAGGAGAAGCAGAACGAAAGAATGAAGTGAAAACTTCCTGATAAAACATTATTGCATAAGTATGTGCGTGAAATTTAACAGATTCTCAATGCATTTTCATGGAAATGAATTCCACCTATGAAAACCAAGTTCAGAACTCCCACTGTGCTATGTCAGCGTCAACCTCAACTCCCCAAGTGTTCCTTCGTTCCTTTCCTCATTGCCACCCAGAGGAAAAATTCTTGTTTTAATCTACACTTGACATCTGTACAAATGATGCTGTGTGTATTTCAGCACATTTGTGTTCCCAGTGTACAAGGATCACATGATTAAGAGAGAAAACTCAGGTTGGCAGTGGAAGGAAAGATGCAGCATTAGGACCTCTCCTTAGGACGGCTGGAGGGCCTGTGCCTCCGCCAGCCAGTCCATCGCGTCCAGGAGAAGCTTCAGCTTGGTAGACTTCATGACTGAAACTGATAGAAGGTTTTGGCCTAAGATGTATTGACACTTACGCCCACAAATGGACATGTCTCTATGCTTCCATGTATCATGCTGCTTAAAATTTTTGTTTTTAAATGATCAGAGTTTACTTTAATTGGTGGAAAGTTTTAAAATAAGTAGTTTAAATCTTGAATTTTAAATCCAGTAGGAAACCTCACACTCAGTTTTTCACTTTTAGTAGGAGGATTTTCTTAAGGCATGAGGTATATTAGTAGGACGTTTGAATCTCTGGATCTGTGTTGGTGTTTTCATCATACTCAAAGCACTTGGAATGTATGTATTTCATTTAGATGAATATATACACATTTTTTCCTATACTACTGGAACTATTCACTTTTTTTTTTTTTAACAATTAGTGATGAATCAGCACAATTAAAAGCATCTAACCATCATCTAAAGTGACATTTCAGTTAGTTGTCTATGATTTTTTCTTTTTCAAGTAAAGAATGTCTTTCCCCATGCTGAATCATTACAGATAACTCCTTTATTTCTGTTCCCTCTCCCCTCAAATGGTTCATGTCCACGTCAACAAGGTCAGGACACATCAATGACTCCAACTATGAAACACATAAGCAGCTAATTCTGACTACACTGAAGCAGAGCACACGCAATTTAAAAGAAGCATAAGAGAAGTATACAATAACCATGCATAAAAACCTTATGCAACCGCATCTGGGCCTTGTATTTATCACTCGTTTTTATGATATTTTCTTTCGAAAGAATAGGCTAAACCCATGCTCAAAACCTTTCTGAAGCATTTTGAAAATACAGCTTTTTATGTGGCACTTCAGAACAAGTTGGCACAAAATGAAAGGTGACATTTGGTCTCTGGTTTATGGAGGAGCTGTTACCTGTCCCTCCTCCACGGACTTAGGGTTCCCAGGGAAGAGACTTGAGTGTGCCAGCTCAGGGCCCAGGCTGGTTCACATTATTCTTGCTTTTCAGAATGGTGTCCTCGTAATGACTAGTTCCAGGGGCAGTAGTCGCCTCCAGAGGTAAGCCCTGTTGCTGGTAGCCATAGTTGACATTCCCACAAGGGAAGTGACGTAGCCTGAACAGAGGCACCTCCTTCATGTTGGCAGTCAGTGAAGACGGCTCTAGGAGCAGAGAGGCCCCTGGAAGTCTGCCAGTTGCAACATTAGGTGGCACAGTACAGCTTCCCTCGTGCCCCAGATTTCCCCTCTCGTGTTGCTCCTTCTTTGCTAGAGGATTGTTCTTTTTGGTGGGTTTCTCCGTAAACCATGAGCCGTAAGTTGGGTTCCACAAGCTGGTGGGTTTGTTTCTGGATCCCTGGACCTTGTGCATCTCCGACGGTGGGTTGGACTGAGAGAATGCCATATTAACATGTCCCCCTTCCACGGCCGGCCCTCTAGGGACTCGAACAGTGACCTCTGCTGCTGTGGGTTTCTTAATGGCTTTGCCAGAGGAGGTGGTAGGCAGAGGAGGTGGGGCAGCTTGACTGCGCTCTTCCTCCCTCTTCGCCTGTTGAGGAGAGACTAGGAGAGGAGGGATCCCCTCAGGGTCCTTGGGCCGCATGGGCACTTTCTCTTCCTCTTCCATAAGTGGACCGTACTCTATTGGCAAAGCAGTGTTGATTACATCTGGGTCCTACAGTAGGAGAAAGGAATTGATTAAAAACTTCTTTGGATCTCAGAGAAAAAATGTTGGATCTGGAAGATACCTTAGAGACGATCTCATCTATACTTATTTTACAGATGGGGAACCATTCAATATTTATTGAGAATATATTAACTTATAGGCACTGGGGCATGAGAAGTGAATGGGAAGTCATCCTTATCCTTGAAGGCCTCAGAGCTGCTGTCCCCAATCCCCGGGCCACAGACCGGTATGGGTCCACAGCCTGTTAGGAACTGGGCTGCACAGCAGGAGGTAAGCAGCCTGGAGTACAGGAAGCTTCATCTGTATTTACAGCCACTCCCCATGGCTTGCATCACCGCCTGAGCTCCACCTCCTGTCAGATCAGTCACTGTCTCCCAGTGACTGATCCCATCACCCCCACATGGGACCGTCTAGTTGTAGGAAAACAAGCTCAGGGCTCCCACTGATTCTGCATTATGGTGAGTTGTATAATTATTTCATTATATATTACAGTGTAGTAATAATAGAAATAAAGTGCACCATACATGTAATGGGCTTGAATCATCCTGAAACCATCCCCCTATCCCCTTGCTGGTCTGTGGAAAGATTGTTTTCCATGAAACCAGTCCCTGGTGCCAAAACAGTTGGGGACCACTGCCTTAGAGGATAAGCGCTGTACTGAAAGTTGTATGAGTGCTAGGAGAGGGCGCGGGAAAGCAGCCATGGCCTGGGTCAGGAGAGTGGGATCAGGAGAGGCTTTGCATAGGAGCAGACTTTTGGCCAAATTTTACAGGTTAATGGATTTTTTAAAAAACCCCTTAAAATTATCATTGTTTTTTATTATTCCAGTCTATTCCCAATAAAATCTTTCCAACTTAAGGAAAAAGCCTATGTGTTTGACTCCAAGTGTTGAGGGTAGAGAGAGGAGGGGGAGAAACGCACACCTTGTTGGCTTTCCAGGTTTATTTTTCTCTTCCTAGCTGCCTCCCATTTCCAGCACATTTGGATGGGTTACACTTGATTATAACTACCTTTTCCTGTTTATATCATCACATGTGCAGATATCACAATGCAGAGGTTCTTTAACTAGTTTGGATGTGAGGGGCCCTTTGTGGAGCCCAGGAAATGCTGAAGCGCCACGAGGAAAACCATTTATAAAAACAACTTTGTGCCAGGTCATTTTTCACAGTAATACATTGTAAGCATAGAAAAGCAGAAGCAGTTGCCAGAGGTTTAAGGAAAATTTGTGGAAGAAAACTTAAATTTGGTGAAACTTCTTAATTCATTAATATTTTAGGCAAATTGGGAAAAGACCACTATCACTTGAGTTTAGCAGAAAAGCACATTAGTATTCATCAGTAAACGAGTTTAAAAATAAACAATAACTACCTTCTGACTTTTAAAAGTTCTTCCGTTCTTTCTCTGTTTATTATTAATTTCCATAGTGAGTCATTTAAAACATGCTGTGTGAAACCGTCCACTTTTAAGAGGGATGTTATATACTTCGGGGAAAAATACTCCAAAGAAGGCATATATCTATATATCTATATATCTATATCTATATCTATATATATATATATATCTTAAATATATGTATTTAAGTTGATGTTTTCCATTCATACTGCAACATAATAACCTAAAATGTCATTAAACAAAATTCTCTGAAAGAACCCCCCAATAACTTGATAAATGAAGTCTGTCTGGATTAAAACACCACTTTACCTATCTGAGCTGAAAGGCCTGTGAGGATGGAATAGTGAGACTAGGAAATGACCACAGTTTGAAAAATGTGTCCATCCTTTGTCACAATTAAGAGGAGAGAATTTAAAGAGGTAGTAGTCATTATTTGAATCTGGTAAAATATTCTCAGAATTAGCTCTCCTGGCGGAATGAGAGGCAAGAGAGCGGGAAAGAACGCAGACAAAGGAAGAGAGGAGGTGACCCGATAGGACAGAGTCCCTAAGGCGCAGCTGGTGGCGCAGGTGGAAAGGCCAGCCTGGAAGAGGGGGAGGAACGGGGAAGGAAGGTGACGAGAAAGGCTGTAGATGCAGCGAAGTTTGTGTCAGAGATGGCGGAAACTGAGGGCATTCTCACTGCTAAGCTCTACCCTCGTGCTGAGGTGGAAGGCATCGTCATCTGCCGAAAATCAGGGAAAGAAGTGAAAATTTAGGGTCATTACTGAAGGAAATGGGAGAGGGATCTGTATAGGGACCCACAGGAGTGCTAGAAAACTATCTGTCTTGGGCATCCTCTCCAAGCCTTAACTCCTCATCTGTAAAACGGGGATATTTTATGTTCCTCCATAAGGATAAAATGCAATGCAGAAAAGTGCTTTGTGTAGGATAAATGCTATACAAATGCTATTGATGATGTTCAAGCTTCTCCGGATTACTTTGAATTTTTGTTCTCCTAATCCCTCTAACATATATAGGCATATAATTTAGCAATTATATGCTGTTCGTTATTTCTCCAGCCAAGTTATAAAATATTTGAGAGTAAGTGCGTTCCATACTTCTCTGGAGCTTTAATTTTGTCTAATAAAACATTAGGAACCCAGTAGGGACTTAGTTAATACTTGTGATTGAATTGATTCCCTGATATTACTGAGTGTCTGGCACTGTGTCACATGTTGGTGAAAAAAGTGGAAGTTACTAGTATTTGTTTTACAAAATGGGCAAACTGAGACATCAGCTGTTTCATTTTATAGATAATTAATATTCATTCCCGTGATCATAACTCTTATTCTCCGACTGGTTTAACTTATTTCATACACTTGTATTTGCCATCTTTAAGGCTTTTCCATGTAGAGTAAATGTTGGTCAAGGGGAGAAAATACCTGGGTGCAGTATTCAATCCTCTCCGAAATTATGGCAAAATTGGGCCTGTCTTCAGGCTGATGTTGCCAACACTGGGTCATTATCCGGTATCTAAAAGAATAAGCACATTAATTAAAATCAAGAGAAGCACAGGGTGAAAAATACATTTCTCCTAGCACTTTTCTAAGTGGGACCACAGTTGGCACAAACATCTTTGAGGGTGGTAACTCATCTAGGCCCCGTGTGGTTGGCATATGCTGCCCCCTGCTGAGAGACCGAGGAATAGCACCCAGGTGTAAAGGTGTAATACCAAAGCTCCCGGACACGGACAACCTGGAGTTGACGTTAAATATGGCTCCCCTCATTGCATTCCTGAATTCAAGCCACTTTGGGGACAGAATATTCTGATTCTATTTCGCACTACTTTACTTGTGGGAAGGGGATGAAGGATGCCAGGCTGGGCAGCTGAAAGCTCAGGGAACGGCGATCTTTAAAGGAGACTCAGACATATGGTGCGGGGCAGCAGGGGTTGAATGTGGGACACAGATTCCTAGTAGGGGCTTGGGTGTAGACTATGGGGTGACTCCGTAGTCTTGAGCTAGACAGTACATACTTTGTCTGGGTTGGCATTATTGCTTTTGAAGGGCTGGAAGACTGACCCATCTCATTGAAGTCACAGACATATTCCTGTCTTGGGGCACATTGAGTGAGGGCAACCATCTGCTCTTTCATCCTAAAGAAGCATATGTGGCTCCAGATATTTTTTGGAAAGAAAAACTGTGCTTAGTAACTAGTAGAAATGTTCCTAAAAGAGTCATACACAGGCCCAGGGCAGTTCTTAGGTGGGTCCATCCGTCCTCCACTGGTGACGAACTCCAAAACTTCCTGGTTGCTTTTGCTAGGGTATGGCATATATCCAAGAGAAAATATTTCCCACAGCAGCACTCCAAAGGACCTGGACACAGGATAGAAGATAGGGATGTGGATGTGGACACACACACACACACACACACACACGTGTAGAATTTTAATCTTTTTTTATTATAACTTTTGCCATGATAAAGAATTCTTAAGATGCAGAAAAATAAAAAGGAGAAAGTACCACATGTGATACTCCATTAAAAGACTAAAACTATTATGTTATTTTTTGTTTCAGTCAAGTTTCTGTGCTTAGATTTTTTTTAGTTGCAGTTATATTCAATGTGTAATTTTGAACCTTGATATTTTTGCACATTTCATTGTAAACATTTTCCATGCTAATACACTTTATAAATAGAATTTGAAAAGGCTGTAAAACAGGCCATTGAGTAGTTGTACCATAACTTGCCTTGTCATTTCCACATTGTTTTCAATTTTCAAAATATTTAAAATACTATGATGAACATCTTTATGCATTTTTAAAAGGAGGATTTCCTTAGGATAAATTCTCTGAATTACTAGATTAGGATAATCTAGTACAATGTAGGATAATTCTAGTGGAATAACTAGATCAAAAGAATAGGAACATTGAAAAACTCTTAATACATATAATTGAGTTGATTTCCAAAAGTGTCTCTCTGTTCATCTACCAACATTGTACAAGAGTACAGCAGACACTTTCATCAACATTGAGTATTCTTATTAATAATGACAACTTTTGCTGATTTTAAGGCAAAAAAATGGTGGAATATTTTAAATTATGTTTATTGACTTGAATTGTGTTTATGTTTGTTGACATTCAACATGGTTGAATGTTTTCCCAAGTGTTTATTTATTAATTCACTTCATTTTTTTCTCCTATGAATTGTCTATTCATATCTTATGCCCATTTTTATCTACTGGGGCAAATTGTTTTGGTATCTATCAATTTTCTTTTGATTTGTAGATACTCTTTCTATAGAGAGATGTTAACTTTTTATAAAAAATTAGAATACTTCTACTAGTTGCTTTCTAATTTTACTTTTTAGCATACCAAAGGTTCTTATGTTTAAGTAGTCAAATCTATTTTTTAAAATTTTTGTGATTTCCTCCACTTATTTTATAGTTATACAATCCTCCCTTCACCAAAGATTAGATAAATATTTGCTATTTTCTTCCAGTTGTTTTTTTCTGTCTTCTCAAATCCAGTTAGAATTTAACTTGGTCTATAGTGTGAGGTAAGGATCTAAACTGATTTGTTTTTCCAAACAACTACTCTTTACTATTCATAAAACAATTTTCCCCTTACCTATTGACTTATGATTAAAAGCAGGTCTGTTTCAGGGCTGTCTCTTCATCTGTTTGTCTGCTTCTTGCATTGATACCATTCTGTTTTACTTTTGTGTATTTGTTTTAATATCTGATAGGGCATTTTCCTCTTATTTCTCTCTTTTTAAAAAAAACATTTGATTTCTTATTTGTTATTTGTTTTAAATGAGCTTTAAGATGATTTTTATCATGTTCCAAAATAATCTTCTTTGATATTTTGATTAAAATTTAAACCCTTAATTTACTTATTAGCTTTTTGACAAGGAAAGCCTATCTTTGTTTTAGTATCTGGTTGTAGTTTTCTCATGTTAATAAATATTACCACAAAAATTATAGAGAACTATAGCTCCTTCATCTTCTAAGACACAGGAAGTGTTTTTATTGTCATCATCTTGGTAAAATTTCAAAGACTCTTGTGAGAGGGATTAGGCAAAGATATTTTCCATATTTTTCAGGTGAGAAAGTTGAAGCAGAGGTTGTTATACAACTAACCTGAGACAGACTGGAACACATTATTAGATCTCTTGATTCTACTGCCTACAATTGCCTGGCACGTGTATATTTTTCCTCTCTATTTGGTGGTCTTTCTGCCCTCCAAGGCAAAACAAAACAGGTAAAATCAAACAAGCAGGAAACTGGCAGCAAGTCCTAAAGAATTACAGCTATATGTTTTCTGCTTGTCAATAGATAAATATAGATCATAGCATCCTTTGAGAGAACCAGAATATACACTGCAAGTGAACGCTTACTTTCCTAGTTTAGAGTTGAAGGGAACAAGAAGTAGTATTGGTTGCAGAACTAGGATAATTCCAGGTAAGTAGGGTTGTCATATTTGCAAATAACAATACAGGACACCCAGTTAAATTTGAATTCTAGATAGATAACAAATACTTTTTTAGTATAAGTATATCCCAAAGATTATATGGAACATACTTAAACTAAAAAGCTATTTTCTGTGCATCTGAAATTCAATTTTAACTGGCCATTTGTATTTTATCTAGAAACCCTACAGGTAAGGTAAATCCATATTTTGTATGCTAGATGGTTCTTTAATCACCTATAAGCCTGCCCTAAACAGGAGCAACAAAGCCCGAAGCTTTGCATCAGAGCATTCAAAAGCAAATAAAAATAAATATTTTTTAAAAATCCCACTCTTTCTCTCTTGGTATTAAACTTGCTCTGCCTGAAATTATGGAAATAGCGTAAGTTTTTGCTGATTAAACTATTTAAAATATTTGAATCAATGAAGATAACATAATATGATGAAAACATTTTAAGATCACGAACTGTGCTGTATCAGTCTTTAAAAGCTTAATTTTATTTTCCTTTAATCATAACCTGAAGGTGGGAGATTGTCTCCAGGTGTGGTAGAAGGTGAGGGTGAGGCATGTTCTTAGGGAAAACAGGAGCCAGAGATTACTGTACTATCCTTAAGTGTCCAGCCAGCAGGTTCCACAGTCTTTTGCAATTCTCTGGGCTTCAGGTTCATATATCAGATGCCCACGCATCATCAGCACGGGCCTGTTTTAAGAGGCGACTCAAACTTAGCACGTCCAGGCAGAACTCTTTCTGCACCCAAACCATCTCCTTTTTTCTTTCCCAGCTCAGCGGCACCTCCGCTCCTCCATTTGCTCAAGCCCCAAACCTGGGAGTCATCCCTGATTCTGCGCTCTCACACCCCTGCCCCTCCACAGCCAGCAGGCAGCGGTCCTGTGACTCTGCTTTAAGGCAGATCTTGAACGTGACCACTGTGCACGACCTCCACTGCCACGGCCAAGCCAAGCCCCTCATCCCTCGCCTCTCACCCGCCCGCGCCTCGTCTGTTTTCAGTGGCAGCCGGAGGGAGTTTTAAAACAAAGGTCACACCGCACTCCTGCTTACAGTCCTTCACTGGCATCCACTGTGCTTAGAGCAAAGTCCACATTCCCTCCCGTGAGATCTGAGGCTCTGCCTGTCCTCACCTGCCTGACGCTGCCATCCCAACCACCACGCGCCCTGGGCTCCCTCAGCTCTGGCCACGGACACTTGTTTTCTTTCCCCAGCAACCCTCAAGCGAGATCTTCCCATGGTCTGCTCTTTCTGCTTTTAGAGTATTGAAGTCACCTCCTCCAGGGAGCCTTCCCCCCACCTTTGCTAGAACAGCTTCTGCTTCTGCTTTGTTGTCTCACGGCACTTACCGGTATCTGAAGTTACATAATTTATTTGCTGAAGCACTTTATTTATGAAACAATCTAAACTTTGAGAAGTAAAAGTGACGTAACAGATACCTATGTATCTGGATGTTCATATTTTGCCTTATTTGTGTCAGTTCTCCCTTTCTTTTTGAAGAAATAAAATAGATACAGGTAAGTCACCTCCATCCCTTCCTCCTGCCTCCCTCCCCTCCACTGAAGTTGGAATGTATCCTTCCCTGTATGTTTTCACATTTTTAAACTATGTGTGAAAGCATAAACATTAAAGTCTCTTTATATTATGGACTTATTTTTGTTTTGTAAAATTGTACATAAACGATATCCTACTCCTTTTTGTAACTTATGTTTTTCCCACTAAACATTGTTTTTGAGATCCATCTATATTGATAAAGATTTGTAGTACGTTTGGTGTGTTCTTCTACACTGCTGAATAGTTTTCCTACACATAAGTAAACCACTGTTTATTTTTCCATCCCCTATTTGAGGGATAGGTTGTTTTTGCTTTTTTTGTACTGTAAACAATGTTGCAGATGAACATCCTTACCCAAGTCTATTTGTGGCAACACTTAAAAATAGAATGTTGGGCTATAGGATATACATGTGTTCAGGGCAGTTACTTAATTAAATTATTCTCTGTCTCTGGATAGGTTAGGTTGCTGGTGCTCTAACTTTGGTGCACATCAGAATCACCTAGAGGGCTTATGAAAATACAGATTGCTGGGCCCCAGCCCTAGCGTTTCTGTTTCATTAGGTGGGGGCTGAGAATTTGCCTTTCCAGCAAGTTCCTAGGTGGTGCTGCCACTGCTGATCTGTGGACCTTACCTTGTGGACCACTGGGTTAGGCTAAGCCAAATCTCACTGGCTTACAAACAACAAAGGCTCTCATTGTCCAACAAGAGTCAGAAAGGGGGCTCTGGCCTTTGTGGCTATACTGTCTTATGACATCATCTCAACATCAGGCTTTTAGAGTGTGTCTTCCTGCGTCTCCTACAAGGCTGTTAAAATAGTCGATGCCATTTGGATGCCCTATCTGTTATTTTTGGCCATTTTTCTTTTTTTTAAAATTATTATATTTTTCTCTTTGGAAGCTTGCACAATCTTTATCACCATTGCTCTGAAATTTCATGACCATGTGCTCTTGGATGGCTCTTTTCATCCATGGGGCTTGGCACTTGGGGAATGCGTCCATTCTGGAAATTTATGTCCTGTTCCGGGAAATCTTGAGTTATTTCTTTGATCTTGCTGGGACTCTTATTTTGTCAGCTAATTGGATCTATTGGTCTAATCCTCTTAATTTTCTTATGTTTTCTTTCCTACATACCCCGTCTCTTTATAGTTGTTTTATTTTCTAGAAGATTTATTTAGCTCCATGTTCCAACCTTTCTATTACTTTTACAGTTCTTTCGTATTTAAAAAAATAAACTTTATTTTTTAGAACCATTCAATGTTTGAAGACATTGTGAATGCAGAGAGTTCCCGTGTAACCCACACTCAGTTCCTGCTATTTTTAGCATCACGTTAGTATGATACATTTGTTACAATTAATGCCTATTATTAAGGCATTATTGACTAAAACTCATACACTATTCAGATTTCCTTAGTTTTTAATGAATCTCCTTTTTCTATTCCAGAATCCCATTAGTACATCATATTACATTTAGTTGTCATGTTTCCTTAGGCTCCTCTTGATGGTGACAACTTCTCAGACTTTCCTTGTTCTTTATGACCTTGACAGGTTTAAGGGGTACTGGTCGGGGATTTTATAGAACACCCCTCAATTTGGATTTGTCTGGGTTTTTTTTTTTTTTTTCATGATTAGAGTGGGGTTATGAGGCTCGGGGAGGAAGACCACAGAGGTAAAGTGCCATTTTCATCACACCAGATCAAGGGTACATGCTGTCGACATGACTTATCACTGTTGATGTTGACCTTGATCACATGGCTGAGGTCATGTTTGTCAGGTCTCTCCACTGTGATGTTTCTCTTTTCCCTTCTCCCTCATCTCTGGACTCTTCGGAAGGAAGTTGCTACCTGCAGCCCACACAGTCTTCAGAGGAGTTATGCTCTGTCTCCATGAGGGCTACTATCATATTTTTATTTCCAGGAGCTTTTTCCTCTAAAAGTATTGTTTTAAATAATGTTTTATCCTCTCTTTATGGTTGCAATATTTTTTATTATATTTCTGAGGATATTATAGTTTTAAAAAAAGTTTTCCTACATTTTTCTTCCTCCAAGTTCCTTTTTAAAAGCTTGTTTTCTTCAGATTATAATCTTTGCTCACATGTTGATTCTTGGCTGTCTGTTCATATTTTAAGACTGGGACATTAGGAAGCCGATGGAAAGTTCTATGTGAGTGAGACTTGTCAGCTGGTGGGCAGCTAGCTTGATTGTTTCACTGGGTATGTTCGTTTTCTGTGACTGCTGTGAAAAATTACCACACACCTGGTGACTTAAAGCAATATAAGTTCATTCTCCTGCAGTTCTGGAAGCTGGACACTTGAAGTCAGTAGCACAGGGCTGAAATCAAGGTGTCAGCAGGGCTGTGCCCCCTCCAGAGGCTCTAGGGGAAACTCTGTTCCTTGCTTCTTCCAGTTTCTGGTGGCTGCTGGGTTTCCTTGACTTGTGGCCGTGTCACTCCAATCTCTGCCTCTCTGGTCACACTGACTCCTCCTCTTCTGTGTGTGAAATCTCCTGCTTTCTCATAAGAACACTTGTGGTGGCATTTAGGGTCCACCTAGATAATCCAGGACAACTGCTCCACCTTAAGACCCTCAATTACATCTCCAAAGACCCTTTCTTCTTCTAAGGTAACAATTACAGGCTTCTGGGATTAGGCCCTGATACCTTTGGGTGGTCATCATTCAGCCTGCTACACTGGGTGGCCCCCTTGGCAGTACTGTTTCTGTGGTTTTCTCTTTGTTGGTCAGTTCCTCCAAAGAGAAGTCCTCTGGTCTGCCTGGCTGCCAATGTTCTTGGTGTTGAGGGGACAAAGGCTGCCATACACACTTCTAAAGGCAGGGTTTTAAGAAAATATTCCTGCTTATTGTAGAGTACCTCGCCTTGGTGAGGTCTGTGTCCCCAAGACCACAGAGACCAGGTGAATCTCTTCAGAGGGAACCTCAGTCTTGTGCTGAGGGTAGAGGAGGGATAGTCAGCAAGCTTCAGGAGGTGAGGGAATGGGTTTATTTTAAACAGACCTTTTAGTTACTCCTTAAACAGACATTTAACTAATTTTACTGTTTGCTGCACCCCTACTTTCAACTGGGCCTTTCTGGGGCTCTGAGGCAGAGGGAACCAGCCTGCTTCTGGGCCCAAACTGTTGGTTTAGATAACAACTTTCTAGTCTCCTCAGTAAGGTACGACTTACCTATGAACTTCCCAGTTTCCAAAATGTTGTCATTGTTGTCTTCTTTGTCCTTGTGAAGTTTAATCCAATTCAAAAGACTTTATTACTTGTGTGTGTACTTTGTGAGGGAGCATAGGTTCAATCTGCCATTTAAAATTATGTGTGGCTCTCAGCATGTGGTCCTCCAGCCAGCAATGTCAACTCACTTGGGAACTTGTTAGAAATGCATATTCTCAACCCAATCCCAGACCTTCTGAATCATAAACTCTCAGGGTGTTGTTCAGTAATCTGCATTTTATCAAGCCTTTCTGATGATTCTGATATATGCCAACATCTGAGAACCACTGTTGTGGGATGTATTAATTCTTCTCTTCTCCTTCCCTACTAACACAGGGTCTCCCTGCTGAGAGTGTGGAATCATTTGGCCCAAGAGCACCGCCTTAAGGCCACGGTCATACCTGGAGGAGGGTAGCAGAAAGACTCACCATGTGTCTGTTTTAGAAGTGAATATACCTTCCATGAAGGCCTCCGGGGGCATCCACTTAACTGGCAACATTGCACAGCCTCCCTTCCTATAGTAGCTTGCTCTGTGGGGAAGAAGAGGAAAACCATTCTTGGATCTGGAGATGGCACTAAGCAACAACTCTGCCAGGAAACTTGAGAAAGTGGCAACGATATAGTCTAACTATTAAAGGACTGAAATGAATGGGGGGTCCTTGGCGGTTCAGGAGGAGAGCCGAGGCACACAGATCATTTAGTTAAGAACTGTGGTGTCATTTAACAGGAGACAACACAGCCCGCTAGAGCACGGAAGAAAAGATCTATGCAATGACTAAGATACCTGCTAGCAGATGTTTAGATTTCCCTGTTGGGTTTTGTTTATCATAACTCACAATGAGTAGCATTTCTCCAGCCTTGTAAGTACAGTGTGTTTCTGATGATCTGCAGTAATGCAAGATCTAAAATGGGAGAACTGAGAGCAGGGCTTGCGTCTTACTCATTTTGGGTCCTTCATGGCACTCATACAGCATTTAGTTCAATACAGGCAATCAGCAAATAACCTAGACAGCTGTCTGCAGGCTGCCTCCTGTAACATACCCAGACAAAAGAACCACGGAGCTGGGTGTGGAGTTGGCTTAAAAGGTAGATGGATTAATTTATTAGTTTTTATCAGTAATGTCATTAATACAACTCACTGATAAAAGCCAATAAATTAATTCATCTACCTTTTAAGCCAGTTGCATGCCTAGCCTGGTGTTCTCCTGTCTGGGTGTGCAAGGGGAGGCAGACTCCTGCCAGCTGCTTACGTTAATTAATTACTTTAATAAACATGTGCTGAATATTTAGTATGTATCAGGTACTCTGCCATGTGCTAAGGACATAAATAAGTCATGGTCTCTCTCTCCCAAGGATACAGTTTAGTGGAAGAAATGGATATGTATGCAATTGCAGAACAGAACAACACATAATAATGCAGGTATATACAAAACAACACAAGTAAAGAATTGATTCATTGTCCTTGATGCAAGGGTCAGGTGCAGGGAAAGCTTCTCAGAGGGATGCTTGTGGAGCTGAGTGGTCACAAAGCTCTTCTGGAAGACCATTCCTGACCCATGCAGTTGCACAGGGTACAGGGTGTGTGGGGAACTGTGGGACTACAGGTAACTCAGGGTGGTTGAAGCCCAGAGCTGGGAGCTGAGGCTGGGAAGGAAAAGCCGGATGACAGAGGGCTCGGGAAATCATGCTTCAGCGTTTGTGTTTGAAACAAGAGGCAGTCCCGGGGTCTTCTGAGAAAGGGGGGAAGGAATGCTGAGACTCTGAGTATGCAGGAGAAGATAAAGTGGAGCATGTGAAAATAGTGCGATGGATAGCAGTGGCACATGGCTCCAGAGAGAGCTTTACTAACGCAGTCTTCCATGTGCTGCTGCTGTTGGTAATGTGATGGCATCAGCACGCTACCCCTCAGGATGGTTACCACTTCTGATCGACGACTTTGGGGCTGTCTGGATGAATCTCCCTTATTCTCCAAAGAGTTAAAGCTCTGGATTACATCACTCCTTATTCTACCCCTGCAAGTTAGGGAAGGGGTAGTTAGTGGCCATGCAAAGGAGTGACTTGTTCAGCTCATGTAGCAAGTCAAAGTTGTAAGTAATTAGGGAAAAAAAAAACCCTAAGAGTTGGGAAGAGAAGAGTGTGATAAAGGTTCAATAAAAGTAGTATTAGTTTTTAAAATTGAAAAAAATTATTATTATGATTTTGTATGTAGCATTGAGAATATGATGGGAAAATGAAATGAAGCTGAGCTAAGTACCTATAGGTTTTGAGCCACCCTCCTGGGTCTCCTGATGTGGATGAAACAGCAATGAGCTGGGCCCAGCACCCTGTCACTTCTGGGGTGCTGGTTCCTGGGGTGATGGTGCTGTGGCCACTTAGAATTCCTGAGTATTGAGAAGAGGTGTTGAGGAAGTTAAAAAAAAGTTTACTTTGAAGCTTTTTCTGCATCAAGTATCCAAGTTATTCTGTGTCTCAGGACATGGCAGGATTAGAGAGTTGGAACCGAAAAGACAACCTAATTAAGAACTTGGTGGCAATTACTAGAGGCAGCATGATCCTAGATTTAGACCTTCAGGTATGGGCACTACTCACGGTTTCCCATATCCTGAAAAGGAACTTAGTGAAATTTTAGGCGACGGGTTGACAAGGTACTGGGAGATGATGTAAGGTACAAGCAGACACATCCCATTGTCTTGAGGGGGTGAGCTGGAGGAGACAGGCCTGGGCGCGTGGAGGCAGTCTTTACTCACCTGTAGATGTCTCGGGCCATTCCAAAGTCTCCAATCTTGGCCACTCTTCCAGGGCCCGGACAGGTCAAGAGGCAGTTCCTGGCAGCAATGTCCCTGGGAAGAAAAAAAATGAGAAGTTGCATTTCCTAATTTTATCCCTGGGAAGATAAATGTACAATATCCATTGCTGGGATTTTTACCTCCAATCTGAAGCTCAAATAGTTCCCTCCTCTACCCTATATTTCCTTTGTTATATTATACTTCGGTGTGAAAGAAACAGTTTTACCAATTCTAGGCCTCAGAACTAACAGGAAAATGGAAAAGGATTAGGGGAAATGATTGAAAATGTTTAATGGGACAATAATAATGAAATAATTATAATAGGAACTAGAATTTGTTGGCCTTCTACTATGTGCTAAGCATTGTTGTAAGTACTTCGTGTCTAATTCTCACAACCACCCTATAAAATACAGGGTGCTATTATTATTCTCACTTTATTAAAAAAAATAAAATAAGCTAAAAGCAGATAATATAGGGGCATAAGAAATGCTACTTGTCCTTAGGCTATCATTTTGTACAGACCACTGGTTGGTTTCTGCCAGTTGTTTGAAGGAGTGCTTTAAAACAGCATGACTTCTATGATATCAAATTCAAGTAGTTTAAGATATTCTCAAATATTTCTAGTTTTTAAAGAAATAAGCCATGATGGTTCTTACATCCATGGTTTTATCTAAAGCTTTTGCTAAGCTACATGGCTGAAGAATCACTTCTTTCAAGTTATGAAGTTATCTTCGTCGTTAGACTGCAGATGGCCTGTTTTCCTGTAGCATGCCTCTGAGGCATGACCAAAAGCTTTCCCGAACTCATCAACTTCTCCTCTCTGACTGCTCACTCATTGTTGACATGCGTGGGAATGAAGGACGCAGCCAGAAGAAGTCTGGAATGGGTCTCTAATAATATTAAAGTCCTGTGCAGGAAAAAACAAGAAATACTTAGGAGCCACAGGTGGTGTTCTCATATTCAATTGGTTTCATGAAGATCCTGATCCTTGGTTGAGAAAGGACTTGGAGAATAAACAAACAACTGGCTGCTAACATAGTATTAAAAAAATAGGGCCTGGATTGAGGATCATGGCTGAGGTGGAAGAGCAGTGGGATGTTGTTAATGCCATTGACCTGATCCAGAAGGTTTAAGTTGGATTTTGAGGGGCAGTGGTGTATAAAATGCCCCCCAAAAACCATAAAGGCATAACACATATGACATCAAAAAGAAGAAATATAGTTGGATACATAGCCATTAATTCTCAAGAGAAATATGGCAAAATAGACCAGGAACAATATTTACGGCTCCAGAAAGGTTTTTACGCTGATGTGTATGGAATGATTGTTTAAAAAAGTGATCTTGAAAGTGAATATAATATCATAGAACACACCAAGAGTTGAATAATGACACATCATTCTTGAAATGGCAATAAACTATGTCCAAAGGAAACAGATCTAATAAAAAAGTGGGAGCATGTAGATCTGGTGAGGGAGTTCCACTCTGAGTTCAGAAAGTGTACCTGTGTGGAAGCCCGTGAATGTATGGGCAGATACAGGGTGGAGGGGGAGAGGGCATGAGAGTGGTTGTGTTGTGGGTGTGTACCACAGACCTCTTCGTTAGAGAGAAGAGGTAAAGGATGCTTTCCTAATACAAATGACCAAATTACTCCAGAAGACAAGCTTTGACTGAGATGGGCAACTTCTGCCAGATGTTTCCTTTTGCTTAAAACAGATCATCTGACACATTCTTGATTTGATCTTCAACAATTTAATTCTTAAAAAAGATAAAAGAGCAACAAATTATTACTCTGGGAGCTAATTCTGACCATCAGTAACTATTTACAGATACGGAAGTGATAGGACTCTTGGGAGAATGTGATCCTGTTATCTGTAACAACAGAACACTGGATATAGTCACAACGTATTGCGACTCTAGGAAAGCAGATTTCAAAAGGCCAGAGGAAAGAGGGATATGATCCCCTAGCCAGAGAATCTATGCTGCGGTGACCAACGTGGGCTGGAGATAAAAAAGCAGGAAAGATCTCAATGAGAAGTCACCAGGGTGACTTCAGGTTGCTCCCAGAGGAGTCCAGACTTCAAGGACACAAACAAAAGATGGGATGATGGCTGTAACCACGGATGACTTCTGAAAAGAGCATAACCTTGTCTCCACTGAGCAATGACAAAGCCCAGAGGTGAGATTTATGGAAAGTTCTGGGGACAAGAACAGGAATGACCCAATCTTTGAAGCTGGTCCCAGCTCCTCTTTTGCTTCTGTTATTTCTATCAAGTAGGATGATCCACAAGTTGGAAAGGTTTAGAATTAAGAGGAAGGACTGAAGACCAAAATGGTGAAGTAACCGTAAAAGGATCAGCTATTGTGAGAGACGTTATTGCCTTGTGTTAGGAGTGACTTTGGGAACTCAGGCGAGAGTACTTCCTGATCTCTGGTTTTCCATTTTTATTAGGGAGAAAGCACAGCTTGTTATATACTTACATACTTTTCTCTTTTTCTCTCTCTCTCTCTCTCTCTCCCTTTTTTTTTTTTTTTTTAAAGACAGTGTCTCACTCTGTCTCCCCGGGTAGAGTGCAGTGGTGTCATCATAGCTCACTGCAACCTCAAACTCCTGGGCTCAAGTGATCCTCCTGCCTCAGCCTCCCAAGTAGCTGGGACTACAGGTGTGTGCCACCGTGACCAGCTAATTTTTCTATTTTTTGTAGAGACGAGTCTTGCTCTTGGCTCAAGCTTGTCTCCAACTCCTGGCCTCAAGTGATCCTGCCGCCTCAGCCTCCCAAAGTGCTGGGATTACAGGCGTGAGCCACCACGCTGGGCCACATACTTTTCTGTTTCTAAGCTCATACAGCATCTCTCGTTTCCTGCTTTGTACTTACATATTCTAGTTATTATGAATCTGCCTTAAACTCTTTGAAGACATGGGTTAATAAATGACTGTGAGTTCAGGTCATTGCTTACTAAATTAGAAGCAATCAGTAAGGGAAGAGCCTTGCAAAGAGCCTAACAATCTATTTTACTTTTCAGATTTCAGAATCAAGCTGTCAGCTGAGAAAGGCACCAACATCCACAAGGAAAGAAATGTGTGATCTATGATGCTTGTAGCATCAATTGTGGACATGATGTCCCAGTCTAAACAGCATTTAAACAAAAGGATTAGTATAGTAGAAGAAATGAAGTATAGATGTAAACAAAATAATCATTATGCTTCATTTCAGGGTATTTTAGAAAAAATTAACATATCCAACATTTATTGTGCCAACACTATATGCCAGGGATACAAATATGAATAAAACAGCGCCCTTTCCTTTGAGTTACCTATTGTCCAAAATGTAATTCTTCTAACTTCCCTGTAAGGAGCCCAGTTTTCTAGATGGGGGAAACCTTAAAGTGAGGTAGGACTTGAACATTCAAGATACAGGCAGGAAACCCTGCAGGAGGTCAAGAATAGCTTCCAGGTCCCCAGCACTGGCATGGATATTTTATGATACCCATTTTACAACTGGGCAAGTGAAGCCCTGATAGAGTAATTTACCATCTCAAAGACAGTAATTTACCATCTCGTTCATCCAATGAACGCTGGCGAGAAACCTAGTATTCCGCTCTGAAGGGGGAATGTGGGCCCTTGAGGTGCACAGGGAAGCACACAGACACCGTGGGAAGGGCGAGGCCACTTTGACTCACCTGTGGATGAAGTGGTTTTCCTCTAAATACTGACAGCCGCAGGCAATGTCCCGAGCCACGTGCAGAAGGTCCAGCATGGCCAGGGAGGAGGGCTGACTCTGCGGGGAGACAGAAGGGGCCCACTGACCAGAAGCTCACAGGGGAGAGGGAAGATCTGAAACGCTGGCTTCAAGTGCTCTCAGCCCTGGCTGCACACTAGAGATCACCTGGAGGTGTTTAAAAGAACACCGATGCCTGGGCCCCAACCCAGACTGAGGAATCCATCCCTCTGGGTGGGCGTGGCATTTGCACGCTGGAAAGCTTCCCGGTAATGCTCACATGCAGCCAGAGCAAGAACGCCAGGACGACAGGAATCCAGGATGGGGCAGTGTCCTTCCCTTGTAATTTATCCTGCACATTCTTCTACCCCAACCTTCAAAAACATGAATACCTCAAATCTATAAACAAGCCTGTGAGGAAACCAAGGGGGGAAAGTGTTGTTTAAAAACTCCTCAATTTAAAAAATATTTCTTAAAATTAATTTTCTTCAAGAAACAGAGCTAAAGTGGATTGAAAAAGAAAAGCTTTTGGAAAATGTTGGGCAATTAAGAGTGATCTCAGGCTTTTCTGCAAGAAGTCTCTGTCATGCAAAAGGAGATGTCACCCCACCTCTGGGGCATATCCCGTCTTGGCTTCTTGGACAGCCTTGCTGAGCACCGTGAAGCCTTTTCTGAAGGTGACATCCCAGTTTGGTCCCCCTGTAATTCCTAAATCCCCGAGTGTGCAGCAGCTCATCCTCATGCAGTGTCCTAGTCACTGTGTTGTTCTGTGCTCATTTCACTGTGTCCCCAAGTCAACTTTGAGGTCCCAGAGACAGAGATCTTATCCTTCCACCATGCCCAGCACAATGCTGGGCACACTCTGAGTGTTCAGTGAGTATTGGGTGGCGGGTTGGTTGATTATAGCTCAGGGCTAGAATTTACCTAGAGGGGCATGATGCAAATACCTACCCAAGAAAGCACAGTGGGCAGTCAACTCAACCCCCTACAGGGTTGCGTTGGATTGTTTAAGCCCCAAGAAAGGGGTTTAAGCTGTTGATTCTTGAGCACCTGGGCAAACTCCCTACAGGAAATCCATGCTCTTGGATTTTGCTCTTCCTTCTAAGAAACTCAGAGCCTTTTACCCTGTCCATGTTGCATCCTCAAGGGTGGAGTGAGCACTGGGCTCTTTTGTCCTGAGGTGCCCACAGGGAAGTTGCCCAGCCAGCAATGTAACCAGGGTCTGGGTGCAGGATTAGCCTGCTGGGGTTTTCTCTGCCACACATCAGGGCCTCCCGGGACTCCTTGGAGCAACAGTGTGGGTCTGGAGGAGGCAGCAAGGAGCCTTGCTCCTCAGCACTGTGCTCCAGTTCTGGGGCAGACAGCAGGGGTGGGCAGTACCCTGCCAATGCCTTATAGTCAACAAAGCAAGGCCATGCACATGATCCGCAATGGTGCAGCGTGCTATGTGGTAGGTAGTGAGGAGAAGTTTATCTCCACATGAAAGGTGAGAATGCTGAGTGCTCAGAGAGGTTAAGTGACTCTCCCCAGGTAACACAGCTAATAAGGGTGGAGCCAAAGCTGCCCAGAGTCGGGCTTTAAGGACCTGGTTGGGGGGTGGGGGTAGGATTCAAGGAGTTAAAATTGAGCTTCTTAGGAGAGAGCGCCTGAGAGGGGTGGAGGGTATGTGAATACAGTGCACAGTCCACAAGTGGATACAGACTACAGCACGTGAGGACAGTGAACAGCACACAGGTCAGTCCGGCAGACCTGGGCTTCACCCTGCTTGTCCCTTACTGGCCATGTGACCTGGGCCTAATGGCTCAGCCTCTCTCTGAGTCACAGTTTCATCTGTGAAAGTGGCGTGATGCCATTGGCCTCACTGGCTTGTTAGGAGGACCCACACAAAGGGGCACAGAGGAAATGCTTCACAGAGGGACCTGCAGGTCTTGATAGGGTCATGCCATGGGGGAGCCATGGTGGGGCGGCATCACAGGAAATGGCCCTTGTGTTTGGCTTCTCCAGAGGCCTTGTTAGGGTCCAAAGTGAGAGAGACAGACCCATCTCCTGGGAAAAAGAAAAGTAATGTGTTTCTGAGGAAAATATTCATCCATTTTGCTACAGTATATCTTTTCTCTCTTCAGGAAAATGCTTTCTGTTCCTACCAGAGGAGGACCTGGTCCTGGCTGTAGTAGATAGAGCCTTGGGGAAGGTTATCTTCCTGCCAGGCTCTTTGTGTCACAGCCCCATCACTCAGGATGCAAGGATCATCAGTGTCTCGCATGCCTGGGAGCCTGGAGCCACAGGGACTAAATCTTGCCGGGCGCGACTGCACGGCCAGGCCACTCAGAGCTCCCTGTCTGTGGCTGCTCAGAGCAGATCAATGGCTCCACTAATCAGTCTGCACAGCCAGTAGTCGGCAACCCGTGGGGTGTGTGTGTGTGTGTGTGTGTGTGTGTGGTGTGTGTGCACGCGTGGGTGGAGGTGGGGTGGGAGGAGGTGTGGATGTGGTGGGAGAACTGACACTTAAACTAGAAGTGCAGAGCCCCCCTAGCCACTGTCGCCAGGGACATTGGGATCCATCCTGGGGCAAAGAGGGGTTGGAATGACATTTCATCCCTGATCTGCTGCTGGAGTGGGGCACTTCCTTGGCAACCACATGTTATTCATACAGTCACGGTCATGAACATATGCTGTGGGCGTTCCCCAAAGTGGGTTTGTGTGATGCAATTGGAAGGCCAGACCGGCATGGAAGTCCCTGGGTGAAATAGGTTTCTTTGTGACAGGAGTGATCCGAGGCTCTGCTGTATGCCAGTGTGTAGTGAGGGACAGCATGCAGTGGCTCGGAAAGTTGTTTGGGCACAGAGTTCTTGGCACTGGTGTTCCTTTCAGAGATACTGTTTAGGCCAATATCTCACTTTTACAGGTGAGGAAACAGGAATGATTTGTTGGTGTCATGGCTTCTGAGGGGCTATTCCCAAAGGATAATATATACTAAAAAACAACAAAAAAAGAATAATATCAGTATCTCTCCTTTTCTTAAGTAGCTGCTTCTTAACTATTTAGAGATGAAAAATCACAGGACAAAGGATAGGGATTCTTTCACCAAGTGAAAAACAGAGTAGGATGTATGTTAATAGTGATGCAAGTACAGATGAGAGGGAAGGATGAAAGGAAGCAGCAAGGAACGCAGACAGGGAGCACAAAATATGAAAAAGCAGCAAAACTCCACCTTGAAAAGTGAGTGGAAGTTAATGCTCCTGGGCTCTCAGATTTCCTGCATCCTCACGTGGCCCAGCTTTTCCTCAGCACCAGACGCCTCTTTGTGCATTTGGAGCCAGCATTGGTGACGTAAAAGTCAGAGTGAAAGACTTGAACCCGAGCATTAGTCCAAATCAGAGGTTCTCACCTGTAGACTGAGGACCTCTAGGCTCTAAGAAGCCACCTGTACACTGAACATCTACAGAGCCATTACCTGGAGGCATTACCATGTCCCACATAGTCATAGACACTATTGTGATTAAAGCCCTATACCTTTATACAGAGATTACTGACTTCCTAATGGCTTTTGTTATTACTGATTGAATCAATGGATACTAAAAGACAGCGATTACCTGGCAGGTAGCAAGCCCTTCGTAAGTATTTGCTGAACAAACATTGGGTCTGCAAAATTTTTTTGACATTAAAAAGGGACCTTCGTTCTTGAAAAGGTGGGGTCCTGGCACCAAGCGATGTTTTCATCTGTACCCATGAGCTCCATTTCCGTGATAGACATGGCTCACCTGGGCCTCCATTCTGTCCCTGCATCTGCATATCTGCTCTGTCACTTCACGTCTGCACGCTTGTTACCTGAGGCAGAGCTCTTGGGCCCTCTCTGAGGGCCTTCGATCCTGGTCTAAGGTCTATGGAAGTGCTGGGCCCTGTGGCTGGTGGGAGGTGAAGACGGATGCCTTGTCTGATTGTGCAGCCCCAGTCTGGTGCCTGTGCACAGTAGGTCATCAGGGGACCCCTGAGAGTCTCGGGGGAGTCAAACAAGTGAATCAGGTGGAATTCAGGCCTTTGAGGCCGGTGAGTTTCGGCATCTGGAGGCACAGCTGTACCCACCCTCTCTCCAGTGCGTGTGTTTCTCCATCCTGATGTCCGTCGGCCAATTTGCCCTTCTTTATTCTGTGTAGGATTTGATGACATTAGTCCCCTCTGTCCACTCGAGATCCCGTTTCTTTCTCACAGTCCACTGAATCCTCATCTTACTAAGTTGGATTTTGCGGCCCTGAGAATTTAGGCAGGAAGCCCAGCAAATCCTCTAACCCCCAGGGAAATGGCTGCCACAAACACATTAGCGTGGGGTTGCTCTGGACGGCCACAGTTCGACATTCAAAATCACCCCTCATGTGCCAGGTATCTCAGGAAGGCACCGCTTAGCTGGGTGGGTGGAGTGGGGAGGTGAGGAGGAGCGTGGTCACGAAGACCTGGGTGCGTGGTTGGCAAGGAGACCACACCAAGGAAGAGCAGAGTCAAGAGTTAGAAGAGCAGATTTGGCGGGTGGGATCCTGACCGTGCAAGTGGATCTTGCAAGGGTGGCCGACCTCCCTGCTGTGGGCGTTCCTCGGGCAGTGCCTGCGGGCAGAGGTCAGAACTTGGCAGCAGGCTCCTGCTCTGACCCTCCTGAGGGTGGCGCTCTGGGGGTGGGAGGCAGTGAGAGAGACAACCATCTGCCTTTCTTTGCTGGGGCTTTGTTCTTTGGGATGATGTTTAAATCATCTCTTGTCATCAAAGGGCAGAGATGCCTTTGCCCACTAGGGGGCGCGGGGGCCCCTCTCCTTACTCCTACCCTTCCTGCCCCTAAAGCCCTTGGACTTGCTGAGTGCTGGGTTCGGGACTCCCTTTGTGAGGAGGAACCCTCTGCGCGCATAGTACCTTCTTTCCTTAGGCTCGGGCAGGTCCAGTGGGAAAGCCAGGCTGTGCCTCTTCCCAGAGTGTGATGCCATGTGTCCCCCATTTGACCTCTGCCAGCAGTGCTGCTAAATCTCAGGGCGTGAGGGCCGAAGACTCTGCCCTCCTTGGTTGTGGGCAAACCAGTGAAGCCGGTGCCTGGCACCTGGTAGGGACACCTGGATACCCGGCAGTGTTGGCTCTTAGGGATCCAACCTCACCTTGGCACTTCACAGCTTCCCAGAGAGGACCATTGAGTATATAGTGGGTTGGAGAGAGCACTGAATCAGGAGTCACAAGTGCTTAGTTCTAGTCCCAGCTCTTGCACTTCCTGTGTGGCCTTGGCAGGTTGCATAACCTTTCTGGGCTCCAGTTTTCCCATCCATAAAATGGGGGCGAGATCTGCACTATTTCTTAGGGTGGTGCTGAGAAACGGGCAGGCTCTGAGGGGTGTTGATGTGGAAGGAGGGTTATGATGAGATGGGGTTAGTCTCCCCACCCCGTCCTCCTGCCAGGTGTGCTCAGGTGCACACACACTCGTCTCTTCAAAGGGTAGGACAGGATTCTTCTTAGACGCCAAGGTGGGTCACCCAGCGGCGTGTAGAAACAGTATGGAGGCTCCTAAGTGAAGGTATTTGACATTGAGCCTGGCTAAGGGTGGACATTGGGTCAGCCGTGCCTTTCAGGGTTTCCGCCCCCACTTTGGGTCCCTGTGAGCGGTGCGATCAGGCTGGGCTTTCTGTAGCAAGTGGCAGTGAGTCTTTCTCTGCTTTCCTGGGGTCTCTCACTGTGCAAGTCTCTTCCTTGTGGCCCCCACAGTCTAGCGGCTCCTCGAGGAAGCCTAGATCCTAACCGAGGTGTCTGTGCAGCTGCAGGCCTAGTGGGCAGAGGCTGCTGGAGACCCGCAGAGACAGGCGTGGCCACTGGACTCAGGGTACCCAGGGTGCTGTGTTTTATAATTTAGAGCTATGTTTGAGATGCTTTGCTCTCACCCTCAGATGTCACCTGTGTAGATACTGAGGTTAAGGGGGTTGACTGCCCTAAAGCACATGGGTGTCTACTGGCCAAGCAGGGGCTGGAGCTTGGGATGGCTGGGTCCACCCTAGGTTTCTTCTGTTCCCAAGCCCTGTGCCCTTAACTATAACATGGCTGCAGCACCTTCCTAAATATTTCAGCTCTTTATTTTTATAAAGGTCAGAGTGCCCAGGTGCTATTGTCCCTATTTTAGACACAAGGATAGTGGGTTCAGAACAAGTGGCTGCAGAGTCACGTGCCGCTGGTCAGTTCATTGAGTTAGCAACAGGGCTGGTGTTAAAGTTTCCCTCTGGGTTTGTCTCTAGTTTGGTTTTCCAGAATCAGCAGGCTGCCACAATGGGTCCAGGCCACGGAATGTGTTGCATGAAACTTGCACAAGCTCCCCGGGGCTGGGGCTCAGCTGTTGTCCACCTCTGTCCATGCTCTCCTGGCCAGCCCCCACACCCACGCCCAGCTCTGCCTCCCTCGGTCCCACCGAGAACCTTGCCCCCCAGGCTGCCCAGCCTCGCTCCTGCCATCCCTGCTTCTTTCCTTGGCACAAGCACTCACCGGGCGAGGGCGGGTCTCTCGGAGGAAGGACTTGAGATCTCCCCCTGCCATGAGCTCCAGCAGGATGAACCGGGGCAGGGCCTGCAGGCTCACCCCGATACAGCGCACGATGTTCTGGTGGTTGAATTTGCTGCAGAGCAGAGAGGGATGTAATCAAATTTAACTGAGCTGAGTCGGGGCAAGTCTTAAGTGGGAGAAGCAGGATACAAAGTTACATTTTCAGCAGCCACAATGTGCAAATGCATTTTGTAAATATGGGCACGGGGTCCCAGGATGAGCCTACGTCCAGAATCAAGAACCAGGCCCAGCAGGAGTTTAGTTTGCAGGAGAGTATTTGGTTGGAGGCGGGAGGATGTTGCACAGGCACTGGGGTGAGAAAGTACATATGGGTACAGGAGAGAGATTGGGGCCTGGGTGGAGCGCTAGAATTCAGGGTTGAGTTCTCTGAGGAAGGCCTCAGGCAGAAGTTGAAGAAACTATTTCTAGGAGGGACAGTGTGAGCCTGCCAGGTGACAGTGTGTGAAAGAGAGCCAGGAAGAAGGGGTAGCCTCATGGGTCCATGCAGTCTCCTGTGGATTCCTCACGGGAGGGGAGCAAGTTGGGGCAAGAGGTCCTGAGATTTGGGTCTTCTTGTTAATGTGACCCTATTAGGACCCACAGGGCAATGGGGCCAGGGAACTCCATGTGGGAACACATGTGCATGCACACAGAGGTAATGATTAATTATCACCCAGTAGTGAGATTGAGTGATTTGAGTTTTCTTCTATATAATCTCATACTTGGCCAAGTTTTATTCAAAAATCGTGCATTACATGTAAAATCAGAAAATAAACATTTTTTTTTTTTGAGACAGTGTCTGCTCTGTCGCCCAGGCTGGAGTGCAGTAGTGTGATCATAGCTCACTGCAGCCTCGAACTCCTGGGCTCAAGCGATGCTCCTGCCTCAGCCTCCTGAGTAGCTAGGACTACAAATGCATGCCACCACGCCCAGCTAATTTTTAAAAAATTTTTTGTAGAGACGGGGTCTTGCTGCGTTAGCTGGACTGGTCTCAAACTCTTGGCCTCAAGCGATCCTCCCGCCTCTGCCTCCCAAAGTGTTGGGATTACAGGCATGAGCCACTGCACCCAGCCAATAAATGTTATTTTTAAAGCAAGGTATTGACCCCACCATACGTTCTCCTGTGGCTCTAGACCCCAAAGGCACATCACTCACACTGCCTGGCCTTGTTCCCCCTGCCTATTCCACCAAGGGGACACCCCAGGCTGCCCCCACCTCTCAGGATGTTCAGAGGCTTCCCAGTGCAACCAAGGGCCATGAGGACCCCCAGATCTCAAGGTCAGACATCTGCCTCCTCCTTAAGGAGGAGCAGATGCCCTCAGGAGCCTCAGGTGCTGAGATTCTCAGCTTAAATCCAGACCCACAAGTTAAAGGGTGCAGGCCAGCTGAGACTCAGCTGTGCCAAAGCAGACCCAGGGGCAGGTGGCCTTCCATCATGTTAGGGACACATTCACACTAGATCTACAAGCTAGGATTGGCTAAAACTAGCGTGCTCTATTTCTTAAGAAAACTGTCGAGAAGAGAAAAAATGGCGGTCTGATAGAGTCTCCCACCGCACTGCTCCCAGGGAAGGAGGTGAAGAACGCCAGCGGCTGCCTGCGAGCACAGACCGCTTGCTCCAAAAACAGCATTGTGAATTACAGAGAAACAATGCCGAACACCCAGCCCAAGAAAACAGGTACAAAATTTTCACAAGGATCGGAGGGCGCACGGAGCACAATAGAGCCCAGAGCGCGGGAAGGACGCACTCGCCAGGTCCGCGCAGCGCGACCTGCCCCCCAAGCGGTGACGCGCCTCCCCATACACGCAGTCAGGGACAAGCCCAGAGTTGGGGCAAAGCGGTGGCGCAAGGCAGCAGACCCTGTGGAGATGAGGCAATTGCGAGAGCCAAACACAACTCTCAGCTGCAGTATACAGAGACCTCTCAAGGCTGGGGAGGAACTGGGCGGGGACTGGGCAGAGATACAGCTTCCCGGGACAGTGCGCGGGAACCCGCAGGCCGGCACTGCGCCACTAGAAGTCAGCGGGACTGGGCCCAGGAGTTTAACGGAGAGCGGGACACGCACTTACAGGTTGCTAGCAACTGCCGCCGCGGCCCGCGGAGAAAAGCTGCGCTCCTGGCGCGATTGGAGCCCTGTTGTGTGCCAGGCTGGCGGCGGCCGCCATCTTTACAGCCGCCCGCGCGGAGCTGTGAGCCGCGTCTCTAGCTCCACCCCGCCCCGGCCCGGGGCGCGTCCGCGGGGGCGAGACAGGCTTTGCCCTTGGTGGCCAGGGACAGCTGCATCTGTGGGTTCCAGGTGGGACGAGACCCCGGAACTGTAATGGCAGGACCTTTGGGTATTGCAAACAGTTTGCAGCTCGTCCATCTGGTCCTGCTACCCCAGCTCTGGCCTCCAACAAGTCCGCTCCGTGCTGGTCCTAGTGACCGCCCTCCAGGTCCCAGCCCTCCTGTACCCCAGAGATCGGTCATTTTGAAGGTTGCTGGCTATAGTGACTCATTTGGTATAAGTGCCGGTTCCCATGACAACCAAATACCTCAAGAGCCACAGGCTGAACCAGAGCAGCTCCCCATAACCCTGCCCACTTCATTAGGGAATTTCGCGCCATCCAAGAGCGCTTCCAGTGGCCACTATTCCCCCCTCCCCGTGGGAACATCCCCCCGGCGGAGACTACTGGGGATAGAGACGGCCACCTGCCTCGCCTTGGGGTCTAGTGGTGGAAAAGGGGTGCACAATTGGAGATCCCCCTATCAGCCAGTATCATGTGGAGACACACATCAGAAGGGCAGACACACGTGGCTAGATAAGCAACCTCTGAGCTGTGTAGAATTTTCCAAATTCAGCTCTCACACTGTAGCCAAAAGACATTGTGTTTCTACCTACACCTCAGAAGGAGCAGGGTCAAAGTAACCTCTAGGAGCTATGAGGCCCCTCCCAAAGCATTGGGCTTTTGCATACCCCAACTGGGGAATCAGAGTCTGCCACGGACATAACAGAATACCCGGCTAATAGGGAGCTGTGGATTCATATCCTCAAGTACAATTCACTAGTTTAGAGCTCAAGCTGGGAGGTCAATCTCACTGCACTCCACCGGGAAGAGGAGAAGACAACAGGCCAGAGATAACTCAAGATCCACCAAACTTGCTAAAATACACCTAAGGCAATACAGGCCACTACCTCTCTCCCTGGCTCTGCCAAGGAACGAAAATCGTGGGCTTGGAGACAGGGCCATAAACTAGCCCTAACACCCCCAGCTCTCGACCAAGAGGCCAGATGAGAAAAAACCAGCAAAAGAACTCAGGGAACATGAAAAATCAGAGTGAAAAGTCACCCCCAAAAGAAATCATCAGTTCCTCAGCAATGGATACCAACTCAAATGAAATGGGTAGAATGACAGAAGAGGAATTTCATAATATGGATTATAAGAAAGCTCAATGAAATTCAAGAGAAAATGGAATCCCAGCACAAAGAAACCACAAGAAAAATGCAAGAAATGAATGAAAAATTCTCCAAAGAAATAGAAATATTATGGAAAAATCAAATAGAAATTCTAGAAATGAAAGAAGCATTCAAGGATCTACAAAACACAGCGGAAAGCCTTAAGAATAGGCTGCACCATGCAGAGGAAAGAATTTCAGAGCTAGAAGACAACTCCTATGCACTAAATAAATCAGTTGAAGAGAAAGAACACAAAAACAAGAGGCATGAACAAAGCATACGAGAAATGTGGGATTACGTAAAGAGGCCAAACATAAGGATCATAGGCATCCCTGAGGGAGAGGAAGAAAATTCCCATGGCCTGGAAAATCTATTTGAAGGAATAATAGAGGAAAATTTCCATGGTTTAGCCAGAAATCTCAATATCCAAGTACAAGAAGCACACAGGACTCCTCGGAGACTCAATGTGAAAAGGCTTTCACCACGCCACATAATTATTAGACTGACCAAAGTAAACACAAAAGAGGCACTCCTCAGAGCTGTAAAACGAAAAGAGCAGGTAACCTACAAAGGGAAACCGATCAGATTAACTGCAGATTTCTCAGCTGAAACCTTACAAGCCAGAAGGGAATGGGGAGCCATCATCAGTCTCCTAAAACAAAACAAAGGCCAAACCAGAATTCTGTATCCTGCCAAACTAAGCTTCTTATATGAGGGAGAAATAAAGACTTTTCCAGACAAGCAATCACTGATAGAATTTGCAAAATCCAGACCGGCCTTGCAAGAAGTGCTTAGACCTGCATTGTACACTAATCAGCACAACAGACACCCACCAATGTAAAACTACGCAAAAGCTAAAACCCCAGAAACCAGATTCCACAATGACGCAAGAGGTGAAACAAAAGACACCACCCAATAGAATAATCAGAAATTTACCCCAAATATCAATTCTCTTAATAAATGTAAATGGCTTGAATTGCCCATTGAAGAGACATAGGCTGGCTGAATGGATTAAAAAATACAAGCCAAGTATCTGTTGACTTCAGGAAACACACCTTACACACAAAGACGCATTCAGACTCAAGGTGAAAGGATGGAATACAATTTTCCAGGCTAATGGAAACCAAAAGAAATCCAGAGTAGCCATCCTTATTTCAGATGATATAAACTTTAAAGCAACAAAAGTAAAGAAGGACAAAAATGGACACTATATAGTGGTGAAGGGAAAAATCTTACAAGAGGATTTAACAATCCTAAACATTTATGCACCCAACACAGGAGCGCCCAGGTACATAAAGCAAATACTGCTAGATCTAGACAACATAATAAATAGCAATGCCATAATAGCAGGGGACTTTAACACCCCGCTGATGGAACTGGACAGATCCTCCAAACAAAAAATAAACAAAGAAACAAAGGACCTAAACAGGACTCTAGAACATTTGGGCCTAACAGATATCTACAGAACACGCCACCCAAATAACACTGAATATACATTCTTCTCATCAGCTCATGGAGCTTTCTCTAAAATTGACCACATCCTAGGCCACAAAACAGATCTAAACAAATTCAAAAAAATAGAAATCATACCATGTATCTTTTCAGACCACAGCGGAATAAAATTAGTAATCAATTCCAACAGAAACTTACATCTTCATCCAAAAACATGGAAACTAAACAATCTGTTGATGAATGACTATTGGGTCAAGGAGGAGATTCAAATGAAAATCAAAAGATTCTTCGAACTAAACGATAATGGGGACACAAGTTATCAAAATCTGCGGGATACAGCAAAAGCAGTCCTGAGAGGAAAACTTATCTCCATAAATGCCCACATCCAAAAGACAGAAAGGTCACAAATCAGTAAACTAAAGAATCATCTTAAGGAAATGGAAAAGGAAGAGCAAAGCAATCCTAAAGCCAGCAGAAGAAAAGAAATAACCAAGATCAGAGCAGAATTAAATGAAATTGAGAACAAAAGAACAACACAGAAGATTAATAAAATGAAAAGGTGGTTCTTTGAGAAGATAAACAAAATAGACAGGCCACCTTCCAGGTTGACCAGAAGCAGAAAGGAAAGGACTCTAATAAGCTCAATTAGAAATGAAAAAGGAGAGGTTACAACTGATACCATGGAAATACAAAACATCATCTTCGAATACTACAAAAATCTCTATGCCCACAAACACGAAAACGTGGAGGAAATGGACAAATTCTTAGAAACACACTACCTCCCTAGGCTCAACCAGGAAGAAACAGAACTTCTAAACAGACCAATATCAAGCACCGAAATCGAAGCAGTAATAAAAAATCTTCCAACAAAAAAAAGTCCAGGACCAGATGGGTTCACACCTGAATTCTACCAAGCCTACAAAGAAGAACTGGTGCCTATACTGCAGAAATTATTTGAAAATATCCAGAAGGATGGAATCCTCCCAAACTCATTCTACGAAGCCAATATCACCTTGATACCCAAGCCAGGAAAGGACACAACAAGAAAAGAAAATTACAGACCAATATCCCTTATGAATATAGATGCAAAAATTCTCAATAAAATCCTTGCAAACCAAATTCAAATGTACATCAAAAAAATAATTCATCACAATCAGGTTGGTTTCATTCCCAAGATGCAGGGATGGTTCAACATATGCAAATCTATAAATGTAATTCACCATATAAATAAAAGCAATAACAAAGATTATATGATCCTTTCAATAGATGCAGAAAAGGCTTTTGACAAAATCCAGCATCCTTTTATGATAAGAACTCTTAACAATATAGGCATAGATGGCTCATACCTCAAAACTATTAAAGCCATATACGATAAACCCACAGCCAATATCATACTTAATGGGGAAAAATTGAAAGCATTCCCCCCTAAAACAGGAACTAGACAAGGTTGCCCACTATCTCCACTTCTATTCAACTTAATGCTGGAAGTCCTGTCCAGAGCAATCAGACAAGACAGAGGAATCAGGGGCATCCAGATGGGGGCAGAAGAGGTCTAACTTTCACTATTTGCAGACGATATGATATTATACATAGAAAACCCCAAAGATTCAACCAAGAGATTACTGGAATTGATAAATGAATTCAGCAAAGTCTCAGGATACAAAATTTATACACACAAATCCATAGCCTTCATATATGCTAATAACAATCAAGCCGAGAAACAAATGAAAGATGCAATACCTTTCACAATAGCACCAAAGAAAATTAAATATTTAGGAACATATCTAACTAAGGAGGTCAAGGACCTATATAGAGAGAATTATGAAACACTGAGAAAAGAAATTGCACAGGATGTAAACAGATGGAAAGCCCTACCATGCTCTTGGATAGGCAGAGTCAACATAGTAAAAATGGCTTTGCTACCTAAAGTGATTTACAGAATCAATGCAGTCCCTATCAAAATACCAACATCATTTTTTGCTGATCTAGAAAAAATAATTCTATGCTTCGTGTGGAACCAGAGACGACCCCGTCTAGCCAAAGCAATCTTAAGCAAAAAGAACAAGTAGGGAGGCATCTATCTCCCAGACTTCAAACTATACTACAAGGCTATAGTAACCAAAACTGCATGGTATTGGCACAAGAACAGGGACGTAGACCAACGGAACAGGACTGAGAACCCAAATATAAAACCAACCTCATACAGTCACCTGATCTTTGACAAATTCCAGAAAAACGTACACTGGGGAAAAGATTCCCTATTCAATAAATGGTGCTGGGAAAACTGGATGGCCACATGTAGAAGACTGAAACTAGACCCACACCTCTCACGTCTCACAAAAATCAACTCACAATGTATAACATATCTAAACCTAAGACATGAAACCATAAGAATTCTCAAAGAAAACGTTGGAAAAACTCTTATGGAAATTGGCCTAGGCAAAGAATTTATGAAGAAGACCCCCCAAAGCAATCACAGCAGCTGCAAAAGTAAATACATGGGACCTGATCAAATTGAAAAGCTTCTGCACAGCCACGGAAACTATCACTAGAGTGAACAGACAACCTACAGAATGGGAGAAAATATTTGCATGCTACACATCTGATAAAGGGCTGATAACCAGAATCTATACAGAACTTAGGAAAATCAACAAGAAAAAATCAAACAACCCTATTAAAAAATGGGCAAAGGACATGAACAGAAACTTTTCAAAAGAAGACAGAATAATGGCCAGCAAACATATAAAAAATCGCTCAACTTCTCTAATCATCAGGGAAATGCAAATCAAAACCACAATGAGATATCACTTAACTCCAGTGAGATTGGCTCATATCAAAAAATCCCCAAACAACAAATGTTGGCGGGGATGTGGACAGATAGGAACACTCATACACTTCTGGTGGGACTGCAAATTAGTACAACCTCTATGGAAAGTAATATGGAGATACCTCAAAGAATTAAAAGTAGAATTACCATTTGACCCAGCAATCCCACTACTGGGTATTTACCCAAAGGAAAAAAAGACATTTTATAATAAAGACATCTGCTCACGAATGTTTATAGCAGCACAATTCACAATTGCAAAGTTGTGGAAACAACCCAGGTGCCCATCAATACACAAGTGGATTAATAAAATGTGGTATACGTATACCATGGAGTATTACTCAGCAATAAAAAAAATAGTGAATTAACACATCTGGTATTATCCTGGTTGGAGCTACAACCCATTCTTCGAAGCGAAGTGTCACAGGAATGGAAAAACAAGCACCACTGGTACTCACCATCAAATTGGTACTAACTGATCAACACTTACATCACACAGGGCAATAATATTCATCAGGGGGCAGGCAGGTGGGAAGGGGGTAGAGGGGATGGGAAAACTCTCACTGAATGGATGCGGGGAGCACAGTTTGGGGGATGACCACGATTGTAGCTCTGACACAGGCAGTGCATGGGCAATATATATAGCCAAAGTGGTGTACCCCCATAATATTCTGAAATTAAAAAAAAAATAAAAATAAATAAATAAAACTTAGAAAAAAAAAGAAAACCGTCAAAAACAAGCATGCTCTATTTCTTAAAAAGTGAAGTAACAAGAACCTGTGGATGACCACAGGGGCATTGCTTGCAGGCAGTGTTACCAGTGGGATTATTAGGTCACACAGATTTTTTTCTGAGACAACTGTTGAGAGTTGTTCCACTCTGGTAGAAGCGTCAAGAGTGCTTGGGAGTCTCCTGTGGGGGAGAAGGGGACATGCTGGGGACAGCGCCATTTTCCTTGGAGATATTTGTCTGTTAGAGACGTCTCCTTGTTCTTTGTGGCGGCTGGGGGGTGGGAGGTGGTGTGTGTCGCTGTGGCTTTACCTGATGATCAGGGCTTCCATGAGGAAATCCAGCTCGTCCTGTTCTGAGCACACCTCGGGCAGTGTCTGGGCACAGAAGGGGAGGGTGAGAAGGGGAGGAGGCTGTGAGCCGAGAGCTGCAGCTCATAGAGACCGCGGGCCCACGTTGGGCTCCAGAGGGAGCTGCCTCTTACCTTTACTGCCACTTGCAGGGGGCTGGGGTCGTTGGGCATTGTAGACACCTGGCCTTCATACACCTCCCCAAATGCGCCATGGCCCAGACCCCTGTGCAAAGGAGAAGACAAGATGAGGCAGAGTCACATGGGCCACGATAAAGAGGCAGCTGGCACTCTCGAGCCAGGGGTCACATTTAGTGGACAAACACAAGAGGCAGGGGTAACTTGCACACTCAGGAGTAGCAGCCTTTACCTGCTTTGCTATGCAATCCTGGGCCTCCATTCTTTGTCTGAAAACTGGTAAGAGGTTCCGACCAGGGATTCATGAACATGGTCAGATGTTTATTCATTCAATTAATAGTTATTGACTCTCTGATATGTGCCAGGGACCTAGAGGTGAGTAAGACATGGCCCTGGCCTGGGGGAGGCTCCCACTCCTTGGAGAGGGACAGATCACTGGCAGATACTTGCTGTGGAGTGTTGTTGGTGAATGACAGAGAGATGCTCAGGGCGCTCAGAGGAGGGACACTTTGCCCCTCCTGGAGGGGGTGGACAAGGAAGGCTTGAGGAGGGACCCCCTGAATGGATTTTTTGGAGAGCCCTGGTTCTTCCTATCAAGTTTTCCTCTCCTTGCATAAACTCCATGAACACACAGGACAGCAGCAGGGCACTCACCGAAGGAGAGTGATGTTTTTCCGGGGCACCTCCTTCAGGTCACTGATGGAGGAGGTCTTGCCAGCAAAGCAGTAGTTGGGGTTGTAGTCAGTCATGATGGTCGAGGTGCGGAGCTTGCTCAGCTTGTACTCAGGGCTCTGGAGCTCCATCTGCATGGCCTGTAGCTCCTGGTGCTTCCGGCGGTACACTGCAGACAGACCACCAGCTGCACTGTGGCTTGGACCAGGCGGCCTGGCCCTTGAAGGCCAGCACAGGCCACCTCCTCCAGGAAGACTCCCTGGATCTCCATCTCCTCCCCTGAGCTCTAAACCTTTGTTTATTACCTGTAGTAATACTAACAAATGCTTATAGATGTGAAAGTGTATCTTTAATTGAAACATCATTTAAAGTGAACATAAAACTTAAGATCATAAATGGAAAAGATTTTATTGTATCAAAAAGGGTAGTCACGTTAGTTTGAGTCCTTCAAGAGTCAGGCTCAAGATGGGATTAGACATGGCAGGATTTTATTAGGGGAAATGCCTGTGACAGGAAATGGGGAGGCAGCCAGGAGAGGCTGGGGAACCGTCACACTGTGTTGCAAGCCTGACCCCACGTAAAGGAGAGAGGGAGAGAAGTTTGGGTAGAAGCTCCCTAGATGCCATGCAATCTAAGGAAGTTTCTGCAAGGCCCTTGGGGAGTTCTGGAGCCAGAGTCAGCCATCAGAGGAGCCCTGTGTCTCCCAGGAATTGGCCTGTCTTAGTATTTCTGCTGTGCTCCATCCTTGGGTGGGGCAGCCTCAGTGCAAATGCAGCAGTGGATTTGAGGGTGCAGCTGGGGTCTTGGTCGATTGTGTTTCTTATTTGGAGAACTGCCACATAGTGAAAAGATTTCTAAATTAGTATCTGAGGACCTGAGCTCTATTCCACCTCTGTTACTTACAGGCTGAGTGATGCTGACCAGGTTGCATGACCTCTTTGGACTGCAGTTTCCTTCTCTGTAAGCAGGGATGGTAACTCCTGCCCTGTTTCCCTAAGCCCCTTCTCCCCACCCCTAGGGTTGTCATAATGAAATGAATTCACCAACATAAAATGTTTTGAAATATTCTGAAGTGCTCTACCAATGTGGGTGACCATTATCACAGTTACTCCTATGTGTGAGGGTGTCTGTAAGGCAAACTCCACGGGAGGCGAATGAAGTTGCCATTTGGAGGGTGGGTTTTGCATGTGAAGCCCGGCCCCACCACTTATGGGCCAGTGTAAGTGAGTCAGCCGCTGTGTGCTCAGCCCCCTCCTCTATGACATGTGCCAACCATGATGATCACAGGGTTACTTGGAGATTTAATGAACTGAGATGTGTAAATCGCCAGGCATGTAGTATGCATGCAACAAGTGTTAGCTCCTACTGTCCTGTCCCTTTGAAGGATGGCACATATGGGGACACATCTGTGCTGCCATCTCCTATCCACCTGTGGATCCCCTCACCTCCACCAGGGCTGGCCTGCGAGGGCCCCCAGGGCCCTTTCCCTCTGCCCTCTTCACATCCCTGCGCATCTGTCCTGGGCATCTTAGTGCCAGCAGTAGGAGCCGGGCTGGACCATGTGGAGTCCTTTGTGACCTGCAGATCAGCTCCCTTTGGCTCACAGGCTGAATGGAAATACACTCAGAAAGCAGTTTTCCATTCTCTCCGCCTGGAGAGGGGGCGTCTCTGGCAGAGCAGGGCTTGAGCATTACCTGGGTGTGAGCCAAACCAGGAGCTGTGCCCACAAAAGCACGTGAGGGCTGGGAGTGAAGTGTGAGGGCAGGCGTGAGCTTTAGCCATCATGTTGGCCACTGAAGAGCCCCCCACACCCACAGCAGCCAGGAGGCCACACAAGGGGCTGGGGCTCAGAATCGGGGCCTCCTCTAGTGAACAGTGGCTGCTGTGCTGGGGGGAGGGTTGGGACCTTCTGTTTGGCTTGGCTCAGGCCACCCTAATCACCACCCCCACCCAATTCCAGGGACCAGTAGGACAGAGCAACACCTTGGCATCTGCAGCACAGCCTGAGATACCACTCAGACCTGCCTTCTTTCCCTTGGTGGGAACCCCAGGGCTCTGGTGCACTCACCGATCATGATGCCGGAGAAAGCCAGGACCAGGGCGGCCACGAGGGCAGAGGTCACGACAGAGAGCACCAGTGAGAGCGGCAGGTGGGGCTCTGGGGTGGGCGACACTGGAAGACAGGTCCCCAGGGGGCACTGACAACCAGGCTGCTTCTCCTCTGAGCTGGCCCCAAGTCAGAAATACCCTCCCCAGCTGGGACAAAAGCCTCCTGCTCCTTCCCTTCCCTGGACACCTTGTCACCCCTGCCTTTTCAGGGGACCGTGGATAGGACACAGGCTCATCCAGGTTTTATAGGCTTTCAGCAGCAGCTTTTGGGTAGAGGGAAGATTTGACAGGGTTGAATATCCAATTCTGGGTGTTGGTCCCAACCATCGTCTAGGATGAGGACAGAAGGTGAAATAGAAGTGGGTATAGAAGAGTTTGGGGGCCTTGGTGGCTCGGTGCTCAGTATGACTGGACAGTGGAGTGTGTCACCAGCTACACCCTCTGAGGCTGAATTGCTTCCCTGTGGCCAGGGCACTGGGCCCAGAGCACGCAGGGAGGGTGCCCTGGGCCCTCTGTGGGCCAGTCCACACACAGGCACTCTGCTGGGTACTGGACACTACCTTTCCAAAGGGGCACTGACAACTGGACACGTGTGGAACAAGGGACAGCAGGGTGGGGAGGGGACACAAAACTGTATCTTGTATGAACTTCTCAAAGCGAACTGGGGTTATTTAATCTGGAGAAGATATAAAGGAGGAGGGGGAGCACTGTCTTCAAACCCAGCACTTAAAAGGCTGTCACAAGTAAGGAAACCTACGAGAAGAAGTCGAAATGTTCAGGGTCCTGGCGCTGAAACTCCCCGATGGAACAGAGTGCCCTAGGGGTAGTGAGGCCCCTGTCTCTGGGGGTGTGCAAGTGGAGACGGGATGGCTCCTTGGTGGGGATGTCACAGGGCTCATGCCCTGGGTTAGGGATGGGACAGGAGGGCTTTTCAGACTCCTTCAGGAGCTGTGGCCTTCCAGACACCCAGTGGTCAGAGCACCTCTGCTGTGGCAGGCAGGGGAGGGACAGGAAGTTTATAAAACTGAGTCCAGGGCATCCTGGAACCCCGGACTCAAGCTCTGGGCCCTCCCCTTCCCCCATCCCCATCCACTTACCAATGCAGGAGACACCGTCCTCGGCCAGCACGGTCCCATGGTCACAGAAGCAGATGACCTTGTGGCTCTCAGGGTCCATGTGACATTCGTCTACCTCACAGTGACTGCAGTTTAGGTAATGCCTAATATTCACTTCCCCATGGCCCTCCATCACTGGTGACAGGGAGGGAGGGTAAGTCTCGGGCCAAGCCTGTGAAGACAGCCCTGCACCCTGTTCCCTGCCTTTGTGCTGCCTCTCCAGCTGGTCCCTATGGGTTCTCTGGTCCCTGTTCGTAAGTCCCACTGCCACTGGAAGCACATCCGTGTAGGGACGTCTTCTGGTGCATCTGCTGAGTGGAGCTGGGACAGAGGACATGTGGCTGCCCACAGGTGCATGCATTTTTGTGTGTAAGTGGGAGAGTCCCCTTGTGTGACCCTTAGGTTGGCTGGTTCAGGTGTGTGGCTATTATTGCTCCATTTGCTAGGACCAGCCTTCCTGGCAGTCAGTGTCCTGCCTCCACGTCTGTACTAAACTGCACATCCTAACTTCCAGAAAACTGGTTGAGATGAGCCATTGGAAGAGTTGCCTGCAGAGGACCCATAATTGTGCCTTTGTATTCTGCGCATGTGTCAGTAACTCTGAGGTTTTAGCTGGGGAGAGGACTGGCCTAAGGAAGTTTGTTCTGCTACCTGGCAGAGGGGTACCTTTTAAAGCCGGGGTGTACAGGACGCCCAGTGGACTGATGAAGGAAACCCCATCCTCCCCGTCCATTTCAGGGTCATTGTTCAAGGCTGCATTGCCACCTGTGGCAAACCAAAGAAGCGTTTAACACATAGAGGTGGGTGCCAAAATCTCAACACACATGCGCATCAGCGGGGCATGCAGTTCTGGCCAAAGCCAGGGGGTCACCAGGGGCCTTGGGCAGGGAGATGGGGAGGGAAAGGAGGCTCAGGGCACAGCAGCTACACTTGGGACTTGGCTCAGGAGATGCTGGGTGTGTGGCCATTTCACCCCCACACCCCCAGGTCTAGGCCAGCTCCCCTGGGGGCATCTCCACCACTCTGCTGGGCCCCACTAGGACACAGTCAACGTGAGCAAGAATCCAAAACATTCTGGTCTCCCCAGGCTGGGATACGCCCTTGGTGCCTCTTCCAGGACCCATCAGGACAGCAGCACTGAGGAGCTGCTCCCCATCCCACTGGATGAGGGTTGGGGCCTGGGGAGATGAGCCCTTGTGTCCTAAGGCTCCTGTCCCTCCTTTCACCTGGGGCTGGGTTACCTCTGGGCTTCCCCCTCGGGCTCCTCCTCCCACCCAGGCCTTGGGAAAGAAGAGCGTGTGGTTAACACAAGCATCTTACAGACAGCGTCAAAGCAAAACACAGACAGAACATCACAGCGCGTGCATGCAGTTGTCCTAGTCTGTGGGGCGGGGGCTTCATCTCCCAGCCTCGCAGCGTCAGAAGGCTCTTCTGACTGTGCTCCGAGGCCCCCATCAGCATGGGCAGCGGTGCCTTCTGGCAGCCAGAGGGCTGGGGCCGGGAGTGGGGTACGGAGTGAAACCACAAACCAGTCCCTTCAGGAGCCGGCTTGGCCAGGCCGTCCCAAGGAAGGCTGGGGGTGTGTGGCCTCTGAGGTTTCCATGCCATTGAGTCCTTATGGGCGGCTCAGAGGATGGTCTGCAAAGCCAGAGCCTCTTTGTCCTGGGCTTTGGGGGACATCAAGAGTCCCATGGGCTCTTGATGCTGCTGCTAAGGGAGCCTCGAGGCAGGATGCTGGCTCGGAAGCCGACACCCTGCCTCTGGCTGGTCCCAGGCGGGGAGGGAGGCGTGCAGTCATAGTCCATACGGGGACCAGGGGAGGGCAGGGGCAGGCCGGGAAGGGGCAGGGAGGTGAGGTGCCTAGGACTAAGGGGGAGGGAGCGACACCTTGAACACGAATCATCTTTACCTATATATCCTCCGCCTCCTCCACCGGAGGAGCACCCCCCGCCACCCCCTCCGAAACCCCCTCTGGTCTCCCACCCCCACTTCTTCATGGCCTGGGGGCAGGAATGTCCTCCGGTGGCACCCTCCAGCAAAGATTTTCCAGCCCAGAGCAAGGAAGTGTTATCATTCCAGCCACCTCCACCACCTGCAGGGAGAGATGAGGGAGGGCTGCTGAGGACACATGTGCTGGCAGCGTCAGCTCAGTTGCTTTGGCAGAGAAAGCGGGACTGTGTGCTGTGAGGGCGCTCACGCTAGCCCCAGCTCCCGGGGGACATCTTCAGGGGGGCCTGGGGGCTTCAGAGTCCACAGCTGGAAACCAGGAGAGGGCCGTTTGCCTGAGGGAGACCTGTTCGGCCACAGCCAAGTGTGTCCAGGCGAGAGCATGCCTCATACCCCTGCTCCCTGCCAGCCTTCCCTGGCTCAAAAGCAGGGCGTGTGCTTGGTTAGGGACGGGGTGAGGGGAGGTGGCGGACAGGCAGCATCACAACTAAACTCCTTCCTCTGTCTTCCCTCCATGCCTGCCAACCCCCGAAGTGCTGGGCCTTCATTTCATTAACTGCTTCCTATCCTAACAAGAACTGGGACCCACCAGTCTTTGTGTAGCCAGCTGTCAAAACTCTGCAGAGGTCACTGTGCTGGTTTCTTGCAGGAATCCTGCACTAGACAGATACCAGACAGCCCAAGGGCTTTATTGTTTGCTGTCTGTGAAACCCTGGGCAAAAACTTCACCATTCTGAGCCTCAGTTTCCTCACCTATAACATGGCGATAATAAAACCCACCTTGTGGGGTTGATGTGAGGGTCAGAGAAGACAGTGAGGGTGTGAAATGTTCCACAAACTGTCAAATGTGGGGCTTGTCAGAGCTTCAGAGGCAGAGCACGCGTGTGTAGACGGCCTCTTGGTGCAGCCTCGTTGGGGCTGCCCCAGGGCCAGGGCTCAGGAGCTGCTCCAAGGTCAGGAGCAGAAGCCCCAGGAGAGGGATAGATGTTATCCTGGCAACAGAGGCAGCCTTGGGAGCCGTGCTTCCCAACGCCCAGGGCTGCTTTGAGCTCTGGCAATGTCTACAGAGCTGGCGTTGAATGTGGCCATGGGCTGACTGCAATTCACCTCTCCTGCTGGTCCTCGAGATTCCAGGATATCCTCCCACCCCATGTAGCTCCCCACGACATTCCAGCAGACATCTGCAGCCATGCCTTGGTATAAATGGGGATTGGCTCCAGGACCCCTGAGGATACCAAAACCCACGGATGCTCAAGGCCCTCAGATAAAATGGTACAGAATTTGCATATAACCTGTGCACATCTTCTAGTATACCTTGTCATCTTTAGATTACTTATAATACCCCAAACAATGTAAATGTATGTAAATTGCTGTTATACTGTATTGTTTAGGGAATAATGACAAGGAAAAAGCTGCTACTCAGTACAGATGCAACCATCCATTGTTTTTCCAAATATTTTTGATCCTTGATTAGCTGAACCCACTGACGCAAAGCCCACAGACAGAGGGCCAACTGCACTCCAGCTCCAGCACAGGATGGGAACCAACATAGAAGGACAAGAAACAGCAGCACATGGGTTTCCTGGAACCATAAGGGTTAACGGGCCTGGAAGGGTTTCTAGAAGAACTTGTGGCCTGGGAGGGGGAAACAGAGGGGCCTGTAGGTGGGGGCAGCTTTGGATTGGGATGACTATATTGCTAGAAAGAGCAAGCAGGTTTCGAAAATGAAGCTGAGGTCAGAAACTAGCTTGGGTCTAGAACAGGGGCAAGCAGAGCTGAGTTGAGGCCCTTGGGCAAGTTGTGGGGACTTTGCCAGCTACGAAAACTGCAGGGCTGGGGTGTTGTGCTTGGGTTTCACGTGACTGGCTTCCCTTCTGCTGCCAGATGGGGGTGTGGGCTGACCAGGCTGTGGATGTCACATGGCAGACAGAAAAGACCCCTCAGCTGTGTTAGGGACCCAATGTGGCACTGCTCCTGTCGCTGTGTGGGGCCAGGAGCATCATGAGTGCAAAATAAATAAGTTAGGGCAACAGTCATCTTGCTCAGCCCCCAGCTGAGGAACTTTCTGACCCCTACCCTCATCTTGCAGCCTTCAAGCAAATATGTGGAAAACAATGGACATCAAAATCAAAACGAATCAACAAAAATGTTTAAAAAAATGGATTGAGTCCCGTCTATCACTAAACACCTGGCTGTGTTGAGAAAAAACACTCACCAGACCTCTGTGAGCCCACTGGCTCTTCTGTAAAACAGGAACAGTATCTGTCTGGAAAACCCTGCAGGGTCTTCTGACAGCACATGTACAGTAGGAAGTGCTTCCTGGTTTAGTAGATGCTGCACCGCAGTAAGGGGTGCTGTAATTATTGTTGGGGTAACCTCATGGTGGGCCTGATGACTATTTCTACTCTTTCTTCTGTCTCTAGCCATCTCTTAATTGAAGAGAAAGTTTGAGCCTGTGTTTTAATTAACCCCAAATCTTAAATGCCTTCAAAGATCCTCCCTCAGTCTGATTATGGGGAAAAGAAAATATGAAAAGGAATTGCATTTGCTCTCCTTAGAGATGGCTGACTATAGAGTAATCAGAAAATTCACGCCCTTTTCTGTGTCTGTCCCTATTCCTCTGCCACTGGCTCTTGCTAACCAGGGATGAGAGCCTAGCCATGGGGATTCAAGGAGATGTTTCAGCAGCTGTGGCCTGGGAGGCTGGCGGCCCGGGGCTTGGAGGTGCACACCACAGAGGCCTGGCAGCCCTGACTGTGCCTGGCTTTCCTTCATCAGCTCATACCCTAACTGGGGGTCCCATCTGCCCCTGGAGGAAGGAGGAGCCTCCAGGGTAGGTTCTAGCAATTGCATTTCGGTAAGACCCGGGGAGGGTCCGGTGGCCGACCGAAGGCTGCTCCTTGCTGCGTTTTCTCAGTGGACTTCTGCAAGTCCAAGTCCCTGGTGGGTGGGGGGCCTGCAGGCCCCCAGGATGCTGCCTGCCCTCCCTCCCTCAATGGTGGCATCAATATCCAGGGCTCCCAGCACCTCAGGTACCAGCGACAAAGATGCTTTCAGGTGAATAATGGCATGGGGCCAAGCTGAAGCCCACCCAGTCCCTGGCAGGTGTTCTGGGAGGGTGTGGGGCTCGGGTGCTTTACCTGCGGCTCCGGAATTGCCGTTGAGCCCTAGAACGGAGGAGTTATTCTCCAGTCTTTCTGGGTGGAACATGTCTGTCTTGGCCCCGTAGGCCCTGCCGCCACCCCCGGCTGCAATGATCAAGGGCACGGGCACTCCATCCTTCATCTGGCCGGGGGAGACATTCGGAAACTGAGAAACCGAGCTGCGCTTCCACCCCGGAGCCTCTGAGCCCTGAACCTCACTGAGTGTTTGCTGGGTAGTGGGGTGACCTGGTGACCTCTTGATGGTCTAAGGTCGCTTGGGGGCTCTGGACTCACATTACGATAACCCATCAGCTCCCCACCAGCTCCTATATCAGCCAGGGCTCAGTCAGGGAGGCAGAACCACCAGCTCTGACCGCTGCAAGTTCCAGATTAAGCTCTCAGCATGGCCGTCCCCAGGGGAGGACTTAGCAGGAGGCCTCTGCCTTTAGTTTCTGGCCTGGCTGCGACGATGTCAGGTAAGTTCACCTCAGGACAGAGAATTGGCCCAGGAGGGCACAGCAGGGCCCCCTGGAACTCTGAAATCGGGTGGTAAAGGTGAAAATTGGTCTGGTAAATCCGTAAGAGCAGAGCCCGCCCTTTCTTGCACAGACAGACCCCACATCCCTCTGGGCCTCGGTTTGCTCATCTTTAAATGGGGATCAGAGCCTCCGAGGGGTTTCTAGCCCAGGGCTGCACAGAAATCACTGCCCTTGGGACTCCGATGCAGAATTTACCTTAAATACGTAGGTGGCTCCACCCCCACCTCCTCCTCCTCCTGCCCACTCGTGCACACTTCTGTTCACACGGATTTCTTCTTCTATCACGTTGTTCTCTCCAATGCAGACTTTCTGGATTAATTGGTTTGTCTGTAGAAACAAAAAGCACATTAGGTTTGTGTCCAGACCAGGGTTCTCCACTTCCCAACAGACAGACGGTCTATGCTTCAAGATAGGATCTATCTCTCAAATAGCTTACAGTTGAGTTGAGGAGGTGACAAATATACACAAATAACTGACACTCTGGGCAATCTTAGGGAAGGACCACAAGGATAGCTTAGATACAAAATGCTATGAAAAGCTGGGGGAGAGAAAGCAAGACTTTATTGCTGAGTGGTGATCAGGGAGGACTGCCTGCAGGAAGTAGTTTTTAGTTGGGCCTTGAAGGATAGGGAATTTTTTTTTTAGCACAGAGAGTGGGGTAAAGTTAGGCCATTCCAGGAGGAGACAGAAGCATTACCCAGAGGTAAGTAGGTGAGGGGGTGTTTGAGGAAAAGCCCAAGGGTCTCTTTGGCTCAGAGAAGTTCATTTTAGGACAGAGAGATTGTCCAGGAGGACCTGTTTGAATCCTGTAGACTCTGAAGACAGGATGACAAAGGTCCTATGTGGTGAGAGAGGGCTGGAGGCCATGTAAATTAGGGCAGGTAGAGGGAATTAAACTGAACAGTCAGATCATGGCTGGAGCCCTTGAATGCGATCCGAGGAGCCGCTGGGGCTTTGTGACCAGTCGCAGTTCTGAGGCATCACGGGAAGAAGAAAAGGCAACAGGAAGCCAGACTCAGACTTTATTCCTGGCTCGCCTGTGGGAGAATCAGTTCTCCATTTTGGACATCTCGTTCTCCTGTTCCTCCCAGTAGCGTCCCATTTCTTTCTTCCAGAAATCCTGGCACAGCCCTAAACAGAGCCCACTGTCTGCCATGGGCAATAGGGAGTAAACCCCGCACTCAGGCCCCCAGGCCCCGCCCCCCCCGGCGACTGTGGCGGAGGCAGCCGGGCTCTCTGATGCTCCCGAGCCAGCGGGATGGACGCACAGGCTGCTGTGCTATTTACCTAGGGTAGTACAGGTATGGTGTTTAGTATAGTGTGTCACACGTGTTAGGGACTGAGTGAATGGCTGCTGTTATTATTTGATTTAGATTCGCTTCCGCTCCTGGTGGGGGCTCAGGCACCTGAGAGCCCCCGGGATTGTGCTGGAAATTTCTACACACAAGCCTGGAGCACGGAATAAAGAGGGAGGTGCTTGAAGAATAGCCACCCCTGCTTGCCAGCCACCACGACGCAGACTAATCCTCCAAACATCAGCCTAACCTCAGAGGAAAATGACTTTTCTTTCACTTAATAAAAAAAAAAAAAGCCAATAAAACATCACATTTCCATCAAATGCTGCTGTGTAACCAGCCGGTGGACATGGCAATTCATCGTGAGCTACTCCTTATGCTAAAGCACTCAGGGGTGCCAGCCGTGAGTCCTAGAGAAATTTCCAGATAAATAGCTGAGATACAATTTGTTTTATGGCATTTTGGATTTAATGATGGAAATAATTTGATATTTTTTAGAGTGGATTTAGTGTGGGTAGAATGCTCTGAATTGCTATTGTAGAGAACTGCCATGTCTTGTGTGTCTGGGCAGCACTGTCCTGGGCTGGGGGAGACCTTGGTAACTGCCACCTGGGCTGGGCATGAGCTACAGGGCACGCTGGGCCTGGGGTGAGGGGAGGGAATGTGGACTGGCAGCTGGGCAGAGCACAAGGCGCTGGGTCCAGTCTGGGTTCTTGACGGCTCTGCCATGTTGGGAGAGGCACCTCACCTCTCTGGACTTACCTCCTCATCTGTAAATCAAGGGGCTGCCCAGTCTGGTACTAAGAAGGTCCAGCCCCTCAGATTCTGTTCACTTTCCTTTCCTGTGGCAGGCAGCAGTGGGACCTCTACCCCTCAGGGATGCTCTCTTCCCGTGAACGGAATCTGAGATTGCTGGGGTGAGGGAGGAGAGGGCGGTGGGGTTTGAGGATGACCTTTCCTGTTACTAGAACCTGGAGCCACACCATCCCCTGCTACCTCTGCTCCGGGTGGGTGGGCGTCTTCTTTACATTGGGTGGGGACAGGGAATGGTCCAGTCTCAGTCTGCATCTTGCTGGAGCCAGCGGCAGCATTTGGCGGAGTTGATACACCTGACTTCCAGGACTCCACACCCTCTGGAGTCCCCTCCTGCCTCCCTGGCTCCCCTCCTCCAGCCTTCTTGGCTGATTTCTCTCCCTTGCCCTGGCTTCTAAATGTTGGGGGTCCCCAGGGCTCAGTCTTGGTCCACTTCTCTATCTGTACCTTACCCTAGGCTATCTCATCCTGTTTCAACTTTATGCTGATTTCTCACAAATTTATATCTCCACCCCGGACCTCTCTCCTGAATTCTGGCAGCATATTTCCTGTTGTGCTCCTGTCTCCATTTGGCTGTCTACCAGGCCTCTACATCTCAGTGTGTCGGTCCCCCAGCTCAGGAGATAGCAGCTCCCTTCTTCCAATGGCTAAGGCACAATGTTTGGTGTCATCCTTGACTCTTTTCTTATTCTCAGTTCCTCATCTGATCCGGCAGGAAATCCTTTTGGATTTTACATTCAAAATATGCTCAGAATTCAACTACTTTCACCATTTCCACGGTTACCATCCTAGTCTGAGCCACCATCATCTCTTGCCTGGATTAATGCAATAGCCCTTGAATTCATTGCCCGGACTCTTCCCTTGTGCCCATGTGGTCTGTTCTTCACATTGCAGCCAGAGCAAGCTTTTTAATACACTTATTGCATTATGTCACTATTCAGCTTAAACCCTATAGCTTAAACATGTCCTTACAATGGCCTGATCCAGCCCTATTCCCTCTGATCTCATCTCTCACTGACCCTTCCTTGTGCTCCATCTGCTCCATCCTGGCTGTTCCTTCAGCGTATGGGCACACTCTCACCTCAGGGACCTGGCCTTTGCTGGGGTCAGTCTTTCCCCTAATTTCCTCCTCCTCCTGCTTGAAGGTAAGCTCCTGAGAGCAAAGAGCTTTCTTTTATTCACTGATGTATCTCAAGTTCCTATATCAGTGACTGGCAATAGTAGGTACTCATTGTGTATAAATATTTGTTGAACAAATTTGAATGAGTTGAGAGCTGTCCGGGTTGTAGGCTGGCCCTTCACAATATTTGCCTTGCAGGCAATGGAAGTGGTGAGATTTAACATTTAGACCAGTGAAGACTAGTGATTTTGCTCCCGAGGGGACATTTGGAAATATCTGGAGGCATTTTTGATTGTCATTCCTTGGGTATGCTACTGGCATCAAGTGGGTAGAAGACAGGGATGCTGCTAAACATTTTGCAATGCACAGGACAGTCCCCTGCCCCAGCCAAGCACAAAGAATTACCTGCTCCAAAATGCCAATAGTGCCACTGTTGAGAAATCCTGATTTAGGCTCATGCCACCAGGTGAGGTTTGGAAGGAACTGGAGAAGCAAAGGCCGAGGGGTGTGTGTGTGTGTGTGTGTGTGTGCTGGTTGGGGAGGGGGTTTCCGGCAGCTAGAGCCCATTCCAGGTACCAGGAGCCCAGGTGCGGCCAGGCACATAGGAAGAGCAACTCCCACAGATGTGCAGTTGAACCAGCAAAGCTGCCAAATCCTGCAGTTTAATTCTTAGCGTCCATTTCATGCTCTGAGGATCATCTCTAGACATGATTTTTTCTGCCTAGGGAGAACTGGAGATGGAGGGGGTACCTTAAAACTGTCTTTCTTTTTCCCTGTCCTAATGACGCCTCCCTGAGCATCAGCGGAAGACCAGCGACTTTCCCCACAAGCCCATGCTATGCCCGGCCCGGCCAGCAGAGGGGGCTGCCCGCTGTCCCTGGCTGAGAATCCCCTCCTCCCGCCCGCTTGGGAACTCCCTGCGCATCCACAGTTTGAGAGAAAGTAGGTTGATTAATAAAAATGGTAAAGTGCAGCAACTCTAAGGAACAAGTAGATTACAATTGAATTAAAAAAAAAGATGCGGTCTTGTGAAAAGACATAACTGATTACAATCCAATCAAGTAAAAGTCCCTTGCAGAAGTCAATGCAATCTTTCTGCTTAGATGAAAGAATTACATTAGCACTCAATAAATTCCCGTGAAAATTACAGCAGCCTGTAATTTAATGACTTAATATATTATATCAGGTTGGGAAGTTCTGATTATAGTTGCTAAATAAAAGTTGGAGTTGAGGCATTTCTCATGCAAAAGGGTGTACCTGCTCAGCTTGCTCCTGCTGCTTTGTCTTAGCTCTGCAAGGGGCATGAGGGAAGGCTGAACTTTACTTTTGAGCCCTCTTGGCTCCCAGCCCAGGGCCTGGATCTTAGGAGCCCCCAGTTTATTTTGTGGAATTGAGCTGCTTTCTTGGTAGCCCCTCTTCCCACATCCATCCTCCAAGGCTGCTCTGGAATAATTTTCTGGAGAAGGAGCCCTGGGTACTGGGCACTGGAACACAGCTCCCCGCCCCGGCCCCCGCTGCAGGCAGAAGCTGTGCTCCAGGTGAGGGTGAGGCCTGGCCCACCAGGAGACTGGCCCTGCAGGGTGCTGAGTTCCCGCTAGGACAGCCAGCACTGCCAGGTCTGGCCTGTCCCCAACACAGGTAAGAAGCAAAAGACTGGGGTAGCGGGAGTTTGCACGGCTGCTGCTTAGTCACTGTTAGTCTGCTTAGTCATTTTCTAGACCACTCTGGGCTTTCTCAGCTCCTGCTGTGGGAGTTCTCCCTCTGTGATAGCTGGACCCTCCTATGGGGTCATAAACAGAATGACAGGCTGTCTTTGGGGTTGCAGAGGCTTGTCTAGGCATGGGGCTATAGGGGGAAATAGGAAAAAGGCCATAGAAACCAAGGCCCAAGCAAGTGCAGGGCATAGCAAAAACAGGAGCCCAGAGTCCCCGCTCTGTTGCATTGTGAGTGACTTTGAACTCTTTGGTCTCTGTTTTCCTTATCTGTAAAATGGGGGAAGGGACTACATGGTCTTCCAGTTCTGAGCCTATGCTTTGAATATTTTTTTTTTAGTTTCAATATCCCAAATAATAAATAATATATGAATACATTCTTTTTGTAACAATTTTAGACATTACTGATAAAGCACCCCAACCTCCAGTCCCCTTCCCAGAAATAACCAGTGCTACCTGTATCTTTCAGAACTTTTTCTGTACATTTGTGTGTGTGTGTGTGTGTGTGTATATGTGTGTGTGTGTGTATATATATATATACAGCTATGAGTCTGTGATTTTGAGCTGAACAAGAAATGTTTAACCTGGTATTTTCCTGTTTCTAAGGACAGCAGTGCTCTAGCCAAAAAGTTCAGGAAGTGGTCTGCAATTCACTTTTCTGCTGAGAAGAATAACCATTCACTCATTCAAGTAAGAACAAATTTTTCAGTTTTAAGGGTCATTCATGAAAACCATGCCTCAGCCTTGGTCCCTGTGGGGACGTGAAACCCTAATAGCCACCCATCACCTACTTTCTTATGCACCCAAATGACCCTGGATAAAGAGGGGCATTTGAAGGCAGAAAAGTCATGTCCAGAAGGGGTGTGTTGGGTATTGGTGCCTCCAAGAGGCCTCCACTGGGCCTGGGTGGGGGTGGGGGAGAAACCCCTGCTCTGGGCACTTACACTGGGACAGGCGTCCTCCCCCTGCTGCCCGACCAGGATGTACAGCGTGTCGTCCTTCTCCAGGTTGAAGAGGCCCAGCACAGACACGCCATGGGACCGCATCATGGTGTTCTTCCCGCCTTTCCCGCCAGCGGCTCCGTAGCCAGAAATGCTGCAACGAGACAAAGTGCGTTGTCTCCTGCCATGGTTTGAAGACTGACCCCCTCCTTGCCAACCCAGCAGCTTCCAGTGGGCCAAGCACATCACCATCATGGTGGGAGGCCAGCAGGGGGAATTCCTCTTCCCACTGTCAGGAGAGGACAGTCAAGTTTAGAGAGAGACAGGGAGTTGCCTCAGTCACAGAGCTAGGAAGGTAGACAGTAAGGGTGCAGGAGAGAAAGAGAGGGAGGGGGAGGGAGGGGGAGGGAGGAAAGGGGGGCGAGAGAGAGACTGTATTAGTGATTAATGTGTTGCGGTGATGGTTTCCTGAATACCTAGGTTTTCCCCATTATGGCTGTCTCTTCTCGTCCCAGATTAAAGGACTCATGTGACCTTAGACAAGTAACTTAACTTCCCTGTTCCACATCTATACAAGGGGGATAACAAGAGAACCTGCCTCCTAGCCCACACGTGTCATGACAGTTAAAGGAATTAAGACATGTAGTCTTAGAACTGTGGCTGGCATGTAATAAGCACTCAATAAGTATTATTATTAATGATGGTAGTAGCAGTAATGGACTTGGTACAGAGTTTTAGTCTCCCCACAGGGTCTAGAAATAAGGAGGTTCCTCACGGAATGACTGAGAACAGTGTTTATGAGGACAGACTGTTTATTCCCATCCCATCAGTAACTCCTTCTGGAGCAGTGTGTGTGCCGACGACAGACAACCAATCATGATGAAAATAAAAACAGAGTGTGGGGATGTGAGATTATTTCTGCTGCCTCTTAGGCTGTTTCCATGAAGTCAAGCAAAGATGGGGAAAAAAGAACCTTCTTCTGAACCGTATCAGAAGAGCGGTGTGTCTTGAAGACAGCCAGCTCACCAAGTGACAAATGCCTCCCCAGAGACCGTCTGTCAGGGGAAGGGACTCGGGAGGATATTCCAGTTTCTGTGTATTCAGATCCAAAGTCCTCTATGAAAAACTAAGAAGAGAGGCAAGACCGTTTTGCCCCGTGCACACACACTGTCTTCTCCACCTGCGGTTCTAGGAAGCGCCCCATGTTCTGATCGTGTGAGGGGCCTCCCTCTCTCCTGAGCAGTGCTCAGGCCTTTTGGTCGCGCTGTGCTAATGTGGCAGGTGAGGAACTGAGGTCTCCATGGAATGTGCCATGGATGGTGCTCGGGCACTGAAGGGAACTTATATGGAATGTCAGGAATGGCATGAGGCTGTGTGCACCTGAGACAGCTCCAGGCCCTTGAGGAGCTCACAAAGAAACCGGGAAGACAGTCTCCCTTATGAAGAGAAGTCCCACCAGAGGGTGGCCAAGTTGAGGAGATAAAGTGTGGGGCTTTGGGGCTCCCTGATCGGGCACCCTGTTTCCTGCCCATGTGCCTTCTTGGAGCCCCAGCCCCTTCCCTAGTAAGAGAAGGATCATGTCTTCTTTTCCCAACCACTTGGTAGTTCCATGAAAGGAGAGGACGGGGCTAAAGCCCCGAGAAAGCAGCAATCTGTGTCCAAAGTAAGGGTCTCAGGTGCTCAGGGCCAGGAGGGAGATGGGGGACTGTGGCAGGTGGTTGTGGGGCTGGCAGTGGGGGGTGGAGGGCTGGTGTCAGCTTCACACAGAGCTGGCGGATGGGTGGGACTCTCAGACAAGCAGAAAGAGGCGGCAGAAGGAGTCAGGGCTTGTGTGAAGAGGCAGAGAGCCCCTGTTACATCTGACTGCAGCAGCTGGCCGGGGTGGGAAGCGGGGGCTGTAGGTTTGGAGAGGGATGTAGGGGCTGATTGCTGAGCATCCTCCAAATGCGCCAGGCATGATTTGCGTCACATGCCTATGGCATCCCCAATAGTCATAAACAACAGATGTCATTAATCTCATTTGATAGATGAGGAAACTGAGGCCCAGAGGGAATGAGTAATTATAGTCCCAGCTACTTAGGAGGCTGAGGCAGGAGGATCACTTGAGCCCACGAGTTTGAGGTTGCAGTGAGCTATGATGACACCACTGCACTCTAGCCCGGGCTACAGAGCGAGACCCTGTCTCAACAAAAAAACAAACAAAAAGGCCGAAGGAAGGCTTATTGGTGAAAGGTGAGAAGCAGCAGAATTATTTAGCTCAAGAATGGAAGCCTGGGCAGGGCAGGGGGTGGTGGCTTCCAGAGACTCTGCAGTCTGGGCACAGCAGCACGGATGGGTCCCAACTCTGTCCTGCTTGCTGCTCCAGTTTTCTGGGGCTTGGTCAGGCTGCATAAAAAAGTCATTTCAACCTGGGGATGTGGTTTGCTTGGAAATCCTCTGCCTGAGATGAAGTCCCGGCCCTGCCTGCTCCTGCTCATGGCTGAGAGGTAAGCTTCGCCCTGCTCACTCCTTTTGGCTTCATTTGCATCAATCTGCATGCGTTATGACATTCTGAACTCCCTCACGTGTTTCAATCTAGCCAAATGATTATATTTTAGAAGCTGTTTGTTCCTGACTCGTTTTTTCCTCTCTACGCCTTCTTTGCTATTTCTCCTGCTTCCCAACGCCAGCCCCGTCTGTGACCAGTTCTCGGCAGTGAGGTGGGAGGGAAAGCACCCTGAGCTCTGAGTCCTATGCTGGTTCCAGTCCTCGTTCTGCTGGCTGTGTGACCTGAGGCAACTTGGTCAACCTCTCTGAACCTCAGCTTCCACTACCGAGGAAGAAAAGGAGGACAAGGACCCCTGCCCTCCTGGGCATAAAAGTGGATTTGAAAAGCCTGCAAACTGCTGCACAGCACAAGACAGGCCTCTGGGCTGGTGTCAGCTCTAGAGAGTCCACAATGGACGGAAGAGCTTGGCAACCAGGTGTCAGAAGCTGGATCGTATTCTCCTAGGTGGTGGCCTCAGCCCCACATTTGCAACCTGGACCAGGCTGGCTTAAAGTCATGGGGCACAGGCAGCTGCCTGCCTGGACTAATTGTGGGGTCCTCCCGCCTCAGCCCCCTGAGGTCTGAAGTCCCACCATGAAAGCTTTGCTTCTTTGGACGCTTTTAGTTGCTACTGCAAGGCTGATCTCCTTGAGAGTGGGATGTGCCACAGCGAAAAAAGCAAGGGCTTGAATGCAGACAGACAGACCTGGATCCAAATCCCAAGCTGTGCTCCTTGGGCCCGGGAGTAGGTGAAGCTGGTGAGGCGCCTCCCTCCCAGGTGCTGACGTTACACTCGATCGATCGGCCCGAGAGCCAGTACCTCCTTCAATTCTGTGCCCAAGGTGCTGGGCTTACCTCTCCCTGTCCTGGCCACTAGCTGTGTGACCTTGGGTAGGTTATTTACCCTCTCTGAGCCCTACCTTCCTCATCTATAAAAAAGGGGAAAATAACACCTACCTTGAAAGGTTGTTGTGAGAATTAAATGAAACAATGCTTATAAAGGAACCTAATTCAGTGCCAGAGAGTAGCCAGAGAGTGAGAAATGGTAGCTTCTGGTAGGATGTACCCCCTGGGTGAGCCTGTTCACCTCTTTCCTGGAGGTGACTTCTGGGAGGCAGAAGGGGACAAGTGAATGAGAGCAGGAACCAGGTAGCTAGACCAGGGCATGGCCAAGGGGGCCTAGGGTCAAGGCTGTTCCATTTCAGCCAGGACCCACCTTTGTACAGAGCCAGCTGAAGGCCAGGCCAGCCTCAGCGCTTCTGCAGCCCCCGTCCCCTGTGAATCACGTTACACAAACTCATGCCACAGTAACAGCCTCAGGCGGAGTCCCTGAAGCTTTCTCCCCATCCCTTGTAAACAATTTATTTTTGATAGTTGACAAATGACAAGAAATTAATATACCTGCCACTCAAGTGGGGAAAATGACTCACAGTGATTCCAATTTACTGGAAATTACAAGATACTGTTCTCGACAAGTTGATGCTATAATTTTTTTGTTTTTCCTCATCTTAATCCATGTCCCCTGGTCAGAATGGATGTTTATTGGGTTTGTGTTTTGTACTATTGACTGTGAACTATTGTTACCTGGTGTAATTGAGTTGTGAATCTTTTTTGAATAAAGAATTAGCAGCAAATCAAAGTGGCTGCCTGCTGGATCCTGAAATGAGTGCACAGCTGGTGTGTAGCACATTGGCCGTGTCACACTCAGCCGGGAGTGGAGCGCACTCAGAGAAACAGAAGCTCCTCATTTCTCTCCTGTGTCACCCTCCAGAGAAGCAGGAGACCTGCACTCTGCTCTGGGCTCTGCCTCTAACTCCTGGTGGCACCTTGGGCAAGTCCCTTCCCTTCTCTGGTGGTCCCCAGTTTCCTCATCTGTGACATCAGGGTAGTAAGAACTGCCCTGCCCATCCTACAGGGCTATCGTGAGAACATAGGAGACGTGTGAGTGTGGACAGGGCTTGGTCAGTAGGAAATTTCTGATCTGATGTGTAGTCGTATTATCCAGACAGGTGACACCCCTGGGGGTCAGAGTTGAAGGGCCCAATTGTGGAGGCACGTGTGGAGCTGTCCTAGGGGCTCCATTCCTATTGCATCGGTGAGCAAGTTTCATGGTCTGCTTCTTCCCTCAGCACCTTCCTGACCAGTGTAGCACCTCCGAGCCGGAAGGGGCCTCAGCGACCTCTCTCTCCACACCCTCCCTCTCAGATGGAGCCACTGGAGAGGAGGGAAGACAACTTTTAGGGTCGCACCAACCTTTTAAGTTTGGTGGCAGAAATTGGATCCAAACTCCATTCTGCCTGCAGCCATCAATCTTTGCCTGGTTTCTCCACCTCTGGCTTTCCCTGCTCTGTGCCCTTCGTAGCGATGGCTATCTGTACAATTGCTTTGCAGTTATTCATGCCGTGACGTCTCTCCTAGTACTGACTAGAACTTGATTGGCCCTGTGGACTGTTATTGAACTTTTCTGCCTTGAGATCTTTCCAGAGACTGTGAGGCTCCAGAGTCTCAGTCTTCTCTACCAGTCCTGCAGCACCTACCAGGCACACAGTAGGGCTCTGAGGCTCAGTGCCTGGCACACAGTAGGGTTCTGTGGCTGTTTGTGGGTTGAGTTGAATGATGGTGTCACCCAGCTGCACACTCTGGGCCCTGGAGCCAGGTGGGGAAATGAGTGTCGTTGACGGAGACCATCAGGAGCAGCTGTGGCCCAGGTCAGCTGGCTGCAGCTGGGATCTGGGGCCTTTTGTATATTATGTCTGAAGAGCAAGTGAGTCGTGGGAGAACTGCCACCAGGAGCTGTGGGCCGTGTTTGACAAATGTTTTTACACGTGATCCCTGCGTGTGGGGGGAGCAGGTGTGCGGAGGACCGAGGGCTGAGTAGGGTGCTGAGCCCCAGAGCGGCAGAAGGCAGGCAGACTGCAGGGACAGAGAGGGATGAAGATGAGGTGGTGGCCAACACCCGAGAGGAGCACGTCACACGGACTCTCACTGAACCCCCGGCAGTGCTTGGAGCTGGGCACTGTCACTGTCTGTCTCCACTTTATGATGACGCTGAGGATATTGCCCACCCCCCTCCTCCAGAACTAACCCCATAATCCATGCTCTTCTCCTGGGATGACGGTGGCTGCCCACCGTCGAGACATTGTGGTCACTGAGAGCATGGCCTGGAAACCCCCTTGCCAGGCCCCTGTTGCCCTGGCCTTTCCTTCTCAGCCAGGTGCCTTAGGAGAGTGGCTGCTGCTCACTGTCCCCGCTTCCTCAGCCCCCAGCCACAGTGTGGCTGTTGTCCTCAAATCACGCTGGTCCTACCACCCAGCCACCTCTGGGCCCGGCCCCTCCCCTCCATCCATCTTCCCCCTGCCCTGGTTGAGCCCTTTCCACTCTGGCCTGGGTGACGGGACTGCCTACTCTCTCTCCCACCCTTGCACTGTCGCTACAGGGAGTTGGAGGCATTTGGGGGTGATGCGCTAGTCCCAGGCCCTCAGCTCCCACAGGCCGGCCTTGCCCAGGACTCAGGCAGCACTGACTTCTTGTGCCCGCAGCAGGCACTGCCACAGCTCACGCTGCTCCCTCCACCACCAAGGCCCTCCCTGCTTCTCTGTAGACGACTCCTGTTGCCTTCAAACTGAACCCAGGTGCCTGTCTCCCGGTGGACGCCATTCATGAACTCAGGCTGGTGCAGGGCCTTTCTCCGGGCCTCTGGCAGCCGCACCTAGTGTAAACCTTCACTTTAGTTCTTTCTATGTTACATAGAAAGACTTGTTCACATGCCCACCATGTCCACTGGCTGCAGCCCCTCTGTAGCAGGGACTGGATCTTAATCGCCTTTGTACACTTGGTGTTAGGCACAGCATCCTAATAGGTGCTTAACATGGTTCCTTGAGATTTGCAAAGCAGGAGGGAACAAGTCCAGAGACAAGGACACATGGACTCAGAAATAGTGACTGTGTCACCCCTCATTGTTTTGACAGAGAAAGTGGTAAAGCCAGGGCAGGGCAAGCTGGGGGTGGGTGGGGGGAGAGATGGGGTCAGAGGCTGCACTGGAGCCCCACGCCAGCCACTGTCTTCTCCTGCCCGGCCCTCCTTCCTTTGCAGTGGTGGGCAAAGGAGGACAGGGTGGGAGATGGGCCCAGGATAAATGACCAGTTAAGAGTGCAGGTGCTTTCAATTGTACACGTCCCTGAGGAAGTCCCAGGCAATGGTGGTCCCACCTTGGTGTAAAGTAGGTGCTCTGTAGGTGTTAGCTCCCTTCCTTTCACCTCCCTGACCAGCAGGCAGAGAAGTCAGCAGGAGCAATCTGAGTGCCAGGGTGCAGGCAGCTGCAGCAAGCACCGGCCAGCACCACACCTCCAGGGACAGATGGATTCCCTCGGGCAGGGGCTCTACCTTCCTGTTTCCAAGCATCTTTTTCTCACATCCTCTGGTGTGTCCCATGTTTTTCTCACCAGATGAACTGCACTTGTTAAATAATAATAATTACTACTGAGAAAAAGTCTTTCAGAAAAAGGGCACTGACTTCTCAACATAGATATTCTGACTTGGGGACATTCTGATGTGGTCTAAAAAGGAAATCATTAACGGGTCTTGTTCTTTGATTACTAAGTTATGTGACCAATAGACATTGTCATCCCAGACCTGAGTCTCCAAGGCCAAGGATGAGATGAAGTCAGGAATATCCGTTAGAACCTTTATTTAGTTAAAACGTCAAGTATTTGAAAACAACAACGGTGAAAACCCAAGCCCAATTTCTTGGTTTTGATTCTTCCATTTTGATATGATCCTACCTTAGGCCAGATCAAAATGTCCCCTTTACTAATTTACTAATTTCAAAAATGTCCTGCTTCAATAGAAAAATGGTTCCTTCTGCATACTTCTAATGAGGCAATTGCCGGGCAATGCCGGGGCTACGAGCTAGTCTCAGTATTTCAAAGAGATAAGCAGAAACGGCTCTCTGATTTTGGCTGGGTTTCTATCAATGTGATGTGGCAATACTGTGGTGCTTCATGCAGATCAGAAACTTGACTAGACTTAGATATGGCTGTGATTAATAATAAATGGGGAAATGAATTAATTATTATTTAATAAGTGTAGTTCATCTGGCAGGCCCAATCTTTCAGAACGCAGGGCTCATGTGAGGAAGTCAGAAAAAAGTCTTTGGAGAAAGAAAAGTCAGGAACAGTTGCCTGTGGCACAGATCTGTTCTTGGAAATGCTGTCTGGCTGCTGCCCACTGCCTGAGGTACTGTCACTCCAGCTGATTTCTCTGCCCCTGGCCAGGGAGCACCTGCCACTTGCAGGCATCATGCTAGGCACTTGCGCATCATCTTCACAACCAGCTGAGTTGGTGAGGACAACCCCTTGCCTCTCATAGATGGGGAAACAGAGTCTCAAGAGATTAAATAACCTGTGCAAATTTGGAAGTGGGCCTGATTCACATTGTCTCGGGGGAAACACAGCCCAAGAGGATCCCTCCCCACCCCCCTAACAAAGCATTTCCTGTTTGTCCCCTTCTGTGGGCCAGGCAGCAGGGGAGTTCTGGCCAACCTGGCTTTGCAGTTTCCCTAGGCGGGAATGGGACAATGGGCTCTACTGGGGGCTTACTGTGGGGGTCCCTGTGTACCTTACAGCTCCTCTGCTTTCTTCTTCATATTGGTTTTTGTACATGGGGTGGGCTCGGCAGGAAGGGGAGGTCTGGCTTGCTCGTATAGTGGGGCAAGGGGTGGCCGGATATCTTCCAGGATATTTACTGGGGGTGTGCAGGATCTGGAGCAGCTAATCTGATTGCAGCCAAACCTTGTTATAGCATTCCTGCCCAGAATGTCATTTAAAAAGCACTTAGGACTCTCCTCAACACATTTACCCTGAGGCCCCAGGGATGAGGCTACCACAGGATATGTTAAGCTAGAGAGAGAAAACAGGGCAACCCGAGAAGCCCCTTTCCTTCCCCGGGGGCTGAGGATGTGGTGGATGTTGGGGGCTCCTGGAGGAGGAGAGCTCGCTTCCCACTGTGTCCAGCCCCTGGGGGGCATTTGCACCAGCAGGGCCTGATGATGGCGTGTCCCTGTTAAACAGTCCTGCTGGGGTCCAGTGGAAGTTGCACCAGGCCATGCCTCAGAAGCTTGGGCTGGGAGGCTGCTTCTGGACTGTGTGACTGTGGGGAGGCCCCTGACTCTCTGAGCCTCAGTTTTCTCATTTGTAAAATGAGGCCTTGCCCAGTCATAGAGCTTGTGTGAGGGCTGCACAGGCTTATCTAAGTCCAGGGCCTGATCAAACCCAGTGGTTCTAAAAGGCTGTATCAACATCACCTGGGAACTTGTTAGAAATCCCAATGCTTGGACACCACATCAGACCTACGGAGTCAGACACTCCGAAGTGGGGCCTTGCACTCTGGGTTTTAACCCGCCCTCCAGCCTGGCTGTTAGCTTCACTTAGTGCCATGGCCTCAAAGTGGCCAAGTGGAGCCAGGCCTCCATCCAGCCTGGTCTTGCTCTAGTGGGATATTGTGGGGTTGGGGATGAATGTTCCAGAATAGCCCACTCTACTTTCCAACAGTGAAGGCCCAGGAAAGGAGGCTCAAGGAAAAGAACATCAGCTTTTGTGTGCACCATACTCCTGTTTCCCAAACATTTTACATGCACTGCTTCATTTGAAGAGCATCAAATAATAGTCAAGGAACAGTCCATCATAATTATCATTATTAATAATAATTCTGAGGCTAGCTTATGCATGCATATCATCTCTGTGAACAGTCTGTGAGCTCCTTGAGGACAAAGGATATATTTTCCTTTGTTGCCATATTTTACTATCTCAAATCTCCCCATCTCCAGCCCTTACACCCCACTATGGGCCGGAGTCTGTGGCCTTTGATCCCAGGGCACCCGGGGGCATGCACCCACAGGCAGGACTCCAGTCCTCTTCAGGAGGATGGGGTGTGCCCCTTGGCCTCCCCCTCCTCCATACGCACCTGTAGGTGTCGGTGGCTGGCACCTTCCATATCTGGATGCCTTTCAGCGGGCCCTGGCTCCCCACCACCACGCTCAGGTTGGAGTTCTGGTAGGCGTTGTTGCACTGGGCCTGGGTGGGGCCATGGGGCCCGCTGGCCCCGCACGTGGTGAACAGCCAGTGAACTGCAGCACAAGAGGAGAGGCAGTCACTCACTCTGCCGTGCCCTCCCGCCCCCATGGGCCTCCATGGGCGCCTCTGAGATGTCTGCTCCATGGCCCCAAACCCACGCTCCAAGATGCCACCAAGGTCAGAGCCCCTTCAGGTGGGACAGGCACAGGCAGTCTCTCATTGAGTCCAGCACAGTGCTGGGCAAACAATAGGCACTCAATCTGTGCTATTGGGACTGCATCTAACCTGGAACCTCTTAGCTCAGAGAAGACTGAAAGAGTAACTTGGACACAGTGTCAGCTCCATGACCCCACAGTGGCCCAGGACCCGGGCCAGCAGTGGGAGCAGGACGCCTCACACTCCCTGGCCCTGGTTTGGCCCGTCTGCCGGGCAGGCCCCAACAGGCCCGAACAGGGCAGGGCTCTGCCTCCTCCATACAGCCAGGTTGTGTTTGGAAATGCAACGAAACCAGCTTTCAGGCTCTCTATGCGACAGAGGGTATGAAAACTTAAAAAACAAGTCAAATTTGTCTTTGATGTGTGCCCCCCCTATTCCCAGCCCCTCAACTGCTTCCTGGTGCTCTGTGTCCTCGCCCAGTGTCCTTAGGTGGCCTTCTGGGGGTGCCACAGGAACACTCAGCACAGACCCTTCCCCATCCCTCCCCCTCTGTGGGCCATTTCCTTCCAAACTTTCTATCTTTGAGCCAGGCCAGACCTTGGGCAGTTGTCAGATCTCGCATTGGCCAGAATTCTAACATTTTTACAACTTACAAAAACTTTTAAAAAAAGTGTTCTTGATAAATTAATTTTATTAAAATACAAAAATCTCATAAGATTGCAGAAATTCTTTCTCTTTAAAGAGAGATTAAGTTGAATTCTACCTACAGAAGATGAAGAAAAGATTAATGTGGTTGTACATAGCTTTGTTCACCAAAACATTAAAGTGAAAACATTTTCGAAGACTTTGAACTAATGTAATGACGCAAATGTGAAAGTTTAATTTGGGTTGCCAATCATAAACCACAGACTGAGACTACGCTGGTTGGGCTAGATAACCTGCACCCTGGAGGGTGGGCCCTGAGGTTGGGAGACAGAAGTTCTGGCGGGGTTCCTCTGCATACACTGCTCAACACTGAGTCCTCCACACTTTGCTGGGCTTCTTTTAATTTTTTTTCAAATAAAGGTGTTGATTTCTGTTTGGTTTCTGCAGGTCATTTCAAGGATGGGAAGATAATGAGAATGGCTGATTGGCGTGAATGGCTGATGGTTAATCTGATGCATTTGTATTATAAAGGGGGCACACATGTTAACTCAAAGGACTCTTTACAGAAGGCATTTTTAAGCAGAGCTTGTTTGGTCTCTTGCCCTTTTACCCGCTCCAGTGCCCAAAATATATATGTGGGCTGTGCCCGAGGCATGACGTGGAAAGAACACGGGCTTTGGAATTAGCAAGAACTCCTGGGTTTGGGGACAGCCTCATCACTGATCCATTGGGGGACCTTGATCTAATTCCTTCGTCTGTAAAAGAGGCTGGATTGGCATATTAAAAGAAGCAAGGGGGTATGAAAGTTCATTGTAAAGTCCCAGACTGTAAAGGTTTGAGTATATCTGGGGTTCCTTCCTGTACCCAAGGCTGGTGCTGTCCCAGACAGGGGGACATGTGGCTGGGGGAATTTCTGTGAATATGGATCCTGTGTCAGCTGTACTTAGGAATTAAAACTAAGCAGGTTGGGGGTGAGGATGGGGGCAGGGAGAAAAAGAAAAGCTCAGAAAGAGTTGGAAAACCCACCCCTCTCATTATCCCCAGCTCCTTGAAGCCTGTGGTGCAGACCCCGCCTGTGCCTACAGCAAGCGGCCTGGGTGTGGGGGCGGGGCGGCCTCATCAACTGGCGGCAGAAGCGTGGCGGGTCATTTAGTTAATTCAACCCTGGAAATGAAAGAATAGCTACATGTTTTTTACTCAAGAGTGTGCTGAGGAAGAGAGCTAAAGGTATGGGCTTGGCACCCTTTCTGAGCGTCTCACCTTCAGTGGGACCTGCTTCTAACTTCAGCCTAGGTTGACATTGCCCTGAAGGTTCTGAAATGTTCCCAGATATGCTGGACTTCTACTTCTTAGGCCCGGGGATACATCTGATAAGGTAGGAAGAGGGACATGCGCTTTGGATTCAGATGGGCTAAGTTTTCTCATCCTGGATTTTGCCCCTGACCAGCTGTGAGACCTAGGGTAGATTACATAACCTCTCTGAGCCTCAGGCTTTTAATCTGACAAATGAAGACTATAACACCTACTACTTAGACTTTCTGTGAGAATTAAATGATGACCTAGGCAAAGTGCTTAGCACAATATTCAGCATTAGAGATGCATACGAACATAGTTTAAAAAGCATGTAACTTCATGTTCAATTTCTCACTGCGGGAAGTAGACACCCAATCTCGAGATTTATGTGCCCTGTTCCATAAAGGAGGGGCTCTAGGGCCATTTCTCAATAAAGGGACCTGTATTTTCCCAATTCAGTGGACATATATTAGTCTCAGATGGTTTCTATACACAAAATTTTGTTTTTATTTTCAGCGATTTCAGATGGAAAGGTCCAGAGAAGGAGCTCTTTCTAAAGTGGATTCCATGGGAATAGAGGCTTTGCCATTCCAGGTCAGACTCATGATTCATCCAGCCAGAATTCTATTGCTTTTAGCAGCCTTCGAGACATGGTGGTCTTCTCTGCTCCCTCAGATGGCTCTAACCCTCATAAGTCTGCCCAGAGTTGTTTGGAATCAATTTATGTTTCCCGCCGGCACCACCACTTGGGGGTATGGAGTTTCTGAGCTTATTGCTCATTGTGCAAGGGCTTATTCTGCTTCTCACATGTGTGCGCTTGTCTTGCTCAAGCTTCATCCTGTTGGTTCCCTTTGTTCATTCTGCTTGGAATCTCATAGACATCATAGATTGTCACAGTAAGATAGGACCTTGAAGCTCTCTGAATTCAGTGTTTCCCAAACCACCTGAGGACCTTTAAAATACAGATTCTAGGGCTGGAGAGATTCAGATTCAGTAGCTCTTGAGTGGGGATGAGAAGGTAACACTTGTAAAATGTAAAAACCTTCCCAAGAGAATCTGATACTCAACCAGATTTGTACACTAGCCCCACCTACCTCATTATCCGGGTGGAGAACCAGCATTCTAGAGAGGGGAAGTGATTTTTCTGAGCATACCAGCATTGGAGAAGGAGCCAAAATTTAGGGTTTCTCCTTCTTTGTCCAAGGGCCCTTTGGGGGTGATCAAGCCCTTCCCAGCTTTCTGCCTTGAAGCCTTCCAGCCTTTTCAGAGTGTCCCTATGTGACAGTCCCTGATCCCCTGTGTCCTTTTCAGGACCTTATTTAATGCTACAGTCTGCTTTTCGAGATGGGTCCACTAGAACTGTGGGTACCTGAGACTTTGTATAAGGGGACACTTGCTATCCTGCTTTATTTCTGGTGTCCCTATGAGGGTGCCCCACACAGGGTTGGCCTCCCTCAGCTGAGCACTGGACTGAGGCTTGCTGGGAACAGACTCTAATAATTTCCAGATCCTTGCCCGAATGGTGGGCTATTGCTCTGAGCCTGGTGGTATTAACTGTTGTGGGCCTAGGAGGGTGCCCCAGGAGGCATCTGGAACAGGAAACCCTGGAAACAGGAAGGATCTGGCAGGTATTTCAGGCAGGGTAGGCATGAGACCAGTTCTAAGCTAAGGCAGGTAGAGTTGGAACCATGAGAAAGACAGGCAGATGCTAGGTTGATTTTCAAAAGTGTGGCTGGAGTAGAAGGCATTGGCACAACCTGTAGATCAAAGCAAACAGGCCCTGAACTTGAGAGACAAGAAAATTAGCAACAATGGCTCCAGGGCATGGGAGAAGTCAAGGTAAGCTTTGATCCCCAGGTGGAAGCTGTTTGTTTCCTGACTTGTTTTGTCCTTCCTTCTGGGCGAGGGGCAGGGGTGACAGTGGGGCTGAACCTTAGACACCTGAGAGGTAAACGCCACACATGAAGGGGGCAAAAACCTCTCAATATTTTCTGTGCATCCAATATGGGTCAGGCACTATGCTTTCATACATGCATTAAATGCCTTCGACCTTGCTGAAGTTTTATAGTGCTGAAGGTAGAGTTATAGTATCCCCTTTAAAAATCAGGAAATTCAAGTTCAGAGAAGATGAGTGACTGGCCTGCAGCACACAGAGTGGATAATGGGTCAAGCCAGGAATTAAATGTATTCATAGATCTTCTAAGTTCAAGGCTTGAAACGGGCTAGGAGCACCAGGAAATCCTCTTAGAACCTTTCTGAGTGTCAGGTGTTTTTCTTGTTAAATCCCTGAGCCTGGGGCCCAGTTACAGTCAGGACAGACCATGTCAAGGTCGCTCAGGCCCAGACAGTGGGGCAGGCCAACATGAGGGGACAGGTGAGAGTATGGCCAGGGTGCCGTGGTGGCCCCAGCGGTGGGTTAGCCTAGTGGAATGTGGGCTTTACAGGGTCATGGCATCAGCCAAAGAAAACAAGTGCTCAGGGTCAGGGCTCTGGTCCCCAGAGAGGCCACGGGGAGCTAGGCAGTGTCAAAAGGGAAACCTAGTAGTGGCAATGTTTACAAGGTCAGGAAGCAGAGATGATAAGAGAGAAGGACTGTGTCCTAAGCAATGAGGCAAAACCTGGGTTTTTGGAGAGAAGATCAAGGCCACAGTGAGACCAGCAGTGAGGTGGGCTTGATGTTGAGCTGCCAATCTGAGGGTACGAGGGACCCTATATTTCCCCTGCTGAGGGTCTGCATTGGTCCCTGAAGCTCAGTGCAGCTGTAGGAGGATCAAATGGCCCCCAGGGAGGAGCAGGACTGGGCAGTGCAGGGAGGAAACCTGCCTCTTTCCTCTTTTCTTACCAAACAAACAGACCTGTTTTATCAATACTCATTTATGAGAGAAAAGAGGAACTGCTTTATCTTGTTCTTACACATAGCACACATTGGAAACATAGTTTAATACTCATTCACATCTAAATTGTATAAAGTACCCACAAACATCAAAATTCTGATTGGTTATAGACAGTTGAGTAAAGAAAAATCCATTAAGCACTGGGTTTCATTTTAAGTATATTGCAGTACCCTCCAAGAAGAAACAAATCAATTAGTAATAAACAGCAAAATGCTAAAGGAAAAAATAGGCTAGATAGTAATTATACTGGTTTTACTACCATTGCTAAGCCATCTCATCTGCTCAATTCAATGCAAAGAAATAAAGTGTGGTACAAAGGAAAATAAGTTCTCAACTATCACTATTAATCACAATAATAAGCCTCATGTTTAGGCCTATGTGTGTTGTACCATAGAAGGGCACTCAATAGCTCATGTGGATCATTTGTACCATTTTGATTTTGATAGATAGTATTGAATTTTATCCATATCCATTGACTGAACCAAACTTCATGGAAACTATGGAATACAGAACAATTTTGATGGGCACCCTTGATCCATTAAATAAGAATCGTGACTCAAATCCAAGTAAATATAATCATTCACCCACCCATAAATGTATATGACACTATTCTTTATTATAAATTGAAAAAATCAATTGTTCTTTTATAAGAAAATAAGCACATATTGTGAGGTTAAAACATTTGTACTACCAGTCTGAACTCTTTAAACAATGCAGCCATGCCTCCTTCTAGATGTGTAATCCATCTTACAATGGCACTACAATTAGCTAGGCAATTCCCCAACCATGAAAGAGAAACTATGGGATCAGACCACCTGGTATATATTATTACAACAAATACTTTTGTTTTTAAAAGTCCCGGCCTATATCTTTGATCTGTTGCAAGTGCAAAAAAAATAAGAAACCACTTCTCTAAGTGTGCACTGGAGAATTAAACTAGTTCACTTTGTCTCATAACATGATAGCCTTCAACAATGAGAAAAAAAATTAAGCCTTTTTATTTTAAAATAGAGCACCGATACAGAAAAGTCCACAAAGCATATGTATACTTAATGAGTTATTATAAAGCAAATACCCATTTTAATCCCTGCCTGGGTCAAGAAATAGAACTCTGCCAGCCACTTCAGAATGTCCTCCCCAATTTTAACGCCCTCCTTACTCCTAGAAGGAATCATTATCCTGGCTGACATAATAAATACTTCCTTGCATTTCTCAGTAGTTTTATCACCCAAGTGTGCACCATCCCTAGATACTATTGCTTAGTCTTGCCCATTAAAATTAAAAAGTTTTTTGTTTTGATTTTTTAAATCTGAAGAATCCTCCTTGACTCCTTCCTTTCCCTTATTTTTTCTTTTGAAGAACCTGGGCCATTTGACCTGTGGCATTTCCCAGTCTGGATTTTTCTGATTGCATCACCATGGTGCGGTTCATTATATTCCCCCGTCCTGCAAATTGCCGACTAGATAGATCCCTTTCTTTGCAGGATCATAGGTGATGGTCTTTCATCAGGAAGTATTAACATCTGATTACTGCTTTCTTTTTTGATGTTACACTTGTTGAAGCTCAATGCTTAGATCCGTTTATTTATTGGGAGTTGAAAAATAATGCTATTCTCATTATTTATTTTTTTTCTCATTTATTAATTGGGATATATTTATAAAGAGATGCTCCCCCTCATGTACTATTAGGTTACTCAATGATACAGTTCATATAGGAAAGGCAGGATAAATGCTCAATTCTTTCTCCGTGTTTACAGTTTTCAAAAATACTAAGTTGGTTCTTTATCATCCTCTGAAGTTGGCTAATTGTTTGTATATCCTTATGAATCTGTGAATTTAAACATATTTTTGAGTTTTAATTAATTACTACTATTATTTTTTGGAAGCTCAAATGATTTGGTCAGTGGTAGCCTCCTGAGTCCTTTTGACATGACTCTAGTAGACTTTTAAAGCTTCCTTGGTGTGAGATATATGATATGACAGAATGTTCCTTCTCCAGACCTGGAGTCATTTTCTCAAAAGCCTTGGTTTCTTTTAGCGGGAAAAGGTATTTTAAGTACATAATCTGGGTGCTATAGAAGCTTGTTGCTACTGGGTTGGTGATTGTTTCTAGTAGCCTATAGTGAAGAGGGCTAGGAAATATATATGTGCATATATGTATATCAGTATAAACATGCATCTATATAAAATATGCATGTGTGTATGACAAAATACCTCATGCGTTCATATTGATATTTTCAATTCAAATTAAAGACTACAGGGCATTTTATTTAACCTCTTTTATATTACATCTGTATTTCTTTTTCCATACTGAGAATCATGTTTCTTATGAACACATGTGATAATGGAATTAGAATATTCTGTAATTTTTCATTTACTTTACCTTTCTTTATATATACAACAGTATCAGAGTAAAAATATTTATAATAATGCTATCACCATTATAAATATAAAAATTGAGAGCAGTTCAAATTTTTTTTGGTATAGTGCTTTCCATTCTCCTGTCATGTCTTGTAGTTGTGCTTTATCTACACTGTTTGGGCAGATAGCCATTACATATGATGCTCTCTCCTCTTTAACCTTTATTTAGTCATAGGTCTATAAATATTTATGTTTCTTGCTTATATCAGTCCTTATGTTGATATTTCTCTAGTCATTTTTGTTGTCTAAACCTTTTTTTAAAGTAAATTACTTAGTGCCCATAGGAGAAATATTCTTCGAATTCATGGACGTCGGTAATATATTTTTCCTTAGAATACGTTAAATATCCTACTCCATTGTCTTCTGATATAAAATGTTACTGCCAAAAAACTCTGACATTCTAAATTTCCTTCTTTAATAAATCACTTGCGACCCTGCTTAGGTGCCTAAAGTATTTTTTTTTCTTTTTCTTTAAAGTCCAGTAATTTTACTAGAATATGCTTTGTATTGCTCATTCTGAGTCAATATTCTTAGGCATATAGTGTGCTCTTTGAATCAGTAGTTTCAATTAAGATATCTTCCTTGAGTTATAGCTGTAAGTATTTTGTTTGGTTCCAGTTCTTTGGCTTTCTTCCTTAGGTACTCCTATTATCTGTATGTTAGCTCTCCTTTGCCTATCTTTGATGTAGGTCATCTTTTTGATTTAAAAATTTCCTTTTTTCACCTTCTATTAATATTTCTTGCAAGGCATTAACTGTTGTGTTCATTGACTCTTTATTCCTTCTAGTTTAATCTTCATTTATGAAAATGTTCTTTTTTTAATTTTAAATTCTTTTCTGAGTTCTACCACTGAATTTCTGAGCTTTGCTTATACTGATTTATGTATTTTTCATGTCTTGTATCATTGTTTTAGTGTCTTCTGGCTCATTTTGAAATAGAAGGTAACAATTCTGAGCTACCCTGTGGGCATGTCTTTCTGGCATGCTTTCAGTTTCTGCAGGGGTGTTATCCTGCTGTCTATGCCCTTCTTTTTTTCTTATTGTACTTTTGTATGGGATTTGATCCTGATACTCTTCTGTTATGCATTTTTGTAGGAAATTAGTTTTCCAGAACTTTTAGGGTTCAGGAGCTTTTTGACTTCATAGGGGTCCCTCTACCCTTTTTTTTTCATGTGGTGTTCAAAAATATGGCAGTTTGCTTTCTGGGGTTTCTGGCTCTGTTTCTTTTTAGCCGGACATTCATTCATTTATTTATAGTCTCTATCATCCCTTCCCTACTCAAGATTGATTCCACTCCCAGGAATGTCTTCTCAGTGTGGACCCTGTCCTGAAAGGAGGCTTGGTGGGAAGGTTGCTCCAGCCCCTTCCGCTCTGACCACGGGCCCCTGGCCCTCACACAGCGCTGGGCTGGGCAGAGCCTCTCCCAGCTTCAGCAGCTGTTCTCAGAGTGGCTTTCTGTAGTTTCCAGTGAAGAGCTGTTGGCTATTTTGGGGTTCTCCTGTTCTCAGGCTTGTGAGGCAGCCTGTTGCTTTCCTGTCCTTTCTCTTGTGCAGATGCTGATACTATACATGTCTCGTGGTTGCTGATGCTTTGTCCTCACTCACTCGTATTTTTTGAGGGGGATGCCCCATCATCAAATTTTGTTGTAAACATTGTGCACAGGTTTTCAGTTTTGACATGTGGTTGTTCTGTTTCTTGTGTAGGGATTTTCAAAGATTTAAAAAAACTATGCTGTTACCACAATCACTGCTGTCTTCCCAGAATCCTTGAAAAACAATTGTAATGTAGGAATAATTGGAGCTCATTTGCTATGTTTAGTTCCTTTTTGCCATCTGTCTGGTCAGATCCCTCACCTACCTTCCTATTCTTGGGGCTGCAGGGTTTTCAGATTTCACCTCAGGGACATCTCTAATGACCATGGCCAAGAACCTGCTGTTACATCATGTTCTGCCTATTTTTGATACAGCCCACTAAGTATGATTTAATTAACCTTTTCCTGATAGTGCTACCCGGACTTAATGAGTTGTTTGGGGCTACTTGACCCTTCACTAAATGGCCCCAGGTATAAATATTTAACACTGGCTCACTTTCTCTCTTTGCTGTGGTGTGCTTTCTCAGGACTTCAGCACACCCTTCTACATTTGGTCTTATTTTGCATTCAGTGCCAGGTGAGGGTGTGCGAGCGGCCTTACCCCCTCTATATGTCAGGCTGAGGGGCAGTTAGCTGCAGTTTTGGAATGTATTTATATTTTGTGGATGGTGGGAGGTACTGGAAATCTAACCTCAGACAAAAGGATGTTACTATATTCTGAATGAACAGGGTTGGGAATGTTTAGGCCCTCCATTTCAATGTATTTAATTAGTACATTTATGTAGCGTCTCCACCCTCCAGTAAGCTTGGTTCCTTACAACCATGATAGGACAATATATAGGGAAGGGAGAAGAATTGTTACTTTTATCTCATAAGGTATGCCATCATGTAGAAAAGTTGAACAATTGGCCGTGATTACAAAGCAAGCCTGAGGCTAAGTGAGGACGGGGCACATCACCTTTGCTTGTTCTACAACACAAACTATTCAGTTGCTGAATTTTCCACGTTGTTCTTCTAGTTTGTTTTGCAGACTGAATTATTTGCATGCATGTGTATGCATGTATACACACACGTGTGTGCCCATGCGCATACATGCACACATGCTTGCATGCACACCTGTGTGCGCATCTGCACGTGTGCACATGCATGCACATGTACAGACACACACACACTGTTCATTCACACAAAGCTTTCTGGTTATTTCTCTCTGGTTCTTTTCTAATGATGAGAAGTTAGGGGTGGTAGTGACAATAATTACAACACTGGCCCTATCTTTCACCAGATGTGCTCACACACATGATCTCCTTTGTACTGTTTCATCTTTGTCCCCTCTGCTCCACACACAGTGCGTCTAGGCAGGCAGGATGACTGACAATGCTGAGGTGCCCCAGGAAACAAAGACCAGAGGCCCATGTCCCTCCCTACACAGAGGCAGACACCCCTTCTTGGTGAGGATCCTTGGAGTGAGCTAGCTCCCTCCCATCAACAGGGCAGCAAGTCAGGGCTGTTGAGATAAAAGCTGCTTTAGGGACTGAATTACCCTAAACAGTTCTGACATCCAGCAATCTGCAGGAGTTTTTAATGGCTCCTGTGATAGCTGCCATGCTGTGTTCTCTGCCACCCCCTGCTCCCCAAGGGAAAATCAGCAACACATGGGAGAAGAGAAAGGTCACAGGAAAAACACTACTCTGAAAGCAGAGCTGTAAAAATTAAGTTAAGGGAGGCCCTAGGGCTAATTTGGTTATTTCCAAGTTGGCTTCAGGCCAGAGTTGTGCTAATAAAGTATTTGATATTGAGATGGGTGCTGTGGACTCACCCATCTGCAGGCTACACATAATGGGTTTGGGTTTGAGGCTTAAGTGGGGAGAGGCAGTGGTTCAAATACCAGCTCTGCCATGCTCAGGCCTGAGAAGTCCCGGGCTTCTGCCTTGTCTGCTGTTGTCTGAAGACTGGGAGAGGAGATCTGATCTAGTGCATCACCACAGGGGTTATGTTATTAGGGTTTGCTGCCTCTGACTGTAAGGTCCACTGGCTCCTAAGAGAGAGGCAAAAGCGTGGAAAGCCACAGCCCCTTGCTACTTTATTCTCAGTAATCCTTGCCTCGTGTTTGGTTCTAACTCACGGTGGGTTACAATGATACAATAATCCTTACAAGGTGCTCGGTATTGTAACAGCTCTGACAGATGGGCAGATGGAGGTGCAGGCAGCCCTACAGGCCAGGGGTTTGGAGCTAGAAAGAGGTTCCAACAGCTGAGTCTGGGTTCCAGTTGCTTTAGGATGAATTGGAGAACCGAGACACACGAGAGGGTGAAAAATCCAATGTCAAGGGCAGAAAGGAAAACAGTCAGGACCATTAGGACTAAATGGTAGACCAAGAAGAGAAGGCAAAGTGTGGAAGACTAGGGGGCTAAAGAAGAGAAGGGAAGAGACGCTTCTCTCTTACTCTTGCCTGCGATGCAGTCATGGTGGCTGGAGATACAGCAGCCATTTTGCCACCCATGAGAAAAAGGATAAGAGCAACTCAGAGACGTGAGCCTTGACATTATCAGGCACTGAACTGATGGCAGTACTCACACTTAAGGCCACTGAGTTAACATCAGCAGTCATCCATAAAATAATTCTTGTCATGTGACTGGACTATTCCCAAGGCCCCCAGCCATTGGCTGGGACCTACTTCAACCTGAATGGAGCATCCTATGATCGAGATCTCTCACCTATTTGCCATGAAAGCACCACTGACCAGAGAATCCCGCTCTCCCCAAAACAGCAATGCCAGCTTGGATTGGGACCAGGTGCCCAACGCTTCTTCAGACCCTGCACATGGCTGACCTTCAGCCTGCCTTCTTTGGTGGAGAGCTGGGTCCTGAGTCACGCCCCTGGCCCATTCTGTTCAGCCAAGCGGCGCTCCCCTTTCTCCATCCACTCTCTGCTGTGTCTCAGCACACTCACGGTCAAGGCCTCTAGTGTGTATGAGTGCTGCAGCTACGTTGTGGAGGGCCTTGAGGGCTTCCCCAGGCCACACCAGCCTGGAGTAAAAAGTAGACTCTTCTTAATATTAGTAACCAATGGTGTTTTCCTGGTTCTGCTCTGATGTACACTTGAAGGAACCTGAAGTTTTCTCCCCTGACACCCCATCAGCCACTGCCACTTCACCCCCTTGACCTGCTTCCTGTACTTCACAGCACATTACTCTGAAACTAAATCTTCTGTCCAGTAGTTTGTTGTTTGCTCCCCCCACTAGGTGTACGCTCTGTGAGAGTATGGCTTCCTCTGCTTTGTTCACTGCTTTGTGTCCAGGGCCTAAAACAGTGTTGGTCATATAGAAGGTGGAATGTGGCTCATGAATCTTTGTTAAATGAAAACTAAAACCCAAACAAAACAAAATAGAAGGAAAAGAGTAGGCCAGATACCAGCCAACAGACTCACTGGAGTGATCAGAGGGGGGTTCGTGCATACTGGGGTACAGTGTGTGGTCACTGGGGCACTTTTGGCCCTTTGGAGCTCCTGTTTTAGTATTAGAGTGCTATAGGCTGGATGAACTGGAGGAGTTCTGCTGGTATAAATGATTGTTTGCCAAAAGGCCTTTTGTCTCTTACTCGTGACTGAAAGAGGGTAGGCTCCCAAGGAGCTGGTGCACACACTTACATACTCACTTGAGCACACATGCACACCCACACACATGGTGGAAAGGCAGGGAGCCCTGCATCTTTAAGAAAACACTTGCAACCCACTCCTTAGCAGTGTGGATGCTCCACTAACCCCATGGCTTATGGAACTGATCAGTTCATAGGCTGAATGAACTAGGAATCAGGATAAACATCATAAAGCCAATTGAAGGGAAAGAAATAGTCTTCTTTTCCAGGGAACTATTTGGAGGCCCAGAGAGATTTTCTGATTCTAAGTTAGGTTGCCGGACAACTCAAAGCTAACCCTTATTTTCCTCGCTTGTTAACATTAATCTTGGAATATGACCATTAGATGTGTTGGTCACTTACTAAAAAATAACAGATGAATAAAATTTTCTCTCACCTTATTATGAAATCACTGTCAATATGCACTATAAAAACAAATCAGGCATCCCCAGTTCGATCACTTGGGATATGTTTGAAAAAATTTTCCCTGAGAAGGTTCTGGAGCCTCCATTGTTTTTGAGATCTTGACAAGCTTTAGAACATGGCTAGGATTAGGAGACCAGAAACTGGAATTTGCTTGTAACTTTTGCAAAAATTTTGAGGAAAATATACCCAGATGTATATTTATGTGCGTAGCTCATAGGGTTTTGTGCATACACAAAAGAGTGCACAACTCACAGGAAGAGGTGGGTTGTAAATGCATTGAATATACGTAGAAGGCAACATATAAGGAATGAGTGGGTTGGTCTAGCCTTTTTGGTTATATATTTTAATGATCATGTTACTTATAATATCACAACATTTTATATTAGCATATTGTTTTTCTATCTCTCAAAGCCTATTAGAAATGAACTCATTTGCTCACCATGATAGCCAGCTCTGAGAAAGATCCTACTTTATGGATGAGCAAACTTGGGCCCAGAATGTGTGCCTCTTCTGAAGTCATACAGCTAGAAACTTGGTCTTTAGGATTCTTTGCCAATCTACTTATCATCTTGCTATTGCCTGGCACTCAGTAGGTGCTTCATCAATATTCAAGTGTCTGTGGAAGATTGAATAGATAGGCTTGAGATGGACTGTAGGAATTCTGCCCATCAGAATCTCTACTGGGCTGTCAGAGCTTCCTGGTGACTGGCTAATCTCTGGCACACAGAGGCCACTGCAGGTCGGCTCTAGGATGGCCCAGTGATTTACACCTCCTGACAATCACACCCTGTGTAATACCCTCCCTTTGAGTCTAGGCAGAGATCTATGAGCTGCTTCTAACCAACTGAATACAGCAAAGGTGATGGGATGTCATTTTCATCCTTATGTTACAAGATTGTAACTTCTGTCTTGCTGGAAGATGCTCTCTCTCTTCACTGGCTTTGAAAAAGCAAGCTGCCATGGTGGGTGGCCTCCAGCCAGTTAGGAACTGAGGCCCTCAGTTTAGTGGCCCTCTGGGAACTGCCAACAACCACGTGAGCTTGGCAGTGAACCCTTCCCCAACAGAGCTTTCAGATGAGACCCCAGCCCTGGCTGACACCCCAACTGCAACCATATGAGAGACCAGGAGGCAGAGGACTCGGCTGAGCTGTGCCAGGTTTCCTGACCTTGAAGAAGCTGAAAGAACAAATATGTGTGTTGTTTTAAGTCACTCTGTTTATGGTCATTTGTTATGAAGCAATAAATAACTATCCAGCCACCCTGAAGGCTCTGCTCTGTAGCTAGTACTTTCTTTGGTCTCCTTATCTTTTGTGTAAGCATCCAGGAGGGAGGGCAGTGGCTGGGCCCTGCCCTGTGCCCTCTCTCTGCTCCCTGACTCAGTGATAGCTAAGGCAGTTCCAGCTCTTGTTTCTTTTCCTCTTGGTAGGCAAGGGGCAAGCAGGGAAGACCCCCTTCATGATCAAGAGTTAGTATTTTAACCTTTTAACTTTTTCCTCCTGGATCCTCTATCCAGCTCTGGGCCTGGATGAATTAACAAAACAACATTTCTTTGTCCAAGACCACTGAAGCTTTGCTGCAACAAACAGAGAGGTGAATAGGCTCTGAGAAGATGCAGGGTTGTTTTACAGGCACAGCAGCAAGTCTGGGAGAAGAATGATAAAAAAGTGGTCTTCCCAAACAACAAGTGCTTAATTCATTTGCACTGAGGGAGGGGCCTTTTGTGTTCTGCTAGTCTTCGAGCTAAATGATCTTAATCTAGTCATGCTGAGCCCAGAGTTCCTGGATTGTTTATCGTCTCCCACTTATGTAATCTTTCGCTGAAACAAATGGGAAAAAACAACATGTTTTCTCAGGTCAGCCGGGAGAGAGAAGGGCAACAGACTCGACTTCATGTTAGGGTGTTTTGTCAGTAGCTTTGCCATAATTCCAGCCACCACCTAGTATTAGACTGGAGGTTCATGAGGCATTTTTGAGTCCATCAGAGCAGGGTGGTGCTGTGCTATTTCTCCAGTGAGGACTAGGGCTCAGGAGTTCTGAAGTAACAGTATTTATGCCTTGTTATCTCACAGAACACCATGCTTCTTTTTGAAAATGATGACCAGTTCAGAATAATTTGCAATGCACCATTTAGGGCAGGATGAAGTTAGGGCACCTGTCCTAATTCTAAATGTGCCAGAATTGGAAGTCTCTCTTGTGCTGGGATAACAGTGGCTTCGTACTGGGCTCATATGGACCAAGCTTGGGCGATGCATTTTTCAGGAGCAGCACTTTGGCTGGTTCACAGCCCCGGGCCCCAATGCACCCAGCAAAGGGTTTGATGCAGAGTGGGCACCCAATATGTGCTTGTGAAATTGAACTGTATGAGTCTTTATTCCCTAGGATTGGGATTCAAGGAAAGCAATGACATTGCCTGCGTTGAACATTGAGTTGAATCTCCTGAGTGGAAAGAGAACAGCCAATTTGGATGCAACAAGAGCTTCTCTCTTGATGCTGGTCAGCAACTGGCTGGTACTTGGTATTGCTCTTAACAGGCGCGGGTTTAGAATGGGGAAGACTTTAGAGAGAGCTGGCTTGATTTGGAACTTTGGCTCTGCGTTTGATCGGTGGAGCAACTCACATAACCTTTCTGATCCTCTGTTTCCCCAATTCTAAAATGGGAACATAACAATGGCTCATGCAGCTCGCTATGTGTCAAGCACCTCTCTAAGCTCCTGACATGGGTTAATGCATGTGATCCTTACATCAGACCTATGAGATGTAAGTACGAATAATCTAGGCACCGTTTTTTGATGCAAGGAAATGAAGCACAGACAGAAGGGAGCGGCTTAAAGTGAGAGGCATAGCTGGGATTTGGACACAGGCCATCTGCGTTCTTAAAAATGATGCCGTGTTGCTTCCTATAGCAACATCTACCCTCAATGTGTTTGTAAGAATTAAACGAGAGAGACACTGAATGTGCTTAGGGACACTGGGAGGCCCTGTGGCTGGTGGGCACTCCATCTTCAGCCCAGCATTCAGTGCTACCCTGTCACCGTCACCAGGTCCCTGGAGAAGTGCCACGTCTCCCTCAGCCCTTGGTGTTGGCTACCTCTTGGGGATGTTGACTGGCTCTCCAGCATGCAGTGCCTGGATTCTCTTCCACTGGAGGAGACTCACTGATGTCAGGAATGGGGATCCTGGATCCCCATTGCCACCTCTCTTCCTGGAACACAGCACGTTCTCTCCTAGGGAATGGAGGCACACCAAAATGAACAGTGACCTTCTAAATGGGAGGGCACTGAACCTACTGCAGTGACTGGGGACCCACAAGCCTTGTTAAGGCTGGTGCTTCATGCATCATCACTAGTGTGCTTGCTATAAATAGGCGGTAACCTGCAATTGGTAAAATAAGAGAGAACCCACAGCACGTGGTTAACCAGCAGGGCAGCCGAGCAGGGAAATGGCCAGTGCCTGAATGGGCTCCAAGGGTTGTATTTATGGCCCCATGCCTGCCACCCCTTAAAGAATTGTTCTCCCCCCCACCCCAGTTGAATGGGTGCTAAGAGCAGTGCCTTCCAAGTGTGCCAGTGAAGGCGGGGGCACACCGAGGAATGCCAATTAGCTACAATTATCAGTTTTCTTACATGTGCGTGGGTACATTGTCTGCCTGGGGCACTGTCTTGATTGTTAGTGAAGGGTGCAGATGTGCTCTGTTTAAGCAAAAACTAACATAAGAAACAGAGATTTCCAGAACAGAGAGATCTTTCTAGAAGACCTGTTCAATAGTGGGATTCATCTATGGTTTATCACAGCTTTGCCCTTCCAAATGGTTATCTGGCTTAGAGAATTTTACTTTCTGGCTAAGAAAAGTGTTGGTTAGCCTTTTATAAAAGTTGTGTGATTTAGGGCAAGTTACTTAACCACTCTGGACCTCAGTTTCTTCATCTATAAAAGGGGGATAATACAGCACAAGCCAATGAGATGATGCAGGTGGAAGAGCCCCGCACAGTTCTGGCACACAGCAGTGCCTGCTGAATGGCTGTTATTATTGCTGTGCGAACAGGGAACAATGGGACATGAGGCCTCTGCTGCCTGAATGATGGAACTTTAAAAGATGCCGTGTGTCTCTGAGCCCGCCTCGTCACCTTCCCAAGGCCCAAGCTCCTCATCTGTAATGACAAGCTCAGGCTGCAGTCCCAGCTTCCTGGACTTTGTTGCTAATCAGACTTTCCTTGAGGCCTTGTTAAAAATGTGGATTTTGACCTCCCACTCCCAGACATACAGATTCCACAGGTCTGTGGGGGCCCAGGAATCTGCATTTTTTAACAAGCTACACTTAGAGGTGACCAAGATGCAGATGATGTAAGGACACGCTTGGAGGAACCCTAGGCTGGATCTAGTTCCCCAACTGGCTGGCCAGCTCACTGCTGCACTGGTCAAGTCTCTTATTGTGCCCATAATTGGGCATTTCTGGGGAAAACTGTTAATGACACAATTAGCCCAACAGTCTAACCTGAGGGCCCCCCCACCCCAGTGAGCAGGCTGCCCCCTGACCCCGACGTGTCTCCTGACCTCTCACATCTTAGGACCTCCAGCCTCCAGAACTGGCATACAGTGAGGATCTGTGGCTTAAGAAGGGGTCTTGGCTTCCTCCCTGTCCCCACCTGGCATAAGATCGTTTGCAAGGCCCACAAGGAAGATGCCAGGATTTCTTGGAATTGGATTAGAATACATTATTTATTTAGGATCTGAGTGAATCCAAAGGCGAGGGCCCTCCACTATTGGGGTACTTGGCCTGGCCTACAGCAGGCTCCAAGGAAAACAAAGATACCCCCCTTGAATGTTTCTAAGGGAGGGGGGCCAGGCCTGCAAAGCCTGCCTTTCCAACAATGCCGTCATCCCCAGAAGGGCGTGCTTGGAACATAATGGCTCTAGCTACAAATTCTATTAACTCTAATAGTTGTTCTGTGGTGAATGGATAATGCATTTAGCAGAAATAGACCCAATCAATTTATATGAAACACATAAAACTTTCTCATTGGAATTGGCATCTGTTCTTGAATTGCAGGAGCATGCGTGGAAATGGACAGTCTGTCACCCTCACTTCTGGGCACATTAGCAGTGCCACAGGTTAATTGGGCCAGATAAAGCGATGGCTCCCTTGTGATAAGGCCCTTCAGCCCTTGGAATAGTGGAGCTAGGAGCAGGAAGGGACTTGGACACTGTCTACTTCAAGCCTTGACTTTTTAAAAATAGCTGTTTCTCTGCCCTTGCCTGTGTTCACATTAGCCCCTCTCATGTGAGCACTGTTACTGCAGGTTTGCTGATGTGCCCCAGGAGGGGAGGCCATACGAGGCAGAATGGCCCCAGCCCACAGCTTGCTAGTGCAAACCAGCCTGGCCCTGCGGGTGTTCTGACTCCTAGTCCAGTGCTCTTTTCAAGATTCTGTGCATTTTTAATTGCTTTTATCCCCCTCTGGCAAGAGATGTACACTCAGAAAATGGTAGACCAACCTGTCTCCAAACTACTCAGAGACAAGGCTGTGGTTTTGATGCCAAGACTCCATAGTTAGGACTGTGGGATTGGGTCCAAAGTTTGAGCTGGTTCTTATGTTAGCTGAGCTAATGCCCTTTGGCCCTCCCTACACAGCACAGAGGGATAAGGAAGCTGGGGCAGGTCATGGGCGCTGGGGGCCTGTTGTCCTCACCTGAGCTGTTTAGGGAAAGAGCATGGCAGAGCCTACTTGCACCTCTGCACAGCTAACATTCATTACTGCCGAGAGGGAGACAGAGGGGGAGGGAGGGGGGGTAGAGACAGAGAGAGAGAGAGAGAGAGAGAGAGGAGAGAGAGAGGAACCTGGCTCTGTAGTCCTGCGATTGCATTATACCATTTGGTTAGTGTAATTGTAGTGCAAAGCTGACAAATGTAATTTCCCTGGACTTAATAATACTTGCCCCATTTTCTCTTTCAGCTTCTTCATCTGATTAGCTAACGTGACTCAGAGGCTTCCAAGAACGCTGCACGGAGCACCTGGCCAGGCCTTGCCCTGCCGGGATGCTGGGGCTCGGCTCTGCTCTGGGGCTGGGAGCTGAGGAAACCCCCAGACCTGGGGAGTCAGGTGGCATCCCTCCTCTGCGGGGAGGGTGGCTGGGGATGCCAGGAGTGCTTAGCAAGCTTTGAAGCGCTTGAGTAACTGTTTTCAAAAGACCCCATAGGGCCTTCGTGTTTCTAGGATTTGCTCTAACGCCTGCTTGGGGGGAGTTGAAAGGCCGCCGGCCACCTCGTTCCAGCTCGGCACGCACTGGCGGCCCTGAACTTTGGAAAGGAAGTCTCGTTACCTTGTCAAAGGGCTGGCAGCTGGAAGCTGATTTGTTTACTGTTCATCCGGGGGCTCCTGTCTGGGACTCTCATCCCCACTTTTTTCCGTTTTTTGTGTTTATCTCTGACTGGAGACTTTGAGACCTGGAAGTAGCTGAGTTGGGTGAAAGAACGTAGACTTCGGGTCGACATCCTGGCCCACACCCCCAGCCACGGGCCTCTCACGTTCTCCTACACCATCTCCTTATCCCTACCTCGCAAAAGCAGCAACTGTCCCGGGACGGTGTGAGGACTAGCTGTGGAAACAACTGGGCCCAGGCTCAGCCATGCTCGGTGATTGTCCCTGTCCTTCCCTTCCCCTCCCCTGCCTGTCCCTCCGTCCTTCTCCAGGAGTCCCTGCTATGTAATCAGTGCTGGTGGGTAGGCCGGGCAGAAGCTCTGAGTGTGGGTTTGCAGACACGTCCTGCCTGTTCACAGGCCACTCTCCTCTCCGGACCAGAAGCTCCAGAACAGCGAGTACCAGGTCAGCCTTGTCCCTGTTGTAGCCACGCACAGTGCTGGGCATGGAGGAAACAGGCTGTGTTTGTGGGGTGGGTGTGGCCTTACCCTTGGCCTTCGTGAGTCCACCCGGACCTCACCTCCCAGAAACCTCCTCTGCCTTCTCTTGCTGCAGGCTCTTGCTCTACCATCCTCATTTGTCACCTTGTGATCTCCTTGTCTAGTCTGGGAGTTCTCTGAGCTCCAGAGTTGCGCTTGGCATCCCAGATTGCAGAACCAGCCACAGAAGATGTGTGTTAGGAGGACTATGGGTGGGCCTCGGTGACAGCTGGGTGGGGCCAGGGCCCAAGGTGTGGCCTGTTCTCCCTGACCAGGAGGCTGAGTCCAGGGGGCTCAGTGGATGTTGTCCTGTGGGTGGTGGGGAAAGACGGCCCTGCCCCTTGGTAAATCCTCCCAAAGAAAAGAGAGACATCCCCACCACACGCGCATAGGGATCTGCAGCAAGGTGGGACTGGGAAATTTAAGTCACGGTGGGGAGAGATGCCTCCTGGGGCTGGAACACAGCAGGGGAAGGGGTGCTGGGAGTCTGGCCCAGCTTCTCCCTCCCCTGAGCTGCTGCCGGATGCAGCAGGGGTTCCCGGGAAAGCAGTGGCTCCTTATTTGGTGTCCTGAAGCCTTCCTGAGGAGCCTCAGGTACATGATACGGCTCCTAAGGCTGCCTAAGGATGTATTTGTTTGGCCCAACGTCCTCTTCTCTTTGAGTTGGGGTCAGTCCGGAAGAGAGACAGAACCCTGACCTATAGCCACCACCTGAGGCTTGCTCTGAGGCTGGGGTCAGGGCTGAGGGGCAAAGTTACCCAGTGGGGGACAGGGGTTGTGTTCTAGCTGCTGTCCTCTCCAGCCTCTCAGGCAGCCCCTTGCTTCTAATTTTGTTTGGAGGTGGTAGGGGAGTCATTGCCGCTTTTGAGCTGCTGCATGATTTCATCAGTCTGAGTGGCCACTGGGTAGGCCCTTACTGATGAGCCTTTTAGGGACAGAGGGAGTTATGTGGCAATAAACCCAGGAGTCTGGCAGGGTGGTTGGCTGTTTCCTAAATGCTGGCTTCAGAGGGGCTGGCTGCTGGTATCTGACATCTGAGCTCAAGCATCCAGCTGCCCATTGGTCAATAGACGTTTCTGCAGTCCCTGCTATGTAATCAGCACTGCTGGGTAGGCTGGGCAGGTGGCTGTGCCCTGTTTACTTAGCACACTAGAAGGGGAAGTCTGGCCTCTTTCCTGAATTTATCGCATGATGGTTGTAGTTGACCCAGAGCCAAGGAGTGAGTGGGGTGAGTCACTGGGCTTGGGTAGCAGGGAAGTGCATTGAACGGATAAGTTAGAAGGCTGCCTCCCTCGGGTTAGACATTGTCATGAGCAATGAAGCCAGGTGGGAACTAGAGAGAGCTGGATGTTAGTAGGCCAAGCTCCCCTGTGTGTGCAAAAGTGGAAAGGTGTTTTGAGATTCTAACTAAAGGTTAAGGGAGGAGAGGGGAGGGGTGTTGGGAAAAGCAACTAACTCTTTCCCCCAGGTTTGGCAGCTGGATTAGATCAAGGCAGGAATCAGGAAAGGCTGAGAGTTAGTCCTGGGGCAGCTTTTCAGGGGACAGAAGGGAAAAGATTGCTTTAAAGATAAAGCAAAACTAACATCTAGTTAATAAGTTGATAACTGATGAATTTAGTGGCAAAGGTATAAACCTATGTATTTTCTGTGAATATAAGGATTTCACATCATAAGTAGAAATTAGAAATTTATCATTGATCTGCTGTTACTTTCATAAAGACTTATGTTTTATAGGAAAAAGAATATGGGTGGACTGTGTGCTACACACCTGCTTCTCCAGGCTGCTCATGTCAGAAGGCACCTCATGTGTCCAGGCACCAATGCCCACTTGCGGGAACCCCTTGGTTTGCTGGTGCGGGGTCCAGGAAGCCTTAATCAGCTTCTCTGGGGCTCGGCTCAGTAACCACCAGGAACACACTGGGTTTGGAGACTGACTGTAAGAGACTTCCCCTTGACAGGACGAGTGGCTGAGAAGTTGCATCTGCGGCTTACAGCCAGGGGCTGAAGAGGTCTGCATAAGAAGGAGCAAGAGCCCCCAAGTGAAGTCTTCAGCCTAAGGTATGCTCCGTAGAACAGCCTTGGAGGGGATCTGAGCTCTGGGGGAACTATGTTGAACCAGGAGCTTTTGGGCCTTTCCCCGTGATGGGGTAGCCTGCCTTTGGGCAACAGATAACCTTGGCCTTGGGCCCAACCCTCTTAGGAGGAAAAGAAGTCTGATGGTAAGGTTTACTTTGTTCAGTACATGCGGAGTGGTTTCAAGGAACTAAGTGGAGGAAAGAACAACAGCTTGGTTCTCCCATTCAGGTGGGGCCTGAGTATTCCCCAGACATAGAGAAAACTTGTTCCTTTGTACAATTTCCAGTGGCTTTCTTTGCTCAGGCAATACAAGAACCAGCTTCCTCTTGGAGCCCCATAGTCAGAATGTAGGTGATGTTCCTTCTAAAGGTTCACTGTTTTACTCTTTAAACACCCATCACCACCCCAGATCATAGCACATATCTTTCTTCTGCCTTTTGCAACAAGACATTACTTTGCTCAGATTTGTAAGTGGAACACTTACCTGTAGGGTCAAAGATGGGGGTCTGTCTTGGTGCATTTTCCCAGGGTTTCAGCTCCTTGTTTGGGTTTCTCTCAAACAGATTTCTTGATTTGGGTGCTGCATTCTGTGGCATCTTGTCCTCCTCACTGACTAGAATAGAGAAGCCCCCAGGGGCTGAGTTAGGTGAGGGTCATTTCTAGGGAGAGAGATGAATCCACACCGGGGAAGGTGGGAGAGATAGGCTTAGGTTAGGGAGGGGGTAGCAAGGCTGTGGTTTGGCAGGGTAGGGGGACAGAGTGCCAGGGACAGGGTGAACTCACTGGTGAGGTAGCAGTCCAGGCTGATGGAGATATTGTCAAAAGCCACGGTGGCTCTGGATCCTTGCCCCCACCATGCGACCATCTGCAGCCAGAACCTATACGTGTCAGGAGGAATATGTGTGAGGAACAAATGAGCTTGGTCGTGTCTTAGGATTTGGCACCCAGCACACATGTGTGGGTCCCTGGCTCAGAATGTCAGTTTTCATCAGCATTACCTAATCCCAGTGCAGTGCGAGAGGACAGCAGTCAACATCTCCCCTACCTCTGCAACACAGAGCACGTCCCTTTCCGAAGTAGTGCTCCATAATGTCAATGGCTGACACCTGGCCCCTAAATCCAGTGTGGAATTTGGGGCCTGGGACCAGGACTTCCTGATAACCTGAGGAGAACACTTTTGCTTTCCAGATATGCAGGGTGTTTGGAAATGGGTAGGCTTGATATTCAGCTGGGGCTCCTGGTGGGGCTGAAGCCATTATGAAAATATTGAAATGCTTCTCTACCAACTGAAAAAGAACCACTATCCCCTGAGTGTCCCCATTCCTGTTGCTTCAGGCAATTTGGCTTCTTCCCTGGTGCCCCCTGAATGTCTCAATTAACCAGCAAGCAAAGGGTTAATCCTTTGGTTAGCACAGCTGGGTCTTGTCCAGCATCACTTGGGGTTGCACAACTGGTTGTGAAATATTAAGTAATTTGATTATTACCCCTAGGAGTGTTTGTAACCAACACAGAAGGGTCATAAAGTATCCATTGAAGTATTGTTTCTTTCCAGCTCTTTCAGGGAAGGCTTCACAATGAGATAAACAGAAAAATACTTTTGGTTTGTTTGTTTCCTGGAAATCATCTCCCTGGAAGGCTGTCAGTCAACCAGCCCTTTCCTGCTATAAAGTGAGGGTTTCTTGAGAACCTTCAAAACCATTCCCACTCTCCAGAAACTCAATCCAGAATGGCCTGCAGAACAGTCTCTGGCATGGATGTTAGAACATTGAGAGAGGGAAGCCACACCCATCAATCAGTGGCTGGATAAAACCCATGTGGTGTAGCCACACAAGGGAATGCTACTCTGCAATAAACAAGAATGGACCAGGAGACATGCTATAAGGTAGATGGACCTCAAAAATGATATGCTAAGTTAAAAAAGCCAGACAATAAGTTAAAGACCTCATGTTGAATGGGTCCGTTGATAGGAAACGTCTAGAACAGGCAAACCTATGGAGACAGAAAGCAGGTTAGTGGTTACCTGGGGCTGGGAGTGGGAACAGGATTGACTGCAAACTAGCACAAGGGCTCTTTTTGGGGGGATGAAATGTTCTAAAACTGGATTGTGGTGCTATTTGCACAACTCTATAAATTTGCTAGAAGTCATTGATTTGTACACTTAAAACAGGCGAATTTTATGATATATAAATTTTAGCTTGATAAAGCTGCCAGAAGAATAGGGGGGAAAGAGAGAGAGAGGGAAAACCCAAACATTGGTGGGACCTGCAGTGTGGAGAAAGTGGGCTGGGCGGGTGCAGAAAGGACAAGAAAGAGGTGCAAACAGCGGGAGGAAAGGCACAGTGGAAGAAACATGAGGGAGAGGACAATTACTGCCTCCTGTGGAGGAAAGCCTTGAAGTCAAAAGCAAACTTTTATCTAAGCAGCATGTTCATGATCGATTATTCTTAACTGAATGACTCCATACATCTGCCTGTGCCTTCGCCCATCTTGTGAAATCTGGTCATTCACAGGTAATCCTTTCTATCTGAAAGTCACAATCAGAGGGCCCAAATCTAGTTTGATTCTAAAGAAGCAATGCCTGAATCTGTTGTAGCCATGGACAGGCCATATTCCCCACAATGGGGTCTACATACCTCACTCAGTCAGGACAGACCAGCAAGAAGGGCTGGCAGTTCGCTGGTTGTGGATGGAGGAGTGACCAGTGGAGAACCCCTAAATCCTGTTCTGGGATGCTTGGGCATGCTGGGTGGACAGCCTGAGAACCCCCTGCCCCGCTCTTGGCACTCGAGAATATGCCTCTGAGAAGCACCTATTTGCATTTCCTCCACAGCTATCGTGTTTTGGGCCCTACCTTAGGCCTATGGGGGATTCTAAGAGCAATTAGACAGGAATACTGCTTGCAAGATGCTTCCTGTCAAGTGGAGAGATGAAGCATGTGTACATTAGTGTAGAATAAAGTAGAAAGAGGTAAACACCACATGAAGCTGCAGAAAAAGTACAGTGAGGGCTCAGAGGAAGGAGACAATACACCAGGCTGGGGAGATTGGGAGGGCTTCACTGAGGAGGTGGCATTTAAGTTGGTTTTGAAGGCAGGGAAGGACTCAGGGATGTGGGCGTGGGGATGCAGCGCTGGGAGAAGATGCCTGGAACAGAGGAGCTGGTGGAGGGATGCATCAGTAGGACAAGCCCTTCCCACTTAGGTGAGAAAGGCAGGGAAGGAGGTATAGATGGTGAGGATGTTCAGAGGCCAAAGAGTTTCATTGAAAATGGGGAACATTTGCAGGTTTCTAACAGGACAGTGTCAAAATCAAAGACCTCTTTTAGGGTAATTAGGGATTAATAAGCAGGATGGGGATCATAAGAGGATGCAGGAGAAAGGCAGGGGTGATTGCATGAGAGGCACTTCTGCACATGTGCCTCATGCGGCTTCATCAGGTTTCTCCAGGAGCCTTGGCAAGGTTGCAGCCACGACTTCCCCACTTCTCCACAGAGGACACAGTCCATAGATGAGTTCCTGGCTTGAGCCTCTGTAATCCAGGCAAAGCCCAGGCCTGGATTTCTCAACTGAAAAGCAGGGCCCTAGCACTGCTATCTCATTAAAGCAGATGCAAGCGTTAGGGAAAAGCTGCTTCCAGATGGCAAGAGAATAGGCACTTAGAATAGACAGAATCTTGTTCCTTGGTGGAAGCTTTAGGAAGGCACACTGGCTGCACTGCAGTGAGTCAAGGCCTCCAGCCCACTTTTCTCCACCCAGGTCATCATCCTCTAATGTGTCATTCATAGACCAAAGGGCCAGGCCAGGCACTGATTTCAATGCTGAGCTGTATCAGGGGTGTACCTTCCAGGAGGCTGGAGGTGCCTGAGCAAGCAAATGCATGCATGTGCCTGTAGGGAGTGGGGGGAGAGGGACAGACTCCCTAATGTCCCCTAAATGGGCCCTTCCAGGGAAGCTGCACAGCTGCCCACCCCTCTCTGCATCTTCCTTCCTTATTCCTGAGAGATCAGAGCTGCGAAGTTCCCTCACAGCCACTGGGCCTCTTAGCATGGATGGGATGATGCAAGCTGGGGCTGGAATGCCTTCTAAATAGAAGAGTTTCTAAAGTGCACTGCAAGGCGACGGCAGTGGCAGCTGCTGTATAGCAGAGTTTGATTGACACTGGGAATTGCACATATTTTGAGTCAGGAACACTCATAACAATCAGACGCGATCAGATGGCAACATGAAAACATGCCATACTGCCTCTGCCAGCCCAGGGGCCACACTGCCAACCTCTCCCCAAGGCTCCAGACTCTGGAGGCTGCAGGGCAGGGACAGGTGGGATGAAGGTGGGCCATGGCAGGGTGTGGGGCGCAGGGTGAAGCAGAGGCAGTCTGGGGAGGGGTCTGGGGGTGGCAGGGATGGGGTAGGGAGGGTGCAGCAGGACCAATCTAGGTGTTGAATTTCTCTGGGGGCGCTGGCCGAGAGACCAGGCGGACACCAGGGCCACCCAGGTTCAGGCATCTCTACTGTGGATGGCACCTGGCTGTGTATCTTTTCCTGACCCTTAGGTGAAGAAGACGTTTTTCCTGGCTCCGCTCACCCTCTCCCTGCTGGAGATGGGCAAGACTTCCTCAAGTCTGTCAGAGCCTTTCTGGTCCAACCACTCTTTCCTGTTGAGGCCCCCAGAAATACAAGTACTGAGGCACTCTCCAGAGTCATCTGTGGCCTCAGGGTTTGAGTTCTACCACTTACCAGGTGGACACTCTGGGAATGAAGGAATGTTCTGGCATATACCAGGTGGACATTCTGGGTCTGAGAGAAAGTTCTAACATGTACCAGGTAGACACTGTGGGTCTGAGGGAAAGTTCTGGCATGTACCAGGTGGATGCTGTGGGACTGAGGGAAAGTTCTGGCATGTACCAGGTGGACACTCTGGGTCTGAGGGAAAGTTCTGGAATGTACCAGGCAGACACTCTGGGTCAGGGGGAAGGCAAGGTCTCTGACACATTACTGCCAAGACTGCAGGGGCCAGGTGATTCTAATGAACATGTAGTTTACTCCACTGCCCCCACCTCAAAGCCTCAGCCCTGGTGGGGAAAGGACGCTGAGTCCCTAAGGCCAAAAGAACCTTCCCCTTCCTCTCTGTGGGCAGCCTGGTCAAGGAGAAGGGAAGAGTCAGCTCTCTGGGGTTCCTCCTGCTCTCTCACCAATCTGTGTATTGAAGAACATGGCAGGGGAGCCTCCTCTCTTCCTGGGTCCTTAGTAGTGGGGATTTTGCTCCCTGCCCCCTAGTAGTTCATACCTGCTCAGCTCTTTCTGTTTTTCTAAAGAAGACACTTTTGATTGCATGGGTTGTTGCTTTTTCTCTTTTTTCCAGCCAGTTGTTTGGAGCTTGTTGTTAAGACAGACTTGGCTAGAGATCTTGGTTGGAGGCTGGCTTTGCATAGAGAACACATCCACCCTGATTCATCTTGTTCGGCTCTACAGAGAGGCCTTTTGAAAATTGGCCCAGTAAAGATCTGGGAGGTGGCCATTCGGGCAGTGGGCCAGGTTTAGAGGGGCAGTTTTGGAACTGGGTGCTTCCCAGCCTCACCAGGAAGATCTCTGCCTAGGAAATGAGGATGCTGCTCACGTACAGCTCGGAAAATGCACAATCTTGTTCAGGCAACAGACTGTTAATGGACAGTGAATATAATGCCTTATTTGCCACCTTGCCAGCCTTAGGGATTGAAAAACCTAATTAAGTTCACTTAATTATTTTAAGTAGCTGACAGAAAGGTGTGCGTCTGACCATGGACTGAGGGAGTAGCCACGCTTTGGAGGGAGAGAGTGGGAAACAGTGGCTAGATGGGGTAAAGGCATTTGCTGTCTGGACACCATGTCTCAGATTCCTCCATTGGCCGTTTAGTGGGTTCGGGAGGAGGGAATGTTCTGCATCCTTTTTTGCAGCTGGGGCTTGCCTGGGCTCTGGCTGCTTAGGATAGAGCTGGCAGATACTGCCAAGGAAAAACACTTTCTCCAATTTCTCACTGCACAGTTGATTTGCTCGGCAAAAGTCTTCTAAAATGGACTGTCGCAAAGCTTGGGTGTCGGTATGCATTTCTATGGGAATAATGTATGTGATGAGAAAGCCCTGCCACATCTGTCTTATTATCTAAAGTAATTGACTTCATTCCTGGGTAAAGAGGAGGGGCTGATGGACCCCTTTGGATTCCCAGGACCAGCCCTGGCCATGTTGACCCCAACCAGGGCTGGACATGTGTGTCCTGGCTCTAGGCCCCTGCAAAGTGAAGTAGGGACAGGATGGACATTCAAGGCCAGACTTGGGAGTTGGTAGCATCCCTCCTGCTCAGTCCCACTCTCAGAAGTATTATAATTTACCACCTCCTGACTTGGTTTCCCATCTGGGCATAATGATGCCAGGAGCCAGTGGGGAAAAGCCAATAATACAGAGCTTCCAGGGCTGGCAGGGACCCTAGAGATCTTTCACGATGAATCTGGCTTGGTAAAGGAGCCCTTCTGGAACATAAGAGGGAAAGTGGATTTTCAGTCAGGCTGAGCAAGTACTCAGAATCACTCAGACCCTTCAACAATCTCAGTTTGAGGCTTCCAGGCACTGGCTTTCTGTGCTTGCTTTTGGGGGCTGAGATGAAAGGATCCTGGCTCCCTTGTGTGCCCTGGCACATCACCAGTTGGAAAGGCCTGCTGCAAGGATGTTCCACCAGACCAGATGGAAGCCCATCTCTAGCAAGTTCCTGTTTTGCTTGTATTCTCTCAAACTGCGTCATATGTACTGAGCTTTGCTGGGCCCCAGCCTTTGAGGGGAGAGGCACAGGGAGGATCTTGCTTCCTGGAGTGCTGGCCCAACAGGGGAAGTGCCTGACTACAGGCTTGAATGTGCCAAGTGTCCTGGGGGGGAGGTGGGGAAACAGAAAGAGGGAGGGTGAGGATGAGGGAGGGAGAGTAGTGAGGGGACAGAGCATAACCCGAAGAATGGCAGGGACCTCTTGGGAGTGTCATTTGACTTGCCTGGTCACACATGGAGACAGTGAGGGAAGACAAGATGGAAACTGAAGCCTCTTGCTCCTCCCTTTTCCTGCCATGCCTTGCAGAACCATCTGACTTCTTGAATCTCGTTTAGTCCTATATGTACTCCACGCTATCGGGGAAGGACAGCAAGCTCCTTGGGATGACTAGGGATGTGGAGGGCTGTCTGCAACTGGAAAGCCCCTGCGTTCATTCTTCTCAGAGAGACTGGGACATCTGCTCCCCATTTCTCAGAACACATGGACATTGCCTCTGCCCTCTGTCACCGCGTTGGCTGTGGCTTGGAGGGCTGAGATGGTACCAGAGGTGGCAGTGCTCCCAACGATGAGAAGGTCAAGGAAAAGGGTCGTTTCTACCTCCATTTTCCCCTGACGAGAACTTTAAAGGGTGAAACAGTCGCGTGGGGCTGATTTCAAATGAGTGAAAACTGGGTAATTTTGCGGGACTGAGTAACTGAACTAAGGTGCCATCTTGGTTAGGAAACCTGGTAACATGAAAGTAGTGCAACTGGTATTTCTTGAGATGGAGAATTGAAACTTTTCTGTAATTTTTTGAAAGAGTGCTTCATGACTGTTAATACATGGATTTTCCACTGCCTTTCACAGAGTATTTAGCACTCTCGAGTTTATGACTTGACCTGTGCAGGACATGTGCATTAACGTTGCCTTGCCTGAGCCATGTTGAAGCATGCCTTCTCATTGATCTTGACCAGGGTTGGATCTTTAGTTGCCTGCCTCTGAGCTGAATTACCAGCTAATTACATGCATGGAGTGGAAGACTTAAGTCTGAAGTAGAGAATGATCTAGAATGAAGAACTGGCATGGAAGTATATTAAGGGATTAAAGTGGGGTCTTGGGGGGAGGTGGGCCAACAGGCAGCTAGAAACCCAGGTATGGGACTTAGGTGGACATACAGATGTATGAGTAGTCTGCATGTAGGCAAGGGTGGGAGTCATGAGCATTGACGAGGTTTCTAGGGGACAGCACAGGTAGAATTGGATTCTCCCTTGCTTCAAATATCAGAAGCCTAATTATCCCCTAAATTCTAGACTTTGTGTCTAGAGAGAGGAGGGGCTGAGAACACAAAGCTACATTTTCAGAGGCATTTAAGAGTTATGAAAAACATATGCATCTGTTGACTTGTAAGCCGAGCTGTGGATGTTACCAAGAAAGTCTTGAGCAGATCTGAACATCCTGTTATTTTAAAGAGGTTCACTTAGTGCCATTTTGAGCGACTGCCTCTTAAACCAGGCTCATGGGCTGGATCTGTCTCACTGCTTTGCACTCTTGATTGTGGAAACTTAGCAATCAAAAGCAACAACTTGTCCCAAACATCATAGTAAATCAGTGTTAGAAATAGGATTTAAAGCTCAGAATTGCTAATCTACTCCCTGCTCCAGTGATCTGGGATATTTTCTGAGAAAGAAACAGGGCCAGATCCTTCCAGAGTTATGAATGTTTGATTTGTACATATCAATGCCTGGTTGCACACTGCATGCTGAGCCACTGGTCATATCTCTTCTCCTCTTCTTGAAGGGTGGATGCTGCTCACCCACAGCTTGGAAAATGCACAGTCTCATTCAAGCAACAGACTGTTAATGGACAGTGAATATAATGTCTTATTTGCCACCCTGGCGGTCTTAGAAATTGACAAAACTAATTAATTTCACTTAATGATTTTGAGTAGCCCAAGGCTACTTAAGTTGGCCCAAGGCTGTCCTGTGCCAACAGAGACATTTGGAAGGCAGCAGAGGAAGGGGCTCTCTCCTTCAGCTCCTCCCTTCCCCCTTTCTGAGCTCTACTCTGAGGCTCTGATCACTTTCCACTTGGTGCCTCACAAGAGCCTCAAACATTCTCCATGCTCTGGGCTCCTCATCGTCCAGCCCGTGTCTGTGCTCAACAGCTCTTTAGTATCCACAGCCCAAAGTCCAAACACCTGGCCTAATACCCACACTCACCCTCTTCCAAGGACCTTGCTCAGGGTTCTCTGATACAACCTAGTGGGCTATTCTTGAACCCACAGAAAACATTCCTTTCTCTAAGCCTCTGCTTACCCTGATGGTCTTCTCTGGCATGCCTGTCTCTTCCGCATTTCCATACGACCTAAATTTTCCCCAAGGGCCAGCTTATAACAAGCCCATTTTCTCCGTGATGGGTTCCCAGACTACTCTGGTACCTGTAGGTCACTGCACCATCGGAACACTGGCCAGGATCTGTTGGATCCTGCACAATGCTGGTGTGTTACTGTTTGCCTCTCTGTGCATGTGCTCTGCGTCCTCACCAGTGTGCAGGTCCTGTGATGCAGCAAGGGGTTGGTAAAACACCCCTTTCCATCCTCTGTGCTTGATGGGGGCTTAATATATGTTTGTTGACAACATGACAGCCAATGATACTTCTTCAGTCACTTCTTGATTCCCTGTCCTGCCCACAAGAGACCTGGATCTGCCATGTTATGCCAGGGACCTCCAAATGCAGTTGCACATCAAAGTTACCTGGGGAACTTTTAAAACATGCAGATTCCTTGTCTCAATATGTCAGCAGTCCCCAACCTTTTTGGCACCAGGGACTGGGATCATGGAAGACAATTTTTCCACTGATGGGCGGTGGGGGCAATGGTGAGCAGGGGAGCAGCTGTAAATACAGATGAAGCTTTGCTCGCCTGCCCATCACTCACCTCCTGTTGTGCAGCCTGGTTTCTAACAGGCCAAGGACTGGTACCAGTCCACAGTCCAGGGGTTGGGGACCACAGCAATATGTGATCTACTAAATCATGACCTCTGTGTATGAGATCTAGGACTCTGGGAAAAAAAGTGTTTTCCAGATAATCATAATGTTCATCCAAGTTCGTAAACCATTGTCCTATGCTGTCCTACTAGTTTTAGGCCTTTCAAAATTATTTTTTCCTGTTTATTTATTTATTTATTTATTTGTTTGTTTGTTTGTTTGTTTGTTTGTTTTTAGAAAGGAAACGTTCAGGGAGAGAAATTCTGGTGGATTTCTTCCAGAAAATAAGACTTCACTGCATCATAAAATTTTGGGAATGAAACATTCATACCTTAGAATAGATCTGGAATTTATTTCAGTCTTGAATTACTAGACTTTATAGAGAAGCCTGATCAATGAATGCTCAGAGTAGCTGAATGAGGAAGTGGTATCTCAAGTGACACTCTTACAGACACCCAGAGATGACAGCTGTATTCCCTGGCTTATTCCATGATACAACATGTCATTTTTTCCCTCTAACCCACTTCTCTTATTTGTGCATACAGCTAGACTACATTCCCCAGCATTCTTTGTGGTAGGTGTGGCCAGGTGACTGAGTTCTAGCCAATGGCAAGGGAGCAGAAATGATGACTCATAAAATCTTCCTATTTGAGATCCCCCAAACTCTTTGCCTACTGGCTGGCTGAATACAAAGGGTTCCAAGGCCAGAGAACAGGGTGGGCCACAGGGTGGAAGGGGCTTGGATCCCTGAATGACCGGGTGGATAGCCACCCACCAACTAGCACATTCGTTTTTTATTTCACACGATCTGGAAATACATTTCTTTTTTGTATAGCCTCAAGGATCGGAGGTGCACTGTTACTCCAGGTAGTGTTACCCCAACTCAGATAGCATGTAGCACATGCCTAGGCACTCAGCTGTGTTCAATGCGCCTGGCACAGTCGGGTTGATGACTAACCCATGCATAAGGGGCAGAGTGATGGGTTAACTTCACCCTCGGCTGGCTGCAGGACTCTGCAGTACTCTTCCCTCACAGCTGCAGCCTTCCTCCCACTGCACACTCCTGCACTACTCCAGGACTAGAGGCGTGTCTGAGCAAGGCAGGGTGTAAAATATTAAGGAGAGTGGTCCAGTGCTCTGGGATGCAGATGTAGTTTTCTTGTGCTCGTGTCTGTACACACAGGCTTCAGGCTCACTGACCAGGTTTCTGTCATGCTCTGGAGGCCTGGACCCTCATCTTGTCCCCAGTGTTTTACCTGACAGCCTCCCTGACAAGGTCTTCAGGTGGCCCAGGGTCTCTCATCATAGTTCTCTCACATCAGCTGCTGATCGTGATAACAGATGCTGCCTGTTGTCACTGAGATTCTTAGAAGACTTCTTTTGACCATGAGAGCATGGTATTTGAAAGAGGGTGGGATTTTGAGCTAGGAAATTGTACCTTAAATCCTGACCCTTCTGCTTCCTAATTGCACGCTCTGGACAGATTATTTAACTAGTCTGAGCCACAGTTTCTCACTGACAAACTGAGAACACTAAAATCTGACTTATAATGTTGAGGATGAATGGGCACATACGCTTGGCTCAAGGAGGATGCAATCCCTCTTCTCCTGTCCTCGGGCACGGCCCCAAGAGGCCCAGGCCACGGGCTCAAGGAGGAGCCGCAGTGCTGCCAAAGTCCCCTCAGCCTTGCGGGCTGCCAGCGAAGCCAGGGACTCTGCTCCCACCTCCCTGGCAGGGAAGGTAAGGAGAGTAAAGTCAGGTGTGCACATAAAGGGTTTTGAGCCCCTTGGGGAAAGACCCGATGGGTTTAGTCAATGTAACTTACCCTGCTTGGCCTAAAGTTGCCCCTGAGACCACCATTTTCTCCACTTTAGAGAACTGACTACAGCCTAAGGCCAATAAGCACGTTGAAGCCCCAGCTCCTGCAGCTCTGGGAAGGGACGCTCGTGCTGCCACAGCCAGTTAGGAGTGGAGAACACCTTTTGTTTTCTTCACCCACTGTGTGGAAGGGCCAGGTTTTGCCTGAGTTTATGGACTCAGGGCAATCCCACAACCCTCGGGGTGGGGGAGCAGTTGAGATGTTCCCTTCCCTTCTCCCCCACCTGACTTGGGAGCCTGCGGGGCTACTCCGGGGTAAGTTCCTACTTGCTTCTGCTGATAGTGAAAAAGCAAGTGCAGGCCACCTAGGGTGACAGTCATTGCTCTCTGCTCTGTTGGCGTGGGCACATCTGGCAGAGGGAGAGATGCCCGCTGGGAAGTGCGGAGCCCCAACAGCTGTGGCTTTCTCGGGGCTCCTGCTGCTCTAGCTCCCTGAACCTCCCTTCCCCCAGGACTCGAGTTCTATGATGTCACCATCTCGTCTCTCTGCTGGCATCCCCGATTAGATGGCATTTTCGAGAGCTGGGGCTGCGTTGCTTGTCTAGGTGAGCATGTCAGTAGGGCAGTAAGTGTTGGTTGGCAAATGCCCGGGTGATTTTGAAGGCTGAGAATCTTCACAGGACACTGGAGAAGTGGGAGGAAGGGAAGGCGGACCTCTCCAGAGGAGCCCCTGTGTTTAATGGCAAGTTCTTGAACCTCTGAAGGCCTCAGTCCTCTCATTTGAAAATGGGGGATGACATCTATCCCAGTGGCCCAGCGGGCACCTCAGGTGGTGAAAGGGCAAAGCACTATGGGAGGCACAGGGCCGCTGTGGGAGGGGAGAGGTGGGCACAGAGCGAGGAGGTGTAGGAGCTGCTGAGAGAGTTGGCACAGCCTGTTCAGCGGAGGTGCAGCAGGCACTGCGGTGGGGTCTGCAGGGGAGTGACATTCGCTTCTCCTCAAAGGTATCCCCCCTTCCTGGGGAAGGATGGGTGGAGGCAAAGCAGTTACAAATGGAAACTTTTGGTGGATGAGGCAGACACGCAGGAGGGGAAGAAGGAACCTAGACAAGGGGCCTGCCCTTGGTGGTGCTCCCCGAGGGATGGGGAAGGGCTCTGTATAGCACAGCACACCAACCTCACGGCTGGGATTGCCTGTGTCAGTCCTTGTGGCAGTGAACTGTATTCTCAACAAAAGGGTGATTCATTAAATGTACAGTGTAACTAAATGTATTAAACATTCTTTTTATGCCTTTGTTAGACTTGGTACACTAATACATTTGCAAATAAAAAATGCCTATCAGAGCCTATGCTCCAGTTTCAGAGGGGGAACACGTGGTGTGGGAATAGTCAAGGCATGCCACAGTGGTGACTCAAAAAGGCATGTGGGGAGGGAGCACCATGGCCTGGAAGGGCGAGGGGAGAACCCAGCTGGAGTGTGGGAGAGGGAACGGCACACAGGCTGGGGCTGGGTGGGGAGGGCTCTTCAGTGGGAGGTGGTGGTGGGATGTAAGACGATGGATTTCTGGGGGTGAAAGAAGCAACGGGGGAAAAAAGTACACCAACTGGAAATGAGTAAGCAGCGTGGCCTAAAAATAATCCAGAACCTAAATATTTTGTTAATAACAATGGCTATCATTTCTCGAGTTTTCTACCACATACCAAGCACTATGCATTTCCCCAGGCAGTACATAGGAAGCAGACAAGCTTAAGGATTAAGGGAAAATTATTTAACCTCGTTAGCCCTCAGATCCCTCATATAAAAAAGGGGATTAATTATAGCATCTATCCCAAGGGGCTGCTTTAGGGATGAGATGAAATAATGCATGTTAAGTACTTGTTACAGTGACTGGCTCCGGTAAGCACTCAACAAATGCTAGCTCTAATTATCATCATTTTAAACTCTTCAGTGTCTCTATGAGGAGGCTAGGATTCAATTTACAAAAATGTGGATTAAACACAACTTTTTTCGGGGGTGTGTCTAGACCTGCAAACAGTCTTACCAGAAATCTCTGGATTCCACTCACTGGTATCTACCACTTCTCTACAGAGGTAAGTATAAGAAATGAAAACACCCCCTAACACCTTTCTCATCGCAGAAAGATGCTACACAAAGGGAGAGTATTTTTACAGATAGCACCCCAGATAAAATGGAGATTCTGTAGGTTGAACAAGAAAAAAAATCTTGGGTCCATGGAGTTTCTGGCCTAAATACATGACGACATAATTCTCAGTTTAACCCATCTCATTTGAAAGATGCATTGTGAAACACAGTGCTGATCGTTTAGGACAAAGGATGCAGAGGGAAAGGAAATCTAAATATCTCCAGAGGGAACATTTTTCTTGTTAGACTATGTACACTGTGTATGGCTAAAAGCCTTTCTAATGATAGTGCTGGGGAACGGAGCCTACACAGGTGTGATAAGTTATGTACTTTATATCTGACTGTACAATTGCTGTGATTTGTGGGACATGATTTGATCCATGGTATTTCCAAATCCATCTCACAATGAGTTGAACTTAGCACCCGCTTCTGCTCTGTAAGCATGTCAAAGCTTAGGATGGTGTGGGAACATTGTGTTTAATTTAATAAGAAATATGATTATAAAGAGGAAATCTAGGGGTATGTCGCTGCAAAAGATTGACAATTAGAATGGGGGAGAGAACTTCCATTTTGAGAAAAGCTAGAATTAATCCCAGCAGAAAGTGACAGTTGAACAGGGGAGGTGGGGCTGATGAAGCAGGGAGAGAATGAAGAAAAGTAGCTATATGAGGTGGATGTAAAGTAACCAGATAAATTTTAAGCACACATCAAGCCAATATTTGAATTGGTGTTGTCCTTAAAATTACCTTGAGAACATTTATCTGTATTCCAGGGATATTGCTATTGCTCAAACATCCTCGGCACTGCTCTTGAAGATTTTTCTTGTTACTCTTTATAGTATGGTTGTACAGTTAACATAATTTCATAATGATGACAGACTATTGCATTAACTCTATCACTTTGCATGTTTGTAAATGGACAGAAGAAGTATCATTCCATGGATCAACACTTCCCTGTCACTAGCTTTTATATACCTATGGCATGTTCACTGAGCCTCCGTAGGACTACTGTGGCAGGTGCAATCTGACTAGAGCTCTTTTCTCTCAAGTGCTCAGCCCTCTCTCTATTCACAAGGACCAGGGCACACAATTAAGATCAAAGTCTTTCTTATAAACTGATTCCGACAGGACAGTGACCAGAGACAAAGAAAGCACAGGTACCAGGCAAGTCCCTAAAGAGAATTCCTTGTCACAAGAGTAAAAAATGCTGTTTTGGTTTATCTGATGGGACACAGGTGTTGCTTTGATATACAGAATACTTTGCAGTAGTATTTATTATAAAGTGATTTTATCTGTTTCGTTAGACACAGGTTGAACAGAGGAAGAATATTTTATGGATTCCAACAAGTGAAATTCTCAGTTAATTCAGCTGGAATGTGGAAATATGTACAATTTCCCTCAATACATCATTCTGTCAATGCATATATATTGGGCATACTATATGTTAGGTATGGTACTAGAGGTTCAGGAAGCAGTGATATAAGACAGATGTACTCCCTGCCTTGTTGGTGTGTATATTTGGATATTAAAAAACAGATAGTAAATGGTGGCAAGTTATTATAGGGATGTTTCAAGAGCCATGATCCTATATTGTAGGTACATATATAGTCTAGGGGTCTGGAAGAATTTTTTAAAAAGCGAAGGAAGAGTGGTATTTAGAGAGATGGAAGGTAAAGGAAGAGCTTTGAGGTGGAGAGAATGGCAGATGCAAAAGCCTGGAGGTAAGAATTTAGCATGGTGCAACTGAGTGAAAAGAAGTTCAGTGTGGTTACCGGGTAGAGCGAGAGAGGAAGAATAGTATAAGGAGGGGCTGGTGGAGTTGGGTTGGACAGATCACACATGGGCCTAAAGAAAGGTCTCATTAAGGAGTTTGAGAGGCATCCTAAAAACAACAGGAACCCATGGAAGGATTTGCAAAACAGGAAAATGGTTAGATTTTTGTTTAACAACTTATTTATGTAAAGCCCAAGGGCTATGGCCAGTGTCTAAAGCCCAGGAGTTCTTTAGGGCTAACCTCTAAGCTTTAATAAATTTGCTTTAAAAATGTTGTAATGTGTGGTGGTTGGGGAATGTAGGAGTAAAGGCGATTTGGTACAGCACAGGGAATAGGGTTCCTGCCACTTTTAAGGGCCAGGGCTGGGGAGCTGTCCACGAGGCAGGTGCTGAATAGCTGAAGCCGGGGCTGCCTAAGGAAGCTTCATGGGATTTGGGCAGGTGATGCCAGGTGTTAACATCTACCTCAGCGGTGGGAGGAAGGAATTTGGTTTTTCTTTGTCTTTTATCCATTTTATTTGTCTCTTTCCCTTATTTATTTTCTTCCTCTACCTTCTCCTTTCTCCCATTTTCATTTTCTGGCAACCTGGGCAGCTGTAGCTAACTCTCTCTGAAGGAAGAGGGAAGAGTGTGCTTCTTGCTCCTCTTCCATTAGTGACTTCTTCAATAGAGCACTGATGACAACACATTCATAAGAAACCCACCTTTATCTTAAGGTTGCAAGACTGGTTATTACTGCTAAATTGGCTATGCCAGACTCTTCTGAGGCATTAGGTGGGGAGATATTGTCATTATTATAGTTATTAGTAGTTATTACTGACTCAACATTTAGTGTGGGCCAGGCAGTTCGCCAGGCACTTGGCTTCCCCAAACCTAAGAGGAGACTGTATTGTCTCTGTTTTATAGAACACAACTTGACTTGGAAGATCAGTGGTTGCGATTTGTGTTATTCATTTAATTAATTATTGCTGAGGGCACATAACTGAGGGACAAGGATGCAAGATGTGGGAGATAAAATCCATTAATACCTACTATGCCTAGATTCTTTGATAGTCATTTTATTTAGTCTCATAACAATCCTGTGAAGTTGTACCGTTATTATCCTCATTTTACAGATGAGGATGCTGAGGCTCAGAGAGGTTAATAATTGGCTTAGGTCACACAACTATAAGTGGCCAAGGCAGTTTTTAAACTTGGGACTATCTAATTCTAAAGCCTATGCTCTTTCATCCAAAGTGCTTCTTTAGTGTTATGGGCCAGTCACATCTACAATCTAGTTTGATTTTAGCAAATGAAAACGGCTGTGTCCCATGTTCCTGCAGTTCCATTTGCCTCTGGGTGTCGAGGCCTCCTGCATCATCTCTAGCTGTGGGAGGGCAGCTTCCAACATCAGAGCATTTCAGTGGCATGCAGGACCCCTGTGATTGGAAGCACTCTTGTTTTCTGTAATTGCACACTTATTAGGTCATGAAGTGTTATCAAACCAAGCTGGCTTTTGTCTGAATCTCCACTAGACAGTTTGGTCTCAGTATCAATATCAGAAATGTCTGGTAAACAGCCTTTAACAGGGAGGAGGGAGGCTAAGAACAAAGTCTCCCTTAAATGAAACTCTAGAGGATGAGTGTGAACAGAGTCAACATCTTACTTGCTTTAAATCCCCTGGAGTGGCTATGAAAGAGAGAGGCCTTGCTGGATTGAGAAGAAAAAAAAACTCCTTTGATTCATCTGAATTAATTTCCTTCTCTCAGGAGGGTGGGCTCTTGCATCACCCTCATATTCTCCACCCCCTGCACACAGCCCCCACAATCCCAAAAGACAAAAGACTAGTCTATGGTAGGCAGCGCCCACACTTCCCTTTTTCTCCACTTTAATTAAATCCATTTGTCCTGGGGTCACTGAGCCCTGAAATGCCCATGGGTTTTGATCTTTAACCCATGTACATCGGAAGGAGTGGGTAGCTGGTGCTGAGTGAGGACAATGCCTTCTTCCTTTGACAGCATGGATCCAGTTATGAGCTCTTGGAAATAACATGCTATATGAGGTTCAGATGGAGAATTTGAAACCTGGCTTTATACTTATGAAGTTGCATGCCAACTGGCATCATGCTCCACCTTGCTTTGAACCCTTTGCCCTCATTTTTTGATGGTGGATCCACTAGGATGGTAATTTGAATGTTTTAGGAGACTAATGCAGAGGCTGCTCTGGATTGTAGGGTTTGATGTTTAGCCCATAAAAGATCCCCTCCAGATCCATTTATCTGTCCTCCCTTTTTAGTCTGGAACAGATCAGCACCAACCATGGAGGGTTCAGGATGCCACAGCAGTGTCACGTGAGTGCCGCTGTGCTGCGCTTGCTCCAGGCTGACTGCAGGTGGCAGGGAAGTGCCATCCTGGGGAGAGAAGCGATAGCAGAACCGTCTGCGGTTCCTGCTCCATTTCAGAGCCACATGGAATTAATCATCTTCTCGTCCAACCCTCTCAGCTTAGAGGTAAAGAAACTGAGGCCCCAAGAAGTCAGGATCTTGTTCAAGGTCACAGTGACAGGATCCAAATGGGAACCAGGACCCGTGGTAGACGCACTCCTCCGTCATCCACCTTCATCAACCTGCCTCGGTATCTGACTCAACAGAGCACTGGACTCAGAGTCGGGCTTGACTCTGATTTTAACTGTCTGGCACCACACCTCTTTGATTCTCAGTTTCTCTCCTTGTGAAAGGACAGGAGTAGGAAAGCATGAGTAGAACTGTCCTATCTACCTTGCACGTTTTGTCATTAATAAGGAAAAAATAAAATGTCAAACGGGAAATTAAGGCAAAAATCCACCAAGTAAGAGAAAATGCTACATGTGTATAAAGCCTGACTTTTTTTGGGGAGTAATGTGAGTTGTTCAATTTTATTTCTCCTACAGATGCTGGAGGCAGCTGGTCAGGCCAGACCAGCGATGTGGCAGATGAGTGTGGCTTAGCACCGTCATCCCCTGGAGAATCTGGTGCTCCTGGTAACCTGCAGGAAGTGTGTGTGCATGTGCGTGCACACATTTGTGTATGTGCACAGCTGTACATGTGTCTTGGGTAAAGGCTTGGTGGGGAGGGAAGACATGGCCTCCTCTGCACTTTGGCTGATAGAGACAAAGGGAGTGGAGGGGACGGGCAGAGGCCCACCTGTCAGACACGTCGAGCAGAGGCAACACCGTCCACTGCCACAGGCTCAAGCCCTCGCTGGCGGCGACATGCCACACCATCCTGCTTTGTTCTTTCCCGGTTTTGTTCTCCACCAGCACCAAGGACACGTTTCCCCTCAAGACTCCACGGATGAGCCAGGACATCCGGAGCTGTGAGGGAGAGAAGAGCCAGAGAATGAGGTGTTATTGTTGAAAGGAAACCTTAGGTCCCATTCCTGGAATTCTCAAATGAAGCCTAAAGGATTGTGCTGGACACTCAGCCGAGGTTGGGCCAGTGAGAAGAGCTGGCTGCCCACTGCCTGTCTCCTATGGCGGCTTTCAATAAAGTTCAAGGAGCTGGGCAGAGACACTGATGGGCAGTCCTGGAGCTTTGTTTGGGTTGATGTTATCATCCTAAATTTCACAGGATTCTGCCTCTGAGGTGATATCAAGATCAATGGGGTATTAAATGAACTTCCTGAAGAGTAGCCAAAGATTCTTCTCTGGGGCTCCATTCACTCTGTGACCTTGGGCAAGTGATCTTTTTTGACTCAGTTTCTTCTAGTGATTTAGGTATCATAGATTTATATTTCTTCCATAAAGACTATAATAATCTTATTTGACTGGTGTCATGTCACATGTCAGCTAACTGGAGACCCTATGACTTGATGCCTGTAACCATTGATAGGCAAAGGCCAGATACGAATCTACATATCAAGATCTTTTAATATGGTTGTCTTTCAGAATGAGGATGCCCACTTTGCCAAAAGGAAGCTGCAATTGTATGTTTTCATTGTGTTTTTATTAGAAGTTTCTACGGCATTGCTCCCTAGACATTGAGAAGGGAATTGGAACTAATAATCTTTCTAAGAAAGTTTAAGAACAGTCATGTTCAGAGGCAGTACACACTATAAACAAGGTCTCTGCTCTTTGCGTTTGAAATGATAGAGGTTGTATATTTGATAGAAACATCCCTAAACAACATTTAAAACCTAGGACAACTATATCGTATCATTGCCCAAAATATTCCTGTTCAGATCCTGTAACAAAAAATGACTATTGTAGAAAGAGTGGTAAAATATGTCCTATGGCAACCTGGAATTTTCATCCGATATGGTAACCCCTTTTCTCTGATTCTCCTCGTTTGAATACCTGCTTCTCTGTAAATTACCATTCCTTTGTCTCCCAGTCCCTGACTCATGGCTACCTCAAAATTTAGTTAAAGAGGTTAAGTACCATGAATTACGGCAGCCAGACTTCCCACTCTCTTGCACACGAACCCTTCAGTAACAAGGCCATACCTGGGCATCAGGGTCTGTAGGGACTGATCTATTTCTGAGACCCTGGATCTACAGGCCTGGCCTGTAACCGCAGCCTCTTCACTAACACCTTTCCTATTTCCCCATAACCAGGGTAGCAAATACGTGTCTTCATTGAGAACTTCCAGGATAATTGAGTGAATCTGTTAATTTTTTTTCTGGCCCAAGTTGGCTTTCTTGTGCCATCTGGATGCCATGATTGGAAGTTTTAACCCTACTGTTGCTTACTCTAAACTCTTTCAGCTCTCAGCCCATGCCATGCCATGCCCAGCTTGGGATCAGGCTTGAAACATGGTTTCTCTCCTCTTGCTCCCTGACTGCAGAATATGCTGATTTGGACTTCTGTGAATTCAGACCTCAATGCTCTGGGTGGTTAGTGGTACTTATTCCTTCTCTGTTGATTTCTACAGTAGATTTCTGTACACATATAGCACAGTGAGTGTTTCAAACTTTCCCTCAAACACTGATGCTCTCGCCTCTGGGTCCCCAACTCTTTACTCCTACTTTACTGAGAAAGATCTGCTATATCAGGTACAATCTCCTTCAGTGCCCCCTCTCTCTTTTGCAGCCCAAGTGTCTCACTGTACCCCTGTCTCTCTCTTCTTTTCCCATCTCAGAGGAAGCTGCATCCTTCATTGTCTTCCGTGTTAGCCCGTTTAGTCCCCTGAGTCCTTGCTCTTGCAGGTACTGCCCTCCGTTCTCCAGTGCCTCAGAGTCTCTCTACCTTCTGGCTCCTCCTTTGTCTACAATTCAGGTCAGGTCTCACCCATTCTGGAAAAATATCCTTTATTTGATCCTCCTATTTCCTCCGGCTTGCAACCCTTTTTGGACCTCCATTCAAATGTTCACATCTTGGACAGCTGGGATGTAACTGCTTCTAGTTCCTTGTTGTCCATTCTGTCTTAAAATTCTTTCAACCTGGCTTCTACTGCATTTCCTTATTACACTAACAAAATAGAATAACCACTTCCTTTATAACGTACTCTCTGAACTCTTTCCATAGTCTGCTGAAGTGCCTCTCCCTCTCCACTTTCTCCCTTCTGAGTCCCCCGGTATGTCTCCATCACATTTTCCTGTTTGTCACTGCCATCTGTGACAACCTTCAATGGTTCCTCATTCCCTATCAAACAAAACAAAACCAAACAAAACAAGGCATTCCCGTTCTTCTGTGATCTAAGGAAATCAACTTTTTAGTCATTCAATGAATATTTATTGAGCACTTATGCTGAGCCACATGTATCCTCCATTCCAGAATGGTCTAAGACCTCAAGAATCAGAGAGAGATGAATTCCAAACCTGTTCTTGCCAATTTGGTCAAGTTGTCTCATCATTTTGAAGCTCAGTTTCCTATTCTCTAAGATGGGAATAGTTTTATCTACCTATAAGGTAGATAAAGGTTACAGTGACCATTAACTGAGAAAATAAATAATGTAACAAAATGTTAAAAGAGCATTTTGGCTGGGGCACTGAGGCAGTAGATGCTACATTTTAAAGAGAAGCGTGAGAGAACAGGGTGTGGGACTTTCAACAGAGGTGGATTAAAACGGGTTATACAATGCTTAATCCCTCACCCATACTTTGGATTTAAATAAAAGTTGGTGGTTGACTAATAGGAGAGAGTTTTTGGAACCGCGTTTTTGGCATATCGTGAGGTCCACCTCACCCTCCCGCTAAGAAGGAGGGTGGGAGGGGATTCCCTATTCATCCCCAGGCAAGAGAGAGGGGTTTTATGATACCACGTGGAACACTTGATACTTATCCCTGCAGTTGGGGAGCACAGTGGATTAGTGTCTATCTCCTGTCTGGAAAATCTAGAGTTTGAAGTCGGGGCTGGTTAGCTGCTATGATGGCAGCACAAGGCGAGGTGGCAGCATGAATGGCCCACACTCCCAGGGTTTGCTGGGGCAAAAATGCATGAATGTTGCACATGGGTGAGAAGAGAGCCATGTATAAGGGGAGCCCGTGCAGGGTCACTTTAGATCTTGTCAAGAGGGAGGTAAATAGACCATAGCAGGAAGAAGCTGCCGGTATCTTGAGAGGCCCAAGAGTGGAGGAAGGAGGAGGTGACCACCTGTAATAGAGGTGCACATGCCCTAGTCAAGGCAAAGGATTCCTAGCCATTGTGGAGGGCTGAGGAGAAGGGTAGATCTCCAAAGGAACCACAAAAGTGCCCCATAGGAGCAATAGTAAGCTTCAAACATTTGTCACATCCAGAGCACACCAACACCAGGTCACCCAGCAGTCCCAGTCAAGTAAGAACTTTCCGGCTCCCTCACCTCATTTCCCTCCCTGTGCTTCCAACCCTGAGGGGTCAGAAGTCAGCAAGATGACAGAAGGAGGCGAGGCTGGGTAGGGAATCAGAGGGGTCACTGACCTCACCCTTGTCCTGATTTCAGGCTCTCCATATGCAATAGGGCCAGGTGTGGTGAGGTCAGGGGAGGGAAGGAACACCTGACTTTAAAGCAAGATTTAAGTTTTGACTGGATGGGCAGGTCGATTACAAAATATGCCTGTGTTTTGTGTTTTGAAGTGACTTACAAACAGTCTGCATCACCTTCAAGTGACAGAAAAGTAGTGGGGCCTGCCAGAGTCTTCACCCAGCAACCCACACATGGGGGCCTGATGAACGTAGGTTCCCAGACTGCCCTGCACAAGTCTAGTTGCCAGATCACCACCAGCCTTGCATTTTTCTGCTTCTGTGCTTTTTATCCTCTACTTCCTTGACATGCTTTTTCCTTCTGTCCACTTAAAAAAAAGAAATCTTTTTCACGAAGTCTTTTCTTATCATCCGTCTCAGAAACAACCTCCTTCTCCTCTGAAATCTTCTAACTAAGGCTATGGAGATCATCATGGGGTGTAGCCCTGTCTTCCTCCATGCCCTCCATCCCCCGTGGACTATGAGTTCCTTCTAGGCAGAGACTGTCTTATTCATCTTGTGTTCACAGTAGCTGTCAAGTGAGGGCTCATGGTGGGTGCCAATCAATGTTAGAATGAATAAAAATGTATACATATATCAGCAGAGACTCCCGTCTTTACCAGCCTCCCCTCTCATGGATAGTAAATCAAATTTCTATCCTGTGACGCTCCTTTGCCTTTTCCCGTACTCTAGGAGTCAGGTCCCAGGGAAGGGGAGAAGATCTCCCACTCCCCAGCCACTTGGCTATATTGTATACCACCCAGTTCTCAGCTGCTCCCTGGAACTTTTCAGTCTGAAGCTGAATCTGCTAGGGGCATGAGCATGCCAGTGAGATACAGCCCTGTCGTGTCTATGCTGGGACACTGGGCCAGCTGGCTGCTAGCTCTTTCTCCATACTCCTGTACTATGTTTTGGGCTAATCAGGCTGGGCAAAAGACGGAAAACTGGGCTGACCACCAGGGGATGGTGCTAAGGCTGTGGCATCCTTAGCTTCCCAAGGAGGTTCTCCAGGATCCTTCTTTGTATCAGTCCTTGAGGGAGATGATCATCTATTCACCCACAAATAGTTACTGTGCCTACTCTGTGTTGCAAATTATGCACATCTTCCCTGCCCTCATAGAGCACGGCATTTAGCCAGGAAGTTAGAATTTAAATGCATAATTACAAGTGTACTGAGTGTAGCAAAGGGTGAAGCAATTGGAGCCACATGACAGTCAAGACATATGACATAAGACAGTCAAAGCAGGACACTGGACACCACACAGTCAAGACTTAGGTCAAGACAGCCACTCCATCCAACTGTTCAGAGGTATGGATAAATAGGAGAATTTAAAAATTACTTTCTTTTTATCTTATCATGGTACCACCTATGTTTATAGCAGGAAATATGTATCTACAGCCACAACTCAAGCCAAGGTATGCACTGAGTGTCAACAATGTCTCCTTCTAGAAACAGATGCAAAAGGCTTGGAATAAGATTGTGTACTGGCAGCCCAGTGAAAGGCTAGCAAATGTGTATTTTTTGACCGTTTACTTTTTTTCATCCACTGGGTGAGTGTTCAGTAAGGTGCTGTATCCAGGCAGATGTTCTTCTTCCTTGAGGTACAAGCCGTCTTGTATACAATAGGACCTATGCCTTTCCCTTGGCCTGCTTCTCACCTGTGCCCATATCCCTAGTTTACGTCCAGGTTCTGCCTCTTAGAGTCACTGGTTTGTGACTCAGAGTGTGGTCCTTAGACTGGTGTCATCAGTATTGCCTGGGAACTTTCTAGAAATGCAGAATCTCTGGTCTGACCCCAGACCCACTGAGTCAGAATCTGAGTTAGAGAGCAGCTTCAGGGCCCTGCCCTGTGCTCGCCCCACTACTTTTCCAGAATGCACTGGAAGCAACTTCCCTTTGCATCAGCATTCATTTTCCAGTGGCCTGTCAAACCATCCTTGTTTCCCCACCTATTGACGATGGCATAACTTGGAGTTTGTGCTCCACAGCTAAAGTTTACTAACTGTGTGACCTTACACCAAACCACTTACCTCCTCTGAGCCCCTATTTTGTTATAGACAAACTTGTGATAATGACCACACCTTCCCTGCCTGCCTTAAAAGGTGGTTATAAAGCATGAGATAAAGAACGTGGAAGCAGAGCCCTTGTGATGTTGTGAATGGCATGGTGAAACCAGTGGTTTTCAGCCTGGGGTGCAAATTAGAATCACCTGGGCAGCTTTCCAAACTACCCATATCTGGGCTCCACCCCAGAGATTCTTATTTAAGTAGCCTCGGGTAGGTCCTGGGCATTAGCAGGTTTTAAAATCTCTCCAGGGGATTCTGAAGTGCTGCCTGGGTGGAGACACTGGGGAGCTGGGGCTACTTAGTGCCTGGTCCTCTTAGTGAGGGGTCCCTTTTCATCTTGGACTTTGAGTAAGAGACAATTCTTAATAACTAAAAAATGGCTTGAAATGTGCCCACCACCATCAGGGTGTAGAGGGTGTGATTTTCCTGTGTGTGTGGGGCGGGTAGGGAGGAGGTAGCAGCCCTCAGCAGAGGGTCTTCTTGAGCCATCCCATCACCTCCAGGCAAAGACTGAGAACAGCCAGAGAGTGAGAGATCCCTGGGCTGAGGACAAGCAGGAATGACCTCAGGGTGTAAATGGAGCCAGACCTATCCTCTTGGACCTGCAGGGTAAGGTTCTTACCAGTTTCTTAATCAGAAGAACCGGAGGACTGATGTCAGTTCTTGCTGAGTATCCCTTATTAATTGCTTGTGTCTGGGGGTATGGAGCACTCACTGTTGTGGCTCCTAGAGCAGATTGCAGGCTCAAGTCCCTCTCAAAGATTTCCCTTTCCCTTATGCAGTCCTAGGTTAAAAAGCCCCTCTGACATTGTTTTATGTAGATGCCCATGCCAAGTGTACCCAGCTTCATGTTCAGTCAAGGTTCTAGTCTCAGAGCGGGCAAAAAACACTCTTGGAATTCAATCTTAAGACCTGTTTCTATCTAGGTGGCCTATAGGATATGAAGTCATTTTGTTAATTGACTATTTATTGAATGCCATAAAGCTGCACTAGGCACTTCTACACAAGCTATCTCATTTTAGATTCATAACATCCCTTCATGTAGGTATTATGACACCCATTTTTCAGATGCAGAATCTGAGGCTTAGAGAGGTTAAGTCAGTCACCCCCAGGCATTAAGCCCATGGGCTGAAGACCTGGAGTCCACACTATTCCCTGTGCTCTTTCTACCATAACTGTAGTGCTATGTACATGCAATATATTATGGTAATCCTTAAAGTTTTGGGGGCATATTGTGAAGAATTTCCAGACCCCTGTTGCTCAGAGTATGGTGTGTGGACCAGAAGTGTTGGCATCACCTGGGAGCTTATTGGAAATGCAGGCTCTCAGGCCTCACGCCAGCTCTCCTGAATCAGAATTTATATTTTAACAAGATCTTATCTTAGAAATACTTTCGCATTGGAGGAATTAGGGAGATAGTGGATTTTAAGCCATTTACAACCATTGTCCCTGCCAGGCAATGAACAGTTGTGTGTATGTGTGTGTGTATGTGTGTATTCACACACATATGGGAAATCTTATTTAAATCCTCAATTATATTTATGGGAAATAATGCTTGTTGGAGCCTGTAACAATCAAATTTTTGATCCTTTTAGAAACATCTTAGTAGATATAGGTTATAAATGGTAGCTTTTGACTAATAAACTCTTATATGCAGACAGAAAATGAGACCAGTGAAAAGAGGCAACACAGGGGCTGCCACCGCAATTATATCTTCTGGTTCCAGCCAGCCCCTTCACCAGGGCCTTCTTCCCTGCCTCTCGGTGGGGCCTGACAGACTTTCCAATTATGTGGTACCAATGTTTGTCATTTTATTAATTAAAGTGCTGTATGTAAAGCAGGAGCAGCACTGTGGCCAGGCCTAATGCTATTATTTCTCTCATGCCCATTCCTCCTCCAGAGGTAATTATGGCAATTTCATGTCTAGAATATGCCCCGTGCTTGCTATGCATACCTCGTGGCAGCTTCAGAACAATCCCTTCAACCCATAAAAAAATACCATAATGGAATTTAGGCTGAAGTGGGAAAAAAGAGACTCAATGGTATCAAATAATGTCCATTCTGCATACAACACCCACAAAAGTAGGCGATGCTGTGAGGGGAAGGTGTAATCTTTCTTCAAATTTCTGAAGGGCTGCATGAATTCCAGTAGCAGAGACAAAACTGAGAGTGGATGCTCTAGTGTGTAATTCATGTCAACAGAAGGAAATATGTATCAACAGAGATGTTCAAAGATGAACTTGCTTGGGGGTTAGGGGGCTCTCCCTTGGTATTGCCCACACTGGGGGTCACCCAGCAGAGACTGGATGACCAGGATTGGAATTGTCATCAGGGACATCTGAGTGAGCTCTGTGTGGAGGCTAAAGCTTCTCCCCCATCTAAGGTGTCACAGGATTGTGATTCTGGCCTTGAACTCATAATTTTAAGAGTTCCCTGTTTTCAAAGTAGTACGCTATTAACTTTAGCTGAGAATATTGACTCACTGAAAAATCCAGTATTTTTATTCACTGTCTTCTAATTCACCTGGAAAAATGAACACCAACTCTCTAGCTATAAATAGCCTAATGAAAAATCAACCCAATGCAGCAAGAAGCTGGCCAGATACAGATTTTTGATAACAAGCAAATAAAATGTGATACAAGTACTTGCAATTATGGAGGCTTAGAAATGCTGGATTCCTGGTGGTGTAGGAGACTTAAAAGACCGGATCCTTCCTGAAAACACCACCTTAAGTCTCTTTCTTTCTGAGGGATCATATCGAAGCCAGGGAACAAACACCCAGCCAGGGACATCCATATGCCCCCTTTGTAAGAAACATGGCAAGAAAACATGAAGGTTATATATAAAAACGACAAAATTAATTTAAGGCATGTAGCTATTAAAAGCATGTTCTTGAAGAATAATATTGATATAGGAAAAGATAATATTAATTAAAGAAAGAATACACAAAGTGCTTATATGCTATGATACCAAATTTGTATAAGCCCTTTGCCTATAGCAAAGCTCAAATCTATATCTCTCTGGAAGCAAATGTACCAATATCTTTGGGGGTGGGGTGTAGGATTTGGGCAATTTCCACTTTCTTCTTCATACTTTACTGTATTTTCCTCACATGCTACAATGAATATAGAGTACTTTTATAATCAGAAAAAACAATAGATGATACATTAAAAAAGGTAGTGCGGGAGGAATCTGATGTGTTTTCACCCCTTGGAGGGAGGATCCCATCCTCTCGCCTGACCACAGGCTTTGTGAGGGAGGCCAAGGGCAGGTGGGAGCTTGAGGAAGCAGTGGGTAGAGCGCTGTGGACAGTGCATGAGCTTGGGAATCAGAAGGAATGGTCTGTTTTTTACTTATTACATGTTATCTCAAAGCCTCAGTGTCTTCTTCTGTAAAATGGTGCAAATAGTACTCTCCTTAAAGATTTATTGCGTGGCTTTAATAGGATTATATGAGCCAAGTGCCCAGCTTAGCAAAGACATTGGATAAATATGAGTTCCATTCTCCTGTATTGGAAAGAGCAGGCAGGGAACATCATGTTAGAGATAAACAGCTCACAAAAACCAGAACAGGACAGAATGAAAAATGTTGTATTAAAAATTTCCATCCAGTTTTTTATCTTCCAGGTTTCCTAGAGAATTATCTTTCCAGCCTTATGGGAAGAAAAAGATGACACTTTCTTGAGTTACATTGTAATGGTGTGATCTTGAGCAAACAACCTCCTCTGTGCCTCAGTTTCCCTGTGTGTGATGGTGACGACCCTGAGGAGTAGCTTTATAATCCTATTGCTGGGGGACAGGACTGGCTATACAATGAAACTACCACAACCGTCATGGATGCCATGGGAAAGAGAATGGACCTGAGGCACAGAAGTGTCTGCAGAGGCCCAGAGGCCCAGAGTCCCCAGGGAGACAGCTGGAGAGTGTCTGTGTGTCTCTCCATAGGGGGTTCCCCCTGTAAATGGGCTGCATGTGTGTGTTATAATGCTCACCAGTGGGAGCCATGAGGGTCTGTGATGAGCATAGGGCTTATGAATGGAACCCAAGTCTGTGGCAAGTGCCAAGGAAGATCTTATTCACACCCCTGAGCCTTGACAGTCATTCCTCATATGCCTCAGTTTCATCATGTAGTGGGAGAGGTATTAATTTTGTATGCCTCAAAGGTATTAAATTAATTATGTCTGACTGCAATTACAATTGCTGTTGATTACTGTAGCCCATTAGCATGTACCCTGGCAGAGCCAACCATGTCACAATGAGTGGTGACAGAATGCTGGGCTCCAGCAGCCTCCTGGCTCTAGGTGCTGAAGTAAGAACTATTTTTGGCTTGGAAATCTCAGTAGGACCTCATTTGTTGGATCCTTGAGACTCAACGAGGAGTCTTCTTGTTCGCTGTTATCCTGGACCGGGGTTACGCCTACAGTTGAGGGGCTGTGTTAATTAATTAATTATTGATGAAATGGGTTTATGGGGCCCTTCCTGCTGGTGCTAATGCTAGCGCTGTGTGTAATAACGTTCCCAACCTGCCCACGTGTCGCTAATTGAGAGGAGAAATAAGAACACACACAATGTCTGAATTTATGCAGCAGCAACTTCCTCGTGACTGAGTCAAGTAAGAAGAGGATAATAATAATTGCTGTTGTTTGTAAAGTAGCGTAGGGACTGCAAAGAGTTTCCACATTTTCATCTGATCCTGATAACAACCTCATGCAGCAAGTAAACCAGATATTTTTATCCCTAATTAGAGGAAGTGACTTGCTGGAGGTCATATGGCTCATAAGTGGGGCAAAGCTGGGATTTAGACTCAGGTGATCTAACCCAAGTCCAGTGACCTTAGAGTGTTTACAGATTTGGCTTTGGAGTTGATCAGACCTGGCTTGAATGGCGGCTCTGCAGGGTGACCTTGGGCAAGTCACTTAAGCTCTCTAAGCCCCAGTTTTTGTATCAATCAATGGGGTAACAAATCCTCACAAGTCTGTTTTGATCATGAGACAATGCAGGTGAAATGCTTAGCACAATGCTGGCCTATGATAGGGGATCAATATTTTAAAAATACACCCTTAGTTGGCTTTACAGGTACTAAAGGTCCCTTGCTGCAGCCCCAGACTAAGGGAAGGTTTCTTTCTCCTAGGGTGTTTGAGGGCTCTGATTAAGAATATTGGCTTGCTTTTTAATGGAATGCAGCTGAGTGATTCATAAGTGACCTGAAAGTTTTCTTAGCTTTTCTGTTGAATAAACACCCCAAAGAGCTTCCAGATTCCTGGGGTCAGTCTCCGGCATGCCCACAGCACGGCAGGTACTTGCAGGTTCACCATCTGACCGTGACCCTCGGTGTGACCCTCGCGCTAGGCATCTGCGAGCCGATCATGGCCAGACAAATTTCTTGCTGCCATGGCTCAGATGCCCCATGTGGAGAATGGGGAGATTTCATTCACTCACAGGGCAGTTGTGGGGAGGTGGGAGGCTCTGTGATCTTTGACATGAGGGATTCTTATTATAGCGATGTTGTTACAGGTGTATGGGGTGGTTGTCATTTGAAACTGAAAGTGGGGCCCAAATCTCTCACTCAAGCAGCAAGTCTTTGGAAAAAGCCGTTTGGAAAATGCCTCAAGAACTGTTGCAGCCTCCTTACCCTTCTCCCCTGTGCAAAGTGGGACATGCCGAGGCCCCAGCTAAAGGCTTTCTGAGATTATTGTCTCCATCACTGGAGGTGTCAGCAGCTGCCAGAACTAAGACCCTCCTGAGGTTTTAGACACAGTGTCAGGGTCAGGGTGGCTCATGGGATGGGTGTAGAGGGGGGAAGCCATAGTTGGAGGTGGCTTCAGGGGCTACTGCAGCAGGGCAGGTACTCTTCAAAATGCACCTTCTATGGGCCTAATTGTGACTGGAGGACAGGGGGACAGAGGGACATCACTAAGGTGGGAGGCCTGGGGCTTCAGGAGAAGGCAGTGAGGGCTGGAGCTCTTCCTCTGGGCTTCTTAAACTGGGGGCACATAAGGTTCTCAGATCTTCCTGGGGGTGCCCAAAGCCACAGGGTAACCAGAGTGTATCTTCCTGGAGCATTAGCCACTCAATATTAAGTAATGAGTCATGCTTTTGTATCCAAAAAAAAAAAAAAAAAAAAAAAAGGCATGTTAGGGAATAGCATACAGAATTGGCATTTATTTCTAAGTTAAAAAAAGAGGTTTTTAAAAGAAAAGTCAGGCTTGTGATGTTCTGCTCTGGGCTGTTCTGCCAGACTCCTTCCTGCCTTGGGTCACCTCATTGATGGCAGCTGTTCCTTCCCAAGGACCCCCCCCCCCCGCCCCACATCCTGGGGAAAGCAGAGATGCTCTTACATCTTGAGGGCACTGCTATGTTGCTGGCCAGATGTGCATGATCCAGGCTCCCTTCCTGAGCCTTTGTCAATATCACCCTCCCTTGAGGGGCTGGGGGTGACGTGGGGGAAGGGAAAGCATATTGTTCTGTGCAGGTGTCTGCTGCCAGGGCAGTGGGGCAAAGGAACTTTCGGTGGATTGGAGCAGGGTGTGCCCCATGGCCGCACTGGTGGGGCTGGTGGAGAGGCGACAGGGGCCCCCTCTACTGCTATTAAAGCATTAGCTTCCTCAGACCCCCAGTTATTGAGCTGAGCACCACCCCCATCCCTGCTACTGCCAGGCCAGAGCAGAGGCCAAATTCTCCAGATTCAGGCTGCTTGGATGGGGCAGGTCCTAGCTTTGATCTTGGAATCATCACAAAAGTCAGATAGCAATAGCAGCAACAGAGTAGCAGAAACCACATGCCGTTTATTAATTAATTGTGTCTAGATCCAGGCTGGGCACTTTTCATACCGTCCTCACTTATTTCTCCTGACAGTCCTGCAAAGGATACTGAAGCTGAGAGGAGTAAGATTTGCTCAAGGTCTCCTGGCTGGAAAGTGGTGGGATTTCACCAAGGTCTAAGTGACTCCCTGGCCCTGGCCCCACGTGGCCAGCTAGATTCTTCTGGACACAGAAGAACAACAGCGTGGCTGTTGGGCTGTAGGGCAGGAGGCAGGCAGCTACCTGGGGGCCTCCACACTGCTCTGACTTGCTTCGTATGTCAGCATCACCCTGCGGGAGCCAGATGAGCCCTGAGCTTCCCGCTGGGCCCAACGTTATGTCCTCCTGGGCAGAGAGTGGACAACCCAGATGGATGTCATATACTAGCTTGGGGTCCTGACCCTGGTCCCCAACGCTGGAAGAGGAATGTGCAGAGAACAGTGAATGTGAAAACAATCCCTGGCAAGACTCCTGGATTTGTGCTTAATTTAGGCAAGTACTAAAGCCTGGAGCTGGACTTGCTCTCTCCTGAGACAGGGAGCATCCTGTCACTGCAGAGATGTCATAGCGTCAGACGAGATGGGGGCTGGATACCCATGGGAGCTCTGCCTGACAGGTATCTTGGTCCCCAAATACGTGACCAAAGTGGCTGGACTTAGCGGGAGGGGTGGTAGAGACGACGTTACCCTTGAATCCCCTCTAGCTTGGCACTGGTCCCCAACTATTTACAAAGACGGATCTACAACCACCACAGTGTTTTGGGCAGCTTTGCTTGGCCACACAAGGGCAGAGGCTAGTCCCGACTGGGCCTTGGTAGGGACTGGCTTGTGCTGCAGCATGGGGGGGGTTGGGTGAGGAGGAGAGGGGAAGGGGGCAGCATTCTCCCTAGATGGACACACATTCTGTGCAGAACGTAGACAGGATCCAGGAAATCACCACCTTATTCAGGATCAAGTCCATGAGGTTTCTTGGAATAGCTTCTTCTTCCTGATTTGCTAAAGTAAGTTAGACTACATGGGGCCCATATGATGAACTAACACCACTGAGCCCTGTGGGTGAGCAGCAGTCTCCCCTGGGTTGCTGGGGAGTGAGATCCAGCGACTAGTCCCAGCCTGAGGACAGACTAAGTGCAGAAACTATTCTCCTACAAAATGGGGTGGGCTTCCCTTCCTGCCCCCAGAGAGGAGGAGTCCATGCTGGGGGTCGGGGAGCTCTGAGTTAGGTGAGAGTGATGCCAGTCCTGATGCTTTTGGGGCTCACATCAACTCCCCCTACACTGAGAGTGTTCCATCTGTCCCCGGCAGGGCCGTGTGATAGGAAGAGCACGAAGCTTTGAGTCATAAGGCCTGGGTCTGGTCTTAGCTGGCGTTTATTAGCTGTGGGTCTTTGGGTGCATCTCTGTCCTGCCCTGCCGGAGAAATGCCCATAGCCTGGGCAGCCCGGCACGCCCTCCCCTGGTCATGAGCAAGGAAGCTCAGACCAGCAGGGGCTGCTCTGTAAGGCGAGCTGAATCCGATGTTCCTGCACGTCCGTCTCAGCCCCTACCTTGGCGAAGTTTGGGTGGGGGCAGATACGGGAGGAGCTTTTGTTTTTTCCTCTCCCTCGAGCTATCCTATTATCATCCTTCTCATCCTCCTCTTCTCACCTTTTACAGGGAATTTTGCCATTGAGTTTAATAAACCTTAAAAACACAGCAGTCAGAAAAGTTCCTCCCTTTCTCCTATCTTGAAAGTCCTATTTGTCTGTTGGCGCAGTTGGGGGCAAACTTGAATAAGCCCAATCAGCACCGCCAGGACGCCTGTCTTCTTGCTTCTGCATCACACTGAGAGGCTGGAGGGAAAGCATGGGCCCGGTTTCCAGGGATGACCACCAGCACCCCGAAAATCTGACACAATCAACCAGAGAGTAGTTTACCGAAAGATTCCCCGACCTCTAGTCTTCGGGCCGGCCCACCACCGGGGACACCTTCTCAGCGGGGCTTTGAGCAGGGCTTAATGGCTGGAGGACCAAGGGCAGTTCCAGAGGACAGTCTCCTCCCCCACATCCCTTTGGGCCACGTTTGCTGGTTCTAATGGCACGCAGTGGGGTGTCCTTCCTCCAGGCCAGCTGACCCATGCAGACGTGGAGGGGCCCGCTGGTCGCTTTCTGCCCCGACCTCAGCAGTCCACAATGGCTAATCAAAGCCAATTCTTTTTATCACTAGGGCTGATGTCAGGGGGAGAAAGGTCCCTGCTGTGTCCCAGGATCCCAGTACGTGTGCATGCGTGCATATGTGTGTGTGTACACATCTGTGTGGGGAGAGGGGAGAGGCAGCTGAGCTCTAGCCAGGGTAACCAGCAGCCAGGAACTGACCACATCAAATTGGGGGATCCCACCCCACTTCCAGGCCCCCTGCACTCTTGCAGCTCACAGAAGGAAAATTGCTTCTGTATTTTGGAGGGGAAAGAAAATGAGGGAAGCCCACAACCCCTCGCCCCCACCAGGCCTTATTCTGGCCTGAGAACATGGTTTAAATTATTCCAGTCACAGGCAGGCTATTCAAATAAAATAGAATTTCAAACCACACGGGGCTTGTTGAGACATTCAGGCTGCTCGGATGTGCGAAAGGCAGGGGGAGGGGTGGGGACAGGCCGCCACTCTGCCTGCTTTTTATTACCGGCTGCTGCGATGCCAGACACATTTGAGGGTGTCTCAAAGCCAAGGCGGACTCGCGCAGGTCTGACAGCCAGCGAGCACATGAAAGCCACCACAAGGCTCCCCTCCCTGGTGGCAACTTTAATTATTTGTACTAGAGCTCAGCAAAATAAAAATAAAATAAAATAGAAATATATTGTATAGATTCTGGTTATCAGCCCTTTATCAGAGGTGTAGCATGCAAATATTTTCTCCCATTCTGTAGGTTGTCTGTTCACTCTAGTGATAGTTTCCTTGGCTCTGCAGAAGCTTTTTAATTTGATCAGGTGCCATTTATTTATTTTTGTTGCTGCTGTGATTGCTTTGAGGGTCTTCTTCATAAATTCTTTGCCTAGGCCAATGTCCCAAGAATGGAAAAACAAGCACCACTGGTACTCACCATCAAATTGGTACTAACTGATCAACACTTACATCACACAGGGCAATAATATTCATCAGGGGGCGGGCAGGCGGGAGGGGGGTGGAGGGGATGGGAAAACTCTCACTGAATGGATTCGGGGAGCACAGTTTGGGGGATGTCCATGATTGTAGCTCTGACACAGGCAGTGCATGGGCAATATATATAGCCAAAGTGGTGTACCCCCATAATATTCTGAAATTTAAAAAAAAAAAAGAAATATATTGTAAGTGGCTCCCCGGTTTCCTACAGAGACGAGCTTGTGGAGGGGAGGAGAATCAAAAAAAGAAAACCAAACCCACAAGGCTCTCTCTTGTTTGTGGCTGGGCTAGGCAGAGGTCTTTAAATATTCATGCCCCATGTGCGACTGGAAAGAGAGAGAGAGAGAGGGCAGCCCTGCAGCTCTGGTGGCCAGCGAGGGACTGCAGCAGTGGCTACAGGAGTCTGGAGGGAGGAGGTGGGAGCTGGCAGGCTTCTGGAATGCTCTGGAAGTTGGGTTGGCACAAAGGTGTGCCCTGGCTATGCCTGCATCGTGGGTGGGCGTCTGACCTGGTTCCGTGTGCTCTCCCAGGCCCTTCCATCTGGTCTCTTCTGCCTCCATCCCCACTCCATCATTTCTAACCCCTTCTCTGCCTCATCTTTCTAAAAGGCAAGTTATAGCATGTTATTTGGGGCAGGAAAACTCTCTGCATGGGCTCAGAATGAATTACGGTCATAATCGGTAAAGCACACCTACAGCTAATAGCTCTTAAGTTTCAGTGTGCATCCAAATTACTAAGGGTGAGGCTGAAAGTGCAGAGCCGCAGGCTCCACTTAGTGATGCCACTCGGCAGGTCCAGGGTGGGGCTCAAGAACCTGCATTTATTACACTTCCCAGGTGACTGAAGTTGGAGAAACACAGAGCTACCAGCTCATTCATTTCTAGATCGTGAAGGAAATTCATTGAAGATGATACCAGTTCTCCTATGGGAATCCACTGATGATTGTGGGGTTTCTCAGGGAGCATTTTGAGATATTCTGCAATTACTTTAACTCCCTGAACACCAGGACTGAGCTGAGTTTAGAGAAGATGGTGGGCATTAGCCCCGGAGCTCAGCTCAGCCAGACACTTGTCCCTATGGGCCTCACATTCGTCAGGGACCCTTACCCACAGGTGCACCTAGCATCCACCTTGCTGCACTCAGGCCCCACAGCCAATGGAGGCCCCTGTGGGGTTGGAGGGGTTTGAAAGCCCTGAGTTAACCTAACACAGTCCTCCAGAGCAATACAATATCCATTTCTCTGCTACTGGGGTTCAGCCAACCTGGGAGGAGGAAATCAACATCCTGCCTTCTACATTTAGGATTTGAATAAAATAAATGATGGGGCTTGCAAACCTGGAAATGCATATTTCTAGTTTGGGTATTTATTTTTCGGATGAAAACATTTCTGCCAACATTGGGAATTCAGACCCATCAGCATTAGACGAATGGTTTGAAAACCTGAATACAAAATAATGTGAATGTGAATATAAATATAAATAATGTGAATGTGGAATGGACTCGCTCCCTTCCCTTCATTATGCCTGCTGAGCCAAGTTCTGGAAAAGGGCAGGGAATAGCAGAAATAGCCCAGAGCAAATTTGACTGGAGGAAAAATAAAACAGGCCAGTAAAACAAAACACCTGTTTAAGCTATCGATCAACTCAAAGGTTATCAGAGAAATGATGAAGTATTAGAATAATATCATTTTTACCTTGACATTTCTTTTTCTGAAATTTGGCTCATATAAAATCCAGTGAAGAGTAAATTTAAAGACCAAATGCTTTTACGGATCTTCCTGTCCTCTTAGGTGGGCCAACCCTCTGCCCTCATTTAGATTTTCTCTTAAGAAGCCTTCCTTTCTAGGTACCTGCTCTAAGGCACCTGAGAAATATCAGCAGTGACTGTGTAATTCCACCATCTGCATCAGATAGCATGGTTTCTCAAAAATAATTTAATTTAATGAATCTATTTATTTGTGCCCAGACTGCATCCAAAAAGGATTTAAGGTGGTTCACAGAGACACATAAAATCAAGTAAGATGACATAAACTAGAAGAGGGTGAGAAAGATGGAGCAAATGTCACATTATCAAATCAAACCAGGAGTGAGGCTGCCCACTGCACATCACAAAGTCCTATTTTCTTACCAGGCGGAGGCTCAGATTTAATTTAACTATTCCTCTGATTAAAAATATCATTGATACATCTTATTCCATTCTTATTTGTTTTACGTCTGTAAGTTTTTATTTCACAAGAAACCTGAAGGGCTTGAATTTGCCTGTGTCCCTTAGCAGGGGGGATACTGTTGTCTGTACCTCTGCTGGCCAAAGCTGCACCTCCCTGGGATTTCTACCAGCCACAGGAGGGGAAGTGAATCTGGTCAGTTTCACAATGTCCACAACTTGACAGGAAACAAATTGCTCAGAGGGTACATAGGTATTCCTGAAACTAAGCCAGATAGAAATTTCTCCTGTGAGTTTCCAGAAAGAGAACACTGGCCAAATCTAAACTATGTGTTGATTTTCTACTGCGCGCATGATGCTGATGCAGGTGCCATGAGGGAGTGCGGAAAGCGCAAGGCATGGGCTGATCTCTGGAAGCTTAGAGCGTGATTTTTGGCTAAAGTCCTCTTCTTCATTCTCTTTTTCAATGTTTAACAGTGCCGGGCACTGTTGTCTAACTGTTGTAGTGCTTATTTCTGCCAGATGCTCTTCTAAGCCCTCTACGTATATTACCTATTTAATCTTCACCTCTTTGGGGTAGACACTTAGTGTGCCCATTTTCCAGGTGAGGAAACAGAAGCCCTGAGAGGTTAATTAACTGCCCAATCAGTGGTGGAACCTGGCTTGGACTCAGGCAGTTGATTCCAGAGTCTGTGAGCTTAATCACTGCACCATGTTGGGGTCTTAAGCACATTTCTTGGCCCCTAGAGACATGACTATGTGCTAAGGAATATGGAGCCAGTCCTTCCATCCTCCCCACTAACAAGATAACAGCTTCAGGAACCATTTGGGTAAGTGCCTTTGGAGGTACTTCACTGAATGCCGTTGATGTCTTAGTGAAATTTATGTAAATTAAATTTTTGATGCTCTATAGTATTTGAAATGTATTATAAGAGCTTGAAATTTTTAAAAAGGATTCTGCAGAAAGTCTTTTGTAAATCCTTATCACTCTCCCATGTTATTCCATGGGAAAGCTTTTCTTGGTTTGCTTAAATCTAGGTCCTACTGCAAATAGTTCAGTGAAGCTGAGTATGGGTGTTTAAAGTACGATGCTCTGCAGGTGGGACTTTACCATGTTGATGTATGTGCTCTGCCTAGAAGATGGCAAAGATGGCTCTCTTGTCCTCTCCCCAGGAGAACAACCAGCCCAGCCACCCAGGATACTTTCTTAATCTGGGGGCTGCAACCCAAGGTGGAGAAGAGTAGAGCAGGCGGAGTCATTGTGGGGAGCATTCCTGTACCTTCAGCAGTGGGACTCAGGACACAGGTGGCTGGGGAAGGAAAGAGTCCAAAGCACTCACAGGAACTGAGGGTGCAGTCAGTATGGATGGCACATTTTACTGACGAGCATCTTAGACACTGGCTTCAGCCTATAGTGAATAGGCCATTGTTCATTGTCAACAAAACCTGTCTCACGGGAAGGCCTTCATTCCAAACTTACTGTGAGGTCCCAGTGCCACACATATGGGCTACTATATCCCTGATCTTCCAAGGTCATCAGCTTCAGCCTGCAGCCCAGGACAGCCTGAAGCACACTCATGCCAATGCATAGCCTTCCAATGGTTTCTCTGATCTTTCCTCTCTTCTTCATTGTCCAGAACCCAGGTCATCCTGTGCCCCTTGCCCTGCCCATGGAGACTCACTTCTTGTGTTTCCCAAGAACCACTCTGCCTGAACACCCGGGAGAACAGGAGCCCCAAACCCCACGTGGTGGCAGGAAGGAGCACCTGCAAACCTCTAGGCACTGCGGAGCATTTTGTAGATGGTCAATACTATGGATATGGGTGCCAGTGTGAGCTCACGACTTTTTAGGGGCCCACAGAACCCCAAGCATGACGTTAGTCATTCATTTCTGCCTTTCTCTATCTCTTAGTAAAGTCTGTTATTGAGTTACTACAGAGTAACAAATTCAGGTGGGTCCAGAGCAGAGTAACCAGGACAGGCCGGAGATCTTAGCAAGCATAAGAAAGATCCAGGGAGCTGGGGTCATGAGACTGGGGCGAGAAAAGCCCCCATGGGGGTGCGTGGGTCACAGTTGTTGTCTTCAAATATCTGAAGGGCTGCCTTGGGGGGAGACAAAAATTGTGATCAATGAGTAGAATTGATGGTGAGGCGGAGCTTGCCTCCAGGTAAGGAAAACCGGTCTGCAGTTCAGAGCTGGTAAGTGACGGCATGGGCCATGCTAGCAGGCAGTGAAAGCCCTGTCCCTAGAGGTATTCAACAAGGGCTGGATATTTATTTGCTGTGGGAGCTGCAGGGGGAATTATCAAGCTGGGAGCGGAAACATTAAGATCATGTCTAGCTTTGAGCCTCATCGCTCTTCTCTGCTCCTTCTACAGACAGGGTGCTAAGGACAATGCTGCGAAGTGAGGAGGCCCGGAGGAGAAGTAGGAGCCCCTGGACCTTCCACATGTGGTGAGGGGCCCCTGCAGAACTCTCCTCTGCGGCAGTGGCTCAGCCTTCTTGCTGGTGAGGCCGCCGTGAGCGTGTCCTGGCCCACAGCCAGCACACTCAGACGTGGCTGCCTCTGAAGACTGGTGGCGGAACTGCACAGGCCCGGGATCCCTCATGGTTGGGCTGGACATCGTCCTCTCTCATATTTATTATTATTATTTCTTAAAATAATCTATAGGCTATGTGAGCTTTGCTTGGAAAGAGAGGGATTTTGGTATAAGGGTCTCTAGTTCCACAAAAAGAAGGCAAATGCAGGGGAGGGAAGATGGAGAGAGACCTTCCCCCCACGCCCCCCAGGCTCTGTCCCGCACCAGGGCCTGCCCGGGCCTAGCCACTGGGTACAGGTCAAGGCTGGGCCACGGCTGGCCTCGCAGACCCTCTCTGATCCCACACCCTGCCCGAGCTTGTGCCTCTGGGTCTGGAGTCAGCTCACCCAGGTGTGGGTGGCCATCTCTTGGGTGTGTGGAGGCCCTTTGCTCCTGCGGGGCTGTGGGGAGGATGGGCTCCAGCGAGGGGAGGACAGGCATTGACAGCTGAAGTCAGGGGTGGGGGTGGGGGTGGCTGAGGAGGCAGGGCCACAGGGGACGAACCAGATGGGGGCCAAGGTTCCCAGGGCACAGCCCTGGGGCAAGACACAAGGCCTCCCTAGGCCTCAGGCTCCTCCCCCACCCCCGCCCCCATGAATTCTGTGCCTGATGCACTGCAGGACCTCAGTGCACACTTGTTGAAAGGATGGGTTATCCTTATTGTTGCTGTGATCTTTCAGTTAATCCTTCATCAAGGTTCCCATTTTAAGTACCCAAAGGTGACTTCTACCTTGATCATTCTAAAGCCCAAGAAGGTGTGAGGAGGGAACGTGTTTGAGCTCCATAGGCAGGATTTGGACAGGAAGCTGAGCTTTTCCTGTGGGGTGGGGTGAGGCCCTGCCCTGGGGTGGGGCCCCAGGTCTCTTGTCTGTCTATTCTGGCATTGGATTGGCCCCAGGGGGAAGGGAGGAGAGGGGTAGTACCTTGGTGGTCCTGGAACGGGGCATCCTTTAGGGTCCTGACCTGCCACCGGGGAGTGTGGGGTGAGAGCGTGCCTTGGGTCCAACCACAGGAGCCATCCTCAAAGTTGCAATAAAAACCAGCAGGGAGTTTACCTGCAGAGAGAGCACAGGGGCATAGTCATTTCCAGGACTGCTAAAGGCAAAATATGCCGATGTCAGGTCCAATCAGCCAAGCATGACCAAATCATCTTCATTAGTAACAGCTCCCCGGCCAGAATGCTTGATGTCTAATGACACTGATCATAATGAAGAGAAGAGCCCTAACTTGCGAATATGCTGCTTTATGATTTTCTGGTCTTCAGAAAATAAAATAGTAATAATAACAATTCCACAGCATGGGTATTGTTAGCCCAGTTTTACATACAACAAAGCAGAGGCTCAGAAATGTTAAGCAACCTGATCAAGGTAACACAGCTAACAGATAACCCAGCTGAGACTCAAACCTGGATCTTGTACTTCTAAATTCAGAGCTCTTTATACTGATCCACCACGAATGTGGCCCTAGGAGAAGCCAAGGTATAAGTCATTAGACTACATCGCTAATGGTGGACACGATGACAAGAGTACACAATGACAAGAGTGCGGTGGGTGGCGGTGGTAGTGTTGGCTGGGGGTTGGTTGGATCACTCACATCACCCCTGTCTGCAGAGACACATATTGCTCAAAACCTCTTCATTCCTCAACCCCCTTGCAGTTGAGTGACACGCTCTAGCTAATGAAATGTGAGAGGAAGTGATGTGTGTCTCATCTGGATGGAGGTGTGAGAGCCCTTGTGTAAATCTCAGTCTCTCTCTCTGCTGTAGTGACCAAGGAGAGTTCTTGTTCCTGAGGGTGCCGCTACATTGATGCAGGAGCCTCTGCCAGCCTGGGTCCCTGAGTGATCCTGTGGAGCACAGCTCCTGTCCACTCCCACCCTTCGTTGGACTGGTCCTGTAAATGTCGTCTTAAGCCACTGAAATACGGGGTTTATTACTGAAGCATAACCTGGCATCAAACAATTGCAGTCACTGGGGCTTCTTTATATCATCTGTTGGCTCAGCATAAAGGGCCTGTAATCCTTTTCTCCCATCAGACTGATCACAGGTCCCACTGAGAAGGCTACAGTTGACTTTCTAGACTGTATATTTCCCAACTGCCCACAGGAGGAGGAGGAAAGGAGAAGGGGGCTATAGAGAGCTCACTTTCTCCAGCTGACTCTGTGAAGGGCTCCAGGCGAGGCTCTCAATGTCGAGGAACTAGTGGGCCATTCCAGGCCATTCCAACAGCACCCAACAGCGCCAGGCCTAGCTGTGGAGAAGCCTACGTCTCCACACAGGAGGAAGATGCTCTCCAGCTGAGACCCACTGCACTCCACGTCTGTCCTCTCTCTCTGTCTTCTTGGCAGCAACAGGCTGACAAAGAGGGCCCTAACGCTTCCTGGCTGCGACAGCACCTTCGTGAATTATTACCCATTTCCCCTCAATTCTCTGTGCATTTCACACGGAGGCAGAATTATAAATTAAAACAGGCTGTCACTGACTTTGAGCATCTCTTCCCATTTATAGCCCCCTGAAGAAATCATTTCCCCCCAAGCCTTGCATGTTCCTCTGATTAAAACTCCCAAAGCTAAGGAGAACTTTCTGTTTTATTCTTCATGCCCCCCTCCAGGGATCCCGCATCCACTTCTTTTGCAGAAATCAACTGGTGGCTAGAAGTGACCTTCTCATGGAGTGTCCTTCACAAGTGAGTTTTAAAAACCAAGGCCCACAATGGAAGATTCCAGCAGGCCATGGGTTCCAGGATGAGGGAGGAGGCAGGGCTGTGCAGGGGGCTGACAGCACATCACTTCCTCCTCACCTTTCCAGGAGGTGGAGAGAGAGAGAACAGAGCCTGATTTGTGCGTGTTGATACCACAACAGCACAGGAATCTGGACACGTGGGCTCTAGTCCTGGCCTTACCACTTCATGCTGTGTGACCTTAGGCAAGTCACTTCCTTCCTTAGAACCTCAGGTTCCTTGTCTTTAAAATGGGGTAATGTTAGTGTCTATTTCACTGGGCTGGTTTGAGGATAAAATAAGGCAGAGAGTGTGGAAACACTGTGTAAACAGCCAGGGTGGTGCAGATATAAAGTGGCAGTAGTATTATTAATTCTCATTCACACCTGAGTTAAGGGAACCAACTCATCAGGGTATGGGTTGAAACAGGCAAGAGGTCCCTAGCTGCCTCTCTGGAAACGCCTCCTGGGGGCTGCGTATGTGCTGGCTTTGCCTAGGCCTTCCATCTGGACAGCAACGAGGAAAGCCGTGGGCATTCTCCACCTCTGGAAGCCCATCCTTGTTTTAGCTTGGCATAGGATCTGGGCTGAGCTGGGATTGGAAGCCCCATTTCTTTTTGGCTAATTGAATAAAGGGACAGGAGCCAGGCAAACTAGCAAGACAGGTTGACGAGCAATTTATGTGACAATGAAAACTTTGAAGGGAGGAAGAGGCGCTGAGAGGATTTCCACTGCTGTGAACTCATCAGAGCAGCATGCTTAGAAAGAAGCCACTCTCGAGGAAGCTGGTGGAATTAGGGTTAGGTGTCAGCACAGAGACCCCTCGTGGATTAGGCCGCATTTGGGAAATTGCTGCTGAGGCCAGTTGCTGAGCAAAAGATTGGCCTCAGCGTTGTCTAATGGTGTCAACTCATTCTTTGATCATCCTTTTCCCTTCTCATTCACCCCAAGCACCTACTCAGTGCTTGGCACATTGTAGGACTTCAGTAATTATTTGCTGAACAAAATGGGAGTGGGTTCGGTCCTCTAACCCTCTGCCACTCAAAATTTCCAGGGACCAGCTGTATCCAGGTCACCTGTGAAACTGTTAGAAGTGTGGACTCTTAGGCCCTACCCCAGCCTACTGACTCAGGGTCTGCATTTTTAACAAGCTCTCTGAGTGATTCCTTAGTGTTGGAGAAGCATTGCCCTAACCAGCCCCCTTCTTGGGCTGTAGCCAGTTATTTCACTGGCTGGATGGCCAAATCGGGCTGTGTGTGGGTCAATCAATCCTGCAACATTTGGCAATTATGACACCTGATTCCACTCTAAGAGAGACAAATTGGTAGAGTCATAGAGATGTGACCTCAGCAGCAGCTATGGGAGCTGCCAAGTATAAACTCCGGGCCAAATGACACTACTTCTTTTCCTTCCTGTGTGACAACTCTTGTTAACATTTTTGATAAATACGTGTTATACATTTTCTTGAACATATAGAGTCATGGGAAAAATGCTAGAAGAAATATATCAAAATATTATGGTTATCTCCGAATGTCTGAGAGGTAGGATTATAGGCAACAGTTTTTTTCTCTTATGTACTTTTCTAGATTTTCCAAGTATTTTACAACCAGCATGTTTTATTTTATAATAAAAAAAAACTTTTAAAAAACTGGTCTTTGCCTGGTAGAAAGAATATCCCCACAAAACAGATGAGATTATCAAGTCTGTGGAGGGGTAGTGACCTACCTGCAGTACCCGGTGAGTCATTGACCCATCCATGGAGTGAAGTGGGGACACCTGGCCCCTTTCTGAGAAGCCACATGCCATTGAGGCCATCGGTCAGGACACACAGGGAATCCAGAAGACCCCCTTCAATGCCTCACAGCATCTGGGATGTCTCACTTGGATTTGGCAATGTTTAATTGGAAATGCAGAGTGTCTGTGTCAGAGAGGGGAAGGAGAATGGCATGTTGGGGTGTGGTTTGGAGGAGGGGGTACGATGGACAGATGAGTGTCCTGATTGGATAGAGAAGGGCAAGGGAATGCCGCCTCCCCCTCAGGCCCTCCATTTGTCCCACCCAACTCCTAGAGTATTTAAGGGCTACAGAAAGATCAGTTATGTGGCACAGGGTGCATCCGATAATCTGCATGCAGCCCCAGAGTGTGCAGGAGATTCCTCCCCAGAGTGTGGGGAGTTGGGGCTGGTCCTTTGGTGGGATGAGTGGACTAAATACAACCTACTTTTTCTCTCCAAATTCCAACCATGGCAGGATTTGGTCAACTATCCTGGCCCAAGATTGGTGACCCTCATGAGGGTTCTTTAGAGGACCTGGCCATCCCCAACAGTGCTGCAGTGTGAACATCTGCGCACAGGAAACATTTTAACAGGTTCCTGACCACCTGGGAAAGACCAAGTGTAGTCAAGAGCATTTCCCCATGACATCATTGTTGATTCTGGAAAACCATCCCCATGAAGATGACAACAACAACATTAATAATACTGGCTAACAGTTACTGAGCACTTATGTGCCAGGAGCTGCTCTAAACACTTCCTGCTTGCTTCTCAGACATCAGCATTAGCAGGCATCATGTTACAGATGAAGAAACTGAGAGTCAGATGGGGAGGCTAATGATCTTACCCCACCCGCAAAGGTGGTAGCAGAGCCCTGGGCCTCCCTGACTTTTCCTGGCCCCTTTGTCCTGGGTGGGTCTGTAGCTAGGTTTAGTGCTTAGCACGACCAAATGCTGGAAACTCATAAAACAGATGAGTTTGACCTGCAGTGGTTCAGAGCGTGGCTTTGAAGGCAGACCAAGTCTGAATCACTGTTCAGCCACTGGCTAACAGTTTAATCATGGACAATAACCCAAGCTTCAGCATCCTCGTCTCTAAGATGGGTATGATAGCAGCACACAGGATGTTGCGAGGCTGAAGTAAGTTCATACCTGAAAAGTGTTTAGAGCAGCTCCTGGCACATAGTAAATGCTTGATAAATGTTAGCTAGTATTGTCGTTGCTATCTTCATGAGGATGGTTTCCAGAATCAACATTAGTATGACAGGGAAAATAGCAAAAATGCCACAGAGAATAGGGCACACAAATAAGACAAAGGATATTTGCTAAGAGTTCTGCCAAGATCAGAGCTGGAAAAAGATTGGAATAACTGTCCTCCTGAATTGAAATTTCCCTCCTAGAAATGGCTTTCTGTAGCAAAGAACCCAGTGGGGCTGTTCTCCAGGATGGAGCTATTATTCCGACAGCCGGTCAGAGCAGCTTTTCAAATGTGGCTGAGCAAGTTGCTGGACCCCAGGCAGGCTCTTGCCTTGGTGTCCGAGCTGGGCTGCCCTGAAGCTTGGAGCTGGCCAGGAAACCCACAATGGCAAGCTCTGGAGTGGTGGGGAAGCCCCTGGAGTGGGCCCTGCAGCACGTCTGGCACGACTCTGCCTCATCCTTCCCCATCCGGGCTCCGCTGTTTCACTCCCCATCCCTGTGTTGAGCTTCTAGTGCTTTGAGGGCAGCTGCTATGTTATCCATCTCTGCTCCAGGATCTAGCACATTCTCCAGCTCACTAGAGGTATTCTGCAAGTGTTTGTGGTTTCCCTGGCAAAAGCATAAAGAGCTCTGGAGTGACTACTTCTGAGTGAGGCAGCAGCAGGGAGCACAGTGTTTAAGGGGAGTAAGCACCAGCTGGGGGTCTGCTCTGCTCCTAACCACCAGTGGGGCCACAGCAATTTGTTTTCCTCTATGGAACCCAAGTTTTCCAACTCACTATGCTGTGCCAGGAATCATAAGAGAAATTGGTGCAGGAAAGATTACTACACCCAATCTGCCCACAGAAAGGAAGAAAGACATGGAAATCACCTCCATAAAACATAATGGATGCACGCCCACTAGGATGGCTGAAGTAAAAAAAGACAGATCATAAGTGTTGGCAAGGATGTGGAGATACTGGAACCTTCATACACCGCTGCATGCAGTGCAACCACTTTGTAAAATAGCTTGGCAGTTTCTTAATATGTCAAATGTAGAGTTACCATATGACCTAGAAACTCTATTCCTAGGTACATACCCAAGATAATTCAAAACATATGTCCACACAAAAACTTGTACATTATTCACAATAGTCCCAAACTGGATACAACCCAAATGCCTGTCAACTAATAAATGGGTAAGCAAAACGTGGTGTCTCCATACAATGGGATATTACCCTGCAATAAAAAAGAATGAAGCATGAATCATGCCACAATATGGATGAACCTCAAAAGTATTATTCTAAGTGAAGGAAATTGATCACAAGAGACCACATATGGCATGATTCAGTTTATATGCAATGCCCAGGATAGGCAAATCTATAGGAACAGAAAGATTAGTGGTTGGTTAGGGCTAGTGGCAGGGGTGTTGAAAGGAAATAGGGAGAGATGCTAGGGGATCCCTTTTGGGGTGATAAAAATGTTCTAAAATAAGATTGTGTGATGGCCGAACAACCCTGTGACTATACTAAAAAACACTGAATTGTACACTTTAAGTGGGTGAATTGTGTGGTATATGAATTATGTCTCAAACAAAGCTACTAGTAAAAACTAAAGGAAGTGATGGTGTTTAGATGGATATACATAGTGTGGGGGAAGGGTCCAGAGGAAGAAGAACCAACTGTACTTGTAGGGGATGGTCAGGGGAGGCTTTCTGGAAGAATCGACTTGAGGTGAGTCTTGCAGAAATAGATGTGACTTGAGAAAGGAAAGGACATTCTGGGCAGGGGAGACCACATGAGCAAAGCCACAGAGGCACGAGGGAGCTTTGAGGTGGTTTCATATGGCTAGAGCTGGGGGTGCATGGCAGGTGGGGAGGATGATGGGGGCAGGTGGGGGATGAAAGTCTGGGCGTAGAGGGCCTCCAATGCCACTTCACAGAGCTGGGGTTTATCCTGCACATTGTCTCTGCGCCTTGAGAATGCCAAGAGCGCAACTTACAAGATCTTGTTTGGTTCTTGACTTATATGACCACGGAGCATGGAGGACCAGGCTGTTTCTAGACCACAAGTCTCAGCTCTGCCTCTTGCAGACCATGGGGCTTTGCCATGAGAGGAGTCACACGTGTCACTGGATGTCAGGAAGGCTTTCCAAGCTCACCTGTCTGGGGAGATGGGGGCACGAGGGGGCTATGGGCATGGGCTGGGCGAGGTGGGAGCGGCCCCATCTACTCACGGCATAGCTGGCCCTCATCTTCTCCCTGGGCGCAGTCCTGGTGGAAGTCACAGGCCTGCCCGAGCTGGAGTACTGTCCCGTTCCAACAAGTGAAGGAGCTCTGCAGGGCCATCTTGGAGCCCGGGGTTGTTCCTGGAGAGCACACAGACACATCATGGTCAGTTTGGGTGGCCCCAGGCACCGGCTGGCCTGAGTGGTTGGCCCCTCGCCAGGCTGCAGGTACAGAATTATCCCACTATCCTGCCCTGCCGTTCATATCCCAAGGCCTGACTGAGACACCCACATCTCAAACGGGCCACTCCAGGCGGGCTGAGAGGAATCAAAGGCCCTTGCACACACCTGCAGCCTACTGGGGAACTCACTTTCTTTTTTCTTTTTTTTTAAGAGACAGGGTCTTGCTTTGTCACCCAGGCTGGAGCACAGTGGCCAAATCATAGCTCACTGCAGCCTCGAACTCCTGGGCTCAAGTGATCTTCCCGCCTCAGCTTCCCAAGTAGCTGGGACTACAGGCGTGTGCTACCACACCTGGCTAATTTTCCTGTTTTTCTGTAGAGATGGGGGTCTCGCTATGCTGCCCAGGCTGGTCTTGAACACCTGGTTTCAAGTGATCCTCCTGCCTTGGCCTGTCAGATTGCTGGGATCTCAGGCATGAACCACTGCTCCTGGCTAGGGAATCTCACTTTCTAGTGATGGTGAGCAGCAGAGTGGTCCACGTTCCCCCAAATACTCTGGGGTCCTCAAACCCATGGCTTTAGTGTGCCAGGTGGACAGTCTATAGGTGGATTCTCACCTGCACACAGACAGCTCTACCTTCAAAGTTGAATCTGGGGTACTAAGAGGTGCCCCTGCTCCAGTGCATCTCCTCCATGTTCTTGACCCCAGATTCCACCAATGGAGGGACTTATTGGGTGGATTCTAGAAATATGCAGTGCTCTCTGTTATGGAATACAACAAGACTAAGTCACAGACTAAGTCAGCTGAGGCTCTGGTCATTTGAAGCCCAGCATAGCTTTAGACTAACCTCAGTTCTATAACTTGTTTTTGTGAATAGGTCTTTGTGGTTTTCTGGACTGGTCACCTCTACCCCTTTCTTCCTCACAGAGAGGGAAACACATCAACTCCATCTGTCCCTGTGCCTCAAGACAGCCCAAGACAAGGTTTACCCAAAATAACTTACGGATTAAAAACTCACCCTCCCTCCTCCCTCCCCCATTCTAAATATAGTTGACCCTTGAACAACACAGGCTTGAACTTCATGGGTCCACTTATACGTGGATTTCTTTTTTAACTGCAGGTAGATTGAGAACAGCATTGGTGAGCTGTGGGGTCTGTGTACACGGAGGGCCAAACTTTCGTACACGTGGGGTCTGCAGGGTGGACTGCGGGACTTGAGTATGTGTGGATTTCGGTATACCCTGGGGGCAGGGTCTGGAACCAATGCCCTGTGTACATTGAGGGACTGAGACAAACACAGGATCAAAATACTAAGGGAATGGCAGAAAGAGATCCAATGCTCACTTTAAAAGGTAAATGTCAAATTCACTTTGCAGCCTTAATTCTGTGCGTCCATTCTCTGCTTTCATTCATGTGTTCTTGGAAGCCAGGGGGTAAAATACTGTCCCGAGAAACTGGTGCTGGCCCAGTGGAAGGTGCCATCTCCCTGATGGCACAGAGCAGGAGGAGATGCCCTTGCCTGGGGCACTGACTGGGGGTGCTTTGCAGGGGTTGGGGTGAGGGGTGGTGGCTGCAGGCTGCATCCAAGGGACCAAGAGCACACCGGGCACTGCACCTCCCTGCTCACTAAACTTGTAACACCCAGGACAGGGTGGCTCTGTCGTTTCCACTCAGTAGGAGGAAATGGGGAACCCAGTGACATTGCCTGTCCTCTCTGACCCTCTTTCAAGGCACAGGGACTTAGGATAACAAGAAAAATTCTTCACATTTGCTTGGTGACTTCCTCTCTAAAACTTTTCTTCTTATGCCTTATCATTGGAGATCATTAAATACAGTTAGGACCTTATTATATTCACCCCCAGCCCTACCACAGCAGGCGTAAGCAAACTCAACCTACAAAACAAATCTAAGCTATGCGGTGTTTTATTTACACCTTATGTCCCATGGTACCTCTTCATGAACACCAGAGTGTTATACCAATTACTTGTCATTCCCCAAATAGATCTTACAGCTTCTTTCGCTTTCCTGCATTCTAAAATTCTAAGTCAATTGTCTAAAGTTCAAAAGCAGGGTAAAAAGAAACAAAAATAACTCCCAGAACCCCATCATCTAGAGGCCATCATTTTTAACATCCTGGTAAATTTCTCTTTTTAGTTTATTTTTTTCTGTCTATGCTTGGAAAGTGTGTATGGAAAGTGGAACATGTACTTGGAAAGTGTCACATGAATATAGGCCTTCAAATAATTAAGGTTGTATCACAAGCTTTTCCAAGGGCTTTAAAAATTACCCATAAAAATACTTTTTAATGGCTATAATACTGTGTGATATGTTCCATCATTTATTTAAACATTGTTCAGTGATTGGACTGCTATTCCTTTTCATAATAACACTTTGAAGAATGTCTTTGAGCATAAACCTTTGCCTACATTTCAGATTATTTTCATAGGATAGATTCCCAGAAGTGGAATTACTGAATAAAAAGGTATAAACATTTTAAAGGCTCGATACATATTGCCAAATTGCTTTCTAGAAGTTAATCCAATTTACGTTCTTCACCAGCTGTGTTCATACATGCACGTCCCTCGTGCTACATCCTGGCCAACCCTGAGTATTACCATAATTTTTATTTTTAACTAAAGGTATCTCCATGCTGTTTTATTTTGGATTTCTTTGATAGTCAGAGAGGTTGAATTTTTTTTTTTTAATGTTACCAGCATTTTGTTTTTCAACTTTGGTTTTTAGGGAATGGCCCACTTCTTCGTGCCAATTTATCTATTAGGTTCTTCATGTTTTCATACTGAGTTTAGGAACTCATTAGTAAGGATGTGAAACTATTTATTACATGTTTGACAATTTCCCCCAGTATTTTATGCATATTTTCATTCTGTCTATAATGTATTTACATAAACATTTAAAAATTTTATGTAATCCAAACCTATTCATATTTTCCTTGGTGATTTCTTCTTTTTTATTGATGCTTAGAGAGTTTTTTCCATGTGGGACTGGCAGGTAATGTGCGGGTCACCCTTTGGTCTTTGGGTTGCCTGTCCTCTGGGGGCACCTCCCACCAACTCCTCACCTGTCAGTGCTGGGGATCTAGATCTTACCACCTCATCTGTGTCACTGTCATGGGCTCTCCCCTTTCAGGAATGGTCCTTTCACTTAGGCCATTACTCCTTCTTGCATTTAATGTGGCAGACATTCTGCCTTATATTAATATTATTACTGGCTGTTTGTACACCTGCCTTTCTCACCAAACTGTAAGTGAATTGAAATAAGTGACTTGAACTGTAAGTATCAAGTCTTACCTTCAAGAGCCTACAACAGTGCCTGATATATAGATTTCCCCTCCATCTCAATATTTGGGAACTGAATTGATCCTGTGCATTAGCTGAGGAAGGTATCATTATGCCCATTTTATAGTTGAGAATACCAAGGCTCAGAGTGGTTACATGGCTGGCTGAGGGATTGGTGAGAACTCATATTTTTGGACCCCTTGTTCTCTATCCTTTGTGCTGTGTCTGTCTGTTGGGGTCATCCAAGAGACAGGTGTCCTCAGGAGTAGTGATGGTGGATACGGAAAGTCAGGAAGTTGGCATCCCTGCCCTTCACCCAGAAACCTTGACAAAGGAGGGGGTTCAGGAATGGGGGGCAGTGCTGCTTCTACCTGGATTCCCTGGATTTTATCCCCCAGGCTTCTCTGAAGCACAGCATAGCCCAGAGAAGCCAGCTCTTTCAGCACTGCTTCTACCAACTCCTCCCCATCTCTCCCCCAGCTGGAGACTTCCAGGCTCCCTGGCACAGCCTCCTTCATCCCACAGGGAGCTTTATGCTTACAAGAGATTCAATTAGATAGATGCCTGGTACTCTGATCTCTCCTGCCAGCCCAAACTCAAAACTAATGAGGCACAACCAAAAACAACCGCTCTGTCTTCTCAAGTTCTGTTTTTATGGGGCCCATAAATTCCAAGGAGGAAAGTACCCTTAGTGAATGGTTTTAATCAAGGGCCTGAGTTTCCTAAGAGCATCCTCTCTGTGGTTATAAAATGATTGTTCTGGCCTATGGAGTAGGATACCCTGAGACCCTGGATGGCCACAGCCTCTCTCTAGAGCAGTGGGGAAGGGGCAGGGGCTTGATATAAGAGCCAGATCCTGTTTCCTGCTGACACTTCTGATGCCTTCCTCCCATGGGTGTTGGTGATTCCTGGTAACCACTGAGACACCCAAATGCTCTAATCAAGGAAACTAAGGGAGATCTGAGATCAAGCCACTCTGGGAAGAGTCGGTGCTTGTGGATCTTTCATTAGTAAGGGTCTTCCCTATGGGAATTTACTTATTAGCTTTTGAAACAGTAGTTCCTCCAGATTGACAACGTAAGTCACTGGGGGCAGTAAGTTGTCATCATTCCTTGCCTTTGTATAGCATTTCAACAGCTTGCAATGTGTTTTCTTAATCCTTCTTTGTTTGAATCTCATAAAAAACTGGTAGGACAGTGATTATTGTTCCCATTCAATTAATCAGAAGACTGAGGATTTGAGAGCCTAAATAATGTACAGGGAAATGCTTTTTAAACAGTAAAGCACTACAAAACATAACCAGTCACTTACTGGGTGCTTTGCCTGTGGTCTCACAGCTAGTAAACCACAGGCGAGGGCCCAGAACCTGGTCAGATTATTTTAGGTTGAGTTCCTCTCCCACAACTCAGATTAAATTGTCTTCCAGGAGCAGCACCCTGGCTGCTCTGGGAGTCAATTGGGAAGTGAGAAATACAGTGTATGTTCAGGTTCCACTTGGACCAATGAAATCAGTATCTGGAGGAGAGACCCTCGGCATTGGAGGTTTTTAAAAGCTCCCTGGGTGATTCTCAGGGGCATATGGTTGAGTGCCATGTCCTTGGAGGGTGGGAGGTCTCTGGCTGAGATAGTGTACATCTGGGTGGGTCCTTCACCTGTACTGCCTCCACTGCGGGTGCTGAATCTGACCTCAAATGCTGTCTCCAAGACCCCTTCCACCTCTGGTGTCCTGATTCTGGGATTCTGGGCGGTAGTTGTCGACAGCTACATGTTTATGAGGTTGGCTGGACATAGTCAGTGCCACCTTTATTAATGCCTCTCCCCTGAAGCCTTCTGCCTCCTGTGCGTCTTCCCTGAGCCACTCACCAAACAAGCTGCCTCACGCTGGCAATTCCTGTCTCAGTCACCTGTCATTTGCATCCTGGAACATCACTCGTGAAGCATCATGCCACATTTGTTTGCCCATTTGTCTCCTCTCTGGATGCAGGAGAAATGAGCTCAGATCTGCATCAGAGACACGTGTGGCCTGGGTCAGCTTGTGTGAATCGCTGTTCTACACCACAGGTGACTTATTGGGTTCACCCATTGAGAACAGTCCCTTTTCCCTAATTGTGCATTCCAGATAGACAGCCACACCCACTCCCCTCCTTCCATCGTGTCTTGGAGATTTGATGCTATAAAACCTATATTAACTCTTCTAACTCAAATTTCGTTTTAAAACCAATGTCAAATTTTAGGGCACTTAATTAATTTTTAATTAAGGTGATTTATGCAGCATTAAAAAAAAAAGCACATTTGTACCAGTTTTCTGGTCACCTCCCACCTGCTTGCTCTTGCCTAACTGATGACACTCATTAAAGGGGGAAAAACTGAGTGCTGCTTTAGTGAGAAGGGGTCCTGCTGTTAGATTAAAGCCAAGGGCAGATGGAGTGTGGAGGACATTGGCGTCTAGAGGACATGGATCAGGCCCGGGGTCAGAGCTGGAGTCTAGGGGGCTGGGCCAGGCTCTGACCTGGAGAATCAGATGCTCCAGGGTAAACCAGCCTAGAGACATGACAATGGATGGTGACAGGAAGAGAATATAGTCAAGCACATGGGCTAACAGCTGCAGCTCCCTTGCTGACGTTAACAGGGGTGTTGGAAGGCCCACGAACTGTGTAAATTAAGTCTGGCAGAGACCAGTCCTGCTGAGGGCTTTGGGCCTCATAAATTGTAGTGTGGACAACCTCATTAAAGAACTGGCATCTTGGGTTCCTGCTGAAAATGTAAATCCGCAGGGAGTGGGCCTGGCTCTGGTTGGCTGCTGGCAGGCTGGGTAAGGGAGCACCATTCTGGGAACTGGGGGAACAGGTTTGGGGCCCAGCCTTGCCATTCGGACCATGAGTGAGTCCCTTTCTCTCTGAGCCTCAGTTTCCTTGTTTGTACACTGTCTAAAGCCAGCTATTCACGTCTGCCAGAGCTTAGGCTATTGCGTGAATCGTGTGCCCACAGACCCCTATGTCAGAACCACGTGGGACCCTAGTAGCCACGCGGCTTCCTGGGCCCGACTGCAAACCTATAGAACCAGAATATCTGGGAGAGCAGCCCAGAACCAGCAGGTGCCACGAGCTCTCTGGGTGACAGTTGGGTACACGTGAGTCTGAGAGCCTCTAGTGCCCAAGAAATGGACCTTTAGTTCCTTCTCCTTGCCAAGGAATCCCAAGCCCTCCAGCATCACCCCCAACTACGCTGATTCCCTCCTTGGCCCAGGGTCCTCAGAGCTCCACCCACACCCAGATTCTATTCCGGTGATTATTCCAGCAGGCCCAAGGTCCCACTTTGCTCAGTTTGTGTGGATGAAGCCCTAAGGTGTAGAGAAATTAATACTAGGTTCCAGTCCCCCTCTTCTACTAGCTAGCAAGGTGAATGCTGACACAGTTCACGGTCTTCTCTTCTGTAAATTGGGGATGCTATCTAACTTATGAGATTTTTGTGAGGACCCAATGAAATCATATATATGTAAAACGGTACATGGGTTCTTATTGTGAGCTAATTTTGGAGACTATCCCGAGGACTTTGGGAGAATTGGCCATGGAGGGTGGTGGGAAGGGGCCAACGTGGGGTTAGACAGGCCAGATCTTGGGATGGACAGAAACTTTTGGCAACCCTCACGTCACATGGCAGAGATGAGGCTCGACAGGGCCAGACCCTTTCATCAAGACAATAATGGACCCAAGCCCAAGAGTAGTTTTGAACACAAGTAATAGCTATTAAAAATAATACTTGCAATGGTGGCTTCTCAGCATTATTTGTCTCTGGTGTCACTTTCCCATCAGAGCTAGCTTTCTGAACCCAGTTCCATAAATGGTTGCTGGTTTGCACAGCATGCAATCCAAATGCAGGCTTGGTCTGCTCAGCATGCCCACTTCCCCAGCTTCACTGTGTCCCTTTGCATCTTTAGCTAAATACCATGACTTGCAGTTTCTTACAGCCTTTGTATTATATAACCTGGTTCTGTTGTCTAGAATCATCTTCTCCATCTGAACAATTCCTTCTAACTCAGATGCCACTTTTCCCAACTGACTGCTCTTTTCCCTTGAAGACAGACGTGTGTCTCCCTCTGGGGTGCCCTGGAAACAGCTACATACCTTTAATTGTGCATTCACCTCATTTTATTGGGCATTGATATCTGCCTTGCCAGCTTCTCCCACTAAATTCTAAATTCCTTGAGGCAGGGAGTCCATTTCACTTACTTTATCTCCTGAAGAGTGCCTGGCACAAAGCAAGTGCTAATGAATGTAGTTAAAGGAGTACAAAGTAGATCACTAAGGTGAAGTAGAAGAATGTCATGAGGTGGAATTTCCTTGCATCCTACTAGGAATTACTGATTCCTTTGGGTTATACCGCAGAAATTCCATCCACCTTCCCCTCTATCCGTTTCGGACTTGGTTTATTGAACAGCTGTTTTCAGAACTTCTGCTATGTGCCTGGCACTGGGGTGAGAGTAGTGAAGGGAGAATAACACGAGTGACCTAGTTCACAAGGTGGGTCACAGGTGTCACCCTGCAGAGGTGATATTTGAGCTGATATTGAAGGATGAGAGAATCAGCCACGTGAACACCCTGTGGAGGGGCAGAAACTGCAAGGCTGGTGGTGGGGAAAATGCTCATGATCTAGAAGCAGAGCAAAGGCTGGTATAGCTCAAGAGGGTCCCAGAGGGTCACCGGGGGGTTATGGAGGGAGGCAAAGGCCCAACCAGGCAGGACCCTTTAAGCTGGGTAAGGGGGTATGGATCTTATTTAAGGAGCATAGACAAGAGATCAAAAAAATTTTCTAAGTCTTTAAAAAGATCATTCTGAGTGATGTAGAGGAATAGATTGGGTAGGGCGACGGAAGTGGGCAAACCAGCTGGCAGGCTGCTGCTGTAACTGACCAAGCAAGTCACACAGGCAGCTTGGATGAGGCTGGAGACGTGGAGACAGAGGGAAGTGGGTGGATGTGAGTGACATGTTGGAGGTGACCCTGACTGGCTGGTGGCCTGAGCTGAGGGCTACATGAAGGATGGTGCTAGAGTGAGACCAGGGCTGCCCACTGACATGACTGAGCCACTGAGGGCTTGTTTCAAAATTCAAATTCCTCTGACAAAGTCAGTCTCCATAGAAATTTACTGAGAACCACAGAGATTCCTATAGGCCTGTGGTCCCCAACCTCTGGGCTGCGGCCTGTGGCCTTTAGGAAACGGGCTGCGTATCACCACCTGAGCTCTGCACCCCCTCTACCCCCCACAACACCCCCCCACCAAGTCTGTGGAAAAATTGTCATCCATGAAACTGGTCCTTGGTGCCAAAAGGTTGGGGACTGCTGCTGTAGGCCATCTGCAGGAAGGCAGAATGTGTTTCATTTTTGCGGTCGAGCTCTCCAAAGGAATTAAACATTTTCTGATTCCTTTGTAGCCTCCACAGCCCCTTTATTTTGTTGCATGGTCCTTTTCCTAAGGTTTCCCTATTCGACATTTGTCTTCATTGCTTTGCTGAAGAGACACACCAATAATTTTATTCTTAATATTATAAATGACCTCTGTGTACATTTTGCCATTAATCTCCCTGAAAAGTGGTGACATGTAACCATTTTGCACCACAGCGACCCATAAAACATGTCATTTTCTCCTCTTGTTTGTTCAGTAAACAACGAGCAATTCCAATTATGCCTTGGAGAATTAATACTAATCACAAACAAATTACAGCTACAACTGAGCCCACTGCAGGGGCCGGGGTTTGGATCATGCGGCGGAGAAAGTTGCCTGAAGGGGGAGTGCAAAGATGAGGAGGGATCATTCAGCCTAGACAGGAGCACCTGACCATGGCGGGGGTGGCCCCTTGAGGCACCCCAGATTAAGGGAGCCAGGTGCATTCGGCCCTCGTGGAGATAGATAGGAGGTCATCCTGTCTCCACTGGATCCCTGGCAGCCATGGTGGAAGGGCAGGCTATTTGCTAGAGAGACAAGATGGCCACTAGGTGCTGATGCTGATATCAATCATGATTATAATAACTACCAGTCTCACCATGTTTTGAGTGCTTATAATGCTCTATGTCCTGCACGAAAGGCTTTATATGCATTATTTCATTTAGATCTTACAGCAACTCTAGGAAGTAGTTCTTATCTCCTTTTACTGAGAAGAAAACTGGGACCCAAGGATTTGTGAAATCATTCCCAAGGTCATAGAGCATTGGCAGAGCTAGGATATTATGTCTGCCTGACTCGGAAGCCCATGCTCTTAATCAATGTGTGAGCCCCATCAGAGTGGAAAAGGCCACTTTAGAAGCCCCAGGAATAAGCAAGAGGGAGGACTGTGGATGATAAGCTAGTGGAGCACCACAGAGAATGTGGACACAGGCTGGAGGCAGGGCCCAGGCAAGCACGCTGGTGTGTTGGCAACCCATGGAGGGTGGTGGCTGGTGGGTGAGGCCAGCTGGGATTCTGGGGTAGGATTCTAGTCTCTCAAAGGGCTGGCAAGAATATTTTTAGAGGAATGATGTACCAGCTAGGTACTAAGACAAGCTCCAGGCACAGGCGAGCAAGAAGAAACCTAAACATCAGCGTTCAGAGTTTGTCCCCATGGGCAAGGCAAAAATCCCTTCTCTATGAGAGGTTGTTGGGGGCAAGTGAGAAAATTATGGAAAAGTACTTTGTAAACCACCTAGTACTAACAAATGATTAAGATTTTGTTTTTAACATTAACTCTCTGACATTTATACACAATCTCACTGAACCCAAAAGAGGCTTGCCCTCTCCCCTCCTTGTTTTTGCTGAAATGTTACCTTCCTTTCCTGGAAACTTTATCTAAAATCTCCCCCCTGTCCCCCACCCAAAATCACAGACACTACATATCTCCCTTACTTGCTGTATTGTTTCTCTTTGCCACTTATAATTGGGCAAAACACACTTTCCTTGTTAGTTTTGTGGCTGGTCTTTCTCCCCAACTAGCATTTAGGGGATGGGGAGCTTAGTGTGTGTTTTCACCCAGTGCCTAGAACAATGCCGGGCATATGACGCCTGGGATCTCAATAAAAGTTTGTGGAAAGAGCAAGTGAATAATGTCCTTTAATAAATAATTTTGGGTAAAGGATTCAGAAGCAGTATTTATGCTTTATTTATAATTTAAAATTATTATTTCAGAGAAAAAGCATTTCACTGAAGGGGACTTCCACGTGGCCTCAACTTCTATGACACCATGTGTACAAAGCTGGGATTTGTGCATACAAAAAGCAAATTACACAAGAGGCTCTTAGCAGTGAACATGGCCTTCTCTGTGTCCAAAGACCTCACTCAGTGCCACCAACTCCATTCAGGATGATGCCTGCACACTCATATGGGCACTGGCTGGGTGGCTCATGAATCCGCAGCTGCACCAGCTGCTGAGAAGCCACCACACATGGAGGAGACAGTGGTGGCCGATTTGCAGCATGTAGTGAGAGGCTGGGAGACAGTCAGAAAGTACTTCCCATCCAGGCACAAGCCAAGGGGGAGTCTGGGAGCAGGCCCCAAGCTAGCAGTGTGCGGTGGGTGGGCCGTACTTCCAGCCAGGCCCGAGGGCAAGCAGGTTTCCTTGGAAGAACTGTGTGGAGCCTCAGTGTTATTCAGTTTGATAGGCATGGTCCAGGCAAAGACATCTGGAAAGGGGGTAGAGTCTCCTACGAGAAGATCAAGGTCGCTTGCTTTGGCTAGGAGTCGAGAATCTCCTTGCCTTTTCCAGTATTTAGTTCTTTTCTAAGACTCTCCTGTCAGGGTCTGAACCTCTCAGAACCACAAAATTGAGAGAAACGGAATGAAGAAGGAAAAGTGGACGACAGGCAGTCAGGAAGGACAAATAACAACAACAGCAATAAATGATGTTCGGTGACTACCTGCTACGTAGCAGCCATTTTTTTGTGCGTATTGTCTTTCACTTGATTCCTTGAATAAGCACAACCGAAATATACACGATAACCAATTTAGGATGGTTATTATCAAAAAAATAGAAAAAAATGCCAGTGAGGATGTGGAGAAATTGCAACCCTTGTGCTTTGTTGGTGGGAATGCAAAACGGTGTATGCTATGGAAAACAGTATGGTGATTCCTCAAAAAGTTAAAACCAGAATTGCCATATGATCCAGCAATTCCAGTTCTGAGTATATATCCGAAAGAACTGAAAGCAGAGTCTTGAAGAGATATTTGTACACCCACCACGTTCACAGCAGCATTATTCCCAATAGCCAAAAGGTGGAAGCAAACCACATGCCCACCGAGGGATGAACAGATAAACAAAATGTAATATACACCTGCAGTGGAATATTATTTAGCCTTAAAAAAGAAAGAAATTCTGACACATGCTCTAACATGGATGAACCCTGAAGGCATTATAAATGAAGGCTAAACGAAATAAGACAGTGACAAAAAACCAAATACATGATTCCACTTACATGAGGTACCTAGAGTAGTCAAATCCACAGACACAGAGAGTAGAAGGGCGGAGCTGGAGAGAGGAGGGATTGGAGAGTCGTTTAATGGGTGTGGAGTTTCCGTTTGGGAAGATGAAAAAGTTTTGCAATTGGTTGCACAAAAATGTTAAATACTCTTAAACACTACTGAACTGTACATTTAGAAATTTTGAAGATGGTAAATTTTATATGTATTTTACCACAATTAAAAAAAGAAGATGACTGATTATGCTGGTCTTGAAAATGAGCCGGAATTAAGATTGCAGGACAGGAAGAAGTCAGCACAGCCCACTGAGAAAAGCCTGTCTCTGAGGCCCTTTGAGGAGTTCAGGCTCTTATTGCCTTCTTCTTTCAAATCCCCCTTCTGTTTGGTTTCCAGTGGAACATGCTGGTGTGTGAGGCAGCGGACACAGCTGGAACGCACTGGCCTGGCAGCGAGGACACCGCGGATCAAACCTGACACTGCTGCGTATAGCACAGTGACCTTGCACCTGGCGTTTGCCTCTCTCGGCCTCAGTCTGCTCATCTGTGAAATGATGGGGTTGGACTGGGTGAGCGCTAAGGGCTCTTTCTCCCACCACTGTGGGTCAGGGTCTCGGCCAACAACAGGGAACAGTGAAGATGTGTCCCCACACGTGGAGGAAGGGGTTGGGGGAGGGTCTGGTGATGGTGATAAATGTGGGTGACAACTTGGAAAGCCGATGGGGAGACTCCCGGCTCAGCTAGACTCCTCTCGGCCCTTGATGTTGCTATTAAATACGAAGCACATCACGCAGAAGGCTGCTTCGGGCCCAGCAGGTCCCCAGGCACACGGGGCTCCATTTCTACTTTTATGAGTCTTTCTCAAATACCCGGGTGATTTCTGCCAGGTACTATATGCTAGAGAGTGAAGTGCTACTGAACACAATCTACAATTTTGTTTAGAGGAAATAGGTGAGGAAACAGACAAGACTGGATGGGACAGGATTCTGAGGACACCTATGGGGACCATTCATGCCCACAGGTCTTGTGCTGACTAGCCAAGTTGCAGGGGCACAGACAGATGTGTCCTCTCTCAGTTCAGGAAGGGTCCAGAGAGGAAAGCAGTTTTGCCACGGAACCCCTGGCAGTATAAGGAAGATGCATTTTAAACAGACCCGATGTAAAGTTTTAAAATTGCATGCTGTCCTGAATTTCCACTGATCTTTTCAATTTACTGAGCAGATGCTAAAGGCTAAGAAAAGAAGATTGGTTTTGGAGACAGATGGACCAAATCTGAATCCTGACTCCACCACTGGGTCTTGTACAAAGTACTCAACTGCGTATAGCTTCCCCATCTATCTCACAAGGTTGTTTGGAGGTTTAGAAAAACTAAAGGTAAGCCTCGGTGCCTAGTACATAGTAGATGTTCAAAAAATGGTGGGTGATGAAGAAAACATAGTTCATAATCTTGAGGCCATCCTGTATGTTGGAGCAGATATATGGTCAAATAATAATAATATGATAAGTGCTAAAATGAGCATGTTTTTGGCTGTTTTAAAACTTATCTGCAAATTCTTTAAAAATCCTCTTGAGATGGGGATCTCTGTCTCCTTCCCTTGAGTCTGGGCAGGCTTGTGACTGTTTAGATTAATAGCATATGATGGAAGGCACCATGTGACTTTTATGGCTAGATCATAAAAAGTTATACAGCCACCACCCTTCTCATGGATATATTTGGCCTTGGAGTTTGCAGTATGCACGTAAGAAGTTTGACTACCCCAAGGCTACCACGCTAGAGAGGTCAAGTGTAGACACTCTGGTGACAGTCCCAGCCAAGTCCAGCCCTCAGACCTGCAAGCAAAGCCATCCTGGCCCCCATACACCAGTTGATCTTTGATCTGCCAGATGAATACCATTCAATGTGTGACCTCTGTCAATGCCATGGGGTATGAAAAAAATTATCTGCCTGAATTCTTGTCCCACAGAATTGTAAAATATGATAAAATGGTTGTCATGTTAAGCCAGTATGCTCTGGATTATTTGTTACTCCGAAATACATGAGAAGAATGAATGAATCATAGGCCCAGAGAGAAGGAATGTCTAGCAAAGGAGGGCTCTAGGAAAGGGACGACACCGGATTTGGGTGTCGAGAATGGGCAGGAGTTCATCAAGCAAGGAGAAAAGACAAGGGAGCATCAGGGAAAGAGGATGGTGCCCTCAGGGCATGGTAAAGCTGTCCCTGTGACCACAGTATGAGATGGGGTGAGGGTGGGGATGGCAGGGGAACTGAGCTGGAGAAACAAGCAGAAACCAACTCACAAAAGCCTTGAATGACATACCAAAGAGTTCCAACCGTGGGCTTTATGTACATTATCTTATTTAGACTGCATTGCAACTATATGAAGTAGTTATTATCTCCATTTTACTGAGAAGGAAACTGGCATTCAGGGATTGCTAAAATCATTTCCAGGGTCCTAGAGCATTGGCTTTTAACAGGTCTGCCTGACTTCAAAGCCTGTGCTCTGAATCAATAATGCTAGACCTCCCAGGGTGGAAGAGGCTATTTAAGAAGCCCCAGAAATAAATGAGAAGGAGGATTGTGGACTGTAAGCCCACAGAGGACAAAGAGCATCTAAAGTACTTTCCGAAAGGATAGGACCAGAGCAGGAGACAGGGCTTGGAGCACATCTTAGAGGGGAGTGCGGAAGGGAGGGGTGGAGATGCTGGTGGTCACAGGGCCATGGCAGGGGTCCAGGGAGGCCTGGGTCAGGACAGGGCTGTGGGCAGAGAGGAGGGGGCTGGTGAGAGGGATTTCAAAGGTGGAATTGTCAGGATAGGGCCATGGGATGATGGAGGAAGAAGTCCAGGATGACATGAGGCTTCAGCAGCTGGGCAGTGGGGGACCTTTACCTGCAAAGGCAGAGGACAGGCGCAGGGCAGTGAGTTAGACGCCCACACTCATTCTCTTGCAGGGCCTCCAGGGCCTGGCAGGGCAGCTGCCGCAGTGTCAGGGAGGCTCAGGAGGCAGGGTGGCATCGGGGAGCACGGGGAGTGTCGGGAAGACTGTGCTGGTGGCTTGGGGCAGCATGTCTGAGGTGGCCCTGAGCTGAGGGCACATTCTGGGAACACGGGGCTCCAGAAGGTGACAGCACAGGAGGCCTGCATGCAGATGTGCCTGGTGGCTGCAGAAGGGGGAGGTGTGGAGTAGGAGGAGCATTGGCAGAAGCAGCCTCCTTGCCTACTACAGAGTCCAAGCCAAGGACTGGCACCACCAGTGTCGATGACTGGGAATCATCCAAGTCATCAACAGGGCCAGATCTGCTGGCCTGGGATGTCTTATGTTGAAAGTAGACTGTGCTAAGCAAGGCCCCTTGAGAAGGTGTCTGTGCATAGAACATCTTTGGGCTAAGCAGCCTACTTCTTGCATCGGTCACGTTGAACCCCTGAAGCGTCCTGCCAGTGGGTGGAAGTGAGGGGTTTTTGAGGAACTTCTACTAACGTGAGAAAATGTTCATGATAAATTAACTGGAAAAAAACAACCAAATGAACAAAACCACATCTCTATATCTAAGACTACTAGAACAGCATAGCAAAACCCACTTATATACACAGGAGGTAAAACTAGAAGGAATACATCAAATTGGTAACCAAAGTTACTTCTGAGCTGAAGGATTATGAATGCTTTGAGTTTTCTTTTTTGTACCTTTCTGGATTTATGTGCTCTATAATGGGCATATATAACCTTTACAATCGGAAAAAAGGAAGTAAAGTCACTTTAAAAGAAGCATGAGCAAGTCAATCTTCTCTCGCCCTTCCCAGGCTGAAGCTTACATTCTAAGGACACCAATTCGCTCTATGTTTCCATTCACGAAACTCTTCAAGGCCCTTCCATGTTCACTGTCTCATTAGTTTCCCACCGTCAATCCAGGGGGCAGACAGAGCGAGGATTGCATCCATTTTCAGAGGGGGAAAAAAGATCCATAGGAAGGTACCATTTCAATGGAGTCTCTGCTTTATTTTCAGGAATCCACACCTCCGTCACAGCCCTGACCCACTCCCAAGTGCGCCCTGAAGAATCAGGGCTGTACAAGGGAGGACAGCTGTGGGAATGGGAAGATGGACCTTCCCCACGGCGGGACCACCAAGCTGTTGGCACGTCTCAGGGCCATGATATCCCCAAAACGACCACGGTGCCGGGGCGAGGAATCGTGGTGTAGACCGGTACTTCTGACAGAGGCACCGATTGCTACTTTGTACTGCAGTGAATCTCAACATCTGATTTCCACTGACAGCCAAATTAACAAATCAACTAAACACTGATATGTTTTATGACCCGTCTTATGCTGGATTTAATGTGTTCCAGGCACGACACGACGCAGAGGAGTTTAGATTTACTGGCTTTGGGGGGAAACTGTAAACTATTCACTACATCCATTTCACTGGCTGAACTAGGAAGCAATTCTGTGTCCATCTGTCAGAGTCTCTGAACAGGGAGGAGACGAATGGAACAGAGGCAGCTTACTGGCCAGGCAGCCCCCAGCGCTCGCCATTCACTCTGCAACACGCTTCCTGGGTCTGAGTGCAAATCAGTGGGACAATTTCACTCATAATTTCTTGCCTTGATGGTCAGACTTGGTCTCCATCTGCTTCCCTGACCTCACTTGTCTTCCTTGAAGAGCAGCGACTCAGAATACTAAAGATCTTCATTTGCACAGCACTCTCCATTTTTTGAAGTTCAGCAACATACTTGATTTCATTTAATCCTGAAAACAACCCTATGCTATGGTCCTGCCACCCCCATTTTATGGATGAGGAAACTGGCTCAAGATCAGGTTGATGGTAAGGGGTGGGGAGGGACTAGAATTGTGGTCTCCTGGCCACTAGTCCAGGTCTCCTCCTGGACTATTCTAAGGGTGGGTCAGCGACTGCTTGGGGAGAGGGATGGTGACCTTCCTTTTGATGCCCTGGCACCTCCCTTTGCTCAGAGTCTGGCTCTCCAGGTGAGCCCTTGTGCTGGTGGAAAAGACACTGCCCAGGCAGTCAACCTGCTCATTTCCAGAAGTACTTGAGGACACTGCTCAGGATCCCTAAGGTCATCCTTTGGTTTGGGTGGGGGGCAGTGAGTGGGTAGGGAGTGATAGGGCAGGTGCTCGGAGTTGTTGGGGTCAGTCTGCAGCTGAAACCTTGGTCCCTTTCTCAGAGGACAGAGCAGAGATTTAGCTCCAAACTCTAGGCCCTCAAGCAAAGAATTTGGGAAGCCTGTCTCCTTTCACTTCTTCTTAATTAAAAAAGAACTGGACATATGGAGCCATCCACTCCTAAGGTGAAGGGGCTACTAGGGCAGTGATGTAAAAGTATGGGAAGTAACTGGTGGGGACTTTTATCTCCACTGTCTTTCAGGCTCCAGCCTGGGCATAGCTGTTTAGCAAATGAGCTGCTGCAGATTTAACCCTTAACATCTGTAGAAAGTACCTTCCATGAGCCACAGATAACCTTTGCACCTGTAACTGGGATTTACTCTAAGGAAGTGGTTCTCAAACTTTAGCATGCATCAAAGTCATGCTTCTTAATACCCCCTGAATTTCTGATTCAATAGGTCTAGGGTAGAGCCTGATCATTTGCATTTCTAATCATGCAAATTCTGCTGGTGCTGCTCCTGGGACTGCACCTTGAGAACCTCTGCTGCAAGGGGTAGCTGTAGGGGCTTGCTGTGTCTCCTTGAAGCCTTTCCGCTCAGTGTGATGTGGGCTGAGGAACTAGTCCTCCAGGACAAGGGGAAATTTGGGGCTCAGAGGTAACACTGTCTGAGCCAGTTTGGGGCAGGGTTCGAAAACGTGTGATACCGGATTCTGCCTCCACCCCAGTGAGTGCGAGTCGCTCCATCACTCTGAAGCTGACTTGGCACACTCGACCTGGGCAGATGGTCCCCCAGGGTGGTCCATCTGGGTCTGCTTATGAGAATGAATGAACCGTGTCTGTAAAGTGCTGGCAGTTCTCTGCAGAGGGCATCTTAGCACAATTGTCATAAGAATAAATGCTTTCCATTCATGTGGTGTGCTGTGCATCCTCCAGGCCCCCGTGGGCCTCAGCTCATCAGGGCTCTACAACAACTTGGACAATCATGTCTGTAGGAAGCAAGGTGAGAAGGTGGCCATATATCAATACTATCATTCTATGCTTTAAAAGCGAAAGCTCAAAGACACCAATTCGCAGAGTCAGTTGGGCCATTTCAGTTAGCTAGTGAGTAGCAGGGCCAGGGCAAGGCACTGGTTCTTTATGGGAGCACAATAAACACTAATGGCTCATATGGTAAGCATCATAGTTTATGAAGCGCTTTGGCACATATTATGAAATTTAATCTTTGTAATAGTTCTGTGAGGTAGACATGAAGTCACTAAGAGGTTTGGTTCTTGCTCAGATCACATAGAAGGAACAAGGCAGACCCACTTCTGCTGTTTACAATTCCCATTGTAAGGACAGATTTCTAATTCAATGCTCTACTATGTTAACAGTGTTCATTGAAGACTTCCCAAATTTAATCAGGAGCCTTCAGTGGCCCTGAAGATAGGTTGCCTGAGTGACTCTTGGCTCCATCACACACCTGGTCTGTAAGCTTGGGCGGGTGGTTTATCGTCTCCAGACTCAGTTTCCTGTATGTATAATGGGAATGATAAAAGAACCTTCTTCACTGGGCCTTTGTGAAGAGCAAATGAGTTAGCATCCATCAAGCTCTTTGTGGTTCCTGACACAGAGTAAGGCTTGATGAATGCTAGCCATGGTACTATCACTCTCCCCTCTTGAAATAGGCTGCAGGGCCTCCCTCTCCAGGGACTTGGAGAAGACATGGAGTCAGCCTTCGTCTACGGGGCTTGCTGGCTTCTAATTCCCAGGAAGCAGTGGTTCCCCTGGCCTGCAGTGTGGCCTGGCCACTTGGTTCTTGACCACACTCTGACTGGTGTTTTGACAATAGGCCAGAGCCTGGTTTTGGCCTCTGTTTTCTTTGTGGCCTCATCAGGGGAAAGTCATTTTAAATGGCTTGTTTGTGATTGCTGCCTCATAGGCTGAGATTCATAGGGCAACACTGGCTTAATAGTCCATTACGAATCACAGTGGGGAAATCAGAGTGCATTATGCTAAGGCAATGGGCATGGTGTCTACCAGGGCAGGGGGCAGTGGCTGAAGAGAGATGTTCATCTGGACACAAAACAACTCCACATCCAGGAAGCAGGGTTCCTCCACACCTGGACTGTTTTAAACTCTCCAGTGTGAAAATCAGGGGCAACCTGTGCCCTGGCACATGGACTCTATTTTCATCATTTCCAGCTCTTGAGGAGCACCTTGCAGGTGGCATGAAGGATGCACAGAGTGTGGTCAGGTGACAGTCCAGGGGAGGGGCCACATAAGCAGGGAGAGGGAGGGAGACATGGTTTACACATTCATGCTCGGGGAGGGGAAGGGAGCAGCTGGGTGTACAGTGCGACTGCAGGGAAGGCTCCAAGCTAGACACATAGAACCAGCGCCTGCAGGGTTCCTGTCACCAAGGCCACAGAGAGGGCTGGTCCGGAGGGACCTGGCTGTGAAGTTCAGCCTGGGAAAGGGAGGAATCACTGAAACAGCAACCGAGAAAACCAACAGTGAGCATTTATGGAGCATGTGCTCAGCAGCAGTCGCTATGCAAGTCACATTCTATCATTGTATGTCATTTTGTCCTTTCACCAACCCGATGAGTAGGTATTACCATCCTTGTTTAACAGAGGAAGAAACCTAGACCCAGAGAGGTTAAGACACCCACCCAAGGTGGCAGAGCCAATGAAGCAACTTCTGCTTCACTGATATCTCCCAAACTGTTTTCTGCAAAAACACTGCTTATGGGAACTGTTTTTGGTGCTTCAGGAAAAGATGATTTCATGGCAATATGTACAGGAAGGTTGCATACTCTATATTACTCTTGGATTCACATTGTTCAGCAAATTAAAGACTCTGAGAAGTTCCGCACTGGAGAAATTTAGGCAACTTAAAAAACCCAACATTTGTTATACACATGTGAGCATAGGATGTTTTTTTACCCCAACAGCATTGGGAAATACTGAGTTACATTATGGCTTTTATTTTGAATTAACATAGGGTTATTAAACATAGATGAAAAATACTTTTGTTATTTTGGGATCTTATATTTTCATGGGGGTTAAGACCTGTGTGAAAACTGAGGAGAGATGTATGGAAGCTTAGAGGGAGGACTGACTCCTTCTCCCCGAAGCTTCACAAAGCGGGTGACCCTTGGGTTGGCCCATGACGGATCAGGAGGATTACTCTGGTAGCAACAGAGGGAAAGGCATCCCAGGCAAAAGCCTGCACTGCCGGTGTCAGTGCCGCCTTCCCTGCCTACAGTTCCTGCATCCAGAGGCCACCTCTGGACCAGACAATGCCCACTCCAGCCACAGTGGATTGAGCCAGGGGCAATCAATTACTAGGCCGGCCACAGCCTGTGATTGTGTGGTCCAGCCTTAAGAGATAAATTAGAGAAATCAGATTCTCACCTTGAGAAATCTGATCAAACACATGGAAAGACTTGATGCTTTATGGCAACCATTGCAGCTGAGAAGTCTTGAAGTGGCATCAGGCTGGAGAGGCCAAGGGGGGCAGGTGTAATTCGGTTAACTCAGTGGGAGGCTGGGGGTGGGATGGGAGAAGCAGACACAGACTCCTCAGCGGAGGACTCTGGTGGGAAGAAGAAGAGGCAAAGACAGGAGGGCACTCAGCTGGGGCTGAGCCACGTGAAGAGAAGAATGTTGGTTTTCTGATCCCAGGACTTTCCTGTCGGGGTCCCTGCAGCTCCAGATATCCAGAACCCCCTCGGCCCTGGCCACAGTGAAGCAGGTACTATCGTCATCCCTAGCTTGGCAGCCATCTCTTCTTGCAGCTGCCCACGGCATGAGGCATAGGAAGTGACGACCATCTCAGAGCAGGCAAATGCTGTATCCTGGAGAAGCCACTGGGCTAGGAGTCGGACATTTGGGTTCTAGTTCCAGTTGTGCTAACGATTAGCCACATCACTTCATGTCTGTGCTGTGCCTTCCCTTTCATTGCTCAACTGGAGACGATAAAGCTCGTGGGGAAGAGCAAATGAGCTACCCTGTGTGAAAGCCCTTTGTAAACTCTCGGGAGTGGCATAGATTTATTACCGTTATTAGTTGTAGAAATGTAGGTAAAGAGGAAAGGCAGAGATGCCTTTAAAAGCCGAGAGGGGATCCCTTAATGCTTGGGGGAGCCAAGCGGGCCAGTCTCTAGCTGATGAGAACCACATAGTCATGGAGGAAGTGCCCTGTGGAGGTCACTGCTTGAGGCCCTCCCCAGCCTTGCTGTCCCATGTCACCCCCAAAATGTCACATGCCTGCCTGGTGGCTGTGGTGAATACACTAAAGCAAAGGCAGAGAGGACAGAATCTCAGAGTTCAGGGGACTTTTAGAGATCAGGTGGCCAGCCAGTCAGGCACTTCCAGATCCATCTGTAATGTGGTGGCCCCAAGAAACTGAGACGAGGATGGGAGAGAGGCAGGAGGGACCAGAGGGTGGAGCTGTGGGCAGCGCGGAACAGGCAAGAATGTGGGAAGCGGGATGGGAGTGGATGGGCAGGGCCCTCGTGTTTACCATCCCGGCTAGCTCAGGCTCACCTGGCTGCCCCTCTCATTCTGGGGCCGTCTGGACTGTGTACACGCCTACCTCTGCTAAATGGGGGTAAGAGCACGCCTGGCTGATTCTTCATTTTGCAGATGAGGAATCTGAAGGGACCAGTCCAGAGTCCCCTGATGCTAGTGGCTGACTTGGCCCCCAGGCCAGTGTCCTCTGGGTTCCACTCGGCCCCCTCCCCTTCCTCCGTCCCCACCTCCTCCACCAGGCCTTGTCTGTGCCAAGAAGAGCTGCAGGACTGGCCATGTGCTACTCTGAGGGAAAATATTAATAATAAGCTTGATGCATTGTTCCTCCCCATCAGTCAACCATCAATTTTTCACTTTTTGTGTATTTACATTTGCAATTACCTCAAATTTCAGGGAAGAGAGAAAAATGACATGATTAAACAGAAGACTCCTCTCTGGAATTTTCCAATCTGAGAACACAGAGCTCTCATTGCTTTGGCGAGACTGGGTCTGGCACCGTGCACGGCAAGCCTTCATCCCCAGCGGGCAGAGGGCAGGGAATTTACAAGGTGGTGTCAGAGCTAAAGCCTGCTCCTGTCTGAGCATCAGGGAAAGGTGTTTTGTCCATTACACACTTGTGTTGAGCTGTAAATGACCCAAAGGCAGCACGTTGAAGTTTCAATATTTTCTGGTGGAGGAGGTCAGCGTGGAGTGAGGGTCTTAAGGGAAAGCATTTATTGAACCAGATGAAATTGGTGACATTGGACCATTTTGAACCCATAAAAATAGCAATTTCATGTGATTCAAACGAATGCATTCAGACTCTGCGGAATTCTTCATGGACATCCCACAAGGAACACCTTAGTGCTTCTTTCGGCCTGATTAGGACATTGAGACTCAAAGGTAGGGAGAGAAATGGACGAATGCTGACGCTTTTGACAAAGGACAGCCAGCCCTGACTCTGAGACACGGGCACTTCTTTCACTTGGCCTTGGCAGCTCAATCAGCCCGGACCAGCCTCTCACTGACCTTTGTACCTTTTGTATGACCTTCAGCGTTGTCTCATGTGCTGGCCTCAAGGTCTTTCAGAATTTTATTTCTGAGTGTGTAAGGGGCCGTGACAAAATCGGAGACTTGTCCTAGGAAGGCAGAATGTTCCAGAGAGGCCGGCTGTGGCTGCTCCCTGCACTGGCTTCTAAGGGAGTCTGCCCTGCGGGCCCCCTTCCTGGCTGTGATGGCAAGGTGGGGTGCATGTGATCTTGCTCAGAAGCCTGATCTGGGCTAATCAGCTTCCTTTCCTTAGAATTTGGGACTGAGATAGCACTGGTTGGCTGTGAGGGCTGAGCTGAAAGGTCCTGGGGTGAATTTGGGGGCCAAGGCGGCTCTTTCTGGCCGTGTTTCAGCCGAGGGTAAGGGGCAGCACATCTGAGCCCACAGGGGAGCAGCGCAGGGGTCCTGACAGAAGCCGAAGCACCATGCGCCGGAGACCATGCCTCCTCCTCCTCCTTCCTCCTTGGCATCCCACTTTTAGAAGGAGAGAAGCTTTAGTTATACCTGATATCTAAGAGCAGAGATGAGATGCTCTCACCTTTCTTGAGAAAGATGAAGAGCTGCTTTCTTGGTGCCCATGGCTTTCTGGTTCCAGTGCCAGACCATGAAGGCCCCTACAGCGTGTCTACTTTTCATTGTGGTGACAGGAATGGGTATCTGATACCTGCCCTTGCAATTGACTGGTTCGGGAGGGCTTTGTCAGACTCTTGGGTGTTTAGCTCCTTCTCAGAAGAGTCGGACTTAACCTCTTCCCTCTGTACGGAGTGCTCACAGGTAAGATTTCTCTTGATCCTGCAACACCCCTGTGAGGTAGGCATAGTGGGCAGCATGGTTCCCATATTTTCATATGGGAAACAAAGTCACACAGCACTGGGCCTAAAACCCAGGTCCTCGAATTCCCAGTCCAGTACTGAGCAGAGGGTATGTAATCTCTCTGCTTCTCAGGTCACCTTGTACTAGGGTAACTCCTGAGTTTCCAGGCCCAAGACTCTCAGCCCATCCTGGCCTGTGCTCCTCCCAAACACACTCGCACACATGCCCCCTACTTGTCCTTGAAGGCCTCTGCAATGCATGTCCTTATGCCACTCTCCCATCCCTCAGCGAGGCGTGTTGTGCAATGGGCCCTAGCAGTAATTGAATGGCTGCATTTGAAGGGAAGGATCTTAGCTACAGGAAGCAGTTCTGCTGATTCAATCTCCTCTAATTAAGAGTCACCGAGGTGTCAGATGCACTGCCTTTTAGATTAAGCATTAAAACCTAAGACCCTGAATTCCCCATACTCTTTCCTTCTTGCTTTACACTCTGTCCATTTCTTTATGTTTGCTTAACATTGGGGGGAGCTTAACTCCAATGTTTGGGCTACACTGAGTTAGGATATACAAAGCCAGAGCTGAGAGGGACCTTCAAGATTCCCTGGCTCCTAACACTAGGCTCCTCAGAGTGGCGTGCAGGAGCCAACTGTGTGTATCTCTTCCCACTCCTACCTTCAGTGAGCTCACAGTGGTATCTTGTAATCGGCCATCATGGGAATATTTACACCACAGAAATTGGCAAATGGCAAAATCAAATCTCCTTCCCTTCCACCCTCCTGAACAACCACTTGTTAAACATCTGCCAGCACACTACTGCCCAGGGCCCCTGGAGGTGCCACAGGAGCCTGCATGGGAGTGTGAGTGGAGGCTGAAGGGGCAGGATTGCAGGCCCCTCAGTCCTGATGCAGCCTGGGCAACCCTGCTTTTGTCTGTTCCACAGAATAATAATAGCTGACGTTTACTGAGGTCAAAACATGTGCCAGGTTCTATGCTGATGCTTTACAAGTATTAACTTGTTTTATCTCCTTACAACCCTAAAAGCAGTAGTATTATTATAATAACTGCCTTTTTGCAGATGAGGATAATGAGGCTCAGAGAGGTTAAGTAACTCACCACAGATCACACAGCTAGTTAGGGTGGCACCAGGATTTGAATTTAGGCAGTCTGACTCTTAACCCACATTCTATGCTATACTGCTTCTCCATGTCAGATTTAATTTGGAAAAAAAATTCCCAGGCAAGGAAATGTTAAAAAATTAAGTAACATTTTCACGAAAGTACTAATTGAGGGACCTGAGTATTCCCTTCTACCCTTTTATACTTTGCTGCCTCTGGTTCTGAAATTTAGTAGAAGCTGAACACTCAGAGTTGGATCAATCAATAAATAAATGTCTTTCAGAAACTCCACATTTATTCCACCCCTCCTGCCTGATTTGGGGTTGGGAGACTGAGCAGACCCACTGGGGTGGTGAAATCACTCAATCACACTGAAAATGACACAAATAAATAAGGAAAATCAAGTGTGCCCTCTGGGCTCTGAACACAGCAGGGCTCTCATGTAGCTGCTGGGTGCTGTTTATTCTGGGCTGTTTTGGCCAGAGAAGGAGATACCTGAGTTTAGCTGAGGTTAAAAAATCCCCAGCGTTCCTGGGTATGAACTGAAACCTATCAGTGGCTGAAGTCTTCCCCACCCACCCTGGAACTGCCCCACATCCACAAAGACCCCCAAGTCCTACCCTCTGGAGCTTCAGCTGCACCACACAGGTAGTTCATGAGTAAGGCCCAGGCTTTTCCCCCATCAAATTGAGTAGAAAGATTTGGGCAGGCCATGGCTCTCACTTCTGCCCTTAAATATTAGTTATAATCAAAGCCTCTGAGTTTTAGGTTCTCTATCTCTAAAACTGGGAGAAGGAGCTACCACATGGGTTATGGTAAGGAGCATGAAATAACCCATTTAAGTGCTTTGCACAAAGTTTAGTACCTAACCAGGACTAAATATGAGTCAGCAATGATTAGTGGTGACAATGCTGATGTTAGTTAATTCTTTGCCCTCATTCCCCCCCCAATACTGTTCTCACTGTCCCCAGCACCTGGAACACCTTCCACATCTTTCTATCCAAATTATTCCCCCTGGAAAGGCCCAGCTTAGACTATTCTTCTTTCAAGACTTCTGTAACTCTTCCAGGGAGAAGTGGGCTCTCTCTTCCTTCACATGGCACGCTACAACACAGCTTCTACCTTCTAGAAAGACCAGTTACATTATTCCTGAAATCTCAGCAGTCTTGGCAAAGTTTCATGGCAGATGCCTTTGATATTCAGGGTTATACCACAGCCAGAGTCAACTCCCATTGTGTCCTCCTGATCATAGGTGAGTGCTATGGCAAACCCAAGGCCCCATGCCCCCTGGCCTGTCTATCCATAGGAATATTCCTGCTCCCATGTCAAGGGCCAACCCCCAGTTGGGATTGGACCTGGCGTGCTCTTTCATGTGAGCCTTCCCCCTCGCAGAATCTGCAGGCTGACTTAGCAGGAGGTTGGAGGTCTGAACTGAGCTATGGACTTCCTGGAAGGGTAGGAGGAAAGAGTTATTTTCTTGCAGGTGGCAAGCAAGGGTATATCTCAGAAATTATACCCTTGATTTCTGAGATGTTTAATGTTATCTCGTTGGCTTGGCCCTTTCCTGGGTCAAAAGTCAAATCTCCCTAAGTACTGTGATAAACACAGAATATGCAATATCCCATTGGGTTCACTATTTTACAGATGAACAAATTGAGGCTAGGGGAAGCAAAGGACTTGACAAGTTCACACAGCTGGTATACGGCAGAGAGGAGGCTTGAGCCCAGAGCGTCAGCCTCCAGAGCCAGGGTTCTTAACTGATATTGAGTTTGTTAGGGGTACTTCTAAAGCTTTTTCGTGTGTCATGAACAATTCTTGCAAGGAAACCTGTGATGCATTAAAAGAAAACAACTGTGCTGAGACAGGCATTGCTCTTTGAAATAAACAATGAGGTCCTTGTAAAATATTTTATCTTCTTTATTTGGAAATTTAAATCTCTGAATGATGACTGATAGGACTGATCACATTCTATAATTTTTAATAAATGTTCTGGTATTTGATGAAAAGTGAAGATGGAGAAAACATTAGGTAAAAGTAAAGATGGAGCAAATCTCACATAAATACAATAATTGAGCCTTACACAGAATGTCAGGGACTCAGCCTACATCTGTCTAAGGCTCTCCATCTTGTTTGTCTCCAAATAAGAACAAAAGTCTCCCAGCATATGGCCCCCAGGAAACAGTCTGGTTGACAGAAAATTCTCCCAAGTGCTCCAGAGCAAGCTTTTCAATCTTAAGTTTGCTCAAGTGTCGGGAAAGTCCATTGTTCGCCAGTTCTACCTGGATGTGGATTTACTCTGCCTGTGGGTGCCTGCTGTTCTGTACAGCTTCTCATCCACACTTCTGTAAAATAAGCCATGGTCTCAGTGAAAGGCAGGTGCAGATGCACTTTCTCCCATTTGCAATAACCTGCTCATTTCTCCGCTTCCACAGCTTCCCCCATGGTGGTACTTAATTTCCTTATAATGAGTTGTCATAACTCCTTCCTCTTTACTACCTTATCGGCTCTGTGAGGACCAGCAATTCCCTATTATACACATTTGTAGATGATTAATAAATGTTTGGGGGATTAATAAATGGTTCCAGCATAGGACTGTTTCAACTAAGACATGCACAATTAAGAATATTCTAGGTATATCTAGAGATCAGCTGTATGACATTGTGCCTATAGTGAACAATACTGTATTGTGCATGTAAAAATTTGTTAAGAGGGTAGATCTCATGTTAAGTGTTCTTGCCACAATAATACAAAAAGAATATTCTAGGTATTTCCAGAAGGGTGACCCAAACTAGAATGTAAAAGGAGCCTTTCCACTGGCATGGTAGCATCTGCAAACATACCAGCTGGGACAGGTGTCTTCCCTGGATCAAGTCCAGGTTTGTACTGCAGCCCTTGAAGAGAGAATTATGTAGCTGGCCCAGGTCTCCTTTGCACCCCTGGTTCCATACTTCTACCCTTTTCAAGCTTCACTGAAACCGAGATTCGGCTTTCAGATTGTCCCCTCACAGAGGAGGGTTCCTGGCAGGGTCGGTGTCCAGGCCCTCTCAGTGAGGAGCTTAGTCAATTAGCTCAGAAATCCTAGTCCTTCTTCACTGGGGGGCTTTCTTGAGACTGGGCCAAGTCATGGTATTTTATTAGGACAATAAAAGGGAGAAGGTCAGACTCAGAATTTGGAAGTCTTTCACATAATAAAGCTGTCATTAAAAGGTAAGTTCTGGTTGTTCCTCCTGAGGGTGACTTTGGGATCAATACATGCTCTAGCTGGACTTCCAGAGACTCAATTCATAAAGGCTTTCAGCACACCATTAGAGGGCTGCTTTACCCAGCTCACCTCCCAGGAGGCAGCCAACTCCTTCCAGTTTGTTCCCAGACGGATAATCTTGTGAGCAGGTGGTCTGGTTTGGAAGTCTCACTGCCTCCTCACCTCCTCTCTCTGTCTTGAAGATGATCCTACCCAACGCAGAGTTTAAGCAGCATGGCCCTTTGCCGGTGCTAAGACTTTGCAGCCTTTGTTTAAATGCTTCCTCATTGCTGGGAGGAAGAAGACTTGCATTTCAATTTTCTTCTTATATCCAGAGCAGTGAAGTGTCCAGAATCTGAAAGCCCTGACCAGATTGACAAGCTACGACTCACAGCTTTTCTGGCTTAGTTGGTCTTCTACATCCTGACCCTTCCCTCTCTGGGTGGTCCCCACAGCCGTGAGTGAGGCTTCTGGGTCCCAAGCTCCATTTAGTCTGAGTGGGTTCTGTTTCCTTTCTTTTTGGATAACACGCTGCTGTGAGTTTGCATGCTGGTCCATCCTCACCCCTCTCACATCTAGCCTCTGTGTAGCCCGCCGGCCTCTGGAGAGCAGGAAGTGCAAAGGGAGCACATTGCCCAGAGCTTCCGATGCAAGGCCCATCCTGCCCACAATGGGCACCTTCCTCTGAAGCCATGTGTTTGTCAATTACTTCATTTTTCAGTTTTATTTACTGGGTATCTTCCATGCATAGGGCTCTGTGCTCCGTGTTAGGTGCTGTGGGGACACAGAAATGATTCATTGACTCTTATCATCAAAGAGTTGCAATCTTGGGGCAGATATGACAGGAGCACAAATAACTAGGAATTGTGGTAAAGCATTAGTGCCATAATGGTGGTAAAAATAAAAGCCTACAGACATTTAGAGGAGGAGAAGTTATGTCTAGGTTGACGAGATGAATTAATTATGCTTAATTTATGTGATTTATAGTTGATGTTTGTATGTGAGGTTTGTTCAAAGATGAATGGTAGGAAGCCCATTTGCTCTGGGTCCTCCTGAGAATGGGGTATTTCTCTAAATCCTCATGCCCCCTGGTACCCTCCTCCTGCCCCTGGTCTTGGGGCCTGGATGTAAATAAGCTGCCAGGGGCTCGGTGAGAGACGCAGAGAAGAATGGCCCTGTCTGAGGGAGGCCACGTAGCCATGCAGTCAGAAGCTGAGCAGCGAAGTCTCCCCGGATCCTCTTTGTTGGGGACACTCTCTTGGGAGCCCTCAGGCAGTGGATGAATCCACGGGCAGATCTCTGAGGCCGTCTCAAATCAATACCCCTGACTGGCAAGACAGGTCTCTGTGCTATTAGGACTGGTGACAGCTTTTAGACGGGGCATAAACCAATTGTTAAAGACCCTCAGCATTATTCACCAGGGTGGGAGAATTCATTTTGGTATCCGGGAAAAACAGCCGTTTGGATAATTACATTCTGTTTCCCCTCGTCTCTTCTAACGCATTAGTGGGAGATAATATTCCACATTCTAAGTCCAGAACCAGCCCACAGAGCTGCTGTTAAACAGCTGTCACCTCCCTCCCCATAACCAGATGCATTTCTTGGCAGGAAGAACGACTCCCTGTGTGTCAGCTGCGTCACTCCTGGCTCGCAGGCAGTGCCTGGCTGGGGCGGGAGGGGATGCGGTACAGGGGAAACACTGTGCTGCGAGGCAGGGGCTGGGTTCTGGTTCTGACTCAGCCGCAACTGACTTTCCCTGTGTAACCGTGGGTGAGTCACTTCATCACTCTGGTGCCTGGGTTCCCGGGCTATGAAGTGAGAAGGCTGGGACAGGTGGTCCTCGTGGGATCTGCCCTGTGGGGTGACTGTGTCGTCTCTTTTTCAGCGGGGCGCGGGCTCTCCAGGACTCCTGCTTTGGGCTGGAAACTCTCCACACGGATTGGCCACCTGAGCCTTGTGTACTGTGGCCTGCCCACTGCCACCATGGAGGCGTGGGGCCTGGCTCTTCTTTGTTCGTCATTGACCTAAGGCCTAAGAAGATTGGCCGCTTTTGAGACAAACGATCTTTTGCCCGTCCTTCCCCTCGCTTCATTGCTCCTCATGAGCCACATCAGACCTCTCTGCCCCACTAATAAGAAAGGAGCAAGACGGATGGGGGAAGGGCACAGACGCTCAGGGGCCACACAGCACGTGGGGAAAGGAGGACACGGAGGAGGGACGCAAGGGGCAAGGGAGGGCTCAGGCCTGGATGGGCGGGTGGCAGGGAGGAGGGATGGAAGAGAAGGTGGGGCAAGAGGGGCAGACTCGGAGAAGGAGCTACTGCAGGGAGGAGAAAGGGAGCCACACAGGAGGACAGGCGGTTACGGAAGAAGCGCTGCAAGTTTAATAAATCCCTCCCTCCCTCCCTCCCTCCCTTCCTTCCTTTTCTGATTAGCAACCCACAATCTGACACAATATTCAACATCAATATTCCAGGAGCTACAGAGGCAAACACGGGTAAAACATGGTCCTTGTGTGCAAGGAGGTGACAGCACATCAGAGCGAGGCGGCGCTGAGCCTGTGACAGGGAGTGGGGAGCGTCTCCTAAGAGGGCTGCGTCCACCGTGGCGAGGCGGGAAAGGCGGAGTGCCCGGGGGAGGCCAGGAGGGGCTTCACGGGGCCGGGTGTGTCCTGGGAGACGAGCAGAACCTCTGTGCTCTTCTCTTCCTCCTTAGCCCACTCTGGAGCCCTGTGGTATCATCTTCCTCCCCCCCGCCGCAGTCACTATGTTCTCCCCATTTCCACAGCTGTCTCTGCATTCACCTCACCACATTATAGTCGCTTCCTCATGTGTCTGTCTTACCCACTGGACTGAGCCCTTTACGGCCAGGAAACTGGGTGTAATCGCCTTCATGTCTATATTGCCCACACCCAGCATGGTGCCAGCAAACAGCAGGTACAACCCCTGCCCCCCAAAAAAACCCCCACACAATAACATTGAGTTATTAGCGTTATTATGTGATTAGGCGTATGTGGTTTCTCCTCCACTGGTTCCCACTTACATGGCCACCACCACCACTAGCTCCCTGCTCAGTGCTTCCACCACATCACCACCATCTTGTGTGGACAAAAGGAAAGGTGCTTCTCTGACACCTTGCTGCCTCTCTTCCCTCTCCGTTTCCCTTCCCTTCCCTTCCTTTTGCACCTGTCTCTTTCCCTCTCCAGGGTCCTGAGTAGGAGAGGGTTAGCCTCAGTTTCCCTCTCATACTGGCCATCTAGAAGCTTTTTCTATGAATGTGGGGTCTGAGGGATCTGTTCTCTGGCACAGCCTGGGAATGTCTCTTCTCTGGGAACACAGAACCCACGTAGGTGTCCTTCCTCGTAGGGGCATTCATCCATTACTGCTGGGCTATTGCTTGGATAACAGCAAATTCAGGCACCTGGAGGCATGGCCTTTTCTATGGAGTGGTCCCTCTCTGAGCTCACACCACTCTGCTGTAGAGAGGTCGGTCTCTTGGCTTGAAAGTGTAGGTGGAAATCACCAGGCTTCATCTCTCATGCCCTTGTGAAACCTTCTCTTCTACCGAGACATGTCTTCCAGCTATGTGAGCTTGCTGGACCACGGCTGCCTCTGGGGCCAAAGGGCAGGATCGCATGGCTGCCTAGGCTGTAGTTGGCTTGGCCTGCATACGGGTTACTCAGTCTATTTTTCTGAGGGAATTATATCTTTTAATCTTCATACACAAGCCTGCAGACCTCAGCGATGGACACATTTTAAAAATCCAAATAAATAACTCTTTAATTCATCATTTCCACCTTTGAAAGCAGGATTCTTGGAAAGCTGGTGCAATTTGAGTCAACAATTCAGACTCAGTCATCTTTTCAGAGAAGTTATTGAGAAATGTATTGAGGAACCCAGATTGCATTCTGTTTGTGAAAAGCACCGGGAGGATGTAATACCTCAGCCGAACACTGGGCAATGCTGGCATGAAGTGGCGTCCCCTCCCTAAGGACTTCTTCTTCCTCCCATTTTGGGAATGGGATTATGAAACCCTCCAATGGTCTCACCAAAATAAATCTAAACCCCTGAAAATGTCACTCAACTTCATAGTCCCTCATTATTATGGGGGGGGGCAGATTCAAAATAGGAAAAATCTAGATATTACTGAGCTAATGTTCTACATTGAATTAGAGTCCTTCATGATTAGAGAATAATTAAAGGGAAGCTATTCAGATACATGTGTCTAAAATAGCCACCCAAGCTCTGCGGCAGACACCTGAGGTTTTCAGACCAGGAAGAGAGACGCCCAGCTTGGGAAGGATAATGTGTGGCATGGCTGAGAGGCATTGGTTTCTGCTGCTTTCCTGTCCCCTCCCAGAAGGGGAGATGGGGCAGCGTGAGTTGCTGTGGCAACTTCTCCAAGACACAGGTCAGAGGTGGAGCTGGGGAAGGACCCATAGCCAGGTCGGCTCACCTGGGGCTTCACATCACTGCTTGGAAAGGCTGGAGGCCCTGGCATGCTTGCACTAAGAGGGAATGGGGTTCTGATAGAACCTTGCCAATTCTTTCTGAAGGACACACTGTCCTTGAAGAAAGAGCCAACTATCATTCCTTATACACTCCCTGGATTTCACAGTCAAGGAGACCGAAGCCCAGCACAGGGGTCCTTCCCCAGCTCTTCCTTAGCAAAATGGCTAAAGGAGAGCTGGGGCTCAGGGCAGTGGTTGGGAGGCCTCCCAAGGCTGGGGGGAGCCACTTTTGTGGAGACTAAAATGTGGAACTGGGAGCAGGTGTGGGTGATGGAGTGATCCTAACCTGTCATTTATTCTCATTAATTCATCCATCCATTCACCTTTCAAACATTGAGCTCATCTTTATTGAGCACTCAAGTTCCAGGCATTGTGCCATCATGCGAGCTGGGAGGACCCATTCTGGTGAATGGAGGTGTGGAGGAGGGGAGGAAATACAGACCTACAATGGGAGGAAGAGAATCAGCTGTTTTTGAAATGTTCTTGTGCCAGTGTGTGACATAGGTTGTCTCACTGAGTCTAATCCCATCCCTGTACGTGTGGCATTACGATGATTCCCATTTACAATGAGAAGAACCAAGGCTCGCAGAGGCAGAGTTAGGCAAGTGATGTTTGTGGCTTTGAAACCTTTTTCACCATAGCATACTGTCCTCAGGAAATTTACCATCTAGACGGGGAGGGACACATTCTCATATGTGTTGGATGAACCAAGAATTGCTAGACTCTGCCCCATTCATAGACCTATACTAAAAATAAAATCATTTCATATGAGAAGTCACAAGCAGCAGCAGATTTAAGGCCAGTCAGTGCCAAGTGTGGGGTTTAAATGATGATGCCATAGGAAGTGCTCACAAATGCCACTGGGGGATGAAATGAGATTTGTGAGGGTCCTTGACAAGCAGGCGGGACTGGGACAGGTGGGATGGCCACCCCTGGCCTGTTCAGACGACAGGCTATTGATCTGTTCAGGCCCAAGCGTGGGATTTAGTCAGACACCACAATGGAGAAGGCTGAGCAGGCAGGTTGGGGCCAGAGGAAGAGGCTCTAGCTTCGAGGTCTTTGAACTTTATAGGTGATCAGGATCTTGTGCGGGAAGAAGATATAAGTGATGCTTTCCAAAAACGACTCTGGCCATAACAGAACACAAGCCGGATCCTGCCTAGGTAATCATCTTTTGCCAGGAGAGAATATGGTGTAAACAAAAAGGATTTACAAAGAGTTCTATGAACCTGATTCAGGATTACAGTCAACACCCAAAAAAGTGGGGTATCTGATGGAACATCTTAGAACCTTAAACTATTTTGAGATCTTTGTCTCCCATCATAATTGGGGAAACTCTTTCTGTGAAGATCTTTAAAAAGGGGCACTGATACCTCTCTCTGGTGACTGTTTAGCTGGAGGCACAGCTGGACAGCTAGAGACAGGGATATGATACCACACTAATATTATAATCATTGTGACAATTATGATTCAAAATATGATATTTTGAAACATTAGCTGAGGTTTCTTTTTCCTGAGCTTTGTGGACACGATCTCTCATCCTCCTCCTCTCAGATAGATGCAATTGCTTTCTCCATTCACTACTGTGGGTGGGAAAGGGCAGATATTTGAAAATACAGGTTTTTAACAGTAAGAATGAAATACATCTTTGAGTCTAAAAAGCTGAGCCTTGAGTATCTGGAAGCAAGAATTGATAGGCCCCAAGACCTAGACCTGTAGTAAAAAACCAGAGTGAGGCAGAGTGTGCAGGGTGTGGACTAGACCCCATAGACTGGGAGCAGAGAGCCAAGTGGAAAAGGAGAGGAAGAAAGTGGCCCTGCTGGAGTGACAAGACCCGTGCATTCCCTACCTGGGATTTCACCTGCCGGGGGCATGGGAAGGAGAGAAACACCAGAAAGGTTGAGGACGTGTGTGCCTTGAGTTAGCTCTGGGCTGCTTCAGTAAAGTAAGGGGTGTTGAGTGGGGCAGCAGGAGATTCTTCTAGATAGGGCCCCGGAACCCAGTGCAGCCTGGGAGAGCTTCGAGGGTTTCAGTGCCTCCCTGAGAGGGCCCAGAGGGTGGCTAAGAAGGTGTGGGCAGACCTGTAGAGGTCTGTGGATGAGCCAGAGAGATCCATGTGGACCTAATGCCATGCGAACAAGGACTCCTTCAGTCACACTCACAGGGTGGGCCCATGAACAAAGAACAACGCGGAGTGAATCTCTCAGCGGAGGCAGGAATGGATGGCTCTTCCATTACCAGCAGGATACAGAAGCCTTCCCATTTTTACTCACATCCTTGAAGAATAGGAAGGAGACTGGAAAAGGGGAGAATTCTGAATTGTCTGATTATCTATCCAAAAGGGAGGAAGAAAATTTCCAAGTGTCAGAGTTTACTTTAAATTAGTAAGATTAAGCTGTTTGCCATCATTGGAAATGGCTTCTTCTAAAAGCTAAGTTGAATTTTTTATTTTTGCACATAGAATGTAAAATTTTTATCCACCATATGCTATTTCAAATTCTTTCCAATTGCTGGATTGTCTTATATCACTGGTCTGGCTTTTCTTCCTCCCACCATCGCTCTCTTCTTAAGCATGCCCTTACCCTGGGCTGAGCTTGGGCTGGCCTCTTTTGAAAATACAAGCTGAGATATAAAGTTCCAGTGTGCCTGTCGTCCCTTTAATAATATATCTGGGTGCCATGTGTTCCATTTATTTCAATTAAGGACCGTTGCCTGAGCATCTTGTCTGTGCCAGGCTCTGTGCTGGATGGCGAGGATTTGGCATGAAGCTCCCAGCAGAGTGAGGAGCAGAAACACGTAGGCTTTAAAGCCAGTTGCTAATCTTTCCAAGGTTGTGAAGTGGCAGGGAGAGGTGGGAGAGGCAATGGACTAGGAGGGACAAAGTCATGACTTGGCCACTTGGCAGCTCTGGAAGCTTAACTTCTTTGGGCCTCAATGTGCTAATCTGTACAATGAAGGAGGAAGACAAAGAAATCCTTTCAGTCCTTTCCAGATGCTAAATTATATGACTCTTGTGATTTTCAACAGGGAAAATTTATATAGCCAACCAAAGCCCCAGAAGACAAGATAGGTGACAGAATACAACAAATATAAGTACATTTGGTCTTTGATTCTGTTGTAATATCCTCGGAGCAGTGGCAAAGTTGAACCTTAAGCAGATCACACAGGGGCACATACATTGTTAATCACCTCCCTGGGTAGCCCTGGCAGTGGGCAAGACCTAGGGAAGGAGTTTCTAGATGGTGTATAGTGAAGGGCCCATTTTTGAAATTATTATTATTATTATTATATTGGCGGGGAGAATCTGGAATTTAAGCTTATGCTACCAGGCATGTTTGTCTTTGCCTATAATTACAAAATTGAATGCCTATGTAACATGATTAAATGGATATCTGAAATCATCTGAAATATTGATATATTTGTTTATATTTTCTAGCTACTGATCTCAATTTCCCACTCTGCTTTGCATTCAAAGACAGTTTCCCATGGCACAACCTTTTGACTCACTAGTTCATTCACTCTTTCAACACTATACAAAAATTCACGGAGCCTCCATTTTGTGCCAGGCTTTGAGCCAAACACTAGGGACGCAGAGATGAAATGCATGGCTCACTATTGAGCAGGAGGTAAAAACAACAGAAGGCAAAGTCGAGTAGGCTGTGGCACTTGGATGACCCCCCTGGGTAACAGGAAGCCTTGCCTAAGCTTGCTAGAGCTTTGCAGACAGAACACTGAGCTACCTCTCGTATCATACTGAATGGAATGGTCTGTGTGCTGCAACCAAGGGCTGGGATGGGGACGCAGTGGGAGGAATCCTGCATCTGACAAAAGAACCCATCAAATGAAGACTGTGTGACTTCCTTTCTATTTTTCTTTTTATCTCTGAAAAGCAATACCCAAGGATGAGAGATGGTGGCATCTCATGTCAGCAGGCTTCTGATGAAGTTGTACCGGGTAATATGATAACATGGAAATCCAAATATGATTTTTAAAAATCCAAAAGAATTTAGGTTCGTTAATAAAGTCTCTTGCCTTGGCTCTGGAAGCATGGATTCTTGTTGTGGTGGGGAAATGGAGAGCCCCATTTATATATCTGGACACTTACTAGGTAGGGAAATTCTACTTTCCTTAATCAATGCAAGCTCAGAATCACCAAGTTTGGCACAAAAGGAGAACTTCACGGGGTGGGGAGTGTTAAGACCTCATATTCCTCTTCTCCTTCTCTCTCTCTTTTCTTCCTTCTCTGCCTCCTTGTTTTTCTGAGATTTGCCATTTGCTCAGAGAATCCTATGGATCACTACCACCATCATCAATCTGGTCTCAGGCGCAACATTTAAACCCTTTAAAACCCTGACAAAAGCCTGGACAAAACTCCTGGAGTACAACCAAGATAAGCTGGCACGTTCAACATGACTTTATTCAAGACTGGGAAAGACAAGGTGAAAAATCTCCAGCACTTACCATGAGTTTAGACTCCGTACTTTGCTGACCCTGGAAGAGAAGAGTTCTCCCAAGACCCTCCCTTCTAGCTTCCAGTATCTTCCCATGCAGTGAATGTGATCTCAGCTCCAATTTAGTGTCTTGACCCCCAGAGGAAAATGCTGGACCTGCTTATCTCCCTAGAGCCTTTGCCATGTGACCGACAGCAGGAAAGACCTCAGCCTTGGGTCAGATGCCAATCTCCAACTAAAGGCTCCATGGCCTTGCCCCTGAGGCCCTCTTTAGGATCACCATGTCCAAATACCCCACAAAGCCCCTCACTGTTCGTGTGTGTGTGTGTGGTCTCCCAGTGAGGGACTGACGGGCACATGAAGACAAAGGAGAAATGGGAGAAGGGGATGGACGGGGAGGAGAGAATCTTCGCCAAGAGCAAGGACAGAAAGAGAAATGGACTCGACCTGTGCACACCCGGCAGCTGGGCCCCAGTGCAGCCAGTCTGACCATTTCAGCCGCCTTGTCCATGGATCTGGAGCCTCTGCCCGGGCCCGGAGCGAGAGCACAGCAGGCTTTACTGATAACTGAGGTGACCACGGGGACCAGACAGCCAATCCCACAGCCCAGTTTTCTTCCCTTCGCAAAAGGACAGGAAGAAAGTTGAGAAGTGAGCCTGAGTTAACAGACAAGCACGAAGACAAAGACATCCAGAGTGTGGGAGAGACGTACAGAACGGGGTCTGGGGGTGGGGAGAGGTAGGGAAAGGCTGCCTATAAGATGCCAAAACAGAGTCAAGATGGAAAATGATCTGTCTGCATGTATTTATTTATTATCACACCGAGTGAATAAATGATATGACTCTGAATTGAGTAGCTGCTTTGGCATGACACAGCCACAGGTAAGGAAAGGATAGAAAGGCCTGGACAAAACATCAGGGGAAGAACGACAGAGAGTGGACAGGAGGACAGCCCTCATGCACTAGTGTACACGCATGTAAAGTGCATGTGAGAGAGCGTGTGCGAGCAAGCAAGCATGAATTTGTGTTTGTGCACTAATGAGAAAGAAAGATATCGACCCTGCGATGGTAAGATAAGGAACAGAGACCATCTCTTCTTGTCACTTTCAGCTTTTTCTTCTAATCCATATCACGTAATTCTAGAAATTTCTCACTCCAGCTTTACACACTCATAAGCCCGAGTCCACAGAACAGAGGCTTTGAGCCACTCACATGCTCGCCTTGACTTCTGGGGAGTGGGGTGCAGAGGGCTTGCTCCCTGTCCAGCCCTCCCAGAGAAACTGGTTCTCTCCAGGGGACACTTCTGCTGTTGTTCCTGGACATGGCAACTCATCCATTTGCCCTGCCATGTGTTTCTTAACCATAAACCTACAGACAGCCTAGGGTGGGAGGAAGACAGGTTGCCCTCCCCATCCTAGACTTGTCCTGTCTATCCCTGTAGCATTGGGGGCTAATCAGAGCCCTTGTCCAGAGCCAATGTTTTAATTACATTTAAATTTCACGAATGATTGAAAGGATCAGCTTACAGAAACAAAAGAGAGTTGAGGCATTCAACCCCTCTGGGCCTTTTAAGACAACAGACTTATTATGTTCTTGTGAATTTCCAGGAAGAAGCTTCTAATTAAAGCTTATTGCCTCTCAGCTGCCGTTGGCCAGCCATGTGGCACGTCCTTCCTGTTAATTAGAGCAGAAAGGCATCCTAGTGGGGTTGTAGCCTCACAGAGCTCGTGCCCACCTCTGGCCGCCTTCCTTAGTGAACTCGGGAGGATCCCAGTACTGCCATGAGAGCCCATCACCCGCCACACGTGTGACTTGGGATCTAGACAGGATATTGCACCCATGTTCTAGAAGGAAATGATAAGGCCCTGGTCTACCAGTTGTATGAACGATTAATGAGGGATAATGTTTGTTAATCATTTTATAGACACAAAATGCTGGCTAAGAGCTAAATGAAGAAGCAGAAGCAGCAAAAGCTAAAAGACTTTATATCTACCCAAACGCTGATTGTAGAATTCCAGAATGTTGGAGCGGAGGGAAGGAGGGATCTCTGAGACCATTTGCTTATGGTTTGCAAATTGTGCATCGAGAGTCCTTCTGGGCAGGTGCCCAGCAACTGCCTGGCCCATGTCCCCTTCCAAGACAAATCACAACAAGAAGGGCAAAATAAAGTTCCATAAAAACTGTGCTCTAAGCATAACTTGAAGACAAAGAATGCCAAAACTTTAAAATAACCATGAGTGAAAGGAAAAACCATCAAATCTCAGCAGTGTACTCTCTTGTATCCTCAGCATATGCCCATCGGCTAGCAAGAGGCTCCCTAGCTACATGTGCAAAGTCGTCCATGCTGGAAGCCTGCAGCCTTTGGTTCCCACAGGCCCCAGTGTCAGGAGGTCTGTCCAGAGGTCTGGACAGAGAGGAAGTAAAATGTTTCCAGGATCTTCAGATAAAGGTTTAGTTCTGTCCTTGGGGAAATTTAAAAAACTTTAGGCCAATGCACAAGGGCCTTTTAAATCTAATATTTGGTAAGTCTGGCTCTGACTTGGTATGTCAGTTTTAGAAAATGAGCCCTTCTCTATCCGATTTGGAAGGTTGGACCATCCTGCTAGTCTCTGGTGTCACCTCAGGATACTGCCCACTGTCCCACCCACCTGTGATGTGCACTGAGAGGACACATTCCCCTCTTGCCCCAGCTCTTCAGCTGGCCATCCCAGGCCTGGGTATCCCTCCTTCTCCTACCTGTGTTCCTCTGTCCCCCTGGAGTGGTGCTTTACCAATGTCCCCTCTGGTGTGCCACAAATGGCAGAGAAGGGTAAAGTCACCATCCAAATCATAGGGCATCACCATGAGCAGGAAAGGACTTTGAAAGCTCATGCTTTATGTTAAAATTTGTGTGCAGTTTGCATCGGAACCCAACATATAGCCATGCTAGTTTTAATACAAAGATGTCCCTCCACTCCAATCTTTTCGTCAAACTGGAGCTCTGGAAGGTTGTACCATGCCGATTTGGTGGGTTTGCATGCTTTCAAAACATCACTACAGTTCCTGCAGGTACAAACATCTAAGTGGAAGAAGCATTGGACCCAGTTTATCCCCACCCACATGTTGGCCCCTTCCAATTTGCCCACAGCCAAATGTCTTTAGCCATTCCCTGGGTGGAGGAGGCTCCAAAGGCCCTACTGTGAACTTGATCTCAGACCTACAGGGCAGGGTACTGAGTCATCTAGTTCCTCTTCCAGGGGATGTCATTAGACTTCACTGATCCCCTGAGTTGCACTAGTTCACTGCTGGTCCAGTTTTTCTTGATGACTTATACTAGTTGTTTGTACCATGGATTAATTAAGAGTTGCCAAGGCCATTGGGCCAACAATACCATGATATGCTCTTTGGACGTAGGGAGTTTTATTTTTCCACTAGGTGCCAGGACTGTGTCAGGTGGGGCACACACTATCATATTTCACCCTCACATGGACCCTGGCATAGATATCCCTATCTTTATTTCACGCGTGAATTATCTGGTACTGCAGGATGTAACGAACACGTAGCACACAGATGACTCAGTGAGGATTCAAATCCATGTTTTTCTTTTCTAAATCCTATCCTCCTTCCACTGTCCACGCTGCTGTGTCTCTTACTTTTCTTTCTATTGCATCTTTTTGGTCATTTTACTGCTTATAACTTGTATTGGAGAATGCAAGAAACAGAGAGAGGAAGCAAGGTCGGAATGTTTGAATTCTGTTGTCAGCTATTTCGGGGAGATGGAGAGGGTGTGGGAGAGGTGGTGGATTGAAACTAATGTCTAAACTGACATTTCTCTTATCACCTCTGGAATTAATTTATCTAGGTCCAGCCTGCTCACTTCCCAGCCACAGATTTTAAGGAACGGCTCCAGAGAGGTCTTAGTGACCTAAAGAGGAAACAACCTGCCAAGCCCCTTGTTCATCACTAGCTTGACTATCAGGCTCATTAATAACTGGGGCTTAATCTTCCACATTCAAAGAGAGTCCCATTACCCAAAACAATAATTTTTTAACTTATCCAGGCAGAGTGGCAATTGCATATTGAATACTAAGTTTGATTTAAAACTAATAGATACTTTTGGAAATTCCTTGAACATTTTAATGAATTAAAAGTTATGAAATATTTATAAGCAGTAACAACACCATTTATTACCATTAATAAAATAAATACATTAGTCAGAGAATGAAATTCATTACTATTTTACTACTAGACATTGATGTCGATGACTGAATATTGCTCCAAATTACTTGTAAAATAGACCAATTATTTTAGTGTGATTAATCTTTTCAATTATTTCTTTTATGTAGTTGTCATTTGAAAGTAATTTTCTTCTGGGAGTACAATGACCTCAGCACACTCATTCCTTATTTATTTATATTTAAAAACCTTTGTGGCTGCCCCCGTTTCTGGGCAAGTTCCAATGGTCAAATATTTAAAATAGTCACCCAAGCAGGCGTTATTATTTCTAAGCACTTTGCAGGGCATTTTTAATTGGCTTTATTAGTGATTATGAATAAGCCATTCCAGAGTAAGGACATCTCTGCCAACAGCAGCTATGCACCGGTGGAGAAAGAAGGGGCCAGCACATTTTCTTCTTGGTTCCACCTGCTCATGCCTGGCTGTTTTGGTTCCAGTCTGCCCAGAGGAAGGCAGCGTGATAAGCATGCCAGAGGACTTCCTCCATCTGCAACCATCCCCACAGGATTAAGTAGTATCACTCCTTTGCGTGGCACAAAGGAGTCTGTGTACCCAGTCACAAAGGTAGAAGATGACTTTATTGGGGGTAAAAGCATAGATTTTGGGGGGATAAGAAGCAGCTGCCTTTGGAATCAGAAAGCAGATCTGGGCTATCAGAGTCTCCACTGGAAATGAGGTAACCTTTCCCTCCGTCCAATGACTGGAACAAGACACAGATGGAACAGCAAAAGGTGGGTGTGAATCTGTAAACATATCCTGGGATAATTGTGCAGAATTATTCAGCTTTGGTTCCAGAATGAGTAGATTCAGCTTAGTCAAGGGACGTCGGAGTGAGAGGACATTTATTGTGCCAGGCAGTGTGCTAGGGGCTCTGCACACAATATCTGTTTTAATTTTTCAACAAACCTATAATTATGTATTTACTGATGAGAAAATGAAAACTCATAGATTTAGGAAACTTCCAAGCTCAAAAAGGTGGTGAGTGATAAAGCTGGGATTCCAAATTCACTCAGTCTGGTTCTACAGCCTGCAATCTCTCTCCTACATTGGAATAAGCAAACCTTTATTGAATTCTTACCATGAAAAAAATCACTCTTACTTGCTCATTGGGTTACAGAGATTAAAAAAAAAAAGACAGTCTTTGATTCTAGGAACTTAGCATCATTGAATGAGACACACAAATAACTCTGGAGAGAGGCAGACTGTTCCAGAATAGAAGTATATGGAAACATAATTCTGAGCAGAGACTTCTTCAAGAAAACAGTATTTAAGCTGAGATTTGAAAAATGCGCAGGACTTTGAAAGCTGGAGAGCACACTGCAGGGGGCACAGACCAAACAGAAGCCTGAGTTTGGGAGGTGTGTTTGGAGAAACATGAGTAGATCTCAGTGGCTAGATGAAATTGTAATTTTAATGCTTATCTCTTAAATGGTTCAGTCCACAGAGATGTCAAAGGCAGAAGCTTTTGGAAATAAGGAGTTAAGAGGGAGAGTGTTTTGAAAATGTGTTCCCCATCCACCTGGAGTGAAGCACAGGAACTAAATCAGGATACTAAGGCTGTGACTGTGATTTCTCCTTGGCATTTACTTGCAAGCAATAGACCCCATCAGTGCACAGTTGATTTGGTCCCTTGAAGTGACCACCGCAGGGGGTGGCATCTTTCAGGTTGGCAGTGCATGGCTATAATTACCTGCTTGGCATATGGTCTTTAATTAACATCACAAAGCTTTGGAGGCATCAGAGGAGCCAGTTTGTTTCTGTGAATGGTAATTTCTCCATGAGAAATGGAGCAGCAGCCAGGGAGCAGCGGTTTTCAAAGGCTTTAGGCAAGGTGAAGCCGGGAGAGGTCAGGTGGCTCATGGCATCATTTACATGCACATCCACAGCCACCTTCTTAGTGAACCTCACGATGAGGTCAATCTTGGGACAACCATGGACAGTTATTCCTATTTTAAGTTAAAAAACACTGTGCAACTCTGGGGGAGACCTTTAATGTCACTCCTGATCTGAAGAGTTGGCTAGTCTATGGCAAGTAAGAGGAACGGGGACTTAAACCCAGGCTTTCTGATTGCTGTCTCGGTGCTCATTCTGTGGTCTTTCTGAGAAAGGAACATTGGAACTACTTTGGAGGAAGACACCTCTACAAATGGAGCACCTATTCAATGCCTCTGGTGCAAATTAAATATAAGTCAAGGGTGCCCACTGGGGAGCAATTCTGTGCAAAGTAGAACAGAGATGTTAAAGCCACCACACGAAAATTCAGTCCTAAGACAGAAACAACAATTTTATATTGGCGTCCCTAGAAGTCCAATGCGCTATCCATTGTGCCACAGAGCCACCTTGTATAAGTATCCGTATATGCCCAGTTTAGTGTTTGTGTAGTAAATTGTCTGTGGCACGAATGGGTGGATGCAGGCGTGGATGGCTGAGTCTGCTACACAGAGAGTTTTCGGCTGGCAGCCCCGAGGCAGAGTGCCACTGTGGTCTACATTTTACAAGCACAGACTGAGGGTCCTGCCGAGGCGTTGCTTGCTGTTGGAACAGAAAATGCCCAGTTTGGGCCAGGCTGCCAGGAGCCCATGAAGTAATCTCTCATTTTACCCAGCTGGATTTTGGAGCCTACTCCAGATGCTGATTGGTTCCACATGGCTGGCCCAAGATCAGAATCTATTTGTTCAGCTTTTCTCATTTCCTTTTGTCCCCTTTTAGCCTATGGAGGACATCGTCCCTTGCTCATCACTATCTTTGGTAGAGTTGGTGGGGGGACCAGGTTGGGAGATGCCACCATTTTTTCCTGGAAGCATTTTATGCTAGCTCCATACCCAGCACCTCAAAGCCAGGACCCACCTGGACAAGAACTTGCTTGGTGAACATGGCCCATATTCAGAGTCTAAGTTTTTAAAGAAGATATGGTTAATATAACTATTTTTGGCTTTCACATTTTAAGCAAGTGTAGAATCATAGGACCATAAAAACTGGAGTAAATAAGAGAGTTGAAAATCAGACTGTCCAGTAGTTTTCAAACCGTATTTCATGAAGCCCCATTGTCAGGGGATGTCAAGGGCTGTGGGGAAGGTGGGTTCTGGGCCCTTCATCCTCATTTCCTTAGGGCAGCTCTACTCCTGGACTTCTGACTTTGTTTGAACTAAGGGTTCAGCTTCTAAAAAATGTTTGAAGACCATGTGCCTAGTTCAAACATCCTCATTTTAGCTCCAGAGAGGTTAAGAGATGTGTGCATCTCCAACTCTTTGTGGACATGTGTTTCCAGGTACCTGTGGTAGTGGGACTGCATTTGACACCTTGGATTCCCTCCACTTCCTGAACTAGAGAAGTCAATGAGATCACTCCTCATGGGCAAGGTGAGGATTATGACATCCTCTCTAATGAATGGATTGGAAGTAATGCATGTGAAAGTGACTCAGTAGGGTAAGGGACCAAGATTACTTCTTTTGAGAAATCTGTTAGCGAGCTGAGTGTGGCTCTGGCCTGGGAAACCTCAGAAGTGGTTCCTGTAGGTTTGTGAAAGAGAAGGGGAACTATCGTGGCCTGCAGTAAAATGTATGTAGGCTCACACAGGAGCTGTTCACGGCTCCTTGTTTTTCCTGGGTGAGCGCCTTTGCAGTGCCTTGTTTTCATATTGACCGGTGGGCAGTGGTCCATCTCAACTGCCTCTGGCCAATCTGGGCAGGAAGAGGGAAATACCGAATTGGTTTCTTAGAAAAATTGAGAACTTCACAACCATAAGGTGCAGGCAGAAAGCATACTGGTCAGTGATATCGTATATCACATTTCAAGGAAAATCTTTGGGTCTTTGTTTATTCAATTTTTACATGGTAACAGAGGCACATTAGATGCTTTCTGGGGTCCCTTCCAGCAGTGGCTTTTCATAGGAAGTAGCAAGGTGTGGTAGCTAAGAGCATGGATTGTAGAGCCAGATGGGCTCCGTTCCAATATCAGCTGTGTGACTTTGGGGAAATTACTTAGGTCCCTGTTTTTTGATTTTCCCATCCACATAACGGGAATGATGATAGTAACAACACATACCTCCCAGCATTGTTATAAGGATTAAATAAGTTAATATATGCACCATGCTTAGAACAGGGCCAGGCTCATGGAAGTGCTAGATGAGGCTTTGCAATGCTGTGCATTTTTATGAGCTTTTTTACGAGCACACTGATCCTTTTCAGATCCTTTTCTAGAAGCTAGTCCTGCACCCATCTGGCATGTGTTTTTCTGCAGGCATCTCTGAACCTGAGGGGTCCTGATGAGTGTCTTGCATAATCCTATTGCTCTGGGTTGTCTGTTAAAGAAAGGTTTTGTGAGTGGCACAGACAAACAACAAGAGGGTTCCCTGGGAGCCCAGGCATGGGTGTCTCTGGAGGCTGATGTCCCTCTTGTCTGTGCTGAATGTACAAATTGCTCTTTCACGGATCTTTCAGGGAAAAACCTATTCTAAGCAATTTCTACTCACAGCTACTTTCTTTTGGAAGTAGTAGGGTAATAGCCCAAAGCTATAAAAGCAAGAGCAGAATTTATCAATTGATTGATTAACCAATCAGCCAACATGTATTTATGTGATGTTTTCTATGTGTTTAGCACCATGCTAACTGTTCCCTGGAGAAATAAAAGAAATATAAGACAAAGTCCCTCAAGTTAAGGTCCCAAAATGACTAATTGGGAAATGATTATAAAACTGCTCTACCTTTCACTAAATTTAGATGCAGAGAGCAAAGTCTTCCAAGCAGAATTTCTGTAGCTGCAAATGACATTTCCTGGCCCTAGGAAATGAGCGAGGTGGTCCAGTCTAGACCCTATACTTTATTATTTTCTGATGTGGGAGGCAGCAATAAGTTACCTATGGCTCATGAAAATGCCACAAGGAAAGAGAATATTGAGATTTGTCTGGCAATGTATGAAGGATGAGTAATGGTGTCAGGGAGACCATCTGATAGCTGCCAAAGTTCAAGTTTGCCTATATGAAGAATATAAGAAGAATAAAGCACACAGCTAAGAAAATGAAGTCATACAGGTAAATTCAAGAGGCAGCAACAGTAGCATCTAGACAGCGACAGATACAATATAGCAGCAAGTCTAGAGCTCAAGGTTCCGGCATTTCAGTGTAGGGATAAGAGGAATAGGAAGAATCAAAGATGATGCTAAGGTTTTCAGTAATAAGTAAAACCTCAGCCTTTACACATTCCACAAAGTCAGTAGGGTATAGTGGACAGAAACACTGGCTTTGTGGTCAGATCAACTTGGCATCGAGTATGTATGGCTCTACCTTTCACTAACTGAATGCCCTTGACAAGTTTTGAAACTTCTGTGAGGTTCAGTTTCCCTATCTGAAAAAGGAAGATAATAGTCCCTGATTTATAGAATTATTGTGAAGCTTGCATAAGGTTAACACATGTAAAGGGGTTGACACTTTGCTTTTGCACACGATGAATGCTCCATCAATGTTAGCTTTCTTTCTGCTATTAGCCCATATCAGCTGACATGAACTGAGCACCTATTAAGTGTTATACACTGTGGTAGATGTAAGAATTTAGAGAGAAAATAGGCATGGCCTGTGTCCTGATGACACCCACAGATAGATATTGTCTCCCACGTGGGGAGAATTGTCCCAACGTTCCCCGTAAGGCTTCTCCAGATCAACTACAAGGGCACCTCTCTTCCGTGGGCCAAGGAAGAGCTGTAGAGTTCTACAGTAGTGTTTCCTCTCATGTCCTGTTTGTGCCTTATCATGAGAGGACAAAGTTACTATCAGAAAAACAGACCAGGTATCCTGCAGACCTATCTGCAATCCTGGCCAGCATGTCACCAGCCCTGTCCACCCCCTTCAAATCCATCACTTCTCTCTGGCATTTCAGTGTAGGGATAAGAGGAATAGGAAAAGTCAAAATTTCTCTCATTTTATCTCTTCCTCTTTATGACCTAACCAAAGAAATGACCCCAGAAAACATAGACATTTTTCTACATCAAAGAGGCCTCGAGTATGCCTTCAAAATAAATCCTTCCCTTTAAATATGTGAGTGTAGTTTTAGGATGATTCTTATGCTGGCAACTTGTCTATATCAACTGATATGCACCTGAACTTGTTCTACTATGGGAAGGAAGGTTAGAAGCTCTAAAGGAGTACTCAGATCACTTTGTTATTTCCTGTTCCCTGCCTTGCATGTCCACATCAATCCCTCCACCTCCCTTGGTGGCCACAGGTAGTCTGAGCCAGAGAAGAAATGCAGAGAACATTTGCTTCCCTATGGGGACCATCTGTTCTTGGATCTGAAGCCTCTGAAGAAAGGTAGCTGGACCATGAGAACTTTCCTCGATCTCTGGGCCAAGCCACCTTCCCTAGAGAATCAGAAGCAGACTTGTCTTCCGCCTCTTTGAAGAGGGTACCCTGCCAGCAGAAACTTTTTTGTTCATTAGAGAAAGTTTATGGAGGTCAACTCTACTGGTTTCCTAAGGGTAAAGAAGCAGACAAGAAACAGGTCTCAAGCTCTACAATAGACTCACTGCAAATGCAATATAAGCTACAGAGGAAGAATTCTGTAGGTGGGAGGGAGTTGCAGGGTAAGGCAGGAAACATCTGTGCAAGTGGTTGAGATCCATGATTTGAACATGTAAAGGATTTTTTCAGGTCAAGAAATTTTTGCAGGAGTATTTGTGCTGGGCCTGATATCTGGAGTTTTGTGGTCTCTTATTCCCTTTTCCTGATGTGGATCAAATGAGAACATTCTGGGAACCTTCTCCCTGTCACATTCTTGTTACGTGGCTCCATTTCAACAGATGGCCACTTTCGTATGGTACATAGATCCTTGACATCTATGAGGACTGATCATGTCCAGAGACATTCACAAATCCTCAAGTTCGTGAGTGCAGACACATTTGTACAAGCTCCTGGCTTGCTCCCAAACCACATGTTTCCTGTATATTGCTTCATATTGCTGGTTAACCACCTTTTCAACTTGAACTGAGGTTCAATCTATCACATTATTGTGATTTTTCTTTTTCCCACACATAAACCAGTTTTGACTAAAACAACTACACCAACAACAAAATACATGTTGTAAAATTTCTTGCAAGGCCAGCAGTGAATGAAGAGCAACAGCAGCACAAGGAGCTGGGGGTCAGTGGGCCCCCCTGTCTAAGGGAGTCCCTTTTATACACCACCTTTAAGAGGCACAAGGTTCAAATCTAGGCCTCTGTCTGTAATGGATGATTGTGTGTTATGGGCCTTCATAGTTCTTCATGAATAGTCTGATAATTAAGAATTAAGGTCTGGAAGTTCTCCAGGATTCCTTCCTGTCCAGACTTCATTCTTAGGCCTCTCAGACCACAGGTTTCATGGTACCAGTAGGAGCACCCTCTCCAGTGAACCTCTGGGCACAGGCAGACACAAGAAGGGGAATAGCAATAATGAAAGCAACTTATTCCTGAAGCTTCATATAATTCAAGCCCATCTCCTATACCCTTTACATCTGGGAAATAATAAAGGAATTTTATAATTAGGACCCTGGGCCTTCTGAAGAATAAAGGAAAGATCAACCTCATATATCTATTGCTATCTATCTATTCATTTCATCTTTCTTACCAGGCAGACTTGAGGCAATGTTTAATGAAACAAACATAAAAAATATGATCTTGGGAATATGAATAGATGATCAAAAATTCTACAGTGAGAGAGGGAAATAAGCTATTAAACAACTACACAGATATAATTACTGTGATGGAGTATTGCATTTAGTTCAGAGTTTCCTGGCAGCAAAGACAAAAAAAGAAATCAACAAATTATTCTTTGGGAGAGATATATCTACTCTTGGTAATAAACCCTGAAATAAATCCACAATGTGGAACTTATGCAAAAGGAATTTAATGACACAGTGGACCATGACCTAATGAGTTTTATAAAATAAGCTAAAAATTCCACATAAAACCATTTCCCGTGTTGTCCATTATTAATAATAAGTTAAATCAAATCATTAAAAATACTTAGCTATAAATTTCATCTCAGGAAAAAAAGTAAAATAATAATCATCATTAAGTTGGAGGGAGGGTGAAGATTGGGTAGAAATATAGGTGAAACAAAAATGGCAGAATGTTAATTGTTAAAGTTGGTTTAAGGATGCATGGGGTTCATTGCATTATTCTATTTACTTTGTATATATTTGAAATTTTCCATAATAAAATTAAAAAAAAATAGTTGAAAGCATTTGGTAGCCAAGAAAGTTAAGGTAATGTGTTATCTGACAAAGACTATAGTTTATTTGAAGAAGTTTTTAGTTAAGTAGATATTGTTTTATACTGTATTTTAAAAAATTAATCATCTAGGCTATGGAGCACTTGGTATTATTCAGAATTAGCCCCTGAACAGCACAGACTTTTCTTTGTAAATGTGTACATTTCCGGCTAACCACTGCTGCAGGTTTTTGGCACACCTAAGACAACAGGCTACCAGGGAGTGGAGGGGAAAACCAGACTCAGATACCTTCACTGCAGTTCTTCAGGGCAAAGAAGTCCACTGCAGATAAGCTTCGGTTTCCACTTGAGATGTATTCCAGGGCCACTCGGAATGGGTTCTCTGGGCGCCCAATTCTTCCCTGAAGCACTGTCCAGCTGGTTGCATTGGAAAGCAGAGGAGACAAGCATAGAGAAACAGTGATGAGAATCAGGCCTAACCTGCAGAGAGGGTCATGCACTTACAGTGACGTTAGGGCTCACATTCTGCATGAGCACCGAGAGATGAAACCCTAAGTAGCACGGAAGATGGTGACTCTGAAGGCAACACACAAATGTCTGTTTCCTTCTTGTCCAGCTAACTCAGAGATCCAATTTTGAAACACACTCTAGCCACTGGCATTTCCTTTGTCATATTATTTTTATGGCAATTGCAGCTCTTGACCTAATGAGTTTTATAAAATAAGCTAAAAATTTCACATAAAACCATTTTCCATATTGTCCATTATTAATAACAGGTTAAATCAAATCATTAAAAATACTTAGTTGTAAATTTTGCCTCAGGAGAAAAAGTAAAATAATAATCATCATTAAGTTGCAGGGTGGGTAGAAATATAGGTGAAACAAAAATGGCAGAATGTTAATTGTTAAAATTGGTTTAAGGGTGCATGGAGTTCCTTGCCTTATTCTATTTACTGTGTATATATTGGAAATTTTCCATAGTAAAATTAAAAAAAATAGTTGAAAGCATTTGGTAGCCAAGAAGGTTAAGCTTGGGACTATTTCAGGAGCTAGTCTTACAAGGAAGGAATATATACATGCGAGAAAACCTGGCAGCAGAGTCAAGGAAAAGTCTCCAAAACATTTATTAGTCTATCCATAATTATCTCTGGGAAGAATGCTTGGTTTTTGAAATTTTATCTGATACCAAAGTCTCAGAAGCCTCAGGTTTGCTATATAGTTACTTAAGGGAAGCTAGCAAGAGCTATTTATTTACTGCAGGAAAATTAAAGTGCACCGAAGCATGTATTTTGGGGTAAAAGGTACCTAGGATTGACATGGACTTTGCAAAAAGTGCAAACAGAAGAAGATGGAAGCAGGTGAATTGGTGAGCTCGGCATCCATCCATAGTCAAGGGCATCAACCGTCAGAGAACAGAGAATGAGCTAAATGAGCATTTTTACACCTCGCTCATACTATTAACCTCTTGGAATAGCCTCCTGTCACTGATTGGAACATCAAATTTACTTTCCAACATTGATTCAGATATATATATATTTTGACAAGTTTGTGTGGAGAATGGAAACTACCTGGATTATTTCATATTTTCTTTCCTAAAAAACCCCAATTTTATTGAGGTATAATTGATGTATAATAAATTACATGTACCAAAAGTATATAAATTGGTGGGTTTTGACTTATTTATACACCCATGAAATCATCATAATATTTCAGATTTTCTTTCCTTTTTTTTTTTGAGACAGAGTTTTGCTTTGTTGCCCCAGCTACAGTGTAGAGTGCAGTGGTGTCATCATAGCTCACTGCAACCTCAAACTCCTGAGCTCAAGCGATCCTCCTGCCTCAGCCTCCCAGAGTGCTAGGATTACAGGCATCAGCCAACTCAGATTTTCTTAACACTAGGTTGGGCTTATAACCATTTGTATGGCAGTACAAATGGTAAAGGATTTAGTGAAAAACTAGCTTGCTGTTTAAAAAAATTTTTTTAAAACAGAAAAATCCTTCCTAACCCCTAAGTATAAATTGATGCTAACTACAAAAAAAAAATTAAAAATCCAACAATTCAGAAAAGTTGGTAAAGGAAAGTAAAAGTTACTCAGTACACCATTGTCCAAGGATAACCACAGTCACCACTTCAGTGAACAACCTGTCAGCTTTAATTTTACATAAATGAGACCAGACTACATATGCTGCTCTGTGATTGCCCACTCAATGGTATATCATGAAAGAATAAATATAGATTGCATTATCATTTCAATGATTGCATTTTTAACGATTTGTGCATTGCTTCTGATTTTTTCTCTATTATGATCGTGCTGAGGCTAACTCTGTGCACTTATCTAAATATGGCCTTGGGACAAATTCTTAGAGTCAGAATCAAAGTGTGTGCATGTTCAAAACTCTGAGGCATACTGTCGATCTTCTCACAGGGAATCAGAGGGCTCATTTCTGCACTTGCTTGCTAACACTGGATCCCATGAAATCTTTTCTGTCTTTGCTAACTTTGGGGGCTGAAGGCCTCACCTAAGACACTCAACGATCTCTTTTGGTGGGGTTCTCCTGCATGGTAGCTTCGTGTCTCTGGTCCCTGGCACGCAGCTGGGTGTGCAGTGGGTGTCTGTGGAATGAAGGAGGTAGTTTTGTTCCCTATCTGTGCTCTCTGTAGTTAATTCAGATCACTGGAGCCAATTCCTCAGCCATTTAATAAAAGTGTATTGAGTTTCCCCACAATAGATCTAGTAGAAGGGATTATTGCTGTTGTAAAGTTTGTTCTCTGTTACTGCACCCAGTAGGATTTCCTTCCAAAATAAAACCAGTGAAATTGAAGGGAAGGAGGACTTTTGGTTTAAATGTGAGACTGTCAAAGAAAGAAATATTTGCAAAGAAGATGTAAACAAGGGGTTCTTACAGAAAACAAACAAACAAAGGAGCAGAATTTTTCTTGTTCTTCTGAAAAACAAAAGACCTATTTTTGAGGAAAGACGGTGGTGAAAGCCATGAGCATTCATTCATATTCTCTGCTCTGAGGAGTGATGGATTTTAATTTCAGGTACACAGTGGCCCTTGACAATGATTTCCATTTCTGTATTGGCACTAGCCCTCTGGATAAATGTGTCAAGAGTTTTAGGAATTAGTTTCTGAGTTACCGATGCAATAATTTTTGTCTGAAATTCTCTGGCCTCCCATCGTTTACTGCTGCAACTTTAATAACTTTCAGAGCAGTTGCCAAACATGTATTTTATATCCAGGGAAGTTGAGACTAGGAAAGGGCAAGCTTATACCTGGGGTCAGATTTGTTTAAGAGACAGCCAAAAACCCAGTGAAAAACAAATCCAAGCTCTCTTCTCAGTCTGCCTCCATTTTCTTTGCTTATGTCCCAGTGGTCGCGAAACTAGCTCTTTAAGGTCCTGCTTTCCTTGCTTTGGCTGGTGGCAGCTCTGCTTATGTTTGCAGGAGAGAAGGTTACGTTCTGACCTAGAGCCTCCTAGAAACAGACGTGCGGCTGTATCCATGTGCTGGGGATTAGTGACTGTCTTAGCACTGGTGCCGCTATCCATCAATCTGACAGCGTGGGGTGTCCGTCTGGACTTGAGGAAGCCAGAAGGACTGTATGGACAGCCTGTCACAATCCATTATTTTCCATGTGTCTCTCTGGAGCTCTCCAGTTCCAGTTCTGGCTCTGCCCCTCATTTGCCTGAAGACTTTGAACAAGCCACTTCTCTCCAAATGCCTGAGATTTTGGATGTTTTCCAATTAATTGCATTCTCAACCTGAGGAGATGCCTCCTGAAAAAAAAAAAAACCCACTCTGACTGGGCGGTCAGGACACGTGTAACTTGGGGATGGGTCATGAAGAGGGGGCAGGAATTGGGAAAAGAGTGGTGCACAAGAGAGACTAGCATGAACACATGGGCAGAGGCCACGTAGACAATGTGTGTTCAGAGAGCGGGCAGTCCAGCCTGGTAGAAGTCTATGTTCCTCATGGGCCTCGACGTGAAGGGAGACCCCTAGTCTCACCTGCCTACCTCCTTAACTGTGTCTCTAGTGCCTTATGCATCATAGATGCTCAAAAAATATTTTTGAATAAGAGGACAAATGCATGAATATTTTTCTGTTAAATCAGACAAGATTCTGACATTCTTGGCCAAAATTTATGTGGCAGTGGAGCTGAGTTAATCTAAAAGTTCATGTCAATTCATTAATATTAGCTGTCATCCATCCATGTGACAATGATGCCTTCCCAGTTAGGAGGAGCCTAAGGACTGGGGAGGTCTGGGGGCTGCAGGAAGGAGGTAGTATCACTCCATGGCTCATTGCATAGCTCTTGGTCACCCATTTGCTAAGAGCTAATCAGAAGGAATCAGAATTATAGCAACTGAGACCTGGAGGGTACCTGAGTTCTCAACCTTAGTTCCCATCTTATGCATAAACGTTCTCTACAATGTCGGTCAGGCTTGGACCAAGTCAATATGAATATTACTTACAGCAGCAACACCAATAATAATAACAACGCTAATAATATGATCAACAACAGTTAACACTGATTGAAGGACTAGTTTGTGTTCTGCTAATAGCTGAAATTTAAATCCAGGTTAGTGTGACTCCATAGTTGTTATAAATGCCATTTTACACTGCCTTGTAAGCTCTTTGAGGTTAGAAACTGTCTTCCTGAGGCTTTGTTTCAATTTCTGGTGAACATGGCTGGGGACCTGAAGCTACAAGATGTGGCCAGCGCCATGTTCTATACTGGTCAGGAGAACCACGGCATTTGGGTGGTGACAAAACTCCTAGCTGGGACAGCCAAACCCATAGGTTAGATCAAGAATGACAGAAGCCACATAAATTAGACAACCAGCCAAGTATGATCACATACAACTCAATCACATGACGATTTTTATCAAGCATAACCCTGTCAAGGCTCAGGCCACACTGCTGGCATTCCACCACATGTGTCTTTGCTAAGACTCTCTCTTGACAAGTGTATGGACAAGGTGTGAAGGTGTGAAGATTTGTTAGAAACAAAGGACTGAGCCTGTGGCAGCTCATCCAGATCAACATAGGGAGAAAGAAAAAAAAGAAGCCAATTGCTCCCTAATCTTATCCTACAGGAAAAAAACACAGAACTTTCAAGTTTTCCTTAAAATATACTTTGTAATAATTCTGCAGCAAATATAAACCATTCAGCACAATTTTTTTATTGTTTCCATTAAATCAGCCTGCATTTAAAGCATTTTTATGGGAGATAGCAGGGGGAAAAAATGCCAGATCAATGTAAATTTTAGTGTGAAGTCCTTGGTTGCTTGTTAATTTTCTGTAATAATAATTACACGTGGCATGTGACACGGGGGTCTTTTATCTAAGTAGCCTTGGCTTTGTTATTCACTTGCCCTTCATGGTTTCCCACAAGTTAGATGAATGTGCTCTGCAAAGGATGGGATCTGGAGAGAAATGAGGTTTCAGGTTGAGTAGAGATCTGGCTTCCACTGGCCCCTGGTGGAGAACAGCTGCCCGAGGCCATGGCCCCCCACCCCCCGGGCTTTGTAGGAGGGAGCCTGGGGGAGCAAAGGAGGGGCTGAGGCAGGGATGGGCTCCCTGGGGTCGCAGGTTGACTCGGTTGAGACCTTAGCGTTGTCAGCTGGAAAGCAGTTTTAGTTTCATCAGAGATGTGGTGTGTGCGACAGGGATCTGGAAAGTGTCCTGGCTTCCCCGGGGTAGGAGCTGAGAAGATGTTCCAAACTGTGCTTCCCTAATTCTTTCCTCATGCTTTGGAACAAAGGAAAAATGAATAGTCTTGGGCTCCTTTTCCTGGCCTCCCTTTAGCTTCTTCTAATTTCCCTTCCCTTCCCTCCCTCCCTTCCTTCCCTCTCTCTGTCTCTCTGTCCCTCCTTCCCTTTTCCCTTCCTTTCTTCAAGAGAAATGTAAAGATTAAGAGAAGAAACTTTGGCGCCATACTTCCTGTTTTATAGTTTTAATTCTGTCCCTTATCGGCTGTGTGACCTCAGGCCAGCTACCTAATGTAACCTCTCTGTGCCTGAATTTCATCATTAAGAAGTGGGAATAATAAAAGATTCTTATAGGGGTGTTGTGAAGATCACACGGGTTAAGAAATGGACAGCACGTAGTTAACCCTAGATAAGCACTAGCTGATACTGTTGTCACGACGTTAGTGTTTCCTCTCTCTCCTAAACCCAGTGTGGCTGATGACTTTACAGGAAGGTGAAATAGGAAACTGACCACTTGATGGGATTTGGGGGGCTTTGGGGAAGAGCCTCCCACCCCTGAAAATAAAGGTTTTTGGGACTCCTTTTACTCGCCCACGTGAAGATGAAGAGACAAATGAACTAATGCGGGTATTCCAGGGAACGTCGTGCCAGGCACTTGGTACACATTTCATTTGTTTGTGTGTGTGTGTGTGTGTGTGTCTATTTATGTTCTACTCCATTCCAGAAAGGATTTAAAGCAGATATTTTACTTTATTTCATTTAGTTTTCACAACAAATGCACGAAACAGATGTTATTATCCCTATTTTATAAGTAAGAAAGTTCAGGCTCAGAGAGCTTGCGTAACTTGTCCGTGTAGTAAGTGCTAAGAGGCAATATGAACCCAAGGCTCTTTATCTTCAAAGCTCTTACACTGTCTACTATATGGCACATAGGTTTAAATTTATGCCAAATGCAAGTAATTCGTTTTTTAGAAGAGCTTTAGAGTGGGTCAGAGGTGAGTAGTGTTGGAAGGACAGCAATACTTAGGAAAGGGCGCATCCTAGAAATATTTTAGCCCTTCTCAATGCTGCCTCAGGCTGCCCTATTCCTTCAACACTCTAGTTCTGTGTCCTTACAATCTGTGTTGGAATACACAGGCTTGGGGGAGGCAGACATCCACACTGGTCTCTGGCTGATATTTTTCCTTCATTCTATATATTAGGCAAGGAATTAGGAGACTGAGAATCTACCCGTACAGATCTAGCCCCTAAATCACTAGAGGAGGGGTAGGGAGGAGTAGACTGATCATAGCCACAGGTGTAAGGGAAAATAAGAGTGGAAGTGTTCTTAACTGGCCTCCATGTGACCAATTTGCTTGCTGGATTAGCACAAGATCTACATTTTACATTCAGTGGAAAACCCTGTACCCTCTGAACGTTCAAGTACTTAAGGTTACTGAGTGTTCAAGGTTACTACTGGGTGTTCGAGGTTATTTTTTAGTACTCCTGCACCCTCTACTCCCATCACTTGAGTTACACGTCCACTGAGAGTCAGTTATACTTGTTCTGGTGGACTCAGAATGTGTTGGCCCAAAGTGTGGCACTTGGCATGCTGAGGACTTGGAAATGAAGGACACTGGAAGGCCTTAGTAGCAAGTTCTCTCTGACCTTCTCCTCCTCTTCTGTCTTCCACCCCCTTTCCTCCCTCGAAGTGAGTTGTAAAAACCAGAATTCCTCTTCCCCAAGGTGGGTCATAGAAACTAGAAACCCTCTCCCCCAAAGCAAGCCATAAACCCTAGAAAGGTCACTTTCTCCCTTCTCTCTTTAATACCCTCGTTTCAGAGGGGTCCTGCTCCATACCCAGGAGGAAGGAAGGCTGCACAGAGAGGCTGAGAACAATCTAAACAGACGGGGCTTGATGAGTCTTGCCCTCATTCTGTTACCATTAGATTAGACCCTTTTGTCCAATCACATTTCTACACAGCTGTCCAGTCTTCATTGAACCTAAGCATAAAAACCAGAAAGTTTTCCCTGGGTCTTTGGGTTTTCACTTCTGAAGTTTTCATTTCTCCCATATCACTTAAAACTTGGGTGAAATAAATTTGTTATGCTTTTCTCTTGTTAACCTGTCTTTTGTGATAGGAGTGTTGGCTGTGACCCTTATGATGGGTCAGGAAAGGCATCACACCCTTCTGCCCCTGCAGTTCCCAAGCCCGTTTATGCCAGCTATACTCATTAAGTGGATGCAACACGTGGGAGAAATCTGAATACTTTGGAAATAATTTGTAGTGGTGACTCACTACAGATAATTGCTGTTGAATTAGGCGTGAATGGGGTAAGAGAAAAGATCAGGGAAAAAAAATCTTAAAAATCCAGAAAACCTCCCGAAGGCCTTCAGATTATTTCACAAGTATTTTGAAATTATTTCTCTTTTAAAGAAACTAAAACTGAACATCGTGGATGAGGTGTCATGGATGTGCCTGATGTGAAAGACAACATAGAACTCCAGTCAGCAGACCACATGGGAAGCAAAGGGCTTGGCCCCACATAAAGAACTGGTGAACTAGCATACACTTAGAAGTTGTAAGTTAAAATAAAATGTTCAAGGATGTTGGTTGATTCCCAAGCAACTATTGGTCCCAATCTTATTGTCTAAGATACATTCTGCTTTGCTCTGGTTTGTATAAAGAAATACATAAGAGATTCATTAGCATTTTTCTTCTTTTTCTTTTTTCTTTTTTTTGAGACAGAGTTTCGCTCTGTCACCCCAGGTACAGTGCAGTGGGGTCATCATAGCTCATTGCATCCTCCAACTCCTGGGCTCAAGCGATCCTCCTGCCTCAGCCTCCCAAGAAGCTTGGGACTACAGGCGCATGCCACCACGCTCGGCTATTTTTTCTATTTTTGGTAGAGATGGGGTCTCACTCTTGCTCAGGCTGGTCTCAAACTCCTGACCTCAAGCCATCCTCCCACCTCGGCCTCCCAGAGTGCTAGGATTAGAAGTGTGAGCCAAGCGCCTGGCCTTTTCTTCTTTTTAAAGGAAGGAACATTGATTATCCAGGCAAAAAATCAAGTGAGAGAAAACTTCTTCTAACCCTGAGAATCCCAAATTTCCTCTTTCTGTTTCTCTGAATTTTGGATTAGGTCTCATGTAAGCCACCTCCTCCTCCAGCATCTGCTGAACTTCCTTCATCAGGGAGCTGCGGGGAGGGACCCAGCTGAATTCTGGGCAGGGGAAGTAGAGCAGAGGGAGTTTGGTTGGTGCTGGCATTCCGGAGATCACTTAGAATTACAGAAGAGACCACAAGAGGGGATCCCAGCGGGGTTTCCCACTCCATAAACCTGCCAGACAATCTTTCTGGCAGGGTGGATGGTGAATTTTCTCTGATTAGTGTCCCAGGTGATTTTTTTCCTTTCTCTTTCTGTAAGGAGGTGTGGGTCCACCTCCCACCAATGGCCAGTGGGAATCTGGAATTTGGTTTCCCAGCTCTCCGTTCCTTCCACTAACTTTTTAGCACCATCTCTTCTTTTCAAATACAATCTTTACTTTCAAACCAAATCAATGCAGTAGGTCCTATAGTTTAGTTTAGTTTTGTTTTTAAATACATCATCCTCATGGAGAAAGATGAAGACAACATTGGAACTTGCAATGTGGCCATTTCTGTGGGATCCCTCCTTCAGTCCCTCCAGCCTGCCTCCCGCTTGGCTGTCAGTCCTGAGCAGGGCTAGGGTTGGTGCAGTCATCCTGCGCCCCCACCTCAGAGCTGGACTCCTAGGACTTCCCAGACCTCGATGTAGTCCTCTCTGCCATGCTCCCCTAATACCAGCAGCCCGTCCTGCTCCCTTGGGAGGCAGCCTCAATGCCACTTAATGCCTTAACGTATTGATTAGTTCAAATACGCAGGCCTCTGAGCCAAGCAAAATGCTGACGCCCAAGCTCAGAGGCTCCATCTCAGCCATAAATCCCAGGCCAAGTCAAGGCACTGTGCTGAAACTTTATATGGTGGGGTGGAACTGGCCATAAACTGCAGTCTCATAAGCAAATTCTGGGGCTGGGATAGGCAGTCAGCCAGAAAAGGCTGGAGGGGCCTGGCAAGGGGGACAAGGACAGCCCACAGAATAGCATTGCCCTGAGAGGGTTCCCTGTCCATGTGCTGTTCCTGCCCTGCTGCTTTGCTGGGGTGGCCATTGTCAGGACTCAGAACATGATGCCCCAAAGCGTGGCACCTTGGCATGCTGAGTATTTGAAGCTGAAGCACATTGGAAGGACTCTAGAAGTAAGTTCTCTTTGACCCCCTCCTGCCTTCCTACCTCCTGCTCCCCTCTCTCTCCCAAGGCAAGCCACAGAAACTAGAATTGTTACTCTAACCTTCCCCTGGCTTTCTGTTCAGGAGCTGGCCAAAGAAATTCTCTGACCTACCTTGTCTGACAGTAGGTCGTAAGACCCTTGCTCCAGAGGGGTCCTGCCCTATACCAGGGAGCGGGGAGGAAGGAAGGCTGCACAGAGAGGCTGAGAACAATCTGAACAGACAGGGCTTGCTGAGTCTCCCCCTCAGTCTGTTACCATTAGATCAGACTCTTTTGTCCAATCACATTTCTACATGGCCATCCGTTCTTCATTGAACCTAAGCATAAAAACAGACAGTTTTCCTTGGGTCTTTGGGTTTCATTTCTGAAGTCTCCTATGTCATGTAAAACTTGGATGAAATAAATTTGTTATGCTTTTCTCTTGTTAACCTGTCTTTTATGATAGGAGTGTAGGCTGTGGTGGGTCAGGAAAGGGATCCTGCCTTTCTATCTCTACACCATGCAGAAAAGGGGAGGGAACTGCCAGAGGATTTGATGGATGGCATTCTGGCCCCTTGTTGCAGAGGGACTCCCAAACTCTCCTGCGATGCTACACTGCACAGTGGCAAGCATCCTGAATGATGCTGTCATTGTAGGGGTGACAGATGTTAAGACTGGCATGAATCTTGGAAATCACTGTGTCTAATCCTTTCACGTGGCACAGAGGACTGAGCCCCGGGGACACACCCACCTCCACTCTGCAGCCAGAGGAGGGCTCCATTCTACACCCTATGTCTGGAATAATCTCTTTAAAACTCACACATGACTAGGTCTCTCCAGTGCCCTCAGGATCCACCTCTGGTTCCCTGCACATACCGGGGCTCTCTCTTGCCTCTGGACATTTTCCTCATGATGCTCCCTGTCCCCAGAGGCCCTTTTGTAGTTTTTTCCTACTGGGGTGTTCTTCATGGATCAACCTGGTGTCCTTCAGGAATACAACTCCCAGGTTGGACCAGGTAACTGGTATAGGGCAAAAAGTGCCTAACTCTACCTGAGAAGTTTTTAGAAAAGTTTCTTGGAGGAAGTGACATTTGCTATTATTGGCTGACCTCCCTTGGTCCTAGTAGAGTGGGCAGGAAGGATAGGATCGTTGACTGAATTTTGTCTCCCTCCAAAAAGATATATTGAAATCTTAACCCCCAGTGCCTCAGAATGTGACCTTATTTGGAAACAGGGTCTTTATAAAGGTAACCAAGTTGAAATGAAATCATTAGGCTGGGCCCTAATCCAATATGACTATATTCTTATAAAAGGGGGAATTTGGATACGGAGACAAACATGCACACAGGGAGGATGGCATGTGAACATGAAGGCAGAGACTGGGGAGATGCATGCCAAAGAAGGCCAAAGATTGCCAGCAAACCACTAGGCGCTAGGACAGTGGCATGGAACAGATTCCTCCTCACAGTCCTCAGAAGGAACCAGTCCTGCTGACACCTTGATCTTGGACTTCTAGCCTCCAGAACTATGAGATGATAAAGTTCTGTTATTTAAGCCACCCGTTTGTGCTATTTTGTTATGGCAGCCATCACAAACTAATACAGGTGCACAGTTCAAAACCATGTCCACTCACTGGAGAAACAAACTTTAAAGTATTTTTATAGATTATGGGTGAATGGCATTATCTTTCCGTGAGATGACCAGCCCTTGGACAGATAGCCCATGGGCTGCTGAGAAAACAATTCATTTCTCACAAAGCTATTCCATTTTCCTTGCTGTCAGAAATTGCACAGGACATTTTCCTACACATTTACCTCTTTCTCCCTTCCAGATGAATAATATCACCATACTCTTCAGGTATAGGATGATACTAGAAAGCACTTGCTAATAACCCAAGAATCAAAGGCCCATTAGATTCGCCCAGGGTGATGCTCACACCTTTAAGCCACGCTTGAAGAAATTAATGGAATTTGGAATTCAGAATTCAGGCTTCTACCATGTCAGCCATATGGGAGCTTTCCAGAACACAACAAACAGAACTGCTCCAGAGGCCCTGAGATTATGTCAATGATAAGCTCACTTGGGATCCAGTTTCTGGGCTAAGACCGTCACCACCAATTTTCATATAATTTTAGAGGGTCAGCTCAGAATTGTGACTGGGAACTTTTGAGGAATGCTGAGCCCACACAGAGGCAGAGGTGCATGGAGGAGCCAGAAAGATTTGGGCTGGGGCCGGGGTGGGCAGGAATCCCCGTGCCAGCCTTTCCTCCCCTCTTCTGATTTCTCTCAGACTTTGAATATATACAGTAAGAAAGCCCCAAACACTCAGAATCCTTTGACACTATCCCTGGCCCTGTAACTTGGAAGCCGCAATTTTCTGGAAAGGGCAGGCTTCTGCTTTTTGGCTGGTTCAGCCCTTCAGTGATATGTTTAATTGATAAGCGCTTGGTTACCTACAACACAGGAAAAGCCCATCTTTCTTCTCAAGAGATGTATATGTCTTAATGAAGGGCTTCCTGGATACCCACTGTTTCATACATGCCACCATAGTCACTGGTGAGCTCACAATGCAGGTTTGTTAAAAACAAACCAAGCGGAAACCTCCAAAGAGTCTATAAAAACCGGCTCTTGGGGATGAGGTTGTAAAACACGTCTCTTTGCCCAGGACTTTTAGTGACAGGTCATGAAAGCTGGTGTCTGTTCAGTTGTTTGGCATGTTTCTTATACAGCTGAGCAGGAGAGCAGAGCTCCTTCCTCCCTCCTGTCTATGGCACACTCAAAGGTCAGAGGACTCCAGAATGGACCGTCGGAAAGACTGGGAAGGTGGAGTCTGGCATGTGAGCTCCTGCCTCATGTGAGCTCTGTGGGTGGTTCCAAAGTTCTGCTGACAGCTCAGAGCAGGTTTGGAGAAACCATTCAAAACAGCTCTGAGCCTTTGATTCAAGGGGCTGGTGGCCTCTGCACTAAGGCAGGTAGCAGACACTAATCTCAGGCTCTTAATGGGCACAGAATGAGGTCTGTGTGGCAGGAGCTGCTGCAGGTGGATCTGAAAGCTGTGGAAGGGGTCTGTGGCTTTGGAAACCTGCCTGTGATGTCATCCAAGTAGTGATGATGACAGCTATTATATTGAGATTAGGTAATAGTCACCGTAGTGCCTGCCACTCCTTAGGCACTAACTCTGTGTCAGACACTGGGAAGGAATTCAGAATTCTCTCTCCCTTTTTTTTTTTTTTTTGAGATGGGGGGTCTCACTATGTTGGCTGGACTTGAATTTCTGGGCTCGAGTGATCCTCTCGCCTTGGTCTCCAGAGTGACTGAGACTACAGCTGTGTGCTGTTGTGCCCAGCAAGAAATTCTTCATAGCTATCTCATTTAATCCTCTTAAGAGCTGTAAGGGGTAGGAATTGTTGCCCCCCTTGTACAGCTGAGAAAACTGAGATTCCAGAAAGTAAATTATCTTGTTCTAGGTTTAGTAAGCAACAGAGCTGAGATTCCAACCCAGGTCTGTAAAACTCCGAGTCCATAGCTGGGTGAGTCCTTGGGACAGCCAGGGGACCTTCAGCTCAGCACACTTGCTCCATCTGAGGGGGCTCCATATTTACACACACATACCCCCCCCCATCTGATTCTTACAGCCAGCCTGGGTGACAGGCACAGCCAGGCAGTGTGGAATGAAGGGTTGAGGGCGTGCTTAGAGGACTAGCTGGGAAGTGCTTGAGCTCGGTCTTGGGATTCCAAGGCTGGTGCTCTCCTATCCATCCCTGGAAGACGCCTGCAGATGGGAAGTGCCTCAGAGTGGGGGGCTTGGTGGCCAGGGTGTCTGCCTGGTGTGTGTACATGTGAAGTCTCTCCTGGTTCCAGAGCCTTCCCATGGTCAGGACAGGAGAGGGGTGTGTATGTGTGGAGGAACCTGGGACAAATCTGAGCTGGGAGTCTCCTCCTTCCCTGGTATTTTCACACAGGTGAAAAATGAACATCGGTTCTTGTAGGACAGGGATGATGCATGACTCTTCCCATTTTACAAATGAGAAAACAGGTGTGGGAAGCAGAAGGAAATCAAACACTGGTTTCTGGATAGGACAAGAACACAGACACTCGGATCCTAGGGCCAATATCTGGTGCCTGTCCTCATAGCCACTTATTGAAATGAGAAAAGATCGTTGGGAACTTTGACCCTGGTCTATGGTAACTGGGCTCTGTGCACGTTTGCAGGTATGTGCTTTGGGGTGCGCAAGGGGCTGGAGCCCCACGTTGAGCTAGATCATATGCCACTGAATCCTTTGGTATCTAATAGTATCTAATGTAAAAGATTTTATTGCTCATTTTCCTCTATTATAAAAATCTTTTGAGTATGCACATGTACTCCTGTCAGTCTGATGTTACATATTAGTAAAATTTAATATCTTATTTTAAAATAAGTAATAAATATAAGAAGCTGTGTTAGTAGTACCCCAGTGAATCACTTTGCATGCCCTGGGGTGACTGCCTTCTCTTTCCAGATGCACCGGCTTACTCCATTGCCATATTGGAAGACCCATGCTCGAGTAACAAAGACCCTTCTTGTTTTGGTCCAGCTCATAAATGGCTGTCAGTGCAGGCAATCCCTCATGTTGCTGTGCAGGGCTGCTGACCAGGGGCCCAGGGTGCCCCTCCTCACCAAGGCTGGGGAGTCTCATTGCCTCTTGGCTGCCTCTACCCAAGAACAGGACTTTGACCATCAGTGTATGAGCCTCTGAGTCCTGGTTCTTCTCTTTTTTCTCTATAACCTCTTTGATGAAGTCTCATTTCCCAGCCTGAGCTCTGCCCCTCACCAAGCCCACTGTCTCCCAAAATAAGCATATGTTTTTGGCCCACATTTAAACCTTCTTTCAGCACTTAGTGACTCTGGATACAGAGTTATGCATTTCTCCCACACAAATTGCTGTCACCAGATACAAAGCACTAAATGACATCCTGAAGGTGTCTTCTTTGGAGAGCCCACCCCCAGCATCCTGCTAAGCCCCCTTCACTACACCCTGATCCTGCTGGCTCTTCAGGGGGCAGAGTAACTGCTGCTCTTCTCTCCCTGGTGACATGACTGCCCTTTGCCAGCAGCCGCTGCTATCTCTGTCCTTTCTCTGTCCTTGGTGGTGGTGGGTGGGGAGAGCCTCTTTCTAATACTCCACAGCCGCCTCAGGGAGCATCTACTCTTACTTTCCCCAAAGCATCCCAGGGCTCGCTAGAGCTCGGCTGAAGGATCTCTACCTTCTCTGGCCCTCCAGCCTGATTCCCCACATCATATTCCTTTAAGCTATTTCTCATGGAAGGATTCCCAGTATGCATTTGCCTGTTCACAGAATTGCACAGCTTTCAAAACAAGCACGGATGAGCACGCACATCCTGACACATCTGGTTCTTGCTTCCTATCAGGGAGTGGCAGAGCAGGGGTGGATGGGGTCATGATCTCCAAAGTCACGACGCAAGAGGGGAGACTCCTTGGTGGGCCCACACGTCAGAACTGGTATCTTCAAAGCAGGCTTACGGCTAGAGCCCCCATGCATGCAGGCCTCCATAAGGAGGTGACACAAGTGAGTATTCAGATTGGCCAAGTCCCCGGGGCCGTGGTGTGGAAATAATTGAAGTCTTTTAACAGAGGTGTCTAAGAGAGCGATTAAAAGGGAATTGCAATTATCGAGCCCAGAGGTAAAATTTCAGAACTAGCCCATAAATCCTGATCTGACATGAAATTTAAAACTCCCCAATGGTCTTCAATGCCATATTAAAAGGGTTTTAATACTAAGAAGTAGAAATAATGAATGATAATCAGGGTATTGTTTCTGGGAGCAGGGGCAGCGCTGAGGGCCAGGCTGGCGGGGAAGCGCGGGTTGGCGTTTGGTTGTGTTTTATATGTCTCACTTCACAAGAGATCAGCAAAGGAAGGGAAAGCAGACTTGGCAGGGGGCATGGAGTGAAAGGCTGGCAGAGCCATTCTCCAGTGAATTCCAGCCCAAATTCTGCTGGAAGCTAGAAGCACAAACATCCTGTGCTTGTTACACAGCTGCTCAGGGACAGCCTGTGCAGGGAGCAGGGAGTTGGCTGTGGGGTAGGGATCTATGAGCCAGGGGAACCCTTCCCACAGGCCTTGACGAGCAGCTTCCCTATAGGCCTGTGCCCTCTCAGTGTCTGTCCCAGTGTGAGCAGATGCTTGTGCATGGAGAGACAGCATGACCCAGAGGAAAAATACCAGATTTGTAGCCTGGAGATCTCAGCCCAAGAGCCAGCCTCTCCACTGGCCGGGTGCCTTCGGGCGAGTCACTCCACCTCTTTGCTCATGCTTCCCCTATTTTATCAACTCTTTCACACGATTGTTGGAAGGATTAACTGGTAGAATGAATAGAAGGGTGCTGGAAAATGTATGTTATAGTCGGTTTCTATTGTTTTGGTTTATAGCACTCACTTCGATATGGTCATTCTCTTCTGGGCTTAAGTCTGTTCCCTTGAAATTTGGTGACAAAAATACAGCTAGATGACTCCTGAAGCTTCTTTCAGCCCTTGGATACTAGGATGATGGCGGTACCTTGTACTGGTCTGGCCAGTGCAGGGAATCCTACGGCCAGTTCTCCCTGGGGTCTGGGCTGTGTGTCTGCAGCCTCTTAGAGCAGCATCTCCCCAGGCGGCTCCAGCACACGGCTGCTTTGTGCTCACCTGTGATCATTTCCAATCCCTCCTGCTCCCCACGCTCTCTTCATTACCCTCAATCCTTTTCTCACAAACTGTTACCAAACCAGATTTTCTAGTTTCTATAGGTTGTGGCTCAAAGCAGCTGAGCGCAGGGGCGTGGTACTTCCTGCAGCCAATTTTAACTGGCTTGGTTGCCAAAATGCAGAGTCTGCCCCCTGTGGTATTAGCTCTGTTCCCAAGCTTCGTGCTATCTGCAGACCAGGCCTCCTGTGAAATGAGATAAAGACCATACAGCTTCTAGCACCGTGCCTGGGATGTGCAATGTCCTAGGTGCTGAACAAATGTTAGAGTCCCACTCTGCCGCCATGTTAGTCACGCATTACAAACATGGAAGAGCCAAGGGTCAAGGCAGAGTCCTTTGGCATTTTTATTTGAGATGCCTTCCAGCTGGGCAAGACTCACTCACTACGCTTCTATGGATAAAGGTGTTCAATTTGCCACAGACCCACCTATCCGAATATTGAGGGAAACGTCGTCAAAGGGGTTACCTGAATCAAGATATTCCCCTAACCCACTAAACTCACACCCTACTGCGGAAGGTGATTTGAAAGGACTTATTCTAGGTGAGCTTATGTTGCCTCTTGGAATCACATTCTATTCTAACCACTTCTTTAGCAACTGTTTAGAATATTACTGGAGCTAATATTTTTAAATTAAAAATTTTTTGATTGAGTCCCAAAGTGAACAAAATCCTAAAAATATAGCATTGGAATCCTTGCATTGAAATCTAAAAATAAAATTGTCTATAAAAGGAACTTGAATCACACTAGCTTCGTTTCTGCTTAAATAGAGAACATATAAATATTTACTCAAATAGAACACCTTATAGTGCATTCTGGGTTGATATAAAAAAAGGACTCTACAAAATAATAAACAAGGCCATCCCACCTGTGGAGAGCCTATCCATAAACCTGTGCAGCAAGTGTTCTAGCACTAGGGCAAAGAAAGAATAAGCATTCCACCCCCAAGGAATTTTCAGTTGTAAAAACTGGAGAGTAGGATGAAATAAAATGCAAATGAGCTGAAGGCACATATGAGTGATTTTACGGAACTCAACAACATTTATTGGTTATCGTGTGTGCCAGGCACTGTGGTAGGTACTGGATGTAGATGTTGATACAATCTCTGCCCTGGAAGAAATTGTATTCAAGTTTTCATATTAAGGCTGTGTAAATGCTGAGAAAATTCAAAGTAAGGGAGAGCCCAGCCCGGAATGGGACAGGATTAATTAACTGAGGAAAAAGGAAAGGAAGGAAGACGTTACAGGGGGCATGGTGGTAATCAGCACGGAAGTCCTCCTGCCCAACTCCAGGGAGGAGGGATGAGAATTTCTTGCAGGGGACAAATTTGGGACTCCATCACCTGACTGCTTTAGACTTTTTAAAGTTCAAATGCCCCAGACAGAGAGAAGAGTAATTCAAGTTTAAAAGAAATAGATAATTTTACAGGTCAGGGAATCTGTTTCAAAATAAGACTTTCTCTTTTTACAATGTCTCTTTCAATGATGTGACTCTGGGGACTTTTCCTCGCTAAGCATCTGCCAACCTACACAATAATTAGCCAGCGACACATTTTCTTTGTTGTTCATTAAAGATTAATGAGAGTCAGAGCTTAAGGTCTTGTTAGATGGAGAAACCCTGAAGGGGTCATTTGAACCTTTCATATCTGTCCCTTTTGGAAAATCTGATGAGCAGTTTTTCAATACGGCAGCAGCCATCTGTCTTCAACCTACAGTATGTCTTGGTGGAAACTCAGACGTTTCTGGCATGCTGTCTCTCACCATCAGCTGAAAGGCACATGCATGAAAGGAGGCAGAGCAGCTGTTTGGAGCTCTGAAGTGGGTTGAGCACATTTCATGCTGGGGTGACGGGCGTTTTCAGCAAAGTGTATCTCTCCAGTTCCTAGGGTACCATCAAATAGAAACACCAGGTATCAAGGCACTGCTGTGCAAACACAGCAAGGTCTGGCCAATTTGGAGGCAAGTCCTCCTTTACCTATTTATTTTGTTCTAACTGTTAGATTTTTGCTAGTTCTCCGCTCTGCAGACAGCCACACTGGGAGAGGCAGAGAGGTGATAAAGGGAAAATTTACTTAACAAAAGGGATAAAAGGAAAACTAATGGAAGTTTAAATACTTCTAGCTAAAAATAGGCAGGTGAAATAATGAAGACAGGAAAGATAAAGAAGACCCTGGAATAATTAATGCTGTTCTGGAACTTGGGAGGCCCTGGTCCTTTAAGATTAGCTCACACGAATGGATTCAGGTTGATTTAGATCTTGCTACTCAGAATGACGCCCGGTTTGGTCCACTTTCTGCCCTTTTTTCCCTCTCATTTTCTGAGTCTGTACTTGGCACCTTTTAGCATCTCATACAATGCCGTGTACCCAGAGGAGCTCAAAACCCATTAATAGATGATGTTGATGATGCCAATAATCAGAGCTGGGAGCTGTGATTGTATCATAAGCAAACCACTTGAATGATTGCAGAGCCAACAAGCCCCAGAGTGACATTTCTCCATCCCCATCGCTGATGAGCATGACCTTGGGTTAGGTCAACCTCTACTACTCCCCAGAGAGGAAATGCAGTGAAGGCTGGGGCATCATTTATAGAAAAGGCCAAAGGAAAGCATCATCCCTCCAAATCTGCCACCCTGCATGTTCCCCAGTCTCCCCTGGGGGCTCTGACCTCCCAAATCCCTCTCCCACACCTCTCGATTTCCATTTCTTCCTCCAGGAACCCCTTTGCATGGGGACCCTTTGGGATGTCAGGTGGAACCAGAACCTATGAGGCTATGAGCTGAGTTATTCCCGGCATGCCTTCAAGTTTGCCTTCAGTAAACAGGTTCTTCTTAGGCTCTGAGGCCTTAGCCTAGGGACCCCCATACAACTGAATGCAAGCCCACCTTTCACTGATTGCACCTGTACTCATTTGCAGAGCGTGGAGCTCAGATGGCACCCAATCCAGGAAACTTCTGTATCAGGAAATTAAAACGGAATTTTCAGGAAGAAACGGGCCTGAATAGTGATCTGGAGGCAAGACTTCCTGCTTCCCATCCACGGCACATTCTAGGTTTGTCCGTATGTCAACTGTGCCCACTAGCAGCTCCTCTCATGTTGTGCGGGAAGTCCATGTGCATTGCTTGTGCTCCATCCTCAGTCTTGGGCAGGTAGAACCGTCCCTCAACTCTTCAGCAAACATGTCTAACTGCCTAGGATTCATAACTTTCTGATCTGAGGCAGCTCTTTATCTTCTCAGCAGAGCATGTTTTTTTCTGCCAGGGTCAACCATAAATAAACCTGTGAATCGAATTTGTCTCCTTCGGGTGAGATGTGTGACAACTGGATGAAAGATTCAGGACACCTGAGCTTCTAATCTCACCTTTGTTGCTATTCATGGCTAACATGTATTGAGCTCTTATTAAGTGGAAGACATTGTGTTAAGCACTTCATAGCCATTATTTCATTTAGGCTTCAGCACAACCATATGATGTATGTCTCTTACGATGAGGAAACAGAAGTTTAGGAAAGTTAGGTGACTTGCTCAAGATCACACAGCTAGTAAGAGATGTGGAATTTGAACTCAGGACCCAGGCCTGTCTGACTTCAAGACCACTGCTCTTAACTACTACCTTGTACTGTCTCCTAATCCACATGGAACCAGGCAAGCCCCTTTTGGTCTCTGGGACTGTCTTTATATGCAAAACAAGGGAGTAGGTCTAGGACTCTCCTTGGTCCCTCCAGCTCTCACATGCTATGGATCAATACCCCACACACCCTTTGACCCCGCAGCCTTTTCTACCCCATATTCCATTTAGAGCTTCCCAGGCCTGTGCCCTCCCTTCCTTCTGGACCTCTGGCGTTTCCCCTTGTCATGTCATGGTGGCCCAGCTGGTCATCACATCACCTGGCAAACTCCACGTTCTTCTACCTCACCTCTGGATGAGCGTGAAACTGAGAGAGGGGGTGAGCCAAATAAAGGCCAATTCCTGGGCAGGGCAGTGGGTGCTTTGGAAACCAAGATGTCCCCGACACCCTTATGACTACAGGCAGAGAAAGATACCCCACCATGGTCACAGAACACAGAGAGAGCAGGCTATGTAGTGGGGCCTGGGAAAAATCCTGGAGGGAAAATTGCTCCGGGAAAGCCCCTTTTAGAGGACCCGCCAGGAACTCAGGATGGGAGCGGGCCATGAAGGGCAACGAGCCCCTGGAGCTCAGGATGCTGCCTGTGGGAGGAGCACAGGACACATGTCAGCCACCCTGAACTAATCTGCAGATCCTCAACCTGCAGCCTGGGGCTCCCTGGAGGTACATGCATGTATTACAGGGACTCATAAAATATCCTTTTCTCTTTTAAAAGGGACTCATACAATCCTCTGATTTGAGAAATACTATCTAATCCATTATATGCACTAATGCCCTTGAGCGAGCCATTTTCTCTCTCTGGATTGGTTCTTAAAAAAAGGGGGTGGGCTGGGTAAATGAGAACTTTTAGTTCTGTGAATTTCAGGCTGAGAGAAGAGGCAGTTGGGAGGCAGGCAGACCTTTCTGAGATTGCTGCCCCAGCTGACGGGCTCAAGGTCACCAGTATCGAGCTGGAGAATGCTCGGTTAGAAAACCAAATCAAGAAAAGAGTAGGACTTGTTGATTTTTCTCTGGGATGGAATTGCCCAGGGAGAAGGAAACATACAAACATCTATATCTAGAGGATGATTTATTTCCGTGGTTTCCATATCTCAACCCATACTTTTTTCTGAAGGAAAAGAAAACCAGGGACTTATTTTGTTGTCGTTTGCATTCTGGAGACAATGGAGATGCCATCTCATCAGTGAACAATAATGTCAGGGAAGAGGAGACACAGATAGGTAGCTCTGATAACATGGGACCCAAGGAGGGAAGCGGCATTTATTCTCATGTCCTCTAAAATGCCACCTGTCCTCAATACATGCTTCACTGTTAGTCTCTGGTAAGGTAAGAGGGTAGGTCACCTTTTAATTTATTTACCCAGCCCAAAGGGCATGTTCTCTAAGATCATCATTGACTTTTCTTTTTCTCCTTCTACTCTTTCTGCAGAGAGCACGTCCATCCGCAGAGTCTCAGTGCTGCTTTCTGTGGGGATGACTCTCAACTCTTCAGCTCTAGCTCTGGTCTGGTGGCTCATCTGGGCCTTTAGCACTGCATTTCCTGCTGCCTGGAACCATTTCTGCCCGGATGCCCTTCAATCAATCAGCCCCTCCCTCTATCCATCATTCTACTTGTTTCCAGGGGGAGAAAACAATTCACAATCCCAGAGCTTCCTTGCTCTCCTATAACCAGAGAAGATGCCTTTGGACCTCCAGCCTTAGAATTACCCCTGTTAGCAGGGCCAGTGGCTCCCCATCAAGCCTCACCTTCTTCTTTGATGACCTGAGGCATAGCCCAATATTTTCCCCCAGTTTTGCTGTTCTCTGCTAAGACTCTTATCTGTGTCCTTGATTCCTAGGGGGGGCTTCCCACTTGCCTGCCTGCTCCATTGGTGACCCCAGACCTATCTTGCTCCTTGAACTTACTGTTCATTTGTCCACTTCTCCACCCCATTGTCCATTCTGCCTTCCCTGGTTGCTTACTCTCCGTGTGCCCTGTTGGCTGCTCATCTGTTCTCTGCTTGACCCTTGATCTGGGTCAAGTTCTTCCAGTTTCACTCTTTCGTGAGCCTTTATCTCAACCATATACATCATTAAACAATTGTCCACCCTTCATAATTTGTAGTTTAGGAACCCTCAGAGGAGCGTAGGACAGCCATGCATCACTTACCAATGAGGATATGTTCTGAGAAATGTGTCGTTAGGTGATTTTGTTGTTGTGCAAACATCATAGAGTGTACGTACACAAACATACATGGCATAGCCTACTACACATGTAGGCTGTATGGTATAGCCTATTGCTCCTAGGCTACAAACCTGTACGGCATGTTACTGTACTGAATACTGCAGGCAATCGTAATACATGGTAAGTATTTACGTACCTAAACATAGCTAACCATAGAAAAGGTACAGCAAAAATATGGTATAAAAGAGAAAAAATGGTACACCTGTATGGGGCTCTTACCAAGAATGGAGCTTGTAGGATTGGAAGCTGCTCTGGATGAGTCAGTGAGTGAGTGGTGAGTGAATGTGAAGGCCTAGGACATTACTGTGCACTACTGCAGACTTTATAAACACTGTCACTTAGGCTACACTAAATTTACAAAAAAATTTTTTTGTCTTTTTTCAATGATAAATTAACCTTAGCTTACTGTAACTTTTTTACTTTATAAACTTTAAAATTTCTGACTCTTTTGTAATAACACTTAGTTTAAAACACAAACACATTGTACAACTATATAAAAATATTTTCATGATATCCTTATTCTATATGCTTTTTTCTATTTTAAAAATTTTTCATTTTTCTTTCTTTTTCTTTTTTTTACTTTCTAAACTTTTTTGTTGAATACTAAGGCACAAACATGCCTATTAGCCTAGGCCTACACAGGGTCAGGATCATCAGTATCACTGTCTTCCACCTCCACACCTTGTCCCACTGGAAAGTCTTCAGGGGCAATAACACACCTGGAGCTGTCATCTCCTGTGGTAACAATGCCTTCTTCTGGAAACCTAAATGGCCTGCCTGAGGCTCTTCTTGAGCAGGGGTCACTCTTTTCAGAAATATGTCTATGGTGGTTGGTTTGGTTTGTTTCTTTTTTCCCTTGTAGATTTGCTTGTAAGCATATAACGCACCACGAACATTCCTCTCTATTAATGAAAACCTTTCAGTGGTGGGGTCCACGTTTTCAAACTTTTTATGGAGCTTGCTGAGGTCTGAAAAAACTTCTGCTAAACCGTTCACTGTGAATTTTCTTAGAGGTTCTTCTTTTCCTCCCCCTGCAGTTTCTTTTCTCTTGCCTCTTCTTCAGCTCTGCACTCCTGTTCCAGTTCCAACAACTCATGAGTCACTTCCTCGGGACCGACCTCTAGGAGCTCCTCAGCATCACTGCCATCTCAACCACAGGCTTGTTGATTTCTGCAATGCTTCAACCTTGGCAGATCCTTTGAAGTCTTAGATGAACCTCTTGAGTGTCTTTTTCCAGATGCCATTCATACACTCCTTGGTGACACCACTCCAAGTTCAAGCAAGGTTCTTGATGCAGTCTTAGATGTTGTAATCCTTCCAGAATTGTACCAGTGTCTTTTCAGGGTCTTCCTCAGTTGCAGCAACAACCCGGGCAGAGGTCCTCCTCAGGCAATAGGCTTTAAAAGCCTCTATAACTCCTTGATCCATTGATTGGATCAAGGAGGTGGTGTTTGGATGAGAAGCAGCACTTTGATATTGGGATGAAAATCAACAATAAAAGGAGGACGTGTGGAAGCATTATCAACAATAAGCAAAATCTTGGAAGGTATGTTATTTTCCAAACAGTACTTCTCCATTTTGCTGGCATAGCAATTCAGGAGGGCATCTTGGAAGAGGAGCTGGGTCATCCATGACTTTTTCCTGCTTCTGGCAGTGTGTGCTTATTGATGTGCTTGAAGGCCCTGGGGTTCTCACTGTGCTAGATCACAAAGGGTTTAAAGTTATAGCCTGCAGTGTTGCCCCCATGCAAGACTGTTTTCCTGTCCTTAAAAGCCTTGAAACCTGGCATTGATTTGGCCTCCTTATGGATGAAAGTCCTTTCAGGCATCCATTTCCAGAATTAGGAGTTTTCATTCATATTGAAGATTTGCTCTGGCAAGTAATTTTCCTCCATAATCAGCTTATCTAGAGTTTTCAAAAATTCTTCAGCTGTCTTCGCATCAGCACTTACAGACTCACCATTCACTTTCACATTACGTAATGAATAACGATTCTTGAATCATTTAAACCACCCAGAAATAGCAGTAAATTCAGCATCGTAGTCGGATCTAGCCTTTTCTTTCAACATCACAAACAACGCTTTTGCTTTGGCTGTGATTGTCATGGCGCTGAGAGGGGTACACTTCTGTGTCTGTTCAATCCAGGTCATTAGAAGTTTCTCCATAAATGATATAGGCGCTTCCTGAATTTTTGTTAGTCTCATGCCTTCAATGAAGCTGATCTTCTGTAGCTTCCGTCACTGTGTTCTTGTTCTTCAAGCTCGTAGCTATGGTGGAATGGGATATGCCTAACTGGTGAGCAATAACCATCACCAATTTTCCACCTTTGTAGTCCTTAATCACTTTTAAATTTATTTCCAGGTCAATCACTTGACATGGTCTCTTACTGGCAACATTAGCAGTAGATTTTGTATGCTTGGGGGTCATCACGAACAAAACAACAAGAGATTAAATCAAGCACAAGAGAAAATGATGCTATCAAGAGACACGGTAAACACAAGACATATGAGGCTGCTGCCAGGTAACATGGCACACTGTTTGACAGTAAACTTTTTTTTTTTAATAAGTAGAAAGAGTACACTCTAAAACAATGGTAAAAAGTATAGTATAGTAAATACATATCAAGTATTACATACTGTATGTACGTAATTGTATGTGCTAGACTTTTATATGGTTGGCAGTGCAGTAGGTTTGCGTACACCAGCATCACCACAAATATATGAGTGATGCATTATGCTGGGACATTACAGCAGCTACAATGTCACGAGGCAATAGGAATTTTTCAGCTTCATTATAATCTTATGGCACCACCATCATAAGTGTAGTCTGTTGTTGACCAAAATGCTGTTATGTGGCACATGACTGTCCTGGAAGATCCCCTTCCTATCTTCACATGTTAATCGAGGGGGTTAAATTGGTTGATCTCTAGGATTTCTTACAGTTCTGAAATGCTATGATTTAAAAACACTAGAAGTCCACTTAGCTACACTCTTTCATTTCAGAGATGAGAAACAGACCCAGAAAGATACAGTCACTCGACAGCCTGGGTACTGAGCCCAGATTAGAATTTCAGTCTTTTGAGTCCTGACTCTTACCCTACCCTCTGCCTTGCCTTTGCTGTCTCCCTCTCCCCCTGCAAGTGGCCCTAGTTCAATTCGCCTGGTCATCTGTCAGATGGTTGTTTATTTGGAAATAAGAAAGAAATAACAAACCCTTGCTCCCACATCATTCTTTGTATCTTGTAGCTTCAAGATGACACTGGGAATGTGCAACCCACTTAACGAGAACAAACTACTTTTTAAGGACTTGAGCACATTGATTTTTTTGTGTGGGAGTGGCACCGCTAATTAAAAATAAGTCCTGTCTATTTATTAAAGCAGGCCCTTTCAGACAGTTCCCGCATGCAAACGATCCTTCACCACAATTAGGGTAAATTAGCAAGATTTTACCGAACTAATGAGACAATGTTTCTGAGACTTGTCTTTATGTTTTCCAGGCTGTTCTGAGAAGAGTCTATAATTGAGATCCTTAAACTGCCATATTCAAGGCAGGCTGCACGTGAAGGGAGGTTTTCAAAACTCCCAGTCACTCCAGAGGATGCCACGTGGAGGTGTGGCTCCAGGCCCTAGAGATGCACGGATACACAGGACGTGTGCACACACACATAGGCACATATATGCAGACACACCCCCACACATGAACACATACACATAAAATAAAACCACATGTTTCTGCTCATAGTTAAGCTTCTCCTTTCCTCACTAACAAGAGACCATGCATAATGCCATGGTCTGAAATCTTGCCTGATTCATGAGGGGTAATACAAATAAAGCAAAAATAATAGGAGGCACTCTTCATTGCAAAGCAGTCTTTTGCTCTGTGTTGGCAATCATCTTCATACTCTTTCAAAAGAAGTATTATTATCCCCTTCCAACAAGGGAAGATGCTGATGCCTAGAGATCCAAGGACGTGGCTGGGAGGCTGAGTTGGCCTTCAAATTCACTATCTTTCCACTCTACCCCCAAACACATTCTTTATCCCTAATCCAGTTTCTGCTGCTGAAGCTCTATTTGGTCACCTAGCCTGGTATGTTCTCCTCAAGAACTCTTTCTATCCTTCCAGCATAACATGGAATCTAAACTCAGGTCACTAGTCTCCCCTTAGTTCCCAGCTTGATCCATTCAACCCTTCAGATCTCTGTCCCTGAAGCCCTACAGGAGACAGTGGGCAAGGACTTACCTTAGGAGGATGCAGTGCTGCCTCTGTCTGTTAGGTTTGGATTAAGCAGTTTCCCCAGTCAAAACCACTGTGTTAAAGACTATGAGGGTTATATGTCAACTTGTCTGGGATAAGGGATGCCCCACATAGCTGGTAATCATTATTTCTGGGTGTGTCTGTGAGGGTGTTTCAGAAGAGATTAACATTTGAATCAGTAGACTGAGTAAAGAAGATCTGCCCTCACCAAGGTGGGCAGGCATCTCCCAATCTGTGGAGTGCCTGAATAGAACAACAAGACAGAGGAAGAGCAAATTCTCTCTTGTTATTGGACATTGGAGTTCCTGGTTCTCGGGCCTCTTGGATTCTTGGACTTACACGAGGAGCAACCCCCACCCCCAGCTGTGGTTCTTAGGCCTTCAGCCTTGGATTGGGCATTACATCATCAGCTACCCTGGATCTCAGGCCTTGGGACCCCGACTGAATTATGCCACTGGCTTTCCTGGTTCTCATTTGCAAACAACAGATTTTGGGACTTCTCAGCCTCCATAACCATGTAAACCAATTTCCACAATAAATCTGCTTTTATATGTCTATATATATCCTGTTGGTTGTGTTTCTTTGGAGAACTCAAGGACACAGGCCTGAAGGCTGCAGGTCAGGAGGGTGATGGAGGGTAGGATGGGCACAGAACCATCTCTCTGGGTCTTCCCAATCTGTGCCAGGTCTCTGAATACCTATACACAAATCCAACAAGAAGCCAGGGGCTTCAGGGAATTGGATTAGGGAATGAAACTCCAACTTGCAGGAAAATCGCCTCTTAGCTATTTCTCCAAGTACCTCATTCATGATTTGAAATATAACTAAGTCCCCTTTTAGTTTCTGGAAATATCAGATATGGCACCCAAGGGCTAGGCTTCAGAGATGTAGTTGTGCGTTTTCCAGAGGCAATTTTCTAAGGGCTTAGCATGATTAACAGAAGATGTTTCTACAAAAAATATTAAGAAAAGCGAGGATTTTCAGAAACTATCAGACTTTGGGGATAGTGCCAGGAAGCACAAAAAACTCACTTTGGTGGCTCCAATAGAAAGAATACTAAGAATGTCAGATCCAGCTCAGGCTCCAGACACTACTCCTTTTGGCCCTATGTCTCAATTCCCAGTATACAACATGATGCAATGCAGTAGTCAGACTTGGGTTCAAATCCGGACCTCACCCACCAATAGCTACATGACCTTGTGCCAACCTTTTGGTTGAACCAAACTTCAACTTCTCCATCTGTAAAATGGGATTAGACTAAAAGCTTCATGTTGTACCTCCATCACCTCGCTCAATGCCTGCCTCATAGTATGTGGTCAATAAATATTTGCTCATAAAAAGAATGAGTAAACTTCTATCTTACAGATGTTTGATGCATTTTAAACATTTGGGCAGGTCAATAAATGTTAGCATCCTTCCTTTGCTTTGCTAATCAACTTTTGAAACATTTTCTCTTTCCCTTCTCAAAGTTAATGAACATGCTCTTGGGATATCCCAAGAGCCAAAATTCTACTACAAAGTGATAGTCCTGTAGAAGCCTTTAACAAAGATTCATAGATCCATAGAATTTCATCTACAAGAGAAAGTCCTAGGGTTGAAAGGAGACCCAGAGACCCTCAGTTCTAATCTTTTAGTTCACCAGATAAAGAAATTGATGGAGAAGGAAATGACTTGCCCAAGATCACACAGCTAGTTAGTAATACTGTATGTTCATTCTAAGGCAAGGCTATTTCTACTGATTAAACAACTTCTAGCCTATATCCTGTGATCACTAACTGGACAATTTCCAATGCAGAATGACATCAGGAAGAGAGACTTCACCAAGGCTATCCCACCCTTTGTGCTTTAAGTACGTAAGGACTGGAATCACTGTGTTCTAGTCTTGCCTCTGCTAAGTATGACTGTCCCAAGTACTATAATATAGCATATCAACATGCTTTAGACCAACAGTGCACTTACCCTAGTGGCCGAGCTGCAGGACACATTTATTACATGTATTTATTTTTCACAAGTATGGTTGCAATTCTGTTAGTGAAAATCAACAGAAGAGAGCTCAAAGCTTTACAACCCCTTTAAGTCCATGCTTCCTGGTTTCCTTCCCTTACACTATACTTACAACCCAGAAGAAGTTTGCTTTTACTGGTTGGATTCGATTAGTCCTTTAATGTTTTGATTTGAGTAAAACCACAGAAAGCTAGATTTCCTAGTCCATGACCTTTAAGGGCTAACTCTGCAGTTAAGAAATATTCACTTGGACCAGAAAGCAGTCAACCTCTTGCATCCTCTGGCTGGTCTAATTACTGATGTTTTTCAATACCTACACCTCAGCACTCCATGGGGATTCCTGGGACCAGAAAACCCAGGTCTGAGGTCCAAGTTTTTATGTTCTACTCTCTTATTTTTGCAACCAAAGAGTCAAGAGAAACAGAAAAACTTAGTAACAGATAGTTTATAATCTTTCTTTTCAAATTATACTACTAAGAGGTGAGTTTCTTTGCTTTGGATGGCAAAGGAAAATAGAGACTAAAGGTTAAGGAGAGGTATGTCTATAATTAATAAATTAATTTGTTGATCACTTATTCACTTATATATTCATTAATCATTGAAATACTATTTTAAAAGTGTGTATGATACACAAAGCAGTGAGCTTTGTAGGTGAGAGGGTAGGGTAGAAATACAAAAAAATACATAGTCCCTGCTCTAAATCACTCTATATTCTAGCCGGGGAAGACGCCACATTTATTTACTCACATGCTTCTAATAAAAGAGTTCCCAAAGGGGAGTTATCAATAAAGCTTTCCTGACCCTGCAGCATGACTTGGAATGTGATTGGCAGAGATGGGAAGTGAGGGCCTTCCAGGTGGAGGGACAAGCACGTGGGAAGGTTGCAGAGTTGGAAAGGCCAAAAGGTTGGTTAAAAATGCGAAGCGAAGCCACTTGGCTGGAGTGGAGAGCTCACAGAGGATCAGTGTGGTGCAAAGCGAGAACGGTTCTTCGTGAAGGACCTGAACTGCTCTATGGAGTTTGTTTTTCATTTCAGAGTCAATGGGAAGCCTACGAAGGTTTATCACTGGGGAAGTTATGTAAACAAAGTGGTCTCTAGGAAAAATATTTCGGCATTAGCAGTGATGAAGATATTTAGGGTGAGAGGATTGTGGAGAATGGGGACAGATCCAAATTAGGAAGCTCCTGCAGGAGTCAAGCTCTGGGGCAGAAGGGCTGAAGCCGCGCGCTGAGAGTTTCACTGGGAAGGTGGGGACCACATCTGAAAGGTCTCCAAGGCATCATACGAAGACACCTGACATTGGATTTCTGAAGAACAATAATTAAGTCCAGATCTTCCCCAACTTCTGTAATTTCGGAACCGAAGGTAGTCAGTGGACAGAAGTGAAGATACTTTAATAGAACAAACTTTTACAGATGTTTGAAGCCTTGAGACGCTGCTTAGGATTGGTCAGAAAAAGACCTGAGCGCGCAGAGGCATCCGTTTCACCCTGACACAGCCGCTCCCAGGTTCACTGCCGTCTCTATTCAGTGGCTCTTCTCACGGGAGGAACGCGTTCTGGCCCACGGCTGAGTTTTCCTTCCAGCCTCCTCCATCTGGGGCTTGTAAAACCCGAGCCTCCTAACATAGCTGGTTCAAAGGAGGGAAAAATCCTTGCCTGCTTAACATTCTGCGAACGCCCTGGCAAATCTCCCAAGTCAATCATCATGAATGAAGCCGTTTAAGAGCGCGGCTGCGACTCCTCTGTGCGGATGAATAACCAGGCGGAGTGAATCCCCGGCAGAGGGGACTGTGGGCGACTCTCTTTCTGCTTTGTCACCCTTTATGACCCGCCGTACCAGTCCCAGCGCCCTTCACGGGAATGTCTTGCTTTGCAAAAAGAAACCGATAATAACCACAGAGAGGAGAATGCTAGCCCCGCAGGCTGCTATTTCAAAAGTCTGGAGAATTGGAAAGCTAGCCAGACCGTCCTTGTGCGCCGCGTAACTCCCCCTTCTGCTTTGCAATGACACGCCCAGAACCGCAGCGGTAGCGGCAGAATCGGGTTTGAAGGCCTCATGCTCTCTCCTTCACAGAACTTGTCGCCAAGAGCAATGGCCCTGGGTTGCCGGCGGCTCGTGACGACTCTGTTCTCCACGCTATGAGTCCACGTTCAGCCCAGGGTGGCTGTGGCAGAACAGACCATTGGTTCTGTTTGTCCTGGCTTCCGGAGGGGAGATTGGCTCCAATCCACTCCCTAAGAGGACGCTATCCTCTGCTGGGACTGGCAGTGGCAGCTGCCTCAATCCAGAAGTCCACATAGCAGTGACAGTGTCCAGATTGCGTGCAGGCAGGAGGCCACCTTTGTGAGCTGCACTTAGCTCCAAGTGCCAACGGGAGACTGTGCTGAGTAAGTAGTGCTGAGTGTGGACTTGAGTGACAGGGAGGAAAAGGGGGTCTTGGTACTCATTTCAGCTCTACCCCTGAGTCATTGACACAATGCACATCCCTTCATTCAGCATTTGTTGAACACCTATCAGGAAGCATGCCGGTAGCCTAGAACACTGGAATGAATGAGACCCCTGAGGGACCTACTAGTAAAAGAGGCATTTGTAGAGTCATTCGATTTCTCTGAGCCTGTTTCCTTTAAAAGCGCAGGCATGGGCATTATTTCTAAGGCCCTTTCCTACTCTTGACAGTCTGCAGTTCTGTGACTGGCTTCTGACCCTAGCAAAGATAAGCACCAGATTAGAGAAGTGACTCCCAAGTTCACTGATTCGTGCTCAGCCTGGCTGCCTCCTCTATCTCAGAGCCCAGAGCGTGAGGGTCAGGCATGAGAATCCTCTGTGCCAGAGCTTGGTCAGGCAACCTGAGTACCACTGCCTGGACCACAGCCACAGTGGGGGTAAAGGAGAGCCCTTATATTTGAACCTTCCTCCAGGGCCCATTCTGCAAATCTTAAACTCTACAGAATACCCCACTTTAATGTCTTGAGGAAGCGCCTCTGTTTGCTAGAAAAATTCTAGGAAAGCAATTTATTTTTCTTAACCTCCGAGAGTGTTTAGGATTAACTTTCCGACTGACTCTATTCTGGATTTCTCCAGACAACTCCATTTTGATAAAGCCTCTACTGTGAGGCTCCCTGAGCAGAGGCCAGGGAACCAGAGCCTGGAGACCAAACCAGGGTGATGGTTTAGGAGCCTGTAGGTAAGGTAGGTGTGACTCCACCCCCCAAGCCAGAATCCCAGAATTAAAAGGCTGAAAAGAACTTCAATGACACTCAAGTCCTTTTCAGAAGAACCTAAAGGTTCCCAGGAAAATTGAGCGAGATCCAGGAGGAATACTTGGGTCTCTTGACTTTCTCACTAATAGAAAACACAGTCCCCCTTGCTGGAGGGACAGCCTTGAGGATGACTGACTATAGGCTCCAAACTGATGGGGATCTACTCACGCATCCCTGATCCTATGGGAGCCTTCCTGGCTCAGGCTTCTCACACAGATGAGGACTGCCTTGGCATTAGTGAGTTGGGAGCGTCCTGAGGTGCTAGTCGAATGTAATACTCTCCCTCTTCCAGCTTCTCTAACACTAACTTTCTGAAGCAGTGCCAATGAAAGCAGTATGCAGCTCCAGAAGTTTTTATTTAGCTTTTTTTTAGACTTGTTAGATATCCTTTACACCAAGCTTATCATATGGAAATAAGAAATGCCAATGACATCTCCTGCCAACTGCTGCTTCTTCATGAGAGTCCTCATCTAAAGGATGGAAGCAATTTGTTCCTCAAGGGGCCCAAGTCTTACTCTTCCTACAGATATTGGAAATCTTTCATCTTAAAAGCTTTTTCAGGAACTGCCTCAGAAACAGTGCCCGGGTCTACGACAACTCCAAACCTCCATCAGAACTGTACTTGCTATGGTTTTTTTTTTTTCTTGCATCAAATCTCTATTCAGCCTAAGGTATCTTACCTCTAAGTGTCACCAGCAATGCCAGGGGAGATGGGCATGGGTGGGGACTGCTCCCCATATTTTTTTAGAAGTAGAAACAGAGGGCACATTAATGCCAGAAGGAGGAAAAAATTTTTTTTTTCTGTCTTATGTGCCCCAGCCATCGTGGCACTAGGTTCTTTCCTGTCCTTCATATGTCATTTCATTTACTTCTAAAAGAAAAAGGAGGAGGAGGGAAGAGGAGGAAATTGAGCCTTACTTGAAAGGAACTGTGACTTGCCTGTGAGCCCTTTGGCTAGTAAGAGATGCAACTAGGATTTGTACCAGGATTGAAACCCCAAGTCCTTGCTCTTTCCACCACATTGTTCACCTAGTGGGTCCTTTGGCGACTAATCGCATTGCACAGCCATCAGTGTCCCTGGGGGAGCTGATCAGCATGAGTGCCTGGATTATGCCCCACCCCAAGCCGTTGTCCACAGGTGGCCTCATCTTGAATCTCTAAGCAAGGAAGCGACTTGCTATTGGTAACAGAATATTCCCTTAGAAGTACCTCTTCAATTTTCTCTGCTTCTTCATGATCAAGCTGGTATTTACTGGGCACATAATCTAAGCAATAAAACTGCCATAAACTGCAGCAGACCAAGCTAATAGAAAATGTGCACCGTAGAGGAAAAAGGCACAGACAAGAATAATGACACCCCATTTCTCCTACTCCAGAAAGAAAAATTAGGAAGGGGTGAATGACTCCTCAGGACACTGCGGGGGGGCCCCCTCATTAGGAGGTTTTGGCTGAATTTACCTTATGTACATGTGGGCATATACATGCACTCTCATAGTTTGCATTAAGAATGACAGTGAACAAAAGCAACACAAAGAGGAGGAGGATACATTCTCCTTGTAAAATATTAAAACATTGCAGATAAGCCTAGCATTTCCTTTGACCAGCAGACTCCTTCCTTCCTCTTCCCATTTCTATCCCTAGAAGTGACCATTTATATTAAGTTGGGAATATATCTTTTCAAGCCTTTTCTCATGTGCACCCCCCCTCCAAACATGTATTGATAGAAATTTTCACAAGGAGAATAAATTCATGTGTTACTTGGGTAATGAAAATTTAATTCTAAACAAGAAATAGGAAGAGAGAAAGAAAAAATGGAACTTAAAATATAAAGCTCAGTTTTGGAATGAATCTATTGGTTCAACTTTTATGGTGTCAAATAGATCAGCGTCAAAAATGGACTCAGGTACAATTGTACTATGAATGGTGTCTCTGACCTGAGTTATTTAATATCACATTAAATATGACCAACCTAAAAATAGCCAAACTGACAAATTATGCACAAATCAAGTAGCACAAAAGAGTACTACTATGATCTGGCACTGAAATGAACTTGAAGACTTTTTTTGCAAGTTCCAGAGAGCTTAGCATTGTACTTCCTGAACATAGTGGCTACATAATACCCATTGATCTAATTTAATGAATTTAAGATTAAGGTTGTGCTTATATATTATGATACCATTAATGCAAAGGAACTAATTAGCAAAGTCAAGGAGGTTGCCGTAGAGGTACATTAAGCAGCCTGAAAGCAAAATGCCACAGCAGGGTGAGTGTAGCTGGGTGCTCATATTCTTAGGCTTCTTGTCTCTAAGAGTTCAATTATTTGTTCATTCTATTATAATTCTCTTCATTCATTCAGCCGGCACCTGTGTCCCAAGCTCTAAGCTAAGTGCTGGAGACACAGTGGCAGCATGATGGAGTGGGAAGACCATGGGCTTTAGAGAGAGAAACTTGGCTTGGGGCTCTTGGGCCCATTTACTAATGGTAAGATTTCAGGCAAGTCAATTAACCCCTTAAGCCTCAGTTTTCTCACTTGTGGAATGGTGATAATAACCAACTTGCTATTGAGGGGATTAGAAATATAGTCCACGAAGCACCTAGCATAGTTCCTGCCACAGAGTAAATGTAGGCAGAAATTATTATTTGGACACAGCCCCTATTCTAAAGGAGCTCACTGTCTAGTATGGGAGAGAGAAAAATAAAGAAAGAACTGCAGGGAGATTCCACTTTTGCAATGGTAGCATGAGGAGCTCTGCAGACCTGCTCCCCAGTGAAACAAGCTTAACTGGTGAAAATTATTTTCAAAAACACAACACAATCACTTAAAGTCTTTGGAAATTGTCCTGAGGGAATATAGCAAATTAAAAAACATTTATTTAAGAAAATCTACTAAGACTCATTAAGAATAGTGAGAATCCATAACATTTGCTCTCTTCGTTCCTTTACCAACTCAGTGTGATGGAATCTCCACTCCAGGAAGGTTCAGTCAAGCGCAGAGGGTGCCCTCTTCCCCCAGCTCCCTATCTAGGCTCCCTACCCAGGAGGGTCAGGACACCAGCATTTCTCATCTTCCCCAGCTACACGTGGCAGAGGCTAAATTCCAGGTGAGGGTGGCCAAGAGGCTGGGAATCCTTTACTCCATCCAGACCTCACTCATACAGTGGAGGCTTTCTACTGCAGGCATGGTGTGCTGAGAATACTGGGGCCCCCATTTCTCCCATCACAGCTCATTTGTAGGATGGAGGTTCCAAGCTAGGAGAGGCAAGTTGAGAAGAAGAAAGGCTTCTAGCTCTGCCAGCACCTTGCCCGTGAAACAGGGTATCATTCCAAGAGAAGAGGGCCACAACAGCCTTCCCCCAGCCTCAGAGCTGTGGCTCAGAGATTTTGCTCAGGGAGAGAGGCAGGCCATAAGAACAGAGATCTCCAAAGTTCTCCCCAAAGGAAATGAACTTATTTGAAACAGAGTATGGGGAAATTCAAGCCTGAGGATGCTCTCAAAAACAATGGTGATTTTGGTGACAGACAATCAAGAGGAGGCTGGTAGATTCATGAGGGCAAAAATCTAAACAGGAGGCCAGCTGTTTTACCAGAGAGAAACATGGAAAGAGATAGCTAAGAAGAGCCTCCCTGGGGTGAGAAAAAACTTCAAAAACTGGCCTCAAAAACTACCCCTGCAAAGGGACGCACATTTAATTGGATCAGACTTTGGAGCAATATATACCCCAGAGCTTTCCCAGAAACAAGAGAACAATCAGCTTACAATTAGTGGACATCAACAGCTGGATGTGATGCCAACAGAGGCAGTCAGAGATCAGGGAAATAAATAGTCAAAGAGGACCCTGTAAAAATTATAGGGTCCTAGGATGGACTGCACATGCCCAAGCCTGTGCCCTCTGAAAAATGACATTTAAGGCTTCCCACTGCAGAGGAAATAGACTTCATTAAAGCTAACCAAGGCCATTCACAAGTACTGGAGGTCATGACTTCAATATATCTTCAGGAGACACAATTCAACCCATAACATCCCCACACAGACTCATCATAGTAAAAATGCTGAAAGACAAAGACAAAGAGAAAATCTTGAAAGCAGCAAGAGAAAAATGACATAGCACTTTCAAAGCAACCTCAATAAGATTAGCAGCTGTTTTCTCATCAGAAACAATGGGGGTCAGAAGGCAGTGGGATGACATATTCAAGGTGCTAGAAGAAAAGACCCTGTCAACCAAGAATCTTACATACAGAGAAACTATCTTCCAAAAATGAAGGTTAAATAAAAACATTCCAAGATCAACAAAAACTGAGAGATTTGTTGCTAGCAGACCTGCCTTACAAAAATTACTAAAGGAATTCCTTCAGGCTGAAAGCAGGTAACACCAGACAGTAATTCCACACACATACATACACAAACAAAAACACTAGTAAAGGTAACGATGTAATTATAAAAGACAGTTTAAATGCATATTTCTTCTCCTTCCCCCTCTTAATGGATTTAAAAAGCAGTTGTATAAAAAAGAATGTGTATATAATTGTGTTATTGGGCCTGTAATATATAGAAATATGATACATTTGGTAATGACAGCATAAATGATGTGGTGGAAGCAGCAAAGCTGTATTGGAGTAAGGAAGTGACACCAGACAGTAATTTTAATCCACAGAAACAAATTAAGAGAAATGGCAAATAAGGATAATATAACTATTACCATAAATATATACTTGCTTCATTTTTTTCCTTCCCACCTTATTTAAAAGACATAATGTTATATAAAGTAATAATTATAATAATGTATTTATTGTAGCATTTATAATATATATACTTGTAATATGTATAACAATTATAGCATTAAAAGGGCAGGATAATAGAGCTATATGAAAGTAATGTTTTATATCTCACTGGAATTAAGTTATTATAAATCTAAAGTAGATTCTGATAAGTTAAGATGTATATGGTAAGCCCTTGAGCAACTAAGAAAACAACTCAAAAGAATATAAAGAAAAAAAATTATTAAGTAAATTAAAATGTTATTCTAGAAAATACTCACTTAATAAAAAAGAAAACAGTATGGGATAAGAAGAACAAAAAAGACACAAGATATATAGAAAAAAGATAAAATGGCAAATATAAATTCATGTATATCAATAACAACATTAAATGTGAATGAACTAAATAATCCAATAAAAAGGTAGAGATTGTTGCATTGGGGGCAGGGGGTGGGGGAACAAAGATCCACCTATATACATTTTACAGGAGCCATAAATACAAATTCTTTTCAGTGTACATGAATCACTCTCTGGCATAGACCATATGCTAGACCAAAAAACAAACCTCAATAAATATAAGAGAATTGAAATCATACAAATTATTTTCTCTGACCATAATAGCATAAAATTAGAAATCAATAGCAGAAAGATATTTGGGAAATTCACAAATATGTGGAAATTAATCAACATACTTCTAAATACCATGGGTCAAAGGAGAAATCACAAGGAAAATTTGAAAATACTTTGAGATGAATGAAAATCAAGATACAACATACCAAAACTTATGGGAAGCAGCTAAAGCAGTACCCAGGGGGGAATTTGTGCTGTAAATGCCTATATTAAAAAAAGAAGAAAGATCTTAAATCAATAACCTCACTATCCACCTTAAGACATCAGAAAAAGAAGAATAAACAAAACCTAAAGCAAGCAGAGAATGGAAATAATAAAAATTAGAGCATAAATTAATGAAATAAAGAATAGAAAACAGAAAGAAAATCAATGAAATAAAAGTTGGTTCTTTGCAATGATCAATAAAATTGATAAACTTTCAGCTAGGTTGACCAAGAATAAAAGAGAAAATATTCAAATCACTAAGATCAGGAATAAAAGAGGGGACATTACTACCAAAATTACAAAAATGAAAAGAATTATAATGGAATACTATTAAAAACCTGTGTGTCAATAAATTAGATGAAAGATGACAAAGCCGTCAAAGAAAACTACAGGCCAATATCTTTTATGGATATAGACACAACTATCATCCAAAAAATACTAGCAAACGCAAGCCAGCGACATATAAAAAGGATTATACATCATAACCAGGTGGGATTTATTGCAAGATTTGTGTAATATGTGAAAATCAATTAGTATAATACAGCATATTAATATAATAGAATAAAAAAACAAAACCACAGAATCATCTCAGTAGACACAGAGCATTTGACAAAATCTAATACCCCTTCATGACAGAACACTCAACAAACAAGTAATAGCAGGTGACTTCCTCAAGCTAATAAAGGGCATCTACAAAAACCTCATAGTTAATATCATATTTAATTATAGAAGACTGAATGCTTTCCTCTAAGATCCAGAACAAGACAAGGATATCAGCTCCTGGCACTTCTATTCCACGTTGTACTGGAGGTTCTAGCCAAAGCAATTAGGCAAAAAAAATAAATAAATAATAAATAAATAAATAAGATATCCAGGTTGGAAAGGAAGAAGCATAACTATATCTCTTTGCAAATGACATAATCTTATACATAGAAAATTCTAAGGAATTTTTACTAAGGAATAATTCACTAAAAAAATTATAACTAATAAGTTCAGCAAGGTTGCAGAATACAAAAAGTAATTGTATTAATATACAGATTCAATGTACAATCCAAAAATGAAATTAAGAAAACAATCCTATTTACTATAGTATGAAAATGAATAAAATCGTTAGAAATAAATTTTACAAAAGAAGTGCAAAACTTACACTCTGAAAAACTACAAAACATTGTTGAAAGAAGTAAAATAAGATCTAAGTAAATGAAAAATCTCATATGGATCAGAAGACTTAACATTGTTAGAATGAAAATAATTCCCAAATTGATCTATAGATTAAATGCAATCCCGACCAGAATCTCATGTGACATTTTGGCAGAAATTGACAAGTTGATCCTAAAATTCGTATGGAATTGCAAGGGGCCCCAAATAGCCAAAATAGTTTTTACTAAGAACAAAGTAGGAGAACTCACTTCCTGATTTCAAAACTTACTATAATGCAACTGTAGTCAAGACAATGTGATACTAGCATAAGGATAGACACATAGATCAGCAGAATAGAATTGAAATGAACCTTACATTTATGGTTAATTGATTTTTGGGAGGGTGCCTAGACAATTCAATGGGTCAACTGGATAGTCAGTGCAAAAGAAATGAAGTTGGACTCCTACCTCATACCATATATAAAAATTAACTCAAAATAGTAAAAAGACTTAAATGTAAAAGCTAAAACTATAAAACTCTTAGAAGGAAACATAGGGGTACATCTTCATGACCTTAGAATTGGCAATGGATTCTTAGATATGACACACAAAAAAGCATAAGCAACAAAAGACAAAATAGAAAAATTGAAATTCATCAAAATTTAAAACTTTGGTGCTTCAAAGTATTTCAATAGGAAAGTGAAAAGACAACCCACAGAAAGGGAGAAAATATTTATGAATCATATATCTGATAAGGAATTTGTATCTAGAATATATAAAGAACTACAATTTAACAATAAAAAGACAACCAAATTAAACAATGTGCAAAGGATGCTGTAAAAGGCTGTTTAGTAAATATTTTAGGCTTTAGGGCCATATTGTCTCTAATATAACTACTCAACTTAGCCACTGTAGCATGAGAACAACCACAGAAAATATGTAGCAGATAAGCATGGCTGTGTTCCAATAAAACTTTATTCACAAAACCAGGTGGCTGGCCTGTGAATCACAGTTTGCTAACTCATGCCCTAGAGAAACTTTAACAAACAAACAAACAAGCAAAAAACAAGGTACAGCTAATAAGTCAATTCTAGAGATAAAATGAAATCTATGGGCATACCAGATTGTGATAGGTGCTTGTTGACTGGCATAAAGAGAGCCATTAATGAATACTGTTTAATGAATGAGCAAAGAAATGAATGGGGCAGGCATAGGCCACATATTGCATATGATTTCCCCTGTACACAATTTGATTTGAGATTCCCCTCAAATTTGCTGACATCCTATGTTTCAGGCACCTTGATTGAGAACTTCAGGAGGAAAACAACCCAGCCAGGGCAGTCCTGGTACAACCTGTCAGCGTTCTAGATTGAATGCAGCTGGGCTGAGATGAAAGGCGAGCACAAGGAGGCTGCACTGCAAAGGGAAAGTTTCGTCTGTACCTCAGGGATAAAAGTAAGAATTCTTAGAAACATAATTGCTTCCACAAAAGACAGATTTGGAGATGCCAGACACAAGAGAAAAAGTATGATCTACGAGTCAGAAAAAACAACAGTAAGGCTAGCTGAAACTAAAGGAAAATTGACTTAGGTGACTCAAATGATTTCTGATACAGGACACAAAGGGACCTAGAAGGTTGGAGAATCAAACCAAATGATAAACATGGGAAGATAACATGCTCTCAGGTTGTCTCCCCCCAGAGTCATTAATGTGTATTTAAGGCCATGTCTGCGAGACAGAAGACAACTGTGTGCGAGGCAGAACAGCCAGGCTACTGGATTAACTAGGAGATGGGAGTTGATCCTCTTGACTCCTGTAGCCGACTAACTCTGAATTGTAGCCAGAACTAAGTCACAAATAAAAATCACTGAAGTGATTGATTTTTCCTATTTATAATGACTTATTCTAGGCACCTGGGGACTGAAAAATCAATTTGGTCAAACACTTCTTTTTGCTCAGGATTCTGTGCAAACTAACTACTTGTCCCTTGACTAAGTGGAGGTCAGGGTGTGAGGTGTATGCACCATTGCCAACTGCAAGCAGAAGAGCAGCAGGCACTTTGGAGGTGTTCAGGTACATCTGTATCCCTAGTGATGGCTGCAAGCAGATTTGGGGTTCCCCGAAGTTCCTGCAATCATTCTTGTGATAGAAGCTGAGTCAATCTGTGAATTATGAAAGATCTCCCCCAAAAGGTTTCAGCAAACAAATAGGATTGAAGGCCTTCTAGGAACTAGGTACTTTGGGCACCCAGATATGAATCAGATGTGCATTTGGTCTTTAGGCGCTCCTAGGCCAGTAGAGGAGAGAGTGTTCCATTCCATTCCATCCATTCTGGTCCCTTCATTTTTTAAGGAGGGGGGCATTCTAACACAAAAGGAGCTTTGAGGAGATCCTGAAATCCCTGAGGCCTAGGTTACAGGTAGGTCTCTGTCTGATACCTATTTCCTGGGGTTGTCAGGGGACAAGTAACCTCAGATTTGTACTGAAACTAGATCATTTATTTGATGATTAAACTTGGTCAGTCTCCATGCTGTCCCTGACTCATGCTATGGCACTAACTGTGGTACACACTGGTCATGTTCTGTGATTCCATTTTCTCCCCTTGAGAATTTGACTCTAGCCAATGGATTGCCCAGTGGTAAATTATATGTAGCCATTTTTTTTACTGCCTGATCTGATCCATTGCACATCAATTGATTTGTAACTGATTCATCCAGACATGCCCTTCAGCCTTTGTCTTCCTTTCTCAGTGAAGTGGAGTCAAATAAACACTAGACAATAAGTTCAGAAACCTCAGTTCTGGCCCCAGCTCTCCTCCTTACTAGCTGTGGGGCCTTGATCATTTCCCTGCTCTGGGTTTCCTTACCTGTATCAGGATGAAACAAGTAGTCAGTAAGATCCTTCCCAGACGTGCCATCTATGATTTCATATAATCAACAAAAATGTCCTCTTTCTAGGACCCTTAGAAAGAGTCCCTAATTATTTCCAAAGCGACCAGGTGATGCTTAACAATGGTTAGGAGCTGTCCTGACAACTCTGGATGCATAGTAGGACTTAGCATGCCCCCTGTGAGTACTCTTTGATTGGCTAAGTGATTGATTCCTGGCTCCCTGGGGCCTACAGAAGTGCTCCTCAAACTTCAGCATAAATGTGACTGGGAGGATTTTGTTGAAATGCAGATTCTGATTCAGCAGGTCTGGGGTGGGGCTGAATAGTCTATATTTCTAGCAAGCTTCCGGGTAATACTGGTGTTGACCACACTTTGAGTTGAAGGTTCTAGAGGGTTTTGATGAGGAAACATGAGACCAGTATTAAGAGGCTTGATACCTAAGAGAACACCGAATTTCAACTAATTTGTGTTCTGTCCAAGTGCTCATCTCAAGGCCTTGCTCAAAGTGGGTGCCCAGGAGGTGCTTGCTTACTCATTGATGGACTTGACTCTTTTGCTAAAGGTTAGAAGGAAATGCATCTCTTTCCTTTTTAACCATCAAGGACAATACAGCCCAAGTTGTTTTCCTTATCTGTAATATCACACCCCACCTGCTGGCAATTAAGCCTTTCTGGCTCTCTTAGGCCAAGTTTAATGGAATAGCTACAAGTTATTTTAAAACTCAGCGCTCTTTGGCCCCAACTTCCCAATAGTTGCAATCAGTCAATGAGCTTTTGTAAAGTAAAGCCAAAGTGTGGAAAAGGAGTGGGCATGGGGTAACTGCTTTTGCCTGGAGTTTTTATAAAGGATGCTTTCCATAGCACTTCACCTCTTGCACTTGTACACGGATCTCTACTGTGTTACCCTTAGTTGGAAAGGGAATGCGTAAAGTTTTTAACTGAATATTTTTAAAGACTCCTAATCTCAATCTTACATATCTATAGGCACACTCCAAGTAGGCACATTGTCCTTTCAAAAGAGGACAATGGGAGTATAATGGGCTAATGAAAATGGTCTCGGGGCTCGGGGCTCGGGTAGGATGTTGGAGATAGCTCATGCCTTTTCCGAAAGCTGAAAAAGCAGAGTTAGCCCTGAGGTCCACTCCCACCCCTGCTTTGTCTCCTGGGAATATCAAATTCATATTGATTGCTCTCTGATGAATAATTTGCATGGCTAAAATGGAAACACGTTCATCAATTCAAGCCCTGGCTTGCCATAATGTGTTACTTCCTGAATATAGCGTGAATTACTTGGAGGCAACACTAGTTGCATCATAAATATTTCAGCTGCCAATGTTTAGGACTTGTTTCCTTGACCTGGCTCTAAATCAGTCAATAAGTAATAACAATGGTTTGGTCTTTAGAGTTTGAGGAGTGCTGACAATCGACATGATTAAAATTCATAAGATAGGTTTTTATCAAAATAACAACTCATCCACAGAGGAAAGGCATTGATCAGCCCCCAACATGTATAATAACCACTTACAGTGGAGACTCGCCTTCCAATGCTAGTGGGCATTGCTGAGTTTAGGGTTGAATGATGAGGCAATTGTACCTTTTTCCATTAGGTCAGTGGGGAATCCATTTGCAAGGGTACAGTCAATTTTGGATCACAGATCATTAGAACTGAAAAGAATAATGAAATCTCCTAGCTGCAGGCTGTCATTTCACAGATAAGGAAAATGAGGTCTAGAAAATTGAACTGATTTGCCCAAGGTTGAACAATTATTTAAAGCACCCAGATCTCTTGGTTGTTAGGACAGTGCCATTCAAGAATGCACCTGACCTGTATCAAGCAAAGCCCTAGAGATCTCCCAATTTAGTGGGCCATTACCATTTCTACTAATAGATTTTTGTATCTTTGACCCAAAATGCAGTGAAAATGAACTAATCAATTAAAGGAAATGAATAGAGTCTCTACCACTTGACATTCATTCATTACACAAAATAGGTATTGAGCCTACCATGTACCAGGTACTCAAATGATTAAATCCTTGAGGAATCATTGAACCCTCCTTCCTGGAACTTCAAACATTTCTCAACAGAAAGACTCTTAGGAGTCTTCAGCACCACCAAGGCCTGCTCTGCTGAGTCTCCTTCAAGGGTAATGCCTTTCTGCTTCTGTCAGAGATGGCCCTGCCAGATGCTATAGACAAGAGGGTAACTGAGAATAGCATAACATCAGAACGTTTCTGAACATCCAAGGGCAGCGCCAGGTGCTTTCACATCCACGTTCTCACCTAGTCCTGGCAGCAACATGATGAAGTATTGCCCCCTTCTCTAATCTTTTTTTGAAAACATGAGAATACAGAACTTTGGAAAAGTTTTATGAAGTCAATCCAAGGTCACAGTGGTGATAAAAGCTGGAGCTAAGATTCGAATAAAGGTAAATTTGACTCCAAAGGCAACCTAAAATTCTCCCTCTATGCCAATATTATTGAGGAATGTTGTCAGGAGCAGTCAGCTAGACAGACCTGAGCAACTTTGATTCTTAAAGTAGCACAGGTGGGATCTGTTTGGCCTTTAAGATTCTTCCACTTGTTAACCACGTAATTTTCCATCTTTGTCTTAGGTATTTTTTTATTTTTCTGTGTAAGACATGGCCTTGATAATGCTAAGAGTTGGCTTTGAGTGTAGCTTTGGTCCAAAAAATGATAGGAAGAAGCAAAGGAGGCCCAATAAGCATAGCTGGAGAACTTTTCCTAGGAATGCAAGAAAAATGCAAGATATATATATTACAACACCCTCAGTAAGACTTGAACCCATAGAAATCTTAAAATCCTTATTGATAAATGTCTATCGATTTTGCCACATCCTCCTGAGTGAGGAAGGCACTGTGGACTGACAGAGAAAAGGCAGGAACCCTCTGCTTCCTCATCACTTCCCAGTTCTCTCTGCCTAGTCCCCAGGAGACTGGTTTTATACTGACATCATCTTTCAGCTGCTATCTTGGCATCAATTTATTACCTCCAAATTCTTCTCCTACATCATTTTCATTAGCCCCGTAAATTAATCTGATTCAACTGAAGCTATTAACTGAGATATGGCAGAGTTCAGGAGTTCATCTTCTACTGGGTATCATGAGGTCTTTGAGAACAGCCGCTTTCAACAGAGGCCAATTTTGCTGCTATCATATTGATGTTCGCTCATCAGCTGATAACTCTCTATTAGCCCATCAAGTTTAGCTTTTAATGGCCAAACCATATCTGTGACCGCAATTCAATTTCCACTCTGCCTTTGTGGTTCCTTGATATCTGGGGATTCTTTAAACCTGCTTGATTAGCCACCTGAGGTAAATGGCTTAGTCATTTTGAGTTTTACGAAACATCTGTACGCTGTGATCATAGACCAGTCAGAGGAGAAAATGGCTCCGAAATCCTTCTCCTCAAACCATTTAGGGAACACAGACCCCAAGATCCATGTGACATGGAATTCAGCGGGAGCGAGAGAGGTAGTTAGGCGTGCAAAAACAGGTCAAACCCATAACCAGTTCCAGGATTTAACATGGTGCCCTCTGCGGGAATCAAATGGTGCTGGTGTTTTCTCTGCTGACCACTGGATGCTGCCCCCTCATGGCGGCACATTATGACGTGGAAACAACTCAGTCCATTTCAGTTCCTCCTGGGCTCTTGGAGAATCTTGGGGGATGTGCAAACACATAATACAGTCTCACCACTTCTTTCCCCCTTTAAGTTTCTTCTTCATTCCTTGTTTCTCTCCCTCCCTTCTTCCTTCTCTCTCTGACCCTACGCTACTTTTGAAACCCCGTGGAGGCCCATGGTTCTACAGAGAATCTGTTGGATTGAACATGTACAGTGTGAGAAAGAAGAAAAGAGCAGCTGCTGACGTTCAGAAGCTGGCCTGGCTCACAGGTAGGCCACGTGATTCTCCCGTTAGACGTGAACACAGAATACCAAATGCACACAAGCTTACTCTGAAGTCACTACAAAATGAGACAAAGCCAGGCCGCTTCTAAGTACAGACAAAAATACAATCACTGTGCTACCTACAAAACACCAAACACCTTCCTCTCTTGACCAAAATGAGTTACTCCTGCTTCTTTACCAAGGACAGCTTTATCCTCACTCTAGTCTTCCCTTCCCAATGGAGAAGATTTGTTAAGATACCCAATCATAAAATTGCCCCTACCTTTTGACAGCATCCAATTTAGAGAAAATCTCTGCTTCCCTAGACCCTCCCTCAAATCATCCAACCAAAGCCCACATCCTATAATAGGTTCTTTCTAACACCCTCTTACAGAGACATTCCATATTTATTCTTCCATGTTACAACTAGTAATACATCCAATTTGTTTTACTACAGGTATGTTCCTGGTGGTCTTTGGCTGAAGGGCATTGACAAGAGGCAAAAATAAGTCACATTTAAACAGCAACTTATATTTTGAAAAGCTTTTATACCCATTACCTCATTTGATCTTCATAACAACATCAATGAAGAAGACAAGCAGGTATTATTATACCCATTTTCCAGATTAGGAAACTGAGGCTCAGTGTGGTTAAATGGGTTATGCAAGTTCAAACATCTATTAAGTATTAATTAGAACAGGGTTTGAGCCAAATCATCTTGTTCCATATTCAGATCTTTTTCATGTGGGCTGATCATAGAAGAAAGAAGTCCCTTAACTATTTGTCACAAATATTTAGTGTTTTACCAACTGGAGACTGCAGGTGAGAAGCGAATGAGACTGGTGGTGGCGCCACGACACAGGAAAAACCCGGAATATCTTTCAGAAGCTTCAATTTTACTCAAATATTTTTGACAAAACAAGTTAGTTTAATATTTTTTTTAAAGGCATGAGGTTTAAACATTTCAGAATTGAAAGAAAACTCAAGGAAATGTTAACGATAAAACAGAAAGCAGAGCAATTTGCAGTCATTTGCTGCAAGTAGCTTCAGGCTACCCTCCCAGATCCCCCCCACCCTCCAGGGGGTCAGCATTTAGGGACCTTTCAGTGGCGCTGAGAATTTCCTCTCGTGTCCATCATCCACTTCTGGATCAAAGAACATGAAGCAAATACCTGGGACTGACATTCCAGCTTTCTTACTGGCGTGCCGAGGACACACTTGTCCTCAGGGCCATGAGGGTCGATGGAGTAGGTTACAGTGTCCCTCAGGGCTCCCACTGATTCTGGGAGGAGGGAACTATGGACTTGTCATAGATGGCAGTTCTCTCCAAGGGTTGCAGGGACCACCCAGCTTTCTGGAGCTTAGCTGTCATCAGACCAACCCTTCCTCTAGGACTCCAAGCCAGAATCTGACCCCTCTCTGGCCCAGATATGATGGCTGAGAGACGTGAGGGTAGAGGCTCTAATAGTCTCAGAACTGATGTTAACTCCAGGCTATTTCAAAAACCCAACATTTACTTCAGAGGCATTTTCTGGTCATAAGACATACACAGGCCTTTAGGGAACTTGAAATCTGACTATCAGGCTTTGGAAAGGCACAGTCTCCTCTCACATCTGGGATTCATCTGGACCCCAGGGGCTCTAGTACTGAAACAACATGCAGCTGCTTTAAATAGAACAGGTGACAATTGTCAAGAACTGCTGACAAATTATGGATTATGTTATTTTTAAATGTATAGCATAAAAGTGGGTATAAACTACTTATGCTTACAGCTCTTGTATGATTACAAAAAACAAACAATAATTAAATAATTACTTAATACAAAGTATATATAAATGTACAAAATCACAAAATTAACACATCAATTCAATGTGATGGAAGGTGCTATTTGCTGAAACAATATCACTGCTCACAGGACACATAGAGAACAGACTGCTCCTATGCAGGTTCTGTTACAGGTTGAATTGTGTCCTCCAAAAAGATATGTGGACATCCTAACCCCTGGTACCTATGAATTGACCGTATATAGGCTCTCTGCAGATGTGATCAAGTTAAGATGAGGTCATTAGGGTGGGTCCTCCTCCAACACAACTGGTGTTCTTATCAAAAAGGGATGTGAGAGACACACAGGGGAAAGGCCCTGTGATGCCGGAAGCAGAGAAGAGAGTGATGACAAAGGTTGACAGCCACCAGCAGAAGCTAAGACTGGTGGTGAGGAACGATTGTCTCCAGTGTCTCAGGGGGCGCATGGCCTGGCTGACACCTTGATTTTGGACATTTAGCCCCCAGAACTATGAGAGAATAAGCCATCCAGTTTGTGGTCCTTTGTTATAGCAGCCCCAGAAAACTAACACATACCTTTTCAGGTTAACATGCCATATTCCATGGGTTATGTGATGAATCAGTTCACCCAGGAGTTTTTGGTACGCTAACTGCAAACCCTTTTCTTATCAGGGCCCCCTGGGATCATTGGCCTCCAAGGACATGAACCTTGGCCAAGTCTCCATCTTGTCTTTTTTCACGTATTATAACAATTAAAACTCCACTCTTTGATACCAAAGTGACTGAAAACAGAAGCCCAAAGGTAGAGGTGAAGATGTCTATCTTTTAGGTTATCATCAAAATGAAAACACACCATTTAAATTATCATAGGGAACTCACAGACCCTTGGGTATCCATGGACTCTGATTTGAGGGGCAAAACCATCTAGATTTTGTCCATTTCTCATTCCCTCTTTCCTTTCCTGGTCCTCTGACTCCTGCTTGGCTCTGGACCCTGGCTGGTGACTTGTGGATCAGGAGTTATCGTGGTTTCAGCAGCCAACTCTGGACTTGTACTTCCCATCACACTTGACCCAGCTTGGCCTTGCAGGCAGTGGGCCTTCAGCATTGCCTGCGTGGATGCTGTAGGAAGTAGAGCTGGCACAGCCTGCTCCAGGGCCAGGGCCTACTCTCTAGGCTTGTCTATGTCAACCTGAGACCTGACAAGAGTACACCAAACCTGCATGGGGCCCTGTGAAAAGTAGGGGTTTCCCTGTGTACCTCACTAAGGAACTCAAAGACAGAGTGTGATATTAAAACCATTTAGCAAATCAATCACTCAGGGTGCCTCTGGGGGAGCCCCAGAGTATGCATTTGCCTGCTGGGGCCCAGTGTAACTGTAAAGGACGCTGTCTCCTTCTGCAGGGTAGGGCCTGTCCTGGCTGGGGGTCCTGCAGGAATGGGGCAACCATGCAGAAGCCACAGGGGCCTGACTGGCAGGTTGGTGGGTACCTGGGTGCCAGGGAAGCTCCTGATCAGTGCTCAGCTGGGCTCCCTGAGCCTGGGGAAGCTAAGGAAGTGATAGAGCACTTGCAGGGCTTGGAGAACTAGCTATTTTTCAACTGATCTGGAAATACGCCAATGTTTTAATAACCAGCATGACCGTAGCGGTGTATACCTACCACCTTACATCAGCCCTGGGGTAACAGCCACAGAAGGGCCAATTATCTGCTTCCAAGAAGTGCCTGGGAAGGGGCTGGGCATTTCTCAAGACCTTGATTTGGGTACTGTGATTGTATTGAGATTAAGGAGTAACAATGTCTTTCCAAATGTTGGCAGGAACAGGAAAATCCATCGTTCCTCTGCTGCAGCCCAGCAACGCCCCTCTGCTGTGTCCATCTGGCCCATTGTGAGAAGAGTAAAAAGTTATGGTCATAAGAAAGAAAACAACTTTCAGTTATGTTGTCTTGTAGAGGCACAAATCATTTCCAAACAAGCTAGATTAACACTAATTGAGAAGCAGATGTCCAGCTCCTTCTCTGGAACTCACTGGTTTCATCATTCAAATCTTAGCAGGAAGCAGGCACAAAGGTACACCAAAGTGTACCTAAGATTGCTGATGACAAACCTGAAGCCTGCCTACCCTCAGCTCTCCTCTGGCAGCCATTATCTCCCCTTCATTATAACCCTCGTGGTAATGCCACTTGACCAGCAAAAAGAGCATCTGTCGGGAGAACACACTGAATCCAAAAACCTTACAGTACTAGGAGCTTTGGGGTGTTAATTACACAAATTGCCCATCAACTCTATTGTTACTTTCTTTCCTCTGATAAATTAAAAAAAAAATTGAGACTTCTAAGCATGAATGCAGTTGAGCCTGAAGTTTTCCTATAAATACGGACGGGAATCCTGACTCCTTCGTAACAGCCATAACCACGGAGCTCTGGACCATTGGCTCTGAGGCCATGCGGGCTGGTGGGAAGGGCCCTGTCTGAGAGTCAGTAGACTGGGTTTTATCCCAGTTCTGCCAAGACGACCTGGTGATCTTGAATATTCTCCATTAGCCTCTTTAAGCCTCAGCTTCTTTCTTGGTAAAAATGGGGACATAGTACTTGTTTTCCAGGCCTGGGTGGTGTAAAGATGATTAAAATAATGAAAATAAAAGCACACCTGGACTCCCAAGCATGTGGGAAAGGTGTGCACATGCATGCACGCACACACGCACACCTAAAAATCTCATGTGCGCAGTGAAATGAACTCTGGACTGGGCACTAGAAGATCTGAGGTTTTAGTCCTAACTTCTTTGCTGTGGGAACTTGGACAAGTCCCTTAAGTTTCTTGGCTTTAATTTCTTCATCTATAAAAAGACAATGTTAGACAAATGATTCCCTATGTCCCTCCCAGGTCAAAGACTTCCGAATTCTAACTCAGCACATGAAGGGGACAAAGCATGACTCTACCACTGTCTAAGGTTACTTGTCGCATGGTGGCTACTGTGTGACTAGGATGCAGGGGGTCAGGGAGCACTTCTGGAGTGTCCTGCTCAAAGGATGACTGTGGCACAGGCCTCGAGCGACACTACACGTTTGAGGATGTCCTTTCCCGGCCCTGGGGCATTTCTAACCGTCTTTTCTTGCACTGCCCGTCTCTCTCCTTGCTTGCCCATGCCCGATTTGTCCGCCGGCTTCTCCTCCTGCCCCCGTCTCCTCACCTCCTGATGCAGGCCTGCCAGGAGACTGAGCTCAGCTCCCCGGAGGGGCTGGGGATGGGCCAGTCCCCAGGGCTCTTTTAGTAGTGATGGCAGTAATTGATGGTGAATCAGGAAGGAAGTGGAGGAGGACGTTTAGCCCTATAAACACAGGAAGTCCTTATGCCCCAGGCACTCTTAAGCTCGCTGATCATCATGCTAATAATAATACTTCAAACATAGCTGGCATGTTTCTTCTGAAGGGCACCCTGCATTTTCCCAGCTGTAATTTTATTCGTCTTTCCTCTGCTCTTACGAGGCTGCTCGTATGAGGCCCAATTTACAGATGGAGAAACTGAGGCACAGAAAGTTCTATCATGAGTTGGCATTGGTTCTACTAGTTTCTCAAGTTTTATATAAAACAAACTGCAGTAATGAACAACACAATTGCCATTGAGATGTCTCCTTAGCCTGCCAGAACGGTCCCGAGTGAAGAGGCTCTGGGAGGGCAGAAGGAATCTCTGGGTATGCCCCGTCTCCTGCAAGGCTCCTCTGCATCCTAGGGCTTCTGGCTACAGTAGCTGACCCTTCAGGTCCCGTCCAAGCATGTCCATGCCGGCTCACCCAAATTCACAGGATCAGCCTTAAAGCATTGGTTTGGGCATCTAGGAGACGCAGATGTATGACTGCCTGGGAAGATGGGAAGACCGAGTATCAGAGAGGCCAAGGTCAAGTTATCAAGGATGGAGGAGCCAGGATTTGCACTTAGCTCTGTCTGGCTCCAAAGCACACAATTTGACCCCTACTCTGCATTGTGTGTTCCCCCCTGAGCTATTGTTAGACAATACTTCCTTATTCCAGAGGCCTTTTTGTCTGGGAACTGCACTAGAAACCTTTATATATACCGTAACAAACATGGAAATTAATGATTAGGCAAGGGTAGACCAGCGATAGTAGATTATAGGAGAAAAGTCTAAAAATAAATTCTACACAATGCAATGGACAAGGTCCCACAGAGATGCACAGAGGAAAAAAGAAATCATCATCCCCAGAGGACTGATGCTGGAGTAAACTGTAAGCTGCTTATATTTTCACCCCATTACCATAACTTTCAGATAACTGTCTCAAACTATAAAAATGCAATTACTTAGGGCCAGAGCATCACAGGCTGGGTGACGCTGTTCCTGAGCCACTGGGGGGTTCCCTGTTACTGCTTCCCAGTGGCATGTGGTGTTTAAAGAGGAGGCATGGGATTAGCAGTAAATGGGAATATTTTTCCTCTTCTAGAGGCAACTCTCAATCAATTCTCAGAGGACCTCCAAGGTCCAACAGGCCTGGATTTGGGATTGTTTTAGGTTTGCCTGGAGGCATGACCATTTACCAGTGTGTAATTGAGCAAGCCACTTAACCTCTCTAATCCCTCATTAAAAAGTCCCAGCCTGACCAAGAACACAGGTTTTTGGAGGCTTAAAGGAAATGAGGGATATAAATGGGGCTTGTGAACTACAGAGCACTGTCCAGATGCCCTGCCCCAAACAGTTCCCTGTTCTCAGACTTCACTGTGCCTGTTTACCCCTGGACACACTGAGCCTGGGGGATCAGAGCTTCTTAAAGGCTGGCTCTTGGCTCTTCCAGCCACTGGCCCGTCACCGCCAAGATCCCAAAGCTGGGCTGCCATACAATGGCAGTAGATTACACTAATTTGTTTTATTTTATTTGACATACTTGGAATTAAGGCTTTTGGAAAGCACTATGCAAATGTATGTAAATGACTATATTTCATGCAAAATAATGTGCAAATAGTGTCCCTGTGTTGGCTTAGAAAAATCTGGTGGCCAAAGGCTGTTTATATCTTCACAAGGATCAGGAAGAATATTTTAAACTTCAGTTACCCTTCCAGATGTTTTAAAAAAACATGGATATTAGGGAATCTAGAGTTTAGTGTGTGGCTTATCAGCTGTGTGCTTACTAATATTTTTCAATCTTTATCAGGATATTTGACATCAGTTAAGCAAAGTCTTAAACTCATTAATCACTCAACAATTACAGTGCCAGGCACTTACTGGAAGAGGAGTAAAGAATGAACCCTCCCTTAAGGACCTCCCTGGCAACGCAGTAGCCAGAGGTGGCTATTAAAACACAGCTGGGGCCTCAGCCTCCTGGCAAGCACTCACAGGTAGAGCTGTATTCCATTCTTAACTAAGTCCAAATACCTGAGCGAAGCATTCAAGATCCTCCACAACCTATCCCCCCTCTGACCTTTCTGCCAGAATCTCTCCTGCTTCCTCTCTTCCTGCTCCCTCTGCTTTCCCCAAGAATCGGCAGGTAATACTTAGCATTCTTCCAAACATTTTTCCTTCTCCATGCCTCTGATGCTCCCGGATACCAAACAGCATTATATCATTGCCCCTGGCCTGGGTGTAGACAAATAGGGATGTTGTAGACTTAGTCTTCAAAAGCCATAGAAGTTAAAGCAGGCAGGCCTTCACCGATTAATCCTATAATCCAACACCCTTGTTCTACAAATGGGTAAACTGAGGCCTGGAAAAGGGAAAGGACTCGAGCAAGGTGATAGAGCAAGAACAAGAACCCAGGTGACCTGATCCAACTCCAGGACTCTTTATAACAAGTAGCTCCTGGTCATGACTCACAGAGGCACATGGACCTGGGGCAAAAAAATCAAGCTGACTGGCTTCCTCGGGGTCAGGAACAACCCCTAACAAATCAGACTGTCTGCTGTACCCCTACCCTGGGTGGAAACTAATGAGGGGACACTAAAGTTCTGGGACAAGGCCATTCCCTCCAGGGGATTACAAGATAGATGCTACCAGGATGTGCAACCAGCCTTTGGATTAATATCAGTAATAGTAATGAGAGCAGCTTCCACGTACTATTTAACTCTGGGTCGGGCACTGCACAGCCCTCTTACATTCCTCTAGAGTCTGGACAAGAGGCTCTCAACTCTGGCTGCACCCTAAAATCTCCTGGGTAGATTTCAAACATATCCATGCTCAGGCTCCACCCTGACCAATTCCAGGGAATTTCAGGGGTGAGGTCCAGGCATCAATAATTTTAATATACCTGGAAGAGCCAGGTTACAGGGAGGTGAGGTGAAGCTCCCTCACTATGCCCAGAGACTCTGTGTCCTCTGATCCTGCCACCAAGATGCACTCCATTAAGCTCATTCCCCATGGTGATAGAATAGCTGTGACACTCATGTGCCATTGGGCCACCTCCTGCTTCATGCCCTGGGCTAAAGGAGCAAGCTAGGCACAGAGCATTGCTTAACCTGGACTCTCAAGGGGCAGCCCTATTACTTATACCCAGAGCCCATTTGTGGTTGTTCATTAGCACTGCCCATATGACTTCTTGCAGAAATCTGCCTGGCAGGTATGGCACACCTTGGCAGGGAGCATTCAGACTAAGCCACTGCAGCATCTGGGTAGGATGGGGACAGAGTTCACACAGAACAGGTCTACTGACATGCAGTGTTTTTGTCAGATTGGGAAATTATTTTGAGCAGCACAGCAAGCAGTGGCTTTAGGAGGGGAAAAAAATCCTATGTGTTTATTATAATGCAGTCCAAGATGATTGCCCCAAATGAATGAAGTAGAATAGAACCGGTCCTGGCTTGCTGAGCACACACAAAAGAAAAGAAAATGGAGTCAGGCACCCTCCGTCTCTCCACAGTGGGTTTCTGTTAGGAGATGACACGATTCAATAGCACCTTTGATAAAAAGAGGGTGGCTGGGGAGAGGTGGAGGAGTGTCACCTTGAACTGAGACGGCCACTTCAAATCTCAGGTTCAATGGAACAGGCTCTCCAGGTAGCTGCTGGCTGTGTTTCCTAACTGGAAACCCAGCCACACATCTTGTCTTTGGGGCAGGGGACCTTACCACTCTCAACTTTTCCTAGTCTCTTTGGTGCTCGAATTTGTGTGAATTTTTCAGCAAAAGTTTATTGCTTCACAGAGGGGTGGGGAGAAAATGATGTTGCCTTTGATGCGATTTCACAATTGGTGAAGTAAAAGGGTGAACAAAAAGTGAAGAAGACTCAAAACTGTTTTTTTAAATGACAAAGGAGAGTAACATTTTTGGTTTCTTGCATTATTGTTTTCTTTATAAATTTAAGGCCAGATGCAACAATTTATGGTTTATTATTCTTTCCTGTGGCGCTTGCTAAAAAATTTCAAAGCTATAGCACGCCGACTTTTTTCCTTTTGTATTTCACTGCTAGCAGACACAGTTTGAATCAAATCTCTAACAAAGAGAGAAGTCTCACAGCCTGCTTGTGTGCTGAAACTGCTGGAAACCTTTTTGATTTTCCGGGGAGCCACAGACAGCGCAGCTTCTGTAGACCACAGACTTAATACACGCAGTAACTTAGGAGGGAGGCTAGTTTGGTTTTGCCAGTAATGGGAGTTAATTTGCAATTCTCTTCTCTTCTTAATAAACTTGAAAATGAGTGTTGAAATTCAGAAAAGGGCATGTGCGCCTCATGGGCGTGTTAAGCCAGAGGGTGTGTACTCTCTCTCTCCACGCTCTAGGGAAGGGAAAGCTGACCATGCATCATTTTTTACAGCTGCATTTGCACAGGTGGGGAAATAACAGTGTCATCTTGGAACAGCAGACACAATGATATACGTGTTTGGGGGCATCTATAGAGCACAGTGAATCATGCAACATACGAGTCAGCCTCACTATAAGTCAATCCACGGTTCCCACCAAAAGCTCCTTAGGTAAGTGGAGAGGCTGCCTTCAGATTACTCTGGAAGATGAAAAATATCCCCATATATATTCAGGCCAATAAAGCAGCCACGCAGGTGAATAAAAACAAATCCCGAAAGCAGAGTGTCTCAAGGTTTGAAGAAACCTTAAAGGTGTCTAGATCGATCACCCCTCCAAATGTTCCTGCCTGAATCCTCTTTGGAACATCTCTGCATATTCTCCTCAAGTTTCTGCTTTAAACCCTTTCCATGATGCGCATGTCACTGCCTCTCCCAAGGCAGTTGGCTCATCTCAACTTCTCAATGTCCAGACCGTTAAAACAAAATCAAAACCCCTCTCTACCTTCTCTTGTTAAAATCACAGCATCCGCTGTTGATGCTAGTTTTATCCACATCGCACAAAGGGTATAAGCAATCTCTCTTTGCGTGACAATCTTCCAATGGTTGCAGACAGCTGTCATGCCATGCCATGTCATGTAATTCATTTATTTGTTCATTCATTAAATGAACATGTGTTAAGCACCTACTCTGTGCCAGAAACCAGGGACTAGGGATATGAGGTGGATAAGATATGGAATCAATCTGCTCTCACAATATAGAAGGGAATCAGACACCTAATCAACTAATCCGCATTGCCTGTGGTGAGTGAAGGCCTAAGCAATGTCTTCTGGGGGTCTACAGGAATGCATGTTTATTGCCTAGTGTATGGGTGGGTGAGTGGGAGCAGAGAAGGCCTCCCAAGGTGGTAGCGTTTATCTTGGGCCTTGAGGGCTGCATATTTCCCATCTTTTCTTCAAGCTGCTTGGCAAATTCATCATTAGGAGGTTTGCATGTTGGTGTCTGCCCAGCCGCTGTGTTGGGGTTTCCATTAATGTGGACTCTGGCAGACACAACTGTTCAGTACATTTCCACTTACAGTTCAGACCTATGTTGCTTCACCTGGATCAGGGAAGTCCTGGGAGGGGCCAAGGCCCCAAGGCTCTGGCTGCAGGAGCTGAGGGCTCTTGGATGTCAGTTCCCTCCCCAGTCACTTCCCTACAGGAACTGCCTGTGCGGAGGAAGCTCTTGTTTCAGAGCCCCCATCTGTTATGCAGAGGCATGGATTGTCAACGGAAATCTTGAGGCTCAAGCATTTTGTCTGAAATGTGACATATTTGGAAGACGGGGCCGTGTTAAACTGTGAAACCTCCTTACTTGCGTGGAATTAGAGGAAAGGTCTGTAATTATCGCTCTCTGGACTCCCCAGGTACCGGTAAATTGGGAACGCTGGTCTTGAAGATGGGCTAATGGAATGGCTGCCTGTTTGTGCTGATCACACCTGGGCATATGGCACTGGAGAAATAGGAAGGGAAAGTACCAGCAGGGAAGTGGATGACAGCAAGTAAAACCCAAAAGGCAAAGGGGAAAATACTGTCACCTTCCTGCTCCCTCCTTGACAATAGGGCTCCTGTGACCCCAGGGAAAGAATATCAGCATCACCAACCCTTCCTTCATCTATCTTCTCTGAAGCCATGAGGTAAAGAACAAAACACATGGGATGCTGGGTTCAGAGTTCAAGGTTCAAAACCACTCAGATATTTACTGTGTGCTTTTGAGGATGCCACGTAAACCCTCTGGGACTCAGTCAGCTCATCTGTGAAATGGCTTTGGTAATGACTCCAATTCAGAGGGTTATTAGAAAACTTGTGGTCCCAGTCGGGCCAGAGCTTTGTAACTGGGGTGATTCCAGGGCATTGGGCTGAGCCCTGCAGGGTTCAGGGAAGTGACTCTAACAAGGGCATTTCCCTCACAGTGCAGGGCAGACAGGGCAAAGCAAACCAAATGCCAACATAGGGGACACGAGGGCAAAGGGTAGAGAGGGTTAGCTCTGAAAATCAGCACTTGGAGGGAAAAGAGAAAATGAAGGGATAATTCTTTAAGCCTATTTTAAGTGGATAAAATGAAAAAAAGTAAATGGAAAAAATATGTTACAGTTCTTTTAAGTCTACTAATTCATGGAGGTAGGAGAAAAAGGCATAATGGGAGAGAAACATTTTCTTTTATATTTGCAGGGTGACAGCCCATAAATAATGAGAAGTGGAGTGTGTACCTTGAGGATAGAAAACTTAAAAGGAAAAGGGTCTTGGCGGTGTTTCTCAGGTGCCTTTCTTCAGATCACTGACTGCCCTGATCATGGTGCCTTCTCATTAAAATGCAGATTCCTAGGCCCAGTCCCTGACAGATTAATTCAGAGTCTCTGGAGGTAGGGCCCAGGCCTCTGCATTGTAATAAGTGGCCCAAGATGATTTTTATGAGCGTTAAAGTTTATAAAAACCTCAATTTGGGTGAATAACCATGTGCAAAGAATACCTGTTTATCCAGCAATCCCACTACTGGGTATTTACTCAAGGAAAAAAAGCCACCTGCACTCAAATGTTTATAGCAGCACAATTCACAATTGGAAAGATATAGAAACAACCCAAATGCCCATCAATACATAAGTGGATTAATAAAATGGAGTATATGTATACAATGGAGTACTACTCAGCAATTAAAAAAAATGGTGAACTAACACCTCTTGCATTACCCTGGATGGAACTGGAGCCCATTCTTCTAAGTGAAGTATCACAGAATGGAAAAGTGAACACATGTACTCACCATCAAATTGGTACTAATCGATCAACACTTATGTACGCACATGGAAGTAACATTCATCGGGTGTTGGGCAGGTGGGAGGGGGGAGGAGGGGATGCATAAATTCACACCTAATGGGTGCGGTGCGTGCTGTCTGGGGGACAGGCATGCTTGTAGCTTTGAATTGGGCGGTGCAAAGGCAATTTATGTGACTGCTTTTGTACCCCCGTAATATTCTGAAATAAAATTTAAAAAAAGTTTTAAAAAAGAATACCTGTTTATCATATAGCTTAATCACATCTTGTGGGTCTGGTGTTTGCTTGCTATAAAGAGTAATGGCATATTTTCTAATTGCAAGGTTTATTTCTGAATGTCATATTTCAAGCAGCCTGTCTTCATGTGCTGGAGAATGCTTTTTGGTTTCAGAAAAATACATGCTGGAACAGGAATGACCTCACACCTGCTCTACTGCAAATAGATTTCCCACCCTCTCTCTGCATCTATTGCCCCAACCACAGCCCACCTCCTATGCTGCAGACTGACCAATCTTTCTGAAGCACAACTCTGATACTGTTACTCCTTTGGTAAAAGCGGCTGCAGCTCTCCCACTGCCTATGGGATGAAGACAAAACTCTTTGGCTTGGCTCCAAGGCCCTTCACACTCTATTGTCCTCCTTCCAGCTAATCTACCCCTCATATTCTCCTACGTGCACCCCAAACTGCAGCCAACCTACACTACTTGCTATCTTCATCTTGTACTTCCTATCTCCAAACCCTCAGCTCATACCAAACTTTCATCAGGCATAACTTCCTCATCTCGACCCAAAGAATCTTAGAATCCTTTTAGACGTCTAAGTGCTACGTCTCCATAAAGACTCTTCTGATGTCCCAGTTGTCGGTGCTTCATCCAAACCCTATAGCAATTTTTCTGTGCTGTGCCCATGATTCTTAATACATACTGTCTGGTATTATGTTTATTTGCATATTTGTCTTTTAACCTTGAAGTTCCTGGAGAACAAGGGCCATAACTCACTCAACGAACACAATGAATGGCCTCCAGAAGACACACACAGCAGTGATGTCCAATGGAAGTGTCTGCCATGATGGATTTATTCTATAGCTGTGTCACCCAATAGGGCAGTCACTAGCCTCGAGAGTGACTATTGGGCACTTTAAAGTGTGGCTAGTGCATTTGAGGAACTGAAGTTTTAAAATTTTTTTTCATTTCAATCAAAATTTAAATTTAAGTAGCTGACATGGCTGCTGACTACCCTATTGGACAGCACAGAGGAAGAACATATTTAATGAAGAAAGTTACACTGCATTTAGAAAACTTCCCCACTGTCTACCCTGCCCTGCTTACAGAGTTCTCCTGCTCTGTTCTTCCCCCCTTCTCCCTCCTGTCTCCTGCCACTTGTCCCCTTATTCACTGCACTGTAGCCATGCCTGGCTGGTTTCCATTCCTCCAACCGGCCTGGCGTGCTCTGGTGTCAAGGCTTTTGCTCTTGTGTGCTTTGCCCGGAGTACTTTTCTCCCACAGCTCACTCAAGCTGGTGTTTTTGTCGTTCAGGTGTCCACTGAAATGTCACCTCCTTATAGAGGACTTCCCTGATGTGCCACCTAAAGTAGGTCTCCCTCTTTTCACTCTACTCTCTTACATTTTCTTTATAGCACTTTCACTGTTTAAAATTATTATTTATTTCATTACTTCTTCATCGTCTGACTCCTCCTAATAAAAGGTAAGCTTCTTGAGTAAGGAAGTGCTCAAAAAACAAGGCATAATAAAATCAGTGGGGGAAAGCAGATGAGAAACAGGGTATTTGCATAGTGCATAGTCTCAGAGTATTTCCCCACAAGATACTAATTAATTATAATGGGGGAAATAGTATCTTTATTACAGAAGGAAAAGCCAGCAGGTGCCACCTCGCCAAATGTTAACCTCACCAAGTGTACCAGGATTAACATTACCAGTAATAAGACATTTTGACATCAGATACCCCCTTGGTAGGATGCACTGCGAAGGATATATCACTTCTGTGGTCTCCTTCCACTAATGTAGAACCTCAGTCTAATCAGGCAAAAATGTTAGACGAACTCAAATTGAGTGACATTCTACAAAATACCTGGCTGATTCTATTCAAAAGTGTCAAGGTCATGAAAGACACCCACAGATTGAAGAATTCTCATAGATGGGAAGAAAGTAAGCAGACGTGACAATGAAACGCAATACAGGAAACTGGACTGGTCCCTGAATCAGAAAAAGGAGTAGGAAAACTGGCAAAAATCTAATAAGATCAGTAGGATAGTTAAGAGAATTGTACCAATGTTCATTTCCTGTTTTCAGTCACTATGCTATGGTTAGACAAGATGCTGGCATGAGGGGAAGTTAGGTGATGGGTTTGTAGGAACTCTTTGTACAATTTTTTGCAACTTTAATTTAAGTTGAAAATTATCTCAAAATAAAAAGTTTTTTAAAAACATAAGCTTGTTGAGAGCAGGGGCTTACCTGTCTTGTTCTGGAACAGCACCTACTACATAGTAGGTATTAAACAATTATTTGCGAGTGGGAGGAAGATGGAGAATGAAGAAGGAAGGATGGACTAAAGGAAAGGGGAACTAGAAAAGGGAAAGAGGAGGAAAAAGTGGAAGGGAGGGAAGAAGAGAGGGAGGAAGACTGGAAAGGACTGCGCAGCTTTGGGAAGACATGAGGTGCCCCTTGAAGCTGCGGGACATAACAGGTCTGGTAAGGACCTCAGAGAAAAGGCTCACTCACAGCATCTAGCACGTGCCATGGACACACAAAGCCAGGGGGTCTCACTAAGGCAGGGACTGGGCTTATTTGCCTGTGTGTCCCCACCACCCATGACACATTCTAGATGTTTGAATTTGATTTAATTAAACGAGTTAATAACTTGGATTAAATGCAATAGCTGGAGTAACACATGCATTGCCCTCCCAAGAGCATTCTCCGGCTTTTGGTGGGCAGGTTAATAACTTTGGCTGGTAAATGGAGCCATCGTAGTCTCAGGCCTGGGTCCTGAGGGCTTGCAGAAGTGAGTTTCTGTGGACTGCTACAAATTGGAGCAAGATTAGTTCAGTAAAAAATGACCCATCCTGGGATGACCTATAGAACTGAATTTATTTTCAACTGCAGGACATATAAAATGACACTCATCCCTCAGTGTCTGTGGAGGATTGGTTCCAGGACCCCCCGTGGATACCAAAATTCTAGGATGCTCAAGCCTTTCATAAAATGGTACAGTGTTTGCATAAAATCTGCACACATCTTCCCATATACTTTAAATCATCTATAGATTACTTATAATACCTAACACAATATAAATGCTATGTAAATAGTTGTTAACTATATTTTTTATTTGTATTATTTTTACTGTTACATTGTTATTTATTTATTTCCTTATTTTTTTAGAATATTGTCAACTCTTGGTTGGTTGAATCCACAGATGCAGCACCTACACATGTGAAGGGCTGACTATATATGCTATGCTGTCCTCCAAGTCTAAGGACAAAGGAAGGGCTCAAAATTTGGGGGTGTCTTTCCAGTAGAAAGAATAAAACTTCATTGATGAATATTATTTTAATTCCATGTATCAACTGCTAATCATGTGACTAGTACCTAGTTACATACTCCCTTAGCTGTTCACAATAACAAATTCTATGAGGTTAGGTTAATATATCTGCTTCACAGATGAAGAAGCAGGCTCAGAGAGATAAAATCACTGGCCCTAATTTACATAGTAGTAAAGTCATGAAGCCAGAAACTCAAACCCAGCTCTCTCTCATCCCAAGCTCTTGGAAAGGATCCTAGACATCATCTAATCAAACTCTACACTTCTTTGCCCTGTCTTCGTGTTGTTAAAAACAGACATTTGCAGGTGAGAGAGACTAGCCTTTTAGAGGAAGGGTCCCGGACTGGTCTCCCTGGCAAGGTGCCCCAGCAGGAGGCTGGTGGGAACGGTGTGTGGAGAGCACAGAGGCGCGGCCTGCAGAATGGATCCAGCCTTGTCTCATGTTGTCATATTTCAGCTGTGGGATCAGTGAAGGCTATTGCCCTCTCTGAGCCTTCGCTGTGCCTTCTGCCAAAGATATAAAAATATGAAAAGCCCTCTCCTACCCCGGGAGAGCAGCCAGGTGGGGCCTCAAGACTGGTCTCCTGTTTGGAGCGTCCTGTCGTCCTGTGTGCCAGGGAAGGACGTGGAAGCTGTTTGCCTGGCTGTCATGCTGGGCCACCCTAATTACATCAACCTCATAATTCTCTCTCTTTTTCTTTCTCTTCTCTCACTGCTTCTGTTTCTGTCTCTTTTTCTCCCTCCACAATCAACATGATCTAATTGGCTGCAGAAGGGAACAAGTGCAGTATCCCCAGGGGGAACCTTAGCCGGGATGCAAGAAAGAAAAGGTCAAAAACTACTTGATGGACTAAGCGAAGTAGGAGAAATGGGAATTCAGAGGCCTCTATCTATAACTGTAGACACCGAAGTTCTGAGCTGTGCTCTTGACCAGGCAAGGATGTTGCGGAGACTGCCTGTCCATATTCGGGCGGCTCTTGGAAAAGAGAATGAGTCAACCAAGCTCTTCTCTTGAACACACTCTCTCCTGGGTGGTTTTCCCGAGGGCCTTGCATTGTGCTGGTGCAAGGAGCACAGTAAGAAGTCTGAGGCCCAGGAGCTCTAGATCAAAACTGGGCCTCCTTTGCTTATCGACATCCTGATGTTCAGTAAGTTACTCATCCTTTCTGAACCTCAGCTTCCTCACCTATAAAATGGGAATACCACTTTACACCCACTAGGATGCCTGTTATCAAACAACAACAATGCCCAGAAAATAACAAGTGTTGGTGAGGTTGTGGGGAAATTGAAACCCTTGTGTATTGCTGGTGGGAATGTAAAATGATGCAGCAACTGTGGAAAACAGTTTGGCAATTCCTCAAAAAGTTAAACGTGGAATTACCATGTGGTCCAGCAATTCCACTCCTGGGTATATACTCAAGAGAACTGGAAGCAGGGGCTCAAACAAATCTTTGTATGCTCACGCTCATAGCTGCCAAAGGGTGGAAACAATCCAAGTGGCCACTGACAGATGAATGGTTAAACAAAATATATGAGGTAATATTATTCAGCCTTAAAAAGGAAGGAAATTCTGACATATGCTCCTGCATGGATGAACCTTGAAGACATTATGTAAATGATGCTAAGTAAAATAAGCCAGTCACAAAAAGACAAATACTATATAATTCCACTTATGTGAGGGACCTAGAGTGCTTAAATTCATAGAGACAGAAAGTAAAAGGGTAGTTGCCAGGGGCTGGAGGGAGGAGGAATGAGGGCTTATTGCTCAACGGGTACAGTTTTAGTTTTACAAGATGAAAAAGTTTTGGAGATGGATGGCTATGATGGTTGTCCAACAATGTGAATGTCCTTAATGCTTCTGTACACTTAAAACAGTTAAAATGGTAAATTTTATGTTATGCGTATTTTTCCACAATAAAATAAATGGGAATATTACCATCTAACTTGTGAGGTTATTTTGAGGATTAAATTAGACGTCATATGCAAAATATTCAGAATAATGCCCATGACATATCAGTTTCCTTCTCTATACAGAATATACAATTCACACAGAGCCTGTCCTTGCCTTCCCAGTCAGGAGAGTAGAACTGAAAAGCAGCCACACACATGGGGATGGGGTAGGATAACATTTCTACACCAAGATGACCACACTTGAAGAAGGAAGAAATTAATATCAGGTCAGTCTGAGACCCTGCTTTCTTCATCATTTGCCTTAAAACAATCAGCTTCTTGAAGCAAACTAAAAGCAGAAAGGGAACACCGTAAATGTCCCCTGAGTTTAAAACAGGAGGAGGAGATAGTTTTCTGGGTTTGAAAAGTGGAGGAAGTGTCTTTCCTTACCTATGTAGTCCACTAGGCCAACAAACATTTCAGCACTAGCTCGATGCAAGTGTTGGAGCTGGAATCTTACCCCCCTGCTGAATGGTGTATCTGATAGAGAGTCACCACCTGCCCACCTACGCTCAGGAGACCTTCAGAAACAGGATGAAGAGGTAAACTAGAGGGCATGTCCCTGGCGCAGGAGTGGTGGGGGGTTCTGCTGCTGCTGGGAAATGGGCCTTCAGGGAATGATGCCAAAGAATGTTTCTCTATGGCTTCTTCCAAATTCAACTTTCAGTGCATCTGTGGCCTCTGTGTATGGACAGGTTCCAGCCTGCAAGTCTCAGGGAAAACTCTTCCTGCAGGAGTTTCAGGGAAAACTCTTCCTGCTAGTTTACTTCTTCATCCTGTTTCTGAAGTTCTCCTGAGCGTAGGTGGGCAGGTGGTGACTCTCCATCAGATACACCATTCAGCAGGTGGGTAAGATTCCAGCTCCAACACCAGGCCCTGAGCCCTACTGAAAAGGGCTGGTTGTGACTCAGTGTCTTCCTAACTGGTTTACTCCTTCTCAGACAGTGCCTTAAACACACTGAATCAGGGATCTTGGGCTCAAGTCACATCTTCAAAGCTATCACATCTAAGCATGAAGAAAAATAAAAGTAAAATAACAGTAATTTATGAAAAACCCACTGTACTATGTGTCAGAGACTGTACTAGGTGCTTTATATACATTATTTCATTTACTCCCCACAACAATCCTTTGACTTTGGTATAATTATTCCCATAACACGGATGAGGAAAATGACATTTAGAGATGTTAGGTACCTCGTCCAAGATAATAAAAAGAAATCCTTCACACACTTGCCCCCTGTCTATCCCTTACCTTCAGCATCTTGAAGGTACTATCGACACTTTATGAAGTTTAGGAAGGTCTCAGATGCTACCCTCACCAATAGCCTTTGTACAAGACTAGGGGTATGTTTAGCTTATAAAAAAAAAGGAGCAAAGGATGACAAATGGAGATTTGCAATCTACTTTTTAAACCCATAACCATGTTGACCACGTGGCTTGCACAGTGTTTTTACAATGTGTACACACACACACACACACACACACACACACATAAAAATCTTACATGTTTGTGGGTATATATTTATTTACATTTGACAATCATTTCAGGTCCAGTTATGTAACTTGGGACACATAGCCTGGAATGATCATCCCTAACTTGATCAATTTATTTCAAAATCAACCAGGAAAACATCTGCTCAATCACACCCAGTTACTTAGCTTTACTTTATATGCTATGTTGTTATGTTACATAGAACTTTTAAGCATTCTGTTAAGAGTTTGTAGTAATTTATCATCTGCACTTTGTAACACTCTGGGCTAAGGAGATGCCAGTAATTGTTACACCTTGAATTTCCTGTCCTTCTTTTGAGGGACTCTATGCCCTTTACAGATACCTCATCAATCTTGCAAATGCCTTCAAAACAATCCTGAGGCTTAAAATTTCTTATCGACCTACCGAAGGCATTGGAAATTTCCTATTGTTCCCTGTGGATTGAATTAGGAGACTTCGATGATGTCTACTGCAAGCAGACCTGGGTGATAGCGGCTTCATTTCACAGAGAGTGACTGGACAACTGAACCATAGCAGAAGTCTCCATTAAGATTGAGGTCTCTGGTGCTGAAGGAAATTGTCAACAATAATAAAAGTTGCCACCATTATTGAGTGCTTAAACTGTGTGAGGGGTGGTGCTAAACAGAAGGGAGAGCTGCTGGTTAGCACTCTCCTCTTTGTTTGGCATTCCCCTTTCTCATGCTACCAAATACCCACTGCAGGCACACATCTACCCAAGAACACCTCCTTCTCCCTCACTGGGCCATGTTTTGTTATTTTAATGGGCGTAAGAATCACTTGGGAAATGTTTCAGAATGTTAGTTCCTGGGACTCACCTAGAGGTTTAGTAGGTCTGAGCTTATATTTGAAACAATCAGTCCTTCTGATGCCATCTAACACAGGCATCATGGGGTTATACTTTAATAAACACTGACTTAGTAAATTCAAGGTTACCCGTCATTCACTCCTTAAACATTTACTGAGAGGTTAACATAACGAACAATCTCATTTCTATGATGCTTTTACAGTTTGAAAATCACTTTCACCAACACCTACATTTGAACACATAGCGGCCATCTAAACAGCATCAGGCAGGTATGGGGGCAGGTGTGGCAGACCCTAGTGGACTATCTTCTGCTAATAGGACCCTGATTTGTTCAGGGGTTGGGCTGGAGATTCCTTAAAACTTGGGAACATGAGTCCTTATCCCATCCTCAGGAGAAGATTTTTTGATTGGTCCAAAGTCATTACTTTGGCAATTGATTGGCTAAGGATGAGCATGTTCTAGCTAATGAGATATAAAAAGAACTGTGCTGGGGAGGATTTCCCTGCCTGAATTAAAAAACAAACAAATTCTAGAAGTAGAGACCTTTGCTCCTTCTTTCTTTCTAGAACTTACAAATGAATAGCCATCTTGTGACTTTAAAGGAACAAGCATAAGAATGAAAGCCAACATGCTAAATACAGTGGGACAGAGAGAGAAAAAGAGCTGAGGTCCCCAACAATATCACTGAACTTTTGAAAAAAGAATATCAGCAACTGCATACCTCTGAACTTGTTCTTAAGTAAGGAACATAAATCTCTGCTTGTTGAGGTCACCATAAATTGGATTTTCTCTGTTACTAAAAGCATTCCTAACTGATATAGAAGTATTATAATTACTAAAATCCTTGTTTTGTAGAAAACAGCCTCAGAGAAGTTAAGTGACTTGCTCAAAATCTCTCAGTAAGTAAATAGTGGGTCCTTGACTTAAACTCAGACTGACTGAGTGACTCCAAATCCTGAACCATCCACCTGGGAGCGTCCCTCTATACAGCGAAGGGTTTTAGTGACTGCCTTACAACAGGAGTGGAAGGATCCAGCAAGTGGGGGTCTGGGCTCCTTATCTCACTTCGACCCTAAGAATTCTTGTTCATCTGTTTTCTAAATTGGGCTTTCGTGTAAGATATAATTTAAAGAAAGAGTTTTGATGACCGAAAAAACAGTTTGAAATAAAATAGCATTATGCCATGCTGCTTTCTTCTTATGTGGAAGGCATTGTAGGTACAAAGAATGCAATTCTTGATTATTATTCTCAGCACATTTGTTACTCAGTTGAGGAGATCAGGCATGTACACGTACAGACATACCTTGTTTTATTGCACTTTGCTTTATTGCACTGTGCAGCTATTGTGCTTTTTACAAATTGAAGATATGTGGCCACCCTGCATAGAGCAAGTCTATGGGCACCATTTCTCCAACAGCATGTGCTCAGTTCTTGTCTCTGTGTCACATTTTGGTAAATCTTGTAGTATTTCAAACTTTTTCATTATTATTATATCTGTAATGATGACCTGTAATCAGGGATCGTTGATGTCACTATTGTAATTGTTTTGGGGCACCATGAACTGCACCTATATAAGATGGTGACTTAATCATAAATGTTGTGTGTGTTTGCACTGCTCCATTGACCAGCTGTTCCCCCATATCTCTGTCTTTCTGTCTCTCCCCTTGGGACTCCCTATTCCCTGAGACAACAATACTGAAACTAGGCCAATTAATAACCCTACAACGGCCTCTAAGCATTCAAATAAAATGAAGAATAACACATCTCTCACTTTAAATCAAAAGCCAGAAATGATTAAGATTAGTGAGGAAGGCATATTGAAAGCCAAGATAGGCCAAAAGCTAGGCCTTTTGTGCCAAATAGTTAGCCAAGTTGTAAATGCACAGGAAAAGTTCTTGAAGGAAATTAAAAGTGCTACTTTAGTGAACACACAAATGATAAGTAAATGAAACGTCCTTATTTCTGATATGGAGAAAGTTTTAGTAGTCTAGAAGATCAAACCAGCCACAACATTCCCTTAAGCCAAAACCTAATCCAGAGCAAGGCCCTAACTCTCTTCAACTCTAGGAAGGCTGAGAAAGGTGATGAAGCTACAGAAGAAAAGTCGGAAGTTAGCAGATGTTGGTTCATGACTTTTAAGGAAAGAAGCCATCTCCATAACAGAAAAGTGCAAGGAAAAACATCAAGCGTTAATGTAGAAGCTGCAGCAAGTTATCCAGAAGATCTAGCTAAGATAACTGATGAAGGTGGTTACACTAAACAACAGATTTTCAATGTAGATGAAATAGCCTTCTATTGGAAGAAGATGCCATCTAGGACTTTCATAGCTAAAGAAGAGAAGTTAATGCCTGGCTTCAAAGCTCCAAAGGACAGGCTGACTCTTGTTAGGGGCTAATGCAGCTGGTTAAGCTGAACCCAGTGCTCACTTACCTTTCAGAAAATCCTATATCCCTTAAGAATTATGGCCTGTGCTCTATAAATACACCAACAAAGCCTGGATGACAGCACATCCGTCTACAGCATGGTTTATTGAATATTTTAAGCCCACTGTTGAAACCTACTGCTCAGAAAAAAAGAGATTCCTTTCAAAATATCACTGCTCTTTGACAACACACCTGGTCATCCAAGAGCTCTGATGAAGATGTATAGAGATGAATGTTGTTTTCATGCCTGATAACACAACATCCATTCTGCAGCCCATGGATCAAGAAGCAATTTCAACTTTCAAGTCTTATTATTTAAGAAATACATTTTGTGAATTGTGCTGCAATAAATATTTGAATCAGCCTGAATGCCCATCAATTCATGAGTGGATTAACAAAATGTGGTATATGTATACCATGGACTACTACTCAGCCATGAGGAAGAATGGCTTAATGCCCTTTGCAACAATTTGGATGGAACTGGAGACACTTATCCCAAGTGAAGTATCTAAAGAATGGAAAAACAAATACCATATGTAGTCACTATTCAATTGGAACTAACTGATGAGCACACATGTGCATAGAGGGAAGTAAATCTCAAAGGAAGTCAAGCAGGGGGGAGGGGGGAGGAGGGGATGGGTGAAAACCTACCTAATATGTACAATGAACACTATATGGGTGACAGGCACTCTTTTAACCCTGACTCGAGCATTACAAAAGTGATCCATGTAGCCAAAAATATTTGCACCCCCATAATACTTTGAAATCAAAAAAAAGAAATACATTTTGTAAGGCTATAGCTGCCATAGATAGTGATTCCTCTGATGGATCTGGGTGAAGTAAATTGAAAATATTCTGGAAAATATTCACCATTCTAGAAGCCATTAAGAAGCCATTTGTGATTCATGACAGGAGGTTGAAATATTAACATTAACAAGAGTTTAGAAGAAGTTGATTCCAGCCCTCCTGGATGACTTTGAGAGGTTTAACACTTCAGTGGTAGAAGTAACTGCAGATGTGGTAGAAATGGCAAGAGAACTAGTATTAGAGTAGAGCCTAAAGATATGGCAGAATTGTTTCAATGTCATGATCAAACTGGAACACATGAGGAGTTGCTTCTTGTGGATGAGCAAAGAAAGTGGATTCTTGGGATGGAATCTACTCCTGGTGAAGATGCTGTGAACATTGCATCTTTGTTGTTGAAATGACAAAGGATTGGAATATTATTAATACATAAACTTAGCTGATCAACTAAGCAGCAGGGTTTGAAAGGATTGATTCTAAATTTGAAAGAAGTTCTACTGTGGGTAAAATGCTACCAAACAGATCACATGCTACAGAGAAATCTTTCATGAAAGGAAGAGTCAATTGATGTGGCAAACTTTATTGTTGTCTTATTTTGAGAAATTGCCATAGCCACCCTACCCTTCAGCAACCACCACCCTGATCAGTCAGCAGCCATCAACATCAAGGCAAGAACCTCCTCAAGCAAAAATATTACAACTCACTGAAAGCTCAGATGATCATTAGCATTTTTTAGCAATAAAATATTCTAAAATTAAGGTACATATGTTGTTT